>CM034148.1:836932164-838425497 GCA_019776745.2 Taxus chinensis | reverse complement strand
TAGGTGAAGTTTGAGTTCATGTGAAAGCAATCAAACCTGGACGCAGAAAGGGGAAGGGCCCATGCGACACCTTGCTCGACCGTTGTGTTATGCAAACCTGACAGATCTCCTAGTGGCCACGCAAAGATTCTCAGCAGAGGTCACAGCTAAGCTGAGCCTACCATGCACACAGATTTGAGAATGGAATTTGAATGGCCAATCCACGAGTGCAGCAGAATACAGATGTTGAAATCACATGTGAGTGCAGAGGAGTCAAGCCGTCAAACAAAATAATCTAGGTAAATGCTCAGGACAGATCCAAAAATAGGAAGGCCGAGAGGCAAAACAGGTCCAAGTTGAGTAGAGACTCAATGTTGCATAGTGAAGAATGTTGAGCACAGTAAAGACAAGACCCGGTTCGAGGCAAAGGAGAATACGAACATACAAAGCCGAGAAAGAGTCTACACAGCTGACCAAACAAGCTATTTAAACCCCACAAAAGTGATATAGAAGCACTACACGAGCCTGGTGTACCAAGTTGAATGAACCAGAGAAGGGCTGAACAATGAAAAAAGTGCCTGAGAATGCAAGAAAGAAGCACACACGTCCGACACAACAATGATTCATGAGCCAATCACGGCAGTGGAATGTTGAAGCAGTGAGCCAATGTCTTCAACGCAGGCAAAGTGTGAGTTGAACTAATGCAGGCAGAGGTAAAATATTATGACCTTGAGCTGATGGTCTAAGGGTGAGCAACCCAAACAAATGAGTTAGATCAATATGCAGAGAGAGAACCACCATGATCAAAGGCCACGAGTTGCAAGCTCAAAACCAAGCCATAGACCGAGTGAAGAAAGGGCCCACAGAAGATCAAACAAACCACGAATGAGCACCTTGAACCTAAAATTTTCTCTCAACATAGAAAAACACCAGCATAAAACCAAAACACAAGAACCTCCCCTTTTTTTAAAAATAAAATAAAATAAAATGCAAGTAGAGCACAAAACAGAATGGGAAGTTGCACAAGAAACTACGAGGCAAAGAGTAGTAAGCAACCTGAGGTGAGCAACACGATTTCCGATACTCCGAGCTATGATACCATGTCAGAGGAATGACGAAGATCTGGAGGGAATTCGTGAGTGTCGACACGTTGCACTCAACCGCGAAAATGGTGTAGCTTCAAGATTGAAGCAAGAACTCACCCGAAAAAGCAATGTGCATGCATTGAGGGAAAATGGCTCAAAAGAGGCCCATACTCCATGTTCATAGATCAAGAAAGTTTTGGGGATACATATAGGGGAGTAAATGTGTAACTCCCATGTAAGAAAATATTCCTCAATAATGGAGAAGAAGAGTTACTTTCCCATATGGGAATGTAACTCCTATGATGCAACTTACACATATGACAGAGTCTGTAAGAGAATATGTCATAACTAATATGACACCTAAGACCTATGATCTCACCTAAGTGAGATGAATCACCTAGTGAGGTGGCAATACACCTAATAAATAAATAAGAGGTGAAGGAAATGCCACCCACACTAACAGAGATGAGCATTAGATGAGGAAGAGGGGGTATGAAAAAGGAGATTGGTAAAAGAGAAGTGTGTTGGTGTGGAAGCAGGCTGGGGGAGCCTATGACCTATAGAAAAAACTCCTTTTTTACAACAAGGAGTGTATGTAGTTCCTGTCATTTGTGTCCATCGTGTGAAGTAGAAAGGGGGTGTTAAGAGTTTGTCATCGAAGAGACGCACTTTAGAGATATATATGAAAGTAAGGCATGGTTGATGAATAGTTTGGAGGGAAACTTGCACATGTTTAATGTCAAAACATACATATGTTTTACAATTGAACATCTAAATTTACCATTCCTCCTGTCACCAAAAACATGCATAATTTCAGAAAGAGTTTATATGAAGTTAATAAGGTAGCAATTAGGGTTTCCTGTCATCAGTAGTGCTAATGAAACTTTCTAGCAATGATCACCGACACAAAACCTTGTCCTCTCATTTGTCTGATTCACATGTCAAGAAAAGTTACGGAGAAGCGTATTTGGAATTTCTTAATAGCACAATCAGTTTTTAAAGAATTGGCATGAGAGGAAAATCATTTTTTGTGTGCATATCTCAGTCATGTTTCAATCCTAGAATATATACAGAGGCCATAAAATGGAACATTTAATTTTAAAGATCATAATTCAATTGATTAGTGACAAGATTATAATTTGGTTGGTAGGCATAAGGATTATAATCTAGTGATGAGCCAATGAATTTGAAAACATTGAATATGTTGAATGCATGGATGTAAGATGAGGACAACAGGAAGAGTTTCCAACCCGTATTTTGACGCGTGAGGATATGAGCAATCTACATCAGCTAGCTGTTTGGAGAGTCAACCAATGTAATGTTTAACGATTTCACGTAAATTGAAAGTTTTGGTGCAAAAGGAGTCAACCAATGTAATGTTTACTTAATTTGTTAGTTTTTTTTGGGGTTAATGCTTTTCAAAGTATGTTCGCCATTTCTTTGTGTTATTAAATTGTTTCTAATAATTGTTCTTTTATATACTGTTGTGGTGGAATGTTTATTACATCTTTAAGATATGTTGATGTTTAAATTTTGATGTTTGTGAAAATGGGCTATTAAAATGTTGTAGAGGTCTAAATCTACATAATTTTTTTATGAGAAGAGTTATTGTCACGTTCAAAACCATCAATCAATTGCTTTTTTATTTGAAGAAAATAAATTGAGGGAAAGCTTCATATATGAGCTATTTAAATACTGCGGACAATATTTAGATGTTTATGGTCAAATATTTAGATCAATCAACCATAAAATCATAGAATATTTAAAATGTGTTATTAAAATACTATAGAGGTCTAAATATGCATATTAATTTATTCCAAGGTCCCTATGATCAAATCTTTAGATCAAACAACTAAATTTAGTCAAACCATTAAATGTTTTTTATTCAAATATTTAAATCAAACGACTAAATTATTTTAATAGAAGGTAATCTAGTTTGCTCCTTTATAATTTATATTGTATAAGCCTTATAAATGGCTATTGTTTTACAATTTGTTGCTTGTTTGATAATTTAGTTTATATTATGTCGCCCTATCTTTTATTGGGTAAGTTTGATTTAAAATAATTCAAAGATTAGTTTTTGTGAGTTAATAATTTAAATTTATTTCTTTTATCTCCTCGGTAGTCCTTTTTTTCTAACATTGATAAAGTGAGATGATTTTATTTTGTATATATGTATTATTGTTAACCTATTTGTAAAATTTATTTAACTGCGAATATTGTTTTATTCCACAGTCATGTATGCTGATGTACGGTTTTGTGATATTATTACCCGCATCAAAATTTGTGATTGTGTAATTTTTTTGAGAACTATATTTCATGTTCATCGATCTAACCATTTACTATCGAACATTGATACATGTTTCCTTTTTTTTAGAAAGATTTATTTATTTTTATTTAACTTGTTTATCTTAAATGATAATTCGTTGCCAATTTACGTGAATCCTTGAATACAGTGTAGTATGAATGAATGAATGAAAGATTTTAATGACGTCCACGAGACTAAAGAGTCTATGGGACTACAGAAACAATTATTTTAATCAGATTTCAGACTCCTTTCAATATCCGCTCTTCGATTGTGAATCTTGAGTATGAAGCCTGCTGTCGCAGGAAGCTTTGTTCCTTCGAAGAGTTTCCTCTAGTCTATCCACCTTTAGGTTGTTTTTGTACTGAATACGGATATCCTCATATGCTGAACACTCCATGACAAAATGCCATTCTGTCTCGACGACCCCCTTTGCTGCAGAAGAGACAAATTCTCCTTTCCCAATCTTCCTTTGGAATAGTCCATCTACCAGTTTCACATCGAAGATGATGCGATCCAGTTCTTAACTGCGCCACTAGAATCTTTGCTTTTACCCTTGATAGTTGCCCCTAGATAAGCTTTTTCATCGTGTTCCCCAGTGAGATTGAATTCTCTAATATAATGTGCTTTCTTTCGACCAATCTGACCCGTCCACATGGCATTCCTGAACTTTTCAATCACATAATTTTTTATTTCCCTATTTTTGTTAGGACACTCCTGCATGTTGATGCCCCCATTTGTACATCCATTTAGTATTCTGATTCATCCAGGTTTTCTTTCTGCGTTCCAAAGTGTCGTTTACAACCATTTTGGGCCAGCGAAGGTTGTCCATGTTTTCAACTTTTTTCAGATAGCTTATCATCCGAGATATTGCCGAAGCTTCCAACGAGAAAGAACCCGCTTCAGCCAACAAGATCTCATAAGGAACAGTTGATTTGACTTTAAGAGAGCTTTTGATTAGATGTTTCTGGATTCTCTCAATCTGTCTCCACCCGTGATTTGACATGCTACTATCCCCAAACTTCGCAGCCATATAAAACAACCGGAGTGACCAACAATCCAAAAAGGGTTTTTTTAGTTTTCCACTCCCAAAGTTCTGCTTTCTTGCACCTGTTTTGAAGTAGGAAAGATGCTTTCCAACCTCCCTAAATCCTTTTTGCTTTACAAGTCTCCCAGCTAAGTTTGTGGTGAAAGTCAATCCCAAGATATTTGTATTCAGTGACTATTTCTAAAGGGCTCCCTTCAAAAAGGAAGATGTTTTGTCTCTCTTTCCTTTTCAAGGTGAAAATCATGATTTTTGTTTTGTTGGTGTTCACTTGCATCCCGAATTCTTGACAAAAGAGCTCTAGCGCTTTTAACTGTTCCCTCAAACCTTGGGCAGTTTTTGAGATTAGGATAAGGTCGTCAGCATATAGAAGTAACTTCACCACGTAACTTGCTAACTGAATACCTCCTCCTTCAGTTTTGTTTAACCAATGTTCGAGCTTGTCAATGTATAACCCAAATAATGTGGGAGAAAGAGGGCATCCTTGCTTGACACCGATGTTGCTGCCGAAACATTTGGACATACCTTCTCTGGTTCTAATTTTAGCTCTGACCTGCTCATACAATTTATGAACTGCTGCTCTAAACTCATCTGGAATTCCCAAGCTCCTCCATCCTATCCCAAAGTTTCTTTCTGGGCACTGTGTCAAAAGCCTTCTTGAAGTCAACAAAACAACAAAAATATTCTTCTCCTTGAGTGTCCCAAACCTTCTCAATCAAATGCCTAAGAGTGACACAATGATCAATTGATGAGTGTTTAGGTCGAAAAACCGCTTGCCCTTTTGCTCTTTTACCCTCTCTTTCAGCCCAGCTGCTGATTCTCCGTTCTATCATGCCCCCAAAGAGTTTACCAAGAAGAGGGTTGATCATAATGGTGTGATAATTGGACGGATTATAAATGTCGCCACTTTTAAATAGGGGAATAACAACGCTAGTCGTCCACTCTGTTAGAAAGCCATTCTGATTGACATCATTGAAAATTTTTCTGATGGGAGGCGTGAGGACCTCAACCCCCCCATTTTAAAAATTATGCTTGCAGACCATCGATGTCTTGAGCTTTTACCACTTGCTAAATTCTTTATGCCCTGCTTGATATCCTCTGTCGAAAAAAGCTCAATTGAAGTCTCGATTATGGGAGGAACATCTTTTTGATGAGGACGTTCATAAAGGGTCCTTGCATATTCTAACCAATGTGCACCTGTGATATTATTTTCTATGTATTTTTTCTTTTGTTGTAGCTCCTTCCAAAAACCTTTGGGAATGTGTTTTCCAAGAGAAATTAATTCTGTCCTTCTCTTGCACACATAGATTTCTTTTTTGTGTTGTACCAATCTCTCATAGATCTTTTTATTTTCTTTGTTCATCCCATTTTCTTTCAAAGCTCTCTTGGCAGCTTTACACTCTTCATCATACCACGGGTTTGTCGGAAAAGTATTTGCCGCTTTATTTCTAGGCTTAGATCTCTCACAGACAGTTAGAGCCTTTTGGATTAAAGGTATTAGCAGATTACTACGTATATAATCATTCGATCTCTTGGACACCGTGTTCTCTATATCTTTCCCCATTATCTGTAATTGCTTGCTTAAGGGCTGCAAACAAATATTCCCTGATTTTCTTTATTGAGAATGATTTTTCCCTTTTTTTGAGATGCCTTTTGCATGTGATGAGCCTGATTCCTTTGTTGCTGATTGAAGACGGTCCCAAGCTTTACCAAGAGAGGGACTATGATCTGATTTTAATTTGATAGGACACTCTCCAATTTCAAACTCAAAAAGCATGGAGATAGAACTTTGAGAGAAAATTACATAGTCTACTACACTTTGCCCATTGTACGTTTTGCAAGTGATGTTGCCTGACCTGGGCCAAGCTCTCATGCCATTACAAATGACCATGTTGTATAAACTACATAGGCCTAGAAGCTCAACTCCAAAATGTGACACCCCTCCACTGCCATCCTGAGATAGTCTTTCCCAAAGCTTATTCCCTTCTTCTTTAAGCCACAACGGATTGTCTTCACCTCCTTCTAAACTGGTCAATTGAAGAGATTGATTATTGGCAGTCCTTGCATTGAAATCACCCAATAGAATTATTTCTCCAGATGTACTGAAAACAAAAATGTCTTTTTTTATTGAAGCGTATGGATCTTCGCTATCTAGCTTTCTTCTCTTATATGTCTTTGATCCTTTCGGTGCAAAGTAACAGGCAGCTACTCTGATTGTTGTCTTACCATCTGTTATTTTCAGCCATATGTATTGTTTATTTGGATCTTCTTTTTCAACTTTGACATTTTTGAGCCATATTTCCTTGATTAACACTGTGACTCCGCCGTGGCCTTTCCCTGGTTTCATTCCCTTCATTCCAAACTAATTTTTTTTTGTATCCTTCAAATTCTGGAACCTTGCAACCTTCGTGCTCATGTGTTTCGGTAAGAATGATAATATCTTTCCCTTCTGCTATGGGCCCCAAACCCGGTCCTCTTCTCCATGGATATCCTCTGCAATTCCAACTTACTATGTGAATGAATTCCCGTGGGGCCCCTAATTCCTATTTCCTATTTGATAAATGATCACTTATTTGAGCTTTCCCATTTCTCATCTGTGCCCATTTTCCTGCTTCTCTTTCTTTTCTCACCTTTTCCCATTCTTTCCTTCGGTCTTCTTGTTGAACGAATGTCAAATCCTCATCTAGATATATGTGTGTGCCTCTAAGAAGTCCCCTGTTTTTTAGGATAGCATGTTTGTCTTCTATCTTTCTCATAACCCACCCGCACGTGTCGGTCCTTTCCTCCCTCTGTTCTCCTGCCAATCCTTTTAGCTTGTTGTATGTGACCTGTCCATTGCAATTCATCTTTAAGAAAGTCTCTTGCTTAATATGTCAGTTCTCTCATTTTCGCCAAAATATTTTAGACCCTTGATAATAAAATTTACTGCTCTGTTTTGTTGATCTTTCTCTTCTTTTATCTGAGTTTTGAGGTGTTTCTCCATGACTTGCCTTTGTTCATTTGATGATCCACTTACTAATTGAGACCAAGTTTTAGCTTCTTCTATCCGATCCTTTAGTTGATTTTCTTTTATCTCCATGTCTTTAATTGCTGATTGGATCTCATCTATCTGAATTGTTTCCTTTTCATTTACCATTTCAGTTCTTTTTTCTCCCCCTGTTTTCATATGTCCTAGATCTTGTTTTATCATGGTTAACTCTTGTTGCCCTCTTTCCATGAGGTTTTGAAGATTTAGAACCTGTTCTTTGAGAATTATATTTTCCTCTTTCTAACTTGTATCTGACCTCTGTGAGTTCTTTCCTCTCATTGTTTTCTTTCAATTTCTGGTTTTCTAAAATTCCAAGTCTTTCCTTCATGTTCATGAGTTCCTTCACATATAGTTTTGAGGACCACAAAAGAGGAGTTGAAGTCGGACTGTATAGGTATTTAGAGTCTTGGACTACGTCTTCCTTTCCTCTTTGTATGCTTGCAGTTCTGTCGATTTTGATCAGCGTTGGTTCCTTTTTATTATCCTTCTGATTTGATTCTTTTTCTTCCATTTTATGTTCTCTGAAAACAAAATTCTCTTTGCTGTTTGTTGCCTTCGGTAGAATCAAAGTGAGGTTTTTCCCCCCCCCCCCCCTTCTGGTTTCTTCTTATTTTTTTTAGCTTGCCTACGCCGTAAAATCCCTTTGTATTGTTTTGCATTCACATATACCAACTTTTTAGCTATACCCTCTGTATGATTTTGGAAGACTTCTACCTTTCCCCAAATTTTGTTTTCTATTGCTGTATGAGTTTCTGAGATAATAGATCCTTGTGGTGTCTTATTTGGGTTGTCTTTGAAACCCTCATGTTTAATCATGGTTTGCATGTCTTGTTGAAACCAGATTTGACAGAAATAAGTAAAGAATACTGCAAAGAATGATAAGGTTTGGTGGGTCTACCTGAGAAACTGACATATCTAATTCAACTTTTACCAAGATTGGTTTGAATCATGAAAACTCGCAGCCCTGGCCCACAACCCTATCCTCCACTCGCAAACCCTAGCCTGCAGCCCTGGCCCGCATCCCACAGTCCAAAATATCTTTGACTATCAATTGTTAATGACCTCAGTGACACCACGATCGAGCATCAAATGGAAGGATAATAGGGGATTACCAGACTTGTCATTTTCCTTGCATAATAATACTGTCTAGGTAGAAAAGACTTTCTAGTTTTCGAGGGGATTACCAGTCACGAGGGTAGAAAACAATGTCTTTCGTGGGAAAATACAGTCACCAGAAAGAAAAATGAGGGAAATCGAGGGCAGAGAAATGGTCACGATTTAACCAGTCATGAATACAATTAATTCCTGTTGTCTCACGGTCTCATCAGACAGGAACATGTGGAAGCTTTTGGCAGACAGGAATAGAGGATCATGAACAACAACAATGGATCAGAGGAACAACAACAACGTAGACTGGGAAAGCCAGCTAACCATTTGACACAATGCCAGGCTTCAAACTTACAGAAATTATATACAACATTGGATAGGATACAGTGTCAGAACTCAGGAATCTTCAGTGGATAGTCTAGTGGGTACTAACTATTTGACAAAATGCCCAGCATCAAAATCTCAGAAATTACACACAACATTGGATAGTCTACAGTGTCTACTAACTATTTGATGAAATGCCCAACAGTAAAATCACAGAATTTACACTCAACATTGGATAGCCTCCAATGTCTATTTGATGAATTGCTCTTCTAGAAGCTCTCAAATATTGCCTTTCTATGCAATGGAAACCAACCAAACCAATCAAACAAATATTGATGGAGCCACTGAGTGGTTGGAGACGAATCAATTGGGCCAAGTAAAAATTGCAGCCTCAGATAAGAGTGGGAAATGGATATGGGTGAATGCCAAACAATATCAGGGCATTTTAAGGCGTAGGGTTTCCCGTTTAAAATGGCTACAAACACGAAGAAAGAAATCTCAACAAGAAAGAGAGAAATCTCAACAAGAGACAAAGACTTCACATGCTCAAAAGGTCAAAACCCAACAGATCAACAATAAGGCACTCAAGTTCGAAATGCCCAAGCTACAAGACAACGAAACAAAGGAAGACACAAGAAACTACAGTCCCATTTCTATGCCACTCACCTGGTCGGCACCCTTGCTTGTACAGGAGCTCCTATATGTCAAAAACAGAGTTGAGTATTTGGAAAAAATGGAAGGCGAAAAGAATTGCAAGCTACAAGAAAGTATATTAGTGAACCAATCTTTAGCAGAAGATAACAAAGTATTAAAAGCACAGATGACAATGTTACAAGAAGCTCTAACAGTAGGAAAATGAGAATGACAGAACATGAAATCAGAATTGCAAAATATACAGGATTCAATTAAAGTGAATATTGTCACACTACATTCAAAGATAGCAGAAGCAAGGACAAAAACGCTTCACTAGGGGTATACTCAGAATTGGATGGTAATAGAAAATGACAAAGAGAACAGGCCAAAAGAAACCAAATCATGGGCCCAAGCAGTCAAAGGCACATCAGACAAAAGTAAAAATGTAGGTCAAAGCAAGGAACAAGAAAGGGAAGACAAAGAAAGACAGGAAAGAGCAACAAACATAATTATCAGAGGGGTAAAAGAATATGGCAAGAATGAAAATACCTTCAATATTACAACCAATTTCCTAAGAGACAAAATACAATGGAAAGGTCAAATATATCAAGCACGAAGGGTTGGAAAGATGAGGGAAGGGAACATGTGGCCTATTAAAGTTCACATGGAAAAAATAGAAGACAAACAACAAATTCTAAGCAAGAAGGGACTTTTGAAAGGTTCACGCTTCTTTATAGAGGAGGATTTAACACCAATGCAAGTTGAAGAGACAAGAAAAGAATTGATCAAAGTAAGAGCAACAAGAGATGAAGGTAAAAGAGCATGGTTATATAAAGGAAAAGTTGTCATTGCCAATTTCATGCCTCCAAACACAACAACTAAACAAGGTAACAACAACGGAAGACCACAAGAACATATAACTACAAGGAATGCAATAAGACAAGTGTGGGTTGAGAAGCAGAAAGGCTCGGCTGTGAGTCATCAACAACAAGATAAATAGCAAACACAACTCCCCCCTCACCAAGCATGTTTAAAACTGGTATGTTGGAATTGTAGAGGATATCCTTGGAGGAGGGGACCGGGCCTAGAACAGGTTGCAAAAGGAAGAGACGTGATATGCCTCACAGAAACTCATGAACATGATGGTTGTAAGACTCATTCTTTTGATGGCTATACAAAGTTCACGGTTTGGAACAATACAGTGGGTAAGGGAAAAGGTTATGGTGGCATACTGGTGTTAATAAAAGCAGTAGAGGGCAGGCAGATCCAATTGGAAAAAGAAGACACAAATAAACAATATATATGGTTCAAAATATCAGAAAATGGGAGACACTTAAGAATTGTAGCTTGTTATTTTGCACCGCAAGGCTAAAAAATCTACAAAAAAATGGGTTAAATGGCAAGGATCCATATGCAGCTCTAAAAAATGATATAGTTGTGTACTCTCAACTCGGAGAAGTTCTTCTTTTGGGTGATTTCAATGCTAGGACAATGAATGAACAATCTAACATTTTATGCAACAAGGAGGATAACAATCCCATATGGCTCACCGAAGAAGAAACTCATCCATGGAGCAGATGTTCAGAAGACTACAAGGACACCAATCATTTTGGCGAAGAGTTAATTAATGTTTGTGGTATGTTTGATTTGATTATTTGCAATGGTGTGAATAGATGGAAAAAATCTGGAAAATTTACATGCAAAACTTACAATGGGGCAAGTGTTGTTGACTATGTCATTTGTTCCCAAAGCATGATTGATAAAATAATCAATGTTTGGGTCGAGGAACCCATGCATGATCTGAAATCAGACCACAATTCAGTTGGCACAGTGATATCTTGGGGATCACAAAATCAATATACAGATAAAAGGCATTCTAGTCACCAATCTCCAACAAAGGGAAGAATTCTCATCACATAGAAAATCGGGTCACCTTCAAGGAAAATTTAGAACGGCTAATGCAGACAAAAAGAGTCAATGAGCAGAACATCAAAAGTTATGAGCTGACAAACATTATTCAAGAAGCTCTTGGGAGCTGCAAGAGGTCCAAAAACAAGAGGAAAAAATCAAATGATTTCCCAACAAATAAGTGGTTTGATGAGGAATGCAAAGCTGCAAGGAAAACTCTTAAAATTTCAGCGAAAGAGAAAACATACATAAAGGCATACATGTAGATTATTAAGAAAAAGAAGGATGAGTTCATGGAAAATAGGAGAGAAGAACTCATATATCTAGGGAAAAATATGCCGAAGTTATTTTGGAGAGAACTCCAGAAAAGAAACAAGCAAACAATAAATAACATTACAGTGACTCAATGGCTAGAATATGCAAAAAAAATTGTACGAGCAAGAGCAAGAGGTTAAGGCTCCACCTCTAGTGTACACCACAACAAGTCTTTTCACGTTACAGGAAGTCAAATCAGGCATCCAAAAGTTATGTGCAGGTAAGGCCAAGGACTTAGATGAGCTACATGCAGAATACCTAAAATGGGGATCAATTATTCTTGCTCCTCACATTTTGAATATATTCAACAACATCATTCAGTGTGGTTTCCCAAATGATTGGACCACTAGTATGGCAGTACCTCTTTTTAAGAGCGGAGATGTTGACAACCCAACCAATTACAGGACCATCATGATCAATCCCCTATTTGCAAAGTTAGTTGGTAGCATGGTTGAACACAAAATCAGCAAGTGGGCAGAAGACAATGAGAAGAGAGAAAAAGGGCAAGCTGGTTTTAGACCTAAGTACTCCACCCTAGATCATGGTGTTACACTAAGACATATCATTGAAAAAGCATGGGAGGAAAAGACATAAAATTTCTGTTGTTTTGTTGACTTCAGGAAAGCTTTTGACACGGTCCCTAGGGATAAGTTATGGTGCAGAATGCAAGAGCTTGGTATACCATTGCAGTTTCGAGCAGCGGTTCATAGACTTTATGAAAGGGTGCGTATTAAAATCAGAACCAAAACAATCATTTTAGAGAGCTTTAGGAGCGACATTGGTGTTAAGTAGGGTTGTCCTCTATCACCCACACTCTTTGGCTTATATATAGACCAACTTGAAGAATTGTTAAATATGGAGGGTGGTGAAGGTATCCGGTTGGGTGAGTATGTTATAAGGCTTCTTCTATATGTTGATGACCTTATATTGATTGCTACGTCTTGCTCAAGGTTTACAAAAACATTTGCTCACTCTTGAAGCCTTTTGCAAAAAAGTAGGTATGCAAGTTAATATCAGCAAGACCAAGATTATGGTCTTTAGCAATAGAAGGAAAAGAAATCAACAACCATTTTTCTTTGAGGGTAGTATTCTAGAAGAAGTAACTGACTACAAATATTTGGGGATTGACTTCAACAACAAGCTTACTTGGGAGACTTGTAGAAAAAAGAGAACAACATGAGGGTGGAAAGCCCTTTATGCTTTACAAAACAAATGCAGAGAAGCAGAGTTATGGGATTGGAAAACTACCCAAACACTTTTTGAAATATTAGTTATTCATGTTGTTCTTTATGGGTGTGAAATATGGGCCAACAACATACCATTATCAAAATGGAAGCAAATTGAGAGAATTCAAAAGCATATGATTACCACCAAATTTAAGTTGAAAGTCTCGGTCCCTTATGAGATTCTTTTAGCTGAAACAGGTGCAGTTCCAATTGAAGCCATTGTTATGATTCGACTTCTCAGATACCTCAACAAAATTGAACAGATGACAACAAATAGGTGGCCCAAACTTGTCTTCAAAGAGCCGCTAGGCAGGAGGAAGAGGTCATGGATGAACCAAAACATCAAGTGGATGAAGAAGTGGAATATTGAATGACATACATGGCCCCAAGGCAATAAAGAAATACACACATTTGTTATTGATAAGGTCCGCAAAACTTTGTGGGACAATAGAGGTAGAAAAAAGAGATTCTATCTCGAAGAATTTAATCCCACTTGCGACCATCAACAAAAGGCATACATCGGGGCCCTCATTCCGTGGAGAGCTAAGATTCTCATAGCTCAACTAAGGACCAACTCCCACCAGCTTAGATGTGAAACAGGTAGATGGAAAAGGCCTAAAGAAAAATGGGAAGAAAGACTTTGTGTCTTTTGTTCAGATGGGGCAGTGGAATCAGAAAAAAACTTTATTACAGAATGCAGTGCCTATAATGACATTCGTTCCAGATATGCAATCAATTTCAAGACTTTGCCATTACAGGTCTAGTTTGATGAGGAGTGGATAACTGGAATGGGAGACTTCATCATCAGGATTAACAAAAGAAGATCTGAATTGGTGAACTGTAAAGAAAGTGGTTTTACCGTCTCATAGGCTATTTTTAGCCTTTTCTATTCTATTCTATATCCAACACCTGCACAGTCCGATTCTCCAATGACTTGGCCGAGCAGAAATCACAAAATTTGATCCTCTACTAAAGTTGATGTTAATGTCTTGTTCAACATTTCTTTTCCTCTACATTGTCGCCATGGCAGTGGATTTCTCAGAGCAAACTGGGAAAGAATCTAATGACCTTTTTCACAAGAAAAAGAAGTAGAGGTGTGTGTCGGTGAACGACCCTATCATTGTCGGGGCAGGTCCTTCGGGTCTCACCGCGGCCGCTTGCCTGCTTGAAAAAGGTGTTCTCAGCGTTATTCTTGAGAGAGCGGACTGCATCGCAGCACAGAACTTACGATAAGCTTAAGATTCATCTACCCAAATAGTTCCGATATTAAAATATCATGTATATTCTTCAGTACATATCTCTCAGTCGCTGCACATGGAGATAAAGCTGTAACCTTAATATTTCCTCATTTTACTATATACATTTTTTTTTTGTATTTGAAATGAGATCAACTTCCTACGGTTGTTTGGTTTGCTGTATACAGAAGAGGAAGAAGAAGATTGAGGATTAGGAGGCGTTTCATTCAGCCATAATCTCTAGTTGTAATGATTTTGCTTCTGAACACCTGTCCTTCGTGCACTGTAACCTTTGGCGCACATTTTTTTGCTCTGATGTCCTGCGTGCTGGTTTAAAGGCAAAGCCCAAATTTGGGGTTCGTTTCCTGATGTCAAACAGCCTCTACCCCCGGTTAAATCACATGCAAAGGCGCCAAGCCCAACCTTTCACTGTTTCCATCACATAAACCCAAATTTAATAAAAAATTATTGTTTTCTTTTGAACATTTGGGAGAAAATAACAATGCATGAGACAGAAAAAATTATATAAACAAGCTTATGTAAACCTGTGAGGTATGAAGATGTGCAAAAATCATATACACAGCCATAAGTTACAGGTACTGTTCTATGATCTGGTTTAATTTTTAGAGCTGAAGAATTACATGGAATCCTTACACCAAAAAATTTTACTCTATATTACCTCAAGTTGCTCTTAAGCTTCTCATTTTCTTCTTTCGGTCTTTTGATTTCATTATACAGATTCTGTATAAATATAAACACATTTTTTTTTTGAAAAGATTGTTTGATTTTATAGGTATAAAGTTGATTCTGTCGAGGCAGAGGCAAATGCTTACTTGATGCTCTGTGTCCCAACGTTGGGATCTCTTCTCCTTCAGGTATTTCCCCAAAACTCTGATCATGCTATTTTGCATATATTTGTTTTTTTAGTGCATTTCTTTACACTAGGGTTAATCAGATACAAAAGTAAACACAAAAATGGACCATGCTAGGTTTCTATTAAATTAACACATAATTACCCCTGTTTTATTGTATGTACACTAATAAAGAACAATGATAAATGTATTTAGGACCACAACAAAGAAATTATCTTGAGAAAAAAACAAAATAATCGTGGTGATAAAATTATAAATGAATACAAATTTTATATATGTTAGATAGGTGACAAAATAATGAGAATTTATTGTAAAATCTGCAACTAGTTTATTTTTCACCTATTAAGAATTAATTGATGAAAATATGTTACATTGTTTGCAAAATAACTCTGTTAAATGTAAATCTCTAACATTAATCTAATTTTGTGTGTGTAGGAAATATCATTCTTCAAATGCAATGGACCCAAAACTTATTTTATTTTGGATGGATTTGTTAAGAGAAATTACCAGCTCTTCATTTTTTTCAGATTCATCAAACATACAGAGTGTGTTTCTCAACTACTTTATGCAAATGACATTTGTACTCAGAAATTCTGAATCATTATCCTGCAAAAGAGATAGAGAGTGGTGGATGTTTCCAAGACAATGCACATTTTGAAACTTAATACAACAAGAAGCATGTGAAGAACAACCAAATTATCAAGACATTTTATATCATCGTCATTATAGAATGTCTTTTGCACTTTTTCAAATCTTTTTGTCAAAGATAGAATTACATATGCCAAGTGCAAACACAACTCATTTTTGTTAGAGAACCAATACATCCTAAAAAAGCTCTTTGTGTAGTTTTGCATCGCCTTTCCCAAGGAACTCCTACACATATAATATCAGAATTGTATTGCATAAGAGAATCTACAGTGAGAAAATACACCATGGTAATTGCAAATATTATCTTTCAACATATGCAAAATGAGTATATAAGCATTCCATCTAGCACTAGGTTACAAAAAATATTGAGTGAGTTTCACACTTTAACTCTACTTTCGATGATATGTGGTGCAATATATGGCACACATATTAAGTTATCATATAGACCTGAACAACATTATACTCCTATGAACTACATAACTGACATCATTTCCATAGTGTTTTGTTGCAAGGAATATGTGATGCTCAAAAAGTATTTTGGGATGTATGTGTTTGATGCTCTTGGTGGCGCTCATGATGCTGAACATTGGAATTGCTCTGCAATAAAAAGAAGATTACAAGTTAGATAAGTATTGGCATCCCTTACATTTCAAATTTCAAATTGGAGAAAGCATAATCTTTCCCCAAATAATTGGAGATTCTTCTTATCCTATTTCTTGCTACTTATTGAAGCTATATAAAAACAATCTATCTCCAATGCATACTCTTTTTTGATAAATACTTATTTGGAGGGTGTGTGAAGATTGATAATGCATTTAGTATTCTAAAAGGGAGATGGAGGTTTCTTCAAGATGTAGGTGTAGAGATGGTTAAGGATCCCCAAATCATAGTGGCATGTTGTGTTCTACATAAGTTTTTACCAATGAACAATGCAGATGAACCAGAAATTCAGGAAAATTCATATCCCAATTTTGTAACTCAATTGCGGAGTCAATCAATGGAAAGAGAACAAGGAAAGGCACAAAGAGACATTATATTTGGGGAATGGCAAAGACAATATCATATTAGTTTGGAGCAATGATGTACTATTTGTAAAATAATATATAATATCTATTGAAGCTGTTGACCAATGTTGTGTATGAATAAGTTAAAGTGTTTACCTGTGCAAAAAGATTTGCTATTTGAAGTTTTACGTCCAATATCTTTTCCATTTTTTCGTGCTTGAGTTGCATTCTTCCTTCTTCGATTTATTTCATTGTTTGAGTGAAATGATGCAATCATTTCTTCCATTCTTTCTCCCAAATCTTCAAAAGATGTCTTTTTTCTTTTTATACATTTTCCCTTCACCCCCAATTTGTTCATTGAAGTTTCTTGATTTGCACCCTCTTCTTCAATATTAATGATCGACCTCTCTTCATTTGATTTTCCTTTCATATCTTTATCTGATGAAGTTGCTCTTACATTAACCCATTCTTTTCCATTGTATCCGTTCGGAAGACCAGTCACCTTCGGTGTTTTTGCTATGATACAGTTCATGTCTTATTAAAACATCCATGTGGAAGGTGGTGCCCTTGTGGTGTTTTCCAATTGTTTCTCTCTTTTGAAGGTATTCCTCAACCGGTTCCACTTATATTTGCATTAAATCCCTGTTAATGATGTTCCACACCTAACATTTACAACATTTTCCACTTTTTCCCAATGTCGTTTTGTAAGGTTTCTATGATTTACATTTTCATACACCTCTTCAAAATTTAAAATCAATTCTTTCACAGCTTGTTTTGGCCAAAGCTCCTCTTTGAATTTTTTTTTCATCTCATTATTAGTAGTGTCATTCTCAAATGTATGAGTTAAAGATGTGATTTCCTCAATTTCTGAGTCTTGTTTTGGAAAACTATAACTCCATGATTAACATGAAGACCAAATTATGGAGTATTATAAAGTTCTTCAACATCAATTGCATTATTTAATTCTATTGGTAAATGTGGTCCTCTATCCATGCTCAACTTCAATATTAATACCCTGCAACTATTTATTGATATGCAAAATTTGTAAAAATCATGAATAGATTTTAAATGTATTAATTGTAAAATAGTTCTTTTATACTACATAAAAACAAGTCTATAATATATAATTACAACAACAATATATATTTACAACATCATATATGTGATTATTTTTTTTGTAAAATTTGTAACATATTACATACCTGTGAATCCTTTTCTCCTGTGCAGTTTCATTTCTTAGAGACAAGCTAATATTTCTACAGCAGTGTATATGAAAAGAAACAAATTTCATTTAATAATTTCTTTGCATCTGCCAATAAATGTGTGCATGTGGCTGTTAATATTTTATTGGATATATATTAAATGAGTTAACTTTATTTGTCAATATTTTATTGAAAATTTGTTAAATTAGTCCAATTTATTTTCGATCATATATTGGAGAGTGTGTGAAAAGTTGAAAACAATGTTTTTCCTCAAGAAAGCCTTGGCTGCAGCAGGGCTCGAGGGAGAGAGTGTAGTACGGCTCCACTGTTATGAGATTCAAGCACGCTTTAGCATGCTTTGAACATGCTAATGCGCAGGACATGAAACTCTAGAATGATGTGGCACGTGTAACTGATCTCCTAAGAAACTGTACCGCCATCCCACTCCAGGATTCCTCCCCCGTGGACGCAAAATAACATGCACCCTCTGATTTTCAACGCATGCACGGAAACATGCTTTGGTTCATTGATCTTCTGACATTGTCAGTTTTAGCAAGCATCACCTCAAATATATATACGCATTTGACGTAATAATCCATTCACATGCCTCGAGACTTTATTAGTGTCATATTCAACATGGCCCACCCTGATGTCGAGTCTATACAACTCTTTAGTGTGACCTTTCACCCTTAACTCCTCTTGTTGTGAATTTTTCAAACTTTTGAACAAACTTAACTAGGGGAGAGGATCTAGTAGTGGTGCACCTTAAGTTAGGGGCCCACAAAATCAATTTAAATATAATGTGAGATCTTGATTTTTTCACCTGCACATAGTTCAATATTTTTTTAAATTATATATATTTTTGAGTGTTGAATTGGAGGGAAAGACATACTTTGAATTGAATTAAAATAGTAAATTTGAGTTACACTACATTTTGATTGGGACCCATACTTGATCATGGGTGATAATGGTTGAACATTGACAATTTAAAAATAACAAATCTTACATGGCATGATGTGATTGGGTGTTGTCATGTCAAAAACGACTAATCACCAGGTACTTTTATGACAACTATTGGGTGTTGTGTATTCAAGACACTATATCCACAATTGGAGCCTGATTAACTATTGGTGTCTCTCCCCTAGTAATTGACTGGAAAAAACTTAGCCTCAACTTCAAAATGAATCTATTCCAATTATTAATTTTATTTTCACCTCATAGTAATCTTAATTTTATCTTTACCTCATTGCACTCGATCAGAATCCACATGTTTTCACCATAAGGATGCGTGACTATTCAATTTCATACAAGTGAACTTGACTTTCTTGTGATCCTCCATTCCTTCACAATCAAAGTGTTTTTCTAACTCAGTGATCCAATCAATGAGATCTTTAAGACTTAGACTCATATAATAACTTGGAATGTCCAACTTTGGTTTCATATTTATACTCATAATTACATGTTATAATCTACCTCTAGGTTCATCAGGTTTTTAACTTTCCGCATCTTGAACTTCGAGTGTTTTCTCAATGACCTCATCATCACTCATAGTGTCTACCACAATGCCTTTGTGTTGAAAAGTTTCCATATCCTCTAGATAGACTTGCATTCCTCTCATCAACTCCACCAAAGTCCCTAAGTGTTAGTACTCTGGGGGCTCTTACAACAAAATATCCGTAGTGTTTAATTTATTTGTCTTTGAATTCAAGATATCATGATGTCCACAACCTTCTCAATTTTTTCCCAATACCCCACTGGAATATTCCTTGAATGCTTTCTACCCACTTGTAAATGTGGAAAACAGATGATCCACTCCTACTCACAAGGAAGAAATTTTCTCTGACACCAAATGGTGCAACCATAGTTAGGGAATCCAATTATGGACAACCTTAAACTAGGCAACATTCCCAACCAACACAATAACTGATTGACTCACAACCTTACACAAGGAATAAATTATGATACAAAACACTTTATTTGATTTTAATAGAGCAAACAACACAAACAAACTTCAGATTGATTGGAAGCAAATACACTTTTATCATGATCACCTTAATCTTGAATTAAATCACCTTTCTAAGATTTTTAAAAACAATGGCTATAACAACAATTTAATAAAAAAACACTCTTAATAATGCTATCAATCCTCCTCCTAAAAATATAAAACAAATTAATTCTGGTAGAAAACTCATCCTTATATAAAAAACACTATTGATAAAATAGCAAAAATTTTAAGCAAAAAAGGCATTGTTACTTCTTTCAAACTTGTCAACACCTTGCAAAATAATCCAATCTCAATTATGGTGTCTATATGATTAGCTGCTCGTGTGGTAAACCTTATATTGGTGAAACTAGTAGATCTATTAAAACTTGGATTATCTAGCATGGTAGAGACATTAAGCATGATCGAATTGACCGATCGGATTTCGCTGAGCATTCCCTTAAAACTAAGCATTCAATTTGTCTAAATTCTTCCAAAGTCATTGCTTTTGAAGACAATTATGTAAAACCTCCCATGCGAGAAGCCGTTGAAATCTTGCATTTTGATAATAATTTAAATAGGGACAAAGGTTGGTTCATCAGTGACACTTGGGAACCTGTTATTCATAACGTCCCCAAATGATTTGTGTTCCTTTCCTCTTTAATCAGTTGTTCTTTCTTTCTCTTTGTTTGATTTTTAGTCCTTTATAAAAATATGATCTTATTACTAATATGTGGATAAGCTCTAACCTTATAATGTTATTAATAAAATCCTAATTAATATTTCCATTAATTTGATCATAAGTAAATAATTCAAATTCTGACCATGCCTTTGTTGTTGGGTTATTGGTTACTTT
This sequence comes from Taxus chinensis, assembly GCA_019776745.2. Classification (NCBI taxonomy): domain Eukaryota; kingdom Viridiplantae; phylum Streptophyta; class Pinopsida; order Cupressales; family Taxaceae; genus Taxus; species Taxus chinensis. The sequence continues at coordinate 838,404,744 of CM034148.1, read as the reverse complement.
TTAAGAATTCCCCTCGATAAATTCCCCATTAAATGTTTCTAAAAATTTCCATTGTTATCTCTACTTTAAAAAAGAAGATTCTTTATCCTTTTTGAAATATTAAAAAACCCTAATTAAAAATTCCTCAACTTTACCCACTTAGTAATTATTATTAAGCTTGTCTCTAATCCTTGCTTTAATCGATAACATATTGAGCCTATCATATAATCTTTAATGTTCATCCTTTCTTTCCTTTCCTCTTAAAAATTTTAACGTTCCCTTTTGTACTATTTATATTTCTTTCCTTCCTAGTTAGATGGTCTTCCATTGTCTTTATATTTAGAATTGTATTTAAAATCTTGAATTTTATTATAGTAGGTTAAACTTTATCCATTTTATTGTTGATTAATGTAGCTTCGTTATTTATCAGCCTTGGTTAATTGTAAGCTTTTTCCTTTCTTTAATTATTTTTTCTCTTTGCCGACTATGGATAATTATTTTTCGTAATTTTTACATTATATAAACCTATGATGAGCAATTATATCACACTCACAATCTTTTTTCTCTGATGATGGGTCTATTTTCTGACCCAAAACGGCGGAATTTTTAAGTTACTTTAACTGCTTTGTTCAAGTGTAAGGGAAATTTCTTATAGAACCAAGCAACACCTACTTACAAAATTATCTTTGAGCTACATTCTACCCACATGGAATTTATTAAAACCTCCAACAAACAAGGTCAATGCATATACAAAACAAAGTGGGGCATTATGTAGGCACCTAATTTTGGTGCGAGACTAGTTATTTGTTATTGTGATATTGTATTTGTATCTTTATTTATTATTTGTCTAAATTAGGGTCTTCTTAGTGTGTTTTTTGTGTGATTTTTGACACTTATGACTCTATCCTTATCTTGTTGGATTTCCATGTTCTTCTGTGGTTGACCTTGTTTGTTTTCACTTTTCCCTATTTTCTCTTTGCTCACCGGTTTTCTCTCTCCCTCAATTTCATGTTATTTTGGTTTTTTTTCCTGAACCATAGTTGTGTCTACTATGTGAAATGTCCCTCTTTCTCGAATAAAAGCATCGAAGACCTTTGGCCCATTTTGTCAACCCGACGGCCAAAGGAAAAAGATAAGGGTGACTTAAGTCACAATAAGTTATTACAAAGTGCAAAAAAGAAATATTTATAAAATTAATAAAGCACTTGTATTAATTTATTTGACTTAATAATAAATTTGTAATCTCTAGATAGGTGCATTGGGTCTAATATTATGTTGTATCCTTTCTAGGGAGAGTAGAAAAGAGACCCATGCTATTTTTGTCATCCCTAGGCAAAAATGCGACTTGGACAAAGGAGGGAGAGTGGAGTTTAGAAAGGATAAAAATTGTTACTCTTCCCAAGAAAAATGTGACCTAGTCTAGGAGAATGGCGACTTGGGTAGGTGAAGTTTTGGGGTGCTTCTTGCATAGAAATCACACAAAATCTTGATTGGGTGTGTTGGAGGTATTTTTTGGGCCAAATTCCTTTATAAAGGGAAGAGGTTGACCTTGTAAGGCATCTCATACTTCTTTTATAAAATATGAATTTTTGTCTAAGCCTGGTGCTTGTTAAAAATATTCAAGAGGACGAAAACCCTCATTGAAAATGAGAGAAATTTCCAACCTGGTAATTCCATGGAGCTAGCAAGGAGAAATTTTGTATTTCCAGTAGTATTAGTAATGATTTGGAGCAAGGGTTTCTTCCAAATCAAAGTGCAGTAGTTGTAGTATCATTGTTTGAGGTACAACAACCATCTTTTGGCTAGTATGCTATACTTTCAGGGCATGCCAGGTCCGAATTTATTTATGTGATATTGTATTGGATTTTTTGGCTGCAAATATATCATTCTTAGATATTTTTGGAAGGTATTACAGCCTAGTTTCAACTCTCTAAAGGGGTAGATTTTATGGTAATTATTAAGCCTCAAAAGATTTCTCCTCAAATATTTAATTGTTGAGCATCTTTGTATGAGTTTCTTACTCTTATATTAGTCGCCATTCCTGAGTATTTAACTGCAGCAGGTTTACTGAATTTATAGGGATTCATTATCACTTTTTAGAGCTGATTAGACTTCCAAAAATCTGTATATTCCATTGGAGCTAGGGTATACCATTGTTGCCATGAAATTAGCTTGAATTTCTCTATAAATCTAGTTGCTTTGGCTTGATAAAATTTAGATCTGCAGACTCAATCTTTGGATTAGCTTTTATTGAATTGTATTTCAACTTTGGGATTGCTCCTAATCGACTTAGAACTCAAGAGCCCAATTGGGGACATTACAGTGGTATCAGAGCAAGGATTTCCTCTCATCCTGTGAGGGCAATCTGCAGAAATCAGAATTGCATGCAATCAACAAAAGCTCACATAGTCTATCAAAGAAGAGGGACTCCAAAGAAGACAATGGATGAACATGGAAGACCACCTCCAGATGACACTCTCAGCTATATGAATGAAGTCATGACCAAAACTCAGAGAGAGCTGCAACAAATGATGAGGGAGAACCAAAGGGAACTACGTGACACATTCACTAGTTCCATTCGGGAGTTGGCTATGGTTCTACAAGGGAATAGGGCAGCCATCAATCAAGGAGCAACCAACAATGGAGAAGGAAGCTCAACAGGACCAACTAGGACTTCTCCCAAGCCTACTCAACAAATTTTCAAAGCCAAGTTTCTCCAAAGAGAGGAACCAATTGAAGAAGTGGCACAAAATGATGTGGATGATGTCGAGGCATATGGAGATGAGTACATGTAGCTAAGCCTTCGAGTTAGAGATATGCTACCTTTTAGAGACTTCTGCCAGTTGAAGAATAACAAGGGTACATGAAGAAGCAGAAGAGCCCATCAAGAGACACCTCGGAGAGACATTCAACAAAGATTGGATAAGGTAACCCTCCCTTCATTTGATGGTATAGATAAGTGCTCTGCTAGATCATGGTTGCAAAAATTAGATACCTATCTTTCTCTAAATCCCATGTATGAAGATGAAGCACTTAAGTTTGCAACACTACATTTGGATGGTGTGGCACATGAGTGGTGGTATCATGGCCTAATTACTCAAGGACATGGCTCTATTACATCACTTGAAGAATTCCGTAGATGCTTGACCGAGAGGTTTGATTGGATGGATCCAGATTTGTATTTCAGGGAGCTTGCCCAACTCAAACAGGATGGCACCGTAGATAAGTATATTTCTGATTTCCAAAGAATTTCAGTTATGGTTCCTGACATTAGTGAAAAGAGACTTGTTTTGCTGTTTATTGAAGGGTTAGGAGAGCCATTAAAGGGTCTTGTCAAAGCCTTTAATCCTTCCTCTTTTCAAGGAGCTATTAAGAAGGCACTTGACTTGGAGAGCTCTATGCCAAAAGGGAAAAATCTGCAGCAGCGAACAACACCATTACCGCAGCAAAAGAACATATGTGAGCAACCTATAGCACCCCAAAATGATAGGCAAGGTGCAACAGTTGGTGGGCAGCCCAATAGAGCACTAGAGCGGGAGAAAAACAAGGCTGAAATCGAGGAAAGAAGGGAGCTAAGGAGGAAGAGGTTGTGCTATGATTGCAAGGAACCATGGACACCTAATCATCGTTGCAAAGGTAAGGGCTCCATTCATTATATTGAAGTTATTGATGAAGAAGAAGATGATGATGATGCTGATCCAAAAGGTAAAACAAATGATGATGAAAAGATTGCTACCTTAGCAGCACTAACCGTTTTGCCTAGTTTTTATGCATTCCATGTAAGGGGTGATCTTCTTGGGAAAAGGATCACAATTTTGATTGATGGGGGAGCAACACATAACTTCATTGATGGGAGTTTGGTTGTTAGATTGGGCCTACAAACAGAAGAATTCCAAGGATTTGATGTGATTATGGCAGATGGGCATACATTCACATGCACCAAGAAGATTCCCAAACTTCAATTCACCATGGGAGGCCATGAGGTTAGTGATGAGTTTTATATTGTTGACATTGGGGGATTAGAATTAGTTTTTGGTGTTCAATGGCTCCAATCCTTGGGTGAGTTTCATCGAAATTATCAAACCATGGAGCTAAAGTTCAAGGTGCAAGACAAGGACATTGTTTTGCAAGGTATGAGGAAGGGAGTTCCTCCAAGAATGACAGCCCATAGCATGATTGGAAAGTTCAATGAGGAGCTGATTTCACATGAAGAGGCTGAAATCGAAAGAGAAATAACAGGGCAGCAGCTGAACTTTGACAAAAATCAGTTTTTTGTAGACTATGGAAATATCCTAAGGTATGATTTAATATCCCATATGCAACATATTCAGTTTCCTTTTACCAAAGATGCTGATTTAGATGAGGAAATTTGTAATTTGTCCTATGAACTACCTTGGAAACTCCCATATGTGTATGAGCAAATTGTCAAAGGCAATTGGTGGCAAGATTTGTCTCATCTTATAGGTACATGTGCTAGACTGGTGAAACACTTCAACATATTTTGTTTGTGGTGCAAGGCACTTAGACAAAGGAGTACAAAATTGCTTGTGGGCAAGCAATTTGAGGAAGGGAGGACTGAAATGTCCCTCTTTCTCGAATAAAAGCATCGAAGACCTTTGGCCCATTTTGTCAACCCGACGGCCAAAGGAAAAATATAAGGGTGACTTAAGTCACAATAAGTTATTACAAAGTGCAAAAAAGAAATATTTATAAAATTAATAAAGCACTTGTATTAATTTATTTGACTTAATAATAAATTTGTAATCTCTAGATAGGTGCATTGGGTCTAATATTATGTTGTATCCTTTCTAGGGAGAGTAGAAAAGAGACCCATGCTATTTTTGTCATCCCTAGGCAAAAATGCGACTTGGACAAAGGAGGGAGAGTGGAGTTTAGAAAGGATAAAAATTATTACTCTTCCCAAGAAAAATGTGACATAGTCTAGGAGAATGGCGACTTGGGTAGATGAAGTTTTGGGGTGCTTCTTGCATAGAAATCACACAAAATCCTGATTGGGTGTGTTGGAGGTATTTTTTGGGCCAAATTCCTTTATAAAGGGAAGAGGTCGACCTTGTAAGGCATCTCATACTTCTTTTATAAAATCTGAATTTTTATCTAAGCCTGGTGCTTGTTAAAAATATTCAAGAGGACGAAAACCGTCATTGAAAATGAGAGGAATTTCCAACCTGGTAATTCCATGGAGCTAGCAAGGAGAAATTTTGTATTTCCAGTAGTATTAGTAATGATTTGGAGCAAGGGTTTCTTCCAAATCAAAGTGCAGCTGCTGTAGTATCATTGTCTGAGGTACAGTGACCATCTTTTGGCTAGTATGCTATACTTTCAGGGCATGCCAGGTCAGAATTTATTTATGTGATATTGTACTAGATTTTCTGGCTGCAAATATATCATTCTCAAATATTTTTGGAAGGTATTACAACATAGTTTCAACTCTCTAAAGGGGTAGATTTTATGGTAATTATTTCAGTTCAGTTTAGCCTCAATTAAATTCAGATTTCTCCTCATTTCGGATGCATAAAAGACAGACCAGATTTATAAAAAAGAAAATATAATTGTTGAGCATCTTTGTATGAGTTTCTTACTCTTATATTAGTCGCCATTCCTGAGTATTTAATTGCAACAGGTTTACTGAGTCTATAGGGATTCATTATCACTTTTGAGAGCTGATTAGACTTCCAAAAATCTGTATATTCCATTGGAGCTAGGGTATACCATTGTTGCCATGAAATTAACTTGAATTTCTCTATAAATCTAGTCGCTTTGGCTTGATAAAATTCAGATCTGCAGACTCAGTCTTTGGATTAGCTTCTATTGACTTGTATTTCAGCTTTGGGATTGCTCCTAATCGACTTAAAACTCAAGAGCCCAGTTGGGGACATTACACTATGACCATATTGATATAGTTTTGGTCACCTTTTTCGTAGGTCATATTAACCCTTATTTTGGGCCGTCGAGGTTCCTTGTCCTTTTTTGTCAGGCTTTCTTGATAATTGTGTTTATGCTTGTGCACTAGTAGGGTCTTAATTTGAATTCAAGAAGTCTATAAATACATAATTATAGTTATGCATTTGAGACAAGAATACATGATTGAGATAAGGAGTTCGTTTTGATTTAAACACCATCTTCATGCCAAAAGCATAATTCAAGCATTTAAAGAAGAGTACATAACATTCAATACTTGTTACATCCTTCGAAAGAATAAGAATTGAGACACTTGCATCACATTAGATTACGTTTTGAATTGCATTATACTTGTGTGATTTTCAAGATTTGTTGTCTAAAGGGGGTTTGATTGATGTAGACCCCCAAATCCACCCCTCATTTTTTTTATTGTGTTGTAATTGGTTAGGATTTCAAGGAATGCTAGTTGGTTTCCATTGACTCATTGCAAATTTTAGAAAAAGAAACAAGGTTTTAAGAGTCGAGGAGGAGAACATCATGGTCGTCAAATAATTTTTTGGGTATTTGACAATTGCTAGAACTATACTAAATTTTTGGCAGTGCCTCTAAAACAACACCCCAATTATGGGTAAGATGCTTTAATTCCCCTTTTTGGATCGGATTTCTCTCATTGTCTTCAGATTTGTGAAAGCAAAAGTAAAATAAATGAAAGGTCCTTTTATAATCCACTGTACAAGGCCGACCTAATTTGGGTTTACAAATGACTCATAACATATGCGAATAATTATGTATCACTCAAACCCTAATTCTCTATTCTTTTATAACCATTTCAATTATTTCTATTTTCCTATGTTCTCAGATTATCCTTATTTAAAAAATAAAATTTGATTTAATGATTTATATTAAATTAAACCTATTTACCAATTTAATGTAACTACTTTAGTAGTGCATTATGAGTATATTATACATTCCCACACTGCCACTCTATCCCTGCACCCCATCCAACCCTATCCCCCATCCCTTTCCACGTGAAAAAAAGTTGATAATATCATTTATAAAATAAAATAAAAGACAACATTTTATTTACAACAAATCTTAATTTAACATTGTCAAAAAACAACTTGATTATAATTTTAAAAAGTATGTGTTACCTTGAACTAACCTTGTTTGCTCTAGTTGCCACCATCTTGAGACGTTAAAACATTTTTTTAGGTTTTGTAAACATGCCCAATCTGTTTGGCATTGGATTCACACCCTTCCATTTCGAGATGTTCACTCAGAAAATGGTACTTTTGGGTGGACTTGACCTTGAGTCCTACAAAATACTCAAAAGTAAAATAAATGAAAGCAAAAGTAAAATAAATGAAAGCAAAAGTAAAATAAATGAAAGGTCCTTTTATAATCCACTTTACAAGGCCGACCTGATTTGGGTTTACAAATGACTCATAACATATGCAAATAATTATGTATCACTCAAACCTTAATTCTCTATTCTTTTATAGCCATTTCAATTATTTCTATTTTCCTATGTTCTTAGATTATCCTTATTTAAAAAATAAAATTTGACTTAATGATTTATATTAAATTAAACCTATTTACCAATTTAATGTAACTACTTTAGTAGTGCATTATGAGTATATTATACATTCCCACACTGCCACTCTATCCCTGCACCCCATCCAACCCTATCCCCCATCCCTTTCCACGTGAAAAAAAGTTGATAACATCATTTATAAAATAAAATAAAAGACAACATTTTATTTACAACAAATCTTAATTTAACATTGTCAAAAAACAACTTGATTATAATTTTAAAAAGTATGTGTTACCTTGAACTAACCTTGTTTGCTCTAGTTGCCACCATCTTGAGATGTTAAAACATTTTTTTAGGTTTTGTAAACATGCCCAATTTGTTTGGCATTAGATTCACACCCTTCCATTTCGAGATGTTCACTCAGAAAATGGTACTTTTGGGCAGACTTGACCTTGAGTCCTACAAAATACTCATTCTAAAATTCTCTTTCAATTATGAAAAGATAGAAATGATCATACTTTCAATCATACTACTCTTGATGATTGTGTTTCTGTTTCTAACAAAGTTCAATTTATTTCTAATGTCATGCTCTAAGGACAAGTGTAGGTGGAGAAAGTCTATTTGGAGGTTACCTACCTTCATCAATTACTGGATCATTGGGGTAATGTCTCTTGTGTAGTTAGTAGAGTCCCTTTGGACTCGCCTTGCCACCATTCTTCCCCTCAAGGTCATACCTTTGAATAGTGAGGGAGGACCTGCTCTCGTAGAAGATGTCGTAGTGGTTCTTCATGGCGGAAATTTCCATCCACAACTCACAACTATGGTGGTGTCAGTGGTGGTGGTGCTCATACTTGTTCAAAGCCTATTTGTTGGTTGACACCCCATAAGGAGGTTTCTTTCTTAGCACTTGCCATTTTCCATACTAAGCAAGGTGTTGGAGAAAAAAATAAAGAAAAAGAGATTGAAAGTTGGAACCTAATGTTACAAATCCTCTTGGTAGCAATTGGGGGGCTAGGGTGATAAACCAAATGATCCTCCACCTCCACAACCCATGCTTGCTAAGTGGCTCTTGTTGCTTAATTGTGTTTTATGATTTATTAGTCTACAAGGTTTCAAGCTCTCACTTTTTTTGGTTAGAAAGTAAAGCTTTGATGTATAAGTCTTTAAGTTGATATGTTTCTCTCTCGATTGCGATTGTTTTGACATTTGACATGTGATTCATGCACTCACCTTTTTGTATGATTAGTTTTGTACTTTTATGTTGATACATGTATATGGAATTTAGCTTTGCAATAGAAAATTGCATGTGTTGATAGAACTTAAATAAAACCCTTAAACCTTTCATAATCTATTATAATCATGGTGTGCAAAATTCACTAATGTCTCAAGGTTTTAGTGCAACAATTCATTAAATTTGGTATTAGAGCAACCACTGAGTTTGTGTCATGGAGCGGGTGACAAGGAGGTTTCTCGACCTAGAGTCCAAATTTTGGTTCCTAAAGGGGGTCTGTAGAGTGGAGCGAATGACAAGGAGATTTGTCAGCCTAGATTCCAGAGTATAGAAGTTTGGTGGGATGTTATAATCCTGGCATGTGGATTTCACTAACACCTCGAGGTTTTAGAATACCAATTCGTTACACAATCAATTAATCTTAATTTTTTTTTTTATGACACATGCTCTGTTAACAAAGTGAAGTAAATAAGGAATGTACCTACTTAATTGTAGAGTATAGAAGATGCAAAAATGATATAAACTTCTACAAAATTAAATTTATATTTTCTCTACCTTATTCTAATAGCTTATTAATTTGAAAAATAACAAATTTATATGCTCTCTAAATTCATAAAAATCAAAGAACCGCAAAAAGAAAGAATAATGTTTACCAGTGATAAAAGGTCAAACAAATATAGCGAAAAAAACAAAATACTCGGAAATAAAAGATACCACGGATAAAAAAGAACTTATAGGAAAAAGAGAAGTAAATCACAATAAGAGCTAGAAACTACCATTACCACCCCTGAGAATAAGAATCATTATCAACCCCCTCAATGAGAGACATTACGAAATTGAATGCCAAGGGCATGGCTGAATAATTCTAGGAAATCCTTGTGCTTCCCATACAGAAGGCTAACATCTATAGTTGACAAATTGCTCTCTCTAAGAGCAAACTAGGGATGCCCTCTCCTCAAAGTAAGGACTAAAAGAATTAACGTAGAGATAGGAGCATGTTGCTAAGGAAATGATTTCACCAACCTATTATCACCTACAATATTTACCAATAAAGGCTTAGATGCTCTTACATTATTGATCAAGTCAGCAACTACTTTTCTAATGCACATGCGTGAAAATTCTAATGACAGTGAAATGACGTTAACATAATTACTAGAGTCACAATTCCTAGGTAAACCGTTAAACAAAACAAATTCATTAGTTGAACCTAGGCTATCATAATATTTCAGATACCGGATTCTTCAAAGGTCTGGTCCAAACATTCCCATCTATTTCCATTGCTATTGAATCCAGGAGTTGCAACCGTTCATTGACACTTATATTTCTGGCTAATGCTGATAATTTGTGAGGAATTAGTTTTACTTAGAAAGGTGTCAATGACTTTTGGTCCTTTTGTGTGGATATGTTTATTGTTTATGGTATACAAGTAAATGGATATTTTGTATGTCAATGGCTTTTACTATGTGAAGAAGCTCAAATGTTTTAAATGTTTGTAACCCTTTGCCAAGCCTACTTGTTAATGGTGAGAATCATTCAAAACACTACAAAATTTCCTTGAAATCATTCAAAATAGTGAAGAGGTGCTCAAGTGGATAGGGTCGTATTCTTTTAGCTTTACAAACACAATTAATTAAAAGAAAAAAATAAAATAAATTGTAAATTGAAGTAAAGCAATTACACAACATTCTAGAGTTTGAGTTGAATAGAATTTAGATTCATTATATATTTATTAAAAAGAGGTTCAAATTAAAATTGAAATAAAACTGCTTCACAGCATTTTATTAAATTGGATTGAACACATAGATCAATGGATTCAGACATGCGAATACAGAATAACATAGCAGCAATTAGATTGACAGGCGGATTTGAAATAACTTGAGGGGCTTGCTTTGTTCTCCTTTGAAGTATCAATGAAAACAATAATTCGATTCCGTGCTTAATGATGTGTATACACAAAGTCAATGGCAGTGCAGTTGGTCAATCCACATAAATAATAAGAATTCTTTGTGATGCATCAGATCAGAAGCCTTTTATTTGGGACAGTTGAAACAGATCTGCCTGGGAAGTACGGGGCTATAATAAATATTGATGAGATCTCAATAGTCAAATATATTCCACTTCCTCGTTCATGTGAATCCCTGAGGCCTCTAATATCTCTAAAGCTGCAACACAAAAATTGCAAACAAAAAATCCTCTAGTTAATACTTGAAATTGAGTCCAAGGAATTAGTAAATTGCTACATTGCTTAAACTTCAACTTTATCTATTACACAATTTCGTAAAACGTTTTCATTTAATCACTATACCTGGGAGATAAATTTCTGGTTCCAAAGGCCTTAAAACTCCAGTAGACTTGATTTTTCTCTCAAGTAAGAGCTGCACAAGTGAGAACTTGAATTAGCAAGTTAAGCGGTTTAACAAATTCGCATAATACGTTACAAAAATCTACAATTTGCATACTACAACAATAACAATCAATGTTATCATTTTCATAAAAGAAAAGTAAAGCTCATAATGGCATCCAGTAAGAAGACAGCCAATTTTCCAAAATGATTGCGAACTTTCATTGAAAGTGGTTATTGAATAGGTAATCTACGAATCCATCCAATGAAGAAGAGAAATGCATCAAGTTTCATTTTTGAAGAAATGTGTTACGAACTTATGTTGTCCTTAAGAAGTGGATATGTCAGGACTACACAAAACAAAGCATCAAGCGGATCTTATTGGGATAAATTTATGAACTCATAATAGAAACCATGAATTGGTCATTTCATCACTAGTCCAAGTTTATGTTTGCATGTAATACCATCGCTCCAATAGCTGCTGGAATGCCTACTGTCCGAGCCATTGCAGTTCGTGATTTTTCATTTTCTGTTTTCCCAAACTCGAGTAGTGTTGCTGCATGACGTTCACTTGGCCTTCCATCCTCATATATTACTTCAACTTCGTGGTGTAAAAGCACCATATCCTGTTCAAGTCATTTCAAAAGAGCTATAAATGTGCAGGCAGAAGTTAGAACCAAGGAAAACAAGAGAAGAAAATTATTCAGACTTGTCAGGTTAAGATGCAACTAGAGGTTCCACCATGCATAATGGCACCATGATGTCACCTTCTTTTGATCAACGACCATTTAATAAAATGATCTACAAATAAAAGACCTGATAATCATTACAAATGGGAGGTACCTGCTCAGTTGGAGAATAGTTCAGCCGCTCTTCCATGCGTGAACAGATAACATCAAATGCGCTCTTGCAGGTGCTAGAAATTTTGCTATCATCGTCAAGTCCCAGAAACCTATCTTCATAAAAGGAATAGTCAGCCAATACCTTGAATACTTTATTAATATCCATATTACAATGATCTAGCTTGAGCTTTTGGTAATTTTTGAATTCAGTATTTTATTTTTTACCTTATGACCAAATTTGATAAGACATTAACTGCTAAGATGAACTAACAAATGCCATGTCTCATAACAAGCTCAATATAATAGCACCGTTGCATAATCTAGACTCAATTTAAAATTGAGAGTTTTGAAGAAACATGAAACAATACTTGATGCAAGAGGCTGTTTTGTTTGCACTTGTACTGTCTTTGCAGCAGCCAACTCTAAGCAACATCTCAGAAATATCTGTCAGCTTTGTGCCATGGCCTTGTGTTTCTTTTAGTTCTTTCTGAGTTTGTCTATCTTGTAAAGCCACCTTTATAAGCTCTTGAAGAAACATACTGAAAGTTGGTTTCACTCCATTTTCTTGTGTGAGAATTGGATGGAACTCACTGTTGAAAAAGCCAAGTTTGGCAAGAGAGCTCATAATTTCACTGAAGCCTGAACATGGAAAAGGACATCAATGTCACGTGTTTGCTAAAACTACTCTATGGGAAATCATAAATGTGGATTAAAATAACTTCAGAAATTAGGTCACACCTTCATAACGAAGTGTTGCCCTGAAGACTGTAGACGCTTCATTAGTAATACCATACAAGTCACCATAGACTAAAGAATTGCGATTCGGAAGCCTCTCTAAGGCAAAAGCTGGTAGATGAGGAAGACGCAAACTTGTTGCTGAATCGTAAAGGTTCTCACCTGCAAAATAAAGTTTTCTCTGAGATGCATTCCTTCTCTTTGGCTTGTGCCTGATGTGTGTCTGGACACAAGCACATGTCTAGACACACAGATTGCATGTTAAATCAGGAAAAATGAGAATATAGTAGGACATATATTTTAATTTTTTGCGATTAATTTTTTTAGATACATGATATAATACAAGCATTACTTGTGTAACCTGAAACCTATCATAAAATTCAAGTTAATACTTAAAAGAAGGAAATTTCCGATAACAAATCCCAAGAGTATATGTTTTTATCGTTTTTCTACAGTTGTAGTGCCTATTGCTTAAATAGTCAAGATCTGCTAGTGTCACTAAGGCAAAATTCTAGAAAAACAAGAAAGACACTGACAGAGTATAACTCATGGTTTTTATAGGATTGCTTATTTCTCAAACCTTTGGATGCACCCTATGATTCGTACTCAAAGGTAGTAATAACCTCATAACTGCCATTGGCATCTCCAATACAATCCATCATATAGCTTCCATCCTTTACCATATATAGAACGCCATTGTAACATTTCATTTACACAACATTGACATGGTGTGGTAAAGATGTAAATGGACTTTAATTACTCGAGTTTAAAATGGGGAAAACATGTCAAAAGTGGAAAACTAAAAAATGATGTAATCTTCAAACAAATAGAGGGGAAAAACTGATTTTGTTATTTCATGTCAAATATAGTGTGTAGATAAAATAAATATAATACATTAAGAAATGGCAATCACACAAAACAAGCACGAAGCATAGGATTTGTAAAAACACTATTTTACTATTAGCTAAGAGGGTTTATGTAAAAAACAAAAGACTGGCACTAAATTAGTAGGTATGCTGTGGACCGCAGCCTACTATTTTAGGGGTAGCCCAATCTTCACTACCTGAATCCTAATCACAGTACGATAAAAAAACCCCTCATTGGGGTTTATAATTTAACTTTAAAAATAAATCTATTCAAAGTAAAATTTTAAAAAAATCTAAGTTCCCTTAAAACTATTTTTTTTGAGTTTATCTGTGCTCAGTATTTTTCTTCCTCTTAAGTATGAAAATGAACCCATATATATATATATATATATATATATATATATATATATATATATTTGAGAACCATTTTTAGAAAAAACTTAGGAACTGGCATGGAAAATGTGCTGGGTCATGATTATGTGCAATCAATCTTGAGTAATGCTACTTAGCCGAATGCTTATCTTTACCATGTCAAGCATAGTTGCAATCAAGTGGCCAATTAACACACAAGTCAGATATCCTCATGAAGCTGTGTACATTATTCTCAAGGATTGATACAAGGTAATCATTCATCTCCTTCAAACCAATCTCCTCCTCTCCTAATCTATAATTGCCAACCTCATTGGTTCGGCTGATTCATCACACAGATATTGAATTCATACTATTGCTTTACTTGAATACATTCTCTAACATTTCAATTAAACTTGTACAAACATGTTCAACACGAGTGCTTTAAATGGAAAACCCTTCCAGGGATAAAAATTCCACATAAAGATGAGTGATGCTTGATTATTGGAAACAAACATTCAATCTAGAGTACATGAGGTCGCTTTGGAACTAGTAGCCAACATATGCATTGTTTGTCTCTAGTCCTTCCTACTCCAAAATTCCACCAAGCTTCTCTCAAACACCAGACTCTCTTTTTGCCTTGTTCCCAGTAGGACTCCAAACAGACTTTTATCTATTGAGTACGCTGTCTGTCAGTTACAGTTCTGAGCTGGTTAGTCTTCTAACCCCTCATATGCTGGCTACATCGTTTGAAGCAATTCCTGTCCCATCCACTCTCATATGCTAGTTACATCCCCTGAAATGATTCGTATCCTAGTCACTAGCAGCCAATTTTTCAACTCCATCCCAAAAACTTCATCTAGCCATTTTCGACAGATGCGGACAACTCAAACACGTCCGACTAAATGCCTCTTGTATTGGCCATGTCAGCCATCTCCAACCAAATTTTTGGGTCTTGTTTCAGCTAATGTAGACTTTTAATTGGGAAACTTTTTCCTAATTTCTCAAATTGCTGACCTTGAACTTTGCTGTTGTGTTGATCAGTAATTTTGATTTGTGGTTACTAGTTTCTAAAGTTTTTCTTTGTTGTGGGGTACCTACATGATGGAGCACTGTTGTGCTATTTTATATAGGCTATCTCTTTTCATCCCAAAATGATCCACAAGGTTGTACTTCAGTCCCACAAATTCAATTTGGAATTCATAGTAGTCTCTATCTCTGTCATTCCTCCATATGGTAAAATAAAGGAACACGTTATTCTCAAATTTTCACTTGGCTTGCACCTTGGGTAGAAGTCCATCATAACGGGTGGTGAATTCAATATTGCTAAATTCCCATAAGATAAAAAGAGGGGATAGTCTGCCTTTTTTCCGTCGCTTTTAGGGATCGTGACCATCCCTGTGGAGAGTTTTGAAGGTATTTTAAAAGATATTGAACGAAAACAATGCTAGGTAGGCATGCAGGCAGGAATTGAACGGAAATCTAAGCTATATAAGTCTGAAATTGATCTGGTTTGCGAGCCATTTGTAGTTTGTTTCTATACTCTTGGCCTTGTCCTGTGAGACTGTGACGGGTTTATCCGTCCCTTCCACGGATCGTGAATACTTTGTTAGGTGTTTCGAGGGTATCGCATTCCTGTTTGCAGGCTAGAAATCACTTATTGAATAGATTTCCTGTTTGCGCTAGGGATTTGGCATTAAAATATTTTCTTGATTTCCTATCCATCTTTATGTTTGCGCAGTACGGAAAACATGTTGGGTTTAAGTTTGCTTTGTTGATAGTTTTGAAAGGGACTCCCATAATGACTTCGAAAAGAGATTGAGCTGGGCTCGTGCCATGGAAAGGTGAGATAGAACCGGAGAACCGAGGTTTGATTGTTCGGTTTCTGGGATTCCACCCTTCATTGGCTGCATTCAAAGACTGGACCAGGAAGTTCTGGCATACAAAAGGGGAATTTACGATCTCCGTTTATCCAAATGGATATTTTCTGATATTCTTCGCCCCAACAGAAGACAAGGAATTCATCTTCCAAGGGGGGACCATGGTTTTTTGGAAGGGGCGGGACTTTTTATGAAACCCTGACACCTAATGTTTAAGAAAGATGAGGAATTGACGTCTGTGGCACTTGTATGGGTTAGGTTTTTTTGGAGTCTCTATGGAATATTGGAATAACAATGTCTTCACCGCAATTGCTAACACTCTTGGCACATATATGATGATTGTAGATTCTTGAATACAGTTGGAACAAATGATCTATGCACGCATTTGCATGTTGATGGATCTTAGCAAACACTTGCCAACCGAAATTTCTCTCCAGGTGGAGGATCAATGGGAGCAGGTGGTGGATTATGAAAATATCCCCTTCTGTTGTCGGCTTTGTCATGAATATGGCCATTTGCTGAAAGACTGTTCGATTAAAGGCCCATCACCCTCAAGCGGAAGAGAAAATCCAAGATTATTTTATCATCCAAAAGAAAAATAAAGGCACGCAAGTCTGTTTTAGGAAATGTAGATGGGAGCCATAGTAATAGGTTTGCTAGTCTTCAACAGGAAAACGAAGACCAAGATAATGAAGACATCATGGAGTCTCAAAGTTTGTTGTGTGCCTTCTAGTTTATCTTCATTCTTTCTCTCTCTCTCATGTTCTAACACAACCTAGACATTCACAACATACTTAGATGGGATGTGCAGAATGAAAAGAATACAAGGAGGATGAAAATCTCTTTATGCACTTCAAAATAGATGCAAGAATGCCGAGCTATGGGATTGGAATACCACCAAGGTTCTATTTGGGTTACTAGTCGCATCGATGGTGCTGCATGGGTGTCAAGTTGTGAACTACGGGCTAGTGGCACATCGAGTTTAGAATTGTATGCGTCTCCACAATTGCTAAAGGTCTCCTCCTAGTTGCAAACTGAAATTTTTGCTTGGACACCTGGGGGATAATTCGATTAGAGAGTGGAATATTTGCCTATTTGCAACCAAATAATGGAATCCCCCCATCAAATCGGTGTTGGATCCTAAGAATTCATACAACTTTAATAGGGTCCACAATCTGCAAGTTGTTTCTGTCCATTCATCATTCCTAAAAGCAACATAAGATCTTTGATCCAAGCATATCACAAATGGATTCAGAGTCCATTGCAAATTCAATGAAGTTTGCAATGCATCATCATCACTTCACAATTAAGTTGATTGTGCCTGTCAATTGTTGATAACACTCCTTCGCAGTCCATAGCAAACTAGATCATAGGAATTGAACCATACTGTTATTGATGTGATAATCTATATTGTAATACACTCAATACTGTTAGGGGTAACACATTGTTAACACTCTATTAACAATATATAGAATCCTCCTCCCCCAACTCTTATATAGTCCTTTTGCAATCTTGTATTCATGTCTTCATGCCATACACACTTCATCACTGAGCTAGGCCCGTGGGGCATTTGTAGTATTGCTTTTCTTACTCAACTTTGT
This sequence comes from Taxus chinensis, assembly GCA_019776745.2. Classification (NCBI taxonomy): domain Eukaryota; kingdom Viridiplantae; phylum Streptophyta; class Pinopsida; order Cupressales; family Taxaceae; genus Taxus; species Taxus chinensis. The sequence continues at coordinate 838,387,468 of CM034148.1, read as the reverse complement.
AATTCTATGTTAAATATTGTAATGTCTCCTTGTCCAAGCTAGTTTGATTTGAAGACCTTGAGCCCATTTCTACTTCCCATGGGCTTTAAGAAAGAAAATAAGGAAAGTACATTCATGTTATAATTGTAATTTGCTATTTTCAGCTTTGTAATATTTTTGTAAATTGGAAAATTTCCAATTATAGCACTAGAAATAGTAGGTTGGTGGCTAACGTGCAAAGCGTCAACTTCAAAATAGAAAAAGATTGTAATAAAGTGGGAGTCATCCTACCTTAAGTGGGAAAAGTGAATGTTAAAAATAAAAATAAAGTATTTATATTATCCCACATAGAGTGCTCCACAAGGGAAAGAAGGACAAAAGGCTATAAAGGTAAATGTGGGGTCTCATTGTAAGAGCCTTTTGATGAATCTTGATATTTCTCTTTTGAAAATTGAAGCATTGAGCTAATAGTTTGATCCTTTGAGGACGAAAACCCTCATTGGATCCTATTGAGGATAAAACCCCTCAATAGTCACAACACTTGAGAATGAAAACCCTCATTTGTTGATTCGGTGGCTTCATTTGGGAGTCACAAGTGAGCTTTATATTAAGAATTTTAGAATAAGTGTTTCCATTTGTGTTAGGACACAATTTCCACCTAGGGCACACTTTTTGGGGCTGTCATACCCATTTCCAACTTGGGTGACCCCTTTGGGAATTTTGGGACAACATTTCAGAGGTTTTCTACTGTTGGAAAAAAATCTGAACTTAATTTTGTTTGATAGATGCCATTTTTTTGGTCATTTGAGAGACTGTTTGCATTGTAACTCCAAGTATTCTAGAAGATATAAAATTTTGAAGTTTAAGTTGTTTGTGGCCAATAATTAATTCCAAGATTATGTACTATGATGTTGAAGCACATATTCTGCATTATTTCATCAAGGGTTTCAATTTTTCGATATATTTATGAAGATTTGTGTATAAGAAATACAAAAAACTGAATTTCACCTAGGTCGCCTAGGGTTTTGGGGACCAAAAACAGGTCGCTAACCCTCTTTGGCTCTAATTTCAATGTGGTCATAAAATCCAGGGTTTCTACATGTTTCTGTCATAAATTCTAGCAATGTTTCATTAGGGTTTTGGGGAAAATCCAAATTCCTCAAATTTGAGCCCAAAAGGGACATTATACTGGCACCAGCATCGTTCCTCCCGATCTTGTGTGAGGGTAAATTCAGATTTTCAGATTTGCATGAATACCGGTGAGGAAGGGTTCAAAGTGTACTAAAGGACAACGACAAAGAACCATGGGGATAAGGAACAAAGGCCTCCACCGTCCGATGAGATGAGCTACTTGCAAGAGTTGATGTTGAGGAATCAAAGAGACTGTTGGCTAGATTTTCTGCACAGCTGAAAACCTAGGCAGTCATGAGATAAATCTCCCTCATTTACCGGTGAGGCTCCCGTGTAAGATTTTGTCAATTATATTTCCTAGTATCTATCTATTGGTTTTACTTTAATTGCGTAGCTCATGGACCATAACTAGGCAATTTTGCAGCAAGTAAGCAGTTGTAAGCAATATGTGCAGGAAAGGGAAATAATTAAATACGAGAAGAAAGGAAAGGAAATGTGCAACCTAACCAATAGTTGACAGAGTTGATCACATGCACATAGACGAAACAAATAGATCTTGAAATGCAAAATTTGAAGCAAGGGAAAGTTTCAGATCTAGATCTAAGACAACACAAAGTTTATGCAAAGATCTAAAAAGAAATAAGAAACAAATGCACCGTTGACACAAAGTTCTCCGGAAATCTACCTATTCTCTATTCCTCCGCTTTCAGAAAGCTATCAAGGGTTTCAGCTCAAAGTCTGGAACACAAGAATGCTGATTACAAATTCCAATCCTTTAACCCGTAGGTTCTTCCTCTACTTATAGTGTGTAGAGGGGAAATTACAAATGGGAAACTACAACTGAACTAGAACATGAAGTAGTAAAGGGAACATCTGGCAATCATCTTCCTAGAATTCCTCTCTTAGTGACATGCATCAGGAGTTTAAGCCAAAATTGTGCACATCTGTCACTTATCTTAAAGAATCTTTCCAAATAACTTAAAGTAATGGTTTTTAAACCAATAACTTTAATCTTACATTTTCATCTGGGAACATAAGAAATAAGAGAAGAAAGAAGATCTGTCAGCTGTAACACCTACACTTTCTTTTTGTTCTGATATTGAATATACTTGTCAAACATGTAATTCAACATTTTCCCATCTGTTTTAACAATAGCCTCTCTCTCAGTTCTGAACTGCAGCAACCCTCTGGACAAAGCAGCAGTGTTAGCCTTTACCTTCTTTAAACCAAGCCCATACCCCTCAACATTTGCCTGAAGCTTTATGAGTCTGCTAATTGAATCTATCGTGAAAGGTATGACGGCTTCATCAATTTCTTTCTGCACAACCAGAATAAATTCCTCATGGGAAGCAGGTAATTCATCTAGAACGCTCTCCGGCACTTCTCCCATCTCACTTTTCCAGCAACTACATCATTTTCAGCATAAGCTTGAGGATCTCTACGCGGAAGGAAACTGAAATTTCTAACTACTTCCCCCTTTCCATCAATCCACTAGGTACAATTTGCTCTGCAATTAGCACATCTTCTGGTAACGAATGTATCTTAGCTAAAGTATCCAAATGACTTTCAGCAACTATGTTCTCATCTTCTATCTGTGTTATTAGTTCCTTTAGCTGAGATACTGCCCTGTGCATATTCTCCAATTCAGCTGGTATTCTTTCGAACTGTTTTGAAGCTTGGTGAATGATTTGCTCTTTCCATTTAGCAATAGCTTTGACCTAGTCCCTTGCATCTTCCACCTCTTTAATCAGATGATTACTCACTTGCTCATGTGCTAGAATGGGCTGAGAGGAAGGTTTGGCAACCTTAGCAATGATCTCACATAGCTGAGAAACCTGCTTTCGAAGCTTCACTTTCTCAACCTTCTCTTTGTCAAGCTTGAGGAATAAAGCGTTCATTAGTGTCTGTGTATCATGCTTTAATCCTTCTATGGTAGTTTGACCTATTGGCACTTTGGTCACTGCTATATCAGCTACCGTGAGTTCTCCCTTGCGCTTTCCTTCTACTGGAACCGATAACTCAGCGAACTTATGTCCTGATTCTTCAATAATCAACCTAGAAGTTATTTTAGCAACTTTAGGTCTTCTATCTTTTCCGCCCAAACTCAGGAGTAGCTGCAAGTCGTGTTTCCTCTAGGTTGATCTCCTCACTGGCTTCTGAGATTGTCTACAAAGCCAACCACGATGAAAAATTGCTTCTCGAGGAATGAAAAGTCACTGAGTGCACCAAGCATCTCATGCCCCGATTCTACTCTATCCGAATTTGCCACAATATTGTGACTGTCACCCTCTGAATTGTCCAAAGACAATGCTTTTTCAAACTCTGTCATTTGTGCTTTCAACGTTTCCACAGGGAGAGTTGAAGATCTGAGTGGATGAGGAGAAAATACAAATGACGCTGGATTCAACAGAGGAATGACAAGATCTCTCTGGGGTTCCGGGGCTGCTGAAGTGCTATGAGTCGATGTTAGAGAAGCTGGAACTAGCACGATAGTTGTAGAATTGGCCTTCTCTTGTGCGTGAGACTTCTTGTGTACTTTAAGATTCTCTGGCCTTCTGCTACTTTCACCTTCGTGCTTTCTTTTGCTGGAGTCTCTTGCGGTAAAGTTACCTATGATCTTATTCATCAAAGCTTCATCCAGGCAATACCCCTTTGTCAACAACCAGTTTGAGGTGTTAACCAGAACCGCGGAAGATCTTTCCTCAATCGTCTAGAAGCCACCAATGTTTTCCTGAAGAGCAGCTCTATCCCCTCCCATCTGATGATATGTGTCAAGTATCACATGCCCATCATCTGCGAGATCTGCAGGTATTCGTGCTAAACCATAATCAGACACTTGTTGCATCGATAACCTGCTGAAGTCTTTCTTCCTGACTTCATACTTGTTTCTGCACTTCATCCAGAAGTCCTCCAACGAAGGTACATGTGAGTATCCCTGGGAGATTGTCTTCTTCGCTACCCCATATGGATCAAAGTTTAGTCATGCTGGGAAGAACTCATGCTCATATTCAGAAAACATTTCGGCTTCGATTCCTCTAGCTTTGTGGATGCTCTGGCAGCTGTAATAACCCACTGTGACCTGGAAAGAAACCCGTAGACTTGTGTCACTTTGATTGTAAGTCATGCATCTCCACGAGTTGTCTGCACAACTCCATGATGACCCATTTGTCGCCTGGATACCTCAGCAACTTAACTGGTTCTCCCGAGAAGCATGTAACCCTGAGATACGTGAAGTCTGCAAACTGGATGAAAATATAGCCATGCTCGGATACAGCTTCCCAAGCTTCTTTGCTTACCCTACTAGTCTTCAAATCACTATTTAATTTGCAGATGAATCCATAGAAGAACCCATCGTTGACCACCTTGTAATCTTTGTGGCATTCAAGAACTGTCAACTGTGGGAAGCACTCAAAAATAGGATCTTTCGCCAGTATGCCCCGTCTATCCAACTTGGAAAATATACCCTGCGAGGCTGTTGCGTATACCTAGGTATGAAGTCATTTTGAAGTTGTATGTCTGCCTCACACTTCGGAGCTGCTCATCGATGTTGTCACTGATGATCTCCGCCCAATTGATTATTGAATCAACTCTGTTGATCTCAATGGTTCTCACGAAAGCAGACATCCATGAGCGAAAGTTGTGAGTATTGACTTCTCCACTTAACCTGCAAAGTAATTTAGTAATATCATCCACTTCCTGCACCAAATTGGATCGTAGAAGAGTCCTCGGGAACTCTAATGGAGACCTGGGCTTCTTCATATATCTGCTATTCATTATGCCCACACAATCTGCTTTGTGTTTCTCCCATATGTTGCCAGCATCCAGCATGTTAATTGCAATCACCACTGGTCGTGTCAGAATCTTCAAACAATAATTAATAAATTGTGCATCCAGCCTGATTATTGTCTTTCCCGCAGCATCCCGAATTGTTCTAGAAAGAGGATGATATGACCTTGCACACTCCATAACAAATGCAGGCAACTAAGCTATGACTGGAAACGTTGATGCTTGAATAATTCTACTGCTTTTAATTGCCCAAATGAGAGATGTCCTTCCGGCCTTGGATCTGTCAATTAATTCGGAGATGGGTTCAGGACCTATGTCCGTGTCATTGATATCAACAAATCTAGAAGCTATGCATGACTCTGCTAACCCTTCTCTTTCATCATGCTTCATCATGACTGGAGCAATCTTTGTCAATATTTGTCTAGTTCTTTTTCTTTTAATCCTGTCGGAATTCCTTGCAATTGGATCAATTTGTGCAGATCTAGCAATTTCTTCAAATTCAGAAGATATATTCAATGTACCTGACATTGATTTGAACTCCCTTTCACTTGTATGAACACCTATAATGAATACCTGCAATTAATTCAAACAAAGATGGAGTCCAGGGCATGAATACTTTATTTCTATCACCAAAATTTGCATATAAATTTGTAGTCTCGTAAATCTACAGGCTCGTCAACAATTGCATCTCTAATATCTTCGTCAGATACCATCCTCTCTATGCATGTCACCTAAGGCACATCATAACCTCCTTATGCAGCCTTAAATGATGGGGAATAGAAAAACTTTGGGTTTAAGCTAGTACAACCGCTAAGCATGTATATGTCGATGGAGCTGTCTTGTTCCATCTCCGATCAATTATGTGCACAAATGGGTTCATATTTTCAACTGATTGTGCCCATAATATTTAGCTATGGCTACAATCCTTGGCCACATCTTAATAGCTTCTACATTATAACCCATCGGATTATATAACCCTCGAGCATATTATTTTTAATCCACCATCCGTAGAACTCAAACCAAAGGCTCTAACACCTAAAACAAAATAATTATATAAATTTAAAATCAAAATCTAATCACAAAAATTATATAACAAATTATTCAAGTTGTAGGTTACCTTCAAATGAATTTCTTCCATTTTCGTTGCAAAGCATATCATCAAAAAGTTGTCTTTGGCTTGACTTCTTTCCCCTTCGAATTTTCTTCCTAGCATAGGGAGACTCCAAATCAGGTCACAAAAGCTCACAAACAAATCTGCATTAAGGGATTGTTTAATGCCAAGGTGGGTCGCAATGCTCTGGCAATGTTTCTAAAAATAAGAAGTCAACTTTGATGGCAAATTGTGTGACCCCTAATCACTGCAAGCTTCTTTCCATTGATGTGCTCTCTCATCAAGTTATTTGCACTTCCATAGTGTGATTGTTACCCTGCAAGGCTTTGTAATAAATTCCCACCTGTCTTCAACCACCGATTTTTCACCCACTGAGAGTTTTCTTATGTCCTCCAATAAGAGATTTGTATTGAAAATAGCCAAGCAATAGGTTGCAACAAGGGGTCCAAAAAACCTGCTGTAGGTGCCTCTTTCTCAAGAAGTCTTTTCTTGCTGCTACATATGGGAATTTTAACCGTTGCATTGTGTGTCACAACTTGGACGACATTCTCCATGGAAAAAAGTACCCCGCAAGGCTCCTTCACCACCTCCCATCTAACATATCACACAAAGTTGACTTGCAGAAGTTTCACTTGGTGGGAAGCATCCCCAATTGGCAATTTCAAGAAGACCAACTTCCCACTTGATGCCAACTAGGAAGTTAACGCAATGTGCGGTTTTTCCCATCAGACAAATTGGTGCCATCCTTTTTTTTGTCATATGCTCAGAGTTCATTGCTCTTCTGACAAGAGTCCTATTGAGATATGTGAATGATTGGAATGCAAAACTCCAACAATGGGCCAACCGGAGCACAATTTACTGGGGAGTAGGAGCCTTGAACCCCTTCTCGGCAGCAGTCAATGCAGTGCCCAAATTATCCCAATATGGACAAAACTTGCCACATTGATAAGGAATGTTGTTGTACCAAATCTGGGTTTTGTCGCAACTGGCTCATTATTGCTTCATTGTGCATTTCTTAACGTATTCCAGAGCGATACCTTTGGCAGTGAAAGTTATGAACCAGGACTACTTCGAGGAACAAAAAAAGATCATTGAACTACTATTAAATGGATGAACCCGTCCCAGATGTCTGACCTCGTGGAGTCTGGGGACGACCAGGTTGAAGATGCCCCAATGTCAAAATCTTCCCTTGTTGCCCTCTTGATTTGCTAGGGCTGCAAGTGCATCAGCTTTCCTCTTGCTTTTGGAGTCTTTACCTTTTTCTGCATAAGCTACCGAAGGAAAGCAAACAACTCTCTTTGAGCCTTGAAATGACAGGTGTTACTTGATTGCATAATGCCACTTCATTCCCAGGTATACGGCTGCAATGTGGAACTTAATTTTGCGATAGACACCTCCACTCATTTTCATTCCACAATAATTGCATACAACACAATGCTTCCAAGAGGGGTCTTTCTGAGTTAGGTTTACTAAGAGCAACTGAACCTGAATCAGATGTCGATGCCATCCTAAAAACAAAAAAAAACTAATGTCTTAGATTTACAAGCCTTAGAGAAATAAAATTGTATGACGAAATTGAAAAAATAATATTGCTATTTGCATGAGTGACTTTAAAAACAAACTTTACAACTGGGAAGCTCCATAAGTTGATAAACGTATGATTCTAAATAAGATAGGGTGTTTGTGTTGTCAATTTATGCATCATCCACTGAAATTTCTCTCAATTTTTTGACCATTATTATGCATAACTTCATACTGTATGGATATTATGATATTATGGCTATAATGATAATTAGCATATTGTATTATAATTGTTTTGACGTTATCCTGAAATTTCTCTAAATTTTTATGCATAGTATCTGTAATGATAACTTACATATTGTATTATATTAGAATTTATGATATTATGAGTAACTGTGGTATTATTATAAATGTATACAGTAATATTACTGTATATTATTGTATAGTATAACAGTTCACTGTATAGTGGTATACAATTATACTATTATAAATTTATAAATTTATTTATATTACTTTAGCTACGTATTACGTATGTAAGTTTGTAACTATATATTGGTATAGTGTATACGTATGTAACTATATACTACTAACTATAAAAAACTCAGAAACCTATGGGTAGATTATCGGTGTAACTAGTTCGTCACTATATAATAATATACGTAAATAAATGGTGCAGAAACCTATGGCCACCAATAGATTATCGGATATCTAAAACATAAATCCAAAATGATTTTGCATTACCTAGGGCCACAAAAATGGTATGCAAGAAGCCACAAAATGCTCCTAAACCAATAATGCATGGGACGGAAATGGTCGTAAGGAGGAAAAACAATTCGCGCAAGAGAAGCTCCACGGTTCACGTTTTTTTCGATTTGGTCTTTTTTTTCTTTTACACACAAACCCAAGCGATTTTTAGCCACAGTTTTCCTGGCGATATTCCACGATTTTTTTGGAGGTTTTTCTCGCCAAAAATCGTCAATTTATCGGCAGTACCAAAAATTGCGATTTTTCCAGTAAAGATATCATCATTTTCGTATGCCCTAAGCCGTGTAAACATGCAATAAATCACGATTTTTAATACAGAGGTTGGAAGCATCCTTTTTAGCTTGTTATTTGGGAATTGATTGAAAGTTTGTTATTCCATGGAGGCACTAATGTTTGAAGGGACATTTGATGCCCTAAGTGTTTTACAGTTAGCTTCCATGGTTAAATGGGTTTATCTATTTTCAGCTGGTTTGATCGCAGGGAGTTTGATTCCAAATTGTGAAAATATCACCCTTGGAAGGCATAGGGTATGTGATAGTTGTTCCAAAAATATGATTTCTGTCAATTTGGTTTTGGATCCCAAACCCTTATTCTTTAGTTTCAGCACTTTGAAAGGGACATTACATTGGGACTGGTTCTCTAGGAAACACACCTAGCAAGAAAGCCTAACGAAACATGGATTCCATGGGAGTTTTGTGGATGTAAGTCATCTTTCTAACATGAGTGAGATGAATTTGGGTAATGTTTGAATCATGACCACTCAAATCATTATGGGAGCTGTCCAATGAATCCTATGGTTATTAACCTGTCCTTAACGCTCTATCCAAACACTAAGTGGATTACGTTCCCAGTAGGTTCCCTATGACATTGCAATTTAAAGGTCCACACAAGAGTAATGTTGGCCATTTTTCAATTTGAATTTGAATTGAAATGTTGTTACAGCCATGGGTTCTAAACCCAATTATCATGTAGTGTATATTGACAATCCAAAGAACTATACAAGATGTTTGTAGAAGCCATTACAATTCCTTGGAACTTGAGTATGATTAGGCTTATGTTCTAGTCCTTTTCCTTATAAGTAGGAGTGTGTTGGTTAAAATTCATGTGAACTGTGTATATTTGTGAATTAACTACAACAGATGAATTTGAAGACATTTTTTCAAAAATGGTGTCACAGAGGGTTCACTCATTGAGATTAAGTAATGGCTAATGTTCCAACATATTTGGTATTGTTTGGGAAGAAATTCTGGGCAAGAGTAGGACTCTTACTAACTTACATACCAGCACTCATAAGTTTTAATCTAGACCAAATTTTGAAAAGATCAATTTGGAGCAGCTGGGAAGCATCTTTTGGAGGTCCATGTTGTCACTATTGGATAGTTGTACTTTTTTTTTCATTTGCTGTCTGCAACAATTTCAGCTATGAGCATATCCATTTTTTTGTCAACTGGAGTTGAGTATCCAACCATGAGGATGAAGGGTTTCCAATATATTATCATCGTTGATGTGTTTTCAGCTTTCATGAAGAAGATATTCCAACCACTCCAACACTTGGGATACCTAGGTGAACTTTTGAACATCCATCACTTGAGGGGAGAATATGAGATGATTGCTGAGAAATTTTGGGAACAACAATGCATGGTATACAAGTGCAAGGGTACTACCTAGGTGAAGTGTTGAACATTCACTGGGTTGACTGAATTTTTGAGATGGTTGCAAGCATGTGAACTCGTCACTCAGTGGATTACATGATGGCATCAAGAAGCAAAATGAGGGCAACTCTTGTTGAAAGCCATCTTCGATAATCAAGTTTGGGTCCATGTGCAGGTACAGGTATTGAACTAGGGAAGAGCAGCTAATGTTTATTTCTCACCCAAGCAGATGGTAGAGCATATGGAATTGCAGTTGAAGATGGAGAGTTTCCAGTCCTTGTATGGTTACCCACACGCCTCTACATCAATCACATTAAGTGAAGCTTGCATGGGTTATATCATATTTGTATCATTTCTATATTGCTGGTCATAATATTTTCAGGGACTCACAAAGCAATTGGGCAGCATACACATGTGCAATTTATGAGGGTTTCCATTGCATGGTAATGATAGTAGAGAGGCTCCACTAGTAAAGACAGATCCTCCCGGCCATCCTAGGGCTGAATTGGAAGGAATATTTTATGGATGCCATGATGTATGGATTCCAGCCCATGCACAATCTAATTTTCAGCAATACTTGGGTAATTAGCCGTGTTGTGGTCAATACCTTACTTGAGGGATCAGCCCAAACGGTTTGGACATTATGGTACCCATTGGTAGCTCAAGGCTATAGTCATGGAGCAAGTGTATGGGATCCTTCATCACCAGAGAAGATGAAATGGGGTACTTGGCAGCATTATGAGCTCATGTTGGAAAGAGCTCTTTCACTTGACAAGTACAAGATCTAGATTATTGGAGCATGACAACATATTTTTGCACTTTGACATGATGATGCAATTGGGCATGGGAACTTGCAATTTCTTGTGGGCAAGCAATTTTGGGAAGGGAGGATTGTAATGTCCTCTTTTTGAAGCTAGTTCAATTTGAAGACCTTGGGACCATTTCTACTTCTCATGGGCTTTAAGGGAGAAAATAAGGGAAGTACATTCGTGCTATACTCGTAATTTGCTATTTTCAGCTTTGTAATATTTTTGTAAAAAGGAAAATTTCCAATTATAGCACTAGAAATAGTAGGTTGGTGGCCAAAGTACAAAGCACAAACTTCAAAATAGAAAAAGAATGTAATAAAGTGGGGGTTGTCCCACCTTAAGTGGGAAAAGTAAATGTGAAAATAGAAACAAAGTATTTCTATTATCCCACATGGAGCGCTCCACAAAGGAAAGAAAAACAAAAGGCTATAAAGATAAATGTGGGGGCTCACTATAAGGGTCTTTTGATGAATTGTAATGTCCTTTTTTCCCACTTGAGGACCTGATTTTGGACTTCTTGCCATCCCCTTTTCCACGGCAACAAAGTATAAGAGTTGCAAAAAGGAATTGAGCTTCCTTTGTATTCATTTTTCTAATTTTTAATGTTTCTTTTTAGTATATTTTTGCTTTTAGCAGGTCAGTTTGGTTTGAAGCTTTAACGAAGCCAAATAAAGATTAAAAAAAAACATTGTATGGGTCGGCCTGGTCCTTTTGGGGATTTGGCGACAAAGAGAGGATATAAAAGGAGGTTGGAGAGCTCATTTGCATCATCGCACATTGGCGCATTTTCTCTATTTGGACTTGTGGGCTAGTAGCTCATTGTTCTTCCACTCTTGGGCGGTAATCCAAGTGTGTGGCATCTTCCTAGAAGGACGAAACCCCTTCTAGTGGTTGGTTGGGGGACGGAAACACTCATTCCTTTTTGGCTTGAAGATATATTTTAGATTTGAGAGGAAAGAAGAAAATCACATTTTTATATGCTTTGTTGAGCCTTTCCCTTGTGGAGCGACTGGCATTGGTGAAGGGTTTGGTGCTATTTAGGGCACGACAATCTGCTTTGAGTTCATATTTGTCTTCTTCATATTTAATAAAGCCAGAATCTACTATTTGTTGTTGAGTGTAATGTCCCCTTTTCCAATTTAAGAGCATGATTTGGACTTCTTGCCATTCCCTTTTTCATGGCAATGAAGTAGGAGAGTTTGGAGAAGGAAATTGAGCTTCTTTTGTAATTATTTTTCTAACTTTTAATATTTCATTTTAGCATGTGTTTGCTTTTAACAGGTCGGCTAGGTTTTATGCACTTTAAAAGCCAATTAAAGATTAAAAGAATACTTTAAGAGGTCGACCTTGCTATTCCAAGCTTTGGTGCCAAGAGGAGGTTATAAAAGAAGGTTAGAAGACTCATTTGGACGATCTAAATTGGTGCATTTTCTCTATTTGGACATTGTGGGCTTGTTGCTCCTTGTTCTTCCACTCTTGGACGAAAACTCAAGTGTGTGGCTTCTTCTTAGAACGACGGAAACCCTTTTAGTGGCTGCTTAGAGGACGAAAACCCTCTTTCCTTGATTGGAGTGAAGACTTATTGAAGACCTTTATACAAATTTGAGTGTTGGAGGATCAAAGGCATCATCTACAAACATTTGCATGCATTTTAGAGCCATTCCTAGTTATAGCGACTAGGGTTTTATGGTGTTGGAGTGCCTTCTAGGGCACAAATTACAAATCTGATTTTATATTCTGATTAGGCATAATTTAAAAATCCGGAATCTCCGTTTTGGTAATTTTTGGAATGGTTTTCAGATTCATCTACTCACTCACAGAGTTTATGATCAATTTTGAGAGGGTTTCATGGTTGGAAAATTATGATATTGGTCTCATTTGATTGCCGGTATTTTTATGGTCGTTTTGAGTATTCATTTGTGTGGAGATTCCTTGTATTCTAAGAGTTATTGAATTTATAAGTTTCAACTGTTTTTGTGCCATAGTAAATTCTAGAATTATGAGTTTGATGATTTGATCACATTTTCTGGTTTCTAAAATCAAAGGCAATCCAAGGAATCACTTCTCATAATTTTTGAGTGTTTCTACGGTGGATTTATCTCTCTCGCTCTCCTAGAGGCTAGGGTTTGAGAGTGTTTTCTAGTCCTTTATTAATTGTTGCCATAAAAATCGGACTTGCTTATTTTGGGGGTTTGAGCTAATTTCCTTAATTTTCAGTTTTGTCCCCAAAAGGGATATTACATTGAAATTGGGGTTTCTAAACCCTCTTTTCATAATTTTTTTGGAGCTAAACTTCTGCTGGTTTTATTTAATTTTTCTGCTGAGCATATGCATGTTTTTGGAGTTGAAAATAGTTCTAAAATATCTCAAAAAAGTTTATAAAAAGTGTGGATGCATTGTTGAATGGAATTTTGGTGAATTTGTGAGTTTTTCATAGTGCTGTTCCATTAAAATCTGTTCTGCTGTCCTAAATCTGAGTTTATTTTTTAGTCTGCTGATTTTAGAAATTAGATTGACATCTGATTGGGATTGGTGCTAATTTCCTTATTTTCAGTTAAAGGCCTTAAAAGGGATATTTCAGTGGTATCAGAGCACAGATTCTCAAAGGCCTAGGTTTTCAATGGAAGAAAGCAACAAGGGTTTGCCATACTACCAAAGAAGAGGAAAAGACGGATCAACCGAGGGGAGAAGACAATATGGCTAATCAAGATCTGCAAGAAGCCAAATTCGATAAATTGATTGGAGGTCAAGAGAGGTTGGCGGACACAATGGACTTCCTTGCCCTATCTCTTTCAAAGGATAATTGAACCTAGGGTTCAAAATGGTGATGGTAGTTCATCCGAAGCTAACAATGCATGGCGACATATGGGATCAGCCCACATATCAACCACAAGGCCCACTTTTCTTCCAAGCGAAGAAGTTATTCCCGGATGTTAGAAACAACGCCCTCCACTGGGCATGGAACATTGCCCCAAGTTATGAAGAGTATATGGCTCTTCGAAGAGAGATTCGTGAAGCTATTTCACTCGCCGAATTCATCTGGAGTAAATAGAGGAAGACCTAGGCCCAAGCCTCGACATCACATGCCACAAAAGGAGGTACACAATGTGTTGGGGGAAAATGATGTTCTCCACATTCGAGTGAATCAGCCAAAGGAACAACTAGGGCTTGGATTCAGAAGCTAGATACCTATTATGTCATTGAAGCCCATGCTGGAGGAAGATGCTATCAAGTTTGCTACCTTGCATCTTGAAGGAATTGCTACATGAATGGTGGTTTCATGGGTTGGTGACACAAGGGCATATAATGAGATTCATTCCTATGATGATTTTTTTCGAAGACTCATTGATCGATTTGATTCTAGGTTGCCAAGAAACGAACACAGGTATGTGTTCAAGTACGAATTCGAATCGCGGAAATACCAATTTTCAAAAAACCCTTGGGTATGAAATGACACGAAAACATCTATACAATACACACACACACACACACACACACATACATGATCCTGATTTTGTCCATAAAAGATAAACACTTAAAACACTTTGTATTCATGAAAGTTCAAAACATTCAACATACTTAAAGTTTTATATGCATAATTATAATCTAGATTCTCTTGAAGTACTGCTGAAACCAAATTTAACTAGTTTGCTATATTTTTATTTTTGGCGTTTAAAAAACGACGACAATGCTGAAACAGTAAAGAAAATGCCCCCGGTACAACCTAAAATGATACATAAATGTCTGGGGTACGGAAGAGCCATACCCGAGACTCTTTTGGAGTTTTGGAAACGTTTCAGGCAAGTACCAGGACTGGTACCAGTACCTGGTAATTCAATACGCAGGTATGTTGCCTTGGTTGGAGTTTCTGGGTAACATAAATTTGATAGAATTGATCCGGAAGTTCACTTTCGTGAGCTTGCTCATTTGAGACAACACGACATGATGGATGAATATGTGACTGAGTTTCAGAGGCTTTCCATTATGATCCACGGATGTGTTAGAACGAAGGCTTGGTAGTGCTTTTCATTGAGGGTTTTATTGAGCCCCTCAAGGGTTTGGTTCGAGCCTTTGATCCCTTGTCTCTTCAAGAGGTAATCAAGAAGGCTTTAAATCTTGAAGGCGCTGTTCCAAAAACAGCAGCAAAAAACAATGTTTCCAAGGGGAATTCAAGTGGAGGACAGCCCACTAGGCAGCCTAGAAACCCTCCCTTTGGACCAGCCAAGGAGGCCACCCCAAAGGTTGCCAAGTACTCACATGGAGCTGCCCAAAACTAGCAATAAGAAAAAATCTAGAAACGAGCTTTGCGAAGAAAAAAATTGTGCTTCTCATGCAAGGATCCATGGACACCAGGGCATCGCTGTTTGGGCAAAGGTAAAGTGCATTACATTGAAGTATTTTTTGATTATGATGATGATGAAAAAAATGTTGATGAAGCTAAACAAGACAGTATGCCGGAAGAGGATCCAGAAAGGGTTGATAGCACTCTTGCTACCCTTGAAGGGAGTACACGTAGTTACAATTCATTTCATATGAAGGGTATATCTACAAGGACACGAAGTCACCATTTTGATTGATGGGGGAGCCACTCACAACTTCATAGATGCTTGCTTGGTGGCCAACTTGAAATTGAAGGTTAAAGAATTCAAAGGGTTCATTGTAAAGATAGTGGATGGTTGCTTGGCTAGATTTTCTGCATAGCTAAAACCTAGGCAGTCATGAGATAAATCTCCCTCATTTACAGGTGAGGCCCCTGTGTAAGATGTTTATCAATTTGGTAAGTATGAATCCTAATAACTATTTGCAGGGGGTTTTACTTTAATTACAAAGCTCATGAACCATAGTTTAGCAATTTTGCAACAAGTTGTTTATGAAGTATTTGCAGAAGGGGGAAGTAATGAAATTTGGGAAAGAAAAAAGGAAGATATGTAATTCAACCAATAGTTTGCAGAGTTGGTCTCTTACACATAAATCAAATAAACAAGTAGATCTCACAATAATTGCAAGTAAAGGAAATGAATAACTTCTAACCTAAATCTTAAATAACACAATGTTTATCTAAAAATTAAAATAGAAGAAAGAAGCAAAGCACCGTAGACACAAAGTTCTCCGGAAATCCAACTTTTATTCAATTCCCCAGCTTTCATAGAAATAACAACACAAAGTTTGAAGACTCAAGAATGCTCTAGCAAAATTGTGATTCGTTAACCTGTAGGTTCTTCCTCTGTTTATAATGTATAGAGGGCAATTACAAATAGGAAGCTTTCAATGAATTGCCGCATGTGGAATCCGTGAAGGAAACAGTTCGTAGTATTTCCCCTAGAATTCCTCTTTGCATGACATGCATGCCTTACAACTGAAAATAGAACCTTCAATTTTGCATGTCTGCCACCTATTTCTAAGTAATTGACTTCTTCCAATAACTTGAAGTAACGAATTTTAAACCAATCACTTAAGTTTTACAATTTAATTGATTACTCAATTACTTTGTCTAGAGAAAATAAGAGAAAGAAGAAGAAAGAGGAGAAGAAATTAGAAGAAAGTTGCTGCAACACTCCCAGTCTTGTTCTTCTTCCATACTCTGCATGCTGATTCAACCTGTATTGCACCTCTTCCTCATGAATGATTAGAATGATATCTCTGCCTTGACTCTGAGATGTTTTTTCTCCCATATGCTGTTGAATCCTTTCCTTTGATTCTCACCAAATTGGATCTGGAAACAACTGACTGAGATTTGCTTGCGGGTGCTGCCTCTGACCTGTCTTCCCTCTTATTCTTGAAGCTTTTGCAGTTCTCCAGTACGTGCACCAGTGCAATGTTTTCTGTAAACAATTCAGACAAAACTCATCACCCTTCATCGTGCCTGAATCAACCTTTGTCTGAGATCTTCTTTTTTATTTCTACCAGAAGACCTTGCAAATATGAGAGCTAGATCTATTTGTGCAAAACCTACAATTTCTCCTTCTGATTCTGAAGATGTATTCAATGTATATGACATTGACTTTGCCTTCTTTTCACCAATATGAGCACCAGTGAACTTTTCTTGCAAATAATTCAGACAAACATGGAATCCATGGTATGAATGCTTAATTCTTTCATCAAAATCTGATTATAAAGCCTGTTGCCCTATATTTTTAGAATTTGCTTGCATGCCAAGCAAGCTAAAAATATTATTTTATTCCCCTGTGCACTCACATCAACATGCAGATAGCCAAAATTATAAAAAGAAATCCTTTCCAACCCTAGGCGCCAAAACCTTTCAGGACAGCATGCTCCACAAAAAAATTTAATTGCTCTTCACTTATGGTGTCCACTTCTTATATAGGCAAGTGCATGCTAATTTTACCCATTGCTTCCTCTTATTTTTAGCAATTTCCAAAAATAAGATGTGCTTTTTCTTTTAATTTGGGCGCCCAAGTTTTCCAAATTTAGCTTGCTTTTTAGCATGCTTTTCCTTGCAATTTTTCCCTTTATTTTTAGCAAGCTTCTCTGTCTTATTTTTAGCATGCAACTTGCTTTGACTTTCTCCTTATTTTTGGTGCCCAAAATAATTAAATTAAATAATTATTAAAGCATGCAGCAATGCCAAAGCAAGTCGCCATTTTTTACTATTAATTGTGTGAAACACAGGCAACAGGCAGGTGTGAAACTTTACCCTGCTAGGCAGGTCCAAGTTTCACACAGTTCACTTAAGTGATTAGTGTTAAATGCTGACCCAACAGGCAGGCAAAAAGTGTGATTCGCTTGGGTGAATAAATAATCTTTTGTGTGAAACACACAAGCAGTAGGCAAGTGTGAAACTCTACCCTACCTGACAACTCTCAATTCCACACAATTCACTTAAGTGATTTTTGTTATATTCTGACCCAGTAGGCAGCTTCAGAAAAATGCCACTTGCTTTCAGATTTGACTTCTAACCTTTGGCGTGGAAATCCAAGGTAGTAGGCAGATTTGAAAATTGCGACTGGCCTGAAGACTGCATTTCTTTTCATTTTTGGATTTTTGGTGAAGAAAACACAAGGATAGAATAAAATTTTCCATTTTTGGAAAGGGTCCATGAAGAATCAGCAGCAAAAACTTGCGAGTGCCATAACTTTCACCGCGTGGCTCTATTTTAGGTACCGTTTTTTCTAAAAGTGCATATTTTCTCGAGCTCTACACATTGGTGGCAGTATTTTCCTTATTTTCATAAAATCCACTATTGCACCTTTGTGAATCAAGCAACCTCTTGCAATGTCTTGAAGGAATCCTGAGTTTTGGTCATCTATAGACAAATTAGTCAGCAATTAAAAACACTGGATAGCTTTTCAAAACCCTAGGCTCGGGAAAAGGTCTGAAGAATAAATAGGCTACAGGGATTGCCAGATGAAAAACAGAGAGAAACCAAAACATAGACAAAAAGAAAGAAATAAATAAAAAATGAAAAAATACCTGCTAGAAATCATAGACAATTGCTCGAAAATAACTTGCCAATTAACTAATCTGTAAAAACTCATCCCTGCGCGAATGCTCCATTCAGAGATGAAAGAAATATTGACATGGAAATCTATGACGGGATTTAATTTCAACACAATATTTTAAAAGAACTTTATTTATTTAATAAATAAATAAATAAAATGTTTTTAGACAAAACCTGACGAAGAGATAGAGTGAGTTTTAGCATGTGGGTATTTTTCGAATTTGGCTTCTATGATTCCCTGGAGATACCCTAAAGCAATGAAGACAACTGCAGACGAAACAAACACAAAACAGACTCGTCGCCTTGAACAGGACAAAATTTTTAACAGGGGTAGTCCTAAGATTTCAGGGTGAAATCTTGGGGACAACATCACTCTATGCCATGTACCAAGTGGTGTTCTTAACTCCATGTTTCATTAGAGCAATATGAGGTATATGCTGATTTCTATTTAATTACCATGGCTGATATGGGCATCATGCTTGGAGTCCAATTGTTGCATTCACTAGGAGAGGCTCACTTTCAATTATCAAAGCATGGAGATAAGTTTCATGGACAAAGGTAAAAAGATTACTTTGCAAGGTATACTTCCGGAAACACCCCAAGTTAATTATTTGATAGAAGATACTTTGTTGTGGGAGTCGCATTTTTGGTTTTTATCTGTAATGTCCCTTTTTCCCACCTAAGAGTTGATATTTGGTCTTCTTGTCATTCCTTCTCCGTGGCAAAGAAACAAAAATGAAGAGGAGAACCTTGAGCACCTTTATGTTATGTTTTTATCTAATATTATATATTTTCTTTAGTGTTTTCCTTGCTTATACAGGTCGGCCTTTCCTTTTTGTACTTTGGTGCCAAAAGGGCAGATATAAAAGAAGATTAGAGGCACCATTTGCTATTTAGAGTTGGCACATTTTATCTTATTGGAGCAAAGTAAGCTTGGGGCTGCTTGTTCATGCATTTGGGAATGAAAACCCTCCTTATGCGACTTGCCTAGAAGGACGAAAACCCTTATAGAGGTTAAGGGAAGGACGAAAACCCTTCTCCTTGGCTTGGGATTGATTCTAGGGAGCTGATTTGAAGAGATATTTGTAATTTCCAGCTGGTATTTGATTTATTAAGGGTGGAGCGACCTACCTTGGGTAGGGTTTGGAGCTTTTGGTGAAGTATTTGAGAAATCCGGTTTGATAATCTGATTTGTAATATTTTAAAGGCCGGAATCTGAAGTTTGGTGAATTTAGAGGGTTTCTAGACCCATATTTCATATTTTCTTGTGGCTGTGATTTCCAGTTAATAATTATTTTCCAGCAGCGAGATCTTCAACATTTCTTTGTGTTTTTGGCTCTTAATATTCCATAAAATATATACATAATTGTGGTGATTTATTTGTGGTTTTTTGTGGTGATTTTTTGGCATATTGGTGATAGTTCAAGTCGTGATTTTATACTTTCACTCCGCTGCAATTTAATTTTCAGATCTGCATTTGGTGTGTTTGGTTGAAACCCTTGAAAGGGTCATTACAGTGGTATCAGATCTCGGATCTTCAAAGGCCTAGGGTTTCAGTGAAAGAAGACAATATGGCGGTCAAAACTCTCAAGGAGCCAAAGTTGACAAATTAATTGCCGGCCAAAAGAGACTTGCGGACTCCATGGATTTTCTTGCCCTATCTCTTCAGAGGATGATTGAACCTAGGGTTCAAAATGTTGAAGGTAGCTCGAATGGAGCCAATAAGGCCAAGTGACCCATTGGATCAGCCCGAGGATCGAGTTTGAAGCCCACTTTCCTTCCTAGAGAGGAGGCCATTCCGGAAGAAGCAAGACCTATGGGTGGAAGGAATATTGCAGCGAGTTATGAAGAATACGTGGCCTTACCAAGGGAGATCCGTGAGGCTATTTCTCTTGCAGAGTTCATAGGGTTGAATAGAGGAAGATCTAGGCCCAAGCCTAGACATGCCATGCCACAAAGAGAGGAAGAGGAGAAGAGACTTCCAAATTGCAATGGTGGAGCAAGAAGAAGAACAAGAACAAGGGAAGACCAACATCCAACATGAAGGTAAGGATTCTTTGAAAATAAATGATGTTTTTGTGGGTTCTAATGATTGCATGTGGCAGCAAGTTGATGAAATAAAATCAGATCTACAAGAGGTTCTTGAGGCCAAGAATCAAGATGTTCCGGTTGAGAGGCTTGCCCTTCAAAAGGAGGTCTCACATGATACTCATGAGGGTTTTCAGCCTGCTGGAATTTACAAACCAACAACAAGTGGTAAGCAATTTAATTTATTGCATCACCCTCATAACATGTGTTTGCAAGGGTTTGACCATCATGAGCATTATTCTAACAAATATGAGAGGATGAAGGGTACTAAAGGGAAAAATAATCTTTTCCAAGAAGCCCCCATCCATCTTCAAAGCATTCCAAAGATTGGATCAAGGAAAGAAGAATTATATTTGCATGGTTATGGTAATGAAGAGCTTGCTGGAAATTTCAGAATAGCAATCAATATAGGGTCATTTAATGGTGTACATGACTCCGGCAAGAACATTGAAGATGTCCCATGCAAGTATCAGCAAAATAGTGTTGAAGACAAAGCGGAAAAGCTTTATTTGTTGAATCTGAGGTAAAAAAGAAGGTTGATTTCCAACTCAGAAATTTGAGTCACAAGATTGGAAAAATCGAGGATGTTTCGATCACTACTCATCCGGCATGGGAAGAGAGACATGTGGGGAACAAACTCAAGGTATGATGACATTTTATCTTCTTTTATATCGCTGCCATATTCATATCATGATGGGAGAATTGTTAAGGATCACATGTCATGTTTGAGTGATGATGTTGTGACAAAGAGAGATGAACATTTTAAGACCAGCTTAAGTCTTTCAAATTCATTGCTTACGACATGTCAATTTGTGGGTCAACATGAGAGGTATGCTAGAGAAATGGATATGGTTTGTAACATAAGTATGGAGAACATTATTTTCAGATCTCATTTCATCATACTTGTTGATTGGCACAAGAAGGCAAGCCATAATGAAAGATAATTTTCAGATTTTCAAGGCATTATGGGTCACCATTGAAGTACTCTCAGCTATGGTCACTTCAATTGGGAGTGATATGCATATTTTCAGGCATAGATTGAGAAATTCGAAGAGGTTAGGTGCAACAGTTGATAGGCAGCCTGGAAATCAAGTTTTGGTGTTCCAAACACTCCACTTGGGGAAACCAAAAGGTCTTCTACAACAAGGTAATCTTTTCGATTCATCAATTTTGAGACACTTGTTTGTTGCTTCCTCCTTTGTGTGTTAAAATTGATTATTGTGGGAGAATGGAAAATAGTGTGGTGTGCATTTCAGAGTATCATAGGACAGCCCATTTGCAAGATATAGAAGTGCCACAAATGCATAATGTTTTGTTGCTTGGGGTCGTGATTTGGGTTCCAAAGACCCAACAAATCATTGGAGAAGTTTGGGAAAATGTTCCACTTTGCATTGAGGGTGGAATAAGCATGTTCAGGGCAGCCATTAGAGATGGTAATTTTCAGATTTTCAAAACTCTTCTAATCACCCGTGATGAATGTTCAGTTGTTGTCACTTCATTGGATGATAGGATGCACATTTTCAGTCATGAGTTGGACGAATTGTGGGGATTATGGACAACGGTAAGCACGCAGCCCGAAATACTTATTTTGGTATTCCAAGCATTTACTTTTGGGCAAGAAAGGAATGCAAGAATGTTGTGTTAAGATCTAACATGTTTGTTGATTTCAATCATGAGCTTGTTGATCTTCATTTTCCAGCCCATGTAAGACAATTTTTAGTATTCACAAATTTGATTTTTTCCATAAGATTTTAGTTTGGTAGTTGTTATGTTATGGCTATAGGGCTGAGTTTGCAAAAATCAGATTTGGGGCTGCCATTTCCAGTCACGAAAAACAGTATGTTTTCATTTTTTGAGAGCATTCTATCATGGAGAAATGTGGAAAGAAGATTTCCGTTGGAAGGAGGAAAGAAATCAGGTTGTGGTGAGTTATTTTCAGATTTGAGGATTCTGATTTTTGAAGAAAGAATGCATGCTCACAAAAGTGTTTGGGATAGCCTGGATGAATCTTCAAATACCCATCACTTGAGAGGAGAAAATGAGATAATTGGCAGGATTGAAAGAGTTTTGACACGGATACCCTTAAGGCAATTGAAGAAGCAATGATGGAAGCAACTTTTGCTTTCATTAATAAGTTTATTCCATGTGCAGATAAAGGTAAACTTGAACAAGAAAAGCAGCTGAGTTTGTTTCTCACCCAATTACATGGGAGAGTTTATGGGGTTTCAGCTGAAGATGGTGAGTTTGTGGTATCATTGTTTGGGTACCTAATATTTATTACTATCTATCATGGTATACAAAAGCTCACATGGGTAATCCAGATTTGCATACATTTTTATGCTACTGATAGTCAGGAATTACGTGTATACATTTGCATAGTATATACGTAATAGTGTATACTGTATACGAACTGGTTGCAAGGACTATATAGTGTATAGCTCCACTATGCGAATTACACTATACCTAAACTGCCAGTGATAACTTGGTTGCAAACCGCCACGTGACTTACCTGCCATAATTTATTTTTAGCCTACCATGAAAGCTATGTCCAATGATGTTCTCATGATCACGAATACGAAGGCACGAATTAGTCGCAGAAGGAACATACAACTCGTGCAGGAGAAAAAAGGCATGAGTATGACTTCAAGCATTTGTTTTTGATATTGAGTATGTGCAAGGGAAACCATAATGCGGCATGATTTTCCACTGTTCTATCAAGGATGCAAGTTTCAACAATTTTTTAGGGTTTTTATCTGTCGAAAATGGCCGATTTATCGGCAGTCCACAGATAGTGATTTTCAGAAACGAATGTAATCATTTTCTTTTCCCTAAATGATTCTATCGGGATAATTCGAGTCGATAAATCTTTGGCGAGTTTTTTCTACCCAACGGCTCACAACAGGTGTTTTCAAGGGACAACGGTGAATGAATCTTCAAATACCCATCACTTGAAAGGAGAAAATGAAATAGTTGCAATAGCATTGAAAGAGTGCTTGTCACCATACCCATAAGGCATGAAGAAGCAATGATGGAAGAATTTTTTTTTCTCATTGATAAGCTTATTCCATGTGCAGATAA
Source organism: Taxus chinensis (assembly GCA_019776745.2). Lineage (NCBI taxonomy): Eukaryota > Viridiplantae > Streptophyta > Pinopsida > Cupressales > Taxaceae > Taxus > Taxus chinensis. The sequence continues at coordinate 838,364,089 of CM034148.1, read as the reverse complement.
AGGTGTTGAACAAGAATAGCAGCTGAGTTAATGTGCCTTCCTCACCCAATTACATGGGACTTGCCTTATGGGGTCAAATCAGCTAAAGATGGTGAGTTGCTGTGGTGACTTGTTTGTGTACCTAATTACTTCTAAAATCCTAATCATTTTGACTTGGGAAGCTCACAGTGGGACTTGTCATATTTAGCATCATTTTTATGGCTATAAGATCACAATAATTTCGAGTCACGAACAGCAGTGTCCATGTGCAATTTAAGATTAGGTTTCCTTGCATGACAAGGTTAGCTTTGAGCTGTAGCAGACAAAATCCACTAGTGAACACAGTAACTTATCTGTTGATTATGATCCTTATTTTCAGCCTATCATGCAGAGCTATAATTGGATGATGTTCGTCATGATATGGATCAGAAGGCTCCATTGAGGGAGATACATGGCTGGGTGTGCGTGATGAAGAAATCTTCCTGTTAGACTCCAAGGCGCCTGTGATATATTGACCCGGTATTGCAGGGTATGTTTTATTAAATTTAACTATGCAGTAATGGTATGTTGTGGATGGATCCTATCGAGGATGTCACCTTCACCATTTGACCCAGAGTAATGCATATACCTTCAAAAGAAAAAGTAATCAGGCAAGAAGAAGTTGGGGAGCGAATGTCAATGGGATTGCAATTGCTTGGGGACAAGCAATTTTGGGGAGGGAGGACTGTAATGACTCTTTTTCCCACCTAAGAGCTGATATTTGGTCTTCTTGCCATTCCTTCTCCATGACAAGAAAACAAAATTAAAAGAGGAGAACCTTGAGCACCTTTAGGTTATGTTTTTATCTAATATTATATATTTTCTTTAGTGTTTTCATTGCTTATATAGGTCGGCCTTTCCTTTTTGTACTTTGGCACGCTAAAACGAAAAATATAAAAGAAGATTAGAGGCACCATTTGCTATCTAGAGTTGGTGCATTTTATCTTATTGGAGCAAAGTAGGCTTGGAGTTGCTTGTTCTTGCATTTGGGGACGAAAACCTCCTTATACGACTTTCCTAAAAGGACGAAAACCCTTATAGAGGTTAAGGGAAGGACGAAAACCCTTCTCCTTGGCTTGGGATAGATTATAAGGGCTGATTTGAAAAGATATTTGTAATTTCCAGCTAGTATTTGCTTTATTAAGGTTGGAGCGACCTACCTTGGGTAAGGTTAGGAGCTTTTGGTGAAGAATTTGAGAAATCTGGTTTGATAATTTGATTTGTAATACTTTATAAGGCCGGAATCTGAAGTTTGGTGAATTTAGAGGGTTTCTAGATCCATATTTCATAATTTTCTTGTGGCTGCAATTTCCAGTTCATAATTAATTTCCAGCAGTGAGATCTTCAACATTTCTTTGTGTTTTTGACTCTTAATATTCCATAAAATATATACATAATTGTGGGAAATTGATCTATGGTGATTTTTGGCATATTTGGTGATAGATAAAGTCGCAAATTTTATATTTACAGTTTGCTGCAATTAAAAAATCAGATCTACATTTTGTGTGTTTGGTTGAAACCCTTGAAAGGGTCATTACATTATCCAAAATTACAATAGATTGGAAGTTATTAACTAGAACTGAGTATGCCAAAAACAAGTTTGCTAATGCTGTTTTTGAAGGGGAAATAAGTGATGAAAGGTACAAGGTAAGGGACAAACTCATTCTCAACAAAGACCGAGTCTATTTGGTGCTCGAATCAAAGGTGAAAAGTAAAATATTGAGAGTTGCTCATGTTGACCCACTAGCTGGTCACCTAGGTTATTTTAAGACATAAAAACAAGTGAGGGAAAGATTCTATTGGAAAGGTCTTAAGGGGAAGTGCTCCAATACATTTGGAAATGCCTTACATGTCAACAAAACAAGGCAGAACACACATTTCCAGCAGGTCTCCTACAACCTTTTCTCATTCCCACTCAAAAATGGGAGAGCATTTCTATGACCTTCATCACGGGGCTGCCTATGGTTGAAGGTAAGAGTTGCTTATATGTAGTGGTTGATAGACTATCTAAGTATGCTCATTTTTGTCCACTTCTGGCTAAATATAATGATCCTATAGTGGTTGATGTGTTTTTCAAAGAGATATTTAGACTTCATGGGCCAGCCAAAGATATTTTGAGTGATAGGACAACAAGTTCATGAGCATGTTTTGGCAAGAGTTGTTTCCATTGATAGGCACCCAACTCACTCCTAGCACTAGCTACTATCCCCAAACGGATGGGCAAACTGAAATAGTCAATAAGTGGGTGGAAGGTTATCTACAAAACTACATTGATGGGAAACAATTAGCATGGATTAAGTGGCTATACATGGCTGAGTTTTGCTACAACACCACCTTCCACACATCCATTGGTATGTCTGCTTTTAAAGCTTTGTATGGTTATGATGCTGCCTCTTTCATTGATTCGATTATGATTGATAGAAGAGTGCCTAAGGCTTAAGATTTAATTCAGTGAAGTCAAGATATCTTAAAAGAGCTCAAGGAAAACCTTCTACGTGCCCAAAATCAGCAGAAGTTATATGCAAATCAACATAGAAAAGTGAGGGCATTTGAAGTGGAAGACATGGTATTTTTAAGGTTGCATCCCTATAGGCAATCTTCCATCAAACAAAAGGGTGCGGAAAAGTTGAAACCTTGCTTTTATAGTCCTTATAAGGTAAAGAGAAAGGTGGGAAAGGTTGCATATGAACTTCAACTTCCGGAAAATAGCAAAATACATAATGTTTTTCATGTCTCATGCCTCAAAAAGGTACTAGGACAACACCTTACTCCTTCACACGAGTTGCCCCCATGGGATGAGGACAGAAAGTTGGTTTTAATTCTAGAAGATATCCTAGAAAATCGTGAGAAGAAATTGAGGAATCGAAGTATCAAGGAATACTTGGTTCGTTGGAAGGAATTACCCCTTGAGGATGCTTTATGGGAAAGCGTAAAAATATTGGAACATCCAGAATTGCAATTGCTTGAGGACAAGCAATTTTGGGAAGGGAGGAATGTAATGTCCCTTTTTCCCACTTGAGGACCTGATTTTGGACTTCTTGTCATCCCTTTAAAACTCGCGATTAATCACTCGATAATCGCGATTAATCGTTTCAGGCAAGCAAAACGATAAAACTTTCTAAAAATCGCGATTCGTGTGTGCCCGATAAAACGGCGATTTTTGGTGATTAAAATCATGCAAAATCATGGAAAATCGCAGCTCAAATCGTGGAAAATCGCTGACAAAATTGTGGGTTAGGTTTTAATGCGAAAAAAGACCAAATCGATTCATTTTTTCTCTTGTTTTCTCCTGCTCGACACGTTTTTGCTCCAGCGACTCGTATTTCCTCCATTCGCAAGCTTATGACGTGATTTCGTGGGCATTCAACCTCATTTCGTGGCATTGGACGTGATTGCGTGGGCATTCCAGGTGGTTTCGAGTTAATTCGAGGTGGTTTCGAGTGCATTTGAAGTGGTATTTTCCAAGATCGTGGCCCTAGCAGTGTAAACCGTAATACTACAGTATTTTTTTTCTTTTTTTTAATATCTTCAATATTAATAATTATAAGTTTATAACTACAGTATAGGTTTATAAGCTATAAGTTTAATAAGTTTAATAAGTTCAGTATTTAAGTTTAAACTAATTTAATAATTATATTACATAACTATATTTATAAGTTTAATAATTAATTATTATATTACATAATAGTAATACCAAATACCTATAGTTATACAGTCTATAGTTATACAGCTTTACAATATGAATAAAATATTAATATATTACAGTCTTGTATATATTTAATATTTAATATATTAATTAGTTTTGTTTTATATATTTAATATATTTTACAGTATATATTTAATAGTTAATTGTTATAGTATATAGTTATACAGTATACTATATAGTATATAGTATAGTTATACATTTATATAAAATAAGTTATAACAATTAATTTTATACATATTACAATCTTTAAAAGTTTAATGTGACTGTGAGCACTCAACATACAGTGTATAAGTTATAACTTATACTTACTGTATGCTGAGTGCTCACTAACTATAAATTTAATTTTATACATTTTGAATTTGTATAAGTTATATATAACTATACACTATTATAAATTTATAGTTAACTGAACAATATATATTATATATATATACAGTGATACACTATAAATTTATAATAGTATACTTTATAACGATTTTAAAAATATTATATGAAGTTATCATAATATAATAGTAATAAATTAATAATACAATATACTATATAAAAAATGAGAATCATACGTCTTCAATATAGCTTTGTTGTAATGTTTTCTTCATGCAATAACAATATTATTCTTAATTTCGTCATACAATTTAATTTCTCTAAGGCTTGTAAATCTAAGACAATTGTTTTTTGTTTTGTTTTGTAGAATGGCATCAGGATCCGGTTCAGGTTCAGCTGCTCGTAGTAAGCCTAAATCAAATGACCCCTCTTGGAAGCATTGTGAACCAGCAGAAGGCAATTGTGTTGTATGCAATTATTGTGGCATGAAGATGAGTGGAGGTGTTTATCGCCTTAAGTTCCACATTGCACGGATACCAGGGAATGAAGTGATAGTGTGCAATCAAGCACCGCCTGAGGCCCAACGAGAGTTGTCTGCTTACCTTGCAGCTTATGCAGAGAAAAAAGAAGAAAAGAAGAGGAAAGCTGATGCACTTGCAGCCCTAGCAAATAGGAGGGCAGCGAGGGAAGATTTTGACATTGGGGCATCTTCTAATGCCCCAACTCCACGAGGTCAGACACTGGGACGGGGTTCATCCACTGATAGTAGTTCAACGATGTTTTTTGTTCCTCGAAGTACTCCTGGTTCACAACCTTCACTCGAAGGTACTGCTTGGAATAAAGAAATGCACAATGAAGCAAGAATAGCTGCAGCAAACTTTTGGTACTACAACAACATTCCTTTCAATGTGGCAAAAAGTCCATATTGGGAGAATTTGGTCACTGCATTGACTATTGCTGGGAAGGGGTTCAAGGCTCCTACTCCCCATGATTTGAGTGGCTCATTGTTGGAGGATTCCGTCACACATACCAAAACTCTTGTAGAAGAGCAAAAAAAGGTGTGGCAAAAAAAAGGATGCACCATTTTGTCTGATGGGTGGACAGATGGGAAAAACTACACATTGATTAACTTCCTAGTGGCATCAAGTGGGTAGTTGGTCTTCCTGAAATCAATTGATGCCTCCCACCAAGTGAAAACTGCAAGCACTTTGTGTGATATGTTAGATGAGGTGGTGAAAGAGGTGGGCGTGGAGAATGTCGTCCAAGTTGTGACAGACAATGCGGCGGCATATGTAGCAGCAGGGAGACTTCTTGAGGAGAGGCACCCTACACTTTTTTGGACCCCTTGTGCAGCCCATTGTTTGGATCTCTTATTGGAGGACATAGGAAAACTCTCATGGGTGAAAAATGTGGTTGAAGACGCAAGAAATATTACAAAATTCATCTACAATCACACTTGGGTGCTAAACTTGATGAGAGAGCACACCAATGGAAAGGAGCTTGTGCGATCAGGGGTCACACGATTTGCCACAAACTTCATTAACGTTGCAGAGCATTGCAACCTCATTAACATCCCTTAAGCAGATGTTTGTGAGCACGCGGTGGTTGGAGTCTCCCTATGCTAAGAAGACCGAAGGGGAAAGGGTCGTGAAGACCATTTTTGATGATATGTTTACGAAGAAAATGGAAGAAATCATGAAGGTAATCTAAACTTAAATATTTGTTTATTTATCATTTGTTATATAATTTTTTATTAATTTTGATTTTAAATATATATGTTATTTTGTTTTAGGTGTCAGAGCCTTTGGTTCGAGTTCTACGGATGGTGGATGGGGAGAAAAACCCAATGGGTTATTTGTATGAGGCTATGGATGTGGCCAAGGAGGCCATAGCTAAATATTATGGGCACAATCAACGAAAATATGAACCCATTTGGCGCATAATTGATCAGAGATGGAACAAGACACTCCATCGACATATACATGCAGCGGCGTACTATCTAAACCCGAAGTTTTTCTATTCCCCATCATTTAAGGCTGATGAGGAGGTTATGGATGGCCTTAATACATGCATAGAGAGGATGGTATCTGACGAAGATATTAGAGATGCAATTCTTGACGAGCTGCAGATTTACAAGACTGCAGAAGGGAGGCTCTTTTCTTCGGCTCTATGTGTGAAAAGAAGAAACACTTCTCAGCCAGGTAAAAACAAATTGAGTCATTTGTATTTAGTCTCATTACACGTAGAACTAGAAACTAGAAGTCTAGAATTTTTTTATTTATTCAAGCCTAGTTAACTTACAAAATTATAAATGTCTTATTTGCAGATTTGTGGTGGGAAGATTATGGTGCAAAAACACCAAATCTTCAAAAGCTAGCCATCCGCATTTTGTGTCAGCCATGCAGTGCTTCTGGATGCGAACGTAATTGGAGCATGTTCGAAGCTGTTCACACAAAGAAGCGCAACAGGTTGACAACACAACGCCTCAATGACCTTGTCTTCGTGCGATACAATCTTCGTCTTCGTGTGAGACAAGTGGAGGGGGCACAGAGTTATGATGCAATTGACTTGGCTGACATTGATCCATATGATGACTGGATTGCTGAGCCTGATGATGTGGAGCCTATGTTTACTGCAGAGGAGATAGCAGCTTTGGAGAGGGAGACTGAAGAAGCAATACCATCAGGGACATTAGAAGTTGGTGATGATCCAAATGATATGTTTGTAGATGACAATGTTGGTGTTGCAGAGGAGGAATATTTACCTTCCACTTCCATGAGGCAGCCGCAAGTGCAACAGACTTATTTTAGGCGTGCTTGATGAAATAGAATATTACTCATATTTGATAGTGATACTTCAAAAGTCACATGTGACATGAATCTATGAGCATTTTTGTTTGCAAACTTTGTACTCTCTTTTTTTATCAAAACTTAATAGAAAATATGCATATGGGCCTATGACATTCTATAGAGTCACTTCTCGCATCATTTAACATTGTTTTTACATTTAATTTAAGTATATTTTATGAATTTAAATGTTTTTAAAAGTAGCAATAAAGTTGTCGATTAATGCCGATAAATTGCCGATTCCTGATTTCCGATTCAAAATTTGGCCTGCTGATTAACTATGGTTCTTCCACTCTTGGACAACAATCCAAGTTTGCGGCATCTTTCTAGAAGGACGAAACCCCTTCTAGTGGTTCGTTGGGGGATGGAAACCCTCCTTTCTTTTTGGCTTGAAGATATATTTCAGATTTGAGAGGAAAGAAGACATAATCATATTTTATATGGTTTGTTGAGCCTCTCCCTTGTGGAGTGACTTGCATTGGTGAAGGGTTTGATGCCATCTAGAGCACGAAAATCTGATTTGAGTTCATATTTGTCTTCCTCATATTTTATAAAGCCGGAATCTACTATTTGTTGTTGAGTTTGGAGTTTCTGAACCCTTTTTTCATAATTATTTTGGAGCTGAACTTCTGCTGGTTTTATTTATTTTTTCAACAAAGCATATACATGTTTTTGGAGTTAAAAATAGTTTTAAAATATCTCTAAAAGGTTTATATAAAGTGTGGATGCATTGTTGGATAGTATTTTGGTGAAATTGTGAGCTTTTCATATTGTTCTTCCTAATCAGTTCACTGTCCTAATCTGAGTTATTTTTCAGTTTGCTAGTTCTAAAAATAACATTTGACATCTTTCGGATTTGTGCTAATTTCCTAATTTTCAGTTTCAGCCCTTAAAAGGGATATTTCATGAATCTATATTTTTCTCTTTTGAAAATTATAGCATTGAACTCACATTTTCAGCCTTTGAGGACGAAAACCTTCATTGGATCCTATTGATGATGAAACCCCTATAATGTCCCCTTTTTCGGGACATTAATTAAATAAAATATTGAAGAGCTTTAATCCACCTTTCCCATGGATTAAAAGATAAAAAATTGGGAAAATGTCATAACTCCTTTTATTTTTATTCAAATAATAAAAAAGGGGGAATTAATGTTTTATTTGGAGTTTGACATTTTAGGAAAGAAGACTATATTTAAAAGTAACTCTCCTACACGAAGATTTGCGCCAAAAAAAGGAGGTAAACTTGGAGATTTCAAAAGTGAAGATATAAAAGAAGATGAGGGCAACCTCTTAAACACATGCTATTGATTATATTCAATTTATCTTCATGCTTGAAGAGGGATGTATGCCCATGAGTTCTCATAAAAAAGTTGTTTGATTAACACCACCATATTTTGGAGAGTGTGAAGCGTTCTTGAGTGTTTTTATCATTTATGCATGATAAATCCTCCTAAAGCTTGGCGAATTGGTTTAGAGGTTGGCGTATTTATTTAGAGGGAAAATCTGCATGTTTCTTGCTTATTTTAGAAGTGATCTTTGAAGGGTTTCAACTATTTTGCTACTATTGATCACTGTTGTGTTTTTCCTAGCTCTGGTGACTTGATTTGGAGGTTATTTTGGTATATTTTGATGGTAAATGAGCTAGATCTGAAACATGGTTTATGTTAGCATTTATTTCAGACCAAGGGGAATTTATTTGGTGTGTTTGGAAGCTAGAGAAGTGCTGGACTAATTTAAATCATTTTTTCCAACCCGAGTGACTAGATCTGAAATTTTTGGGCATGTTTTGGAAGTTTTTCATGATCAGAAAAATCTGATTGTTAGTGCATTGAAAAGGTCTAAAAATCTAGTTTATGTTGCACTTTGTTTCAAGTAAAAAAATGAAGTATTGATTAAGTTATGGATTTTTGAAGTTTCAGCGGTCTGCAAGCTCTTTTAATTTAATATTTGCTGTTATAAAAATCAGAAATAGAAAATATTTGGAATCCAATTGATTTTCCCATCTCACCCACCACCTTGGCTATTTCCAACCCCATTTTGGGTTGTAATTAGCTGACATTGGGTTGTTTGAAGTTGAATCAAAAGTATCTAATCCTTTTTTATTCGATTTGTGTTGAAGTCTATTGAAATTCCCATTCGTATTAAAAAGGGTACATCACAGTGGTATTAGAGCGTCTTTCCTCTACTCTTATGGGGGTGTTGTGGGATGCAAGGAGATAAAGGGCTATTGTACTATCAAAGAAAAAATAAGGAATCAATGGGGGACGAGGCTTTCACTTCGGATCAAGTGAAATTCCTCCAAGAGTTGATGCAAGATTGTGGCAAGGAGCTTCAAAAGACTTTGAGTGAGCAAATGTCCGAGCTTATCAAGGATGCTTTGGGAACGGGCAAATCTCCAAATCCCAATGGAGATAAGATAAGATAAGATAATGTTATTAATGTCCAACACATGGCCACAAAATTAGGTCAATGGGACTGCAGAGTACAAAGTAAACAAACCCAGCGAGAGGACCCAAATGGGTCACTTGAAATACAATGAGAGAAGGAGAGGAGAAGGAAACAATAGAGGCCAAGAGACCAGAAATGAAGAAGAGAGAGATGACTGTGTGGGGAGGGAGCAGAAGGAGCAACATCCCCAACAACATCACCTAACACTCAAGGCCGGATGAGAGTAACTCGTAGTGCGCCGACGACAAGAAGCGGAGACTATGGAATGCCTAGGGAGTCGGCGTCCGGAAGGAAGGTGGTGCCTCAGAGTAGGCCCGGTGGATCGCTGTCTATGTGGAGGTGCCCTAGGACATGCCTGAGATATAGAGCCTTGGGAGGAAGGAATGGAGTCACGAGACTTGACGGACCTAGGCTAGGGGTCCAGACACGTAACCAAACGCCGCTTAGCCCCTCTCACTGGGGAGAGCAACAGGAAGAAGGAAGTGATCAGTCTAGTAGCCATCCGCCGGGGGGGGATGGAGGAGCCTGTCTCGGTACCTGATGGTCTCTTGAAGGTAGAGAGCAAGACATCTCTGATCATAGTATCTAAAGAAAGTTATGAAGGAAGCTTGCGGAACAGGCAATGGAATCGCCCACGAATTTCATAGTAAACAGGACATCTAGAAATGAAGTGTTCTTCGGTTTCAACCTCTTGGAGAGAGCAAAGTAGGCAAGTTCGCTCTGAGCGGTCTAAGTGGTGGTCAGTCTCAATACGGAGTCGATGTGAGCCCACTTGAACTGACCTAGAGAGATACGAAGGACCTGCAACCAATGTCGGGAAATGTACATGGGTCTGAGGATGACCCCATCACGGATCTTGAGAAAGTGTGCCGCATAGAATGACATCTTCGGATGCAACCCCCCCGGGAGGTTGGTCCATGTGTGCTGGATGAACTGTCTGTATATATCATCACGGATAATCCTATGAAGATCATGCTGGTTCGGTAGCAAGTGGGCAGGGGCATCCAAAGAATAGCTGAAGGGTGGGAGACGGTCCATCTGGATGCCGATGGACTCGAAGAGGCGTGAAACGTAGGCATACCAGTAGCGAGAACGTCTACTGTGATCTGAGGAAGCAATAGCTTCAGAGGAGCAGTAGGCAAGATAAGTGTACCTGTCCTTGTCAACAGAAGAACTAGAATACCCCCGAATACGGTGCAACAGCAACACAAGGCTGAAGATAGTCTGCAACTGAAAAGGGCGAGCCCCAAACTCAGCGAGGATAATGTTGTGAGGAACAAATTCTTTGCCCCTGATAATGCGTCTGAGCATGAGGATCTGAACGCGCTTGATAGTGGCCCAATCTGAGTCCAAAAGAGAGGGACCCCAAACTTCTGAACCATACAGAACTGTGGGCCTAATCAAGGAATCAGAGAGGGACATCTTGGAGGGAATGTCCTGAAAGTGGTGGCAGAAACACTGTCTCTCAAGAATCGCCAAATAACCATAGCCCTTATTAACCCAGGGTTGGAGAGCAGGACGAAGGCTAAAACGAGGCCCGAAGAAAAGAATCCCCAGGTAGGTATACGAGCAAGCGATCTCAACCTCCACACCCTTAAAAAAGAAGTGGAGGTCTGAAGTCTTCAAACAATTGAAAACCATAACTTTGGTTTTCCCAAGATTCACAGTCAGCTGTCGATGATCACAGAAAAGGGCTAAGGCATCCAGCTGCCTCTGGAGACTCTCAACAGAAGAAGCAAGGAGAACTACGTCATCTGCAAAGAGGAGGATGTAAATCAAAACCTGGTGCAGAAGGAACCCATCACCTTCCTGTATGTGAAGAGAGCTCACATAGTGGGGAAAGGGACTCTACACAACCCCCTCCCAATTTCTTCAAGGGCACTTTCCTTCCTAAGGAAACCCATAGTGAGGTGGAGGAGCGATCAATGGTGGAGGCCATTGAATCCTACAACATTGAGTATGGTACTTTGCATCCGGCCACTAGAGCCATATTAACCTTTGATGAGTTTTGTGCATTGAGGATGGGCAACAAGGCTAAGAAGGCCAATAAGCAACCCCACAAGGATTTTCAACAAAGATTGGGAAAAGTCTCACTCCCAAGCTTTGATGGATCTAGCAAGATCCCAGTTAGAGCATGGTTGCAAAATATGGAGACCTATTTCTCCCTTAACCCCATGCATGAAGAAGAGGTCCTTAAGTTTGTTACTCTTCACTTAGAGGGTATGGCACATGAATAGTGGTTCAATGGCATGCACACACAAGGGCATGATTCGATCCACACCATGGAGGAGTTTAGCAAAAGGATCATGGAAAGATTTGACCGGAAAGATCTGGAGATACACTTCCGTGAATTAGCACAACTCAAGCAAGTTCACGATGTTGAGGAGTATGTGGTGGATTTCCAGAGAGTTGTAGTCATGGTAACGGATGTTAGTGAGAAGAGATTTGTAGTCCTCTTCATGGAGGGCTTGGTTGAGCCTTTGAAGGGCTTGATAAGAGCATTTAATCCCCTTTCTGTACAAGATGCTATTACTAAGGTTTTACATCTGAAATGTGCAGCTTATAGAGATAATTTGGGACCAAGAGGACAGTGTACTAATGCCACTCATTTGCTGTCCAAAAGTGGAACTCAAGGGCAGCCAAGGTCTGATTTGCAAAAACACATGCAAGCACAAGGGGGACAACCCCTTGGGTCATCAAAAGAGGCCTCAAAAAGGTCAAATCAGCCCCATGTGCCGCCATATAGGAATCAGCCCCAGAACAACATGCAAAAAGACATAAGGGATGAGTTGAGAGAAAAGGTTTGTGCTTTGATTGCAAGACTCCTTGGACAAGAGGCAACAATTGTAAGGGTAAGGGTCAAATTCATTTTATTGAGGTTGTTGATTCAAATTTTGAAATCAATTCAGATTTTAGTGATACTAATGATGTGGTAGATGAAGTTGTTGATGAGCATGCACATGAGGAAGAAGGAAAAGAAATAGGAGGCACACTTGCTTCTCTTTCCGGCACTCCCAAATATCTTCCTTTCCGAGTGGAAGGTATGCTACACAAACACAAGGTGATCATCTTAATCGATAGTGGGGTAACTCACAATTTCATTAATGAGAAGTTGGTAACAAGGTTTGATTTGCATGTTGAAGATTTCCAAGGATTTAATGTCACCATAGTGGATGGATTTGTTTTGCCCTGCACTAGAAGAATCCCCAAGCTTTCCATTTCCATAGGTGATTATGAGCTTCGTGATGATTTTCATATGATTGACATGGAGGATATGGATCTTGTATTAGGAGTGCAACAGTTACATTCATTGGGGGACTTCACCCTTAATTATAAAAACTTGCTGCTCAAGTTCAAGGAGGGAGGTAAAAGTATCATTTTCCAAGGTATGACAAGGGGGACACCCCACCCTAACTCCATTCTTCATGATCATTCACAAAAAGGGGGTAAAAATCTGTTCTGTCTTTTATAACAGCTGCTTGGAAGGATTTGATTGCTCTAGAATATGCGAAAAATCAGTTTTCTAATGATTTGCTTGAAGGAATAATTATCGATGGACAGTACAAGATAGTGGATGGCCTCATTCTTTACAAAGGAAGGGTGTATTTGGCTCCAAATTCAGAGGTAAAGAATCTGATTTTAAAATCAGCACATTACTCCTTTGAGTGGACACCAAGGGTACTTCAAAACCTACAAAGTGGTAAGAGAAGTTTGTTTGGAAAGGCATGAAAAGGGATATTCTCAAGCATGTTAGGGAGTGTATTGTTTGCCAAATAAGTAAGAGTGAACACACACTTCCAGCTGGTCTTTTGCAGCCCCTTCCTATTCCATCCCATAAATGGGAAAGCATATCCATGGATTTCATCACTGGGTTACCAATAGTGCAAGGTAAGAGTTACTTATATGTGGTTGTGGATAGGCTCACTAAATATGCACATTTTTATTCACTTCCTACTCAGTTTGATGCCCCTATGATCGCTGATTTATTATTTAGAGAAGTATTTAGATTACATGGATTGCCAAAAAATATTGTGAGTGATAGGGACAACAGATTTATGAGTTATTTTTGACAAAAATTATTCCGTTTAACCGGGACGGATCTCACACCAAGTTTTGGCTATCACCCACAAACTGGTGGGAAAACTGAAATTGTGAATAAGTGGGTTGAAGGGTACTTGAGGATTTATGTTTCGGGGCAGCAGTTTGCATGGATCAAATGGCTACACATGGCTGAGTTTTGTTACAACACCACACATCATATGTCTATAGGTATGACCCCTTTTAAGGCACTTTATGGTTATGATCCTAATTATTTCATGGATTTGGTTATGACAGATAGTAGAGTGCTTAGTGCTTAAGATTTAGTGCAGCAGAATGTTGACCTCATGAAAACACTCAAGGAAAACTTGCATCAAGCACAAAATAGGAAGTTGTATGCGGACCAGCATAGAAATGAGAGATCTTTTGAGGTGGGTGATTGGGTGTTCCTTAGATTGTAGCCCTATAGGCAATCTACACTCAAACAAAGTGGTAAGGAAAAGTTAAAGCCTAGTTTCTATGGGCCTTATAAGATCATAAGGAAAATTAGTAAGATGGCTTATGAGTTAGATCCTCCGGAAAATGGTAGGATCCACAATGTATTTCATGTTTCTTGCATTAAGAAAGTTCTTGGACAACATGTTACTCCTTTAGAGTTGCCTCCTTTAGACAAAGAAGGAAGGTTGGTCTTAATTCTGGAATCTATTATTAATACATGTGAAAGAAACTTAAGGAGGCGTAGTATCAAGCAATATTTGGTGATTTGGAAGGACTTGTCACTAGAAGATGCTACATGGGAAAGTGATTCAGTTTTGAAACACCCAAATTTTCAATTGCTTGAGGACAAACAATCTTGGGAAGGGAGGATTGTAATGTCCCCTTTTCCAGGACATTAATTAAATAAAATATTTAAGACCTTCAATCCACCTTTCCCATGGATTAAAGGATTAAAAAATGGGAAAATGTCATATCTCTTTTATTTTTAAATTAAATATTAATTCTCCTCTTATATTTTTATTTCAAATAATAAAAAAGAGAAATTAATATTTTATTTGGAGTTTGACTTTTCAGGAAAAAAGATTATTTTTAAAAGTAACTCTCCTGCATGAAGATTTGCGCCAAAAAAAGGAGGGAAACTTGGGGATTTCAAAAGTGAAGATATAAAAGAAGATGAGGGCAACCTCTTAAACACATGTTGCTGATTATATTCAATTTATCTTCATGCTTGAAGAGGGATGTATGCCCATGAGTTCTCATAACAAAGGTGTTTGATCAACACCACCATATTTTGGAGAGTGTGAAGCCTTCTTGAGTGTTTTTTATGCATGATAAATCCTCCTAAAGCTTGGTGAATTGATTTAGACGTTGGCGCCTTAATTTAGAGGGCAAATCTGCATGTCTCTTGCTTATTTTAGAAGTGATCTTTGAAGGGTTTGAACTATTTGCTACTTTTGATCATTGTTGTGTTTTCCTTAGCTATGGCGACTTGACTTGGAGATTATTTTGGTATGTTTTGATGGTAAATGAGCTAGATCTGAAATCTGGTTTATGTTAGCATTTATTTCAGAGCAAGAGGAATTTATTTGGTGTGTTTGGAAGCTAGAGAAGTGATGGAATAATTTAAATCATTTTTTCCTAACCCTAGCGACTAGATCCGGAAAAATTGGGCCTGTTTTTGAAGGGTTTTCATGATCAGAAAAGTTTAATTGTTAGTGCATCAGAAAGGTCTAAAAATCTAGTTTATGCTGCACTTTGTTTCAAGTAAAAAGATGAAGTATTGATTAAGTTACGGATTTTGAAGTTTCAGCTGTCTGCAAGCTCTTTTAATTTAATATTTGCTGTTATAAAAATTAGAAATAGAAAAGATTTGGAATCCAATTGATTCTCCCATCTCACCCATCACCTCGGCTATTTCTAACCCCATTTTGGGTTGTAATTAGCTAACATTGGGTTATTTGAGGTTGAATCAAAAGGATCTAATCTGTCTTGATTTGATTTGTGTTGAAGTTTGTTGAAATTCTCATTCGTATTAAAAAGGGGACATCATAACCCCTCAATAGTCACAACACTTGAGGACAAAAACCCTCATTTGTTGCTTCGGTGGCTTCATTGGAGAGTCACAAGTGAGCTTCATATTTAGAATTGCATAATAAGTGTTTTCATTCGTGTTAGGGCACAATATCCAGCTAAGGCACACTTTTTGGGGCTGTCATACCCATTTCCAACTTGGGCGACCCCTTTAGGGATATCGAGACAACATTTTGGCGGTTTTCTATGGACGGAAAAATCTTAACTTAGTTTTCTTTGATATCTGCCATTTTTGTGGTCATTTTGAGCTATCATTTGCATTGTAACACCAAGTATTTTAAAAGATATAAATTTTTGAAGTTTATAAGTTATTTGTGGCCAATAATTAATTCCATAATTCTGTACTTTGATGTTGAAGCACATATTTTGCATTATTTCATCAAGGGTTTCAAGTTGATATATTTATGAAGATTTGTGTGTGAGAAATACAAATATCTGAATTTCACCTAGGTCAGATAGGGTCTTGGGGACCAAAAATAGGTCGCTAACCCTCTTTGGCTCTAATTTCTATGTGTCTGTCATAAAATTCAGGTTTTTGCAAGTTGCTGTCATAAATTCCAGCAATGTCCCATTAGGATTTTGGGGAAAATCCAAATTCCTCAAATTTGAGCCCGAAAGGAACATTACAATTACCATGTTCAAGAATAATTGAAGAGCTATTGTTGCTCTCTCTTGTTTCCATTGATTTTCTGACCGGTGCTATTGTTTCCATTCCCATTTCCATTTCCATTTCCATTTCCATTGCATGTTCAATCATAGTTTATAAGTTAATTTGAAGAGATAAGTCTTCTAGTTGGTTTGTAGGTTCCTCAGTGCCACTCCTAGGATAGGCACAAATAACTCTCAATTGTTCCTTTGAAATTAGAAAGCTTTTCAAAAGATCAAATATCTACCCTACTCACATCCCCAAGTACTACAGTTTTCGACCTCAATCCTTTGGAATTTGCTCGCTGTATGTCACAATCAAGTGATCCAGGTATGATAAATTTGTCAATCAGGACACTGACCATTTTCCGCTGAAGCAAAGCTATTCGCGACAAAATCTAGCTGTTCTTTGAGCACCGATCCATTCTTGAGAATATAGAAGAGGTGTTCTTTAGATCAAAAGACCACCCAGTTTCTAGGAAGTGTCCTAGTGCTATGGATATTAAACCAATCATATCTTCACTTGCATTCAAGAAGCATGTGTTGGTAATAAGCGTCTCTAGATCCTCCTCCAAAACCATGAACATGAAAATGTGTACAATTAACAGGGATTTTCACAATAGATTTGACAGTGAATACGAAGAGCCCACAAGGGCATGGGCCTTTCATCCCCTTCACTAGGGACTTCTTGAAGCTTTCCTTTGTTATTGACTGAAGTGTTCTGTTATTTACTATTACTAGCAAGATTTCCACTTTTTAGTATTGCTAGTTTATCTTGAGTTTTTTTGTGGCTCTCCCCAAAGGGTCAAACTATATTATAAGTCTCCTTTTATGTTCAATTAATCTACTTCTTAACTCATAGATGTGCTCATACACGATGTATTAGATGGTACTCCAATTTGGACTATCATCTACTCAAGTCTTTTTTGATTCCCACGAAGTTTTGGCTATCTGATAAAGATCAATACACTAGTAAAACCTTTGTTGCTCCTTTTGTAATACTTATCATTAGTAATATAATTCGTTTTCTTTTCGATGATTAAAAAATTATCCACCAAACATGTTCATGACCATACACATAAGCTTGTGGCAACGACCAAGGTCAATAATGGAAGGAACACACCTGAACATTATTCCTAGACTAAGTAGGTTTGTACTTACAGCTTCCAAGGCTAAGGTCATGCTTTCTTGTTTGTGTTGATATATGAAAGATTCTTGTCAGTTTCAACATGTAGGTATAGGTTCCAATCCATTACAGTTGGTCATCTTATTTACTATTATCTAGATAGAAATACATATTCATATTCTTATTTTTTCTTTATTTCTTTATTCGAAACATAAAATAATTTAGCATTTGCATTTGGACCTTATGATTATACCATTACTAAAAAAATATGTTCATGAATGACTTTTTCAAATATTTTCCTCTTATGGCCTAAGCTACTTTAACAAGAGTCAAGGAAAACCTATTCCTTTATAGATTACTTAAGGTGGGCTACAAATTAGGGTATTTTGATTAGGCACACCTTGGGAAGGTACTAACTATTATGCTTCAGCATATGATCTGTTGTTGCCCAGCCTCTTCATCTTGAGAATGTCTTCAAGCCCAGTTTTCCTTCCTCTCAGCAGCTCATTCTCCCATAGACATGATCACACGTTGTCTTGGCCCTTTAATAGTGATCAATGAGTAAGTTGTTCTATCATGGGTCTCCAAATTTTGTCTCCATTGACTCCAATCGAGTTGTTTCATTGACGGGCCCTTCACATGGTCATTTGTCATTTGTTATTTGTGATTGTACGACATAGCCTATATTTTCCAACCTGTCTAAGGTTTATGAGTTTTGGGTTAACTCACACTGGTCAGGCATCTGTTGTTTGTTACTTTTTCAGCTCTTGGAATTCATTTTAACACTGCCACTTACCCTGCAACTAGCAGTAGTTTGAGTTCCTTGATCTTCTTTGGCCACTTTTACTTGCAGTTTCACAGCTTTTCTATTTAGCATTGGTCTGGTCAGCAATTTTGTTAGTATGCTCTTCATGTATTATGCCAGTATTAATAGGTGTGATTGACAAATTTCATTTCTTGTTTTGTTTCTAGAGCCAATCATTGGTCTTGTATACCAATAGTTTCTATCATGATTTCTATAATATTGTTCGGCTATTTCCCAGCAGAAATATAATTTTGAGATTTATGGTGCTTGATCTGGAAAACCTATGGTCTAGGTGATATATAACAGTCACTTAACATTTCAGTCATGCTCGCCTATGACGTCTGACATTGTATATTGGCTGTGCAATGTACTTTATAACATACATCATAGCTTGTACATTCCCCCTTTACAACCATAAAAGAAAAGCATTGATAAAAATCTAAAAATAACAATGTACTATGAAATTAGCTTCAAGACTAAGCATAATGAATTTATAACTATGTCGTGAATTATTAAATGGATAACTTCTCAACACAATCTCTAGAATCTCTGTTATAAAACACAATAAGCCTCTAACAAATTTAAAAGAAAAGTCTCAGGGAAATTAAAATAAATTTGATTAACTGAATAGGCAACTTACCATTAACCCTTATGGTTTGTCCTTTGTCATTATAAATAGCTGGATTACGACCTGCCCTTAAAGCTCCTGCAGGACTCCAACTTAATTTTCACAAGCAAAAAAAGGAGTCAAGAGGAATACATGAGGACATAGTTACATTTCCAAATACTATTGGCAACTTAAATAAGTATGCAAAAGAAATAAATGGGTCAACAAAGAGGAGGACTAGTGAGTATGAACCCTCCACATGGAAACCTTCTTTGATATTCATCGAGTATGAGATAGAAAAAAATTATGAAATATTATCTAAAAAGAGTATGCTAAATAAAAAAATATTAGTTTAAGAGAATGATTGGTGCCGCTTCTCATGAAAGCCATTTATGTCTTGCTTTTGGGAAAAGTGCCATCATTTTATCCGGGACTACCTTTTGTGCTGCCCTACATCCAATAACTCTCAAGATGTCAGTGTGACTCCTACTACCAAACTTGAGGGTACACACTGTCAATCTTCTAATGGAACGTCCCTAGATAGGGAACCTAAAGAGAAAATTACCAAGAGTCAGATCTGTTCCCCTCGAGAACAGATGGTTTCAACAAATGAAGATGGGAATTAGAATCTGCCACAAAAAGATAGGGTTGTTGCTTATCACATGTTTCCCGATGGCTAAAGGGGTGTTAGAAAGGGAAACTTATCATAATAAATTAATTATAAAAGTGCAAAATAAAATAATATTATATGCATTTATTATTAATTTATTAATGATAAAGTCAATTCAAAACTAGAAAAGGCAAATATAAAGTGATAAAATAAAATAAGAAAAAAAAAGTATCACTTTATATTTATTATTCTCCCCAAGGAGAAAATGTGACCGCTTTGGAGGAAGAAAAATGGTGGAAAAAACATTAAATGCGGGAGGTGCAATCTGATTGGAAGATGAGGGTGGTTATTTGGCTAAGTTCATCTATAAAAGAAAGTCTACTTTCTTGTGGAAGACATGCTCTTCTATTTTACATAAATCTGATTTTTGTCTGAGCCTAGAGCTTTTACAAAATATTTCGAAGGACGAAAACCTTTAGAAATAATCTCTTGAGGATGAAAACCCTCTAAGAGATCTAGCAAAAAGACGAAAACCCTTATCCTAGTTGAGAGAATTCTCCACACAGGCGTTTCCATTGCATATCAAGGAGTTAGCTGATTTTCCAATGGTTTTCCAATTATATTGAAGGCTGAAATTGCAGATCTATACAGGAGATTGAAGAAGATGAATAGTTTCTGTGTTTTCTCTTTATATCCAGCCCATTTCTAGGAGGAGCGACCCACGCGGAGAGCTAGTTTGAAGTGTTTTAGAGTTGTTTCTTATCTGATTTTGATTAATGTTCATATGTTTGATTTTTGGATATCAAATCAGCCCACTTTCATAATTTTGGTTCATGGATTTAGCTCTTTTCAGCTGTGTCTGAGGGCAGTTGTCTGCAAAATTTAAATAAAATAAATTCAGCCTAGGCCCTATTTTGAAGACCAAATCTGGTATTTCTTTTATGATTGAATCTTTGCAATATTTGTTGAGTTGTTTGAGCTAAAGATTCAATGGTTCTACTTCTTAATTGGTGGAATTTCATCTCATATGCAAGTCACCAATTCTAGATAAAAATCAGATCTGCACTATATATTTTTGCTATATTCTCTATAATTTGTATTTGGGGTTTGGAATTCTCCTAAAATTCATTTTGGGGTAAAATTGTCCATTTGGGGACATTACATCACACGACTCATGGTCGCTTTGATAACACACAAGATAACCACAATTTTGCATTCGCAATAGCAAATTTTGAAAAAAGATGGCGAATGAAATCTAACAAATGGAAGGGGGTTTCGTCTCTTAAGCGAGTGGAAAAACAATAGCTATGTAATGTCCCTTGCTCGAGGTTAATGCAGATAGAAGACCCTTAGCCTATACGGTTATTTCCCGCAAGCTAAAGCGGAGGAGAAAAGGGAAATAAGGTAACAATAATTAAGTTGGCCAAAAAGTAATACTAGAAAGGCAACTTATGTTATTATTATTAAAATAAAGGGGACTTCCAATTTTAAGAGACTTGATACTAAAATAAAAAAATAAGAAAGTCACTTTATTAATTTAAGTGCAAAAGTCCCACATGGAGAGGCCCACATGGAAAATAGGGATAGAAAAGTATAAATGGAGGTGTGGGGGTTCATTTGCAATCATCTTTTGTGTACATTATATTTTGTCAATGAGATTTTGGATCGCTGATCCAACTTCCATTTGCAAGGAGGGAGAAAAACCTTCATTGCTACAAGGTTAGAGTACGAAAACCGTCAAATCCTTTGAGTTAACTCCATCATAGGGGTTGCAATTGAGCTACAAACAAGGATTTTCAGTTTATTTCAGTTTGAACAAGCTAGGGCACAGTTTAAGGAGAAAGCAAGGGGAAGATCTGAGCTTCGTAGTTGCATCATTATTCTGATAGTTATTTCATTTATATATTTATGTATTCCTATTGGGCAATTAGTGCTCTAATAGATGGCTATGTAATTAGGAAATAAAATAAGTATTTGTGGCATATAGGCCCAATACTTAATGAACTTTTAGAAAATCCTTAAGGTGTCAGCGATTCTAGATCGCATTGTAATAAGCACCCCTTATGTCTATATAAGGAGGTCGCTTAATCATTTGTAAGCACACTTTTGGTGAATCTATTTGAATGGTGAATGTTGCTTGTTGAAGCTCTTTCTCCACCTCATTCAAGGACGAAAACCCTTGAGGAGAAAATAGTGTTAATGAAAACCCACATTATCTCATTTGTGTTGATCTCATTGCTAGTTATAAATGGGGTTGGAGTGAGCCAAGGTAAAGGTTTGGATGGGTTAACTAATCAACATAAACACTTCTTTAACCAACTAAATTGCAACAATAATAAAATAGATTAAAATATGCTAAAAATGACTGCAAATTTCTAAAATTAATATCTCCCTCAATATTTACTTTTTTTGAATGAAATAAATTGTAGAAGGAAGATAAAATTATGAGCTTTCCACTGAACTAACAACTTGAATTTTTAACCCACTAAAACCCACTCAAATCTGTCCCCAAATTTGCAAATCAAGTCGCTAGGGTTAGGGAAAAATATTTAAATTAATTTCAGGTCTTCCCCTTCACTTTCCAGCCCAAAAAATGTTATTTTCAGATCTGCAATAAATGATTTATGATAGCAGCTCATAAACTATTAGAAAACCCTTCCAATAATTGTCAAAATACCTCTACACAATTTGATTCAGCAAAGGTAATTTCCAGCAACATATGCAAGCTAAAAAATGATCAAATCATGGCCATATCAATTAGAAAAATATGCTGGAAAATATCAGATTTAAATTTGCTTCAAATACCACCAATTTGCACCACAAATACCTCCCAAACAAGTCGACTTGATGCACAATAACCAACTGCTAAAATCAGATTGAAATCTTCACACAAAACTCACAAAACCCTCACCAAACAAGCTCATGCACTCTCCAAAAATGGCGACTCGCATATATGGAATATAAATGCAAATAACTCATCAATTCAAAGCTCTCAAAGAGCACACATTTCACAATTGGTGGTGTTGATGAACACCTTTTGTTTTTTTATCACAAGTGAGAATACATCCATTTTCAAACATGAAGATAAGTTATAATAACCGTCAACATGCGAAAAGGGGTGCCCCTCATCTTCTTTTATAGATATTCCTTGCTCATTCTTTAAAGCTTTCTTCTTTTTGGTGCCATCTTCTAGGAGAGATTCTTTATTTTTAAAAATTGTTTGAAAGTCACTCAAAACAAATATTAAATGCATGGGGAAATTAAATATATCAAATGATGCCCATATGAATCGACCCATGCTTAAAATAAATCGATTTATTACAGATAATAATTATTAAATACTCTAAAGGAATTCGACTTGCCTTTATTTATTTATTTATCTCCAAAAATAATTAAATATCCCAAGGAAAATCGATTTCCTTTCTATTTTTTTCGATTTGCACCAATAAAAATATATTGTGATTTTGAAATCCATTGTGCAAATCGATTTTTTGTCATTTTAATTTTTATTTGAAAAGGGGGACATTACAGCAAATCTGAAGTGTAGCACAATGGTAAACCCTGGGTGGATTCACCTCACAAAGTTGAGGAGAGAGTTTTTTGTCCCCAAAGCTCCTTCTCCTTAAGGGTTTTCATCCTTAGAAGATTTGATGCAAGCAAATAGCTTAACATGCAATGATAGAAAATAGATTGGCCAACAAAGATACATCAAATGAATACCCAAATCTCCTTTTATAACCTTTCCTTGCCTTTTTCCAAGTTGGGTGCTCCATGTGGGACTAAAACTGATTTTTAATTTATATAGTGACTTCCTTATTTCTATTTTATCTTTATGAATACACTTTATCATAAAGTCACTTTAATAATAGAAAGTCCTCCTTCCAATTAATCGTTATAACTTAAAATTGTTTTTTCTATAAATATTACAAGGCTTAATAAAGAAACTTAAAAATATAATGATAAACTACTTCCCTTACATTTCCCTTTAAGCCTTCGGGAAATCATTTAGGGTAAAAAGGGTCTCATGGTGAGTTCGTGTTGAAGAGGGGACATCACATGAAACATATAGCATCGCGGAAACATACAGCTGAAAAACACAACAAATATGCCACAACATCAATGTGTGGCCTTGTTTCTTGTGGCTGGCGAGAGGACGTTGATTGTCCTCCTTCCTCCACTGCTTCCATCCTCCGATATGTCGCTACTCACTCAACAAGTTTCACGTTGAGGCTCAGTTGCATGTCGTTTGGAGAAAATATTCCCCCCCTTAATCTTGATTATTGACATGCTCACTAGATGTCAGATTCACTCGAAAATGCATCCGTATACAATTGACACTTTCCTTGACACAAAACTATATTTGGACAACATGACAAGATGATAATTTTAACAAAATGATGACACAATTGACACAAAAATTGAAAATCACACCGATTGACTCTTCACTTTGACATAGAATTTTTGATATAGACATATGACATGTACACACTTTACTGTGTAGATACCATAAACTCAAGATTCTCAACTATAACTATATAACATTTAAAAAGACTATTGACATGACTTTAATTACTCTGATAACAATGTTCTATTGAAACAGCCTACTTTAAAGACTATGAAGTAGACAAACTAATTAACAATGAATTGATACTACATCATTAGACCGAGAATTAACACATTACTCAATGGTTTACTAAATAAGACAAGACTGGCATGGGACATGTATGACATTTCTGATGCTTCACAGAGTACGAACAGATCAGATGGATATAAGGACTCAGGCACTGATCACCAGCAAAGAGATGTTGAAAATTTCAGAATGGAGAGATTTAATGGTCGATGAGCATAAACGCCTTTTTCATGTACGAGCAGAACACTTCAGATACGATCTGTGTCATGAATTTGTAGACATTTTGAAGATGATCAATGCTCGGATGGTTATCAAGATGGCATGAAATCTGCATGCAGATGTCAAGGACGCTAAGCCATGTGTATTGTGGAGTGCAAGTTAGACGACTAGAGGAGCTTGGAACAGGTGTCGAGATTGGTGTGAAAAGCGTCGCTTTTGCAGTTTTAGCCCGGGTGAGTCTTCCTTCTAACATGGCTGAAGCAAAGGACAGAGGCGAGTCAAGCTTGGGCAAGACAAACTCAGGTGCTATTGAGTCTGAGTTGAACAGAGTGGCCCTCGCATCTGCAGGACAGGCTTGTGGGAGGTGGGAGGGAACTCCAGCAATGAACAGGATGATAAGATGAATGCACACAGGTCTGCGCTGATATCTACAGGTCTGCCATAATATGCATGTGGAAAGGTCTAACTGTATATGAAGATAGCGGATGGCACTCAGATCCAGTTGCAAAGAATGTCGATCCAGTCACTATAAAAATGTACAGGTTGAGGTGCTGATAATTGCCAGTGTTTGCACATATACTCATAGAATGTACACATGCACTCTAGAATGAAGTCAGCTATGCCAAATCACAGTAAAGACGCAAGAGATGTCATCTGCTGGGTCTTCATGTGGCGAAGATTAAATTGCATAAAACTTTAAAAAAATAACACGTTGGAAGAAGACTGAAGCAGCTGCGCCTCAAAATGGTACATTGATTTCTCCTGATTACAATTTGATCCCAGCTCAATTTTGTTGAGATGCAGATGATATAAATATCTCAACTGAGAAAGTGATTCACCAGGACAATCAAAACAGACTTGATTGGATGGCGCAGGTGTAGAATTCAAGACAGCATACATTGGTGCAGGTGAGAGCAGTGGAGCAGGCCATCAATGGATCAGAAAGGAGGACATCGTGGCTATCAAATGATTGAATGCTCGTGACCAGATCTGTGCATGCATGCTTGGGCAACAATACAAGTTACAGAGCTGCCCCTTGCAAATCTTATCAGACAATCATTGCTCTCATAGAATAAATCTGCTCTGATAAGGAAACCTAGTTCACTTCACAGGCTCACACAAGGCTTGTATTGCTCTGATACCAAATGAGAAATTCTGTGGAGCACAAATATTTAACACACACTGAACATTTCTTCAATTCACACAGGATATTCATACAATAGGATGGTTACATATTAATAGCTCCAGCTGCTCCTATAAACATGGAGTTAGCTTGAACTACTTACCCAACATACTATGTGAGTTGTTAAAACAACTCCGTGACACACAACAATATATTAACATTATTATTCACTATCCCACTCATATAATGTTCATGTGGAGCACTAATATAGAATATTCCTAATAGAAATTCATAAATGTGGAGAATATAGAAGGGAGATTGTTTCCTCCCTTGTAAGGACGCCTAAATTGTTTACCCATTATTGGAATGATTTATGCCTAAGATATATTTCGTGGATTGAGTAACACATGGAAGGTCTTGATCAGGTGGAAATTTAAGAGCTTCTAAGTGATGACCAATATCTGCTCTATCTTCTTTTCATTTCTCATCCTTCTTATTTCTTTTGGTATTTCATAGTGGGCTAGGAGGTGCTAAGGTATGCTAAAGAAGCAAATTGACTGTCAAAACATATTTTTCTTCTCTATCAAGGACGATTCTTTTCCATGTTTTGAATGGTGGGTGATAAGTCCCAAGAACCCATGAACAATCATTCAATCTATTCTTGAAACTTGCTCCCCTCTACCTCATGAATAGCAATGTCATTAGGTTGTATTTCATGGCAACTTTGATGCACTTGGAACTCAAATATTACACTTGACTGTTAACATTAATTTATTCAAGCAGGATGTGGAGGCAGAGACCAACACTTGATCTATAAATTTTTGAACTGTTCACTCTTGCTTCCACATCATCTTTTACTTAAACTTGGGTTCTTCTTTGATTCATGGAGGTGGAGACAAAGACTAACTTCCAACTTGCAATCATCTTTTGTGCTTTCACGTTGGTCTTCACATTATTTGCTTAAATCCATATATTAAAGCAGGGGTGGGGTGGACATGTAGACTATAAGCTTCCTGCCATCAACTTAACCTTGATTCTGTATTAGAACTCAAGTGAAAGGTTGAGATTGATATGCAACTTGCAATTCATATAAAACAACTTCAGTAGAGGAAATTGACTTATATTTTACATTTCACGTACAAAGACCTTCACTAGCTTCAAATTTCTTTAAAATCCCTTCGGCTTAACCATACGTTAGATTAATTGCATGTCTCTTCTTCCGACTCCAAACATTCCAATCCGTTCATGTAAACCTAATGCATATATTAATTAATCAAGAGCGAGGATGAACAGATTGATCAATTGAAAATCACTTACAGCACACCCTACTATCAAATTATCAACATTTAGAACATTATAGGGTGCCAGTTTCAAGTAAAACCTCCTACATGGACACTTTTTCATCATTTCCTTGGCACTGCTCCAAGCGAGCTCAACTTGAGATGTCTTTCTTTTTACAATAAACTCTTGAAAAATATTGATTCATCCTTGTCATTTGTGATTTGATGCCTGAAATGCCAGAAAATTCTTTAACAAGGTGATATTAAACTCCAAAAATAAATGTCTCTTTTTTTTGTTGCAATGATCATTTTTATGAAACTGAATTTTCCAATAATGATAATGCCAGGATGCCTACATCAAATCACCTTGAAAGATGTTTCCAACCCGACACTTTGTTAGGCCGCCTTCACTAGTTTCAACATAGCCAAACTCCTCCAAATTGCCATTTCTGGTTTTCAACTTGGAGAATTCAACGTCAGACTGCCACTGCCAGTTTTCACTTTGCAGTGGTATGTGGAATCCTACTATGAAAAAAGTCTTAGCTGGATAAAGACCATATGATGGTCAAGTGTGAATATAACTAGGAAAAAAATAGGAAGTGACCTGAATGAGACTTGATTTAATGATTCAACACTCAATTAATGACCCAAATTACTTAAAATTTGGGGGCTTTACAGTTAGGATCTCCAATCTGTAATCCTTATCATTCATCTTAATGACTTTGAGTCCGAAAAATTCTTTCAAAAAATATGGTTCAATTTTTCCAGAAGCTCTTTTCTCCTTTTTATTATGGATTACAGAAGGGCTTCAAACTCTGATATTAATATTTTAACAAAAAATCATAGTAGTCACAAGTGTTAGCTAGTGTAGTATGGGAGTTCCAATTAACCCCTCTGAGCTGTACACAACTAGAAAGGGAGGTAGGGTTTGGGTGTTAGGTTTTTTTAATCATAAGAACATCTATTAAAGCAGGGGCTGGCAATCCACTATTTTAAATATCACAGAAAAGTACCATCCCATATGTATGGAAATCCTTATTCCATCTCCAACAAAACTTGACCCCATGTTCACTAAATCTGCTACTAGAATAATATTCTAATGGTTGACTTGAGTGTCTTGTATAAAGATCACCTATGCGAAATAAGAAAATTGTGAATACTACCAGAAGGAGACACGACCTTTGAAAGGAACTTCCAACTCTCATCACCTCCATAGTCCTAAAGGAAGCAGACCATCCACTTCTGATTTTAATGATATTGACGAAGCCTCCACTATGAATTTGTCTTCTGCCAGCTATTCACGGAAATGAGCTTTATCTCAGTAAAAGCATTGAACTTGGTTCTGTGCATGGCTAAGACTTTAAGACTATTTGCATTTTTGTTCCTGAAGGTATCAATTTAGAGAAAGAATACATTTTCATTACAAAAAAATGTCCCAAATAAATGTACTAAATTCTACTCAATTTGGTATTGTAAGATGTTTAGTTCAGCAAACAATAGTCTGTTTGTATTAAAGGTCTGGAAAGCTTCAATGCACATCCTGAAATGAAAGAAATCCATTGCACATCTAAACTTCATTGCTTTTAAATCCTATGCAATATAAGTGCCAGATCTATCACAACAAGATGTTTCCATTCTACACTTTCAAAGAAAACAATAAAGCCATGGGAATAAATGGTTTAATCGCACCTGAACTTATAACCTAATGGATTGTTTGCTGCAGCTGGTGACGGAAGACCTCCACAATATGAGACAAAAGATTTAATTTTTCCTCCTCTTAGATGTGCGTGATTAATCATTTTCATTGCCATCATATGATCTGCAGAAAATTAAAGATCGGGACCAGTTACATTTTCAAAATAAGATATAGTAAAGCAGGCTATTCTATCCGAGTTATGTTCAAAGTTTGAACCTCAAAGTAACCTACTTTATGAAACAAATTTAGTGTTCCCATTAAACATTTTGATGGTTACACAACCTCTTGTTTATCATTTCATTATTTCCTTTTTTGGTTGTGCCCCATTACATAGTGTTGATAGTATTATTGTTAATTTTCATTGGATATATCTAAGTAGTTTTTTGTCATTGTAGACAGCGCTTATTATGGGTCCATATTGTATGGTTAAAGGGTCTAGTACACTATATTCTTCGAAAACTTCAGGTTATGTCAATTGTTGGTCAGTAAGGTACATGAGTCATGCGATATGTCCAACAGTTGAGGTTAGTTTTTTTGTCAAGAAGTTGAAGTTGTAACTTCCTCGGCCACTTCTACTGTTCGTACAAGGCATTGATGGATTTGTTGTTTGAGGTGTTGGGGATCCAATCAGTCTCATCAGACATTTTACACCTTCAGTGAGCCATGGTTGCATATATACTCTTGATAAATTAATAAGCATGATGCTTCTATATCTTGATTCTTCATCCTATCTTTTAATAGTTGACTATTTTATCCATTCCCTTGACACTTGTTGCACTTGGATGGATCATTATGGCGGCATGCTACTATTTGAATGAAGAATTGAGGAATGGAAAAGTTTAGCCAACATTTGGTGCCAATTGTTGGGAAGTAGATTTCACCTACAAGGCATGTGATTCAAAATCTTTGCACTGAAACTCAAATGATAGGAACAACAGGCTGCAAAGATTCAAAATGCAGAATGAGTGGTTGACACACTCAAAGTGTCTCCTTTTGATGCACATACATATATTGGAGTAATGCCAGTAATACTTGTGAAGTTTTCCTAAAAATCAATATATTCTGTTGGCAGTAGAAATTTAATTTAATCCAGTTTTGCAATGGATTCAAAATTTCAAAAAGCAGTTGGTTAAGAGGCAATTGGACTATGGGATAACAAAAGACATTAGTATTAGTTTAATTGTTTATTTGGATGATTATCCAATCACTATAGCAACCAAATCTGAATATAAATATCATTGATTTGGTTTGATCTATACATAGATTACACTTGCAGTCTCAACAGTTATATTGAGATGAATATTTTGGGATGCCAAATTTACTTGTAGAGGTGTGATGATATGGTCATTGAACTTTCGTTTGCCTTGATACTGGTATAGAGGAAGAACAGCACTGGCAATTTCATTTAGCATGGTGCCAGAGAATGGTTGTGGGCACAAATATTCCTGGACTAAGTTTTTTTTATGTTATGAGTTCAGTGAGATGGTACCAATAGTCCTTTTAGGTGTGATGCTATCATGCCAAACAGGGAATGGCATTTGTCTGCAGAATCCCAGGGTTGACAGAAGAATTCCCCTTGTTGCCGTACACAACTGTGTTGAAAAATGACTGTAAAACTAATGGACCTTGCAAGATTTATTTTCTAAATCTTGAAATTTTAAAGCTTTGTAATTTAAAGATAGAAATTTTGTTTTGGGAGATGATCAGGGTATACATGAAAATAAGATCAAAATGCATATCACGGCATATCAAAATCAACCACCCCTACATAAGAACTTTGATGTTTTTCTTCTTGAAAATAAATGCAAAGATGTCTACTGTTACATTCCTGCAGGATGTACTGTTAAAGTCCTCTTTGAAGGCATTACATAAATACAGCTTCAGTAATCATTAGAAGGTGGTAGGTTCAGTTGGCAATTCGTCGATCATTGATTGCAGAAGTGTCTTGACTCTTGAATGTTTTGAGATGATGATCTTCACCTAGATGAATGCTGACAGGAAGTAGGTGACATTTGATGATCACTGGTTCTCTTTGAAATGGTTTGTTTCAGCAAGCATTAATTACAGACGTCCAAACATTTGGAGATCCATAGGGCTAAAAAGATGACGGTATGTATTTGAAAGGACAAAAATGAACCATATGGGACAGCTGATTTATAGTTTACTGTGATCTACTACAATTTAAATTTACTTTAAATTATGAGTTAGGTTATGCAAATGGTGTTAAATCTATATAGATGTCTACTGTAATATCCATTTGTGATCAGATCACTTATTTACATGTGTTCAATTGATTGTCTTGTACACAGTGACACAACTTTGAGTCAATAGTTGAATTATTTGTCATAAATGTGCAAACATCTGCAGGCTCCTATAAGTATGAAGATGGCCTATGCTCAAAGAGACGACGATGAGCCATTGGGACGATTGCTAGCTTAACATCATGAACACAATCATTTACCTATACTTTTTATACTTCATATATCCTAACGAATTATGATAACATTGAGATTCATATATGACCTAAGAAACTGAGATAATACTCACCTTTTATACTTTTTATATGCTTTTGAAGCTTAATGACATGGGAGCAATGAGTTCATTTTAATTTTGTGTTAGTTATCATAGGAGTCACAGCATACAGTTATTGCTAACCACTGACACTCTCCCCCAACATTGCCCCTGCACATTAACGACATTGCATGTGATAAACTATGCAAAGAACATCTTGTAAGCATAAACAATTTTTTTTTGTTTTCTGTCCATCGTGTGTGATTAAATAGGTATGCATTGTTGCATGATTAGCGATGTAAATGGACAGAAAACATGAGCCTTGCACTTTCATTAATCCTTTTTTATTATCATAAGTTTCAACTCTAAGTCATAAGGAACAACGACATTGTTTCAATATCATTTCTAATCAACATTAGCATACCAAATCCCAGTCATCTTTGTTGAAAACAACCGCTGTGAAGTTCGGGATGAAGATCAGAGGATTTTTTGGAAAATGTTGGGGGGTATTTATTGTCATTGGAATTTTTTATCAACAGTAACATGAAGTTTTCAGACAACTAGAATGTCGTCAGCAGCCAAAGGATCTAGTTAGAGTAAGAAATGACAGGACATGACCCCAAGAACTTCTTCAGATCTGAACTATTAGATGGCAGAGGGCATTCACAAAGGAACTTGACTTTATCCCCACTGTCAAAATGGATCCACGTCATAACTATCTCTAGTGAGAAACCTTGACATGGAAGAGATTACATCTGGGAAGATTGTGCACTTTGCTATAAACATTTATTTTATTTGGAAACAGTTATTTAAGTACTACATGAAGGAAAAAGCAAGCGAGATTGACCTATACGAGATTGAAGTCCAATTACTGTGAAGTTCCTAGGTTTAATTTGTCTCTTCCCAGATTTCTTGCGCGTAGATTCTTGTAATTATAAGAAAGAGGGATTGAAGAGTTAGAAGGGGAACAGAACTTGAGAAAAAGCAAAAACATGCAAGGAAATAAAATGTTCAAAGGACAAGTAACTAATGTTGATGCAAATACTAATGACAGCATAAATATAATGCTGAAGGGACAAGTAACTAACATTGATGGAAATAATAATGACAAAATCACGAGAGGATATGTTGAGGACTTTACTCTGTGGAACACTAGTGATTGGATGACTTTCTCAGACGAATAAGATGAGATGATAAAAAACATACTCCCTCAATTCATTACATCAATGATAGTTTCCACTCCCTCAAACTGCCTAGTCGAGAGGCCCTAAATTGGGGGCATAAAGCATCATTCCACATAGAACAACGATTTTAATTATTGTGTAAAAAAAACACGCATTCCAAGGGATAATGTGGAAATGTACTGAAAGCAATAACACTCCAAAATAGATAGGGAGACATATCTCTTACAAAGTCATGATTGAAGGGCAAGCCTCAAGTTAAGAGAGCAGAATGTCAAATAGTATTGTCATATTTGAGTAGCCAATGTGTTGTGTGGTTGATGATTGTATTGTCATCCTTAGGTAGCTTTTACTGACTCTTGTTAATATGTTCGGTTGTTGACTATTGTGTTAATTGATAACCCATTGGGTTTTCTTGTCATATAAATAGAATGATGTACGTTGGGGAAAGGACGATGACTACCAAGCTTTCGCTGTATTAAACAACTTGTATTGAGCACTACATATGAGTAAAGCATTGATTAATATCATATTTTTCTCTGCTGTATTGTGGTATGTATTTACTTTTATGTGACTGAAATTATTCGGTAGTGCGGTTGTACTAAATATATTTTGGAGCCGCGCCTTTAAAGAACGTTGGGTCAAGTTTAAATTTGGTTCAAAGTGATCGTCAATCGACAATACTTATTATCAACAATGCACTACACTATCTTACTAGATCTTTGTACCGAATGTAACCGTGAAACACAACAAAAGAAATTACAGTGGTACAAAGAGTTTAAGAAAAGAACCGATGTCGTGCCATAAATAATTAATGCTATTGACCCTGAACAAAGGCAGGAGAAGAAGACAAAACAGCTAGGGAGAAGACCAAGAAGTTATATGGTTTGGTCGATTAGTGGAGTAACAAGAAAGACAACAAAGGCTAGGATAGGAAACCAACTCTAAAAATACATCAAGTATGAAGTAGAAGCGGAAGTCGAAGTGAAAGCGAAGATTGAAGTGTAAGTAGAAGTTACAGGTAGAGCCAGAGCTTGAACCAAGAAAAATATCATCTGGAACCCACGAGCCCTACATCACTCATGAGTAAGGAGTGAGAAGAAATTGCAATTTCCCCTTATGAGGAAGCGTAGACCTTACCGACCAGGTTGGGTCGGAGGGTGTTGCAAGAGTACCAAGTGAAGAGTCTGAGGTAGCCCGAATGATAGGTTGGAAGGAATAGTACAAAAAGGGGAAGTGATGGTGACCAAAATAGTTTATGGATCACTATGGAAGGAAGGATTGAACATAGGGGCATGTCCGTGCCAAAAGAGTGAAGGAATTTCCAATGCAAACCTTCTTGAGGAGAATCACATCCAAAGAGTCATGTCAGAGGCATTTTGTAACCAGAGCCACAATCACCCTATCAGTTGGATCTCCAAAAGAATAGAAGCTTCCAAAGTTCACTAGTGATGGATTGGAGGATACCCTACAACATCGCAAGATATATATTACAATTTGGACAAATAACATGCCCACAGATGAATAGTTGTGGTTATAGTGCTTCCCAGCCACACTCTAAGGAATGGAAATTGATTGGTACATAGATGCACCAACTATTGATAAGGTTTCATGGGACAAACTTAGATAGTCTTCCAAGAAGGAATTTAGACTCCTGAGAGATGACGTTGATATTGTAACCGAGATCTATAACACCCAACATGATAAACACAAGAATGCTCGATCCTATAGAAGAAAACTTGTTGGCTAGATTTTCTGCATAGCACAAAACCTAGGCAGTCATGAGATAAATCTCCCTCATTTACCGGTGAGGCTCTCGTGTCAGATTTGTCAATTAAAGTATGTTAATATCTAAATGGCGTTTTACTTTAACTACTCAGTTCATGACCATAACTAAACAGTTCTGCAACAAGCAAGCAGTTGTTTAAAGAAAGGAAATATTAATAGAAGGGAAAAGGAATTATATAAACACAGAGAAGAAATAGAGAAGATGTGCATCCCAATCAATAGATAGCAGAGTTGATTGCATGCACATAGAAGAAACCAATAGATATAAACACATAATTCTAAGAAAATGTAGCTCTAGATCTAGATCTGAAATAACACAAAGTCTATTAAAAGATCTAAGATAAAAAGCAAGAGACACAATACACCGTGACAAAAGTTTTCCGGAAATCTGCTCCTGTATATTCCTTTGCTTCAATTGACTCTCAAGGGTTTCAGCACAGTCTGGAACACAAGGTTGCTGCTTCCAAATTCTGATCATTAACCCGGAGGTTCTTCTCCTACTTATAGAATGTAGGAGGGAAAGTACAAATGGGAAGTCTAACTGAACTGAAACATAAACAAGTAAAGATGACATTTGACAATCATCCTCCACTAACTTCTCCTTAAGTGACACATGTATCACTTAACTAATAGAATTGTTCCACATGACTTTAAGTAATGGTTTCAAAACCAATAACTTAAAAGTTTTACAATTTCATCCGGGAACATAGAAAATATAAGAAGAAAGGATAGAAGAAGAAGTCATGCCAGCTGTAACATTTATGTCTTCTTTTTGTTCTGATATCGGATATACTTGTCGAACATGTGATTCAACATCTTCCCATTTGTTTTAGCCATTGCTTCCTTCTCTGTCCTAAACTGTAGCAATCCTTCATTCAACACTTTGATGCACGCTTCCACATCTTCCAAGCTCGGCCCAAACCTTGCAATATCCGCTTGCAGTGCCATCAGTCTACTAATAGAGTTCATCGTGAAAGGTTTAGTAGCTTTATCAATTCTCTTTTGTGCCATCAGAAGAGACCCTTCCAAGGAATTAGGCACCTTGGTTGGAACAATCCGTACGTATGAAGTAACACCTCCGACCACGTCTTCCTCAGTGAAAGAAATGATACTGTCTGGTAAGGATGATGTCCTACTCTCAAGTGCCTGCATCCTCTTCAACAAAACTCTGCAGATCTCCAAACGGAAAGATACTGGAAACTCTAGCTGCTTCCCCTTCTCGACTGATTGGTCCGGTACAATTTTCTCTGCAACCAATACATCTCCCGACAGCTTGTTGATTTCAGTCAAAGTACTCAGGTTACTCTCAGCAACTATGTTCATGTCTACTATGCTCGTCACCAGTTGCTTCAGCTGATTTGCTGCATCATCCATAACCTTTAGGCGGGCTGGCACTTCTCCAAGTTGTACAGCAGCTTGACGAATAATCAAATTCTTCCATTTGTCAATAGTTTTTACTTGATTGCTCGCATCTTCCATCTCTTGCATAAGATGATCACTCACCTGCTGTGAAATGGGCTGAATGGAAGGTTTAGGAACCTTGGCTATGATCTCGCACAACTGAGATACTTGCTTCTAAAGCTCGTCTTTCTCCGCCTTTTCCATGTCAAGCCTAAGGAATAGAGCATCTATCAATGTCTACGTATCCTGCTTCAATCCTTCTGTGGTGGCTTGACCGAGGGGTACTCTCGTTACTGTCACATCTTCTGTCGTGAGCTCATCCTCCTTCTTCCCTTCTGCCAGAACTAACATCTAAGCAAACTTTTGCCCCAACTCCTCGATGATCAACCTTGAAGTTACCTTAGCAACTTTAGGTCTTATGTCTTTTCCGCCTAGGCACTGGAGTAGCTGCAAGTCGTGTTCTTCCAAGTTCATCTCCACTCTCGCTTCTGGAACCAACTGCGAAGCCAACCATTCTGGGAAGTTACTTCTCGAAGAATGAGAAGTCGCTGAGTGCACTACTATCTTCCACTCTGCATCCTCTCCATCAGAAAGTGCCACAGTGTTATGGCTGCCATCTTTTGAATCATCCAAGGACAAAGCTCTTTCGAACTCCGCCATCTACAACTTTAAAGTCTCTTTTGGAACAGGTGATGAACGAAGTGGCTGAGGAGAGAAGATGAATGTCGCCGGATTCAATAGAGGCATGGAAGTGTCTTGCTGCGGTGCAATAGTTGGTGAAGTATTGGGTGCTAGAGAAGCCAGAGCTAAAGTCATGGCCGTGGAAGTGATCTTCTCCTTTGAGATCTTCTGTGTACTTTCAACTTCTCGGACCTTCTGATGCTTTCTCCTGCGTGCTTCCTCTTCAGGGAATCTCCTGCGCCGAAGTTGCCCGTGATTTGATTCATCAGTGCTTCATCAAGGCAATATCCCTTCGTCAACAACCAATTTGAAGTATTCACCAAAACAACACCAGACTTTTCTTCAATCATGTTGTAGCCTCCTACGTTATCCTGAAGTACGGCTCTATCTCCTCCCATTTGATGGTAAGTGTAAAGTAACACATTCCCATCATCTTTAAGATCTGCAGGTATCCGCGCTAGTCCAAAGTCGAACACTTGTTTTGCTGATAGCTTGCTAAAATCCCTCTTTCTAACCTCGTACTCACTTTTGCACTTCATCCAGAAATCCTCTAATGGAGGCACATGTGTGTACTCCTGGGAGATCGTCTTCCCGGCTACTCCAAATGGATCGAAGTTCAGCCGTGTCGTGAAGAACTCTTGCTCATACTCGGATAACATCTGCGTCTCCATCCCTCGAGCTCTATGAATGCTCTGGCAGCTATAATGTCCGACAGTGATCAGAAAGAAGCCCGTAGACTTGTGCCGTTTCGACTGAAGGTCGTGTATGTCCACAAGTTGCCTGCTCAGCTCCATGGCGATCAATCTATCATTCGGATATATGGGCATCTTTATTGGTTCTCCAGAAAAGCCAGTGACCTTGAGGTACGTGAAATCTGCAAACTGAATGAATAGACTGCCAATCCTGGATACAGCTTCCCACGCTTCTTTGCTTAGCCTGTTGGCCTTTAGGTCCTTGTCTAGCCTGTAAATGAAATCGTAGAAGAATCCATCATTGACCACTTTGAAATCCTTCTCGCACGCAGGTACAGTAAGCTGTGGGTAACACTCGAAAATGGGGTCCTTAGAAAGAACGCCACATCTATCCAGTTTGGAGAAGATGCCTTGTGAAGCTACAACATACACCAAGTAGGAAGTCATTTTGAAACTGAAAGTACGCTTCACGTTCCGGAGTTGCTCACCGATGTTGTCGCTAATAATTTCCGACCAATTGATTATGGAATCAACCTTGTTGACTTCAATGGTCCTGATGAAAGCATACATCCATGTACGGAAAGTGTCAGCATTCGCCTTGCCATTAATCCTGCATAACAATTTGACAATATCATCGACCTCCTGCACCAAATTGGACCACAAAAGAGTTCTTGGGAACTTAGAAGGAGATCTAGGCTTCTTCATGTATCTGCTATTCATTATGTTCACGCAGTCAACTCTATGTTTCTCCCACCTGCTGCCAACATCCTGAAGGCTAATGAAAGTCACCACCTTTCGCATCAGAATCTTCAAACAATAATTGATGAACTCTACGTCCAGCCGAATTATTGTTTTCCCCGTAGCATCTCGCACTGATCTGGATGAAGGATGGTAAGATCTAGCGCACTCCATAACAAACTTTGGCAATTGGGCTGTGCATGGAAAGGCTGCAGCTTGAATAATTCCACTGCTTTTAACTGCACGCATGAATGAAATCTTTCCATCTCTGGATCTATCAATCAATTCGGAAAGAGGTTCCGGACCTAGATCTGTGTCTCCTATGTCTGCAAATCTGGAAGTGATGCATAACTCCGTTGTGCTTTCTTTTTCATCTCTCTTTGTCATGGCTTTGTCTATCTTTGTCTGAATAATTATTTTTCTTCTTACTTGGCTGGATTTCTTCAAAACTGGTGTAGATCTGGATAATTCTTCAGATTCAGAGGATATATTCAATATATTGGACATTGATTAGAGCTCCTTTTCTTTTGTAAAGCACCTGTAATGAATTCCTACAATTAATTCAGACAAAGATGGCCATCGGAGCATGAATAGTGAATTTTAATTGTAAAAGTCTGTACTTTTCAAGCTTGCTGCCCCAAACATTGATGTCTAATTTGTATGCAAAGAGAGTATGAATTTTTCCAACTTCACCTAAGCACCTGTAACACTTATGCAAACAATTATGCAAACACAAATCAACCTCCTTCAATGCATGCACCAAAATTGGAAGCTTTTAGCCTTGATTTCACCTTTTTCTGAGCAAAAATCCTCTTCAAATGGAGCGAACTTTTCCTCCGGGCTGCACTTCTTTACCTGTGAATTAAATAATTCATCCTTATGGCAGCCCATACTTATATAACCCTCATAATTCTATGATTAATAATTGTCCTTATTCTTGACAATTAATTAATTAAAAATCATGCTCCTCTTTAACTGGTGTGCTAAAATTGCATGATTAAGGATAGTCATCCATTAAATTAAATTTAATCAATTTAATCATCCATTCTTCACTTCACTTAAGCTTTACAGTGTGCTTTGACCATAGCCACTGAAAATAGAATTTAATTTAATCATTTAATGCTTTAAAAAACATTAAATCTTTCCCAAAAGGGGCGCACTTTTCTTCATGAAGGGGGCAGCCTTTAAATAAATTAGATTTAATTAATTTAATCAATTTATTTTCATCTCTTTTACTCCCCTTTGCTTTGTTTGATTTTTTTCCATGTTTAGGCGCCAAAAATAGAAGAAAAAATAATTAATTTAATCACCTTCAAGGCTGCCATGTTCTCTCTAAAGGGGTCGCACTTTTTGGGCAAAAGGAAATCTATTTTTAAGAATTTATGGCAATGAGAATTTTCACCCTGCAATGCAGCCTCGGAAATCCCATAATCCACTTAAGTGATCCGACTTTGACAATGGGATTATTTACCCTGCAAGACAGACAATAAAATCCTATGATTTCACTTAAGTCACTTTTCTTTTATTTCACCATGGGAATTTTTACCCTGCAAGGTAGGCAATAAATTCCCACTTGCCTGCTGCCTCAAATTTTCCCACTGCAGCTTGACTTTTCCATCATGGGAAAAAGTACCCTGCAAGGCAGGCAATAAAATCCCACCTACCTGCTGCTTCTATTTTTCCCATGCTCTACTTAAATCCTTTGTTTTTCAAAAATGCGCCCAACCCCGCAGGGGCTTTTTAGTGCACGACTTCGCCTTTTCCCAATGAACCGAACCTCCGATGGTGACTTCCTTCTGGCACAATGTGTGTATGTGATCTCCGAATACTTCAGGCCAAGAATCGGACTAACCCGGCAAAGGAATTGATCTAGAGAAATTTCACAGAAAACGAAACGGGAAAACACAAAAACACAAAAAATTGCCAAAAGTCACAAATAAAGCCCAAAACTTACTCCTAGTTAACACCCTTCTAGTATATAGGAATAATGATATGTTCGATCACAACAGGGTTAAAACGGAGGACGAATTGCCTCAAACGGGGCTTAAAATTATTAAATACAAATTTCCCGCAGACAAATCCCGACGACAGAATATAACAATTTTGGGCATCTAGGTATTTGGCGAAAAAGGCTAATATGACTCTTTGGGAATATCTTGACGCAATACAAGAACTTTCAAGCAATAAAAACACAAAACGACCCATTATTTTAAAAGTACGAAATTTTTTCGGATAGGGTAGCCGTAGATTTCAGGATGAAATCTGGGGACACCAAAACTCTAAGAATTTCTTGGAAAACTTGAAAAATAACTTGCAGATGGTTTGAAGAGTGATGGTTCATTGAAGGGTTGGTATGTTCATTGCAGATGAAGATGAAGGTGGTTCCGCCCTCATCTTATGAAAATCAGATCTAAAAATACACTACACCACAATGAAAATAATCTGATTTTTATAAAAGCAATTCCCAAAATAATATAAACCCCTAGCAACAAACTGAAAAGGGATTTAAATGGACCATAAAAACCATGCACAATAGCTGAAAACACTCCTAAATAATTTCTTCATGCACGGAAACACTTATCCATTCATTTTGCAATAAATAAATGGATAAGATCCAAGATAACACACTCCTGTAATTAAATTTAGGACAACAGTAGGGCTGCTACGGACCAAGGTTAAAAATGATAGATAAACCTCACCAAAAATCATAAAAATATAGATTCCGACCTTGTAAAATATGTTGAATCAAAATATAAAATCAAATTTGTAATTTGTGGCCTAGAAGGAATTCAAACACCATCAAACCCTAGTCGCTCCCACTAGGAATGGCTGTAAAATAAATGCAAATATTTGTAGATCTCTTTCCTTATTCTCCAATGCCTCAAATATGCAAAAATTTCTTCAATATAACTTGTTTCAACCACGGATGGAAGGTTTGCGTCCTCCAACCAACCACAAGAAGGGTTTTCGTCCTTCTTGGAAAGCCACACAATTGGATTTTCACCCAAAAGTGGAAAGACAATGAGAAAACAACCCAAAGGTCCAAATTAGATAAAATTTCCAAAAGCAGATGCTCCAAATGAAGTCCATAATCTCCTTTTATATCCTCGTCTTCGTGCCAAAGACCAAAAAGCCCTTAGAAAGCTTATTTAACTTTTAAGTTGCTTTTAAAAGCCACCAAACCCAGCTGACATGCTAAAATGAAGAAAACAATAAAAAGAAACTTTATAAATTAGAAAAGAAAGATGCAATGAGAACCCAATTCCTTTTCTAGTTCATCCAATTTCGCTGCCACGAAAATCTAAGTAGCAATACGTTTTGGATACAGGAGCGGGTACGGAGTATCCGATACGCGGAAACAGAATTTTTTTTTTGGGCCCATTTACGGCATAGAATATGACAGTACAAAAAATATATAAAAATTAAAAAATATATAAATTTCAGCCTGCTAAATAGGAATTAAGTTATTAACCACAAATTATGCATATGAAAGATAAGATAAAAGACAAGTTAAAAGCTAAATAAGTGAATAATCACAACAAACAAGCTAGGATACTAATAAAACTTAGAAACTTAAAAGCTTAAAAGTTAAATTAAAATAATTAAATCTAACACAATGTGAATGTCATGATATATTAAATTCAATCTATTAAAATTTACACCAAATTAGTCATAATCAAAGTTCAAATGAAAAACTATCTTTCAATATTCATCATATTCCTCTTCATCAAGAGGATCAACATCAGCTGCATCATCATCATTACGTGGTTCACTACAACCACGTGGAATCAAACCACTGCCAGTTGCACCCCCTTGTGTATATAGGTCTTGCGGTGCCACAAAACTCTCCTCATCTAATGCTCCATGGTGGGAAATGGAAGCATCCAAGTCAACTATCTCTGGATCAATATCCCAATGTTTTGTTGTCCCTTGTACTCTTAATCCTTGTGGGATAAAAGGCGCAAGTTGGAATGTATGTATACGAAATCTTAAGCCTTTTTAGCTCCCAACTTGTTGTGCTTCTGTGAGTGGATGAAGCTATATGTACTCCAATTGCGCTCAGAGAAAGATGAACTTGTAACCTATTGAGGCAACGCAAAGTAAATGCAAAATTCAAACTTAAATTTTAAAAAACTAAAACTTAAAAACTTAGAACAAAAAAATGAAAGAGAATAAAAAAATTACCTGTGTCAAGACCTTGATTGCAAGAGATTGCAAGTAAACCGATGCATGACCAAGGAGGTACCACCACATATGAGCATCCATCTTGTATTTTCTCCGACGAGCAAGAAGGCTATGACCTGTTTTTGCTATGAAATTTCCAAAATCTACCATAACAATATCTTGGGCCTCAAGATCAAGGAAGAGCCTAGCCAATACCGCCATATATCCCT
This sequence comes from Taxus chinensis, assembly GCA_019776745.2. Taxonomy (NCBI): domain Eukaryota; kingdom Viridiplantae; phylum Streptophyta; class Pinopsida; order Cupressales; family Taxaceae; genus Taxus; species Taxus chinensis. Next base: position 838,322,495 of record CM034148.1, on the reverse strand, counting down.
CACTGAATTCCACATCCCTGTATGGTGCTAGCCTCCCTGGCAAGGAAAGGATCTTTGTGTTGTAGAATCCAGGAGTCAATGCAAAAGCAAGTAGATGTAGTGGGGTGGTCATTTCGTTCCACCGCTCAATGAGGATTGATTGCACTTGTTTAAAAAATGTTTCCTCAAGATCTTGTTCTTTTGCATTTATGACAACTTTTTTCTTCTCAATCATTGAGTCGATACCATCATATATCTCTCCTAGACATGGTTGATCCATGTTAGTAGAGTGGATCATGCTCATAATGGGCTCAGTAAAACTCAACAGATAGTCCACTCGATCCCACCAAGTGTTCTTTAAGATCATGCTCTTCACTTTTTGAGCCTGTTTAGTGTTTGATTGCCTCCATATAGACCAAAGATTGGAGGTTACCACCCTCATGAGTGTCTCTCGCACCTTCACAAGTCGTTTCAAGACGATTGTGTGTGATGCAAATCGAGTCTCAGCAACTTAATATAATAAGAATGAGAAACAAAAATTAAAAATAAAATTGAAAACTTTTGAATACTAATTATACTATATTTTAAAAATAAAAAACCTTATATTTAAATTTTAAATTAAAGAAAAAAAAAGGTAGCTTTCCTTACTTTCAACAGCTCCAATTGTGAGAATGATCTAAAAATGCCTTATGACTAGTGATGGTTGGTGACAAACATTTGGATCTCTTCAGCTCCTGCATACACTTGTTGGATCCACTCTATTTTGTTGGCCATCTTCTTTAGCAATAAATTTAGTGAATGCACGACACATAGTGTCCATAAAATATGCCCATACCTTGCCTCGACTAACATCCCCGCAACTTTGCAATTTTTGGCGTTGTCCGTTATGACTTGGACAACATTTTGAGGCCCCACCACCTCAATGGATTCGAAGAGGATGTTGGCAATGAATTGGGCATCCTTCACTTGCCCCTCACAATTAACCGCTTTCAAAAACATTGCCCCTTTAGGGCATACTACGATCACATTGATTAAACGGCGGTTTCTTGCATCTTTCCATCCAATAGAAATGGTGGACACACCTGTTTTGGCCCACGAGTCCCTAATTGGTTACAAAGAGGTTTCCACATATTTTCTTTGTTTATCCAATAGGGTGGTGCGGATCTTCTCATAGCCTGGTGATTTATACCCATTTGGGGCCTCGTTGATGGCTTTCACCATCTCATGCCAATAAGGTGACCTCACAACATTAAATGAAAGCCCATTATCATATACACACCTTGCAATGTGTTAATATGCAATTTCCCTGCTCTCATTCTGAAAGGCCGTTTCCAATGGTTCTTTTGTCCTACTTTTCTTTCGTGCAAGGGAAACATCCTCATCATCTGTGGAGGTAGGAGCCACAAATGGATGTGGCATGGCCACAATTGGGGATCCACTAGGTGATGGGGCAACAGGAGGCTTCGTTGATTGAGATGAACTTCCTCTTTTGACCAATGGATGACCCACTCTCATAGCCATATTTGCCTTTGCATCTTCTTGCTCTTTGATATATGTAAAAACTTTTTCTTTTGGCACCCCAACATTACTCCTCCCCTTACATACTCTTATACCGTTACCCGTTATCGCACACAAGTGGCTTTTGTAATGTCCCCACTATAATCTGATTGAAGCTTTCAAAGGATAGCAATAAAAACCCAAGAAATATACTAAAAGAATTAAATGCAAATTTTGCAGATCTGATTTGCCTAGAAAAATGCGATTTGGGAAAGGAAATACAAACACCCAAACATACACAAAGTATGATATTTTTTCTGATATTTGGGAAGAGATAATGCTATTAATAATTTTGCATAAAGAAACTCCAATAACAAAACCAAGAACCTGACCTTTTTGATGAAGAAAAAACCTAGATCTGACATGTACTTGCAGCGCTGGAAATAAGGATGGAAACCCTTTATAAAATACCTGAAACCTTTGCAAAAACCTCAACAAATATTTCTGTAAGTGCTGTTAGCAAATTTATAAATTTTCCAGCTCTATATTACTTGAAAATACACCCAAACTGGGTCGCTTTAAGCATATAAAATATCAAATAAAGTGCAGATTTAAATCTGAACATTCACACAATAAATTAGAGAGTTTTCATTCTCCCAAATGCTTTTCATGAGGGTTTTCGTCCTCAGAAAATTACTGTAATTTTACTTCAGCTCCAAGCCAAAATATCAAAGTCCAAAATGATAGAATGAATCCCTACCCAAGTCGACTTGCTCCTATATGCAAGAGAAGGGACCCAAAAGACAACCTAAGGCATAACCAATCAGCAATGGTTATTCTTTCAAGGCACAATGCACCCAAAAACATTCCTACCCAAGTCGCATTTTCCCTTAGAGGAAATACAAAGTCATATATTTTAATTTTTATCCTTTGTAAGACCCCCATGACTTCCTAATGCAAGTCGCCAAAACTCCTAGAGGAAATAAAAGTTATATTTATCACTTCTATTACTTTATTAAGTCCTATAAATTATCATAAGTGCTAGACATATTTTTATTTTTATATTGGCGCTTAATAATAATTTATAGATGACTTAAGTCCACCTTGTTGATGTCCCTTAGCAGTCAGTAGAAAAATAGGCCAAGGGTCTTCAAATTGTTATTCTGGAAGGGGGGACATTTCAGTCCTCCCTTCCTCAAATTGCTTGCCCATAAGCAATTTCAGATTTGGATGTTCCAATATTTCTGCACCTTCCCACGTAGCATCCTCTGTAGGTAGTCCTTTCTACTGAATCAAATATTCTCGGATAACTCTATTTCTCAACCTCCTTTCACGTATCTCTAAAATGATTTCCGGTTTTAAGACAAGTTTGCCTTCATCATCCAGAGGAGGCAATTCCATGGAAGGAACAATATGCTGCCCCAAAGCCTTCTTCAAACAAGGTACATGGAACACATTATGTATTTTACTTTGAGCTGGAAGTTCAAGCTCATATGCAACCTTTCCCCCCTTTCGTATGACCGTGTAGGGTCCATAAAACCTTGGTTTTCATTTTTTCGAGCCTTTCCTTTTGAGGGAGGATTGCCTACAAGGTTGCAACCTTAGAAAAACCATATCTCCCACCTCAAAAGACCTCTCTATTCTTCGCTGATCTGCATAAAGTTTCTGCTGATTTTGGGCATGTGCAAGGTTATCCTTGAGTGCTTTCATGATATCTTGACTTTGTTGTAATAAATCTTTAGCACCTGGTACCCTACTGTCTGGGAGAACAACATCAACAAATGAGATTGCGTCATAGCCATATAGTGCTTTAAATGGAGACATACCAACGGACATATGATGAGTGGTGTAGTAGAAAAATTCACCCAAATAAAGCCACTTAATCCATGCTGATTGCTGCCCTATAACAAAGCACCTCAAATACCCCTCTATCCATTTGTTTACAATTTCTGTTTGCCCATTTGTTTGTGGATGGTAACTGGTGCTTGGAGTAAGTTCTGTGCCTACAAGATGAAAGAGCTCTTGCCAAAAAGAACTCATGAACCTGCTGCCCCTATCACTCACAATATTCTTGGGTAGCCCATGAAGTCTAAAAATATCTTTAAAAAATATTCCAGCCACCAAAGGTCCATCAAACTTAGTAGGGAGAGGAAAAAAATGAGCATACTTGGTTAAACGATCTACTACAACATAGCTAACAGTCTTACCTTGGACTGAGAGAAGACCAATAATGAAGTCCATTGAAATACTCTCCCATTTCTGATTTGGAATGGGTAGGGGCTGTAAAAGTCCTGCTGGAAATTCATGTTGTGCCTTGCTTTGTTGGCAAATAAGGCACTCCCTAATGTGTTGTAATACTTCATTCTTTAACCCCTTCCATACAAATTTCTCCCTCACCAATTTGTATGTTTTAAAATACCCTTGGTGTCCCGCTAGTGGTGAGTCATGTATGGCTGATAAAATTCTGCGTTTCACTTTAGATTCAGGGACTAAAAGAACTATGTTTTTATAAAGAATGATATCATCCACCACTTGGTAACTATCATCATTAATTTTCCCATCAAATATATCACAAGCAAGCTGATTTTTGGCGTATTCTGCTGTTATATCAGCCTTCCAATCTGCTGTAATTTCACTCATGGAACAACAATGAGGTTTCCTTGACAAAGCATCAGCCACTATGTTCTTTTTTCCCTTCAAAAACTCAATTTCAAAGTCAAAGGATTACATTTTACTCACCCATTTTTGTTGCCTATCATTCAAATCAGTCTGGTTAAGGAAATATCTCAAACTATTATGATCCGTTTTGACAACAAATTTGCCACAAACAAGATATTGCCTGAACTTCACAAGAGCATGCATGATTGCTAACATCTCTTTATCGTAGATAGAGTATCCCTTCTCTACATCGTTAAGCTTTCTACTTTCAAATGCTATAGGATGTTTTTCTTGCATAAAAACAGCCCCAATCACATCTCCGGATGCATCACACTCTACCACAAAGGGCTTTGAAAAATCTGGAACAGCAAGTACGGGACAAGAACTCATTACCTTTTTGAGATGCTCAAATGCTTGTTGGGTTGATTGTGACCATGTGAATGCTCCTTTGTCAAATTTGTTAGGGGAGTTGAGAGTTGTGAGAATCCCTTCACAAATCTTCGATAATAACTACAAAGACCCAGGAAACCTCTTAGTTGAGTCAAGGTAGTAGGAGTAGGCCAATCCAAAATGGCTTGAATCTTTTGTTGGTCCACATGAACTCCCCTTGCATTGATGACATGTCCCAAATACAAAATTTCTTCCATTCCAAACTTGCATTTGGATAATTTGGCAAAGAGAGACTGCTCTTCCAAGATGCTTAGAACCATATCCACATGTTTCAAATGCTCTTCCCATGATTTGCTATACACCAAGATATCATCAAAAAATACCAATACAAACTTCCTCAAATGCTCCCTAAAAATGTGATTCATACAGGATTGGAAAGTGGCAGGAGCATTGGTCAACCCAAATGGCATCACCAAAAATTCAAAATGACCAAAGTGGCACCTAAAAGCTGTTTTGTGTACATCCTCATCTCTTACCGTGATTTGATGGTAGCCGGATCTTAGATCAATCTTTGAGAAGAAAACAGCCCCGTGCAATTCATCAAGCAATTCATCTATCCTTGGTATAGGGTACCTATTCTTGATGGTCTTCTTATTTAGCAACCTGTAATCTACACACATCTTCAATGTCCCATCTTTCTTTTTAACCAAAACAACCAAAGAGGCAAAGAGGCTAGAACTTGGCCTTATGTGGCCCATCTCTAACAATTCTTTTATCACCCTTTCTATTTCCTCTTTGAAGGCTCTTGGATGACGATAGGGAGAAGAGATTACCGGAGATGATCCGGGTTCCAACTCAATTATATGCTCAAATCCTCTATCCAGTGGCAAGCCATGAGGTAAATCTGCAAAAACATTGCTATGTCTATCCAATATAGACTGGATATCCACATGAAATGATGGCTGTGATGAAAAATCAGAATTGACACTTACCAGGCAATGAGCAGCCCATGTAATCTGCCCCCTAGTAAAAGCTCTCTCCATGCTTTTGGCAGTTACTACTTGAGGAACTCCACCTCTCAAGCCTTGCAATATAACTTCCTTGCCTTGGAACTTAAATCTCAGCTCCATGGTCTTGTAGTTTTGAGTAAACTCACCCAAAGACTGCAGCCATTGGACCCCTAAAACATCTATTTCACCAATCCCAATGACATAAAAATCATCACATACCTTGTACCGTCCCAATGTAATTTCGAGTTGAGAAATTTTCTTGGAACATGCAAGAGTGTATCCATCCGCAACAGTCACATTGAATCCTTGAAAGTCTTCTGCTTTTAACCCCATTCTTGTCACTAAACCCTCATCAATGAAATTATGGGTAGCTCCACTGTCAATCAAAGTTATGATCCTTTGTCCCTGAAGAACACCCTTAATACGGAAAGCATGATATCTAGGAGGTCCAGATATGGTGGCCAATGTTCCATCATTGGGTTCTTCTTTTTCTTCTTTTGTTTGCTCTCCCACTTCTTCATGATCAGCTCCCTCTTCTTCTTCTTCATCATTTGAAATAATCTCTATGTAGTGGGCTGCCCCCTTTGGAAGACAATGATGATTAGGAGTCCATGGATCCCTACAATGGAAGCATAACTTTTTCCTCCTAAGCTCGTTTCGGGATTCAATCTCCTTGTTGTTTTTATTCCAATTTTTCACATTTGTTTTGCCTTGAAATGGTTTACCTTGATGTCCATGGTTTGGTGCCTTTTACCCACTAAATGAAGATGATTTTGGCTGCCCAAACATCCCTTTTGGCTGTCCATATCCTGTTGATTTTTGCTGCAGATTTTTATTCTTTGGTACTGCTTTTTCCAAGTCAAAAGTTTTTCTAATAGCTCCCTCTAGAGATGGTGGATTGAATGCTTTCACAAGCCCCTTTAGTTGCTCTTCCAACCCTTCTAAAAACAATAATACTAACCTCTTTTCGCTGATATCTGGAACCATAACTGAAATTCTTTCGAATTCAGAAATATATTTTTCCAATGATCCCTCTTGTTTAAGTTGAGCTAGCTCTCTGAAGTACATATCCGGGTTTGTCCTATCAAATCTTTCAATCAAACATGATCTAAAGTCCTTCATAGTGATAATGGAACCATGACCTTGGGTAATCAACCCATGGTACCACCATTCATGAGCTATTCCCTCTAATGGAGAGTTGCAAATTTGAGGGCTTCCTCTTCATACATAGGATTTAAGGAAATATATGTATCAAGTTTTTGTACCCAAGCTCTAGGTGAACATTTCTCAGTGCCATCAAAAGAAGGTAGAGTTACCTTCCCTAACTTATGCTGGATATCTCTCCTTGGTGCTTCTTGTTGGGCCCTCCTGTTTCTTCCTGCATTTTTATTATTCTTTAGCTGACAAATCTCTGAAAGGTAACATATCCCTTACCCTAATGTTGAGTTGCATATATTCATCTCCATAGGCCTCTAGATCATCCACGTCACTTTGTACCACTTCCTCAACTGGTTCTTCTCTATGGAGAAATTTGGCTTTGAAGGTCGTATGTGTAGTGTTGGAAGCATTCCTGTTTGCCCCCATAGAGCTGCCCTCTCCTAAATTAGTATTTGCATGATTAGGAGCTGTAGTATTACCCTGTAAAGCCATAGCCAAGTCACGAATTGAACTAGTAAAAGCATCACGCATTTCCCTTTGGTTTTCCCTCATTTCCTGTTGTAACTCTCTTTGAACCTTGCTTATAGTCTCGTTCATATAGCTAAGAGAATCATTGGGAGGGGGTCTCTGACCATGATCTTCCATTGTACCCTTTTTTGGAGTGTTCCTTCTATGATAAACTATATGATCTTTGGCTGATTGCATTCAAGTTTATCACTGCAGATTCTTTCACAGGATGGGAGGAATACTAGCTCTGATACCACTGTAATGTCCCCACTATAATTTGATTGAAGCTTTCAAAGGATAGCAATAAAAAACCAAGAAATATATTGAAAGAATTAAATGCAAATTTTGCAGATCTGATTTTCCCAAAAAAATGCGATTTGGGAAAGGAAATACAAACACCCAAACATACACATAAAGTATGATATTTTTCCTGATATTTGGGAAGAGATAATGCTATCAATAATTTTGCATAAGGAAACTCCAATAACGGAACCAAGAACCTGACCTTTTTGATGAAGAAAAAACCTAGATCTGACATGTACTTGCAGCGCTGGAAATAAGGATGGAAACCCTTTATAAAACACCTGAAACCTTTGCAAAAACCTCAACAAATATTTCTGTAAGTGCTGTTAGCAAATTTATAAATTTTCCAGCTCTATATTACTTGAAAATACACCCAAACTGGGTCGCTTTAAGCATATAAAATATCAAATAAAGTGCAGATTTAAATCTGAACATTCACACAATAAATTAGAGAGTTTTCATTCTCCCAAATGCTTTTCATGAGGGTTTTCGTCCTCAGAAAATTACTGTAATTTTACTTCAGCTCCAAGCCAAAATATCAAAGTCCAAAATGATAGAATGAATCCCTACCCAAGTTGACTTGCTCCTATATGCAAGAGAAGGGACCCAAAAGACAACCTAAGGCATAACCAATCAGCAATGGTTATTCTTTCAAGGCACAATGCACCCAAAAACATTCCTACCCAAGTCGCATTTTCCCTTAGAGGAAATACAAAGTCATATATTTTAATTTTTATCCTTTGTAAGACCCCCATGACTTCCTAATGCAAGTTGCCAAAACTCCTAGAGGAAATAAAAGTTATATTTATCACTTCTATTACTTTATTAAGTCCTATAAATTATCATAAGTGCTAGACATATTTTTATTTTTATATTGACACTTCATAATAATTTATAGATGACTTAAGTCCACCTTGTTCATGTCCCTTAGCCGTTGGTAGACAAATAGGCCAAGGGTCTTCAAACTGTTATTCCGGAAGGAGGGACATTTCAGCATTTCACCCGACTGTAAGGGCCTTTGAATACTCCATCACAATCATTGTATTTCCAAACAAAATAACCACCACCTGGAATTTGTTCAAGTATTGTTACATGCCTCCATAATGGCGAATTCGGGTCAAATTCCTTGACCAAAGATTGCCTAGAAGAAGTAGAACTTGTTGCCATTGTAGAAGTACCTACAAGGTTCAAAACAAACAAAATAAGCAAAAAAAACAATGACATGTATTGAAAATTAAAAAAATTAAATAGAAAGAGCAAAAAAATGATGAACATAAGCAAAAAATTAAAATGTGTGAAAGATTAAATAAAAACAAAAAAAAGAAACAAACTTAGAAATTAAAAAAAAACTTGCCTTCACGTAGTAAACCGCAAATTCTTCACAAATCTTCCTCCTTTGTAGCTCCTCAAACCCTAGACAAACACAATGCAATTTTGGAGAGCCAAAGGTAAGTTTCTTTGCTTTATGTTTTGTTTTTGTGTTGTTCTTTTGTTTAATTGTTTAGAGTTAGCTTTTAGGGTTTAGATTAGAAGAATATTTTATTTTTTAATGTTATGAGGCTTTAAAAACATGTTAAAAAAACAAAAAAAAGGTATGTACGGGGGTGGATACGGCCTGCATCCATACCCGGCCGTATCCGCAGGGTACACGACGTACCATTCCCGCTCCCCAAACGTACCATGCCCACTCCCCAGCTGTACCTGTCGTCGTTTCCGTATTCGAAACGTTTCGTACCCGCTCCAGGGGCCCTAGGGGGGCGTATCGGTATCCTAGATGAAAAGGGAATGGCAAGAAGTCCAAAATCATGCTCTCACGTGCGAAAATGGGGCATTACAATCCTCCCTTGCCAAAATTGTTTGTCCTCAAGAAATTGCAAACTCATATGCCCAAGTATATCAAAGTAAAGGAACCTGTTGTAGTGTTCCCATAATCTGACCCTGTGCCTGTTAAATGAAGGAGCTTTACCCCAAACAAACTCATACCTTTACTGTCCCTTTTTATCATGTAAGTCTTCATCCTCTTCCACTTCAAAGACAACAAAGACACCTCCTTTCTTAGCATGCTCAGCTGTATTAAAATTCCTACAAGCTACTGTAGTTTCCAACATAAAGTAAGAAATGGATGCATAATCAACCTGACAAGCTATCATTCTCACTACTAAATGCAAATCAGTTTGGGGAGGGGCTGAAACAATTCACCACAATCGTAATTCACATGGAACCCTATTCCAAAGGAGACTATCAAATCTGATTAATTCCCTCCCTTCAGCTGGAATCTTCCTTCCTCATTATTCCATGATGGAATGCTCTCAACAAATCAAAATACACTCCTGTTCATGGCTGCTAATGGCATCTCCCAATCTGGTTTTTGCAAACTCAGCCCTATAACCATGACATTAGATTAGAAGAATATTCTATTTTTTAATGTTATGAGGCTTTAAAAACATGTTACAAAAAACAAAAAAAAAAGTATGTAAGGGGGTGGATACGGCCTGCAACTGTACTCAGTCGTATCTGCAGGGTACACAACCTACTGTGCTCGCTCCCCATCAGTACCCATCGCCGTTTCCGTATTCGAAACGTTTCGTACCCGCTCCAGGGGGCCTAGCGGTGTCGTATCGGTATCCTAGATGAAAAGGGAATGGCAAGACGTCCAAAATCATGCTCTCAAGTGGGAAAATGGGACATTACAATCCTCCCTTGCCAAAATTGTTTGTCCTCGAGAAATTGCAAACTCATATGCCCAAGTATATCAAAGTAAAGGAACATATTGTAGTGTTCCCATAATCTGGACCCTGTGCCTGTTAAATGAACGAGCTTTGTCCCAAACAAACTCATACCTTCATTGTCCCTTTTATCATGGAAGTCTTCATCCTCTTCCACTTCAAAGACAACAATGACACCTCCTTTCTTAGCATGCTCAGCTGTATTAAAATTCCTGCAAGCTACTGTAGTTCCCAACATAAAGTAAGAAATGGATGCATAATCAACCTGACAAGCTATCATTCTCACTAATAAATGCAAATCAGTTTGGGGAGGGGATGAAACAATTCACCACGATCGTAATTCACATGGAACCCTATTCCAAAGGAGACTATCAAATCTGATTAATTCCCTCCCTTCAGCTGGAATCTTCCTTCCTCATTATTCCATGATGGAATGCTCTCAAAAAATCAAAATACACTACTGTTCATGGCTACTAATGGCATCTCCCAATTGGTTTTTGCAAACTCAGCCCTATAACCATGACATAACAACTCCCAAACTGAAATATGATGGAAAAAGGAAATTTGTGAGTATAATAGGGGCTGAAAATTGACTTAGATAGGCTGAAATTTTAAGAACAATAGGTCTATAATTGAAATCCTCCTTCCCTTGCTTATCATTCCTTCCTTTTCCTTCCCAAATTTCAAGAATTTTGATTTCTTCATTTTGCAAATGGAATCACAGCTCCTCCTTGCGAATTTTGAGGTTGACTTCCCCTAAAATTAGGAGCTCTTGACCCCTAAAAACAACGTGTGACTCCACTGAATTTAGAACAAATAAGTCAATGCAAAACTCATACCTTTTCATGGGGACAGCAGGTTGTGGTATCTCCCTTGTGTAAAGAGGATATGTTTCATAAGTTTTGGTGATCATGAGGCCCTTGAAACCAGCCTTGCTTGGCCCCATCCTTCTTCCCAATTCTTTTTTGATAATTTGATGCATACTGCTGCCCATTTCTTCTAACTCTTCCATTTTTATAGAACCAAGGGTTAACCACAGAAGAAACGAAAAATTAGAAGTATCATTTTGACCTAAATACCTCATGATAACACTCATCATAGCACCTATATGCCACTTGCGGAAACACCTTAGAAATTGAGCCCACGTGTCTATATGTTCTTTACTACAAAAAGTACTTTTTACCTCTTCACCCCATGAAGTATGATGTGCACAAAGGTATTTAATCAGTGGTGACAAAGAAGGATACAACATACATGAGGCATATGTTAGGAAATATATATTAGTAATCCATTTGTATGGGTGAATAATAATTACATGTGTAATTATTATTATGGTAAATTAGTGAAAGTACATTTACTATGTAAATGTAAATAGTAAATGTAAAATGTGGTTAGTATGTGGTAAGTTAGTAAGTTAGAATAATAAAACAATTAGTATTGTTTTATTATTATATTAGTGAGAGGTTGAAACCATATGGGTGTATGGTTGTATATGAAGACAAATGTTGTTGTAAGGATTGTTATTTTACATCTCCTATATAATGGAGTGTATTGAAATAGTGAATTAATGAAAATATAATATAGAGTTGTTGATTTCAATTATTGTCTGTGTATCTATTTCATGGATTCTTTGTATTAGATCAGATTAATTTCTACATTTGGTACCAGAGCAGGTTATTCCTATGAGAGCCAAGAAGATTTAAGAGGCCGAAGAGAATATTCAAAAATCCGTCCAAAAAAATACAGCAAGTAGTGTTCAGTAAAATGAACATATCTTCCTCATAAAAAATTAGATTGATGTGATTCTTTTTGGGTTGAAAAGATGAGAAAAAGATGCACAACTTTGTAGTTTACATCAAGGTCAGATTCAGCACGCAGATATGACGAAATTGCTGTCAAACAGACGTTTTGTGGCTGGAAATGCACATCTGGGAAAAGAAATGCAACACAGGTTTTTTCTTATTGGTCAATTTTTTTTTTAATTATTTAGCAAAACTATAGTTTAAAATATATATATATATATATATATATATATTTTTCTATAGTTTTTACTTAATAATTGAATTTTGAGGGAAATTCAATTTTATTTTAATTGGACCAATTTACGGGAAATTGTAACCTCAATAACTTTTGCACGGTAACTCAAAATTAAGCACCGTTTTTTGCAAAAGTGTTTATTTTTTAATTCTCATTATAGTGGTTCTAATTTTGGGATAAAATACCCACTTTGAAAAATATCATATTTTTTGGCTATTTTGTGGGACGCATTATCGGTTGTACCCGACGTCCTAAAACTAAAATGTTTCACATTGCGGGGGGAGAATAACTTCAATGTGGAAACAAATGAGCTTCATATCCAAACCCGGCTGAGCTAGCAGCATGTTACCGGAGGCAGGAGGCAAACGGAGGTTGGAGGTCATTCAGCAACCTCTCGTCAGTTGCCAACGACGGGGCCGCATATCAGCTTTGGTGACAGGTGTGTGTGTGCAGTTTGATTTTAGTGCTTCCAGTGTGGTGTGCCTCAATTTGCAATGATCCTGTTTTCAATAAGTGGAAATTTCACATTGAGGGGGGGAACATGATCCAATGTTCCATTTCCATTATGTCATCTTTTTCTATGTATGTACGAGCAACATATTTCAGTAGAATTTCCTATGTTATTCCCTGCAGTGAGATAGTGCTGAGAGTTGTTGATACTACTGCATCATCATGATATTGTGGTTGTTAGTTATCCAGAAAAACTATCCAAAGGTTGTTGGTACTTTCCTCAAAAACCATCTGTTGTGTGGTTGTTGGTTAACCACTTGGAAAACCATCCAGAGGTTGTTGGTATTGTCCTTGAAACCATCCAGATCATGAGCATGCTACGTAGCGGCACGTTGCAGTACAAAGCAGGTTTTCCCATGTTCGCACTAAGGGGGGGAATGTTAGGAAATATATATTAGTAATCCATTTGTATGGGTGAATAATAATTACATGTGTAATTATTATTATGGTAAATTAGTGAAAGTACATTTACTATGTAAATGTAAAAAGTAAATGTAAAATGTGGTTAGTATGTGGTAAGTTAGTAAGTTAGAATAATAAAACAATTAGTATTGTTTTATTATTATATTAGTGAGAGGTTGAAACCATATGGGTGTATGGTTGTATATGAAGACAAATGTTGTTGTAAGGATTGTTATTTTACATCTCCTATATAATGGAGTGTATTGAAATAGTGAATTAATGAAAATATAATATAGAGTTGTTGATTTCAATTATTGTCTGTGTATCTATTTCATGGATTCTTTGTATTAGATCAGATTAATTTCTACAGCATAATCACTCCTAACCATGTGTCCATAGTAGAAAATATGAAATGATATGTTGGCAAAAACTGAAATATCTTCGTAGTGTGGGCTGCCCATAACATTCTTAGGACTCAGAATTTTTGAGTTTAAATCAACACTCTCTCTTGGTATAATTTCCTTGCCGGATGGGGTCTTTTCTTTCTTGCATTTATTCCCAAGTTGTTGGTGCTTGTCTTGGGTAACCTTTGGCTTCTTGTTAACGATGATTATTCCCTCAAATGACCTCTCTTCGACTGTTGTTAGGACTAGACCAGCCACCTCATCAAGAGCCTTATGAAGAGATTTTTCCAATCTTCTTGACCATCTACGGCTTGTTGAGATATCCACACCACAACCCCAAATTATTCTTCCAAACATAAGTATATCAAGTGGATTGCCAACCAAACTAAAAGAGGAAATAGTTACCGTTGCATGCATATCGTGGGCCTTGGAAAGAGGGTTACCTTTTGTCACTTCAATCTCAGTCCTTGTCTCTAAAGCAACATTTGTCTTGATGCATGCACAACTTGGGGGCTTCCGGAAAGGGTGTGAGTACCCCTTACTACTCAAGGTGCTCCTCATTTTTCCCACCTTTGTATCAAACTGATTATGATGATCAACTCCATGTGATGATGAATCAAGGAGCAATAAATCTGAAATATATTTGTTCCTGGGGCTTTCAACAAGATTTACATCCGCTTTATCCTTTGCCTCTTCAATAATTGGATCTTTCTCCCTTTGCAAAACCACCATATCTTGTTCACATGTGCTTGGAATGTCCTTGTGGCTCTTATCCAAGTCTAATTCTTCATCTTTTGGCTCTTTATTGTCTGTTGTCATAAACAGACCAGCAAGCTTACTCTTATCATGTATCCTTGAGAAATGGGTTCCACCCATCCTTTTCGCCTGCCCTTCTTGCTCATAACCCTTCTTTTCCAAACTGCATTCATGAAATGCTGAAATGCTATCAATATTAATCAAACAATGGTCAATAATTACCTCATAATGATGACCGTCTGCGACAAAAATGGGAGTAAGGGTTGAATCTTCATTCCTCATTGCTCTCGTTCTTCCAAGGTGCAGATCTTGAGTTCTCCTTCCACAGCTCGTGTTTCACTATTTCATCAAACTCTCATGTCAAAAAGGTGTTGTTAGGAAAACCAGCAGAGATCAACCTTGGCAAGAGGGTTGGAGCTTTCTAAGCCTCCCAAGGGCAACTCCCTCTCAATAACCAGCTGTTGTAATATACCATCCTCTTTATCATCCTTAGGGGAATAGGCATGTCCCTCCTCCCCTAGAGAACTTGGTAATTTGGTCCCCTCTTCCAACAGCTCCGTAGTTTCTCCTTGCTTTGCCCACAAGATAGGGCACTTTTCCTCGAGGGTCGGGAAGTTTTTCCCATGACCCTTGTGCATGGCCCGGGGCTTGGAGCAAGTTTCAATGCCCACTCTATCTTTTCTCCATCCTGCAAACTCTGAAAAATGATAGGGCATCATGAATAGCCTCCGAAAGGGCTTGATACTGCTCAAAGCTAGTTGCAACTTTGTTGACCTTTGAAACCCTAGGCTCTTCCTTGAATGTCCTTCCTCTTTGTAGGTTTTGCATGGAGGAAGCAAAAGAGTCCAAGGTTTTTGCTAGTCTTTCATGCATCTTCATCAATCTATCCATCTTTTCTTCCACACAAGAAACCCTCAGGATAGAAAGACTGAAGCTCTAATACCACTATAATGTCCCTTTTTGGGAAAAAATCGAAGATATGGGTTTGGGCACAAACCCCAAAGATCAGATCTAAAAATACACCACATCACAATGAAAATAATCTGATTTTTATGACAGCAGTTCCCAAAATAATATAAACCCTAGCAACGAACTGAAAAAGGGTTTAAATGCACCATAAAAACCATGCACAATAGCTGAAAACACTTCTAAATAATTTCTTCATGGACGACAACACTTATCCATTCAATTTGCAATAAATAAATGGAGAAGATCCAAGATAACACATGGTTATAATTAAATTTAGGACAGCAACAAGGCTGCCACGAACCAAAGGTTAAAAATGATATATAAACCTGGTGTACTCTAATTTCATCCTGAAATCTGTGACTACCCTATTCGAAAAAATTTCGTACTTTTAAAATAATGGGTCGTTTTGTGTTTTTATTGCCTGAAAGTTCTTGTATTGTGTCAAGATATTCCCAAAGAGCCATATTAGCCTTTTTCGCCAAATACCCAGATGCCCAAAATTGTTATATTTTGTTGTCGGGATTTGTCTGCGGGAAATTTGTATTTAATTATTTTGAGCTCCGTATGAGGCTATTTGCACTCCGTTTTAACTCTGTTATGATCGAACATGTCATTATTCCTATGTACCAGAAGGGTTTTAACTTGGAATAAGTTGTGCTTTATTTGTGACTTTTAACAATTTTCGTGTTTTTGTGTTGTCCCGTTTTGTTTTCTGTGAAATTTCTCTGGAACAATTCCTTTACCGAGGTAATCCCGATTTTTGGCCTGGAGCAGCTGGAAAACATATACGCACATTATGCCCGGAGGAAGTCGCCATCGGAGGTCTGGATCACTGGGAAAAAAGCGAAAGTCGTGCACAGAAAAGCCCCTGCGGGGATGGGCGCATTTTTGAGAAAACAAAGGATTTAAGTTGCAATGGGAAAAATAGAAGCAGCAGGCAAGGTGGGATTTTATTGCTTGCCTTGCAGGGTACTTTTTCCCGTGATATAAAATTCATTTAAGCTGCAGTGGGAAAATTAGAGGCAATAGGCAGGTGGGAATTTATTGCCTGCCTTGCAGGGTAAAAATTCCCATGATAAAATAAAAGGAAAGTGACTTAAGTGAAATCATGGGATTTTAGTGCCTTCCTTGTAGGGTAAATAATCCCATTGTCAAAGTCAAATCACTTAAGTGGATCATGGGATTTCCGGGGCTGCGTTGTAGGGTAAAGAATCCCATTGTGAGAAATTCTTAAAAATAGAATTCTATTATGCAAAAAAGTGCGACCCTCCTTGGGTGAATAATAATGCATTAAATAAATATTTGTTAATATTTATTCACCCAATTTTGGCACCCAGGTTTGTGGAAAAGTCAACAAAAGCAAAGGGGAATAAATCAATTGGAAATAGAATTCCAAAATTAAATAAATTTAATTTATTTAATGCAGCCCCTTTTGAGAAGGAATTAATACTTTTTAAAGTATTAAATGATTATATTAATTCCTATTTTCAATGGCTATGGTCAAAGCACACTGTGAAGCTTAAGTGAAGTGAAGTGGATGATTAAATTGAATTAATTTAATTGATTGGATGACTATCCTTAAACATGCTATATTTAAAAGAGAAGAGCTTGATTTTTAATTAATTAATTGCCTTTAATTGTTAGGGCAATTATTAATTATAGAATTGTGAGGGTTATATAAGCATGGGCAGCCATATGGGTGAATTATTTAATTCACAGGTAAAGAATTGCAGCCAAGAGGAAAAGTGCGCCCCCATTTGAAGAAGGATTTTGCTCAGGCAAGGTGGAAACAAGGCTAAAAGCTTCCAAATTTGGCGCATGCTTTGAAGGAGGTTGATCTTTGTCTGCATAATTGTTTGCACAGGTGTTATAAGAGCTCAGGTGTTGTTGAAAGGATTCATGCTCTCTTTATGTGCAAATTAAACACCATTTTTTGGGGCAGCAGGCTTAAAAGTGCATATTTTTTACAATTAAAATTCACTATTCATGCTCCCGTGGCCATTTTTGTTTGAATAAATTGCAGGAATTCATTACAGGTGCTTTACAAAGGAAAATGAGATTTTATCAATGTCCAATACATTGCATATATCCTCCGAATCAAAAGAATTGTCCAGATCTGCACCAGTATTAAAGAAATCCGGCCAAGTAAGAAGAAAAAGAATTATTCAGACGAAGATAGACAAAGCTATGGCGAAGAAAGATGAAAAAGAAAGCACAACGGAGTCATGCATCACTTCTAAATTTACAGATACTGGAGACACAGATCTAGGCTCGAAACCTCTTACTGAATTGATAGACAAATCCAGAGTAGGAAAGACTTCACTCATGCGTGCAGGAGAAACTTCAGATTAAAAGCAGTGGAATTATTTGAGTTGTAGCTTTTCCATCCATAGCCCAGTTGCCAAAGTTTGTTATGCAGATGCAGATGCAAATCCATATGCAGATCCAGATTCAGATCTCATAGTTGCAAAAGCTTCTGGCACAAAGGCTTCATCCTCTTGTTTCGAATGCAGCCCGTGAAGAAGACAGTGCGTGAAAAATTCCTTCCAAGATCTTGTGCATGTGCTCTCATCTTCCAATTGAAGCTTTCATTGAATTTTCATTCATCCTGAGTGCTTTCCATAATTTTTAATTGCTCATATGCAATTAAAAATAAGGATGATGAGTTATCTACAGCCAACCTTGCATTGATGCATGTACAAAAGAAGAACTGCAAAACCTTCAAGGATAAAAGAAGAAGACAATGCGAAGGCAAAATTCCAGCTTGCTTCCAATTCCTGCTGCTTGCAATTCCAGCTTGTTTCCAGATTCAGCTGCTTCCAGATCTAGTTTGAATTAGCTGCATGCAAACATGTAAAAGGACAAAGTCAGCTTTCCTCTTCTTTCTTCTTTCCTCCGACAAAGTAATTGAGCGATCAATTAAATTATACAACTTAAGTGATTGATTTAAAAAGCCATTATTTGAAGAAGTCAACTACTTGGAGATAGGTGGCACGTGCAAAATAGAAGGTTCTATTTTCAGTTACAAATCATACATGTCAAGCAAAGAGGAATTCCAGGAGGAAGATTGCCAGTTATTTCTTTTCGACTTCCACATGTGCCAGTTCAACTAAAAGCTTCCAACTTGTAATTGCCCCTCTACATTCTATAAGTAGAGGAAGAACCTTCGGGTTAATCGATCAGAATTGGTAAGCAGCAATCTTGTGTTCTAGACTTTGTGCTGAACCCCTGAGAGCAACTTGGAGCAAAGGAATACAAAGGAGCAGGTTTCCGGAGAACTTTGTGTCACGGTGTACTTGGTTTCTTGTTTTTAATCTTAGATCTCTTAATAAACTGTGTTATTTTAGATCTGGATCTAGAACTGCCTTTGTTTTATAATTCTGTGTCTTCATATCTATTAAGTTTCTTCTATGTGCATGCAATTAGCTCTGCTATCTACTAATTGGGATGCACATCTTCCCCATTTCTTCTCTGTATTTCCTTTACTTCCTTCTTCTATAAAATACTTTCTTTCTTGAATAGCTGCTTACTTGCTGCAGAACTTCTTAGTTAGGGTTCATGAACTAAGTGGTTACAGTAAAACCCCTGATTGATAATAACACATTTTTATTGACAAATCTGACACGGGAGCCTCACCGGTTAAATGAGGGAGATTTATCTCATGACTGCCTAGGTTTGATGCTATGCAGAAAATATAGCCAACAAAACCTCAGCAAAAATCATAAAAATATAGATTCCGACCTTATAAAATATGTCAAAACAAATATAAAATCAAAATTTTAATTTGTGCCCTAGACGACACTCAAACACCATCAAACCCTAGTCACTCCAACTAGGAATGGCTCTAAAATGCATAGCATATATTTGTAGATCTCTTTCCTTATTCTCCAATGGCTCAAATATGCAAAAAAGTCTTCAATATAACTTGCAAAAAAGGATGGGAGGTTTTTGTCCTCCAGCCAACCACAAGAAGGGTTTTAGTTCTTCTTGGAAGGCCACACAATTGGTTTTTCACCGAAAAGTGGAAAGACAATGAACAAACAACCCAGAGGTCCAAATTAGATAAAATTTCCAAAAGTAGATGCTCCAAATGAAGTCCATAATCTCCTTTTATATCCTCATCTTGGCGCTAAAGGTCAAAAAGGCAAGGCTAACCCCTTATAAAGCTTATTTAACCTTTAAGTTGCTTTTAAAAGCCACAAAACCCAACCGACCTGCTAAAATGAAGAAAACATTAAAAATTAGAAAAGAAAGATGCAATTAGAAACCAATTCCTTTTCTAGATCATCCAACTTCGTTGCCACAAAAAGGGAATGGAAAGAAGTCCAAAATCATGCTCTCAAGTGGAAAAAGGGGGACATTACAATTACACCCAGCTGCAAAATTAATTTTATGACAGCAATAAGGAAGCCACAAACAAGGGATAAATATAACTCATAAACCTCTCCAAAAATCACCAAATTGTAGATTCCAACCTTATAAAATATGAAGAACAATAATATCAACTCAAATTGTCCAAAAGTTCCCTAGATCATATCAAACCCTTCACCCAAGCAAGTCGCCTAGGGTTAGAAGGGACGAAATAAATATGAAATCCTCCTTAAATCTCCCTTGTGACGTTCGTATGAAGCCACCAATGCACAAATGAGGGTTTCCAACTCCCCAAGTGTGATCTTATTGAAGGGGTTTCGTCCTCAATAGGTGACCAAAGAAGGGTTTTTGTCCTTGAATGGAAAAAAGAGAAGCTACACTAGCTCCAACTCCAAGTAAATGCCGAAATAGATGATAGATGATGATCCTCCTCTCCATTCGAACGTCTTTAAGTACCACCCCTCCTTTGGCGCCAATGATGAATTAGAAGCCCCAACTTCATGGCCAACCTCCTAATGCACTTTTTTTGAATCTTCACTTAAATTAACTGACCTCATAATGAAGAAATATAAATTCTCCTTGCTAAGTCTTCTTTCCCCTAGTCGAACCATTCCAATGCCATGATTAGCAAATAAAATAATTAATCATGAAGGTGACATCACTTACAACCATGGCACAGTTCCCCTCCTTTGCTCCTTCATTGATGCCCATAAGAGGAGGAATGAGCATAAGGTCTTCCATAGTGACTAGCTTGGAAAAGAGGACATTACATAGATAGAGCAATAGTTGGCAATATCTTGGATATGTTTTAACAGGGGTGACTACGTTTTCTCTTGTAAAAAATGGAAGCCTTTTGAGGGCATTTACTAGAATATCATTCCATGCAGTCAAATCCAATAGGTTATCTCCATTACAGTTAACAAATGGGAGATTTCTTTGACATGGGCCATGAAGACTATAGGGCAAAATTTTCTTCGAAAGGAAACAAAAATTCTATTAGGAGTGAATTGAGCTCTTCGGATAGGCAAACAAATCTTTGCATAGATCTAGTTCTTCTTAGAGAAAGATACAAATATTCAAAATGTCTTTCTCTTCTAAACTGCTTCTTCGGATTGGCCATCAGATTTTCGAGAAAAAATTGAGGGCTCCTAGTCACCAACTGGTTGCAAATGGTTCACAAAACCAAATGAGCTAAAGAACACACCAAAATTTTAGCTAGATATTGAAAATAATCATTCTTGCATCAAACAAATGCTGCAAATATTTCAACAAAAATCAATACTTGTCCCACTGGGCATGCCAAAAATATTGGTGGTTTAAAGTGTCTGTGTTATGAGTGGAGCTCACTTTAACACAACATGGGATTGCTTCAAAAGTGTGGGGCTTGCACAAGTGAAACGAACCTCTAGAGAGAGTTGGTTCTTATCTATCTCTACTCCTAATTCTATCACTAATCTAACCATGCTAACATTGTAGGGGTAAACAGAGAAAGAAACAACCTAAATGGGAAAGGCGATGCGCCAAGATAAGATAAGATAAGATAAGATAAGATAAATATAGTAGTGTCCAACGAATGACCACAAAAGTAGGTCAATGGGACTGCAGCCCAAACAATATACAAAGTGCGAGCGGAGGACAACTCAAAACTAGTTCCCAAAAACAAAAGAAAGGAAAAGAGACGGAGCTGAAACGAAACCCAAAGCCAGTACTCCTACAGGCGTGGGCAATGGAGCAAGCAGGGGAGAAAGACTGGAGAAGCAAAGAAGGGAATGGAGGAAGGGGCAAACGAGGACCAGTGGTCTACTCAGGAATGGTAGCCACACCCCTCAAAACATTTGAGGCCGACGAAAAGAAGCTCCTCATGGACTGGAAACCCAAAGAGGGGGCGGAAACCTCCTCCCTTGTTGAGATCTGAGACTGAAACGACAAGCTAGGGGGAGGAACGGAGCTGGGCTGCCCTCTGGTACGAGTGTGCATCCGATTCTATTTGTGGTGATCAGGGGAAATGTGAAGGTCCAATCAGGGATGAACTGATCTATGCACTGTATCTGGGTCAGAAAGACTCTGACGTTTAGTTCCTCCACCTGCGGGTAGAACCGGAAAGAAGTCTGTAATTCTTCTCGTGGGGATGACTCTCGGAGCAGGATGAAGAATCTGGTCCCAGAGCAACAGAGACTCGCGAATGTAGAGGGCAAGACACTGCTGGTCAATATATCTAAAGAAAACCAGGAGAGTCTCAATCCCTCTGAAGAGGAAATGAAATTGTCTACTGTTCTCATAGTACATGGGGCAACAGAAGATGTAATGAGTCTCGATCTCCATCTCTTGAAGGCTACAGAGCCTACAAAGTCTGTCATCCCGATCAATGTGGTGATCAGTGTCACACTGAAGTCTGTGGAGCCGACCTGAAACTGACCCAGAGGTATAAGGAGAGCATGCACCCAGTGACGAAAGGTGTACTCATGGGTGGATGATGAGTCCACCCCTGATCTCAAGAAAGTGCCCTGCATAAAAGAACATCTTAGGGTGCAAACCCCCATGAGGGTTCACCCAAGTAGTTTGAATGAAGCTCCTGTAGATATCTTCCCGGATGGACCTATTCAACACTTGTTTGGTGGGCAAGAGATGACTGGGAGCATCCAGGGAATACTGGAAAGGGGGGAGACGATTAATTTGGATACGAACTGAATCCAACAAGGCAGAAGTCTCAGAAAACAAACGACCCACAGCCTGGGCAATACTCACAGAGGAACAATAAGCAAGATATGGATACATGTCCCTCTCATCGGAGAGATCACCAAACCTCCTGATACAGTGAAGAAAGATTGATATGTCAAATATAGTCTCCAGACGGAAAGGTTGGGCTTCGAACTTTGCCAAAATAATATGCTGGGGGACCGGCTGCTTGCATCTGATAAGCGGCCAAGGAGGAGAGTCTGAATCCTCTCAGTAGAAGCCCAATTTGTGTCCAAAAGGAAGGGCCCCCAGACAACAGACCCATAAAGAACAGTGGGGTGAATGAGGGAGTTCAAAAGAAACATCTTGGAGGAGATGTCCTGAAAGTGGTGCCGAAAGCATTGTCTCTCGAGAATGGCAAAAGACCCATACCCTTTATTCACCCTCGGTTGAAGAGCACGCCTCATACTAAATCTAGGCCGTAAGAACTGGACTCCCAGGTAGGTGTATGTATTAGTGATTTCAACTGCCTGCCCCTTGAAAAAGAAATGGAGGTGTGATGTCTTCAACCCGTTAAAGACCATGACCTTGGTCTTACCCAGATTGACAGTCAAATGTCAAAGATCACAAAATAAAGCAAGTGCATCAAGTTGTCTTTGAAGCCCCTTAGGAGAAGAGGCGAGTAAAACAATATCGTCGGCAAATAGGACAATAGAAATCAAGACGTGGTGAAGAAGGCAACCATCCCCTTCCAAAAATGTGATCCCGAAGAAAAGATTCCAGCTCATCAATGTAAATGCCAAAGAGGGTAGGAGATAGGGGCACTCCTATTTAACCCCAATGGTGCTCCTGATGAGATCAGACAATCTGTGTGCAGTACGAAGACGACCAAGGATGGACTCATAGAGGCGAATGATGGCGATAATAAGAATCTCAGAAATACCAATGTCTCAGAGTCGCTAGAAGAGGGCCATGCGGGGTACGGAGTCGAAATCTTTTCGAAAGTCTATGAAACAACAGTAAACTTTCGAAGAGCGGTGACGAGCCTCCTCAATAATAGCCTGAAGGGTGAAGATGTGGTCGATGGTGTGGTAACTAGGGCAAAAACCAGCCTAACCTTTGGCTCTGAGCTGCTTCTGCTCCAAAATCTTGGACAACTTGTGGAGAGCTGTAGCATAGAGTTTAGAGAAAGAATGGCCCACCATGATAGTCCTGTAGTTGTTCAGATAAAAAATGGACCCAGTGAATCAAGTGAATGATATGATGAGACCAAGTAGGAGGGAAGCCCATGCTAACCACTTGATTGAAAAGATCTGTCAAATAGTTATCAAAGACCTCAAAACCCTGCTTGAAGAACTTGGATTGGAAACCTTCCACATCAGCTGCCTTGCTACAGTTCAAAGTCCTTATTTCCTCTTTGATATTACGGTGAGTGACGGGATTACTAGGCGGTGGGATGCCAATCTAGGTAGACTGCTGCCCCGAAACATCGTAAAGGGTAGAGGTGTGGGAAAAAATGTAAGATCGATCGCTGTAGAGGAGGGGGAGTGGTGGGGGAAAGATAGTATGCCAGAAGGACCGAGGGTTAGTCCTAAGGGAGGTGGAAAGCATATATCTGCGGTGGGAAATTAAGGATCGCTTCTTACGGCGGAGAAGGCACTGGTAGGCAACCTTAAGAGTGGGGAAGGAGGGGGAGGGCATGAGTAAAAGCCTGGCGAACGCGACGGTGAAGGGATTTACACTCTACATCATACCATTGGTTCATGGGGCAAGATTTAGTAGTACTAGTGGCCGAGGGACGGGTGGTGGAGCTGGGAAAAGATCTCAGGGCAGCCTCCCACATGGCAGAGTAAAGGCATGTGTACTTGGCCTCTGCACTAGGCAGGTTAGAGAAGTGGGGCTCAGAGGGGAGAAGGTGGGTAGTGGAGGAGAGGCAGGAGCAGTGGTGGTGGTAGGAGGACTGGCGACCAGAGAGTAAGATAGGACTGCATGGTCGACAAGGGGAATGGGGGAAATAGAGAAGGAACAGAAGAGGGGAATCAAAGAAGAGAGAAACAGGGATCTTATTCCACTTGGTGTTTGGGAATAGCATAGTAAACTAAACAAATGCAAGTATAATCCATACACACATTTATCATAATTAAACAAAAGACAAGACAACAAAGCAAACACTAGGGAAGATATAAGCCACAACAACTTAACTAATGCATAAAATATGCACAACGATATTAATCTCGTAAAAGAGGCTTTGGATGCATTACAATTGCTAGCATAGAGGCTACGATAAAGAGAGAGAGGAAAAAAACCAATGGAAACCGCAAGATGAAGGACTTGAATGTGGAGAGAGAATTCCCAAAATGGTTAAGATTCTAGATAACAAAACAAACTCTATTATTTATTGAAGAATTTGACAGAGAAGAAGTGGTGAAGGGGACTTGCAAAGCAAGTCAAGATATGTCAAAGAAGTGGGAAGGGGATTTGCAAAGCAAGTCAAGATCTGTCAAAGAAGGGCAGTAGATTTGTTCCTTGTTGCTGAGAATCTGGGATCTTGGATCAGGCATTGAATGGAGAACTTCAATTTGCAGTTAGATCCTATGACAGTGAGTACTCATGCCATCGTCCATTTTTCTGTCAATGGGTGAAAGAATTAACTTCTGCAACCACCTGAGTGATGACCACAAGTCCCAAGTCTATCACTAAGTTCTTGTATCACAAGAATGACTTGGAGTATTACTTTATCAGCAGCTACTAATAACAACCTTCTGCAGCATGCGAAGAAATGGAGAGTAGGTTCAAGTGCATGGTTTCATGGCAGATGCCACAGACTAAAGAAAAGTCCCCATACGTGCTCAAACCAATAAAAGAGTGCATGGAAGGGCAATGTTGCATTAAAACTCAACCAAAATGATCGAACGCAACTCGCCAATCAATTGGGGAGTCGAAAAGAAGAGTGTTGCAGAAAAACAGTGTACCGTGGCACGAGAAGAGCAAGGTGGGGATTGAAAAGGTGATGTGGCTTGAGATAAGAACTTTGGTAGATAAAACATTGTGCGGGACCTACATGGTAGCTTGTGAGTGATTTATGGCCTTGAAAGGTCATGCGAAACTCTGAATAACCTCCATGGAAAAATGTAGTATACAGTGGCTTGGAACAGTACTCCGCAGCTTTCTGCAAGCATCCACGGCATTGATAGTGTGTCATGGCATACTGCGGGTTGCCAGCATGACTTGGAAGCAAGAAATAAGTAGAAAGGAGAAGGGAGAAAGGGGAATTGAAGAAGGGAAGAAAAATGCCAACAAAGATGAAAGCTTAGCATTCTTAAGGCAAGGCAAAGGTTTACGGGCATTCTTGGTTTACGATCTAGCCTTAGAGAGGCAGATGAGACTGTAATATCCCTTTCAAGAGCTGAAACTAAAAAGTAGGAAATGATCTCAAACCCCAATATTAGCAAATTTGATTTAAGAACCAACAAATTGAAAATAAAACCCAAATGAACAACGATCAGATTTTCAAGACAGTGGTGCGAAAAGCATTCAAAACACTTGAAATTCTTCAAATAACTTTGCCAAAATAGATATATGTATTTCAGGCATCCACCAAATCAATATTCAATATGAAATATGATCAAAAACACTGCTGGAAATTAATTGAAAACCAGCGAAGCGCAACTGCAAATAAAATTATGAAATGAGGGTTTAGAAACCCCAAACTCCACAAATAATGATTGATTCCAGCCTTATAAATGACAAGGAAGCCAAATATGAATTCAAATCTGATTGTCATGCCCTAGATGGCACCAAACCGTACACTAATGCAAGTCGCTCCACAAGGGAGAGGCTCAATAATGCATATAAAAAATTGATTATGACTTCTTCCCAAATCTGCAATATTCCTTCAAGTCAAACAAGGAAGGAGGGTTTTCATCCCCCAACCAACCACAAGAAGGGTTTCCATCCTTGGAAGATGCCACACACTTGGATTTCTACCCAAGAGTGGAAGAACAATGAGCAATCAGCCCACGAGTCCAATTTGAGTAAATGTGCCAAAAGTAGATAATGCAAATGAGCTCTCTAATCTTCGTTTATACCCCATCTTCGGCGCCAAATCCCAAAAGGACAAGGCCGACCCCTAAAGAGTCCTTTATAATCTTTAATTGGCTTCATTAATGCTCCAAACCCAGCCGACCTGTTAAAAAGAAGAATACGCTAAAAGAAAACATTAAAAATTAGAAAATGAATGCAAAAAAGCTCAATTCTTTTTCCCAACTCTTCTACTTCATTGCCATGGAAAAGGGGATGGCAAGAAGTCGAAAATCAGGTCCTTAAGTGGGAAATTGGTACATTACAAAGACTTTCCAGTGTTGTGTGGCTCAGGCCAGTAGTTTGCAGCCCACAAAGTAAAGAAACCAGTATTCCATGGCCTATAGACTGAAGAAATTGCCGCCAACTTTGCCAAAAGAGACAAGCGTTTGAGGGGCATGGACCATAAAGGCATAAGATTGATCAAAATAGCAAGGGGTTCATTTTGGTTAACAGATCCCGAATAGAGTCAGCAAGAGAGGGCACCCTTGCATAATCAATATCAATTGGGACAGTTACGCTTCAAACAGTTCCTACTTGTTGAATTTTAACATAAATTGTGATAGTTACAATTAACGCTTATAGAGCTGCAACATCTTTTGGAACCTTGCTTGAAGCAAAGATAAAAGAGATGTCGTGACCATACTTCGCATACTCAGCATTGGCAGACCAAATATTTTCCAAATCGACAAAACTAAGCAACTTTAAAAATACTTAAATTTCATCAAAAGCATAAATCAGCAAGTACCGTCAAAAAAATTGCTGAAACTCAGCTGCACAGGACTTGCGAGTTTGGGCAGAAAATGCTCATTTCAGGAAAAAAAACTCGTTAGTACTCTGGAACTTGCCGAGTACTTGGGGAGTAAGCAACTATGGTTGTGATAGTGTTGTTTGTCAGTACTTTGCAAATGATATTGGGATATATGCTTTTAACATGTAATGATGGCATAAACATAACAAGTGAAGTGATGTAAAGGAAATAAGCATAGTTTGTACAAAAAAAATCAAGTCATAAACATTGTGTAGTTTCTACTAATTTCCTTCTCCAACAGTGTTCCTATACATTTTCCCTTGGATATCTCAATGTCCTATCATATTGATAGAGAATAATCCACCACGTATAGAACATTCAATGAATGGTAATAAAATCTGTTTGCATTTCCAGTTTACCATGTATATTTATGTAAACTTGGTTATGTAGTTAGACACCAGTTGTATAATTCATAATAATAATATAGATATGAACTACATATATGCACAGCACTAGATGTGTGTATGCACATGCAGTCCCCTGTCGTGACACATTTGAATTTTAAATTGGCATACAAACAACCGCACCTGCACAGGTGCCCCTGCATCTCGGTAGCTATGTAGACAAGGTTAAAATGAGTAAAACAGCTAGGTTGGTGACCTTCAACTGGTAACAATAACAGAGATAAGGATAATCATATCATATAATTTCATATTCGCTATTGTCCAATAGAAAATTTATCTACATGCTTTACATAGATGAATGATTTCATTGTAACTTGTAATATATGATGTGTCAATTGCCTTTTGTATGCATTTCTATTGAGATAAATCTAAAAAAATGTTTTTGAACTTTGCATAGTGCATAGTGCATACAATATTCATATGCCATAGTAATGACTCATGAGAGATTCGGACTCGGTGGAAACTCAACGGGCTGATTTTTGACTCGGATTCAGATTCGGACTCTAATTTAAAAAATATATAACTTATAAACATATGTTTTCAATGGTTCTTATTTTATTTTTAATTGTCATTCTGTAGATACTTGTTAGTCGGTTGACTCTTTAAATCAGGTCTTAGACTCACGGTGACTGACTCGGGTTGTGACTTGACAAGTACTTGCAGAGAAACGCTGCCATGATACACACATGATATCATATCATAAGCTTGTAGCATCAACAACACCAAACACAACCATAAAATAACATCAGCAACACCAAACACAATAAATACATTTTTAGTTATAACAAAGATTATTAGATTAGACATGCTTCCATACCAATTCCAGGATCCAATCCCATTTCACACAGAATTGTTACACCAGCACTTTTAGCTCTTTCATTTAAATCAGACATGTTTTTATCAACATAGCTTGCTGTGACGAGATGTTTACGTAGCTGCAAAAAAAACCCAATTTTTTTTATTAACGTTGCTTATAGAATGCATCATTGCAAAAGGACAATCCACATAAAGAAGACATAGCATGCAATGATCTCCCTGAGTTATTGTTTTGGTTCGGGTACATGGAATCAGGTTCAGCACTGATAAATAGACAATGATAACTGAATGCCAAATGCCATCATAAGTATGAACTATTATAACAAAATTAGTAGTCATTGTCATATTTCTCTTCATAGAGAGCATCAACATCATAATCATCATAATGTGGTAACTATGCAATGAGAGGTAAGTAGGTTATTTTTTGTTTTGCTTTAGATGAAATGAGAGGAAAGTGTTGATTTTTGTTTTCCTTTTAGCTTTTAGTGTTTTCTTTTTTGGTTTTAAATTCATATGTCACAACCAAACACTGATTAAAAAACAACAGGCAAACAACTCATGGTTTCCGCCCGAGGACCAGTACTAGGGGGTTGGGGGTTGGTACCCAACTACCAAGGTTTTCCCAAATCAGTGTTAAAGAGCTAAGTAGAACAATCAAGACTACTTTAGTGAAGCGTTTACTATATCTAAGCTACTCAATATATGGAGGTATTCCTTAAAAAGCAAAAATAAAATCATTTACCTTAAATAAGTCTATCTTGATTTGTATTGGCTTTTGCAACTTTAAGGTTTAAAGTTAGAATGAAAATATGTGTACACAAAGGAAGTTCACATACTTATTTAATGCCAAGGCTCGTGTAATGACGATTTCCATGTAAATCCTGTCAAAGACATGCTATTAAACTAATTCTGCGAAAGTTGGTGCACTTAGGAGTATTTAGGCTGCCTGGGAAAAAATTACCGGTTTACTCACTTGGAGAGTATCTGGTAATCAAACTAGTTGGAATTTCGCTAATAGCACAATTTGGATGTGGAAATTACATGATGTGTCTATAGCCAATACCCCACATTTTAAGGCATGTAGGTTTAATAAAAAGATATTTTCTTAGGGAGTGCTTTGTGAGAAGCTAATGCACATAACTGGAAAGAATCGAGGTCTGTAATATCCCCTTCTCAAAACTAACAGGTTTGAAGACCCTTAGCCTATTCTTGGTTTCTTGACGGCTAAGGGATAGAAAATAATGGAAACGAATCCTAATAATCTAATTTTAGTGCATAGTAATTTTTAATATAAGCACTTTAATTATTTTTAATAAAGTAAAAACACTTCATTTTTATTTTATGCCCCAAGGAAAAAAGCGAACCATATGAAAGAAAAAAAGAGGGAAATAAAATATTAAATTAAAAGAAATTCCTTACAAAGTGGAGTGAACCATTTGGGCCTATTGTGTTGAGTTTTGTGCCCCTTACAAGCATAAAAACAAGTCGCCACACTTGGGAGAGGATCCTTTTGGCTATTTTGATATCGATTGCTTGGTTTTGGGTTGTTTTCTCTTCCATTCCTCCACTAAAGGACAAAAACCCTTTGGTGTGGTTGCATTAGAGGACGAGAACCCTCTTTTGCTAAGGTTGAAGAACGAAAACTCTTCATCCTTTGTGAAGATTCTCCATTTTAGGAGTTTCCATTGAACTTTAAAGAGTGTTTCAGATTTTCAGCAATGATTTGTATCTTGGTATTGCAGAAATGCGGCACTTTCAATTAGGGTTTGAAGGCAAGGTTGTTGGTGAGGATTTCTACCTCCATTTCTAGCCATTTCCTAGGGTGGAAACCCCTTGTGGATGAAGTTTGGTTCATTCTAGGGCATGGCTATTCCAGATCTCAACACCATTTGCTTTATCATAAATTTGGAGGCCATTTTTAGTTTTGTTTTGGAGAATTTGAGCTTGGAATCACTCTTTTCCGGCCATTTTTGTAAGTTGTCCTTCTACAGACATAAAATAAATTTCCAACTCTTGTTTTGGTCCCTAAAATTCAGTATTTTGGTGTTTTTGCATTCATAAATTATTATAAATATTTTTGGCATAAGATTTAGACATTTTGAGATCAGATTTGAGGAATTTTGTGGCTCTTTTTCTCCATAACAGTTTGCTCTACCTAGGGTGTATTTCAAATCTTTGTTTTGTGGAAGAAAATATGCATTGTTGTCCTAATATCTTTGATTCTAGCATGCTGCAATAAATCAAAGTTTTCTAGTGTTCCCTTCTGGTTACAATATCTTCTATTGGGGACATTACAGTGGTATCAGAGCAGCGATTCTTAGCAACCTGTGAAAGGATATCAAATCTTCATGCACAAGGAGAAACACGCTCAGGTTTATTAATAAGATAAATATATTAATGTCCAACAAATGACCACAAAAGTAGGTCAAAGGAACTGCAGAAAACAGGGAGCACCGATACAAGGCGGGAAAACTAAAGAGTTCTCGAGAAAGATGAAATACAAAGACAAAAGAAGTGGCCAACCGGAAGAAAGAAAATACACCACCCAAAATGGGGGTGGAAAAACATGTTAAACGAAGGTGGGGAAAGACGACCAAGGAAGAGAAAGGAGGAAATCCCATTAGGGGATGGAAGATCCAACTCTCCTAACATCAGAGAAGAAATCAGACTCCAAGGAAAGAAATCATGGAAGATCTCGAGCGCAAAGAGCTCCTCCTACGGATGACATCAATTTTTTGCAAGAAGTAATCACACAGAGTCAGAGAGATTTGCAATAGTATTTGCAACAAGCTTTTCAACATGCTTTGAGGGAATCTCGAAGGGAAATGTGTGATGCATTGATGGGTTCTGTCATGGACTTGGCTAAATCTTTTCATGGTCCGAATGCAAACATATCGACCAACCAAGGAGTAGCAAATAATGGTGAAGGAAGTTCTTTCGGTCAAGAAAGGACCTCCATTAAACCTCCTCAAATATTCAGAGCCAAATTCCTTCAAAGAAAAAAACATTCAGTTGAGTTAGATCCACCAAGTGACACGGAAGACCTAGAGGCATGGGGTGAAGAATATGCAGCCCTCAGCTACAGTGTGTGAGATATGTTGTCCTTTAAAGTTTTTTTTCAGTTGAAGAGTAGTAAGGGCATTGAAAAGAATAGAAGATTTTAACAGGAGCAGCCACGAAGAGATGCACAACAAAGATTGGGAAAGGTAACTCTTCCTTCTTATGACAGATCCGATAAGTGTTCAGCAAGAGCATGGTTGCAAAAGTTAGACACATACATGTCTTTGAATCCCATGTATGAGGAAGAAGCCCTCAAATTTGCCACATTGCATTTGGGAGGGGTTGCACATGAATGGTGGTACCTTGGGCTGATCCGGAGAGCCATTTTAGGGAGTTGGCTCAACTCAAACAAGAAGGATGAGTAGATAAATATATTTTTGAATTTTAGAGGCTTGTAGTGATGGTTCTGGATGTGAGTGGACGAAGGCTTGTGGTGTTGTTCATTAAAGGCCTAGTGAAACCACTTAGAGGCCTAGTGAAGGCTTTCAACCCTTCTTCTCTACATGAAGATATCAAGAAATATTGAAACTTCAATCCCTAAAAACAAAATTCTCCCTTTTGGACAGCATAGAACTGCACCTTTTGGGCAGCAAAAAGGATCATTTGGACAGCCAAAGACCACTCTAAGTGGGGAGAAAAAAACCACTTTTGGGCAACAAGGTAAGTCAATTCAAGGGAATTCAGATCCAAGAGGGTTGGAAAAAAACAAGGAGATAGAGGCAAAAAAAGAGCTAAGAAGGAAAAAATTATGCTTTAGCTGCAAAGATCCATGGACACCCGGACATTGTTGCCTTGGCAAAGGGGCAACCCATTACATTGAGGTGATTTCAGACGAGGAAGAAGAAGAAGAAAGTGCTGATCAAGAAGAAGCCGAAGAACAAGCGACGGAAGGAGTGGTTCTCACGGATGGCACACTTGCTATCTTATTTGGAGCTCCTACATACTATGCATTTTGAGTTAAAGGTGTCCTACAAAGTCAAAGAATCACAATATTGATAAATAGTGGTGCTACCCACAACTTCATTGATGGAAGCTTGGTCACTAGGATGAGATTGATGATGGAAGACTTCCAAGGTTTCAATGCGACCATAGCAGATGGATTCTCACTTTGAAATGTCCCTCTTTCTAGAATGACAATATCGAAGACCTTTAGCCTATTTTGTCTACCCGACGGCTAAAGAGTGAACACGAGGGTGACTTAAGTCATAATAAATTATTATAAAGTGCCAAAAAGAAAAAAAGGAAAATAATAGAGCACTTATATTAATTTATTTGACTTAATTATAAAGTGAAAATAGAAAAGAGAAAAAAGCACTTATTAAAATTGTATTTTAAAGGATAAAGTGTGACTAGCCTAGGGGGCAACTAAAAATAGTAAAGAATGTAAAAGTTCATGGGTTTAATCATAATGTATTCCCTCAAGGAAATTGCGACTTACTCTAGGAGAGGAAAATGGAGGGAGAAAAGCATTTAATGCTAAAGGAGCTGATTGGCTTGTAAAAGGGTTACTTTGGGTCACTTTTTCCTTTAAAGGAAGAAGTCGACTTGAGGTTTATTAAAAATTCTGAGAACTACTTGTGTAAGCTGAAATTTGCAGCTGCAATTCTGAGGACGAAAACCCTCAAGGAAAAGAGTGAAAGGGGAATGAAAACTCTCCTTTGGGCTCATCTTTTGTATTGGAGACTCAAGTCAAACCTGGTTGTTGAACCATTATATTTTTGTACCAGCTGGAGTGACCCAGTTGTAGGTAGATTTTGACATCTTTGAAGGCTCTAAAAATCAGTTCTGGGTACCTGCTGTTGGGAGCTGAGTTTCAGATATTTATTTTAATATTTTTAGAGCAATTTGTGGGGTTCTAAACCCTCTTTTTCACTGCTGTAATCAAGGACAGATCTGCAGTATTCTATCAATGAAAATCAGTCTTTGTGGAGCTTAAAATTGATATTTCTCTTTGCCGCAAGTTTTCTTAAATCATTGCTGCCCTAAAATGAGAAATCAGTCCTTTTTAGCATCTCTTATGGTATTTTTCTTCCATGATACCAGTCACCATTTCTGGGTATTTATTTGCAGCAGTATAAGTGATTTACAAGAACATACAATTCCGTCTAGTGTCTGATTTGGGCTTTAATAAAATCTGCATATTGTTTGGAGAGGGAAAATTATCTAATGTTGTCTGATTGGTGTGATTTTCATATAAAACCCTAGTCACATTTTCCTTGTAAAAATCAGATCTGCCATAATAAATTTTGAGATATCTTTCATAAATTAATTCTTCAGCAAGGGAATTGCCTAAAATCCATCTAGGGCAAGAATTGTCCATTTAACAACATTACACATTCTCATGCACGAAGAAGACTCCACAACTTGAGCTCACTTTAGGGAGATGCAAGGTAAGAGATGATTTCTATGTCATTGGCATTTGTGAAACAGATGTGGCACTTGAAGTACAATGGCTGCAATCTTTGGGCGAATTCACTGAAAACTACCAAACCATGGAGTTAAAATTCAAGGTGCAAGGCAAGGAATTTGTACTACAAGGCATGAGGAATGGTGCTCCCCAAGTTGTGACAACCAAGAGTATGGAATGATCTTTCAAAAGACGGCAGATTGCATGGGCTGTGCACTGTTTGGTAAGAAATACATCCTCATTTTCATCATAGCAGTCCTATCATGTTGACATTTAGCCTATTTTGGACAAGCATGCTAAGGTGTTCAATGATTTACCTCATGGGCTGCCACCGCATAGAAGTTTCTAGCATATTATTAAGTTAGAACTGGGTTCCACTCCGGTAATATCTTGTCCTTACCACCATCTAAGGGCCTTCAAGGAAGAAATAGAAAGAGAATTCAAGGAGTTGCTCGAAATGGAGCTCATAAGGCCTAGATCTAGTCCTTTCGCTTCTTCGGTTGTTCTTGTGAAGAAGAAGGATGGAAACTTGAGGATGTGTGTTGACTACTGGTTGTTGAACAAGAAGACAATCAAAAATACGTCCTCACAGATGGCACACTTGCTACTATTTTCAGCCTTTGTTTGTGGTTGTCCTGCTGCTATAATAAATTTAATTACAGCAGTATATCTTAGCTGATTTTCTCCATTTGTTTGTTACCAATTGGATGAATATTGATTTCCCTAATTGAAATAATTATTTAGAAGTATTTTTCATCTATTGTGCATGGTTATTTGGTGAATTCTAAGTTCTTATACAATTCTCCTTAGGGTTTTAAAGGATATTACAGGTGTTGTTATAAAAAATCAGGTTTCACTTCACTTGGGTTTTTGTGGTTTCCTTTTTTTTTCAGTTTTAGCCCTTGAAAGGGATATTACATTTCATCCTTGGATGAGGTCCTCAACCCAAGGGGTTTCGTCCTTGAGAGAGTAAAAGGGCTACACTAGCCAACTTTCACCAAAATATGAATAATCACCGAAAGCACGAATAGTTAATTCCCAAGCGACCTCCTTATATAGCCACAAGGAGTGTTTTCTACAATATAAAATGATGGCCAACCCCTTAAGGTAAGTGCTAATAAATAAATAAATGGTATTTGGAGCCTACATGCTCATAATACTTAAATCCCTCTATTGCAGCGCTAGGCTTTCCAATAGGATACATGATAATAAATGAAACAACAATAAATATATAATTCAGATCTTCCCCTTGCTTTCCTCCTTAGACCCATGGGGAAGGAATGGGTTAAGGTCTTCGAAAATCAGCCTTAAAAAAGGAACGTGACAGTTAGGTCAGCTGGGAAAGATGAAAAGCCAGTGGAAGAACAGAAGGAAAAAGGAACTATTAATTCTCCCAACAAGGTCGTTAAGAAATCTTTAATTGGTTTTGGTGCCACATCAAGATATAAGGAGTCACTTGGCTTGAAAAGGGTTATGCATACTATGGAATTAGTTTCTCTTGGAGTTGGGAGCTTGTTTGCTTTCTCTCTCATCCATTGAGAATGAAAACCCTCTTGGAGAACCTATTGAGAACAAAACCTCTCAATAGTGAGTTGGTTTGAGGATGAAACCCCTCAAGCTTGCAACAAAGTGGTTTCATAGGGAGTTATTTTCAGATTTGAAGGCATTTCCAGCCCTCTTCTAAGGTGGCGACTTTCCCACGGTGGCATTGGGGGTCTTCCAGGGCACGACAACATCAAACTCAGCCATCATTGTGTTTCTCATATTTTGAGCAGTTGGAATCTACATTTGGACTTTATTTCTGGGCTTGGAATCCTTCATTTCCAGCCATCTTTGTAAGGGTTTACACTGCTGTTATTATACTTAATTAAATAAATTCCAGCTGGGGTTTGAAGGCTTATTTCTTGTTGTAAGGGTATGCACTGCTGTTATTATATTTAATTAAATAAATTACAGATGGGGTTTGAAGGCTTAATTCTTGTTTTATATTTGTTCTAAAATATTTCTAAGTTGCCCAGCATGTTTTGGATTGTGTCAATGATGCATTTTTTAAGAGAGATTGCATTTTCCTTGCTGCTGTTGTAAAAATCCGACTGCTGTACCTCACTGTCATAAACATTCAGTTGGCTGTCATAATTTCCAGTTTACTATCTATTGTAGTTTGTGCAATTTTCCTTTGTTTCAGTTAGATACCGGAAAGGGACATTACATTCTAGGTGTATAATTGAGCTTGGTTCACGATAAGACATCTGAATGATAGGCCAGGGCCCAGTACATGTCCTACCTACTTAACTACTATGCCTATGTTGTAAAGGGAACTTTCAGTCTCAAGTTCAAAAGTACAAGCACTAATGCAATTCAAAGAGCCTCTTAAAAATGGCTCAATGCTCGAGCATCTTGTGATCTCCATCAAAGGGCTTTCTGATTAGTGAAGTAGAATAGATTGGAAAATGTGTTAGTTGTTGCACATGAACTTCCTACAGAAGATCATATCCTCCAAAAAAAACCTTCGGATCTGAAATGTTGGATGGAATGGATCGTTCACAAAGGACCTTGAATTTATCTAGATTCACATGTGCTTCATGCTTGTAAATGAAAAAGCCTAAGCACTTGACAGAGGTTTGTCCAACATAGGACTCCCTTTTGTCTTGGAACTGATATTGAAAAAAAAGATGTAGCATTGTTTGCACATCAACTAGGTGGTTGTCTCAAGTCTTTTACCGAGAGAGATGACAAGATAGGACCTGCAAACATCATTGATTATGTGCATGAATGTGGCAGGTGCATCAGTGATTCCGAAAGGCATGAACAACCACTCGTAAAGCCCAAATTTGGTCATAAAAATTGCCTTGCCGATTAATCTACTTGGAAACAAGTATGGGTATGGGAATCACTATTTTTTTGGGACCCTTGGTTTGGTTTGTCTTGGAAACTCTTGATGCATAAAACATTAAATATTAAAAATACAAAGAAAACCAACAATAGTATCTATCAATGTTATCTACATAATCAACATTAAAATTTATAATAAATACTATATAATTGACGATTCAAAATATCATCACAATAATATGATTTTTTAAATATTTGGTTTTTATAGACATTCCAACAGAATTTTCCCGCGATTGCATTAGAATTGCTTCAAAAACACCAACCATAATATCTATCAATGTTATCGACATAATCAACATTAAAATTTATAATAAATACTATATAATTGACGATTCAAAATATCATCACAATAATATGATTTTTTAAATATTTGGTTTTTATAGACTTTCCAACAGAATTTTCCCATGATTGCATTAGAATTGCTTCAAAAACACCAACCAAAAGATTTTGTAGGGTCTGGTAAATTTCCAACAAAATTCTAGCTTGGAATTTGGGTTAGAATCATATTGCTTCAAGCATAGTTGGAATACTCTGTGAGTACTTGCGGAGTTGGCAAGTACTCGCCACAAATTTGAAACAGCAAATATTCACAGATATAACTCGCCGAACAGACTCGGCAAATATTCACCGAGTATATTTGCTGAATATTCGCCAATATTCGGCAAGTCTGTGTCCTTTATTCGCTTGAAAACGTTTTGCTTCTTTTAAAAGACTAGCAGCATTTCAACATGTTTGATATAACTCAGAAATCCTCATAATGTAATTACGGAAACTTACTTGCAGAAACATTTATGCATTAGTGCCCTTCTGCAAGAAAGCTGTCCTATTTGGTTTTTTGCAGAATATAGCTCAAAATTGCAAGTTCCAAGTCAACCATGCTCAAACTGTTATGTTTCAGCGGGGTCACGAATGCCATTTGTAGAAAATTTGGTGCTGTTTAAAACCCCAAATGGAGAAGATCAACCTACAAATCCCTTTATTGTTCTTTTGATCTCCTCCCCAAAATTTGAACTCATAAGAATTCTTTACTGTCAATTTGATGTTATGACTGTTAGAATGTTCTTACAATGCTGTTGTACTCTCATACTTAATGAATATGCTCAAACGCCACATTCACAATACTCTGTGTATGTAAATGTGTTATGGGATGGGCAGAATGATTAGTCTTAAAGCTTAATTACAGGGGAGTAGCCAAAAACTTTGTAAGAGTATGAGGTGGTAAGGATGATATGGATTACATGTATGACATGAATAAGGATGTGTAATCATATATACATGCCATGATATTGTTATGCGGCAGGGATGGCTGCATGGAATAAGAGGTTCCCTTGTAGACACATGTTGTTCACATGAGCAGCCCTAACTAGCAGCACAAAATTTTACATACTTATTTGATACATTTTGTAACTATATTTTGCATAAAATTTATGTTTTTTAAAGAAACTTGTGTATTTTTTAAGTTGCTGAATATTCCTGAATATTCGCAGAGCCTTGCCGAGTTTTTGCCGATTCAAATTTTTTTGGGTTTGTCGAATACAAGTATGCGAACTATGGCTTCAAGCGTATTGTGGAGGGACAGGTGAGGGGTGGTCAGTGTCCGGAGGGATCCGATAACATATCTTCTAGGCATCACAAGGCTCCATGCGAACTCGGTTATATTGCTGACTTAACTCAATCTTAGTCAAGTACTTAGCACTTTGAAGCTAGTTTGGAAGCCGTCGATATTGAGGAGTGGGAAACGCTTCTTCACGGTGACCAAATGTCACTCCTTATACTCCTTTGGCACTAATACAACAATATATTTACAAGAAGGGCTAGGCAATCTTTTTCTCTTCGAGAAACTATGTAATATCCCGTTTTTCCAAGCTAGTAGCTATGGAAGACCTTATCCCATCCTTCCTCGTGGGACTAAGGATTTAGAGATAGAGGAAAGTCATCTGAAGATATCTAGATTAGTTTTAGGAAATATTGCACTATTTTATGTTGTATTCCTATTCGATGCCTAGCGCTCCAATAGATAAAATAAATTACTTAGTTAATTAGTTATTTGGTGAGCATATATGCTCAAATTAGAAATAGACTTTAATAATATAGGGTTGGCCATAAGTTATGATGTAACACCCCTTATGTTATAAAAGGAGGATGCTTGGCCATTATTATGTCATGTTGAATCTTATTATTTCTTCTTGGTAAAGGTTGTACCTTTCCTATCTCTCTCATCAAGGACAAAAACCCTTGTTTGAGATCCCTTCAAGGACGAAAACCCTTGATGGTGGAACTTGTCTTGGAGACGAAAAACCCTCAAGGAAGGACATTTGGTATACTTGAATATCTTAAGGTGTTTCAAGCTAATATCTTGTTATCTAGCCCTAGACAATTTGCATCATGAGCATTTTTGAGGTGTTTTGACGGATGTATGGTTTAATTCTTGCATGGGTGGACTTGTACTAATTTCTAAAGGTGGAAGCAATCATTTCTTTGCATATTGAGCCAATAATTCAACTTTTCCAAGAGGGGCAAATAGCAAAGAAGTGGGGTTTGCATTAATTGGAAGGGTTTCTCCGTGTTTGGTTTGCATCATTCAATTCCTCATATTTTATAACGCTGAAATCCACCTTGATTTTAGGAGTTTGACCTATTTCCAGCCCTTGGTTGTCGCTGCACTGCTGCTGTCATAAAATGAAAATGCAGTTATTTATTTGAGCCAATTAATTCAACTAGGGTTTCCAAGGGGCAAATTCATTCTAGCATTCCTAGGCTTCCATTAATTGGATACTTTTCACCAATGTGTTTGCTAAGCATCATTCAATTCCTCATATTTTATAACGCTGAAATCCACCTTTTTATGATTTTAGGAGTTGTCTAAGACCTATTTCCAGCCCTTGGTTGTCGCTGCACTGCTGCTGTCATAAAATTAATTGCAGTTGGGTGTAATCACTTGTTTTCTCTCCATTTCTTTGATGTAAATTGGATTGATAAATGTTTTCGTGATTGAATTAATTATTTAAAAGCATTTTCAGCAATTATTACATCATTGTATGATGAGTTGTAGTCCCTATACAGTTCGCTGCTAGGGTTTCTGATATTTTTAAGCCTGGTGTTATAAAAATCAGATTACTCTCGAGTAGGATTGGTGTTGTTTCTTATTTTTCAGTTTCAGCCCTAGAAAGGGACATTACATTGGTATCAGAGTTTCGGTCTTCCAGCCTAAGGGTTTCTTGCTAGAAGATAGATGGCGGATAAAAAATTTGGCGATGCTAGATTCAAAAGGCTTGGCCTACGGAAAGAAAGATTGGTCAATAAAATGGCTGAGTTGATCCATACCCTTCAAGATCCAAATGGTGGAAGGAGCTCTTCAAAGGGAGTCAATAATACTTAGCCATCCAACGTGGACAACATTGCTACATGGTATGAGGAGAATAGGGCTCCTCCGGAGAAGATTCGTGATGCCATGTCATTTTCTGATTTCGTCGGAGTAAGCAAGGGAAGATCAAGGCCTAAACCTAGGTAGTAAGCTACGCAAGAAGAAAAATCAGGACTGCAAGTAATGGAGAAGAAACAACCCATAGAGGAATCCATGCTACAAGTGGAAGAGGGGGAAATCATGGAGCATGAGTCCCAAGTTAAAGGTTCCTTAATGTTTATTTATGATTCATTGGTTTCTAATGGGCATGTGTGGCTAATTGTTGAAAAATCATATTTGCATAACATAATGTGGAAGAGGGTAATCCAATTATCATTTTGGAACATGAAGACAAAACAGATCAACCCATTATGGAGGAGGAAGAACCATCGCAGGAGTTGCTTACAGTGATGGATCAACCTTTGGGAGCCCTAGAAGCACCCACCGTCCTTGTCAAAGGTGATCCCTTGACTGATTTTCCTTACAGCCCAATGAAAGCGCAAGAGGATGGAGAAATTGCTAAGCAAGAACCAAGCGAAATGGAAGGTAAAGAACTTTGGATTGTTCATGATATTCCCTTGATTTCTAATGATTGCAAGTAGCAAAATACTAAGGGAACTTGGGAGCATGAGCAAAAGGATGAACGGAAGCATCAAGAGCAAGATGATGAAGTGAATGTTGGAGATAGCCCAAGCAATTCTCATAAGACAATAGAAGTTAAGCATATTGGAGATAGCCCAAGCTATGGAGGTGTTTCAAAATCATAGCTTTCTTGTACACCAATTCAGTTTTGTTGTATAGAGCCATTTGATGAAAAGAATAAAAATATGTCATGGTTGAGGCTCCATTGTAAACCATGGCAAGTGGCTGTACATCTTGATCAACAAGCTAAAAATGGGGTTATAATTGGAGAAAAATTTGAATATTGGAGGATCTATGACGTGGAGTTTCCAAATGAAATTGTTATGAGATACACCCATGAAAAAAGGGTCTTTCCGGGTGCCCATGACCACCTTCAGCCCGCTGTAATTTTCAGACCAGCAAACAATGGTAAGCCCTCTGATATTTTGTTTGAACACGACAAGATTCTATTGCATCATTATTTGTCATTGCCATGCTTTGGTGATCATACCTATGCTAAGGAGGTATAGGAGCAAGCTTGGGAGGAGAATTTTGGCCAAGGATTCAGTATACATCTCCCAAGCAATGCCTATGAGAAGGGTTTTCATGACAGCCTAAGGTGCAAACATATTTAAAATTCTTTGTTCCCTACTTCATCATCATGTTGGGCTGGTCATCACAAACTCTTGGTCACAAGTTTGGGCTTCAAGATAGAGGTTGCTTTGCACATATTGATGGAGAGAAGAAGTATGGTGAAGAGTTACATAGATTGCTTACATCCTTGGAATCGGGGTAAACCCTTGAACCTCAAAGAAGGTGAAGGTAAAAATTCTAGTTTTGATTTTTCCTCTCTCTACTTATGGAAGTACGGAAAATTGATGAGTTTGTATGGAGTTGGGAGGAATTCTAGCATGGCATGTCTGAGGCATCATAAGTATGAT
Source organism: Taxus chinensis (assembly GCA_019776745.2). Lineage (NCBI taxonomy): Eukaryota > Viridiplantae > Streptophyta > Pinopsida > Cupressales > Taxaceae > Taxus > Taxus chinensis. The sequence continues at coordinate 838,280,707 of CM034148.1, read as the reverse complement.
AAGAATTCTGATTTTCTTTTCCATATGATGCTAACTTATGGTTCCATGGAAGGATGAAAGGATAGGAGGGAAAAGAATAACCATGATGACTATGATGCATGGCTCAATTCCATGATATTGCTGTATTTTAATCTTCATGATCAGCTTGCACCAAGAAAAGAAAAGGCTAGGAATGAATGGTGTAGCAAAAGGTGTGTAGATGCTTTGATGCAACATCAAACTTAATTTTATGCACAGGAAGTAGGTATCATTGTGGGCTGCAAAAGGGGAAGGAGATCTGATTTTGAGATCAACATGATGGATGACAATTTTCTGCATTGCAAAATGAGCAAGATACAACTGTCATACCTCATAGAAAAGTACAAAGTATGTGATATTCTCTTGAAAATTATCCCAGCTGAAATCATTCTTGTTTGTGGAGTACTTTGGTCTCAATTTTTGGAAACACTCAGCATCAAATATTATGGTGAAGGACTAGATTTCCGGATAGGAATCAAAAAAATCACATTTCATGGCACAATGAATAAAGGAAGCATGGTGGCAAGGAAAGATGAGAAGTAGAACCATGGTCCCATAGATACAGCTGAGTTTAGAGAGAGGTCTGATTTTATTTCTTTATCAGCTGATCATTATTTTTCCATCTCATTTCTTGCTCTATGGACTGCTGTAAATAAAAATTCAACAGTATTTTGGATGGTTGTTAGGGCAGCACTCTTTGAGGATATGTATCCTGCACTTTGGGGGATGATTTCAGACACTGTTAGCTTCCCTTTGGAGAGGTAAATGCATCATTACAACAGTAATTGGCGTGGCAAGCGAAGGATTATTGGGTGTTTGGGTCTTGTGAACACAAAATGCATTCGTCACCCTTGTGTGGAGATACTAATCACATTCATACGCAACTGTATTTTGGCTTGCATGAGCACCTACCAACCAATCAAAAGAGAAGATAAGTCTAAGGAACCTAAGGGAGGATTGATCCACAAAACTATGGAGCATATACTTTGTGTTGTTCCCGTGGGTTGGTCCTGTCAAATCTTCACCATCATCCCCATCATCAGTGTCATCTAAGTGACCAGGTTCGAGTTCGAGTTCAAGTTCGAAAAGCATAAAATTCGGTTCAAGTTCGCCCAATGGATAAAGTTTGAAAAAAAATCGCCATTAAGTTCGATTCATAGAAAAACATAAAAACTTTAAAATTAAATAATGAATAAAAATAAAAAATAAAAAATATTATAAAAACATTTAAAACATCACTGAATATATATATATATATATATATAAACTACTTCCTATTAGATTGTTACGATAAATATAACAAACTAATGTAGTGCGACACTGTAGCGTGAATACTGTAGCAAAACTAGGGTTTATAAAGACCAGTTTGGGCTCTTTCCCATGTTCTTTTTCCCGCCCATGTTGTCCTGATTTTTTGGCATTTTTCCCAAAACGAACTACATGAATTTCAACGAATTTTTTGGGTACGTGGAAAGTTTGACGAATTTCAGATTTTTTGCAAAAAGTTCGGCGAACCTAGTCACTTAGACTGTCATCATCAGTGAGAACATTTGCTTCTATTTTCACAAAACGGGTGCTATGTACATCAATCGAGTCTGTGGAAGGAGCCTCAGCTTTTTTCTTCTCAAAGAACTCAACATCCCTGTTGGTGTAGACTTTCTTGGTTTTTGGATCCATCAATATGTACCCAAGATCTTCTTCATTGTAGCCAATGAAGATGTATTTCTTTGATTTCATGTCCAACTTCTTTCTCTTTTGCTTGGGTATGTGCATGTTGGCTTTACACCCGAATACTATGAGGTGTGCAATGGATGGCTTCTAGTTTGACCATGCCTCATGTGGTGTTACTTTGTCAAGAGCAACTATGGGCACTCTGTTCAACAAATACACTGCAGTCTTTGTTGCTTTGTCCCATAATGTCTTTACCAGTCTTGAATCATTGATCGTGCAATGCACCATCTCCATGATAGTACGGTTCCTTCTCTCAATAAAACCATTTTGCTGTGGTGAGTTTGGAGGAGGCATTTGTCGACAAATCCCATGAACTTCCAAATAGGCTTTGAACTCAAAACTGATGAATTCCACCACTCGATCTGAGCAGAGAGATCTGATTTTGCGACTAGTCTCGTTTTTAACGACCACTTCGAACTTCTTGAAGTTCTCGAAAGGTTCACTTTTATTACGAAGACAAAAAATCCACATTTTTCTTGAATAATCAACACAAAGCATTAAGTACTGAAATCTAGAATTACTAGGTTGCATCAGACTACAAAGATCGGTGTGCATGAAATCAAGCTTACCTGGAGCTCGATAAGTACTCTTTTGGAATGAAGCTCTATGTTGTTTTCCTCTGAGGCAATTAGGACACTTTCATGTATCCTTCTTGAGAGAGGGAAAACCTCTCACCATATTGTACCGGCGAAGTGTGTCGAGATATCCAAAATTGATGTGACCAAGTCTTCGATGCCACAACTGTGCACAAGAAGTATTCTTAGCCACTAGTGTTTGATCATCTCTGTGGAAAAAGTCAAGTTGGAACATCTGTCCCACATTTGAAGCTCTTGCAACAATTTTTGAGCTTCTAGATTTATCTCGAATCAAACATACTTTGTTATCAGAATGACAGTCAAAATCAATCTTCATATTATGATCTAGAAGTTGACTGGCTGATAGTAAGTTATTCGTCAAACGAAGGACATATAAGACATTTGATAACCTACAATTTTGAGAACCAAGATGTAAAGAAATATTTCCAATACCTTGGATTGTGTAGGAAGAGCCATCACCCAATGAAACATGATTTTAGGAGAGATGGATTTTCCATTCCCTAATAGACATTCCCCATTGTTTTACCTGGGTGTTCTTCCTTCTCTTTTTCTTCTCTTCTCATGCTTTATACTTCTTTTGGAAACCTTTTGGTTTCCCTCTTCGTTTTTGGTCTTTGACCTCTTCTCTTGCTTTGTACTTCTTTCGGAAACCTTTTTGGTTTCCCGCTTTATATGGACACATTTGTACTCTACAATCCCTTTGACCTACTTTTGTGGTCATTTGTTGGACATTAATATAATTATCTTATCTTATCTTATCTTATAACCTATAAAATATAACCGTCATCTAATTGGGTATGCCAATTAAGAAAATCCTCTAGCTCAGTGATGTGGATGCTGAATAGGATCAAAGAGAGAGGACACCCTTGTTTGACCCTAGTGGTACTCTTAACAAAATCAGAGAAATCATGAGAATTACAAATATTTCCAATAACTATCTCATAAAGCCTCCAAGGGGATGTAATCAGAGAATTTGGGATGTCGATATCTCTAGAATTATGGAAAAGGTGTCTCAAAACCAAGTCAACAACAAAATAATTTGGAAGACCAATGACTAGCTTCCTCTATAATAGCTCAGAGTCTAAATTTATGGGTCTAACAGTCCCTCTTGACCTACTCATGAGTACCCAATGAATAAAGCGAGACCCTACTTGGGGATCTCATGTGTTTCGGTGTGGAAGATGAGATCCTGTGAAGCAATAACCTGGAAGGTACTTGGAGAGGACCTAATAGTACCATTCCAGTTACAACCAGCAATGGAGATGCCGCCGCCACCCCACCGGGACCAGAGGTCATTGTCATGTTGATGGTCTAGGGTGTGTCCACCCAGGAGAGAGAGAATAAAAAAATGACTAACAAAAGAAGTGAGTTTATACACTTTACTCTCTAGCAATCTATAGTTCTAATAGAATCCATCATAGACAACCTTGCAATCCTATTAATAGTGCACTCCAAGTATCATACTACAATAATGAAGTGGAGTGACGTCACAATCAACCGTGTCGTGGAATGGATCAATGGAAAATGAGAATGAACACTTGTGGGACACAAGCATGGACTATCCACCTTTTTTTATCCATTCCAAGTGGTATGGGCACTAATGCGTGTTGGACACTAAAGGCAGTCCACAAATTTTGATAGTTTTTTGGATGTCATTATCAAGGACAAGCTCCATCAATCTCTCTCTCTCTGTTTACAATTATGAGTGATAAGAACTTTGTTGTTAGTAGAATAATCATTAATTATGAGAATGATGAGGATTGGAAGTGAATAAATTTGATACTTGAACCTATGAATCTCTAGGCTATGGCTTATGCTCAACTAGAAGAGCCTTTACTTTCTTGGATTTATGAACACGGAATACCTCAGTATAATGTCAAGTGCATTTATGATAATCACAATACTTCTTCCCATTTCAATATGAAGGATTTGAATCGTTAGAAGAGCCACTTTGTGAAAAGATCTTCAATAAGGAGTTGGCAGGGTTAGAGGCGATCGCATAGGCAAAAGATGTGGTTTTTTGGAATGCAAAAACTAGTTGGTCTTTAGATGCATCTTTTGTTACTTGGCCAACTTCTTTATGCTCGAAGGAACTGATGGCAAAGAGATCGAACCATCCTAAAGAAAACAACCATGATATAAACTTGATGCAAAGGACCTAGTCAATGTCTTGATCCTCTAATGTAATGTCCCCAAATGGACATATTTCAATCCTAAGTGGATTTCCCGCAAATCCCAATCCAATAATACAGATTATAAAAGATATACAATAATTTTAGAATGCAGATCTGAATTTTATCTATAAATGGCGACTTGGCATGGAGATGAAAATCCACAAAATCTGAATTAAAACCACTGAATCTTTAATGGAATCAACTCAAAAGATTTTATAAAGATGGAATCATGAAAGAAATACCAGAATTGGGCTTCAAAACAGGCAAAAATAATTTATTAAAATCTGCAAAATGCTCTGTCAGACACGGCTGAAAATACATTTTCCTTGGCCCAAAAATTATGTAAACCAGCTGATCTTCACTTCTAAAATTATGGCAAAACTGTTGGCGATGAGATCCGGGATAGACATGCCCTAGAATGTGCCTAACTCCACCCACATGGGTGTAAATAACCCTAGATATGGCTGCAAATGAAGTTAAAAAATGTCTGCAACAAGCTTCCACCTTCAAGCCCTCGCCAAAAGTAACACAAATCTGTAAATTTATTGCTGAAAAACACCAATAAATCCTTGATCTGCAATGAAAACCCCTAAATGGAGAATCCTCTCAACTAGAAGAAGGGTTTTCGTCCTTCCACTAGATCTCTTAGAGAGTTTTCACCTCAAGAGATTATTTTTAAAGGTTTTCGTCCTTAGATAAAAATTTTGTTAAGCTCAAAGGCTCGGAAAAAATTCAGATTTTACGTAAAATAAAAAAGCATACCTTCAATAAGCAAGTAAACTTGCGTTTATAGATGTAATGGGCCAAATAGCCTCCCCAACTTCCAATCAAGTTTCACCCCTCACATTTAATGTTTTTTTCCACCTTTTTCATCCTCCAAAGGGGTTGCATTTTCACCTAGGGGAGAATAATAACATAAAGTGATATTTCTTTTTTTTATTTTTTTTTATTTTATCACTTTCAATTTTCCTTTTTTATTTTTAAATTGATTTTATCATTAATAAATTAATATAAAGTGCTTATAATATAATTTTATTTTGCACTTTTAAAATTAATTTATTATGATAAGTTTCCCTTTCTAACACCCTTAAAGGTCTTCGACCAAGAAGGGGATATTACATCTGACTTGATGGAAACGTGATTGAAACAATCAATATATTGTTTAAATGAGTGTTGAGATGTCTTCAGAATATGGAACAAACATGAAAAAAGATCTTTGTACCTTAGAGGGTGAAAATGCTTCTAGATAGTGACTATGGAGACTGCCCAAGCAGAAATGGTTGGCTTCTTTATTACATCCAAAAGTTGGACATGAGATTGCCACTAGGTGAGTGATTGATCATTCATGACCTTCAACAATCATAATGTGGTGTGGCTTTGTGAGGTTTGTCTATGTCTTGAAGTATGCCTTTATACTATGAATCCAAGAACTGAATTTATCCCCATCAATTGTGCCATTTGAATGGGGAATGGATATCTTCGTGCTGGACTCAAAAGATGGTTTGGCAATCAGAATTGTATAAGGAATAGAGCTAGAGATCGGTTGTTGGCTTGGGATTTCTTATACATGCTTGTCATTTGTTGCATTTTGAGTAAAAAAGCTCGTTGTTTTGATGTTGTTGATGAAGTAGCTCTTGCGATAACAATTGCTTCTAGATAGTCTCTTTGGAGACTACTCAAGTAACAATTGTTGGTTGTATTGTTGCATCCAAAATCTAGAAATGAGACTGCCACCAAGTGAGTGCTAGATTATCCATATGAACTTCAGAAATTATAATCCAAGAATCAAACATACCCCCTCAATTGTGTTGTTGAAATGGGGAGTGGCTATCTTGGTGTTGAACTCGAAAGTTGGTTCGGAAATCGGGATGGAAATAGGAATAGAGCTATAGGTCCGCTATTGATTTGAGAGTTGTTGAAACATGCCTGTCAATTGTTGCATAAGTTTATGTTGAAACTTGTTTTGCTGTTGTCATTGACGATATATCTCTTACTAGAACAGTTGCATTAGGTCACGGTTCTGGATCACACATGAATGAATTTCGGGTTTATTAAAAACATCTATGACAATGTATTTCTGCAATGAAAGAAACCGTGCAAAAAATGACCCCTAAGACTTTTGTAAAGTCACTAGAAATAACCCCTAAGCCAGAACGAACGGGTGAATAATGAATACCCCTCAGTATTGAAATATAACACCACCTGGGAACTAGAACAAATGCTTCTAGAAATCTCTCTACATGTATGCCCCAACTCCAAAGTAATGAAAGAATATATATCATACTTTTTGAATGTGGAGAAGAAGCAGAGAAAAAATATTCACAAGAATATTCCACTACATAAAATGCTATTGTCCCAGATTTATCAAAGCTTTCCACTATTTATCATTGTATTTCAGGTGAGCATACCAACAGAATAAAATGACCTTGAAGATACTTTTTCTAAGAAAACAATCATCCAATAACAAAAGAGAAATCTAATCCCAAACAAACAACAAATAAACCCACAAACTGGATCTGCATCCTCATACAGCTGCCCTCAAGTTAAGAAAGAGTAAGCATTATAAGAAACAGTCAAGAGCAGATTTGAATATCCTTGTGCGCAGGCTATGACTATAGGGGACAGGGAACCAGCAGAAAAAGTTAAGAGAGATGAAGGTAGCAGCTAAAGAACAGCCACAAACCAAGCAGAAACAACTTGATACAGTTCAGTAATGGCAGTAATTTACTATCAGCAAAGAAAGAATTCATGTTTGGTCAAGTTCGTCAGATGGTTAAACATCCTTGTATTAAGTCTATGACGTATAGGGGACGAGCATAAATGTAAAGTTAGAATAGGTAGTCACGAACAGCCACTTATTATAGGCAATCCCGCTCGATAACTGCTCCATCAAACTGACAACTATCTTTGGAAAATGGTATGAGTATAGGATTTTGTCCAAATCAAGATGAATATCCTTACTGAAAAAAGTAGATGACAAGGGATAAACATGCAAGCAAAACAATCTAGATCTGAGATTGGTTCCCCCTGAAACAGAAGCACAAAATGGATGGATCTGCAACTAGGATCTCATATCAACTAATATGTCCTAACATAAACAATAGAAAATAAGAAAGTTTGATCCTTTATCTCAGGAGGTAACTAGTCTATATCCTTTTGAAAGGAATTATGTTTGGCTTTGATGTGGAAAACTAGATCCATTTTAAGAGTATCTCTCCTAGGTAGAGTTGTGAATAATTCTACAGAAAGGTTACCTTGCATCCTGTCCTCAAAAGGAAATCAATAGTAAATAGTCTGTAATGTCCCCTTCTAGGACAAGTTAGGAATTAACATAAATCTGATCACACTCAGTTGAAAACAATTAATATTTAAACCCCAACTGCTGCAATTTTCAAAAATTCATAACTTTGGCTAGAGAAGTCCAAATGAGCTGAAATTTTGGATATTGGGCCACAAAAATATGAAGAATAATATTCTAAAATCAGATTTTGCACAACCAACACGAAACCTAATTTTTCCTTAAAAAATAGGCCGCCCAGCACATTTAGGGCATCAAATCAACTCCAAAAATTATGAGATTAATTTCTCCTTATTTCCTCTAATTTCTACAACTAAAACCAATATTAATTTGACCTCAAAACTACAGATCTAAAATAAGTATTAATTTATAACCAAAAAACTTGCAGACAACTGAAATCTTCTAAAATTCATAACTCCTTCAATACTTAGAGTTTTCCCATGAAACAAGATGCAAAGTAAACTAGAAATTTATGGCTTTCCACTGAATTAAGGATCTGAATTTTCTGAGCATTAAAATCTAGCCAAAATAGCCCCAGAAAACTGATTTCAAGTCTCTAAGGTTAGAGAAAATTAATTAAATAATTTCCAGCTCTTTCCTAGCCTCCAAATACAACAAAAATTACCCCTTTGCTCTGAAATAATTAACACAAGTAGATTGCAAATCTAGCATTTATAGCATCAAAACATGAACAAATCATCACCAAACCAAGTCGCTATGGCTAAAATAATTTCAGCAGTAACAGCAGAAATAAAAGGAGCAATACCAATGACTTTCACACTCTAAACTTGGTGCCAAAACTGAAATAGCTCAAGCAATAATGGTAGAACTGAAATTCACTTGAGAGTCTTCAACATAGATCCAAATGAAGCTTACAATGAGAGAGAGCACAATGAAGAAGTTAGGACATACATCCCATGGGCATACATCTCAATACTCCAAGCGTGGAGTGAATTCAAAATGATCAATCAACATAAGTCTCATACTGAATCCAAACTCTCCTTTTGTAAACAAGTAGGCACAAAATTTGAAATCCTTGGGAGAGGGAAATCATTAAATAAAAGTAGTTTATCCTCCCTTAGTGTGGCGTCCCCTTTCTAAGGGTGATTTTAATATTAAAAGCCACCCAAAAGTTATTTAATTAATTCCCCTTTTAATTTTGCATTGTGGGAATTAAATTACATAAATAATTAAATAATTATTGTTTTATAATGTCAAATGATAAAAATCGCTCTCCGCGCAATAATAATATTTAATTATTTAATATAATTTTCCCCTTGCAACATCCCAAAGCCCATAGAGAAAGATAGACTAAGGATCTTCAAAAATGGGGACATTACAGTCTTCCCTTCCCAAAATTGTTTGCCCTCAAGCGATAGCAAGCTCATGCAACCGCGTCCAAAAGTGTAGTGCTCCAAAAAACGGGTTCTCATGCCACTCAAATGGTGTAGCATTTGCAATATCTTGTGATGCTTCTTTTTCCTAAAAAATTAGGAGTGTCTTCTGCTGCAATTTCTCTTTAAAATCTGCACATGAAGCAAACAAGTTCGAAAAATAAGTGTTGAAGAACACTCTTTCAAGGTGCCTCCATGGTGTGTAAGTCTCCTCCATGTATAGGCTGCCCCCAAACTCTGCTATGTGGCCCCAAGTACTGCTGTAATCTTTAAAAATCAGAACTAGAGTGGCTGATTTCCACCCCCAAATAGTCACCCATGAGCCACAATCAAGCACTAACACCCATATCATCAAATGCATGTGAAAAATCTGAATTATGGAAATGATAGTGGAGTTGGTCATAATGATATCATCCATAAAAATGAGAGGACAACTATCATATTTCGTAGTTCTTTTCCCCACATGAATGAGCATCAATCTAGTGAATGAAATAAGCCCCCATGCAACTGAAATTTCATCCCCAACAATATCAAACTAAAAATCATCCATATGCACAGCTGGAAATGAGACTCTTACCATGCCATGTGTAGCCCATGTGATCTATTCTTCATCTTGTGATCCAAGTGTGAGAGTACCCATGGAAAAATGTTCCTTATCCCCATGCTTTATGGCTCTACATGCCATAAAAAGACTGCTGAAATAAATTACAGTAGTGTAAACAAAAATATTTGACCTCAAGGCATCCCATCTGACCTTAGGTAAAGCCAACACTTCACTCTCCCAACCCCCAATACATTGTACCCATAAAAACAAATGTTGAAACTCATTCATACGCATGATATAGAGCTGATCCAAAATGAATTTCATTATAAACTTGGTATCTCTCACTATCATAGCTGAATATCCAACATTTTTATCTTAATTTCCCAAAACATATCATGAAAATTGAACACCGTACCTTCCTCTTACGATCTCAACAATCAAAAACTGAATTTTATCAAGGTATGAGAACAGTAGAATGTCCATCTTAATCATCTCATGAGTACTAGCACATACAAACAACTTGTTACTTACTTCTCCATACCATGAAGAGTGATGACATCTCACTATTTTTATTGCACCATGCATATAAGAAAAAGAGAAACCACAACTCATACATCCATAAACCTCATCATAGTAAACCCAAGGAACTTCATACCTTTGATTGTGCCCATGTACCTTCTTTATGGATAAAGGAAATAAATCTGAAACATCATGTTTGGGGGCTGCTCATTACATTTTTGTACCATAAAACACTTCTCACCTTGTAATTATGCACATTTACTTGACATGTGCATAGAGCTTCCTTGGAACTTGATTCTAGAAGAGAAAGCACATTTATTTGCTCCCTAATACCCGCTGTTATACACAGGCCAACGAGCTTACTGTCATGATTTTCATTTGTAGAAAGAGTCTTAGGCATCCCTTTCCTTTTGCCATATTGACACTTATGCACCCAAGTGTTAGAAGCAAAAACATCAACAATAGTATGACCAAAATACCTCTTATTCATCCATCTAACATGCTCATATCCATATTCATCAAAACTCAACTTGTAAGGAGGAAATAAACAAGAAAAATCATACCTTGGGCTGCCCCCAACATCTACAAAACTCAGAAGTTCTGAGTTTAGGACAGCACTCTTTCTCCTCATTTTCATCATCCAAACCCCTTTTTTCTCCCCTACCAATGTTCAAGCTATGTGGGAAATGGTTTGGAGTAATCATGCTCCCTTCTTGCTCTTCAAAAGGCTCAAGATGATGTCCTTCAAATCTGATTTGTCTTCTCTAGGGTGCTCATGCTCAACAACAACTTCATCATTATTGTTAGCCAAATCAAGCTTTGTAGCCAAAACATGCATCCTCTTGGTATAAGCCATACAAATATGCATTTTCCCTATCAAACCATGATGCAAAGAAAGTATCCCAAAAAATACCAAATCCTTTCTTATTTCAAAACCAAATCAGTCATCATGCCTACTTGGAAATTCATCATGTAGTGGTACCATGTGTCCAAACCATTACCTTGAGGGGGGAGAGCTTTCTCTTTCCCACAAGTGGATGCTTGGATCACCAAGAAGAGAACCCCGGGTTGATTACTCACTGCTGTCTATAACCCAAACAAAATGCCCAACTCATGACGGAAGATGTGTGTCCCACTATCCAACAAGGTAACAACAACTAGACATTCATCACAACTAATTAGAGTAGGCTTAGAAAACTGAAAATTCCCATCCTTTATAGTTGCCTTCATGATGTGGATGGCAAGAGGAATAATGGTGCTGCTGTTATAATATCCATAATCCTTCCTGTAGCTCCAGAATATCAGTGATGTAGACATAAAAAAACAGTCCATAATTGATCCACCCAACTACAACAATTTGAAAATTCAAACCTGCTATAACAATCCTTATATGTATGGTGGCAAACAAAAAGAAGGGTCCACAAAAGATATTGAAAATAGCAGTCTTAATTTTTGGGTCAACCAATGTGAAAATCAAGTCACCAAAAATAGCAGTATTACTTTGTGAGACCATCATTATTTGGATCCACCAATCATGTTCTTGGCTATTTCTCTTCACAACCCCTTTCCATGATTACTTTATCAATCATGTTCTTGGCTATTTCTCTTCACAACCCTTTCCATGATTACTTTATCAATATGTATGCAACAAAAATGTTAAGGAACCTCTTCAACCAGCAATAAGTTTTTACCTTGCTTACTTTCACTCGGTGGCTCCTCTTCCTCTTGGATCAAATCTGATTTTACTTTTCCCTTTTCTTTCCCATGGAAGGTGGGTGATTTTACATGGTCATCCACCCCTTTGATAAGTTCATCCCAATATGCATCAACTGCAGTCATTCTTCTTTTTGATCCCCTTCTTTTTTTTTTTCAAATCACAAAGCCCTTTGAGAGTCCAGAGAGCTTGGGCCTTTTGACTGAGTAAATGGTACTCTTGGCAACATGAATCAAAATCATGTTTGATCCATTCCTTCCATTCACCACTACTAGCAAGCCCCATGTTTCAATCTGCAAACAAACCCACAAGGAATAGAGAAAAGTGGCTCTGATACCATTGTAATGTCTCCTTCTAGGACAAGTTAGTTATTAGCATAAATTTGATCACACTCAGCTGAAAACAATTAATATTCAAACCCCAACTGCTGCAATTTTCAAAAATTCATAACTTTAGCTAAAGAAGTCCAAATGAGTTGAAATTTTGGATATGGGGCCACAAAAATATAAAGAATAATATTCTAAAATTAGATTTCGCACAACCAACACAAAACCCTAATTTTTTCTTAAAAATTAGGCCGCCCAACACATTTAGGGTATCAAATCAACTCCAAAAATTATGAGATTAATTTCTCCTTATTTCTTCTTATTTCTACAACCAAAACCAATATTAATTTGACCCCAAAGTTGCAGATCTGAAATAAATATTAATTTATAACCAGAAAGCTTGTAGATAGCTGAAATCTTCTAAAATTCATAACTCCTTCAATACTTGAGCTTTCCCATAAAACAAGATGCAAAATAAACTAGAAATTTAGGGTTTTCCACTACATTAAGGATCTGAATTTTCTGAGCATTAAAACCTAGCTAAAACAGCCCCAGAAAACTGATTTCAAGTCACTAGGTTTAGAGTAAATTAATTAAATAATTTTCAGCTCTTTCCTAGCCTCCACATACACCAAAACTTATTCCTTTGCTCTGAAATAATTAACACATAGCAGATTGCAAATCTAGCATTTATGGCATCAAAACATGAACAAATCATCACCAAACCAAGTCGTTATGGCAAAAATAATTTCAGCAGTAACAACATAAATAAATTGAGCAATATCAATGACTTTCACACTCTAAACTTGGCGCCAAAACTAAAATAGCTCAAGCAATAATGGCAGATCTGAAATTACTTGAGAGTCTTCAACATAGATCCAAATGAAGCTTACAATGATAGAGAGCACAATGAAGAAGCTAGGGCATACATCCCAATACTCCAAGCATGGAGTGAAATCAAAATGATCAATCAACATAAGTCTCATAATAAATCCAAGCTCTCTTTTTATAAACAATTAGGCACAAACTTCAAAATCCCTAGGAGAGGGAAATCGTTAAATAAAAATAGTTTATCCTCCCTAGGTGTGGCGTCCCCTTTCTAAAGGTGATTTTAATATTAAAAGCCACCCAAAAGTTATTTAACTAATTCCCCTTTTTAATTTTGCAATGTGGGAATTAAATTAAATAAATTACATAAATAATTAAATAATTATTGCTTTATAATGTCAAATGATAAAAATCACTCTCCAGGTAATAATAATATTTAATTATTCAATATAATTTTCCCCTTGCAACATCCCAAAACCCACGGGGAAAGATAGGCTAAGGGTCTTCAAAAATGGGGACATTACACAGTCTTATCAGCTGACAATATCAGTTTGCAACTACTTCAAAATGAATACAAATTCATGACCCCTAGAAGTGCACATTGGAAATGTCATCAAACATACCTAGATCAGGCAGTTTTTCAAGCCCTACTAGGTTATGCATTGAACATCAAACCCTAATGCAATTACTACCCAACTCCAAACCTTCTTAGATTGAAACACTAACTTAGTGGTCAAGGACAATCTTAGGGCTTGTACAGAGGTTCTTGATTCCCACTGAAATGATGAAATTTCCATTGCATAAATTGTTAGGATCATGTAGACCCATTAATTGTTCAAACAGAGCAATACAAGGACTCTGTAGTCTCATCTTAGATCATATACATGGTTCTTGTTACTACACTCCCAATTTATACAAAAAGACACCAAACTTCCTTGAATTTGGAGTTACTCATACTGTGTTTCCAAGGAATCAATTGTACAAAGTCTATTCTATAGATTGAAATGGTCTGCACAACTGAATCTTTATATGGTGTCTCTTTAGAATCATTCAACATGTCCATTCAATCTTTGTAACTCCTAACCTCCATACACGTTTGAGGATCCAATAACGATCAACAGTACGTGTTCAAACTTCTAGCCTTTACATGTACATTGTGTTCTTGGAATCTAGCTCAAACATTTTGTCAAGAAGATCTTCGATTTCATCTAACCAAACACTATAGGGAACTTTGAGCAGGCTTCTTACTTAGGGCTTGAGACATAAGTCCAAGTTGACGGTTTTGATCAATTTCATTGGCTCAATTCCAAGATGACCTGTAAAGCCCTAGCTGGAAGGCCGTGATCTAACACTCTAGTTATATACATGCAGATCAATCAGAGATTGAAGAGCTATAAAATCATTGTGTTTCATGATCCGTATTACCTATTTTCACTAGACCCCTTATTTTACCTTGGTTAGATTTCAAGTGTGAAATCCCAAGAGTAAATGTCCATGGAGGGTCTCATTAATCATTGTCCTCCGTATTACAGGTTGCATGCACAAATTGCACCTTGGATTATACATACAAATGCTTCCCTGAAACAACAATCCAAACTTCCCTTAGTTCAACTCTCATACTTATGCCATAATTACATTTTTAATACACATCTCTAGTCTTATCTACCTTGAGCTCTGAAGTCTATTGATTTGGATTGCATTTTTCTATCTTATGAATGCCCCTAGTCTTGTTCATACAAACCCTCAACTGCTCCTACGTAGACTCAAGCAATTCCCACATGATCTTTTGTTTATGTCCAAAGCTTACTAAACATGTAAAAGGGATAAGAATTTACATTTTATAACTCCTCTCGTAGCACATATCACAATGATCTTTTGTCCATGATTCACATGGCCTTCATTTGCCTTGATTTAGCTCTTGACATACTCATTATTACCTATTTAACTATTCCTACCTGAGTCAAAGCTTGACTTATTACCCTTGGTTACAAATGCTATGTCCACTTTTACTATGACCAAAGGGGGTCAATGGGACATCCAAATTTGAACAGTTATGACAATACAACCACTAGATATATAAAACTATGACAAGTCCTTGAGATCTATGTTTAAAAGCCTTTCATAGGCTTATTCAGGCTATTGAATTGCACTAACATCCAACTAGTCAAAGATGATGAAAAATTGCAGGTCAATAGGCTGACTCCATCCTTCTCCAAAAGCTTTCATGAGCTCCTGCTCATGATTAGCCGATCTTGGCTTTTTTTGCTCCTTGACATGTACTTGGCAGCTCAACCATGACATCCTACTGGACCATGCTTGCTTGAATGTAAACTTGGCTTTGGTGTATTCTTTAAGTATCTAACATCTTTTTACTCCTTTGTCTCTTCTTGTACATTTGTGGAACTCTTCGTAAGAATCTACTTAATCATCCAATAGGCTCCATTCTACTACTTCATCTTCATCTAGGTCTTGATGAAGGTTTACTTGTTCTCTTATTTCTAAGAGCTGGGGGTACATGAAAATGAGTTAACTCGGTACACCTCCTCATACGAGCCTTGACCTGCAGTACAAAGCATCTAAAAGTAATCCTAGACACAAAATTTTGATTACCGACTTTGATAATCTTCTCCATGTTGCTCCTCCTCCTTTTCTCTTTTTGTTTTTTCATTGACCAATCACAATTTGGTTCTTAGTACAAGAAGTTTGTTTTGTGTTTGAGAAACTCTGCTTTGTTATGATAGGCTTGTCAATGAGCCTTCCATTCCATATTTTCTCCCACAACTGTTGCATTTGCTTCTTCTTGGTCACAATTCTTCCTTCTTGGAACTCATTTTCTCCCTTCCATTTAGCTGAATTTCTTCATCTCAGCGTTTGTTTAGGACATGTCATTGAGTCCTTTATCAAGCAAAGCATACTCTAATGCATTTTCCTCAGCCTTTAATATGTTGCCCTGTGAACTTCCTGTCAATATAACGAACCCATCCTCTTGTTCAAAGATACAACATCTCCTGAATTAATTTTGCATCATCCAGTAATTGAAGAGAATTTATCTGATAAGATGAGGATAAACATAAGTAGAGCTATGTTGAATAAACCCATATTCAAGATAATCCAAAGAAAACAACACGACAAAACACAAGATTTAACTTGGGAAACAACCTTTCAAGGAACAAAGGACCTAGCACAGTAACTTCTCTCTCTTATTGCATTAACTTAACCGTTTACAATACAAGCAATGTACTTCCAAGTTCTGTTTTGACCCTACTAGCATCAAGAGAATCGGCAGCTATCTTCATAAGCAACCACAGTAAGTCCAAATCGTCAAAGATCAGTTGATGTACAATGGGGGAATGGGTACCAAAACCATGGGCTAGACTAAACACGGCATAGACGGTTCCCCGTACTTCATGGATTATGACACCACCCACGTATCACTGTATAGATAAAAATAGCATATCTCATACCCCCGAACCCCTGCTAACATTCGTGGAAGAGGTGTACAATACTTAAACTTGTGTATACAATCCTAGCAAAATATACAACATTTATGTACTAACATTCTCCCAACTTGATAAATAGTAAATACAATAATAAATGCAAAAGGGAAGCTGATGGACTACCATATCCCTCAGCAGCTCGGGGCATTCAAGCTCCATTGAGATTTTCTGCACCAAGAAAATTTGAAACAACAAAAAATCGATTGCCTTAGTTAATCAGAGTCGGCAACTATATATCCTTTGTGTCCACATTACTTAGTAGTATCTTATTCTCCTCCACCATTGTCTCTTAAAAAACACAGAGTAATGGTATCTGAATGAATACATCAGGTTCTTAAACTAGACAAATTTCAGCATTTGACTGTCAGTGATCGATCCTATACAGCATAAATAGAGTGAACCCAACTGTAAGCATGATTCAGTCATCGATTAGCCAAACCACTTCTTTCACAATTATGCACTGAGTGAAGCTGTCAAAGTGAAAATCAAAGCCTACTGTGCAATGGAATACCTCACATACACTGCACTTGCAACTGTTGTACTCATCCAACTTACTGCTCCAGGCAAACAAGCTTGATTACAACATCAACCTGACTGGTAGATAATGCATTATAAATAACAAGTCTCTTACCCCATTTGAAATCCACAAGAAGTCATGTGAGACTCTACAACTTCAATTTTAACTTTAGATCAGTTTTCCCTAGATAATAAGATTGTTGATGCATTAGATGTCCCGACGCAGGTGACCTTAAAACATTCTCTTTACTGCAGTCCAATGTTCCTTTCTAGAGATATTGACATGAATATGCATTACTACTCCCACTACATGTAGCAATATCGAGGTATAGTACAAACCATTGCATACATCAATCTACCAACTGCACTAGTATATGATACATGGGACATGTCCTCTGATTTCTTAAACTTTAGTTTTAGGACAATTGTTACAAGTTAAGGTTTCAACTTAAATGACCAACAGTATGACCAAAGGAATACTAACAAGTGTCCATTGACTATTCATGCATGTGTAAAACCTTTACAATATCGCCTCAAGATACTTTCTTTGATTTAACACTAATTTCCTATTTACATGATCTCTTTTTATTTACATGCCCAAAATAAATTTTGTAGCACTGAGATCCTTCATATCAAAATGAGATGAGAGTTGAGATTTAACATGACTGACCAATTTCTTATTATTACGTGTGTGTGCGAGCATGTGTGCGTGTGTGCACGTGTGTGCGAGCGTGCAAGCGTGCGCGTGTGTATGAGCATACGCGCGTGCGTGTGTGTGTATGTGTGTGTCCGTGTATGTGTGTGCATGTGTGTGTGAGTGTGTGTGTGTGTGTGTGTGTTGGCTAGATTTTCTGCATAGCATCAAACCTAGGCAGTCATGAGATAAATCTCCCTCATTTAACCGGTGAGGCTCCCGTGTCAGATTTGTCAATAAAAATGTGTTTCTATCTATCAGGGGTTTTACTTTAACAACTTAGTTCATGAACCATAACTAAGAAGTTCTACAACAAGTAAGCAGCTGTTTAAGAAAGGAAAATTATAGAAGAAGGAAGTAAAGGAATTACAGAGAAGAAGTAAGGAAGATGTGCATCCCAATCAGTAGATATCAGAGCTAATTGCATGCACATAGAAGAAACTTAATAGATTTCAACACACAGAATTCTAAAGCAAAAGTAGTTCTAGATCCAGATCTAAAATAACACAAAGTTTACTTTAAAGATCTAAGATTTAAGAGCAAGAAACACAGTACGCCGTGACACAAAGTTCTCCGGAAACCTGCTTCTTTGTATTCCTCTGCAACAAGTGGCTCTCAGGGGTTCAGCACAAAGTCTAGAACACAAGATTGCTTCTTACAAATTCTGATCGATCAATAACCCGGAGGTTCTTCTCCTACTTATAGAATGTAGGAGGGAAAGTACAAATAGAAGACTCAAACTGAACTAAAGTATGAACAACAAGTAAAGATGACATTTGGCAATCATCCTCAACTAACTTCTTCTTAAGTGACACATGTATCACTTAACTAATAGAAAGGTTCCACATGACTTCAAGTAATGGTTGCAAAACCAATAACTTAGAAGTTTACAATTTCATCCGGGAACATAGAAAGTAGAAGAAGAAAGAAATAGAAGTCATGCCAGCTGTAACATCTACATCTTCTTCTTGTTCTGATATCTGATATACTCGTCGAACATATAGTTCAGCATCTTTCCATCTGTTTTAGCTACTGTTTCCTTTTCTGTCCTGAATTGCAGCAATCCTTCATTTAACACTTTGCTGCATGCTTCCACTTCTTCCAAACTTGGCCCAAATCTCGCAATGTCTGCCTGCAGTGTCACCAGCCTACTGATAGAGTTCATTGTGAAAGGCTTGGTGGCTTTATCAATCCTCTTTTGCACCATCAGAAGAGAACCCTCCAGAGAATCATGCACCTCGTTAGAAACAATCCGCACGTATGAAGTAATACCTTCATCCACTCTTTCCTCAGTGAAAGAAATAACACTATCCGGCAAATCTGATGTTCTGCTCTCAAGTGCCTGCATCCTCTTCAGCGAAACTCTGCAGATCTCTAAACGGAAAGATACTGCAAACTCTAGCTGCTTCCCCTTCTCGACTGATCCATCCGGCACAATTTGCTCTGCAAACCAATACATCTCCCGGCAGCTTGTTGATCTCGGCCAAAACACTCAGGTTACTCTCTGCAACTGTATTTTATTCCTTTTATGCTTTCTATCAGTTGCTTTAGTTGATTTTCTGCATCGTTCATAACCTTTAGGCGGGCTGGCACTTCCCCAAGTTGCACAGAAGCTTGACGAATAATCAGATCCTTCCATTCGTCAATAGCCTTTACTTGATTGCTTGCATCTTCCATTTCCTGCATACGATGATCACTCACCTGCACTGAAAATGGGCTGAACGGAAGATTTAGCAACCTTGGCTATGATCTCACATAATTGAGATATTTGCTTCTGTAGCTCTCCTTTCTCCGCCTTTTCACTGTCAAGCCTAAGGAACAAAGTATCCAGCAATGTCTGCGTGTCCTGCTTCAATCCTTCAGTGGTAGCTTGACCGAGTGGTATTTTGGTCACTGTCACATCTTCTGCCGTGAGTTCCTCTTCTACCTTTCCTTCTGCCTGGGATTGATATCTCAGCAAACTTCTCTCCCGAATCCTCGACGATCAACCTAGAAGTTGCCTTAG
Organism: Taxus chinensis; assembly: GCA_019776745.2. Lineage (NCBI taxonomy): Eukaryota > Viridiplantae > Streptophyta > Pinopsida > Cupressales > Taxaceae > Taxus > Taxus chinensis. The sequence goes on along the minus strand of CM034148.1, from coordinate 838,260,853 downwards.
CAACTTTAGGCCTCCTGTCTCTTCTGCTCAGATCCTGAAGTAGCTGCAAGTCATGTTCCTCTAAGTTCATCTCTACTCTTGCTTCCGGAACCAACTGCAAAGCTAACCATTTCGAGAAATTACTTCTCGGAGAATGAGAAGTTGCTGAGTGCGCTACTATCTCCTGCTCTGCATCCTCTCCATCAGAAAGTGCTACAGTATCATGGCTGCCATCCTCTGAAACATCCAAGGAAAAAGCTCTTTCGAAACTCCGTCATCTGCAGCTTCAACATCTCCTCTGGAACGGGTGCTGAACGAAGTGGCTGCGGAGAGAAGATGAACGTTGCTGGTTTCAATGAAGGCATGGAAACACACCTGCTGCTGTGGTGCAATAGTTGGTGATCCACTAGGTACTGGAGAAGTCGGAGTCAAAGCTATGGTCGTAGAAGTGGTCTTCTCTTTCTCTTGAGATCTTCTGCGTACTTTCAACTTCTCGGACCTTCTGCTGCTCTCTCCTTCATGTTTTCGCTTGAGGGAATCTTCTGCGCCGAAGTTGCCCGTGATTTGATTCATCAATACTTCATCAAGGCAATATCCCCTCGTTAGCAGCCAGCTCGAAGTACTCACCAACACAGCTCCGGATCTTTCTTCTATTGTGCTGCAGCCGCCATTGCTATCCTGTAGTAGAGCTTTATCTCCTCCCATTTGATGGTAAGTGTCCAGTACCACGTTCCCATCATCTTTAAGATCCGTAGGTATCCGCGCTAGTCCAAAGTCAAATACTTGCTTCGCCGACAGCCTGCTGAAATCTTTCTTTCTGACCTCGTACTCACTTCTGCACTTCATCCAGAAATCTTCTAGCGAAGGTACATGTGCGTACTCCTGGGAGATTGTCTTCTTGGCTATTCCGAATGGATCAAAATTAAGTCGTGCAGGGAAGAACTCTTGCTCATACTCGGACAACATTTGTGCTTCCATTCCTCGAGCTCTGTGAATGCTGATGCAACTGTAATATCCTACAGTGAGTGGGAAGTAGCCCGTAGACTTGTGCCGCTTCGACTGAAGGTCGTGTAACTCCACAAGTTGCCTGCTTAGCTCCATGGCAATCAATCTGTCACTTGGGTACCTTGGCATCTTCGTTGGTTCACCTGAAAAGCTCGTAACCCTGAGGTATGTGAAATCTGCAAACTGGATGAATACACTGCCAATCTTGGACACTGCTTCCCATGCTTCCTTGCTTACTCTGTGAGTCTTCAAGTCTTTATCTAACCTGCAGATGAAATCGTAGAAGAAACCATCGTTGATCACTTTGAAATCCTTCTCACATGCAGGTGCAGTAAGCTGTGGGTAGCACTCGAAAATGGGATCCTTGGAAAGAATACCACATCTATCCAGCTTGGAAAAGACACCCTGTGAAGCTGCAGCATATACCAAGTATGAAGTCATCTTGAAGCTGAAGGTACGCTTTACGTTCCGCAGTTGCTCACCGATGTTGCTGCTAATAATTTCTGACCAATTGATTATAGAATCAACCTTGTTGATTTCAATAGTCCTGATGAAAGCATACATCCATGTCCGAAAAGTGTAGGCATTCACTTCACCATTCAACCTGCATAGCAATTTGACAATATCATCCGCCTCCTGCACCAAATTGGATCGTGGAAGAGTTCTTGGGAACCTGGAAGGGGATCTAGGCTTCTTCATGAACTGGCTATTCATGATGCTCACACAATCAGCTCTATGCTTTTCCCACCTACTGTCAGCATCCTGAATGCTAATAGAAGTCACCACCTTTCGTACTGGAATCTTCAAACAATAATCGAAGAATTCTGCATCCAAACGAATTATTGTCTTTCCCGCAACATCACGCACTGATCTAGATGAAGGATGATAAGATCTAGCACACTCCATCACAAACTCTGGCAATTGGGCTGTACACGGGAAAGCTGCAGCTCGAATAATTCCACTACTTTTGACCGCACGCATGAGTGAAGTCTTTCCAGCTCTGGATCTGTCAATCAAATCAGAAAGAGGTTCTGGGCCTAGATCCGTATCTCCTATGTCTGAAAGTTTAGAAGCAATGCATGAATCCATCGTGCTCTCTTTTTCATCTCCTTTTGCCATGGCTTTATCAATCTTTGTCTGAATAATTCTTTTTCTTCTAATTTGGCCTGCTTTCTTCAATACTGGTGCAGATCTGGACAATTCTTCAGATTCGGAGGATATTTGCAATGTATTGGACATTGATAAATACTCCTTTTCTTTTATAAAGCACCTGTAATGAGTTCCTGCAATTTATTCAGACAAAAATGGCCACCGGAGCATGAATAGTGAATTTAAATTATAAAAATCTGCACTTTTCAAGCCTGCTGCCCCAAAAATTGGTGTTTAATTTGCACATAAAGAGAGCATGAATCCTTTTAATCAACACCTGAGCTCCTTTAACACCTGTGAAAACAATTGTGCAGACGAAGATGAACCTTTTCCAAAGCATGCGCCAAATCTGGAAGCTTTTAGCCTTTGTTAGCACTTTGTCTGAGCAAAATCCTTCCTCTAAAGGGGGCGCACTTTTTCTCCTAGCTGCAATTCTTTACCTGTGTGTTGAATAATAAATCCATATGGCTGCCCATGCTTATATAACTTTCACAATTCTATAATTAATAATTGCCCTAACAATTAAAGGCAATTAATTAATTAAAAATCATGTTTTTCTCTTTTAAAAATTGCATGTTTAAGGACAGCTATCCAATAAATTAAATTAATCCAAATTAATCCTTCACACAGCACTTAACTTTAGCCTCACAGTGTGCTTTGACCATAGCCACTGAAAATAGAAATTAATTTAATGATTTAATGCATTTAAAATCATTAAACAACTCCTAAATGGGGCGCACTTTTTCCAAGGAGAGGGGCAGCCACTAAATAAATTAAATTTAATTAATTTAATTCCTTTCTTTTATTCTTCCTTTGACTTTTAGACCTCCTCAAGCTTGGGCGCACTTTTTGAAGGAAGAAAGATTATTAAAAATAATCAATTTAATCACTTTAATCCTTCACCAAAGGGGGCGCACTTTTTTGCACATGTAATTCTATTTTTAAGAATTTTCACCATAATGGGATTCTTTACCCTGCAAGGTAGGCACCACAATCCCATGATCCACTTAAGTGATTTGACTTTTGCAATGGGATTCTTTACCCTGCAAGGTAGGCACTAAAATCCCATGATTTCACTTAAGTCACTTTCCTTTTATTATATCATGGGAATTTTCACCCTGCAAGGTAGGCAATAAATTCCCACCTGCCTGCAGCCTCTATTTTTCCCACTGCAGCTTAAGTGACTTTTATAACACGGGAAAAAGTACCCTGCCAGGCAGGTATACAATTCTCATCCTGCCTGCGGCTTATATTTTTCCCATCGCAGCTCAAATCCTTTATTTTCCAAAAATGCGCCCATCCCCGCAGGGGCTTTCCTGTGCACGACTTCGCTTTTTCCCAGTGATCCAGACCTCCGATGATGACTTCCTCCGGGCAAAATGTGCGTGTATGTTTTCCAGCTGCTCCAGGCCAAAAATAGGGCTTACCCGGCGAAGGAATTATTCCAGAGAAATTTCACAGAAAACAGAACGGGACACCACAAAAACACGAAAAATTGCCAAAAGTTACAAATAAAGCCCAAAACTTAAAATAAGTTAAAATCCTTCTGGTATATAGGAATAATAACATATTCGCTTATAACGGAGTTAAAACGGAGCGCAAATAGCCTCATACGGGGCTCAAAATAATTAAATACAAATTTCCCGCAGACAAATCCCGACGACGGAATAAAACAATTTTGGGCATCTGGGTATTTGGCGAAAAGGGCTAATATGGCTCTTTAGGATTATCTTGACGCAATACAGGAACTTTCAGGCAATAAAAACAACAAATGACCCACTATTTTAAAAGTACGAAATTTTTTCGAATTGGGTAGTCACAGATTTCGGGGTGAAATCTGAGTGACACCAGTGTGTGTGTGTGTGTGTGTGTGTGTGTGTGTGTGTGTGTGTGTGTGTGTGTGCACGTGTGTGTGTGTGCATGTACGAGTGTGTGTGCGTGTACGAGTGTGTGCATGTGCGAGTGTGTGCGTGTACGAGTGTGTGCATGTGTGTGTGTGTGTATTAAGCAATGAAAAGTGGATGGTTCTCTTAGGAGGGATGTGTGTGCGTGCATGTACGCATGTGTGCATGTGTGCGTGTGTGTGTGTATTAAGCAATAGAAAGTGGATGGTTCTATTGAGATAGCCTCCCTCCCTTCCCCTCTCCCTCCTCCCATTATTGTTCTAATGTGATGATGTTTAGATGAATGCTATGCAATGATGGAATAGGGTATCTTTTCAGGGCTGTGAAGCTTTTTGAAGAGATCTATTGACCTAGGAGCACTAGGACATTCGGTGAGGGTTTTGAGTAAATTTTCAATATAATCGATCAGGTCATAAAAAGGCCCCGGTTTTAACGGAGGCCCCTAACTCATCATGGTTTGGGAGTAATTTGAGGAGAGAGAAAGTTACAAAACTAAGACTTTGTGAGCTTAAAATATATGTCTAACATGTAATTAGAAGGTTGCTAAATAAAACCTCACTCTACCGGGATGGAATGATAATCACAATATATCTACAAGATAATTCTACTATTGAATTCCCATCACTTCCTCTCTACTAAGAAAATTCTCCTCAATTTCTTCCTTGAGATGGGGAAATTACCGCTGACACTGAAGTGATAAGACCATTACGATTATAGAAGATCTGTTCCTTTTTGTCCGACCAGGTAAGCGATAATTTTCATACATCTACTCATCTTGGTTTAGATATTAAGTAATATGTCCTCAGTCATAAAAGGCTGAAAATATGGAGTGCTATCTATTTAGGATGAGGGGCGAAACATCCTCTTCAAGATGTGACAGATTGTACAACATGAGCTGATCAATGTTGACCACATCTTGTATGCCATGATAAGTTGGTGAATCCATGAAAAAAGACATTGGACCCAATGGCTTAGGTGATGATGAAGTCCATAATGAGTGGGTCCAATACATGCAAGTTATTTCAGTTTTATATCCAATGTAGAAGAACAATCTGCATAAGAAGGATGTTACAGAAATTTTGCACCCTAAAGAGAGAGCTCCCCCCATCCTGAGATAAAATATGGACTTATCAAGTCTAAAATACATACAAGTTTTGGAATTTGTCACCCTTTTCTCTTTATTTTGTGTATATGACTTTTCCTTCTTCATGGATCACATCTCATACCAGCAGCTAAAATCAATAATGTTTGCAAACAATAGTTTTCTGACCAAAAGCTGATTGTATTAATCTTACAGAGTAATCAAACATTAAGTTTCAGGTGTCTTCGTCATTGCATATATTTGGTAAGGATAATTCCTACAACAGTATTGGCTATGTCAACCAAGTTTATCTCATGCATATCCATTTTAATGTTTCCTTTTTGGTTATTGCTTACATGTTGCTTCTGGTTCCCATGGGTCACAATTTCCTTTGCAAGTAAATTGCATAGATGTTGCCTCAGTCTCTGTGGGCATATTTTTCTCTGGCTTGTATGTAGTATCGGAGTCAAGGAGCTCGTATAAAAGGAAATTTCTATTTGAGAGGCAGCAAGAAGTATTGTGCCCCCAAGCATATCTCCTAATCTATTGATAGACAATCTAAAACACTTAGTCATCAAGTGCCTATAGCCTAATCTATTGACTAGGGTCACTCTTATGAAAGAGGCCTGAAGCACTAAAGATGACAATCAGTGTACGGTACTAAAGTGTTATGATGAAATCCATGGAGCTATAAAGTGAGTGACTTCCAACATGAATCTGCAGTTACAAGCAGCACTATATGTTTAGGCCTCTATAGAAGGTTTGATGACAATTGTAGCAGCTCCCGTAATGGTTCAGAATTAGACCTACCATTGCACTATGAGCTTTTCATTGCACACCTTTAGTGCTTGAATAGCACAAGAGGGTTCTGAAAATGTGAAATTAAAAATTCAAAAGTTTGCTACAAAACGTATGCACTAAAACTTGTCTAGGAAAGAGAATGATGGTTGTGAAAAAGATTGTATAGTAATTCTTTTCTTTCTTTTCATTCTCTCCATATGCTTTGAATTATGCAATTTAGATTTTACGTTGTTCATCTTTTTGCTATGGTATAATTAGATTATAATACAAAAACAACAAAAGCTAAGCATGAAAAAGACCAAGTTATTTCGGCATTAAATATAAAACTTTTACCTTAGATATTAATTCTAGGAGACGATTGTAATCACTTATATCAAGCTCAACTGCTGTTGTGTTGGGTAACCCTTCACTTACCTGTCAAGAAATATTGCATATCAGAATCTCAGAAATATTAATTCTAGGATATGATTGTAATCACTTCTATCAAGATCAACTGCTCCTGTTGGATAACACTTCACTTACCTATAAACAAATGGTACATATCAGAATCTCAGAATAATACCTTTAATTAAACAAGATCCCCAATGGGTCTCCCTTGTACTCCAATGAATTTTAAATCAAATAAAAACAGCAAATACAGATTTATGGATGTTATGGCAATTACCCTAATGTAGATCTGAATTTATTTGAAAAAATGCAACTAGGGTTTAAGATAGATCTTAATGTAAATGACACCCAAAAGTAATATTTTTGATTTCAAATGATCACCCAAATATTTAGAGACTGAACCATGCAAGAAACTGAATTTATTGTAGCCAAAACAACCCAAAAAATCAGATATGAAGTCTGTTAATATTATGCCTAGAAACCCTCAAAATATACTTCAGAAAATGATGAAAATACAGCGATTTGGTTTACAGTATTATGGAGAATATTTGACAAATATTTTTGAGGAAAATACCTCTGAAATTGCTGCCACAACTGCCCACAATAGATCGACCCAACTGCTACTCAGAAACCACTGAAAATACCTTCAAAACTCTTCACAAACACTGCTAAAATGAACCCGGAAATCTGATTAACGCTGAAAATTTCTGAGTGAAATCCCCTCTCAATCCCTTGGGGTTTTCATCCACAAGAGATGAAATCCACAAGGGTTTTCGTCCTTGGAATCTCTGATAAAAGCAAGAGCTCTTAACAATGCAAAAATCCGATAATAAAAATCTAGAATGCTTCTAAGCAAGTTGACTTGCCCATATAAAGGAAAAATAGCCCAACCACCACCTCTAAACTAGCCAATCGCATTTTTCCCTCTGTTGGTCGCATTTTTCCCTTTCCCTATGCTGGTCGCATTTTTCCCTATGGGCTTGATGTTACATTTCCCAATTTATGACTCTCATAAGCAAGTCGCACTTTTCCTCCTTTAATACAATTAATTTTAATTGTATTTTGATATTGACATTTTTAATTTATTAATAAGATTTATTATTTATTATATGTGCAATTTATAATGTTATTTTAAAAATATTAAAACAATATAATAAAATACTAAAAAACTTAGTCACCCTAGAAACCTCCTTTGGCCGTCGGGTAGACAAAAAGGGCCAAAGGTCTTCGTCCAAGCTCATTCAGAAAGAGGGGACATTACAGTCCTCCCTCCTCGGAGTTGCTTGCCCATAAGCAACTGTAGTAATGTTGGATGTTGAAGAATATACTCACCCTCCCAAGTAGCATCCTCCAAAGGTAAGTCTTTCCAACGAACTAGATACTCTCGGATCACCTTGGTCTGCAACCTTCTCTCCCTCCAATCCAGAAGCTCCTCAGGGACCAAATCCAATCTTCCCTCATCATCTAAGGGTGGTAACTCTTCTGAAGAAGTCGCATGCTGCCCCAATGCCTTCTTTAAACAAGACACATGAAAAACATTGTGTATCTTAATTTCAGAAGGTAACTCCAACTCATATGCTACATGTCCAACTCTCTTCACCACCCTGTATGGACCATAGAAACAAGGCTTAAGCTTCTGTGCTCCACTCTTCTTAAGAGTACTCTATCTGTGAGACTGGAGTTGTAAAAAGACCATATCTCCCACCTCAAATGATCGCTCAATCCTGTGCCTGTCTGCATACACCTTCTGCTGATTTTGGGCATGCTACATATTATCCTTAAGGGTCTTAAGGATATCCTGGCTGTCCTGTAAGCACTCTCGAGCCTTAGGAGCTCTACTATCTCCAAACGCCATATCCACAAAGGATCTCACATCATAACCATACAAAGCTCGGAAAGGGGTCATACCGATGGACATATGGTACATAGTATTGTAACAATACTCGCACAAATAAAGCTGCTTAACCCATGCCCTTTGCTGTCCTGAAACATAGTTGCGTAGGTACCCCTCAATCCACTTATTCACAATTTCCGTCTGCCCATCAGTTTGCGGATGATAGCTAGTGCTTGGATTCAACTCAGTGCCTGCCAATCTAAAGAGTTCCTGCCAAAATGTGCTCATAAACCTGTTGTCCCTATCGCTGACAATATTCTTCGGGAGCCCATGCAACCTGAATATCTCCCTAAAAAATAAATCAGCCACCTGCGGTGCCTTAAAACTCGTGGGAATGGCAAAGAAATGCCCATACTTAGTCAACCTGTCAACTATCGCATAAATGCGATCATAGCCCTGCACAACTGGTAGTCCTGTAATGAAATCCATAGATATACTCTCCCATCTCTACTCTGGAATAGGTAAGGGCTGTAATAAACCTGCAGGGAAAGTATGCTCAGACTTGTTTTGCTGACAAGTCACACACTCTTGAATATACTGTAGAACATCCTCCTTGAGACCCTTCCAAGAGAATCTCTCTCTAACCTGCTTGTATGTCTTGAAGTAACCTGGATGTCCTGTTAATGGTGCATCATGGAGTGCATGTAGAATCTTTCCCTTAAGCTTAGATTCAGGTACCAAATAAATTCTACCCTTATAATAAATCAAATCAGAAATTACCTAGTAGCACTCATCCTGAATTTTGTCATCCATGATCTCACATGCCAAGGTGTTCTTTGAATACTCGACCACCAATTGAGACTTCCAATCTGCAGAAATCTCACTCACGGAATATAGGACAGCAATATGGGGCCTCCTCGAAAGTGCATCAGCCACAACATTCTTCTTCCCTTTGACATACTCGATGTCAAAATCATATGCCTGGATCCTGCTGACCCACTTCTGCTGCCTCTCATTGAGTTCCTTCTGTTCCAAGAAGTACCTCAAGCTGTTATGGTCGGTTCTTACTACGAACTTCCCTCCCACCAAATATTGCTTGAACTTCGCCAATGCATGCATGATGGCGAGCATCTCTTTGTCATAGGTGGAATACAACCTCTCGTTCTCCCTCAACTTCCTACTCTCGTAGGCAATGGGATGACGGTCCTGCATCAAAACTGCACCAATACCTGAGCCTGAAGCATCACACTCTAAAATGAACGGCTTAGAGAAATCCGGAAGAGCAAGGACTGAACATGTGCTCATCACCACCTTGAGCTTATCAAATATCATCTGTGCCTCATCTGTCCATCTGAATGCCCCCTTGTGAGATCTGTCAATGGTGCAGCAATATCTGAATAACCTCTCACAAATCTCCGATAATATCCGCATAGCCCTAGGAATCCCCGCAACTCTGATATGTTCCTAGGTGAAGGCCAATCCTGCATAGCCTGTATCTTTTCCTGATGGACCTTGACCCCATTGGCCCCAATGACATGCCCAAGATACAGTATCTCAGTAAGTCCAAACTCACATTTGGACATCTTAGCAAATAGAGACTGAACCTCCATAATGCCAAGTACCTCATCTAAATGCCTCGAGTGATCCTCCCATGTCCTGTTATAGATCAAGATATCATCAAAGAAAACTAGCACGAACTTCCTCAACTACTTGTTGAAGAGATGGTTCATGCATGACTGGAAAGTGGCAGGTGCATTAGTGAGACCAAATGGCATCACCAAGAACTCATAATGCCCGTAGTGACATCTGAATGTTGTCTTGAGGAAGTCCTCCTCGAACACGAATATGATGGTAACCTGATCGAAGATCAATCCTCGAAAAGTAAATGGCCCCGTGCAGTTCATCCAAAAGCTCATCAATATGAGGGATGGGATACATGTTCTTGATTGTCTTCTTCTTGAGGGCCCAATAGTCAATACACATCCTCATCGTCTCGTCCTTCTTCACCAACACCACCGAAGAAGTAAATGGGCTAGAACTAAGACGGATATGCCCCATATCAAGAAGCTCCCTAATGGTCCTCTCTATCTCATCCTTAAATTTCTTAGGATGACGATAAGATGTAGTGATCACAGGCTTGGCACCCTCCTCCAACTCTATAACATGCTCAAACCCTCTGTCTGGTGGTCTACCTGGAGGAATGTCACCAAAAACTTGCCCATGCCTATCCACTATGGTCTGAATATCTATATGCAGTTGTTGTCCACCATCTAAAGAGGATTTGGATGAAATGAAGCATTGGGCTGCCCATGCAGCCTCTCCATGACTGACGATAGACTCCATCCAATGTGCTGAAACAACTCTAGGCCCACCATCTGAAAGAGCTCGTAGCACAATCTTCTTCCCATCTGTCATACACTCCAACTCCATCCGTCTGAAATCATGCACATATCTCCCAAGAGACTAAAGCCACTGAATCCCCAAAACTGCATCTATCTCTCCAAGTCCAACTATGTAAAAATCATCTGTCAATGTGTAGTCCCCTAGCTGGATATTAAGCTGTGAAATTCGTCTAGTGCAGCTCAGAGCAAAGCCATCTGCCACTTGTACACTGAATCCTTCAAACTCCTCAACCTGTAAACCCCACTTCATCACAAATCCTTCATCAAGGAAATTGTGTGTAGCGCCACTATCAATCAAGTAGACAACTCACTGCCCCTTAAGTACTCCTTTCAAACGAAAGGGGTGGTACCTAGGGACTCCAGAAAGTGAAGCAATAATCCCTGAGCCTGATGTCTCTCCCTCTCCAAGCTCTAACCGGGGCTGCTCCTGATGTGCACCATGATCATCATCGTTGTCCTCTGTATCTATATCTAGTTGAGATTCTGCCTCTACATCTGAAATGACCTCAATAAGATGCACCTTGCCTTTCCCAAGGTAGTTGTGTCCAGGCTCCCAGTGGTCCTTGCAATGGAAACAAAGTTTATTCCTCCTCAACGCATTCCGAGTCTCCTGATCCATCCTAGGAGGGGGAACACTCTTCTGCTGAGTAGTGGAACGTTGAAACGGTTTGGAGCTTGTGAAGGGCTTCTTACTAGGCTGGTAAGAAGTGGGAGATGTCTCTAAATCTAATGTTATCTAAATAGCATCGTGTAATGTACTAGGCCTAAGGGCCTTGACCAATCCTCTTAAGCTGTCATGCAAACCCTCAATGAAAAGCATCACCACACGTCTCTCGGGCATCTCTGGTACCATTACTACAATCCGCTGAAATTCGTTGATGTAAGAATCAATGTGCCCACTCTGTCGTAGTTGTGCCAAATCCCTGTAATAAAGTTCCACATCTTTGCGATCAAATCTGGCAATCAACTTCTCACTAAACTCCCTATATGACCGCAGTAGGTCATGTCTCTGTGTGATAAGCCCATGGTGCCACCAATCGTATGCCACTCCCTCCAAGTGTAGAGTAGCAAACTGAATAGCCTCCTGTTCCTGCATAGGTTTGAGAGTAAGGTATGTATCAAGCTTGTGAATCCATGCCCTGGCACTAATCTTTCCACTGCCATCAAAAGTGGAAAGGGTCACCTTGCTGGTAACCTGCTTCAATTCTCTGTTCTGCTGGGCCCTAGGTCTCTACGCTTGTCTAGCTCTCAAGCTTTCTCTTTTCTGAATACAATACTGGTGAAGGGAAAAGACATTTTGTACCTCTTCCGGTAATGCTCTCCACTCATCATGAGCTACCATCACATTATCCTGAAAGACTGTGTCCTCAAGTGGGTCCTCAACTAATGGTGGCTCCTCCCTCTGTAGGAATCTAGGCTTGCATAGGTCTATCCGCAGTCCTCGTGGGTCTCCTCTCCTCTGTATATCTCCTATCACGCGGAGGGGAACCTCTCACGCTACCCACCTCTGTAGGTGCCCTGCTGTGCCTTCTGTGGCTGCTGGCTATGGATGCAGATCTTTCCCTTCTGTCATGTCGATTTCTTGTCCTATCCATAGTCAGACTCTCCATCATTTGTCTCATGGTCTGAATCATTCCCTGATGGGAATCGATCATACCGTTGAAAAGAATATCTGGGTCAACTCGCTCACGTCGTGGGAGACTGTGTGATCCGTCTCTTCTGTCCATGATTCCAGTACTGTTTCCTGTATCTAAATCTCTGAGAATAAGTGTCTGACTCCTTGTATAATATTTGTGTGGCCCAACTTCTCTAGGATGCATCAAACAAAACCCTCCAGGTGGGAGGATTGTTGCTCTGATACCACTGAAAGATCCCCAATGGGTCTCCCTTATACTCCAATGAATTTTAAATCAAATAAAAACAGCAAATACAGATTTATGGATGTTATGGCAATTACCCTAATGCAGATCTGAATTTATTTGAGAAAATGCGACTAGGGTTTAAGATAGATCTTAATACAAATGACACCCAAAAGTAATATTTTTGATTTCAAATGATTACCCAAATATTTAGAGACTGAACCATGCAAGAAACTGAATTTATTGCAGCCAAAACAACCCAGAAAATCAGATCTGAAGTCTGCTAATATTCTGCCTCAAAACCCTCAAAATATACTTCAGAAAATGATGAAAATACAGCGATTTGGTTTACAGTATTATGGAGAATATTTGACAAATATTTTTGAGGAAAATACCTCTGAAATTGCTGCCAAAACTGCCCACAATAGATCAACCCAACTGCTGCTCAAAAACCACTGAAAATACCTTCAAAACTCTTCACAAACACTATTGAAATGAACCCGGAAATCTGATTAACAACGCTGAAAATTTCTGAGTGAAATCCCCTCTCAATCCCTTGGGGTTTTCGTCCACAAGAGATGAAATCCACAAGGGTTTTCGTCCTTGGAATCTCTGATAAAAGCAAGAGCTCTTAACAATGCAAAAATCTAATAATAAAAATTTGGAATGCTTCTAAGCAAGTCGACTTGCCCATATAAAGGCAAAACAGCCCAACCACCACCTCTAAACCAGCCAATCGCATTTTTCCTTTTCCCTATGCTGGTCGCATTTTTCCCTATGGGCTTGATGTCACATTTCCCAATTTATGACTCCCATAAGCAAGTCGCACTTTTCCTCCTTTAATACAATTAATTTTAATTGTATTTTGATATTGACATTTTTAATTTATTAATAAGCTTTATTATTTATTATATGTGCAACTTATAATGTTATTTTAAAAACATTAGCACAATATAATAAAATAATAAAAACTTAGTCACCCTAGAAACCTCCTTTGGCCGTCGGGTAGACAAAAAGGGCCAAAGGTCTTCGTACAAGCTCATTCGGAAAGAGGGGACATTACAGTGTCTATTATATGCTACCATTTCCAACAAAGATGGTAATATATTGGTGAGGGTCACATCCTCCTTCACATGCAGCTATTTGCATACCTTAATCCTCGTACTTTATTGATTTGAGATGTGGTGGATCCAATGTTTTCCAATCTAGAGGGACTGCTACTAACCTCCCTTTTCCACATTGTAGGGTATCCAACAAAATGTGTATTACCAGATTCTATTCTAATAGGGAGGATTTTCAGCCGTGGCTGTTAAGAGAATTTGCAGTAGACACTCTTTGCAGCCCCCAAGATCACCCAACAAAGCCCACTTAGTCTTGGTCATTCTCCTATGATAATCATCAGATCTTGTATCAGATCTTTCATAGTGGTTCATGATGATGGGACTGCTCCTTGGCCGTATGATTCAGATTAGGGGAAACCTCTGCCTCCAACCACAATTTATCCACCCTTTTTCTGTGGGATCAGATACCTTTTGCAAGGCTACTGTAATAATCTTAATACATATCTTTATTTTCATGACACGTTAGTTTTTAATTCTACATTACTGATTCTTCCCTCCAGACCCCCCACAGTTCGGGTGAGAGTTCGAATCACCCTTGGATTCACCCCAAGTACACTCAAGACAGTCCAAGTACAGTCGGGGTCCTTCTACCGTAAGGACCTAAGTGTACTTGGGGTGAACGCTTAGGATTTTTTCTTGTCTTTTTAGTTCTTTCATAATTTGACCATAAGTTGTGAAAAAAATAATTAGAAATCCTTTCTGAAAACTAAAAAATATAACATAAAACAGCAATTGCCTCTCATTTTTACCAAAAGCAATACAAAAAACAACACACTTACCTCTCATTGCCCATATAGGGTTGAAATTTCATCAAACAAAGTTGCAAATACATTGTTACATTCCTACACCAGTACAAATGCCCATGTAATGTCCCTAAGTGGGAACTTTAAAACAATTCCGGATTTCCTAGAGACCCTACTTTTTATCCTTATGGCAGAAGTAATGGAAAACTGATTTTCCGTAAACCCTTATAAAAAATACAACAATCTGCAAATTCTAGAAAAATACACTTATATATGAAGATACAAAATTATGACAATACCCTTTTATTCAAAGAAATCTAAACAATGCACACCCATATTTTTATTGCAAACCATAGGGAAAAATACAAAAAAATTACAGGAAATGATAGTTTGTCTTCAAACCCTTATGGACAAAAATACAACACTCTGATTTTTTTCCTTTTTTATGAAATATCAACAAAATAGAAATTACCCGCAAAGGAGCAAAGAATAGAGAAAACCTCTTGGCACATGAATATGATGGAAAGAAATTTACAACAAAAATCTAAATCTTTCTATTTATTTTCCAGCTGAAAATAACAAATAAATACAGTTGACCATATGATCACAAAGAAGGTGAAGGAGAGCCCCCAAAATGGCTACAAATACTGCCATGGGGCAGATTATGGCATGAAGCGAGGCCCTTCATCTAATGCACCTCAGTTTGCAGTTGAAATAGCTACCCAATGGGTTGTCCATCTCTAAAATACCCAAAAATGCCAAAAATAAGGGTCAAAACTCCAAAATCCATTGTTTCAACTGATATCTTTGATGCCTTAGCCTGTAATAAATCCAAAAATTGCCTGGAAAACGTTGCCCTAGCTTGACAAATTTGACTGAAACTGAAATTCCTTGTCTAAAAGTGCAATTTAAAACCCCTCGATGGAGTCACCTCTAAGGATTAGAGGGTTTTCGTCCTCTAGAGGTCATTGAAACTGGAGGGTTTTCATCCTTCACTGAATATGGGAATTGGATGCAAAAGCTTAAGGCTTGAGAATCACAATTCAGAAAATGTATTCAAATGATGTCATAGAAATAATGCCCTCTCTCTCTTTTAGTCGACTTCTCCATGTCACGTTCCAGGGATGAGAAGAGACCCAAAAGCAACCTTCCACAATATCGAATTCAACATTGATAGTGATTTATCTCTATGCAACTTTCTACCCTCCATTTTAAAACTTCCTAGGATAAGTTGCTATTTAAAAAAATTTAGGGAGAATAATAAAATGAATATTTTAGATACTTACTTTTTTGACACTCCCAAAGCTATATTGCATTAATTTCCTAGACTTTAGGAATACACAATGAAATGGGCTTTACGATCCTCCCCCCCCCCCTCCCAAAATTGCTTGCCCTTATTCAATTGCAAACTCAATTGTTCAAGTCCTTTGTTGCACCTTTCTCCAAATACCGAGAATAAAAATATCAATCTTGGGACCTCTTCTTGTGATACCGGCATAATATTTGCTCCAAGGCAAATTGCACGTTTCTAGAGACTGTTATGCATTTTATCCCATCCAAGCTGCTTTTCTAACTATTAAGTCCAAACCTAAATTAAAATAAGTGCTTTAATTTTATTTTTTGATTCCTACTTCATGCAGTAGGCGCAAGTTGCAGCCTGCCGCCGAGTTGGACAAAATAGGCCAAAAGGTCTTCAACTTCCTCTGATGCCGCTAGGGGATGACCTTACACTAGCTCATGACCTAGCGTTGTCTATAAAATTCCTCAATGTAATTTTATTTCAAATGCAACTCCTATCCTCCATGATTCTTTGAACTTCAATAAATAGCTCACCAATTCAACTGGTAGATATGATAGTGCATGAATTTGGCTTTTAGCTTCATGACTAGTCTATTCAAATTTTTATATCTATCAAGTGTGGTACCTCTACCAGACTCTTTTGGTCAGAACATGCTGCAACTACCCTATTCGAAGAATGCTTGGTGTTTGAACTTAGTACAAGAAAACTTGACCTTTTTGTGATCTTCTATTGCCTTCATACTTCAAAGTATTTCTCTAGATTGAATGACCCAAAGAGCCATATGAGCCTCTTTCGCCAGAATTCCCCAGACTGCCCAACATAGCTTAGAGTGTCTGATCGTCGGGATTACTAGCCATTCTTGCGAAATTGTGTGCAATAATCTATATTCTTGTTGAGTCACGTATGAGGCTATCTTGCTGCTAACCTGTGCATCAGCTGCTAACACGAGCGAACTATCATCATTTTTCAAATCTATCATGCCAGTACAACCCCCCTTGCATTGGACAGTTGCCATAGCCCCCATAACGGGCTTGGCATTCCTCTCATTAACTCCTGGCAAATTTTCGTGCAATTCTGTGGTGTCCCGTTACCGCCACTGCAGCGAAACCTCCTCTTTGTGCCATTCTCTTTGTTCGGGTCAAAATCAATAGATCGTGCTCTTCAGCAATCTTCACAACTTTCTACCCAACAGTCTATGCATTGGAAGATGCCTTCATCAGCTTTCTACCCATCACTTGTAAATGCAGAAAACGAGCAAGTCTGTTCACGGAAAAGCCCCTGCGGGGATGAACGCATTGCTGTGATACCAAACGATGCAAGCCACTGTTACAGATTCTAATCAAGAGCAACCTTAAGGCAGTGTGCGGAATGTTTCAAAAGAACTTAGCAACCCTTGACTGACTCACGTGTCTATACACATCACAGAAGCAATGCAGATGGGAAACGTTACACTTCCTTTGATTTCAAGAAGAAACGGGGAACTTACATAAACACAAGCCTTGCAGGGTGAAAATTCCCATGATACAATCCTTAGGAAAATGACTTTGAGGAGCTGACAATCATGGTATTTGAGTGCTGCCTTGTAGGGTCGATAATACCACACTAGTAACAAGTCTAAAGCCACCCAAGTCCCTCACTGGTATTCTAGAAACATCGAACTCTAGCAGGATAGAGAACCACCTTTGCGAAGAAATCTGATTCCTTCGCTCTAGTATAAGGGCGATGTTCTTATAGAAGCGCAAGCACCATCTTCTGGTACAATATTAGCTCCCAGCCTTGACATGCTAACCTGTTTGACATTTATCTGAAGCTCTCCAACAAAATTAATTGTATCACAGTTCACTATGTAAGATGAGGCCCAAATGTTCCATATACATTGCAAAGATACTGAAACTCAAAGAAAGGTGAGTTGGCTCAACAAGCATTAAATTTATTGGTTGGGGGAATCTTCATTGGCTGCCCTCTTGCTATGCAACGAAGTGCGCCCCATTCTAGAGTTACTTGCATGTTTTGAAGATCATGCACACGTTACATTCCTTTCTATTTTCAAAAGCTATGGTCAAAAGCACGTCTGTCGAAGCTAAATCCTTGCACGTGATGTGCTCAAATGAACTCCAATAGCTTTGCGGTTTCAATTTATAGGATGCACTGTCCATCAAGATGCTATTTTTAAAAGAGAAAAGCGTTGATTTTTAATTAATTAATTGCCTTTAATTGTTAGGGCAATTATTAATTATAGAATTGTGAAGGTTATATAGGCATAGGCAGCCATATGGGTGAATTATTCAAATCACAGGTGAAGAATTGCAGCTAAGTGGAAAAGTGCGCCCCCACTAGAGGAAGGATTTTGCTCAGACAAGGTGACAACAAGGCTAAAAGCTTCCAGATTTGGCGCATGCTTTGAAGGAGGTTGATCTTTGCACTACATAATTGTTTGCACAGGTGTTACAGAAGCTTAGGTGTTGATTGAAAGGATTCATGCTCTTTTTATGTGCAAATTAAACACCAATTTTTGGGGCAGCAAGCTTAAAAAGTGCAGATTTTTACAATTTAAATTCACTATTTATGCTCCGGTGGCCATTTTTGTCTGAAGAAATTGCAGAGAATTCATTACAGGTGCTTTACAAAAAAAAAAGAGTTTTTATCAATGTCCAATACATTGCAAATATCCTCCGAATCTGAAGAATTGTCTAGATCTGCACCAGTATTGAAGAAATCCAGCCACGTAAGAAGAAAAAGAATTATTCAGACGAAGATAGACAAAGATATGGCGAAGGGAGATGAAAAACAAAGCACGATGGAGTCATGCATTGCTTCCAAACTTGCGGACATAGGAGACACAGATCTAGGTCCGGAACCTCTTACCGATTTGATTGATAGATCCAGAGCGGGAAAGACTTCACTCAAGCGTGCGGTCAAAAGCAGTGGAATTATCCGAGCTGCAGCTTTTCCATGTATAGCCCAATTGCTAGAGTTCGTGATGGAGTGTGCTAGATCTTATCATCCTTCATCCAGATCAGTGTGTGATACTTCGGGAAAGACAATAATTCGTTTGGACGCAGAGTTCATCAATTATTGTTTGAAGATTCCAGTGCGAAAGGTGGTGACTTCTATTAGCATTCAGGATGCTGACAGTAGATGGGAGAAGCATAGAGCTGATTGCATGAGCATCATGAATAGCCGATACATGAAGAAGCCTAGATCTCCTTCAAAGTTCCCGAGAACTCTTCTATGGTCCAATTTGGTGCAGGAGGTAGATGATGTCATCAAATTGCTATGGAGGATGAATGGCGAAGCGAATGCTTACACTTTCCGTACATGGATGTATGCTTTCATCAGAACCATTGAAATCAACAAGGTTGATTCTATAATCAATTGGTCGGAAATTATTAGTAACAACATCGGTGAGCAACTCCGGAACGTGAAGCGTACTTTCAGCTTCAAGATGACTTCATACTTGGTGTATGTTGTAGCTTCACAAGGCGTCTTTTCCAAGCTAGATAGATGTGTTCTTTCCAAGGACCCCATTTTCGAGTGCTACCCGCAGCTTACTGCACCTGCATGCGAGAAAGACTTCAAAGTGATCAACGATGACTTCTTCTACGATTTCATCTGCAGGCTAGACAAAGACTTGAAGGCCAACAGGGTAAGCAAGGAAGCGTGGGAAGCTGTGTCCAAGATTGGCAGTCTATTCATTCAATTTGCAGATTTCACATACCTCAGGGTTACGGGCTTTTCTGGAGAACCAATAAAGATGCCCAGGTATCCGAATGATAGATTGATCACCATGGAGCTGAGCAGGCAACTTGTGGAGTTACAATGACCTTCAGTCAAAGCGGCACAAGTCTACGGGCTTCTTTCCAATCACTGTGGGATATTACAGCTGCATTAGCATTCATAGAGCTCGAGGGATGGAAGCGCAAATGTTATCGAGTATGAGCAAGAGTTCTTCCCTGCGGGGATGGGCTGCACTTCGATCCATTTGGAGTAGCCAGGAAGACAATCTCCCAACAGTACGCACATGTGCCTTCATTAGAAGATTTCTGGATGAAGTGCAAAAGTGAGTACGAGGTTAGAAAGAAAGATTTCAGTAGGCTATCAGCAAAGCAAGTGTTCGACTTTGGACTAGCGCGAATACCTGCGGATCTTAAAGATGATGGGAATGTGGTACTTGACACTTACCATCAAATGGGAGGAGATAAAGCCATACTGCAGAATAACATAGGAGGCTGTAACACAATTGAAGAAAGGTCGAGAGCTGTGTTGGTGAATACTTCAAACTGGTTGCTGACGAAGGGACACTGCCTTGATGAAGCATTGATGAATCAAGTCGCGGGCAACTTCGGCGCAGGAGATTCCCTCAAGCGAAAGCAAGGAGAGAAAGCAGCAGGAAAGTCGAGAATTGAAAGTGCATAGAAGATCTCAATCCAAGGAGAGGATCACTTCTACGACCATGACCTTAACTCCGGTTTCTCCAGTACCCAATGCTTCACCAACTATTGCACCGCAGCAGCAGGATGCTTCCATGCCTCCACTGAATCCAGCGACATTCATCTTCTCCCCTCAGCCACTTCGTTCAGCGCCTGTTCCAGAGGATACGTTGAAGCTGCAGATGGCAGAATTCGAAAGGGCTTTGTCCTTGGATGACTCTGAAGATGACAGCCATAACACTGTGGCACTTTCTGATGGAGAGGATGCAGAGCGAAAGATGGTAGTACATTCAGCGACTTCTCATTCTCCGAAAAGTAACTTCTCGGAGTGGTTGGCTTCGCAGTTGGTTCCAGAAGCGAGAATGGAGATGAACTTAGAGGAGCACGACTTGCAGCTACTCCAGAATATGGGCGGAAGAGACAAAAGGCCTAAAGTTGCCAAAGCAACTTCTAGGTTGATCATCAAGGATTCGGGAGAGAAGTTTGCTGAGATATCAATTCCGGCAGAAGGAAAGATAGAGGAGGAGCTCACGACGGAAGATGTGACAGTGACCAAAGTACCCCTCGGTCAAGCCACCACTGAAGGATTGAAGCAGGACACGCAGACATTGATGGATGCTTTATTCCTTAGGCTTGACAGTGAAAAGGTGGAGAAACAAGAGCTGCAGAAGCAAGTATCTCAATTATGTGAGATCATAGCCAAGATTGCTAAACCTTCCATTCAGCCCATTTCAGAGCAGGTGAGTGATTATCTTATGCAGGAAATGGAGGACGCAAGCAATCAAGTAAAGGCTATTGACGAATGGAAGGATTTGATTATTCGTCAAGCTTCTGTACAACTTGGGGAAGTGCCAGCCCGCCTAAAGGTTATGAGCGATGCAGCAGATCAACTAAAGCAACTGATGGCAAACATAGAAGGCATGAATACAATTGCAGAGAGTAACCTGAGTATTTTGGCTGAGATCAACAAGCTGCCGAGAGATGTATTGATTGCGGAACAGATTGTACCGAACGGATCAGTCGAGAAGGGGAAGCAGCTAGAGTTTGCAGTATCTTTCCGTTTGGAAATCTGCAGAGTTTTGCTGAAGAGGATGCAGGCACTTGAGAGTAGAACATCAGATTTACCAGACAGTGTCATTTCTTTCACTGAAGAGATAATGGACGGGAATGTCACTTCATACGTGCGGATCGTCTCAACTAAGGTGCTTAATTCCCTGGAAGGTTCTCTTCTGATGGTACAAAAGAGAATTGATAAAGCTACCAAGCCTTTTACGATGAATTCTATCAGTAGACTGGTGGCACTGCAGGCGGACATTACAAGGTTTGGGCCAAGCTTGGAAAATGTGGAATCATGCATCAAAGTGTTGAATGAAGGGTTGCTGCAATTCAGGACAGAGAAAGAAGCAGTGGCTAAAACAGATCGAGGGATGCTGAATTACATGTTCGACAAGTATATCCGATATCAGAACAAGAAAAAGACATAAATGTTACAGCTGGCATGACTTCTTCTATTTTCTATGTTCGCAGATGAAATTGTAAAACTTTCAAGTTATTGGTTTTGCAACCATTACTTAAAGTCGTGTGGAACCATTCTATTAGTTAAGTGATACATGTGTCACTTAAGAAGAAGTTAGTTGAGGATGATTGCCAAATGTCATCTTTACTTGTTGTTCATGTTTTAGTTCAGTTAGACTTCCCATTTGTACTTTCCCTCCTACATTCTATAAGTAGGAGAAGAACCTCCGGGTTAATAATCGATCAGAATTTGTAAGCAGCAATCTTGTATTCTAGACTTTGTGTTGAACCCCTGAGAGCAACTTGGAGCAAAGGAATACAAAGGAGCAGGTTTCCGGAGAACTTTGTGTCACGGTGTACTTTGTTTCTCGCTTTTAATCTTAGATCTCTTAGTAAACTTTGTGTTATTATAGATCTGGATCTAGAGCTGCCTTTGTTTTATAATTTTGTGTCTTCATATCTATTAAGTTTCTTTTATGTGCATGCAATTAGCTCTGTTATCTACTAATTGGGATGCACATCTTCCCCATTTCTTCTCTGTATTTCCTTTACTTCCTTCTTCTATAATTTTTCTTTCTTAAACAGCTGCTTACTTGCTGCAGAACTTCTTAGTTATGGTTCATGAACTAAGTGGTTAAAGTAAAACCCCTGATAGGTAATAACACATTTTTATTGACAAATCTGACACGGGAGCCTCACCGGTTAAATGAGGGAGATTTATCTCATGACTGCCTAGGTTTGATGCTATGCAGAAAATCTAGCCAACAAAGTGGTGCCTTCTCCTCCCTAACTTCATCATTATTTTGCTAACACATGCAATCATTAAGAATCAAATAAACGTTTTCTCCTATCAAAGATACCATGCCAATGTTGTGTGGTAAATTAGTACAGCTAACAACAGAATCAAGACCAACTTGAGACGGGAAAACTACTGTTGTTTTTTTTGTTATGCCATCTACATATACTGTTATTCCTTGTTTCTGAGTTGTTCTATTGCCCGAAATGGACAAATAAGCTTGAGTGTGAATTGGAAAATCTACCTTACACACCTCTTGATTTGAA
Organism: Taxus chinensis; assembly: GCA_019776745.2. Classification (NCBI taxonomy): domain Eukaryota; kingdom Viridiplantae; phylum Streptophyta; class Pinopsida; order Cupressales; family Taxaceae; genus Taxus; species Taxus chinensis. The sequence continues at coordinate 838,238,281 of CM034148.1, read as the reverse complement.
ACGTTCTTTTTATTTTCAGAACTATCATAAGAATGATCCAACAACTTACCTTCTTCTTTTGATGCCTTGGAGTATTTTGCATCAACTCTACTATATTGAAGACTCGGAAAGATATCCCCTCCAAATTCTTGCAAATCAGAATTTCTTACATATTCCATCAATACCATTGGAGAATTCTTTCCCTTAATTTTTTGTAGGTGTTTTTTCTAAGTGGCTATTAACTTAGCTTGCTCAACTCTCCTTTTCCACTCATCACACCTTTTTTGGGTCCTTATTACCTCCTCTTCATACTTGCATCTGAGATTACTTTCAGAATTAGTGGCATCTATTGAAGCATTCTTCTTACTTGCATGCCCCATCAACATAGCATTCTGAAAATCAACCTCACACGAAATTGACTCAATCTTTGCAATGCTTGGGAGATTAATAGGAACTTTCTGTACACCATTAGGAATTACTTTGACTTGCAAACTGAATTTGTGCCTCTGTAGATTTTTGTACTTCTGGTTCTAATTCTTCTTCTTTCTTCAAAAATATTTTCTTTGGCTTTTCTTTTTCTTTATCTCACAACACATTCTCATGTATGGTGGATTCCTCCAACAGCTGATTCCTCTCAATTTCTTGCAGCTCTAATTGTTCTACTTCCTCCTTCAGCCTTCTTTTTAACTTTTATAATTGTATTACCACCGTTTGAATGGGATCTATTTTTTCTTCCCATTGTAAGAACTTTGCTTGAAAAAACATTGATCGATTAGTTGTTGTCTTCATGATTCACAGGCTGGGAAGATGTCATGTCCCTTTCTAGGGTTGAAACTGAAAAAATAAGAAACAACACCAATCCCGCTTGAGAGTAATTTGATTTTTATAACAGCAGATCTAAAAAAGTCAGAAAACCTTGGCAGCAAACTGTATCGGGACTTCCACTCATCATACAACCATGTAATAACAGCTGAAAATGCTTCTAAATGATTAATCCAATTACGACAACATTTATCAATTCAATTTACTTCAAAGAAATACATAAAAACAAGTGATTAAAACGAGCTGCAATTAATTTTATGACAGCAGCAGTGCAGCTACAACCAAGGACTGAAAATATCTCTTAGACAACTCTTAAAATCACCAAATTGTAGATTCCAGCCTTAAAAAATATGAGGAATTGAATGATGCAAACCAAACATGGAGAAACACTTCAAATCACTGCAAACCTCACACGTATGCAATTTGCCCCACTTGGAAAAGCTGAATAATTGGCTTAACATCCAAAGAAATGATTGCTTTCACCTTTAGAAATTAGTACAAGTCCATCCATGCAAGAATCATACCATACATCCATCAAAACACCTCCAAAATGCTCATGATGCAAGTCGCCTAGGGCTAGATAGAAAGATATCAGCTCTAAATACCTTAAGATATTCAATGATTCCAAATATCCTTGCTTGAGAGTTTTCATCCCCATGACAAGTTCCGCTATCAAAGGTTTTCGTCTTTGAAGTGGTCTCAAACAAGGGTTTTCATCCTTGATGAGAGATAAATGAAAGGTACAACCTTTACCAAGAAAAAATAATAAGATTCAACACATGACGTAATGGCCAAGCATTTGCCTTTTATAACATAGGGGGTGCTACATCATAACTTATGGCCGACCTTATAATATTAAAGTCTATTTCTAATTTGAGCACATATGCTCACCAAACAACTAATTACCTAAGTAATTTTTTTAGATCTATTGGAGCACTAGCCATGCAATAGGAATACAACATAAAACTGTGCAATATTTATTAAAACTAATCCTAATATCTTCAAACCACATTCCTCTAGCTCCAAATCCTTAGTCCCACGAGGAAGGAATGGGATAAGGTCTTCCATAGTGACTAGCTTGGAAAAAGGAGACATTATAGTCCTCCCTTCCCAAAATTGTTTGCCCTCAAGCAATTGTAAGCTCTCGTGCTTCAATTTGATCCAAGCGAGCAATCTACATCCGGTATCAGTCAAGTGGAGAAGCTTTTGCAAGAACATGATTTTTATATGTAAAAAGTATTTAAAATTAGAGATGAAATTGTTTTTTTAACAAATGTGGATAAATATTAACTTTTAATATATTATTTTAAATTCGCAAATTTTCCGAACCGAACTGAACCGAACTTTTTGCAAAATTTCAAAACTTCCGAATTTTGTCATGGTCCAACCAACCTGAACTTGTCGAACATGGTAACTATGACAAAAACCCTCCGGTGTATTCAAATTTCAGTATGAAAACCTCTAATCTTCAAGGGTGTCTCCATACAGGAGTTACATTTAGGCATCCATTCATAGTTTTGCAATCTCGTATCTAATTCAGCAGCTAGGGCACATTTCATATCAGTTTCCAGGGTTATTCAACTAGGACATCACATTCCAGGTCAAATTTCATGATTATACAGCTAGGGCATCAAAGACACCAGTTGGGACAGCGATTTGTGGGGTTCTACCCTTATTTTGGGCATATTTTAGGGTTCGACGACCCCCTATAAAGATTGTTGCGGCTGTAATTCGAAATGGGTTGGGTCCTAGGGTTTGCACATAGCCAAATTTCGCCCTAGAGCACTTCTCGGCAGTGTTTTTTAAAACCGGTCGAACAAGAACTGGAACTAACTGGTTCGACCGGTTTACCCTTTTTTGCATTGATCGACAATAAAACCGGATCGTTTGATCGATTTGAGGCCAAACCGGCCAGTTCCATACGAAACCAGCCCGTTTGGCCTCAAACCGGTCCGATTTCGACCCAAACTGACTGATTCGTGGCCTGCGTAGCCTTTAAATGGATTTTCCAATAAAAAAACACTTTTTATTACATTTTCTATTTTTTAATTTTTCTAAACCCTAATTTGGTGTTATATATACACCCCCTCTATTCACTCCACACCTCTCTCATTGAGCATTTGTGAGCATAAAACTGAAGAGTTTAGTTTTGGAGTGAACTTGGAAGTTGGAGGCCCGGAGCTTGTTTGGCTTTGCTTGTGGGCTCTTTGTGGCGATATTGGCATCCATATAGAGACTTCCTCACCTCTATTTGTGAGAACCTCTCTTGTTTGGAAGGATTTGGAGGCTTGGGGCAGCATTGAAGAGTGTTCATTTGGAATGAGTTTGGGGGTTGTTTGGCATCAAGTGTGGGCTCTTTGTGGTGGTCTTCACATAGAACAACATGTAGATTTATCCTCACAAATAAATGAACATGTAGATTTATCCTCACAAATAAATGCGCCAATATATAAGCCAAGTCGCCAAGCTTAGAATGAATATATCATGCAAACATTCACTCAAAGAAAGCATAGAAGGTTTTAAACTCTCCAAAGTATGGTGGTGTTGAATAAACACCTTTGTTATGAGATTTTATGGGCATACATCCCTCTTCAAGCATGAAAATATTTTAATAAAAACTTCAACATGCCCCCAAGGGAACGCCACATCTTCTTATATAGCTTTTGCATTTCAAGTCTCCAAGTTTCCCTCCTCTTTATGGCACATTTCTTCATGTAAGAGGGTCGCTTTTAATAATAGTCTTCTTTCCTGAAAAGTCAAACTTCAAATAGACCATTAATTTCCCCTTTTGATTATTTAAAAAAAATAAAAACATAAGAGGGGAATTAATATTTAATTTAAAAATAAAAGAGTTATGACATTTTCCCAATTTTAAATCCTTTAATCCATGGGAAGGGTGGATTAAAGATCTCCAATATTTTATTTAATTAATGTTGCAAAAAGGAGACATTACATGGTGGATGCGGGAAAAAATTAGCCATGGGCTATATTTATGAGGCTATGGATCAAGAAAAGGAGCAGACAAGGGCAACATACAAAGACAGGGTAACTAAGTATGGGCCTATATGGGAGATTATAGATAATAAATGGAACGATCAACCTCCATTGCCCTATACATGCAGCTGGATATTTCTTGAACCCAAAATATCATTAAAGAGCTCAACTTAGAAAAAGATCAAATAGGAGAAGTACAAGATGGTTTGTATGAGTGCCTAGAGCGCATGGTCCCTGATGAGATGTAACAACTTGAAGTTCACTGACAGATCAATTTCTTCAGTAGAGCCACAGGTGCCTTTGGAAAAAACCTTGCAAAGATTTCAAGGGATGTGGACCGACCAGGTAAGCAATTCTAAGTTTTTTTAAGTTTGTTTAATTAAACTTTTTAATGAATAATCATGAATTTTCAGCATAAGACAATCTAATTTGTTGAATTACGCTTTAAGTTATAAGTTTTACTTTTAATTTTTAACTTTGTGTCTTTATCATCATTGTTTAATAATTAAACATTTACAATTTTTACCGCAGCACATTGGTGGGATGATTCATTTGGTAGTCAGTGTCCTCAACTGCAAAAGTTTGCAATTAGGATCCTGAGCCAAACTTGCAGTGCTTATGGGTGCGAGCGCAATTGGTCCGTCTTTGAGCGGATTCACATGAAGAAGAGAAATCGTTTGGAACAACAATGGTTGAATGATCTTGTCTTTGTGCAGTAAAACCTTTGGCTAAGGCGTACCTAGTTACTGAACCAAAGACCTGATACAGATCCCATTGTCTTTGATGATATAGATCCAACCTCAAATTTGATCCTGATGACTTAGTGTGGATGGGTTTATATTAGGATGATGAGCCATTAGCAGCACCGCCACCACCGTCACGAGACATAGCAGGCACTAGTCACACTCATGCTACTCCTCATGCCAATACAATTGTTGTAGATGTACCTGAGGATTTGGATGGGTCTGAGTCAGAGGCCAATGATGATATTGATAAGGATGAACTTGAGGATCCCATTTTTCAGTAGCAGTGCAGAGTTTGATGATTGATCATTGATGTCATCTAGCTTATTCTAAAGTTTTGTAACTTGTAACATCTGTAATGTATCAATGATCATAGCATGTTGTTTTTTGGAGTCTCGGACTATGGAGGCTATTTAGAGCCTCATTGTTTATGTATTTTGTTTCAGAATGTCATATATGATATATGTATTGTGTATTGGACTTGGCGTTCATGCCATTTTGCTATAAACACATTTCTTATATATATGTAAGAGCAAACTTTGCATATTTTTTGTGTAATAGTTGGAATCATGGTTTTTAATCTTTCAAATATATTGTTTTCATTAAAAATATAAAATTTTATGTATTTTTTTGTAAACCGGTTCATAAAGTTTGAACCGGATCCGGTTCCAGTTCGGTTCTGGTCCGACCCTAGGCCGGTTCCGAGTCCGGTTCAGATTTTTAAAAACATTGTTTTTCAGTCAGTTGGAGTCATTCATTTGCAAGTTTTTACCAATAACGATCAATTGTACTTTTATTTACTTCCAATCTGAAATAACAAGACAAAATTCAGTTTTGATGTAAATCTAACCTTTTCAATCAAATCCATATTTTTGGAGGTGTTATCAAAGTTTTCCTATATCTCAGAAATTTTATTTTGAGGGTTTGTGTTAATAGATCAAAGAAATCAGACTGCTGCTTTTTTATCACAAGTGTTTACTAAAGAAAATCAGATTGTTGTTAATTTTTTCATAAGGGTTTTCTAGGAAATCAAATTTTCATTAATTTATGCCCTTAAGAGACATTACATAACTTCACATTCTTGTAGGTATTTCGAATAGATACTAGTACCAAAATCCTTGATTCGTTCCTTCAAATAAACTATGTTGTCCAACTATTATATATTACCATGTGCTAAGTAGTCTTTCTAAGTGCACCTCTAACTGTATACAGTGAATCATACCTTTTAAGCGTTTATTATAATTACCATGCAATAAATAGTCTTTCTAAGTACAACTCTAACGATATGCAGTGAAGCATACCTTTTGTGCATCTTGTAGATATAAAGATGCCACAATAACCTGGACACCCTTAACTTCTTCACTGCCAGTTTTTGAACTTGTTACTGGAGTATCAAGCACATTGCATCCATTTGAGACTAAGAACTCGACTGCAGGTTCACATACACGCCCAGCACCAATAATAAGAACTGATGTTTTCTCATCAAAAGTTTCTTCCATTTGCAGAGTATTTCCCAGTTCTTTAATTCTTGAAGAAGACCGTTTTAATTCCTTTTCAATTACACTTTTTCGGCGCTCATTATCTGGGTTAGCTATAGCAGCCAACGTGTCCACAATATGAGCCAAGACATCCTTGTCATTAGCACTGACCTGTAAGAAGAATATTTTTAGGATGTGGGCGTTGAATCTACACTAACAGGAGTATGTAAATGTGGTTCGATTTGGAGCAATTAATTTTCCACCATCCAAGATAAACTTCAAACAAAAACATACTATTCAACATAAACGATAACTCAGAAACATCCATTGTCATAAAATTAAATAAACAATGCGAACCTGCTCTTTCTCTCATTATTATATGCCAAACGTGAATTATAATCCCACAGCACAGTAGCTACGCAATCAAATATATTCAACAGCAGTCTTCCACATCACTTATACAATTACATTGTAAAATTATCAGCATATTAGTCGCATAGTTTTCATTTATCTTATATGAATATCTCTCTCTTCTCAACTACAGCATAAAGTAACTGGTCAATGTTTAACTCAAATTGAAAATTAGTTTCTCCTAAACACAAGTATATGTATGCATGATACTATTCTTAAACAAATTTCTCCACTTTCTCGACTCGACTATAAAGTAATTAGTCAAAGTTCAACCGACACGGAAAATTGCTTTATGAATACACAAAAAAGAATACATGTATAGTGACGAGATGTTTTCCATGGTTGTAACCAAGAACAGCATAAAAGGCAAAAAACCAATTTTAGATACATCTGCATATACCTTTATAAACCTCTGTAGCTTCACAAATGTGGGAGTTTGGACTCCTATTGATGTATTCAATCCTTTCATCAGGAAGCTTCTCTTTGCATGGATAATAATTGTGAGAATGAGGTGGTTTATGAGGCATTACCCACACCAAAAGGCTTTGCCAATTTGGAAACAGCAGTAGAGGCATATGTGTTTACATCCTCCCTCTCTTCAATACTAATATCACATGCGGCTTCAATGGCATGCCTTGTAGTCTACGGTTGTTATTTAACAGCATTCATTTGAATACATCATTTGTCATAATTAATCATTCAACACATTCCATAAACTTTAGGATTCGCAATCGAATCCTTGTGAAACAAAACAGTTGTAGCCAAAAGAATCATAAAAGGAAAATATAAAATACATGAAACCAATCCTAGATATGTCTGGCTATATCTTTCTAAACCTCTCTAGCTTCACAACTGAGGATGTTTGGACTCCCATTGATGTATTCAATCCTTTCATTAGGAAGCTACTCTTTACATGGACAATAATTGTGAGAAAGAGGTTGCATATGAGGCATTACCTGCACCAAAAGGCTTTACCAATTTGGAAGCAGCTATGGAGGTTTATGTGTTTACATCATCCCTCTCTTCAATACTAATATCACATGCGGCTTCAATGGCATGCATTACAGACCCCTATATCCTACTGTTGTTATTTAAAAACATCAATTCGAAAACATCATTTGTCATTATTAACCATTCAACTCATTTCAAAGGCTTTAGGATTCTCAATTGGATCCTTGTGAAACAAAAGAGATTGAATCTAAGAAATTATGTGCATAAGTGTAACACCCAAAAATCACTCCAAATCTGAATATTGGAGGCTCCCACTTTGATTAGATTTCAGATTATGCACTCCTGGCATCAGCATGTGAGAATCTATTAAAACAATATTATTACCCTAGAAACTACCTTTGAAGCGTTTCTTGCTTGTTTCCATCATTTGGGCATATTTCTGAGTACTTTTGCAGTCAATTTCGGCCATTATGTAATGGTTGTGAGAAAACTTTTCAATCTCTGTTCTAAAGTGCTAGTGTCATCCAACGTAGCCATGGCTTGTGAACATATTGATGATCATGACAACGGATTAGTTGATCAAAGATAAGCCTAGCCTGATTTTAATGACACAAGTAGCCTTTCCCTTGCATTCTGTGACAGGTCTCAGCTTCTGTAGCAATTGGAAACAATAAAACTACCAAACTGACAGAGGATTGACAGAGGCTAGGATTAAATGAGGCTCAAAAATTCAAATCAATCTCATGCACTCCAGAACGAATAAGCTCATTGAATTGGCGTTTAGGAGGGTTTTCTCGTCGATTGCAGATAAGCACAGAGAGAGAGAAACTATTTTAGCTTCTCAGCATATTTACCTTGTTTTGTCTGTTTCCTGTGCCAGCCTACGCTGTGAGCCCCACATCGTGTACTTTTAATTAAAAATTAAAAAATTCTTTTTTATATCGGACACGGTTTGCGTGAACACCTGGTTTGGAGTTGCTATGGGGTCGATGTCTAAGTTTACATATATAAATTGAAATGCACATTGTTCTTTTGATTTAGTATTTTTATGTATCGTAAATTTATTGGTTTTCCCGACCTCGCCTACTTGTCCTCTACATACCCTTCAAGGGGAGCCATTCCCTTACGCGGTCTATTTTCTTATGCATATTGATTTTTACATACAAATACGAGGTTCGCAAAGCACACATACGTACTCTTAGACAAACGTTAATATTGGATAGAAAGAGGTTGTGCATTCGAGGTAAAGAAATTGATTAAAGCGGGTGGGTTCCTTTCTTGGCAACCCAAATTCAAATCAAAATAAGCGGCTTCATGTAAATTCAAATCAAAATAAGCTGCTTCGTGTAAAGATTGTACGATTATCCAAAGACATTCATTATAAAATTTATATACAAACTCTCAAAAATAAGAAAATCAACTTCAATAACCTACCCTATCATTTCAATAACTTTCCGTCTCAAAGCTGTAACTCCAGTAATTTTCACCCGAAAGCCAGTCCATATGTAGGCAGTGGTCCCATGGAGGGATCTGCTGCTTCTATTTTTATGTAGCAGTTGGTTTCATGTTAATTTTTTTTTTTTGCAAAACTGCAAATAAAAGAATCTCCTATTAAATTTGTGGTGGCTGCTTAGAAGAGTAGTATGAGCCCTAGTTAGTTCTGGGAAGCTGAGAATTTGGCAGCCAGATTGTAGGATTTTGTTTTGCATACACATTAGTTAAGTTAAAAAATTAATTGTATTTTATGAAATTTTGTTAACATCTTTGTTTGGGGGCAAAAAAAACCTCCTAAAGTTTAGTTTCCAATAGAAGTTTGCAAGGATTTTGTTTTGCCAAATGTTAGATACACATTAGTTAAGTTAAAAAATTAATATATAGGGGAGAGGACCCCATAACCGTGCACCCTAACTTTAGGGGCATGTAGATATATGTAGGGGTCTCGTCTACATAAAAAAATTATATCACCGTGTAGTGTATCATCGTGCCACATCAGCATTTTTGTTTCGTGTGCTTATTTGGAGAGAGTAGTAGTTTTTGAATTGATTTAAAATGAAAAAAAAAATATATAAGCATTTGAAAGAGGTACCAATGAAAACCAATGTACATATTTTGGTACATGCACAATAATGGGGTCCTCTCACCTAGTTTATCTTTGTTTCATGCAAAAAGCCTCCTAAATTTTAGTTCCAATAGAAGTTTGTCGTTTGCACCCTTAAGGGTGCACATAGCAACCTAAACATCATATAACCGAAAACAAAAAATACCCTTTAATAGTTCATATTCGCCCCATTATAAATATTTCGTTTTACAAAATTTAATTATGTGGAAGGGACTTTTTCTTAATATTTGAATTTAGTAATTTGAAATACAAAGAAATTCAAGGTGCTCCATTACTTAATAATCGAGTCATACATTTTCTTTTCCCTGTTTGTCATCATTTGATTGATTAGTTGGTTTGATGTGACATATTCTATAGGGTACATTTCTTCAAAATTTAAATAGTAAAGTGGCATGTACTCGTTCTTTATTTTCATCTACCCTCACAAGTATTGGTCCATGCTCATGGATTGGTTCCTCTCCCTTATCTTTAATATATAGTTTAACAATCACAAAATCCACTTTAGTCTCAAAGTTGATTCAAATTTTTATTTTTATATTTGAAAAAATGTTAGCTTAATTTAAGGACACGCCAAAAGAAAAGGGAAGAGCATGCTAAGAATATTTATGAACCCATAGTAGGAAGCAAACCACAAGGCTCGAAGCTACAAGTTGCTAAGTATTCGCTAATCCCTCCAGATTACCAAAAAAAAGAACGAACCATAGGGCTCAAAGGTAAGATGATTATACTATAGTCTATTTAAATTAGGTGATAGTTTGGTATAATTTTTTTTTAAATTTTAATGGGTTGGTTGTTTAGGGCCGGGGGAATAGGGCTCTCACTTTAGAAAATATATAGTTAAGATAAGATAAATATATTAATGTCCAACAAATGACCACAAAAGTAGCTCAAAGGGACTACAGACAACAACGAGCACCGATACAAAGCGGGAAAACCAAGAGTTTATGAGAAAGACAAGTATAAAAGCTAAAAGAGGTGGCCAACTAGAAGGAGAAATCACACACACTCAAAATGGGGGTGGAAATAGAGGACGATTCGTACTTATGGAGAGAAAAGGGTTGAGATAGTCTCTTCATATGGATATTTGGGGCTCCTCTTCTTCGAACCATGCTTTAGCTAAACTCCAAGTATAGATTTCAAACATAATAAGGGATTTGCAGTTCTTACCACCCTTGAAAAGCATTGTTTTCGGCTCCAATTTCAAGACATTCAGACAAAGATCCACCTCTTTCACTCATTGGTCACACCTATCCTCTTGTATGGTTGTGAGGTCTAGGGACCATACCTTCGAGATGGGGGACAAAAAAGAAAATAGGGAGAGTGATGTTCACAATGTTATCCAAACATTGTAATATCCCCTTCTCGGTTAGACCCTTAGTCCAATTTTGTTTCCCGACGGCTAAAGGAAGAATAAAAAGCAAACTTAGTCATAATAAATTAATCATAAAGTGCATCTTAAAATATTATTATAGGCACTTTATTAATTTATTAATGACAAAGGGAAAAAAGATAAAAGAAAGTCACTTTATTTTATTTTATTTCCCTAAGGAAAATGAGACCCATATGAAAGAGAAAAAAAGGTAAAGGAAATTATTCAATACAGCCAAAGAAATTTGATTAGTGGTTGTGGGTGGCAAAAATGCCAAAAATTGTTATAAAAGCAGGTCGACTTGCATGGGAAAGCATCTTTTTTTGTTTATGATAATTTTCAAATTTGTGGTGTAAGCTTATATGTTTTCCTTAAAAACTCTAAAGGACGAAAACCCTTTGAAGTTGGCTTTAGAGGACGAAAACCCTTTTCAAGCTTAGAAAGGAGAACGAAAACTATTCTTTCTTTTGAGAGAAAGCCCTACTCAGGGATTTCTACTGATTTTCAAGGTTTCTACTTCAAAATTGCAACAATATTTGAAGAGAAAAAATGTTGATTTATATTGTTTCTCGATAGGGTTTGAAGACACATGTGTTGGGGCAGATTTCTACCTTCAGATTCAACCTGATCTAGGGCTATCTACACCCCTGTGAGTGGAATTTGACACATTCTAGAGCACGACTGTCCTAGAACTAATATCCATCTTCATAGTCATATTTTTGAAGGTCAAAATCAGCTGGTTTGCATATTTTTTTGGGCTGAGGAAAATCTATTTTCAAGCTTGTCTGAGAGTTGTTCATCTGCATATTTTATAAAATAATTTCATCCTGTTATTAATCCAAAATCTGGTATTTTTCTCATGTTTATATCCTTATTAAAATTGTTAATCTGTTTGAGAAAAAGATTGAGTTGTTTTACCTCATATTTTATGAATTTTCACTCCTAGAACAAGTCACACTTTTCAGTAATAATTCAGATCTGCATTATAAACATTTTGTATATCTTCTACAACTTGTTGTGTTGCTTGGGATTTGTGGATAATCCATGTGAAGGTAAAAATTGTCCATTTGGGGACATTACAGTGGTATCAAAACGGTGATCTTTTCCGGTTGTGAGAGAAATTAAAAAAAAATCAGATTCCAAGGAAGGGAACCATGGATGATCGAGATCAAAGAACTTCTCCTACAAATAAGCTAAGCTACATACTTGATGTATTTACAACGAGTCAAAGAGAGTTGCAGTACGTTACAATGGAATCTTAAAGGGAAATGTGTGATGCGATGACAGGCTCAATCATGGACCTGACTAAGGTTCTACAAGGACAACATATCTACAAATCAAGGAGCAACCAACAATGGTGAAGGAATCTCAATTGGACCAGTCATGACATCCACCAAGCCTCCACATCATGTTTTTAGAGCCAAGTTTCTCCAAAAAGAGGAACAAACAATTAAGGAAGAAATTCCAAGTGATGTTGATGACATGGAAGCATGGGGTAAAGAGTATGCAACACTCAGTTTCAAGGTAAGATCTATGTTGTCCTTCAACAACTTTTGCAAGTTGAAACATAGTGTTGGCTAGATTTTCTGCATAGCACAAAACCTAGGCAGTCATGAGGTAAATCTCCCTCATTTAATCGGTGAGGCTCCCGTGTCAGATTTGTCAATTTAATTATGTTAATATCTAAATGGGGTTTTACTTTAACTACTCAGTTCATGAACCATAACTGAACAGTTCTGCAGCAAGTAAGCAGCTGTTTAAAGAAAGGAAATATTTATAGAAGAAGGGAAATATATTAACACAAAGAAGAAATGGGGAAGATGTGCATCCCAATCGATAGATAGCAGAGTTGACTTCATGCACATAGAAGAAACCAATAGATATAAACACAGAATTCTAAGCAAAGGTAGCTCTAGATCTAGATCTGAAATAACACAGTTTATTAAGAGATCTAGGATTAAAAGCAAGAAACACAGTACACCCGTGACAAAAAATTCTTCTGAAACCTGCTCCTTTGTATTCATTTGCTCTAAGTGGCTCTTAGGGGTTTAGCACAAAGTCTAGAACACAAGATTACTGCTTACAAATTTTGATCCTTAACCCGGAGGTTCTTCTCCTACTTATAGAATATAGGAGGGAAAGTACAAATGAGAAATCTAACTGAACTAAAACATAAACAAGTAAAGATGACATTTGGCAATCATCTTCAACTAACTTCTCCTTAAGTGACACATGTATCACTTAACTAATAGAATTGTTCCACATGACTTTTAAATAATGGTTGCAAAACCAATAACTTAAAGTTTTACAATTTCATCCGGGAACATAGAAAATAAAAGAAGAAAGAATAGAAGAAGTCATGTTAGTTGTAACATTTATGTCTTCTTTTTGTTCTGATATCGGATATACTTGTCAAACATGTGATTCAGCATCTTCCCATCTGTTTTAGCCACTACTTCATTCTCTGTCCTAAACTGCAGCAATCCTTCATTCAACACTTTGATGCACGCCTCCACATCTTCTAAGCTCGGCACAAACCTCATAATATCTGCCTGCAGCGCCACCAGTCTACTAATAGAATTCATCGTGAAAGGCTTAGTAGCTTTATCAATTCTCTTTTGTACCATCAGAAGATACCCTTCTAGGGAATTAGGCACCTTGCTAGGAACAATCCGCACGTATGAAGTAACACCTCCAACCACGTCCTCCTCAGTGAAAGAAATGATACTGTCTGGTAAGGATGATGTCTTACTCTCAAGTGCCTGCATCCTCTTCAGCAAAACTCTGCAGATCTCCAAACGGAAAGATATTGCAAACTCTAGCTGCTTCCCCTTCTCAACTGATCCATCCAGTACAATTTGTTTTGCAACCAATACATCTCACAGCAGCTTGTTGATCTCTCCCAAAGTACTCAGGTTACTCTCAGCAACTATGTTCATGTCCACTATACTCGTCACCAGTTGCTGCAGCTGATTTGCCGCATCATTCATAACCTTTAGGCGGGCTGACACCTCTCCAAATTGTACAGCAGCTTGACGAATAATCAAATCCTTCCATTCGTCAATAGTTTTTACTTGATTGCTTACATCCTCCATTTTCTGCATAAAATGATCACTCACCTACTCTAAAATGGGCTGAATGGAAGGCTTAGCAACCTTGGCTATGATCTCGCACAACTGATATACCTACTTTTGAAGTTCTTTCTTTCTCTACCTTTTCACTGTCAATCCTAAGGAATAGATCATCTATCAATGTTTGTGTGTCCTGCTTCAATCCTTCTGTGGTGGCTTGACCGAGGGGTACTTTGGTTACTGTCACATCTTCTATCGTGAGCTCATCCTCCTTATTTCCTTTCACCAGAATTGACATCTTAGAAAACTTCTACCCCAAATCCTTGATGATCAACCTTGAAGTTACCTTAGCAACTTTAGGCCTTTTGTCTCTTCTGCCTAGACTCTGGAGTAGCTACAAGTCGTGTTCTTCCAAGTTCATCTCCACTCTCGCTTCTAGTAACCAACCTGCGAAGCCAAACTAACCCGAGAAGTTATTTCTTGAAGAATGAGATGTCACTAAGTGCACTTCCATCTCCCGCTCTGCATCCTCTCCATCAGGAGTGTCACAGTGTTATGGCTGCCATCTTCCGAATCATCCAACGACAAAGCTCTTTCGAACTCCGCCATCTCCAGCTTCAACGTCTCTTTTAGAAGGGATGCTGAACAAAGGGGCTGAGGAGAGAAGATGAATGTCATCAGATTCAGTGGAGGCATGGAAGTGTCTTGCTGCTGAGGTGTAACAGTTGGTGAAGCACTGGATGCTGGAGAAGCTGGAACAAAATTCATGGCCGTGGAAGTGATCTTCTCCTTTGATTGAGATCTTCTGTGTACTTTCAACTTCTCGGCCTTCCTGTTGCTTTCTCCTCCGTGATTTCTCTTGAGGGAATCTCCTGCACCGAAGTTGCTCGTGACTTGATTCATCAATGTTTCATCAAGGCAATATCCTTTCGCCAGCAACCAGTTCGAAGTATTCACCAAAACAGTGCCAGACCTTTCTTCAATTGTATGGCAGCCTCCTACGTTATCTTGAAGTACGGATTTATCTCCTCCCATTTAATGGTGAGTGTCAAGTACCACTTTCCCATCATCTTTAAGATCCGCAGGTATCCGCGCCAGTCCAAAGTCGAATACTTGCTTTGCTGATAGCCTACTGAAATCTCTCTTTCTAACCTCGTACTCACTTTTGCACTTCATCCAGAAATCTTCTAAGGAAGGCACATGTGCGTACTCCTGGGAGATCGTCTTCCTGGCTACTCCAAATGGATCGAAGTTCAGCCGTGCAGGGAAGAACTCTTGCTCATAATCAGATAACATCTGCGTCTCCATCCCTCGAGCTCTATGAATGCTATGGAAACTGTAATGTCCCACAGTTATTGGGAAGAATCCTATAGACTTGTGCCGCTTCGACTGAAGGTTGTGTAACTCCACAAGTTGCCTACTCTGATCCATGGTGATCAATCTATCATTCGGATATCTGGGCAGCTTAACCTGTTCACCAGAAAAGTCAGTAACCCTGAGGTACGTGAAATCTACAAACTGAATGAATAGACTGCCAACCTTGGATACAGCTCCCCACGCTTCCTTGCTTACCCTATTGGCCTTTAGGTCCTTTTCTAACCTGCAAATGAATTCGTAGAAGAATTCATCATTGACCAATTTGAAATTTTTCTTGCACACAAGTACAGTAAGCTGTGGGTAGTATTCGAAAATGGGGTCCTTAGAAAGAACGCCACATCTATCCAGCTTGGATAAGACGCCTTGTGAAGCTACAACATAGACCAAATAGGAAGTCATTTTGAAGTTGAAAATACGTTTCACGTTCCGGAGTTGCTCACCAATGTTGTTGCTAATAATTTCCGACCAATTGATTATGGAATCAACCTTGTTGACTTCAATGGTCCTAATGAAAGCATACATCCATGTACGGAAAGTGTAAGCATTCGCCTCGCCATTAATCCTGCATAGCAATTTGACAACATCATCTGCCTCCTGCACCAAATGGGATCGTGGAAGAGTTCTTGGGAACTTAGAAGGAGATCTAGGCTTTTTCATGTATCTACTATTCATTATGCTCACGCAATCAGCACTATGCTTGTCCCACCTGCTGCCGGAATCCATAATGCTAATGGAAGTCACCACCTTTTGCACTGGAATCTTCAAACAATAATTGATGAACTCTGCGTCCAAACGAATTATTGTCTTTCCCGTAGTATCACGCACTGACCTGGATGAAGGATGGAAAGATCTAGCGCACTCCATAACAAACTCTAGCAACTAGGCTGTGTATGGAAAGGCTGCAACTCGGATGATTACATTGCTTTTAACCGCACGCATGAGTGAAGTCTTTCCAGCTTTGGATCTATCAATCAATTCAGAAAGAGGTTCCGGACCTAGATCTATGTCTCCTATGTCTACAAGTTTGGAAGTGATGCATAACTCCGTTGTGCTTTTTTTTTCATCTCTCTTCGCCATGGCTTTGTCTATCTTTGTCTGAATAATTCTTTTTCTTCTCACTTGGCCGGATTTCTTCAAAACTGGTGCAGATCTGGATAATTCTTCAGATTCGGAGGATATATGCAATGTATTGGACATTGATTAAAGCTCATTTTCCTCTGTAAAGCACCTGTAATGAATTCCTGCAATTAATCCAGACAAAGATGGCCACCGGAACATGAATAGTGAATTTTAATTGTAAAATTCTGCACTTTTCAAGTCTGCTGCCCCAAAAATTGATGTTTAATTTGCACATAAAGAGAGCATGAACTTTTCCAACTTCACCTTAGCACCTGTAATACTTATGCAAACACAAATCAACCTCCTTCAAAGCATGTGCCAAATTTGGAATTTTTTAGCCTTGTTTTCACCTTTGTCTGAGCAAAATCCTTCTTCAAATGGGGCGCACTTTTCCTCTTGACTGCAATTCTTTACCTGTGAATTAAATAATTCATCCTTATGGCAGCCCATGCTTATATAACCCTCACAATTCTATAATTAATAATTGCCCTTCCTATTCCTGGTAATTAATTAATTAAAAATCATGATCTTCTCTTTAACTGATGTGTAAAAATAGCATGTTTAAGGACAGCCATCCAATAAATTTAATTTAATCCAATTTAATCATTCCCTCTTCACTTCACTTAAGCTTCACAGTGTGCTTTGACCATAGCCAGCCACTGAAAATAGAATTTAATTTAATGATTTAATGATTTAATGCTTCAAAAATCATTAAATCTATCCTAAATGGGGCGCACTTTATGACATGAAGGGGGCAGTCTTTAAATAAATTAAATTTAATCCATTTAATTCTATTTCTTTTATTCCCTTTGGCTTTGTTGACTTTCTTTCATACTTGGGCGCCCTTTTTTGAAGAAAAATTAATTAATTTAATCCACTTTAAGGTTGACATCTTCTCACCAAAGGGGGCGCACTTTTTTGCATAGTAAAATTCTATTTTTAATAATTTTTCACAATGGGATTCTTTACCCTACAAGGCAGCCCCGGAAATCCTATGATCCACTTGAATGATTTGACTTTGACAATAGGATTATTTACCCTGCAAGGCAGGCAATAAAATCCCATGATTTCACTTAAATCACTTTTCTTTTATTTCACCATGGAAATTTGTACCTTGCAAGGCAGGCAATAAATTTTCGCTTGCCTGCTGCCTCTAACTTTCCCATTGTAGCTAAAGTGAATTTTATATCATGAAAATTTGTACCCTACAAGGCAGGTACAAAATTCCCACCTTGCCTGTTGTTTCTATTTTTCCCATTGCAGCTTAAATCATTTGTTTTCCAAAAATGAGCCCAACCCCGCAGGGGCTAATCCGTGCACGACTTTGCTTTTTCCCAGTGATCCAGACCTCCAATGGTCACTTCCTCCAGGCATAACGTGCGTATATGTTCTCCAGCTGCTCCAAGCCAAAAATCGGGCTTACCCGGCAAAGGAATTGTTCTAGAAAAATTTCACAGAAAACGAAATGGGAAAACACAAAAACACAAAAAATTGCCAAAAGTTACAAATAAAGCCCAGAACTTATTCTTTGTTAAAACCCTTCTGGTACATAGGAATAATGACATGTTCGATCATAACAGAGTTTAAACAAAGCATAAATAGCCTCAGCCGGGGCTCAAAATAATTAAATACAAATTTTCCGCAGACAAATCCCGACGACAGAATATAACAATTTTAGGCATCTGGGTATTTGGCGAAAAAGGCTAAAATGGCTCTTTAGGAATATCCTGACACAATACAAGAACTTTCAGGCAATAAAAACACAAAACAACCCATTATTTTAAAAGTACGAAAATTTTTCGGATAAGGTAATCGCAGATTTCAAGATGAAATTTGGGTACACCAGATAGCAAAGACACGGGAAGGAATAGAAGAGTTCAACGGAAGCAACCAAGAAGAGACATACAACAAGCAATTGACAAAAAGGTAATGAGTTCATGCCCAATACTTGATGTCCCAAATTTTTCAATTCCTCTTGTGGTAAAATATGATGCATCCAGAGAAGGTATTAGGACTCCACCTTATGGACAGCAAAAGTCGGCGCCTTTGGGGCAGCCAAAGGGGACTTTTGGACAGCCAAAAACTACTTCAAATGGTGAGAAAAAAATACCAAATTTTGGGCAGCAAGGGGCAGCCCATTATATTGAAGTAATTCTAAAAGAAGAAGAAGAAGAGAATGTTGCTCTGTAAGAAGTTGAAAAGAAAACAAATGAAGAGGAAAAGGTTCCCATGGATGGAACACTAGCTACTTTATGTGGAGCACCTAGATACTATGCATTCTGAAAAATCCAAGATGTCATGAACGAAAAAGGAAATGAAGATCTCAAGGATACACCAAGGTATGAAGGGAATGGTAATGGGTCATATTTATTTCTGCATAGTAAACTATTTCATATTTGTTTTTCTCATGTTGAGTATGGTAATACAAATTGTAATATGGAGCATGTGGGTCCCTTGTTCCAAATTCATCAGTGTGGGCATTATGAGAGCGACATACTTTGGCAAGGGATCTCTCATTTGACAAGCACAGGATCTAGGCTCCTGGAGCACTACAACGTGTTCTATCTGTTGCACATGGCACTTGGGCGTAAGAGTTGCAATTGTTTTAGGGCAAGCAATTTGGGGAAAGGAGGATTATAATATCCCCTTCTCAGTTAAAGACCCTTAGCCCAATTTTGTTTCTCGACGACCAAGGGAAAAATAAAAAGGAAACTTAGTTATAATAGTGTACCCAGATTTCACCCTACAATTTGGGACTACCCATTTAAAAAAATTCGTTCTTTTTAAAATAGCGGGTCTTTTTGTGATTTTATTGCCAAAAGTCATCTCTATTACGTTAAAATATTCCTAGTGAATCATATGAGCCAATTTCGACAAATACCCAAATGCTCAAGCTCATTTTATCCCTCCGTCGGGTTTTGTCTACGGGAATTTTATTTAATTATTTATTTAATAAATAAAGCCCCGTTTAAAGTAAATTGTGCTCCGGTTGAACTCTGTTAAAGTTTTCCATGTCAGTATTCCCACATCTCATTAGGGTTTTTACCAGGAATGAATTCAAAGTGATTGCCAGCAACTTCTGGCAAGGTTTTTCGTTTTTATTTTTTATTGTGTTTGTTTTCGGTATTCTCTGTTGTCTGTCTGTTAAATTCTCCTTGATCCGGTCTTTGTTCTATATAGCCTGTTTAATTCCCTGGAACATCTGGAAGTCATTTACGACCTCAGCAATGGAAGGAATCAGTCTCGAAAGGCAAACTTCTGACCAAAAAATATGAATTCAAGCAAAAAAAGCCTCTCCTAGGCAAGTTGCACTTTTTGGGAAATGATTTAAGCTGCCAGTGGGAATTTTGACAGTGGCAGGCAAGAGGGAATTTCTTACCTGCCTTGCAGGGTGAAAATTCCCATGATAAAGGACAAATCACTTAAGTGGAAGAGGGGATTTTTGGAGCTACAGTGCAAGGTGGAAATTCCCATCAAGTTGACTTCCTATTTTTAACAGTCACCCTTGTCAAAAAATGTGACCCACCTTGGCATTAAACAATGCATTTAATAATATTTATTAATGGTCTTTCTACCCAATTTTGGCACCATGAATGGAATGAAAGTCAATGCAAAAGGATAAGCTAAAGAGAAGTCAAGGATGCATGCAAAAAATAAATAAAATAAATTTATAAAAAGCAACCAGCAGCATGCATAATTGGGCGCCCAAATTGGATAAATAGATGTGGCTTTTAATTAATTAAATTGTTAGAAATAGAGAAGACAATTATTAAAAATAGCATGCACAAGGCTATATAAGCATGGGACGCCATAAGGGAGAAGCAGTTAATTCTTTTTTATGAAGTTTGCGACCCAGATAGGTTTTGGCACCAAAAGAAGAATTTTGCATTAAAGATTATTTTACACTGCCAAGAAGCTTCCAGTTTTGGCGCCTAGGGTTGGAATAGCCTAATTTTTATCATTCTAAGTGTCTGCATGTTGGTATATGTGCCCAAGTGAATTAAATAATATTTTTGCTTGCTTTGCATGCAAGCAAAGCCTCAAACTTTAGGGCAGCAGACTTTATATGCAGATTTTGGTGATAAAAATTAAGTATTCATGCCATGGACTCCATCTTTGTCTAAATTAATTGCAGGTATTCATCACAGGTGCTCATATTAGTGAAAGGAAGTTCAAATCAATGTCAGATACATTCAATATCTCTTCCTTATCAGAAGAAATTGCCAAATCTGCACAAATTGAGCCAATTATGAAGGATTCCAGCAAAATTAAAAGTAAAAAGAGCCCAGACAAAGATTGTTCCATACCAGATGAAGCATGATGAAAGAAAAGGATCCACTGAATCATGCATAGCTTCCAGATTTGTTGACATCAATGATACAAAGATAGGCCCTGAACTCATCTCCGATTTAATTGACAGATCCAGAGCCAGAAGGACATCTCTCATGCGGACAATTAGAAGCAACGGAATTATTCAAGCTTCAGCGTTTCCAGTCATAGCTCAGTTGCCTGAATTTGTTATGGAGTGTGCAAGGTTATATCATCCTCTTTCCAGAATCATTCGGGATCATGCGGGAATGACAATAATCAGGCAGGATGCACGATTTATTAATTATTGTTTAAAGATTTCCACACGACCAATTGTGATTGTAATTAGTATCCTGGATGCTGGCAATAGATGGGAGAAACACAAAGCAGATTGTGTGGGCATAATGAATAGAAGATACATGAAGAAGCCCAGATCTCCATCAAAGTTCCCGATGACTCTTTCATGATTCAATTTAGTGAAGGAAGTTGATGATATTACTAAATTGTTTTGCAGGTTAAATGGAAAAGCCAATACTCATAACTTTCGCTCATGGATGTATGCTTTCGTGAGAACCATTGAGATCAACAGAGCTGATTCGATTATCAATTGGGCGGCGATCATCAGTGACAACATCAGCGAGAAGCTCCGAAGTGTGAGGTGGACATTCAGCTTCAAAATGACGTCATACCTAGTATATGCAGCAACCTCACATGGTATATTTTCCACATTGGATAAACAAGGGGTTTTGTCGAAAGATCATATTTTTGAGTGTTTCCCACAGTTGACAGTTCCTAAATGCAACAAAGATTATAGGGTGGTCAACGATGGGTTCTTCTATGAATTCATCTGCAAATTGAATAGTGATCTAAAGACCAGCAGAGTGAGGAAAGAAGCTTGGGAAGTTGTATCCCAGTATGATTGCATCTTCATCCAGTTTGCAGACTTCACGTATCTTAGGGTCAGTGGCTTTTAGGAGAACCAGTCAAGTTGCCAACGTATCCAAGCGACAAATGGGTCATCATGGAGTTGTGCAGGCAGCTTGTGGAAATGCATGACTTACAATCAAAGCGGCACAAACCTACAAGTTGTTTTCCGGTCACGGTGGGTTATTACAGCTTCCAAAGCATCCATAAGGTGAGGGGAATCAAAGCCGAAATGCTTTCCGGATATGAGCATGAGTTCTTCCCAGCACAATTGAACTATGATCCATATGGGATAGTGAGGAAGACAATCTCCCAGGAATATGTGCACGTACCTTCATTGGAAGACTTTTGGATGAAGTGCAGAAGCAAGTGTTAAGTCAGAAAGAAAGATTTCAGCAAGTTATCAGTGCAACAAGTATCTAATTATGGTTTAGCACGGATGCCTGCAAATCTCGTGGATGGACATGTGATACTTGACACATACTATCAGATGGGAGGAGATAGAGCTGCTCTTCAGGAAAGCATAAGTGGTTGTCAGACGATTGAGGAAAGGTCCTCCACAGTTGTGGTCAACACCTCAAACTGGTTGTTGACAAAGGGGCATTGTCTGGATGAAGCTTTGATGAATCAGATCACATGTAACTTTATTGCAGGAGACTCCAGCAAAAGAAAGCACGAAGGTGAAATTAGGAGGAGGCCAGAGAAGCTTAAAGTATACAAGAAGTCTCAGATACTGGAAAAGGCCAATTCTACAGCTATCGTGCTAGTACCACTTTCAAATGAAACTTCTCCTATGTCAACTCATAGCACTTCGGCAGCCCCTGAACCGCAGGCAAATGTTGTTGTTCCTCCGTTGAATCCAGCGTCATTTTTATTTGCTCCTCAGCCACTCAGATCTTCACCTCCCCTGTAGAGAAACTGAAAGCACATATGGCAAAGTTTGAAAAAGCATTGTCTTTGGATAATTCAGAGGATGGCAGCCACAACATTGTGGCAAATTCGGATGCAACAGAGTTTGACCATGAGAGGGTGGTACACTCACAGACTTCTGATTCCCCGAGAAGCAATTTTTCATCATGGTTGGCTTTGCAGACAGTTCCAGAAGCCAAAGAGGAGATCAACCTAGAAGAGCATGACTTGCAGCTACTCCTCAGTTTGGACAGAAAGGATAGAAGACCTAAAGTTGCCAAGGTAACTTCAAGGTTGATTATTGAAGAATCAGGGTAGAAGTTCGCCGAGTTGACAGTTCCAACAAAGGGAAAGCAGAAGGGAGAACTCACGGCGGCAGATATCTCAGTAACCAAAGTGCCACTAGGTCAGACTACCACGGAAGGGTTAAAGCAAAGATACACAGACACTAATAAATGCTCTATTCCTCAAGGTGGACAAAGAGAAGGGAGAGAACCAAATTTCAAGAGCAGGTTTCCCAGTTGTGTAAAATCATTGCTAAGGTTGCCAAACCTTCCTCTCAGCGAGTTTTAGCACATGAGCAGGTGAGCAACCATCTAATCGAGGAGGTGGAGGATGCGGGTAATCAAGTCACGGCTATCAATGAATGGAAAAGCCATATCATTCACCAAGCTTCAAAATAACTCAAAGAGGTACCAGCTAGTCTGGAAGTTATGAAAAGTGCATTATCGCAGCTGAAGCAACTGATGACAGGGATAGTGGATGAGAATGCAGTGGTTGAAGGTAACCTGGACATTTTGATTAAAATAAATAAGCTGTCAGAGGAGCTTTTGATTGCGGAGCAACTTGTGCCTAATGGACTAATTGAAAAGGGCAAACGACTTGAGTTTGTAGTTTCTTTCCACATGGAAATTCTCAAGTTTATGGTGAAAAGAATGTAGTTGCTCGAGGATACGATATTGTCATTGCTGGGCAATATAGTTGTTTTCACCGAGGAGGAAGTAGTTGGGGATGTTTCTTCTTGCAGAAAAGCTATTCCAAACAAGGTGTTTGCTTCTCTTGAAGGGTTGCTTCTAATGATTCAGAAGAGGATTGATGAAGTTGTTAAGACTTTCACGTTGAATTCAATCAACAAGCTGATAACACTTCAATCGGATATTAAAGAGTTCGGGCCTAGTTTGAAAGAGGTGGAAGTAAACATTGGCATTCTGTCCAAAGGATTATTGTAGTTCAAGACCGAGAAAGAGGTTGTTGTTAAAACAGATGGGAAATTGCTGAATTATATGTTCGACAAGTATATTCAATATCAAAACAAGAAGAAAGCGTAGGGTGTAACATCTGGAAGATCTTTTTTCTTCTCTTCTTTCTCTTATTCCTTATGTTCCTGAATGCAATTGTAAGATTAAAGTTATTGGTTTAAAAGACATTACTTTAAGTTACTAGGAAAAGTTCTCTAAGGTAAGTGGCAGATGTGCACAAATTTGGCTTACCCTCCAAATGCATGTCATTTAGAGAGGGATTCTAGGAGAAAGATTGTCAGATGTTCCCTTTACAACTTCCCGCATGTTTTAGTTCAGTTGTAGTTTCCATTTGTAATTTCCCCTCTATACACTATAAATAGAGGAAGAACCTACGGATTAAGGAATCAAAATTTGTAATCAACATTCTTGTGTTCCAAACTTTGAGCTGAAACTCTTGATATCTTTCTGAAAGCTAAAGAATAGAGAGGAGGCAGATTTTCGGAGAACTTTGTGTCAACGGTGCATTGGTTTCTTATTTCTTTTTAGCTCTTTGCATAAACTTTGTGTTATCTTAGATCTAGATTTGAAACTTTCCTTTGCTTTGAATTCTGCATTTTTAGATCTATTTGTTTCGTCTATGTGCATGTGACCAACTTTGTCAACTACTTGTTAGGTTGCACATCTTTTTTTTCTCTGCTCGCATTCAAATATTTCCCTCTTCTACATATATACATTTCTTACAGCTGCTTGCTTCAAAACTACCTAGCTATGGTGCAGGAGCTACGTGGTCAAAACAAAACCAACAGATAAATATTAGAAAATATAATTGACAAAATCTTACACAGGAGCCTCACCGGTAAATGAGGGAGATTTATCTCATGACTGCCTAGGTTTTCAGTTGTGTAGAAAATCTAACCAACACATAATAAATTAATCATAAAGTGCATCTTAAAATGACTTTATTAATTTATTAATGACAAAGGGAAAAAAGAAAAGACAAAGTGATATAATAAAATTAGAAAAAAAAGTCAATTTATTTTATTTTAATTTCCCCAAGGAAAATGCGACCCATATGAAGGAGGAAAAAAGGTAAAGGAAAATATTAAATGCAGCCAAAGAAATTTAATTGGTGGTTGTGGGTGGCAAAAAGCCCAAAAATTGTTATAAAAGCAGGTCGACTTACAAGGGAAAGCATCTCTTTTTGTTTATGATAATTTTCAGATTTGTGGTGTAAGCTTATATGCTTTCCTTAAAAACTCCAAAGGACGAAAAACCCTTTGAAGTTGGCTTTAGAGGACGAAAACCCTTTTTAAGCTTAGAAAAGAGAACGAAAACTCTTCTTTCTTTTAAGAGGAAGCACTACTAAGGGGAATCTACTAATTTTCAAGGGTTTACTTCAGAATTGCAACGATGTTTGAGGAAAAAAATGCAGATTTATATTGTTTCCAACTAGGGTTTGAAGACACAAGTGTTGGGACAGATTTCTACCTTCAAATTCAGCCTTATCTAGGGCCATCTACACCCCTGCGAGTGGAGTTTGACCCATTCTAGGGCACGGATGTCCCGAAACTCATCTCCATCTTCATAGTCATATTTTTGGAGGCCAAAATCAGCTGGTTTGCATATTTTTTGGGCTGAGAAAAATCTATTTTCAAGCTTGTCTGAGAGTTGTTAATCTGCAGATTTTATGAAATAATTTCATCCTATTATTGATCCAAACTCTGGTATTTTTATCATGTTTTTATGCTTATTAAAATTGTTAATCTATTTGAGAAAAAGATTGAGTTGTTTTACCTCATATTTTATGAATTTTCACTCCTTGAGCAAGTTGCACTTTTCAATAATAATTCAGATCTGCATTATAAAAATTTTGTATATCTTCTACAACTTGTTGTGTTGGTTGGGATTTGAGGATAATCCATGTGAGCGTAAAAATTGTCCATTTGGGGACATTACAAACATATTCATGCCAAGAGATTAGTGCATCATGCCATCATCCTTGCAGAATTTGGCATGGTGTTTCTCATTGCTTTATTGATCTTTCATGTGGTGACTATGATTCATAGACAGAAGCAATTGGGAACTCCCAAAGTGGTCGCCTTAAGTATCCATACCTTGCTTTCAAATCATCGATGGAACAAGAAAAACATGGGTTGATTCATGTTGGTATGTGAGAGCCTCTTCATTGCTTCACCTCATTGATCTTATTATTGACAAGCCACCCCTGCATAGCTTTCCCATGAATGTTCCTCAACTCTTCAATAGAGAAATACAATAGCATTTGTATTGATATTTATAGAGCATATCTGAAATCCACATGGACTCAACCTATAGAGCATCTCACTCCAAAAATTTTGTTTTGTTTTTTTTATGAAAACGGATCTTATATTATATTAATGCAATAAGATACAAGATAGATTTCAACAAAAAATCGGGCGGTATGAGAGCACACCCCAAAACCACAAACAATGCTAGGCCGAGCCTAGAACAGCAAGAGAAAAACTAGGCCAAGCCTAGGAGAGTACAACAAAAAAGGCATCGCCTAAAAACACTTTTTAAAAAAAGCACTATCAAGCAGCAGCAACAAACATGCCTGAGGCGGGCAGATCTTGATCATCCGGCCACCCCGAACAAGGCAAGTCCTTGCCAGCATCCGGAAGCTCCCAGCCGGCAGTAATTTCTTCCTCCGGGTCTGCTTCCCCATGAGTAGGAATGACAAGGCTGAGGTGAGGGAATTTATTTGATGGTTGCGGAGGTGGCGGTGTGTGTTAAGCGTCCTGTTCCGCAGCAACGGTAGAAGGAGAGCCCCACCCATGCTAGCGAGGTGGCAAGCCCAGCCCTTTTGGCACGTCGACGAATGAGGCGGAGAGCCTTGGCCATAGAGGCAAGTTGGCGAGTGACTACCCTGATATAACAGCCCCAGAGAGCGGCGGGTGCGGCTAAAAGCACGGTGTTGAGATCGGTTGCGCCGGCCACCACGGGCTGAAGGTGAGGAGTGTCTGGTGGGAGACAGAGGTACTCGAGCAATATTGCACAAGGCTTCCCCCTAGTGGCGCAGTAGGGTCTGGAGGTGATCCACCTCCAGCGCCACCTTGTTTGCCTGAACTTGAATCTATAGAAGCACATTGGAGATCAGCATATATTTATTATAAATTGAGAAAGATTGATCAACTATAACATTAGCAAAGAAAAAAGTATTTCCTTTTTTCCATATCCAAAATGGAATCTCCCCTCTGAACATGCCAAATCTGGGTGAACATAGGCAGAAGTTTGGGATTATCTCCCAAGAGGATATGCTACCAAGTGAAACAGTGGGGTTGTGAAGGAAAAAAAAGGAATGGATCCAGTTCCAGGCAATTTGAGCTTTGGGACAGAACCAGAAGACATGCAAAAGTGTTTCCAAATGTTCACAGAAGGGACAGTTGGGAGTTGGGATCCCAATTTGAACAAGACGAGCCCCGATAGGAAGGCCTTGGTGTAGAATACACCGAAGGAAATGAGCAATTTTGGGCTCCACACATAGAGTCCAAACAGTTTCAAATCGCCTACCCCAGGTAGACAGAGTAGCGTGAATTCCCTGAGTATTAAGTTTTTCCACCATGGGCAAATGGGGCGAGAGCCAACGATAGCATTTGTTGGCTTTGTAGTTACATAAAGGAGTATCAACATACCACTTCCAGTCTGTCCACCATGGGCAAGAGGAATGCACAACAATCTTATGCAACATGTGATCAGGAAACAAATCGATCACAGTAGTGAAAGTGTCCTGATCTTGGTTGGAAAGTCGAAACAGAGCTTTAAAATCCGGCCAAGAGAACCAAGATTGAGCATTTTTGCAGAAGAAGTCCTCGATTGTGCGAATTCCGCGCTTAAAAAACTTGAGCGCGGAGATTCCTAGGACCTCTACTAAGCATTTATCTTGGGATTGAAAAATTGGTGACCACCAGAGAGATTGTTGATTGAGAGAAAGCCCATTACGAAAGCCACCCCCCTTCCAAAAAATCCAAGGTTTGACACATTCCCACGCTTTCCAAATACTCTTAAGCACAAAGGTGCCAACAATTTTGACAGACACAGGAGTGATGAGCAAATTGACCAATCCTAAGCCTTTCCACGCATGGCGGCCATAAGGAGAACCTTCCGCAATGCCATGCCGTATGAGAACTTTCCAAGCTTCTTGGTCAGTAATGCTTCTGATGATCCACTTAGCACAAAGAGCTTGCCCTTGACGTTGAATGTGAATAAGCCCGAGGTCTCCAGAATTGCGAGGAAAACAATAGATATCCCAAGCTACACGATCAAAACCTTTGCTAGTACAAGCATTAGCCCATAAGAAAGCTTTGAGAAGTTTTTCCATCTTCTGAATGGAGGCTTTGGAAGGGACCCAACAAGACGAATAGTAAACATGGGTGGATGCTAGAACTTTAGAGCAGATTTGGAATTTTCCAACTAGGGATAAAGGTCGGGTGATCCAATATTCCAATTTTTTTGCCACCCGATGAATGACATAATGCCATAGTTCAGCCAGGGAGGCTTGAAAAACAAAAGGAATACTTAAACATTTGAAAATCTCACCATGTTGCAGAATTTTCCAATCAAAGGTGGCAAGCCAGTCTGGTGCGGGAAGGAAAGATTGCCGGTAACATTGGGTTTTTCGCAATTGAATGGATGATCCAGATGCTAGGCAAAAAGTATCAAAACATTGCATAGCATTGTGAATGTTGGCTTCATCCTTAATACGCATAAGGAATCGTCCACAAAATGCCTATTGAGAAGTTGTGAATTGGGCTCATCAGGCAGCGAGATTCCATGAACAAGACCCTGTGCTTTCGCATGAGCTAAGAGATAACCAAAGCCTTCGGCCGCCAGCACATATAGTGCAGGGGCAAGAGGACAACCTTGTCTAATAGACTGAAAGAGCCCAAAAGGCTCCGAGCTGAGGCCATTAATAGAAATTTAAGCAGAGGCATCTGCAAAAATCATATTGACAGATTTAATAAAAATGGGTCCAAAGCCAAGGCCCTGAAGCATGGCGAGAATGAATGGCCATTCAATCCGATCATAAGCCTTCTCAAAGTCGATCTTGATAAACATTGCGACATGATGACATCTGCGAGCCCATTCCATGCCTTCCCACACCGCAATGATGTTATCCAGGATGAAACGTCCATGTATGAAGCCTATTTTCTCTGGCCGAATAATAACAGGCAGAAGATTGCGTAATCGCAGAGCTAACGCTTTGGCAATGATTTTGTAGGAGACATTCAGCAACGTTATCGGCCGCCAACAAGTGATTTGCTCGGGATCTCCTTGTTTAGGGATAAATTTGATGTTTCCCTTATTAATGCGGGGCCCTAGGGGCTGGTTCTGAAATCCTTCAAGATATACCTGAAAAAGGTCTTGCCCAACAGAATCCCAAAGAGCTCTATAAAATTCACAAGGGAATCCATTGCAGCCCGGCGCTTTATCATTAGCTATTTGCAGAGTGGCTTCATGGAGGTCTTCAATGGTGAGCATTCTTTCGTAGATCACCTTCGGAGCCTCTAATAGTTTGCGCAGCACAACACCCAAGCAGTAATCAAGAGCGGCTCGGCGAGCTACAGAGGGTGGCAAAGCTTAAAAGACGAGGTTGTAATGGCACACAAAGGCTTGCAACATAAGTTGCGGGTCAGTAATCCGAGCTCCATTGTCCATGATAGCTCGGATCTATTGAGAAGGCTTTCTAGCTCGGAGAGAAAGAAAGAATTCTTTCGAAACCCGATCTCCAATTTTGAGCCAATGCATCTGAGCCCGGATCTGAGCGCCTCTGACATTATAGTTATCCGCAATTTGGATTTGATGTCGGAGCATCGCAACTTGCAGTTACAGAGCCTCAGAGAAGGGATCACCTTGAAGCGCCACTATCGACCAACTGAGAGCAGAGGTGTTAGTGGTGTATGAGCGGCGCCAAATTTTTGCCAACTGGCGGCCATAGATTCTAAGAAATCTGGAAGTCTGAGTCAACGCAACCTCCCACCATTGTATCCAGCTAGCTTGCATCGGTGGATGAAACCGCTGACAATGACTGGGTCGTGGAATTAAATTCCAAACCCGTTTGATATGATTGACATTGGGGCCATGTTGCACCAAGGCAGTATTAAGAAAGAATTGGCCTTTATGACAAAAGGGGCGCACATCATGCCAACAGATACAAAATTGTATAAGGGAGTGGTCTGAAAGGACAGAGTCAGGCATGACCTCCATTGGCATAGAATAAATGCCATCAAACTCAAAAAAATTTGAGCTGACAACATGGCCCTATCAAGTCATTTAAGAACGCGATCCATCCCTCCACGAAGATTGGTCCACGTGTACCAAGCTGCAGAGGTGCGAAAGCGAGATGCGTTAGGATCAAAAAATCTGAATTTATTTCACATGAAGTACCATGCTTCCCTTTCACCAAGTGTCCACCTCATAGGCAAGTGACCACATTTATCATTAGGGATTCAACCGCCACAGATCAGCTCTTTCGGCTGCATCAGTCGAGCCGTAAATATTTATGAGCTCAAAAGGGCAGCCATCAATATTTAAGAGGACCCATATGACACGGTTGGTGGGGTCGATACCATGGTCGACACGGTTGGTGAGAGACTAGATCTACGGCTTCTAACTTGAGGAGGATGATTGAAATTGAATTGCTCCTGCAGTCTGAAGAAATGATCAGTCCTTCCTTGCGCTTTTAAAGATCGAGTGAATGGACGTTCAACCAGGTTGAGATTTGTATGGAAAACACTCTGATCTTCAAAAGATAAGCTTTGATCTGCAAAGATAGTTGTTCCCCAACGGAGTCGTAAAAAATTGTTGGCTAGATTTTCTGCATAGCATAAAACCTAGGCAGTCATGAGATAAATCTCCCTCATTTACCCGTGAGGCTCGCGTGTCAAATTTGTCAATTAAAATATACTAGTATCTGTATGGGGTTTTACTTTAACTGTTCAGCTCATAAACCATAGCTGTACAGTTCTGCAGCAAGTAATCAGTTGTTTAAGAAAAGAAATCGTTAAAGAAGAAGGGAATTATATAAACACAGGGAAGAAATGGGAAAGATATGCATCCCAATCAATAGATAACAAAGTTGATTGCATGCACATATAAGAAACCAATAGATATCAACACAGAATTATAAGCAAAGGCAACTCTAGATCTAGATCTAAAATAACACAGTTTATTCAAAGATTTAAGATAGAAAGAAAAAAAAAAAAATACACCGTCACACAAAGTTCTCTGGAAATCTGCTCTTATATATTCCTTTGCTTCAAGTGGGCTCTCAAGAGTTTCAACACAAAGTCTAGAACACAAGAATGCTGCTTACAAATTCTCCTCTTCCACCCAGAGGTTCTTCTCCTACTTATAGAATGTAAAAGGGAAAGTACAAATGGGAAACTCAACAGAACTGAAACATAAACAAGAAGTAAAGATGACATTTGGCAATCATCATCCACCAATTCCTTCTTAAGTGACACATCTATCACTTAACTAATAGAATTGTTCCACATAACTTAAAGCAATGGTTTCAAAACCAATAACTTCAAAGTTTTACAATTTCATCCGGGAACGTGGAAAATAGAAGTCAAGCCAATTGTAACATTTATATCTTCTTTTTGTTATGATACTGAATATACTTGTCGAACATGCAATTCAGCATCTTCCCATCTATCTTAGCCACAACTTCCTTTTTTGTCCTGAACTGCAACAATCCTCCGTTTAACACCTTGATACATGCTTCCACATCCTCCAAGCTCGGCCCGAACCTCGCAATATCCGACTGTAGTGCCAGCAGTCTGCTAATGGAATTCATCGTGAAAGGCCTAGTAGCTCCATCAATTCTTCCTTGTACCATTAGAAGAGACCCTTCCAGGGAATTAGGCACTCTGCTAGGAATGATCCGTACATATGAAGTAACATTTCCGACCACTTCCTCCTCAGTGAAAGCAATGATATTGTCTAGTAAAGACAATGTCATACTCTCAAGTACATGCATCCTCTTCAGCAAAATTCTGCAGATCTCCAAACGGAAAGATACTGTAAACTCCAGCTGCTTCCCCTTCTCAACTGATCCGTCCAGTACAATCTGTTCCGCAACCAACACTTCTCCCGGTAGCTTATTGATTTCGGCCAAAGTACTCGGGTTACTCTCAGCAACTGTGTTCATATCTACTATACTTGTCACCAGTTGCTTCAGTTGATCTGTTGCATCATTCATAACCTTCAAGTGGGCTAGTACCTCTCCGAGTTCTACATAAGCTTGACGAATAATCAGATTCTTCCATTCGTCGATAGCTTTCACCTGATTGCTTGCATCTTCCATCTCCTGCATCAGATGATCACTCACCTGCTCTTGAGTTGAAATAGGCTAAGTGGAAGATTTAGCAACCTTGGCTATGATCTCGCACAATTGAGATACCTGCTTCTGAAGTTCGTCTTTCTCCGCCTTTTCTCTATCAAGCTTAAGGAATAGAGCATCTATCAATGTCTGTGTATCCTGCTTCAATCCTTCTATGGTGGCTTGACGGATAGGTACTCTGGTTACTGTTATGTCTTCTGCCATGAGCTCATCCTCTTTCTTTCCTTCCGCCGGAACTGACA
Organism: Taxus chinensis; assembly: GCA_019776745.2. Classification (NCBI taxonomy): domain Eukaryota; kingdom Viridiplantae; phylum Streptophyta; class Pinopsida; order Cupressales; family Taxaceae; genus Taxus; species Taxus chinensis. The sequence continues at coordinate 838,205,841 of CM034148.1, read as the reverse complement.
TCTCAGCAAACTTCTTCCCCGACTCCTTGATGATCAACCTTGAAGTTACCTTAGCAACTTTAGGTTTTCAGTCTTTTCCGCCTAGACTCTGAAGTAGCTGCAAGTCGTGTTCCTCCAAGTTCATTTCCACTCTAGCTTCTGGAACCAACTGCGAAGTCAGTCATTCTGAGAAATTACTTCTCGGAGAATGAGAAGTTGCTGAGTGTACTACTATCTCCCGCTCTGTTTCCTCTCCATCAGAAACTGCTACAGTGTTATGGCTGCCATCTTCTAAATCATCCAAGGACAAAGCTCTTTCGAACTCCGCCATCTGCAACTTCAACGTTTCTTCAGGAATAGGTGCTAAACGGAGTGGCTGAGGAGAGAAGATGAATGTTTCCGAATTCAACTACGGGATGACAGTGTCCTGTTAATGTGCAACAGTCGGTGAAGTACTGGATGCTGGAGAAGCCAGACCTAACATCATGGCCGTGGAAGTGATCTTCTCCTTTGAAGGAGACATTCTGTGCACTTTCATCTTCTCAGGCCTTCTGCTGCTTTCTCCTCCGTGCTTCCTCTTCAGGGAATCTCCTGCGCTGAAGTTTCCCGTGATTTGATTCATCAGTGCTTCATCAAGGCAATATCCCTTCATCAGCAACCAATTTGAAGTATTCACCAAAACAGCACCAGACTTTTCTTCAATCGTGTTGCAGCCTCCTACGTTTTCCTGAAGTACGGCTTTATCTCCTCCCATTTGATGGTAAGTGTAAGTAACACATTCCCATCATCTTTAAGATCCGCAGGTATCCGCGCTAGTCCAAAGTCGAACACTTGCTTTGCTGATAGCCTGCTGAAATCCTTCTTTCTAACCTCGTACTCACTTTTGCACTTCATCCAGAAATCCTCTAGTGAAGGCACATGTGCGTACTCTTGGGAGATCATCTTCCTGGCTACTCCAAATGGATCGAAGTTTAGCCGTGCCGGGAAGAACTCTTGCTCATACTCAGAGAACATCTCCGCCTCCATCCCTTGAGCTCTATGAATACTCTGGCAGCTATAATAACCCTCAATGATTGGAAAGAAACCCGTAGACTTGTGTCGTTTCGACTGAAGGTCGTGCATCTCCACAAGTTGTCTGCTCAGCTCCATGGTGATCAATCTATCATTCGGATATATGGGTAGCTTAACCAGTTCTCCAGAAAAGCCGGTAACCCTGAGGTATGTGAAATCCGCAAACTGAATGAATAGACTGCCAAACCTGGATACAACTTCCCACGCTTCCTTGCTCACCCTGTTGGCCTTTAGATCCTTGTCCAACCTGCAAATGAATTCGTAGAAGAATCCATCATTGACCACTTTGAAATCTTTCCTGCACACAGGTACAGTAAGTTGTGGGTAGCACTCAAAAATGGGGTCCTTGGAAAGAATGCCACATCTATCCAGCTTGGAGAAGATGCCTTGTGAAGTTGTTGCGTATACCAAATATGAAGTCATTTTGAAGCTGAAAGTACGCTTCACGTTCCGGAGCTGCTCACCAATGTTGTCGCTAATAATTTCTGACCAATTGATTATTGAATCAGCCTTGTTGATTTCAATGGTCCTGATGAAAGCATACATCCATGTACGGAAAGTGTGAGTGTTCGCTTCGCCATTTATCTTGCATAACAATTTGGCAATATCATCTACCTCCTATACCAGATTGGACCACGGAAGAGTTCTTGGGAACTTGGAAGGAGATCTGGGCTTCTTCATGTATCTGCTATTCATTATGTTCATGCACTCGACTCTATGCTACTCCCACCTGCTGTCGACATCCTGAATGCTAATATAAGTCACCACCTTTCATGTCGGAATCTTCAAACAATAATTGATGAACTGTGCATCCAACCGAATTATTGTTTTCCCCGTAACATCTCGCACTGATCTGGAGGATGGATGGTAAGACCTAGCACACTCCATAACGAACTCTGGCAACTGGGCTGTGTATGGAAAGGCTGCAGCTCAAATAATTCCACTATTTTTAACTGCATGCATGAGGGAAGTCTTCCCTGCTCTAGATCTATCAATCAATTCGGAAAGAGGTTCCAGACCTAGATTTGTGTCTCTTATGTCTGTGAATTTGGAAGTGATGCATGACCTCGTTATGCTTTCTTTTTCATCCCTCTTTGCCATGGCTGTCTATCTTTGTCTGAACAATTCTTTTTTTTCTTATTCGGCCAGAATTCTTCTAAACTGGTGCAAATCTAGATAATTCTTCAGATTTGGAGGATATATTCAATGTATTGGACATTGATTTAAGCTCCCTTTCTTTTGTAAAGCATCTGTAACGAAATCCTGCACTTAATTCAGACAAAGATTGCAACTGGAACATGAATAGTGGATTGCAATCATAAAAATCAACATAATTCAAGTCTGCTGCCCCAAAATTTGATGTTTTATTTGCATACAAAGCAAGCATGAATTTTACCAACTTCACCTTAGCACCTGTACCACTTATGCAAACAATTATCCAAACACAAATCAACCTCCTTCAACCTGTGTGCCAAAATTGGAAGCTTTCAACATTAATTTCACCTTCTTCAGAGCAAAAACCTTCTCCAAATGGGGCGCACTTTTCCTCTGGGCTGCACTTCTCTGCCTGTGAATTAATTAATTCATCCTTATGGCAGCCCCTGCTTATATAATCCTTATGATTCTATAATTAATTAATGTTTTTCCTAGTACTAACAATTAATTAATTAATTAGCTTCACTCTTCAAATGGGGCGCCTATTTTGTGCATGCTTATGGCTGCCATTAAATAAATTAAATTTATTTAATTTTAAACTTCTACTTCCACTTAACTCAAGCCTCACAGTATGCTTTGACCTTAGCCACTGAAAATAGGAATTAATTTAATCATTTAATACTTAAAAAAAGTATTATTTATCTCCCAAATGGGGCACACTTTTTGACATGAAGGGGCTGCATTAAATAAATATTATTTATTTAATTTTAAAACAGTCTATTTCCAACTTCCTCCTGTCCACTTATCTCTGTTGACTTTTCCACAAGCCTGGGCGCCAAAATTGGAAGAGAAATTAATTAAATTAATTAATTTAAGGCTGTCTTTCTCTCCCTAAAGGGGTCGCACTTTTTGACATAAAGAATTTCTATTTTTAAAAGTCACATGACAATGGGATTATTTACCCTGCAAGGCATCCCTGAAAATCCCATGATTCACTTAAGTCGTTTGACTTTCATAATAGGATTATTTACCCTGCAAGGCAAGCAATAAAATCTCATTATTCACTTAAGTGATTTTTCTTTTATTCCACAATGGCATTTTTTACTCTGCAAGGCAGGTAAGAAATTTCCATCTCCTTGCTACCTCTAATTTTCCCATTGTGACTTAAGTGGCGTTGCTTCCATGGAAAAAAGTACTCTAGTAGGCAGGTACAAAATTCCCACCTGCTTGCTGCTTCCAAAAATCCCATGATCCACTTCAAACCCTCTTTTTCTAAAAATGCCGCTAGCCCAAAAGAGGCTTTTTGGTGCACGACTTCGTCTTTTCCCAGATAACCAAACCTCCGATGGCGAATTCCTTCTAGCACAACGTGCGTATGTGATCTCCAGATACTCTAGGCCAAGAATCAAGCCAAATCAGCAAAGGAATTGATCCAGAGAAATTTCACAGAAAACAAAACGGGAAAACACAAAAAACAAAAAACGTTGCCAGAAGTTACAAATAAAGCCCAAAATGCATTTTTGGTAAAAACCCTATTGGTATATGGGAATAATGATATGTACGATCACAACAAAGTTAAACTGGAGCACTAATTGCCTCAAACGAGGCTCAAATTAATTAATTACAAATTTCCCGCAGGCAAATCCTAACGACAGAATATAACAATTTTGGGCATCTGGGTATTTAGCATAAATGGTTAATATGGCTCTTTGGGAATATCTTGACACAATACAGGAACTTTCTGGCAAAAAAAACACAAAACGACCCATTATTTTAAAATTACAAAAAAAATTCGTATAGGGTAGTCTCAGATTTCAGGATGAAATCTGGGGACACCACCTAACATTCCAAGATAAACAATTCATGGGAAACGTTGGTCTAGAGCCATATCCTCCAAGCCATCAAGGGCATCATATTGATTGTGCAAGAAACAAGCAGCATTATGCTGCAAAAAATCCTGCGGATCAACTTTTTCCCGATTGGCATACTCAATGTTGTATTCCACTTCGGTGGAATCCACGTTGCGTGTTGGGCTATGGTCCAGAGAGATGCGGGAAGGAATTCGGAGTCGTTTGGACGGCCCTTTGTGAGTTGCTTGGCAGCAGCAGTGGAACTGAATGTAGGATAGGGATGTGAGAAAGAGAAATTGTCTGATCCATGAGAACCAATGCCGCAAGGGGCATGCTGGAATACTTTGGCAATGGAATAACCGAGATGGCAGCAATATTTGTAGGCTCCTTAGCCAGGATACTGAGAGATTGTTCCTTAGCAGTTGGTTCTCGATGGCCATGGGAGCCAGAGGCTTTGGATTGCTAGGCTTTGTTCTTGTTCCACTAGCCCCCGACAACTTGCCAACCTTCCTCCTGTTGGGGTTTGGCTGGCTCAAGAGTTGTTTTGGCTACAAGGCGAATACGGGGTACATAAAGCGGACAATCTTTGATCTTATGATTAGACGTCTGGCAATGAAAGCAAGTGTTGGGTAGATTGATATACATGACCCGCTGGGAATGGTGTTCATCGCCCATTTGAATATCCACAAATTCTTTGAGATCCTGCAAGAGATCAATCTCAACGCATACTTGTTTCTGTGGACGAGCATGGTAAAACTTGTTGGCTTCCAGGAAGACTACCTTCCCAAGCAAGGTAACAATTTGCGGTAAAAAAGAAATGCATGGCAGAGGAAGACCAGGAAATTCAACCCACACGGGCACTTTAAGGGCGGTATATTCAGATACCACAAAGTCCTTGTGTCAGTGTGTTAACACAAGCAACGAGTTGCGGACATACCAAGTGGTTTGTTTAGCCAGAATATTGGGCGCATTAGCAAGGTCAGAAAAATGAAAAGAAAGAAACCCTTGATCATGTTTTGAATGCTATCCAGGTGGACTCCATAAGGAGTCCAAACTATGTTAACCCAGGATTTGAGCATGCTTTCAGAGGGGATTCAACCCACAAAATAACCAATAAGACAAAATTTCTCTAACCATTGACAAGCAACATTAAATTCATGAATGGGCTGAACTAAATCAGGAAGAGAAAGATTACCTCATGAAAGACCTTCGGGACGAATTTCCTGGGTTGCTTTGCCGGCAGTGCCATCACTCGCTCCACTATCTCCTGCCACGGTTGAAACAATCGGGTTTGAAGATGGTGAAGACATTATATAGGGGACGCCCAGAGGGCGAGAAACCCTAGGAGAGACTATAGCAATAAATTCCCGCAGAGCCTGAAAAGGCCGCGGTATGGCGGTTAAAAAGTATAAACCCCTAGAAAATCCAACTCTAGTTTTGTGCCAGAGTTGCAGAGAGTTTTTTTCCTCTAACTAGATCTCACCTCAAAAGTTCAACATTACTTCCCTCCAACAAGCTTTAACAAATGAGCAATCCCATAAGAGGTGTTTCACAATTTCTAATTTAGCATAATAGGGGCACAAACCATTTAAGAGGCCACTTTTTGATAACCGAGCCTTTGTAGGTAGCCCATGGTATATTAGAAGCCACACAAACACCCTTAATTTATAAGATACATGTATTTCCCACACTATGCAATCTGCGTACCAAGGATTAAACATCAAAAGCAGTCCATCTAGGATTAAGGACAGGTGCCAGAGGAAATGTTTGGTGTAGCAGCTGATAAAACTGGTATCATATTGATAAATGGGATGCACAAAGACTCATTGTAAATCCCTCTAGATGGGACCTTTTAGCTCCTAGTTTAACTTGAATGTATTTTCATGTGAGATAAGGTTCTAAATATCCTTCATAGATAACCGATCTGTATTGGATAATGCAAACTCTCTAGCTAGTGTCTGCCAATCCTTCCAATCATGTGCGTTGGCATTCAATAAATTCTTCTATACAAAGATTCCTCTTTTTCTAAGCCCGGATGCATGGGATAGTAGCAATGGAGGTTTCTTGAAGTTTCCAAGTTCAAATTGGCCTTTTGGCCAGGTTCCATCCCGTTCGAGCCCTACATAACCTCACCCTCAGCAACCTTGCAATTTTTTTTCCAAGCATTCTAGATACTTCAAAGAACAAAGGATCCGTGGATCTGAAAATTCTCAGAATCCGCAATAACATCACAATGTTGAGAAAATACCTTCAAACATCATATATCTATTACGTCTCGTCTTGGCTCCCGCTAATTTGCTTTGACAAATTGTTTAAAATCAATGGAGATGTTCTCTAGGCTAATTCCAAAGGGACCAAAGGGCTTTATTGAGTCAATTGGGATATTTATTGTACTCTTACAAAAAAAGGGGTCAAGTATTATTGATATTCAGAGGCAAGACATTGCAATCTATACTAAATGAATTGTTAAGAGTAGTTTTGCATAAGGAGGCTCGAAAAACTCTTATTGGATATTGCATTAGAGGGAGGGTCCGTGACAAAAAAATCTGGATTTGGATTGAGGCTTCAAACTCTATTGCACACTTGAGCTCCTAAAAAAATCAAAGAAAATTTTATCATCCAAGTATCTAAAAAGCTAGGGAAAGCATCAAACCTCACTGAAATGGGAAGGTGATCGACCTTGAATGAAAACTTTTTGTTGTGGTCCCTCATCCTAACTCTTCTTGACCTGCCTCTTGCAAATATTCCACTGCTCAAAGCCCTGATATTTTTCCGAAATGGAATTTAAACAATCAAAGATTTATTTTCTAGGTCCCAAAAGGATTGCATCCCTTGGGGAAGGCTTCAAAGAAAGTATAAGCTCGTAGCCTTATATTTACAAACATACTCTAAAATATGAGAGAATATTCTAGATAACTTTCTTTAAAAACAAAGCTTCAACTCTTCCATTAAATGAAGGAGAGATTAGAGATGGAATGTTGACAATCCATTACCTAGTTAATATAACTCAGGGGGTGCTTACGATTGGTTTTTGCTTGTTCTATTATATTAGAGAAGCCCAACAATAGGTGAAACATAAATTTTCCACCTAAGACTTGGCATTTAAGACAAGATAGGGATCCTACCATTACCCAGCAATCATGTTTAACAAGTCTCTGACTAATAGAAGGTTGGCAAAAAACACTTTGATACATGGGTAAAATATGTGGACATCAATAATGATGTGAGAGAAAAACTTTTACAACAATGAAAAATCTAGTTGTAGGAAAACTCCACTAAAAGAAACCAGTTCGGGTTACAGAAATGAACTCAGTTAAATTCTGACAGCAAGCAGGTTGTTCTACGAAAGAAATGTAAATGCCTTTTTTTGTATCTTCAGAATGAAAAAGCTCTTTAGAGATGGTTATCGATACTATAAACTTATATCCACGTCAATACTCATTATCATAGGAATGTGATCATGTGACAAACATGGATACTGTCATTAATTGCTGCTAATGGATCGGTAGTTCACCAGATTGAAATATAAAACTAAACTTCATTGTCCAAGTACTACAACTAATTAATGCATCAGTTTTATATCATTGTGTTCTCAAGGCATGGATTCTATAAATGATTAGATGGAGTGTTTCTGGATGATTGTCTCGGTGACAGAAAGTTCTAGCTGTATGTTTCAAAATGCTTGGGAGATTGCGCTTACTGGAAAATTACAGATTTCCTTGTATTTAAATCGATCATGAGAAGAATTCCAATTATAAAGAATTAAAAAACAAGAAGCACGCTAAAAGCACAACATCTTTAAACAGCAACTTGCATTCTAACTACTATGAAAACTGTGATGACATTTAGTTTTGGCAGCCACAAGATTTAAAATCACCTGGACAATTAATATTATCATCAAGAACTTCAAATACTTACTTCAATTTCTGCATAGGACATGGCGTCAACCGACTGACCCACTTGACATCTAGCAAGGTGAAATGAACCACCAGCAATCTCAATAATATCTAATGCCTCATTAATGAGAAATTGATCAAACAAATGTCCATTAAGAGAGACCTGAATACATTCAAAACTATGAGGCAGTTTAGGCGGTATATACTAAGAAAATAATCATTCTGAAAAGGAGAACAGCTGAAGATATCATTTAAATCTAAACAATTTGAATAAGTGGAATGAATTTGATAATATTAGATTTTCCAACAATATATGAAGTGAAACTTTAGGGACACTCGAGCAAGGAGATGAACATTGAATGAAATATCAAGACAATAATTTCAAAAGTGTGAAATTAATCTAGGCTCAGCATGCAGAGAGGCATTTGAACATATGCACAATTAGTAATTGGCATAATAAACAATATTTCAAAAAGATAATATAAGTACATGAAAATATACACAAAAAAAGACCTTGAAATAATAAAATAAGTGAAAGACATAGTTGCTTACCGATGTTTTATATGCCTTGTCCCCACCAACATTATCCATGGATTTAGCTGCCTCTTCCCTAGATGAGTATTATAAAAAAAAGAAAAATTTTAGAACACTGACTGCTTTCTTCAAAACATCATGAGCATCACTAACACTCCCAGTCAACATATGCCTTTTTCCAAACAGATTAGCAATTTACATTTGTCTCTAGTTTGTTTGAGATTAGCCAACATCCTATAGCTGAATTAGTCATAATGTTAAGCTATAGCCAAAATAATACATGTTAGATACAGCAAAGAGGCCTTACAGAAAATGTACAACCACCAATGAAATGAGAACCAAAAAAAGATCACACAAATAAATTAATATCTATGCTAGTTCTCATAAATTGAAATATTAGGTCAGAGTGAGATAGTTTTCAGCTTGCTAAGGAACGCATTAGTTCATGTTCCTTTCGAATACTTACAAACACTGAACTATTAAATCTACATACAATCCCATCAAATATATCTCCAAGATCAATAAGGACTGTGCATCCTCCTATATATCTAGGGGTTTGTAAACACCAAAAAAAATTGTTTGCATCTCTATTGTTTGTTTTATGGAGAAATTACCCACTTTGTAACTATACTGAAGGCATACCTTCAACTAACATGTCAGGACTAAGGGGTATCTATTCCATTAAATTCATCCAAGACTTTCACTTGGCCTCATTTGTCAAGATACACTACACTATGTGATATGTTACTCAATATTACGTCCATTAGTAAGTTATTTGGTGACTTGACTCTGGGCCTTTGCTAAAGCTTTATTGATTTACCACCTTATCTCATCCCCATAGACAAACCCAACTGCATATTATCCAGTAAGGAAAACACAATCATGAATTAATTGCTAGCATATCTTGTTGTTGCAAGCACAATTTAGTTCCCACGAACACAACTTCATTAAAGTGGTTAGGCAATATGCAATGTTTGTACCTATGTTCTAAACCTAGCAATGATTATGTAGGATCGTTTCAATTGAAAATATTAAGCAAATCCTATTACTCAAATAACATATACCAATTATAACTACAAATAATCAAATAGAAAGCAGATATAGGTTTTCTTACTGTATGAATGTATGTCAAGAATTCAAGTGAGATTTGTAATGATACTAGAGGAAAGCACTTATCCTCACCTCAAACATAGTAAATGAAATTGGAAAATTGCTTATATTGTGAGGGTATATGCATACCCTCCCTAGCACCATGGGTATGCAAGTTATGTAGAAGTGACGAATATCTCATAGTGTATAAAAGCCATATTAGCAAAGCTTTTTATGTGGATCATAGGAGCAATCTAGGGGAAAACACAACAAATTGTGAAAAGCAAATGTGTTATGAGCAGAAACCATTTGTGATATTGCTTATGAATAAGAGTACATTTGCTACAAAAATAGGAAAAAAAGAATGGGAATAAAAATAAAAGACATCGATTCATCCACAAAGAACAGCTGATTTAGAACTGATTAAGAACTGCTTTAGAAAGTTATTATCTAACTAGTTTTGTATATAATAATAAAACCATGAGAGCATACATAACAGCTAATGATACAAAAAAAATAGGAAGGTGAACCCTCCAGAACAGATATGCATACATTTGTTGTCAAGAAACATGATAAAATAACTCTTACAAGAGATTTAAAATAGTTTGATTTTTTGATGGTTGGACTTATTGACATTATTGTCAGGGTCTCGTGACATCTACATGGTTGCACTCGGCACTAACTCTAGTCTTTCTAATCATAGTGGTGCTTGCGTCAATTAATTGACAGCGCCTAGAAAAATAGTTACTGCTACGCAATGAAAATCACATTTCAGTTTTTTGGTCTCCTATGTCGATGCCATACTTGTGTCATCATGGGCAGCTTGTTGAAAAGAATGAGCCTATGTCACGTTTGATGCTTCATAGTATAATTGGTGGTCATCATGGACAGCATAGCGGAAACGGTGATAAATTGAGGATGAAGTCCTCAATGGGTTCCATGTTACTATGGCTAATGAGTGTGTCATTTTGTCCATATGGTTAGAAAGAAATTTTATGAGAAATCATATGGAGTTTTTTGTGCATTCAAACTCCCTTGTGAAGGATGAGATGCTACAAGATGGCCTCATCATCCCTTGCACCAAGAGGTTCCAACAACTCAAGCTCACCTTGGGCAAACACAAGGTAAGTGGTGATTTCTATGTGAAATGTAATGATGATACGGATTTGGTACTTGGAGTGCCATGGCTACACTCTTTGGGTAAATTTACCCAAGACTACCAAACCATGGAGTTCAGGTTCAAGCTTGATGGACAAGAGGTTTTGCTTCCAAGCATGACAAATAGGATTCGTCAAGTTGCTACAGGCAGGATGAGGGGAAGAACTTCCAGAAGAAGGCAAGACATATCGGCAACACATAATGAGGGTAAAACCTACAATTTTATTTTCAAAACAGCAGTCATGTTATAAGGATTTTGAATTCCTAATTGATAAGTAGGTGTTGTTCCAGACTCACAGCACCCCTGGATGCAAATCAGGCTTCTAGGTTGATCACTCTAGCATCCAGTGTGATTGCACAACATGGAAACCTCTCTCCAAGTGTGGGGACTTGTGAAACTGAGAGAGGAATCTCCAGATTAGAGGCTGGTTCCTCAAACCCCTCTGATTTAGATCTATATTTTGTAAAACTACAGAGGTTCAGATCCTAATCCTACTCTAAAATGCAAGGAGACAGGGATAGAAAGTGCAAAAAATAAAACTAAACTAACAAGTGATACACCAAAGGAGGAGTGGTGAACACTTCTTGTTCTGCAGATAGACACAGATCATAAAATGCAACATAAAAAATCATGCACAAGCTGATAAGATGTAATCAGAGATCTGAAATGAAACAAGCAACACAAACAGACGACTGAAAACTGATCACAGAGCCTGTATTGTCATTTCCACTGTCAAAATCCTTGTATTACAACATCAAAAGGCAGAAAACCTGTTACAATTTTAGAAGAGGTCTCATACTTGCAAAAATCACTTGTTACAGGTGAAAGAAGAAGCCTGCTATCCAAAGAAATGTTCCCTTCTTTAGAAATGAGCCAAATCTGGCTTTTTACAGTGTCAGGGTCGAGCCCAGGGGACAGAAAATGTACAAAGCATGGGAGCCCATCCCTCCTTGACTGCAGATGCATTAAAACGGCATGGGGGACCATACAAACCCATACCCTGTCATTTTGACCAGATTACAGGAGAATGCGACCCATTCTGCATTAAAACTGGTCGCTGAAATGTCACTTCTGGCCATGAACACGCATCAGAGCCGTTTCTCGATTTTCTCTCTCCATACTACACCAAAACTCGAGATTAACCCCAAAATCATGTAGAGAATTTCACAAGCTTTCCGTTGATATAAAGAATGTGCCAATCCGAGCTCTGGATCAAAAGATATGGAGATCTGAAGATCTAGGGCACAAAACAGGCGAAAACGGATTTTTAAATTTCTTCCCGCGCTCTGCCACCTGGATGACACGTGGCATGCATTGATTGGTCGCGTGATTCTCTCTCCTTCTCTGCTTCGTTGGACACGTGTCCTCTTTTTATTGGCTCGGGCTATTCCTTGAAACCTCGCCTGTTGACTTTTGGACTTTCTCCCTTGTGACACGTGTCGCGATTTGATTGCTCTGCGGGTTTTGCCGGCTTTTCGCGCCCTTCGCATCTTTTTGTCCCGGATGTCCCTTTGCTTCGCGGGACAAAAAACTTCCGATCCGCCCGAAATGGGCTTCCATGTCCCTTTTCTGCCAGTGACATGTGTCATGATCTGATTGGCCCTAAGGTTTCTCGGCTATCCGCGTCCCACGCGTCCCTTTGTCCCACATGTCCCAGTGCTGAAGTTCCCCTTTTCGGCTGAACCGGCCGGTTTGTGTCCTTCGCGTACATTTGTTCCACATGTCCCAACGCAGTTGGTCGATTTTCTTCTCCCTTTGGCCGGGTCGGCTTCTCGCGCCCTTCGCGTCCTTCTGGTCCAACTGTCCCGGTGCTATAGTTCTCTTTTTTGGGCGAACCGGCCTGTTCGCGTCCTTCGCGCACTCTTGTTCCACTTGTCCCAGTGCTTCACGGGCCGCCTGGAGGCGTTTCAGCCGAACCGCGCCTTGGTGTCCCGAATGTCCCAACCGTTCCTAGGACAAGGACTTCGCCGATTTTCACAAATTTTTCGGGCCCAAGCTTATTTTCTTCAACTTTCTCGCATTTTCTCAGAGCTTGTTCTTTTCAACCTGGACAGGAGAGTTAGAAAAATTTCTGAAGGGACCCTAGAAACATGATTTTTGCCCTGGATCAATCAATTCGCCTGGGACTTGAGAATTCTGATGTATGTTATCAATTCAACCCTGGGGGGTGAAATTGGATAACAATTTGGCGACTCAGCGGGGCATCTGCCTGCTAGATGAAAAGACCAGTAGCCAGAAGCAGTCCATTTGGGCATGGAGTCATCAAATATTCTGTTTAGAACCTCAACTGACTCAGAATGTGCAAGGAGGAAGATGGAATGTCCCCTGATGAAAGCAAGGACTGCAAAACATCTCCATGGACAGCAAGCTGTGCCAAAGCACTTAGGGAAAACAAAACTAACCTACAGCAAAACAATGTGCACAAGCACTTGGAGGAAAGAAAATCTAATCTAATATTTACAGAGGTAGTGAACTTCCCTCTAGAAGCAACGCTTGAGATAGATTCCATTGACTGGAATCTGCAGTTCTTCACCATCTAATGAGGCCAATTGGAAAGCATTGTTGTTCTTGCACTTTGTGACCATGTATGGGCCACTCCAAATGGCATCAAATTTTGAATGCCTTCCTGGTTTTACTCTGTCCACATCCCATTTCAACACTAGATCTCCGACTTGAAAAGATCTATCTTTGGCCTTCCTATCAAAGGTCTTCTTGATCAAAGCTTGATCCTTTTCCATTGCTTGGGAGGCCTAATTTCTGATCTCTTGCAGCTCCATCAACTCTGCATACCTCACTTCCATGGGCTCGAATTCCAGTAACTCCAGCTGCTTCATGAGTTCCAATGTTGGCAACTCAAGTGACATGGGCAAGATTGCCTCTCTTCCATAGACAAGCCTGAATGGAGAATTACCTGTGGATCTTTTGGGAGTGATCATATCAGCCCATAAGGCTGATTTCAGCTTGGTATGCCAAGACCTCTGATTCTCATCAAGAGTCCTAATGATCCTCAACAAGTTCTTGTTTGTAGACTCGGCCTGGCCATTACCCTGAGGGTAATAGTTCGATGAAGTGCTTAGGTAAATACCGTTCTTGACAACCCACTCAGTCACCTTAGATCCAATGAATGCCAATGCATTATCAGAGATTATTGTGGCAGGTACACCAAATCTGGTTGTTATTCCCTCATAAAAGTCTAAGATGCTAGACTCATTTGCCTCTTTGAGTGCTACTGCTTCTGTCCATTTGGTGAAGTAGTCTGTGGCTGTAAAAATCCATTTATGCCCTTGGCTTGAATTGGGATTAATGACTCCAATGAAGTCCAAACCCCATTGCATGAATGGCTGGTCAACTGAGATTGGATGCAATGGAAGGGCAACAAGTCTCTCTTTTCCTGTGAAGAATGCACAATTCTTACACCTCTTGATCCATGCATAGCAGTCACTGAAGATTTTAGGCCAATAATAACCGGCCTTCATGATTTTTAGAGCTGTCACTCTTGGTGCAAAATGGCCACCAACTGGTCCATCATGGAACTCTTCTAATACCCCTTTGAATCTGACCTGTGCTAATGAATCTCAGCAGCACTCCATTTACATCTTTCTTGAACAAAACCCCATCAATAATGGCATACGGGACAGCCTGCAATCTGAAGTGTCTCCTTTGGGTCTTGTTCATCTCTGGGGGGCACTAGCCTGTACCTAAGAAGTGCACAATACTTTGGGTCCAGCAAGGAGTGGGGGAAGCATTGTCTTTTTCTTGTTTGCCACTTGGCTCATGGCTGTCCTGGACTGTCAAAATAGCCTCTTCTTCGTTGCATACTTCCTTTTGCTTCCCCAAAACCAGCTGCTCACACAATCCCTTCCCTCTTACCAACTTGGTGATCTTGATATCAATGTCATATTCCATGACACGGGTGATCCAACCTGCCCTTTTCTCATTCAAATCCTTGTTGAGGAGGAAGTCCTTAACTCCAGCATGTGAGACCAGCAACTGGACCTTGTTGTTTGAGACTAAATGCTTGAATTTCTTCAAGCTTCTGATTACTGCAAGTACATGCTTTTCAATAAAAGAGTACCTCACCTCGCAGTCATCTAGGCTCTGGCTGAAAAAGGCAATCGGCTGCTCATCATTATCTTTGTTCTGCTGTACCAGAATGGCAGAAATAGTGTCATCAACTCCAAATGCATAAAGGATGAAATCCTTGGAGAAGTCTGGGTTGATGAGAGTTGGTGCTTGAGAGATAGCTTCTTTGATTGCTTCGAAACTCTCCTTGCCTTCTGTTGTCCACTTAAAAGCCATGCTCTTCTTTAACATTTTGGTGATGGGCTTGACAAGGGCTGCAAAATCTGGGATAAACCTGCGGACAAAATTGATCCTTCCCAAGAAACTCTGAAGAGCCTTTTTGTGACTTGGCAATGGTAGTGCTCTTATGGCTTCAACCCTCTCTGGATCAATTGTCAGTCCCTCTTTCGAGACAATATGGCCTAGAAGTTTCCCCTCGTGAGCCAGGAATATGCATTTTTTGGGATTCAATGATACCCCGAATTTTCTACACCTCTGAAATACCTGCCTCAGATGAAAAAGGTGATCCACTGCATTTTTGGAGAATACAGTGATGTCATCAAGATATATCAAAACTACTTTGTTGATCAACTCCTTGAATGCCATATCCATTGCCCTTTGGAAAGTGGCCCCAGCATTTGATAACCCAAATGGCATCTTCTTGTAGGCATAGGTCCCTCATTTGGTGGTGAAAGCCGTCTTGAACTGGTCATCTTCTTTCACCATCACCTGATTATACCCTGAGTAGCCATCTAGGAGAGAGAATCTCTCTGAACCGGATACTACTTGCAATACTTGTTCCATTGAAGGAAGTGGGTAATGATCTTTGAGAGATGCCCTATTGAGGTCCCGGAAGTCCACACACAACCTGATTTCTCAGCTCTTCTTCCTGACCGGAACCAAGTTAGCAACCCAGCTTGAGTGCTTGATCGGGAATATAATGCTTGCCTCTATTAGCTTATTTAGCTCTTTCTTCATTAGAGGCTCAATGTGAGGGTTAACAGGTCTCTACTTCTACCTGATGGGCTTAGCATCTGGATCCAATTCTATGGTATGTTGTGCCAAATTCGGATTGAATCCTCTCAAGTCTTCATAGCTCCAAGCGAAGACATCTGGAAATTCTTGGCAAAGCTGTATGAAATCTGATTTCTCCTGCTCAGTGGCCACTTTACCAATTTGAAGTGTTTTGCCTTCCCCAACCGGAATTGGCTCTGAATCTTCTCTCTTGACCTGTATGTTAGCCTTTTCCTTACGGAACTGGTCGTTAGAGTTGAAGATAGACTCCAATGTTACTAAACCTTTGGGAAGCTTGTTTGTCCGCAGTTGCACTACTTGATCCCCATACTGCTGCTCAAGTCTGTCCTGATTCCCAACTGAGAATTCAGCCTCTTCTTGTAAGAAATTGACGATCTGTTGATCGTTTTCAAACACCTGCCAGCTGGTGTTATTATCTGGAACTACTGGCCTCACAATCATATGGATATGTTGCTGTGTTTTTTCCCTTTTTATGTTGTCAACCACATCAAACGTTGCTCCAACTGCTGCGAGCCTATCCGCGGCTTCATTTTTCTTCCTGGGTATGGACACAATGTTGAAAGCTTCGAAATCCTCAATGAGATCCCATACCCTATTCTTGTAGCTCCTTAGCAAGTCGTTCTTTGTAGCATGTTGTCCCCTAACTTGGTTGACGATTAGCTCGCTATCCCCGAACACTTGTAAATTCCTGATGCCTTTCTTCATTGCCCAGTGCAGTCCATGAATTAAGGCTTCATACTCAGTTGTGTTGTTTGAGCAAGAAAACTGAAAACGGAAGGCTGAGTAATACTTTATACCTTGCGGTGAAATGAGCATAGCTCCTCCTCCTGCACCTTGTCTACTCCTTGACCCATCAAAGAATAATTGCCATACTTCATTCTTGTCTTTATGACTTGGCTTAGTGACGCTAGGAATAGGTTGATTTTCTTCGTGTATACAATAGACTCCCAGCTCAGATTCTTCTACTTCTTGATAGGGATCGAAAGCATGTATCTTGTTTGCCCATTCATCAAGAGTTAGGTCCGGGATGCTTCCAACCTTAGTGTCAACCTCATCTGTGTTTGGATAATCTTCTTGATCAAATGCTGAGCAATTGGCATTAATTTGGCTTGGAGTATGAGGCTCAATATGAAAGTTTGCAATTGGCTCGGATCTGATTGTGACCTTAGTACCATATCTAGTTCTGAACAACATGTGTGACCAATCAGCAGATAAGTAGCCTCCAATTTTGGCTGTGAAATCCCTTGATAAACAAAGGGCAAAGAGTGGTGGCAAATCTATGACTGATACATCTTGTAAGACAACATTTGGACATGCATGCAAGGTAAGACTCAAGTTTTTAATCACTCCAACTGTTGCTATTGCTGTCCCATCTAGCTGCACTACCCCTTTAGATGTTATTTCATACTGGAGCCCTAGCTGATCAGCTATTTGCTTGGGCATCACTGAGCTACTTGCCCCGGAATCAATCATGCAATTGTGTACTAGTTTATCCCCAATGATTAATGAAACATAGAAAGGAGGGGGCTTCAACATTTTACCTTGTTGTGCTCCATGACTTCCTTCAGGCTGGGCAGCATTTGTAAGCACTTTGTCTTGCATCTGAACCCGCTGATTCGAAGTTGACCAGTCCTTCATGGCAGCTTGCAGCAGATCTCTTTGACTTGGGATGGATAGGGATTCCCACATTGATATATTGACGTTAGTCTTCTTCATTTGTTCAATGATACTGAACGGGGATGAAGTATCCTTTTGTTGTCCCTTGGTTTGCACATTCACCCCTTGCACGTGGGCAGCAACAACTGGCATTTGAGTTGGCCTAGGGGCTATTCTTGGCTGTCCTTGTGCACTTGAAACTGGAATTTGCTTGCCAATCATTTGTGGAGCCGTGGAAGGTTGTGGATTCGCTGGGGCTAATGGCTGTTCTTCACCCAAATTCCTCCTCTTTGACCTTGTATTGGCTGCAACACCTTGAGAAACTGCCTGATTCATGCCGCAGAAATCTTCTGCTTGCCAGTTCACCAATGTGGTGTCATTTGGGGCTGATTCCTGTTGGAATGTTTCTGGTTGTTGGATGTTTCCTTGACTGCCCTCACCCTCCACACTAGTAGTTGTCACCATCAATGCTTGATTGAGAGCACCATTGAAACACATGGATTGGTTATGAGGCTTGTTGCATGGAAAGCACCAATCATATTCTTGGGCAATGTTGTTCTGTGTTGGCACTAATGCCTTAGAGGCAGATATGGCATTTGGATTATAGGGTTGGAATGGTCTATTAGCGGGAGGCCTTGTTTGATTCACATTTGCAGCTAGATTAGGTGGTCTTTGTGGTTGGTATGGCTGCCTATTAGGCTGAGCTTGGGGTTGATAGGAAGGTCTGAAACCTTGGGCTTGTTGCCTCTTGAGAGTGACTAGCTCATTGCCTAGGTTCTGCAATTGCTTCATGACCTCTTGGAGTTCATTTGAAGCACTAGAGGATGAAGTAGAAGTTTCACTTGAACTTTGGTTTCTAGGGGTGGGAACAGAAGCCAAAGTGGGTGCTTGACTAGTGCTTGGATTTTCTAAGTTTGGATACAAGGGCATGGGAGGCCTAGGAGCCAGTTTACCAGCTTGAATAAGACAGTTTTCGGCTCTAATGGCAATGCTATAAGCCATAGGGATTGTTGTGCCTCCCATGGACTGAATTAACATAGAAATATCAGAATTCAAAGCTTTAAGGTAATATAGAAAAGCACCTTCTGCTGTTGGCCTGACTGCCACTGGAATCCTATCCCAAGACCTTTGAAATCTTAAGTTGAAATCGGCCAGCTGCTCATTGGGAGCTCTCTTGATAGTCGTCAGCTGCTCCAAAAGAGACAAGTTGTCTACCTTCTCTCCAAATTGCTCATGAAGTGCAATACACAGCTGATTTCAGTTTGTGATAGAACCAGCTCCAAGGCTCCTAAACCATTGCAATGCTTTACCCTTGAATGAAGATGCCAGTAACTTGACAGCCACTTGCATTTCATTGATTTCATGGATTGCACAAAGGTTAGCAATATCTTTAACATGATCACCTGGAGTGGTCTGATTTTCTCCAGTGAAGTAGGGAATGTTCTTCAAGGCTGCAATAGGAACTGGATGTTGTGCATTGAGAGCATGGGCTGCTGCCTGTGAAGTTGACGTAGGGATTGTTCTGAGCCATTCTAATCGGTCTTAAAGCCCTTGTATACTGAATGAAAGGCCTATCGGGTAGAGGAGTTGAGAGAGTTCTGTTTGGTGGAGGTGGAGACCTTTGAATCCTTCTTCCTCTTTGCCTTCTTCTTGCAGATAATTGCAGGTATTCAAGCAACACTTCTTCTTCTCCAACTCTTGACCTTGTGGTGATTCTTCTCATGAGTTTTCAGGCCTGCACTGCTGAAACCAGTCGATTCTTTCCCTTTGGAGTCGCCAGATATGCAAATAATAGCTCTTTTAAGCAAGAAAATTGCAGCAGATGCACATCAACCCTGCTACAATAAAAATGAGACCTCTAGTCCCACCGGGCGTGCCAAAACTGTTGTTGTAGACTCACAGCACCCCTGGATGCAGATCAGGCTTCTAGGTTGATCACTCTAGCATCCAGTGTGATTGCACAACATGGAAACCTCTCTCCAAGTGTGGGGACTTGTGAAACTGAGAGAGGAATCTCCAGATTAGAGGCTGGTTCCTCAAACCCCTCTGATTTAGATCTATATCTTGCAATACTACAGAGGTTCAGATCCTAATCCTACTCTAAACTGCAAGGAGACAGGGATAGAAAGTGCAAAAGTAAAACTAAACTAACAGGTGATACACCAAAGGAGGAGTGGTGAACACTTCTTGTTCTGCAGATAGACACAGATCATAAAATGCAACATAAAAAATCATGCACAAGCTGATAAGATGTAATCAGAGATCTGAAATGAAACAAGCAACACAAACAGAGGACTGAAAACTGATCACAGAGCCTGTATTGTCATTTCCACAGTCAAAATCCTTGTATTACAACATCAAAAGGCAGAAAACCTATTACAATTTTAGAAGAGGTCTCATACTTGCAAAAATCACTTGTTACAGGTGAAAGAAGAAGCCTGCTATCCAAAGAAATGATCCCTTCTTTAGAAATGAACCAAATCTGGCTTTTTACAGTGCCAGGGTCGAGCCCAGGGGACAGAAAACATACAAAACATGGGAGCCCATCCCTCCTTGACTGCAGATGCATTAAAACGGCATGGGGGACCATACAAACCCATACCCTGTCATTTTGATCGGATTACAGGAGAATGCGACCCATTCTACATTAAAACTGGTCGCTGAAATGTCACTTCTGGCCATGAACACGCGTCAGAGCCGTTTCTCGATTTTCTCTCTCCATACTACACCAAAACTCGAGATTAAGCCCAGAATCATGTAGAGAATTTCACAAGCTTTCCGTTGATATAAAGAATGTGCCAATCCGAGCTCTGGATCAAAAGATATGGAGATCTGAAGATCTAGGGCACAAAACAGGCTAAAACGGATTTTTAAATTTCTTCCCGCGCTTTGCCACCTGGATGACACGTGGCATGCATTGATTGGTCGCGTGATTCTCTCTTCTTCTCTACTTCGTTGGACACGTGTCCTCTTTTTATTGGCTCAGGCTATTCCTTGAAACCTCGCCCATTGACTTTTGGACTTTCTCCCTTGTGACACGTGTTGCGATTTGATTGGTCCGCGGGTCTGTCGGCTTTTCGCGCCCTTCTCATCTTTTTGTCCCGGATGTCCCTTTGCTTCGCGGGACAAAAACTTCCGATCCGCCCGAAATGGGCTTCCATGTCCCTTTTCTGCCAATGACACGTGTCATGATCTGATTGGCCCTCGAGTTTCTCAGCTATCCACGTCCCACGCGTCCCTTTGTCCCACATGTCCCAGTGCTGAAGTTCCCCTTTTCGGCCGAACCGGCCGGTTCGTGTCCTTCGCGTACATTTGTTCCACATGTCCCAAAGCAGTTGGTCAATTTTCTTCTCCCTTCGGCCGGGTCGGCTTCTCGTGCCCTTCGCGTCCTTCTGGTCTGACTGTCTCGGTGCTACAGTTCTCTTTTTCGGGCGAACCGGCAAGTTCACGTCCTTCGCGCACTCTTGTTCCACTTGTCCCAGTGCTTCACGGGCCGCTTGGAGGCGTTTCGGCCGAACCGCGCCTTGGTGTCCCGAATGTCCCAACCGTTCCTAGGACAAGGACTTAAGCCGATTTTCACAATTTTTTCTGGCCCAAGCTTATTTTCTGCAACTTTCTCGCATTTTCTCAGAGCTTGTTCTTTTCAACCTGGACAGGAGAGTTAGAAAAATTTCTGAAGGGACCCTAGAAACATGATTTTTGCCCTGGATCAATCAATTCGCCTGGGACTTGAGAATTCTGATGTATGTTATCAATTCAACCCTGGGGGTGAAATTGGATAACAGTAGGATCTTGGATGGAGTGCTCTAATAGAAGTAGAAGTTGAGTTCATGAATTTTGTGTTTGAAATTGAACATAATGGTTATTATCTTGTTGTTCCGAGAATTGTAACTCAGCTGGGATTTGGAGGTATGATTGGAAGTGGTAGGAATCTTGATTTGTGGGATTTCTAGCATGCTGTCATGAGTTTGTGTTGTTGGCATAGACATTTCCAGCCCCTTTTCCATGTTGTTGTCAGCTGTAGGAGAGTTTCCAATCACTATCATCTTGATTTTAAGGAAATGCATGGACACAATTGTGTTGGGCACAACATGGTTGGATTTTTGGGATTCCATCACTTAAATGAAAATCATGAGGAGAATGTAAGCCATGGAAGAGAGCTAGCTTCCATGCCTACGAGGCATGAAGAAATGATATTGAGAGCTCTTATTTCTTTTAATGTATTTGTTCTTTGTATAGGCATAGGAATAAAGAAGAAAAAGTAGCTAAATTTGTTGTCCACCCGAGCATATGGTGAAGAATATGGGACTGCAACTGAAGATGAAGATGCCATTATGGAGGATGGCAAGTTTGTGATTGCAAAAGGTTTCATTTTGCATAGAAATAGAGTCCCTCCAATACTTGGATTGGGAGTGAAACATAAAGGCTGTAATGTCCCCAAATGGACATATTTTTCCCTCAATGGATTTGAGGCAAATCCCACAACCAAATGCAAGCTCACAAAATTAAGGTCATATTTTTACTATGCAGATCTGAATTTTAATGGAAAAATGCGATGAGGGCATAGCAAGAAACTAATACAAATCAGCCAATAAGTTATACTTTCACCACTCCAATCTGATTTCATCTATTTATAAAGCCAAAATATGGAGGTTTCTGGTGCAAACAAGGCTGAAATAAATTTATTTTGAAACCCCAATTTGCAAAAATATTATAGTAACTACAAAAATTCATAACTCCCTCAAAAATGCTCCAATCCACATAGATAAACTATGCATGGATTCAGAAAATTAAAGAGAACACAATGATGCTACCCATGCATGCAAATGACCACCATAAGTTCCGTAAACAGCCAAAACACCAACTCGCCCCTAGGGTTTTGGGCTGAAAAAGTACCGAAAACCGGTTGCTTTAATTACTAAGAATCAGATTATGATATAGAAATACAAATCTGGTCTAAAATACCTCAAAACAATTCATATTTAAGCAATACATAGATCGCTTCAAACTGAAATAATGCAGGAAACGTAGTTGCACTCCCTTCCCTTAAAGCCCTTGTACCAAATCTACAAAATGTCCTTTATTCACTGCTGAAAAAAACTAAAAATTTGCAAGCACAATAGATAACCCTGGATAGGAAATCCCCAAATGCTCTAAGAAGGTTTTCGTCCTCTAGAGGTAATTTCTAAAGGTTTTCGTCCTTGGAATAAATTATGCAAAAGCTCTAAGCTTCAGACATAAAATCAGAAATTATCAAATGATCATAGCATGCCTTCCTACGAGTCGGCCTCTCCTTATAAACAAAGAAGAGACCCAAGACAACCTCCAAAATATCCAATCAGCATACAATGATTTTTCTATGTTTTTTCCACCCTCCATCCTTTTTAGGCCAAGTCGCATTTTCCTTGGGAGGATAACTTTTGACCCATGAAGTTTGGCATTTTTCTATTTTCTTATTTCTCCTCAAGTTGGTCGCATTTTTCCATAGGAATAAACAATTTAATAAATGTTTTTCTCTTGTTGGCTTTTTATATGTTTATTTTAATATTAAGTCAATTACTTTATTATAAGTGCTTTTTATAATGTTTTATTTATATTTTTGCACTTTATAATAAAATAATATAACTTAAGTCTCCCTTTAAATTTTTCCTTAGCCGTCAGGAAGACATAATAGGCTAAGGGTCTTCGATTGGGAAGGGGATATTACAAAGGCTTTGAGGAAGGTAAAACCCAACCTAGGATAGTGAGAAGAGGGCAGCCTAGACCACCTTTTGGGCAACCAAGGAGGCCACTACAACAAGGTAACTCTAGGTGTTTAACTTTGGATCTGTTTTGCATGATGCTCAAGTTTGCCTTTCCAAGTTTGTCGTTGAGTGAAGAATGCAATCAAGAGTTGGGGAATGAGGTGTTTTCTACCCCAAGAGAGAAAGGAAGTGTTTTTATGGCAGCCATGAGCCAAACTGCCATCATTGATGTTGTTGTCATCATTTCTAGCAGCCCCCACCTAATTGCAATTGTATTTGTTTTTGGGAATGTGGAGTGTTCTTCCACCTTAGTTGACAAAGATGGAACGAAGAATGAGGATGCCACATTGGGACATGGATTAGCTTGTCAAGCTGCTGAGATTATTCATCAACTTCTTTCTCTATGACTGAGATTACAGCAGTTTGGAAGGCTTTTTATACAGCTGAGTATACAAAGGAAAAAGTTGTTACTGTTGTTTTGGAAGTGTAGGATGAAGAGGACAGAATTGAAGCATCAATTGATCTCTTCTTCAAGGAAGCTTTAAAACCTCACGGGCTACCAAAGAACATCATTAATGAGAGGGACAACAGATGTATGAGCTTGTTTTTACAAGAGCTCTTTCATTTGATTGACATGGGATCCAGGCTTTTTGAGCACCACAACATACTTCATTATTGGGCATGGTACTTGGGCATGTGAGCTTATATTTGCTTGAGGGCAAGCAAATTTGGGAGATGAGGATTGTAATGTCCCTTTTTCTACAATAAAATAATTAATAATATTTTAAGTTTGGCCCGGTCAATTCTCCATTGTAGGGGCAACTTAATATTATTAAAGGAAAAACTCTTGGGCTAGATGGTTTCCCAATTGAATTTTATCAGACTTTCTGGGATACAATAAAGCAGGATTTACTCAGTGTTGTGGAAGAGGCAAGAGTATCAAAAACTATGCTTAAGCAAATAAACAAAACATTTATCTCTCTCTCATTCCAAAATATGATGATGTGACAAAGATTTCGGGATACAGGCCTATAACACTATGCAATATTTTGTATAAAATTATCACAAAGGTTATGGTAGAAAGGCTTCAACCTCTTCTATATAAGATTATCTCCCCCGAACAAGGTGGATTTGTTCCGGGTCGTCAGATTCATGATGAAATAGTCTTAACCCAAGAGCTCTTGCATTCTATGGAACTCAAGAAATCACCGACAATGTTTATTAGATTGGATTTATCCAAAGCATATGATAGAGTCGATTGGAAGTTTCTCAGTTAGGTTTTACCTAAATTTGGATTTTCTGAGGATTGGACTAAATGGATAGAGGCTTGTTTAACCTCGGTCTCTTTCTCTGTGTTACTCAACAGATAACCTACCAACCTTTTTGGAGCTTCTAGGGGTATTAGACAAGGAGATCCATTGTCCCCTTTTCTATTTATTATTTTGGCTGAATGTTTGGGAAGATTAGCGAATAAAGCCTGTCAGGATAAGAGAATACAAGGTGTGCAACTTGCTACTTCTGTAAAGCCACTCTCTCACCTTTAGTTTTTTGATGACTCTACTTTGGCAGGGAAGGCTACCACAATGGAAGCTAAGAAATTGGCGAAAATTCTTCAAGTCTTTTCTTCTGCCACAGGTCAACTGATCAATGAAAACAAATCTAGTATTATTTTCTTTCATTGTTCCTTATAACAAGAAGAGAAAATTCTCAAGATTTTCCATTTCAAAAAAGGTTCTCTCCCTATCAAATATTTGGGAGTTCCGCTTTATTCGAAGAAGAGTAAATATTAGGAGTGGCTAACAACGAAGATAAATGGTAAGATACAAAAATGGACCAATAAATGGTTATCTACGGTAGGTAGGATGACTCTGGTTAAGGTTATCCTTCATGCAGTTCCAATTTATGTTTCATCCATCCTCAATATTCCTAAATCAATTTTGAAAAAAATTGATTCTATTTGTCAGGTCTTTTTGTGGAGTGGGACATTAAATCAGAAAAAATGGTCATTAGTAATTGGGAAACTCTTTGCTGCCCCAGAAAGGAAGGTGGACTAGGTTTCAAATCTATACCTAAACAGGCTCATCCCCTAGCTGGTAAACTTTATTGGAGGCTAATCACTTCTCCTAATGATTTCTAGGCTACTAATATCTGAGACAAATACCTGGAAAATCAGCCACCAAATCTTATTATTAGATGTTCTCTTCCAACAAAAGGATCTCCGATTCTGGAAGTTCTTAAAATGGGGGAAAGTCTAATTAAAACAAAGTTATTTTGGATAGTGAATAATGGGAATCATGCATATATTTGGTTGGATTCATGGGATGTTCAAACTCCTTTAATCCATCAATTTCCTCATTTAAATAGTGTGATGGAAGTAATGCACCAAAAAGGATGGACAAGAGTTATGCGTTATACTAGACATGTCTCAACATTTTGAAATGGGTAGATGTTGGATATCTCCTCATGAATGGCCTATTTCTTTACAACAACCAGAACAAGCTTTGATCAACCAAATTCTAAAACGGCATTCACTTTCCTTTTCTAATGAACCAGATCAAATAGGATGGGGGAATTCATTAGGAGGAGAATATACAGTTCACTCTGGATATGAAGAGCTAACTAGACGTAATCCTAATCCCCTCGAAGCTATGTTTAAGCAAATATGGCAGCCCGCAATATGGACCAAGGTTTGTTTTTTTCTTTGGCTCTTGGCACATGGAAGAACTCTCACATGCGATAGACTTAGGAAGAGAGGTTTTTATGGGCCTTTCAGATGTACACTATGCTGGAATGAGGAGGAAACTAGACATTATCTCTTCTTCCTTTGTTCGTTGTTATACCTTTATGGCAATCTGTTGCGAATATGTTTGGTATACATTACCAAGGACTTCATTATCTTGAGCAACTGATGAAGGAATGGCAAGATGGTATTCCAAAAGGACAAAACTTACTCCCTGCCTTATGGATAGGTATATCTTTGTTACTTTGGAATATATGGAAGGAATGGAATAAAAGAATTTTCAAGCAAGAGATCACAGAAAAGAGGTACATTTGGAAGAAGACTATAATTAATATGGCAGAAACTATAAAACAAAAAGTATCCCTTCCCTCTTCTCTCGCTCCGAAATGGAGTATCATATGTAATCTGCTATCTTTTCAGCCGACTAGTTCCCCACTTCTTGCTTTTACAATAAAAAAGAGAGAAGATAAACAACAAAATTGGATTCCTCCTATGTAGGTAGGTAAATTGAATATGGATGGGGCTTCTAGGGGAAATCCGGGAAAGGCGGCAATGGTGGGTATTGGAAGAAAGCATGATGGGAGAGTTGCTTTCCTCTTTGCTGAAAATCTAGGAACTACTACTAACATTGTTGCTGAGATTAGAGCTATCTATAGAGGTTTACAAGAGGTTAAGTGTGGATGGATTCAGGCGCAAGTGGAATCTGATTCATAGATTATTGTTAGAATGTTGACTTCTTCAAAGAAACTAGGGAGTTCACATTGGCAGATTGAATGCGAAAAAAGGAAAATCAAAGGCTTGCAGGCTAATTTTTAGTTGTTGCAAATCACTCACATCTCTAAACAGAAAAATCAAGTGGTTGATGCTCTAGAAAATTGGGCTTTGGAAAATCATTACATCTGATGCTATGGAGATCCCCCTTTGTGGTGGCCTGAACGAGATCAGGAAGATATGAAAGCTATTTTGAAACTTGATATCTTTCATGATGTTCATTAAGTTTATTTTGTTTCATAATGCTCAGGATTGGACTAATAGTTTCCATGCCTGGCATAGACGAAATTGTACAAATATTTTCCTTATGAAATAATGTTTTGTGTTTTTTTTAATATTATTATTAATATAAAGGTATTTTTAATATTTATTTCTTTTGTCGGCAAAAAGGATAAAATAATAAAAAGGAGATGGAATGGGAAAAAGAAAAAAAAAAGGAACTTATATTTTCATAAAGAGGTCGGTCTTTGGAGTGCATGCTTGAAGATAAAGGAGAAACATATCTCCCAAGGAGGTCAGTCCTCATGGGGATCATGTTTTAGAGGTTTGGCACCACATGAGCTATATAAGGGGGTTCACTTTGTTTATTTGTGCATCATCATCTTGTGAATTATATGCTTCACTTTGGAAATTAGAGCATTGAGCTCTCATTTTCAGCCTTTGAGGACAAAAACCCTCATTGAATCCTATTTGGAATGAAAACCCTCATTTGTTGCATTGGTGGCTTCATCTGGGAGTCATATTTGGGCTTCAAAATTCAGAATTTCAAAATGGCAAGGGTTTCAATCAGTGCTAGGGCACAAATTCTGGTTAGGGCACACTTTTTTGGAGCTGCCACATTCATTTCCAACTTGATCTACCCATTTAGATATTTTGGGATCACTTTTCAGTGGTTTTTGTGGTTAAAATTTTTTTATTCTAATTTTCTCTAATAGCTACTATTTTTGTGATCCTTTTGAGCTATCATTTGCATTTTTCCTCCAAGTATTTATGAAGATATGGAATTTTGAAGTTTCAGTTGTTTTTGAGCATTAATTAATTCCAGCAGTCTGTAATTTATGGTTGAAGCATTTATTTTTCATGACTTCATCAAGGGTTTCATGTTGTTGATGAATTTCCAAAAATTTGTGTGGAAAAGGCAATAATCTGAATTTACCCTAGGTCGCTAAGGGTTTGGTGGACCTAAAACAGGTCGTTGCCCTAGTTCTTGCATAAAATTCATTTTACTATCAATTGGGGTTTGTGCTATTTCCTTGTTTTTCAATTTCAACCCGGAAAGGGACATTACATTGTTGTTCCAATGAGGTCTTTTTTTCTTGCCAATATCTTTCACTTGCTCTTGTGAGAGTCTTCTCTCCTGCCTCTGGCTGCTGCAATTGGATTTCCCCATGCATGTCCTTTTGGGAACATCCTTGTTCAATCACTTTACCACTCTCTCGTGTCTCTATGATGACTTGGAGGCAAGTCTCTTCTGTTGTTATATCCTTATCAATCATCTCTTCAACTGTTGTTATACTATCATCTTGTTTCACTTCTTTACATTGCTTCTCATACATATGAGCATGCTAGACTGAACCACGCTCGTGCCTTTTATTTTCTATCTTCTCCATTCCTGTACCTGCACATAGAACAAACACATTAAGGGAAACAAGATATTTCAATAGCACTCCATCTGATTCATCATGCCTCATAGGCATGTTAATTAGCTCTTCTCTATTGCTTGCATCTTCCTCGCAATTTCCACTCATATGATGGACTCCCAAAGGTCCATTCCGACTGCCCAATGCATGGTTGTAGCCTTGCATTTCATTCCTAAAAAATCAGAATGATAGTGGTTGGAATCCATCTCATGACTAAACTCACTTGTGTGGTTGTAAACAGCATATTAGGCGAGCTCGAAATGCAGATAACAGCAGTACAAATATTTGAGACAGCATACTTCAAAACTCATACGTTAAAGCTCTTATTAATCACAATCATACCACCCATGTCATGCTGAGTTATAATGCTTTGGACAGCAAGATAACATCCATCTTGCCTACTTCCAATCGCTGAATGCATGAACTCAACATATACTTTTATGGAATGACCTTTCCCAAGAATATTGTTATCACTTAGGAGCTGAAAATCTCTATGACATGACACCTGTTCTAAAAATGGAAGTGTGGGACTTGCCTTGTGTCCACCCCTTACTCCTCCCCAAGCATTGAAGAGTTGTGTCTCCATGGTGTAAGGAGTGATGAGGCCCTTTGGTAGTGACTCATCCTTCATCACGTTGTTAGAATACACAACAAACTTAATACAACTCTTCACTATTCTTCTTTCATGCCAAGTGCAAGAGATGGAGAACTCAATACTGACATTACCTTGATCCTCAAAAGATCATCTGGATCCCATAGGCGAAAACAATCTTGGACTTGAATTAAAGAATCTACGAGCCCACAGTTGCAAATTGTGTTTGACCTCAACACACTTCTTAGAATACCTCCTGGGTGCATGCTTATCGGTTGAATCAACAACACTGTAATGTCCCTTTCTCGGGCTGATTCTGAAAATGAGGGTTTTGCCACAAACTCCAAGGCAAGAATTCAGATTTTTATAACAGCAGTTGATCAAACCATAGCAGCCAACTGAAATCACACACTTAGGATATCAAAATTAACTTAAAACATTAATAAATCTTCTTCTAGGGCAGCGAACTGTGCCAGCACTTAGGAACAACCATTCACATGCATAATCTAGCCAAAATTGATATAGAATGATCCCAAGTAATTTATTCAACCATATAGAAATTATATCAGCGAATATACTTCACAAATCATGGAGAATAAGTGCCAACACACACTTGTAATAATTAAAATAATCAGCAGAAGTGCAGTCCACAAATATCGCTCAAAACAAGGTCTCCAACCCCCAACAATTTCAAAAGAAGATAAATTCCAGCCTTATAAATTATGTCAGAATCAAAATATCAAATAATATATGAATTATGTGCCCTAGAAGGCACTCAGAATGACCTCTACCCTAGTCGCTCCCCTAGGAGAGAGCTCCAAAAATCATGCAAAAGTTTTGTAGGTCTTCTTCTTGATGTCCTCAATCCAAATCAGCAAAGAGTCTTCAATGGAGATCTTCAATTCACCAAAATGGAGAGTTTTCGTTCTCCACCAAGCCACAAGGAAGGTTTCTGTCCTCCTTGGATGCCACACAAGAGGGTTTTCGTCCTCAAGTGGAATGGTATTGAGCAATCAACCCAACAAACCAAGTGTAGTGTAAATGCGCCAAAAGATGATCTCCAAATGAGGTCATACAACCTCTTTTATACCCCTTGCTTGGCGCCAAAGGCCAAATAGATGAGGACCAACCTCTTAAGCTTCACTTTATCTTTTAATTTTCCTTTTTTAATTCCTCCAAACCAGCCGACCTGCCTCATAAAGGAAAAACACTAAAAGAAAACATTAAAACTAATAAAAAAAATTGAAATGAAGTGCAATTCCTTCCCTTGTTCACTTATTCTTCTTTGCCACCGGAAGAGAGTGGCAAGAAATCTTTATTTGGCCTCAATTCGAAAAAGGGGACATTACAATCCTTCCCTTCCCAAAATTGCTTGCCCTAAAGCAATTGCAAACTCATATGCCCAAGCATTATCATATCAAGCTAAAGGAACATGCTGTAGTGCCCCATAATCTGGATTCTGTGCATGTTAAATGAGGGAGCTTCAACCCAACCAATCTCAAACCTCTATTGCTGCTTTCCAGTGAAGTTTGTCATCTTCTACTTCAAAAACAACAGTGACATTTACTTTCTTTGCATACTCAGCTGTACCAAAATCCCTGCAAACTGATGTAGTTTCCATTATAAAGCAAGAAGTGGAGGAATAATCAGCTTGACTAGTGTATCTAGATCTTATGCACAAGATAAAATCTATTATGGCAGGGGCTGAGATACAATCTCCTTCATTTAATCATAAGGCTCCCATGTAAGATGTCTTATCCAATTTAGGGGTAATCCTAATCTGATTTTTGGGGGTTTTACTTTAATTACTCTAGCTCGTAAACTACAACCGGGCAATTCTTACCAGCATCAACCAGCTGTGATTGGAATATTTGCAGATAGGGGAATGCAAGTAGACAGTAGAAAGAACTAGGGGCAGTCCCAAATGCTGATTTTTGCACAATCAGCCCTATCCAAGTGGTCTCATCCACTACAAATTGAAATAAACAAATAGATCTCACAATATTCATGAAGTAATGTAGGAACTGAATAGCTTCTAATCACAAGCTGAAAAATTAAGAAATGTCTACAATTGAAGATCAGCAGACCTATTGGCCCTTGACTCAAGAAGGTCAAAACACCACAAAAGTCTTCCCAAATCCTCATCTATTACAATCTCCATAGCTTTCACTTTGGTGGAAATGACAATCAAGGGTTCCCAAACACAAAGTCTAGAATTCCCCCCCTCATAATGTTGAAACAATGATCACTCAAATGAATTTCAACCTGAGGCTGAGCATACCTCTTTTATAGGCATAGAGGTTGAATGTATTCAATACTCAAGCTTTGGAACTCACACATGTGGAAGTTGTAAAGGAAACAATAGCAATCTTTCCCATGGGTTCCTCTTTGTAGACATGCATCTGAAGACTAAATTAATGCCCTGGATGTCTGCTTCACCTTTCCTAAGAATTGACTTTTTGAAGAATAGGCTTGAATTGTTTTGCAACTAGTTACCAGGTATTACAATTGTGAATTGATTACTCATATTAGCCCTTGTCGGAGAAAATAAGAGAAAGAAATTATGCCAGCTGAAAAACTTCATTCTTGAGATAAATCTGTCCATTAACCGATGATAAGTGCTCCCATGTTTGCATTAACTTTAGCAATGCTTGGACACTAAGTAACTGGTTTGTGGGATTATCCTTGTAATCACAAAGCTTCATGAGCCATAGTCTGGCAATTTGCAGCAAGTTTGAGACTTCCCTGTTCTACCTATTTCCAAAAGCTTTTGAAGCTGTGAATCTGGATCTCTTTGTGAAGAAGATGCAACTACTTCAAATGATTCTAAAAATCCATATTCAATAGTACCTGGCATTGAGTTGGCCTTTTGTTCACAAAGATGAGCACAAGTGAAGATCTCACAATATAGGATTTAGACAGAAAATGGAAAGTTTCAAATCTAGATCATGAATAACCCATTTCTTCAAAAATCTGATTATAGAAGTGTTGAAACTATTTTTAGCACTTTGCTTGACATGCCAAGTTCAAGCTAAAAATACTTTTTATTCACCTGTGCACTTCCATCAACATTCAGAAAGCAGAATAATAAAAACAAGGGTTTTCCAGCCCTAAGTCTGGAAACAAGAATGCTTCCCGATTAAAAATTCTAATTTTTTAACCCGTACAACTTCTTCCTCTATTGGTGCCATAGTACCTTAGAGGGCATTATGCTACACAATAGGAAGTTAATTTAATGAATTCCCGCATATGGAAGTCTACTTCTTATAAAGGGAGGCAACTAGCATGCTATTTTTACCTAGATTGCTTCCTTGCATGACATGTATGATTTATAACTGAAAATAGAACGTTGTCTATTTTTAGCATGCCTGCCACCTATTTCCAAGTAATCTTTGGCTTCTTCCAGTAAAAATAAAATAAATCGAGCTTTAAGGCATTCAATTATGCCTAAGGGTCGCACAATTTTTGGCTACCCAAGTCATTTGTCGGAAAAATACAAAGAAAGCAGGCAAGAATTATTCCCGTTGCAACACTCTTCCTGGTAGCTCCAATTTTATCCATACTCTAGTTAAGTTGATCCATGCATTAACTTCCTGCTTGCCATCTAGGCCCAATGAAAATCTGACTTGCATGGGCCATGAATCTAGATGTGCTTTTGCAGTTCTTCTCTAAACGTAAGTAGCAGTGCAATGTTTGCGATAAACAATTCAAACAAAACTGACAGCTCATTTTTTATTTTTTAATTGTTTATGTGGAAAAAATTCATAAGAAAGCACTTCAGGTGGAAAAATTCAAGCCTGGCGAGCTCCAATTTTTTGAAGACTTCAACTTAAAATTGATTTTGTGGAGCAAACATAAGGAGCAAGCTCCTGAAAGGAATTCACCCAATGACTTCGCAGGATGCCAATTTTTGCCGGATTTTAATTTGAGAACTTGGATCTTTTGTGGAAAAAACATAAGGATTCTGGCAAGATAAATTCAATGCCTGATAGACATCGAATTTTTCCATTTCTTCACTTATAGTGCATAAATGTTAATTTTTCCTTCCAATAAGCTTCAAAAAATGCAAGCTCATAGCTTTGAATTGACTTCTCAAATTTGGCGTGGACTCAAGGTATGATTAGGCAAGCCTAGAATGCACTCTATTTGTAGAGCTTTCTTTCATGAAACAAGGACCAAATAATTCCATTCGCTTGGATCACTCACATCAACATTGGATGATGGGGCAATTGAATAATGACTTTGCAAAGAAATCACCCGTTTCTGGAACCTAGGCGCGAAAACTGGATGCTTCCAAGACAATTGAAAAAAAGTAACATTTACAATTAGATTTTACTTTATTTGAGGTCCATGTTTGACTTAAAAGGAACCCTAAGCAACTAAAAATAGGAAGTTAAAGCAATGAAAGAATTTTTACCCTGCAAGGAGCTATTCCCTTTTCACTTAAGTGACTTGACTTGAGAAAAACTGAAGTAAACTGCTAGGCAAGAAATCCAATAAATCCCATTGGTACTTTAAGTGATTTTTCTTTCATAATTGCTAAAAAAGTAACTTGCTGTTAGGCACGTGGTTTGTAAAACTCTTAACCCTCTAATACTGCCACTAGAGGTGAAATTCTCAATGACTGGCTTGGAAGTGATACCTTCTAAAAAAGTTAACTTGCATGCACAATATCTTTTAAAAGAATGTGACTTGCATTATGACTTTTGCCTTTATAAATTGCGTGAAAACGTTTCAGACAAGGCACTTGGCGATTAGAGAGTTTTATCAGGCAGGTATTTGTCGAAATTGGCTTTTATGACTTGCTGGGGACTGCATTTCCCTAAAGCAATGGATTTTTGGTAGACTGCAAGCAAAAGGACAGAATACAAAACAGACCCATTTTTAGGAAAGGGTCTGAGAAGATGTTTTAGCAAGGGGTAGTCTTGCATGTGCCATAACTTGAAATCCGGGGCACCATCTTAGCTGTCGTTTCTCTAAAAGGATGCAAATCAGATTCTGGAGGGGCTACGCAAAACAATTCATTTTAGGCATAATCACAAAATCCATTTGGGGCTATCAAATCATTTTTCCTTTCCAAGGTAACCTTCTTGCAATTGTCTGAAAGAATTCCTGAGCTTTGAAAATGCCTAGTTCACATAGATTCAGTAACTGCTAATGGCAATCCCAAATCTGATTTTTGCAAAAGCCCTAGGCCATGGCATAAGTACCCAACTCTTATGGAAAAATGCAATTTCAGAGCTACAGGTAGCCGGACTGAAAACAAACCAAATACAGTTGACAAAAAGAAATAAGAACAACAAGTCAAAAGAAGTTGCAGTAGACAATTGCTCGAAAAAATTCTCCAATTAGTCAAACTACCACAACTTCTTCCCATCCTCAGGTGAATGTTCATCGTCATACCTCCCATGTTTGGTGAAGTGCTTCTATATAACCAAATCCTCCAATTTTAGCTCAATGTATTTTTAAAAGAACTTTATTTATTTGATAAATGAATGATTAAATGAATTCTTAAGAGAAGGTCTGGTGAAGGACCTCTTGAGTGAAAGTTTTGGCTGTGAGTATTTGTCTACCATTTGGCTCTATGACTCATCTGGAATCACACTTAGAGCTGTTGCACAACAACTGGAGGGCTGAAAGTGTAGTATGCAAGTGACACATAAACGTTGGAGCTCATTCCTTTGGGAATGAAATCTTCTTAAAAGGGGTAGTCCTTCTATTGATTTGGGTGAATAAGTATCGGGAACACTATTTATAGAGAATCTCCCGTTTTATAGCTCCTGGGATAATGCTAATCCCCATTTTATACCTTTGCATTCTTAACTATGATCAGATCCTTTCCTTACTATTGGTAAGGAAATAAAATCAGCCTTCCCTTGCTTAACATGCCTCCCTTTTCCCTTCCCGATTTCATGAATTTTGACTTCTTCATTTTGTAAGTGGAACTTCAACCCTTTCTTGTGAATTGAGGGTAAAATCCCCTAAAGTTTGGAGCTCTCGACTCCCAAGAACAATATGTGCCTCAGCTGAACTTAAAACAAAGAAGTCAAAACAAAATTCATACCTTTTCATAGGACCATGGGTTTAATCATATATGAAACTGAAAATTAGAATCACCATCATTTCCCTCCATAATGATTTTGAAATCAGGTATTCCTCACTTTGTAAATCTCAACATAGCACCTATATGCCATGTGTCGGAAACACCTTTAAAATTGAGCTCAAGTATCTATATGTTCTTTACTACAAAAATTACTCCTTACCTCATTGCCCTGTGAAGTAGGATGTGCGTTATGGTATCCAATTAGCGGTGATGACAACACACATGAAATATGATTATTCTTCCTAACTAGCTGTCCATGGTAACAACGAATCTGAAATGGCATATTGGCAAAAACTGAGATATCCTCATACAGTGGGCTTCCCATGACACTCGTTATGACTCAGTATTTTTGAGTTTAAATCAGCAACTCTTTCTTGGCATGGTTTCCTCACCAAATGAGAATCTTTTCTTTCTTGCATTCGTTCCAAAGTTGTCGGTGCTTGTCTTGGGTTAACCTCTGGCTTCTTGTTAAGGCTGAGTACTCCATCAAATAACCTCCTTTTGACTGCTGTTAGGAACAGTTTCAGCCACCTCATCAAGTGTCTTCATGGAGAGATTCTTCCAATCTTCTTGACCTTATGAGACTTGTTGAGATACCATCAACACAACCATCATTGTGACCCCAAATTCTTCCCTCAAACACAAGTATATCAGACTGGTTATAAACCAAATGGAAAGAGGAAGTCAGTTACCTTCTGCATGCATATCGTGGGCCCTTGGGAAGAGGGTTTCCTCTTATCTCTCCAATCTCAGTCTTAAAATGACCTTTGTCTTGATGTAATAACTTGGGGGCTTCCTGAAAAGGAGTAAGTACCCCTTACTACTTAATGTGCTCCTCATTTTTCCCGCATTTGTATCAAACTGATTATGATGATTAGCTCCATGTGATGGCAAACTAGGGAGCAATAAATCTGAGATATATTTGTTCCTTGGACTTTCAACAAGATTTTCATCTCCTTTTGCATTTTTTTCTTTGATAATTGGCGCTTTCCCCTTTTGCACAACCTCCATACCTTGTTCACACGTGCTTGGGATGTCTTTGTGGCTCTTACCCAAGTCTAATTCTTCATCTTTTAGCTCTTCGTTGACTGCTGTTATAAACATACTAGCAAGCTGATCGTTATCGTGTTTCTTTGAGCAATGGGCTTCTAACCATCCCTTTCACTTCCCCTTCTTGCTCATCACCCTTCTTTTCAACCCTAGATTGATCACATGTTGAAATATTATCAGTATTAACCAAACAATGATCAATAATTACCTCATAATGTCGACTCCTCGGAACAATGATGGGAGTAAGGGCCAATTCTTCATCCTTCATGGCTCCATTTCCTTCAAAATGCAGATCTGATTTTTCACCAACATGTGTGTGACTATTGGAAACTCAAAATTTTTTCATGGGGACTTAAGAAACCTCTACCTTCAAGCCCTTCTTTATGTACGGTGCCCACACCTTTGAGTGTGGAGATCTTTATGGAGCGCTAACCCCTACCTTGTTGCTTGGGGTTTTGAGCCTTGTGCCAATTCCAACTCTTTTTGTCTCCAACTTCACATGAACTCCGCAAAAAGGAGGGCATCCCAGACCTTCTTCGGAAGAGCTTTATACTCCTCATACTATGTAGTGATGTTGTTCACTTTGGATGGCTGAGAATTAATGACTTCCTTTGAAGAGCTCCTTCCATCATTTGGAACTTGAATGATATCAATCAACCGAGCCATTGTGTTGGCCAATCTTTCTTGCCCTAGGGCAAGCTTTTCAAGCCTATCATCACTGAAAATTCTCTCCACCATTTTGATCTTCTAGCAAGAAAACCCTCAAGCTGGGAAGACCGGAGCTCTGATACCACTGTAGTGTCCCTTTCTAGGGCTGATTCTAAAAATGAGGGTTTTGCCACAAACTCCAGGGAAAGAATTCAGATTTTTATAACAGCGGTTGATCAAACCATAGCAGCCAACTGAAATCAAACACTTAGGGTATCAAAATCAACTTAAAACATTAATAAATCTTCTTTTACTTTAACCATACAGCTCATGAACCATAGTTGTATAGTTTTGCAGCAACTAAGTAGCTGTTTAAAGAAAGGAAATATCTGATAACAAAGGAAATAATAAAACAGGAAAGAAAGAGGTGGGATATGCAACCCAATCAATAGATTACAGAGTTGATTGCATACACATAGACGGAACCAATAGATATTAACACAGAATTATAAGCAAAGGCAGCTTTCAAATCTAGATCTAAAATAACACAGTTTATAAGTAGATCTGAGACAAAAAGTTAGAAACAAAATGCACCATGACACAAAGTTCTCCGGAAATCTGCTCCTTTCTATTCCTTTGCTTCAAATAGCTATCAGGGGTTTCAACACAAAGTCTGGAACACAAGAATGCTGCTTACAAATTCTGATCATTAACCCGAAGGTTCTTCCCCTACTTATAGAATGTAGAAGGGAAAATACAAATGGGAAACTCAACTGAACTAGAACATAAACAAGAAGTAAAGATAACATCTGGCAATCATCTTCCTCTAATTCCTCTTCAAGTGACATGCATCCGGATCCATAGTCAAACTTATACACATCTGTCACTTAACTAATGAAATCGTTCCACATAACTTAAAGTAATGGTTTCAAAACCAATAACTTTAAAGTTTTACAATTATATCCGGGAAGAAGAAAGAGTAGAAGAAGAAAGATTCGTCAGTTATAACATCTACATCTTTTTGTTTTGATACTGAATATACTTGTCGAACATGTAATTCAGCAACTTCCCATCTATCTTAGCCACAATTTCTTTTTCTGTCCTAAATTGCAGAAAACCTTCGTTCAATACCCTAATGCACGCTTTTACATCCTCCAAGCTAGGCCCAAACTTCTCAATATCTAACTGCAGCATCACCAACTTCCTAATGGAATCCATCGTGAAAGGCCTAACAGCTCCAATTCTCCTTTACACCATCAGAAGAGATCCCTCCATGGAATCAGGCACTTTGCTAGGAATGATCCTCGTGTACGAAGAAAGGTTTCCGACCACTTCCTCACTGGTGAAAGCAATGACATTATCTGGTAAAGATGATGCCATACTCTCGAGTGCCTGCATCATTTTCAGCATAATTCTGCAGATCTCCAAATGGAAAGATACTGCAAACTCAAGCTGCTTCCCCTTCTCAACTGATCCATTGGGCACAATTCGTTCCGCAATCAACACCTCTCTCGGCAGCTTATTTATTTCAGCCAAAGTACTCAGGTTATTCTCAGCAACTGTGTTTATATCTATCATGTTTGTCACCAGTTGCTTCAGCTGATCTGATGCATCTTTCATAACTTGTAGACGGGTTGGCACCTCTCCGAGTTATACAGAAGCTTGGCGAATGATTAGACTTTTCCATTCGTCGATAGCTTTAACCTGGTTACTTGCATCTTCCACTTCCTGCATCAAATGATCACTCACCTGCTTTTGTGCTGAAATTCGCTGAATGGAAGATTTGGCAACCTTGGCAATAATCTCGCACAACTGAGATACCTACTTTTGAAGTTCAACTTTCTCCGCCTTTTCTTTGTCAAGCCTAAGGAATAGAGCATCTATAAATGTCTCTGTGTCCTACTTCAATCCTTTTGTGGTGGCTTGACCTATGGGTACTCTGGTCACTGTTATATCTTCTGTCGTGAGCTCATCCTTCTTCTTTCCTTCTGCTGGAACTGACACCTCGGCGAACTTCTGCCCCGACTCTTCAATGATCAACCTTGAAGTTACCTTAGCAACTTTAGGTTTTCTGTCTTTTCCGCCTAGATTCAAAAGCAGTTGCAAGTCGTGTTCCTCCAAATTGATTTCCTCTCTAGCCTCTGGAACCAACTGCGAAGCCAACCATTCTGAGAAATTGCTTCTCGGAGAATGAGAACTTACCGAGTGTACCACTATCTCATGCTCTAATTCCTCTCCATCTGAAATTGCTACAGTGTTGTGGCTGCCATCCTCTGAATTATCCAAAGACAAAGCTCTTTCAAATTCTGTCATCTGTAGCTTCAATGTTTCTTCAGGAAGAGGTGTTGAACGGAGTGGCTGAAGAAAGATGAATGTTGCCGGATTCAACAGAGGAATGGCAGTATCCTGCTGAGGTGCGACAGTCGGTGAAGTACTTGATGCTGGAGAAGTCGGAACTAACACCATAGCAGTAGAAGTGATCTTCTCCTTCGAATGAGACCTTCTGTGCACTTTAATCTTTTCAGGCCTTCTGCTGCTCTCTCCTTCGTGCTTCCTTTTGAGGGAATCTCCTATGCCGAAGTTGCCTGTGATCTGATTCATCAATGCTTCATCAAGGCAATATTTCCCCCTCAGCAACCAGTATGAAGTATTGACCAGAACGGCGGCAGACCTTTCCTCGATCGTATGGAATCCACCTACGCTCTCCTGAAGTACAACTCTATCTCCTCCCATCCGATGGTATGTGTCAAGTAACACAGGCCCATCATCTTTAAGATCCGCAGGTATCCGTGCTAATCCAGAGTCAAACACTTACCGCGCTAATAACCTACTCAAATCTTTCTTTCTAACTTTGTACTCGCTTTTGCACTTCATCCAGAAATCTTCCAATGAAGGCACATGCATGTACTCTTGGGAGATTGTCTTCCTTGCCACTCCAAATGGATCAAAGTTAGGCTGTGCTAAGAAGAACTCTTGCTCGTACTCAGAGAACATCTCCGCTTCAATTCCTCGGGCTTTATGAATGCTCTGGCAGCTGTAATAGCCCACTGTGATCGGGAAGAAGCCTGTAGACTTGTGCCGTTTCGACTGTAGGTCATGCATCTCCACGAGTTGTCTGCTTAGCTCCATGATGACCAATCTACCACTCGGGTATCTAGGTAACTTAACTAGTTCTCCTGAAAAGCCGGTAACTTAACTAGCTTTTCTCTTCAATTTGGGCGCCTATTTTGTGCATGCTCATGGCTGCCATTAAATAAATTAAATTTATTTAATTTTAGTTTTCTACTTTCAGTCCACATTGACTTCACAATGTGCTTTGACTTTATGCACCAAAAATAGGAATTAATTTCATTAATTAATACTTTAAAAAGTATTATTTCTCCTCAATATGGGTCGCACTTTTTTGCATGAGAGGGGGCTGCATTAAATAAATTAAATTTATTTAATTTTAGAATTATATTTCCAATCTTCTTTATCATTTCATCATGTGTTGACTTTTCCTCATGCTTGGGCACCAAAATTGGGTGAATAAATATTATTAAATGCATTATTATTCACCCAAAGTGGGTCGCACTTTTTGGCAAGGGTGAATTCTATTTATAAAAGTCAATTTCTAATGGGATTATTCACCCTACACCGCAGCTCCAAAAATCCCATGATCCACTTAAGTTGTTTGACTTTCATAATGGGATTTTTTAACCTGCAAGGCAGGTAATAAATTCCCATCAATGCCTTAAATGATTTTCTTTTATTTCACAATGGGAATTTTCACCCTGTAAGGCAGGTAAAAAATTCCTGCCTACCTGCTACCTCTAATAATCTCATCATGACTTAAGTGGCTTTGCCCCCATGGGAAAAGTACCCTGCTAGGCAAGTACAAAATTCCCACCTGCCTGCTGCTACCAAAAATCCCATTGTAACTTAAAACCTTCTTTTCCCAAAAATGCGACCTACCTAGAAGAAGCTTTTTCGTGCATGACTTCGTCTTTTCAAAGAGAACCAGACCTCCTGTGGCAAATTCCTTCTAGCATAACGTCCATAGATGATCTCCAGATACTCCAGGCAAAAAATCAGACTAAACCGGCAAAGGAATTGACCTAGAGAAATTTCACAGAAAACAAAACGGGAAAACACCAAAAATGCAAAATGTTATCAGAAGTCACAGATAAAGCCCAGGATTCATTCCTGGTTAAAACCCTACTGGTATATGGGAATATCGGCATGTAAGACCACAACAGGGTTAAACTGGAGCACAATTTGCCTCAAACGGGGCTCAAAATAATTAAATAAAAATTTTCCGCAGGCAAACCATAGCGACAGAATATAACGATTTCGGGCATCTAGGTATTTGGCGAAATTGGCCAATATGACTCTCTGGGAATATCTTGACACAATACAGACACTTTCTGGCAATTAACACACAAAACGACCCATTATTTTAAAAGAACGAAATTTTTTAACATGGGGTAGTCTTAGATTTCAAGGTGAAATCTGGGGACACCAACCATGTTCCTCATTTACCTGTCTCCAGGTGGTGGGATAGCCATTGGATGTATTACTTTTGGAATGTAAACTGCTTTCAAATTAGATTTTGTCTTGCATGGTTGGAAAATTAGTTTGTATTCAAACAAGAAAATCCTGCTAAGCTGTCCAAAAATTGAAAGCTCGCCGCTTAACCATATTTAAGCAAAAATCTTCAAACTTTGGATTGTTGGGCGTATGTAAACAAAATGAATTATGATATTCAATAAAACCAGCCTTCGAACATTTTCAAAAAACAGGTGCCTTCTTAGGTCATGATATCCTCAATTTCTCAGGTATAAACTTTTATTAGTTGATCATGAAAAGGGCCATATTTATTTACTTGTGCATCAAATCAACTCTAACAAATTATGAGATCGACTTTCTCCTTGTGCCTCCTAATATTCGACAACTCATCTATTGCTTTATTAAATTGATGCACAAAGTTACTACTCCGACAAGTTATAGGAGTTAAGGTAACTGTATTAGAAAATCAAACCCAGAACAACTGAAACTTCAAGAGAACATATCATAACTCCCTTCAAATACTGAAAATCATCTTACGCCATGAAATAAAGTGCAGATTAATCTACAATGCAAAATCTTTCTAAAGAGATCAAACTAGCTCCCAACCTTGTTCATGTTCATTTGAAGATCATCCTCCTTTCTTTGCACAACCCCCAAAATCCTGCAACTCAGTCGCTTCAGAGGGTTGATCTGCAATTAATTCAATCAATTTCCCTTTTCACAAAACCCTTCCTGTATTAAATGCCAATCCCAAACCAAATATAAATATCAAAATGAGATAACATAGCAAATAGAATGAGTAAACACTAAACACTTTTAGACCTCAAATTTGTGACATTCCTCACAATCAGATCAAACCTGAAATAACCTCCTGATCAAACATAAAGATTTAATGCTGTCAATATGGCCCATTGTATGCACTCCTGAACAGTCACAAGGAAGCACCACCTTGACAATATTTGTGAGGAATCAACAAAAATGATGATGATGTATCGCACCAAATAAATTAACTGCAAATACTAAGAAGTTAGCGCCAATTAGGAATGAATTTATCATGGCCGGGAACAAGATTCAAGTACAAGAGTGCACATGAATTTCATTTCAAAACTCAATGGAGTTTTAACAGCAGATTCTGTCAATTCTTAGATCTAAATGACTTAATTAGAGCAATTAATGCAAGCAATCTAGGGCATACATCCCAATACTTTGAATATGGAGTCCAAATGCACTATGATCAATTTGTACATAATATAACCTCAAGGAAATGCCTTCCCTCTGCCTTATAACACAAAATAACATTGAACTTTTGTACTCCAGTATATATTTAAAAAGTGTGGCAAAACTGTTATATCTTTTATTTTATATACTCCATTATCTTCTAAATAAAAATATTTAATGTCAGCTTCTACTTCACTTTTTTTATTGAAATTCTTTCATTTAATATTAAGAAATGAGCGTAACCTATGTGCATGTTATAAAATGTACGTATAAATTGGACTTGTCGCTAGGCATACCAGGAAGTTACAATCTAAATAGAAGAGTGATTCAATTTGGTAGTAATGCTCTCAAATAAGGGGGACATAACATGGCATACTTAAGTTTAGTGCAATTTAATTCAAAGAGATAGAACATATGATTCATAAGAGTATTTTGAAATCCCCACTAACCCTAATCCTCAATTAATGTTGCCCTGTTAAAGATCAATAAATGACAAAGGACCCAACGTGTAAGAACTTAAGAATTGTTAGAGTAAAAGAAAGTGTTTGACCTTACATTCTAGAATTGGAGGCCAACAATAAACTCAATTTTTTGTACGAATAGCAGTAATCTTTTCAAAGTGAATTTTTTTACTCTAAGGGAGACTAAGTATGCGTGCATCAATTCTTATGTGAAAAAGTCAGCAATATCTAATTAGCAATTATTTATCTATTGGATAAGCAAATAGATTGCACAAGTTCTAAAAGACCAATTTTTCTAAAAGTGCTTGAATTGGCCCTAAGATGCTGCACAATCTGCAAATTTTCAAAGCACACCACTCGCATGAAAACAAGTGATGAGAGGCTAAAGGTCATTAATATGGAAATCACTGAAATTATTGCAAGAACTTGACACAAACTTGAGATCTTTCACCCCTCGCGAGGAACAGGATTTTATGTTATAAGACACAAAGAGTCTAAATTTGGGGTATTTTTAAGTGATTCTTATTTAGGCCTTATCTCAGTAGATTGGCTCTTCCAAATTCATGGCAATTGAGCAAAGGCCAGGTTGCTAAATCTGCCTCTTTTCCAGGTGGAATTCGAGTGCTCTCTAAATGGAGATTGATAGTACTAAGGCAATTGAACTATTATATAGCTGAATATATAATAGTTACCATTTGTTTTATTTTGCCATTGAACTGGATTGATCAAGAAAATATCGAAAATGCAAAAATATCTAGAACTGGTATGTATTTGCTAAATTTGTCTGAAAATATATGAGTATAATTTTAATAGTCATCATTGCAAAAGTGATAAACCAAATCTTAACTTAATCTGGTGAAAATACGGAATTCTTCACTCAGGTGCTTGATAAATAACATTCTGTCTTCTTGAATAATTAATATTAAATTTTAATATGAAACAGAATTTTTGGATGATTGCTCAGAATGCATGAATGATTGAGCTCTTGCGACAACAAGTTAAAAGTCGCAAGGAAGAGGTTTCACAGCCCACAGAACTGTCAGAAAAAGGGAAAAAGGTCCATGGATTAAGATGTTTTCCGATTCTCATA
The DNA here is from genome assembly GCA_019776745.2 of Taxus chinensis. NCBI lineage: Eukaryota > Viridiplantae > Streptophyta > Pinopsida > Cupressales > Taxaceae > Taxus > Taxus chinensis. The sequence goes on along the minus strand of CM034148.1, from coordinate 838,161,750 downwards.
CTTCACAGCCTTGTTTTTACATTTAATTTAAGTCCCATTTTATGAATTTAAACGTTTTTAAAAGTAGCCTGATAAAGTTGCCGATTAATGCCGATAAATTGCCGATTCCCGATTTCCGATAAAATTTGGTCTGCCAATTAAGCGCCGATAACGAAGTTTTTTGAACTATGGTTGGAAGTGATATAAAATACAAAAATTTCTTGATTTCTGCATATTGCTTCATAAAAATCTACCCCCTATCAGAATTCCGTTCACTGTTATTTTATACATATTTTGTGAATTAAGCCTAGTATTAGAATCAAGAGGATATTTCAGTTAGTCATTCTACTTGTTATTCGGTAATCAAGGTTCATTTTAAACTTTTTGTGGATCTTCAGACCATCTTAGAATCAAGAGGCTTTTCTAGTTTAGCATAGTTTTTTTAATGGCTGTTTGTTGGAATGATGCATTGATAAATTTGTACCTGTAAAGTCTGTTTTGAGCGTTCACAACATTTGACTGTTCATGTATCTTTCAACAGCTTGTGGCCCATGTTAAATGTTTCAGCTGTTCATTCTTTGTAATTAGATGCGGTCATGTGACCCATCATAAACAGCCCTATTCAGTTTTTTAATCGTGATGAGTAATTAAATGTCACTTTACATAAATTAATGGGCTGCAAATAATCATATATACTTTTTTATAATTAGAAGAAGAGGGTTTGCTTTATTTTGAGAAGCAGCCCACCATGGGGGGACAATAAGACAGAAAAGACACATAACAGAAATACTATGCATTTATCCCATCTCCTGGGTCTAGTAAGACAGTAATTCAAAACCTATAAACGAAAAGTTATAGTGCTCCCCACCTCCTCCTTGTCTATCCAATCCCCTAGCTATTGCAACAGAGCTTCAAGAAAGAACTTAAAGCTTGGAGAGTTAAAGTTCGTACAATCAACCCAAGGAATCTGAGTTAGTCAATTCAAACTCTGAATAGGTCACTCTCAAACACCTCTGATACAAGTACTTATGTTCATGCAGTAATCTAGCTAATTTTCATGCATGGCATATTAGAGTTGGACCCACATCTTCAAGTTTGCAGTTTGAAGGCACAATTTGAGCCATTGTCACTGTCTTCCTTTATAACATTATTCCAACACAGTTTGCAGAAGGATTGGATAAATAAAATCGGCCAGTTTTTATTCAGGATTCAAATCTAACAATTAGGGCACCATATTTAAGCTCTAGTTTAGAATGAATTTCATAGAAACTCAACGAGAAAACTTTCAATTTTCCAGTTGCCAATTATAAGAAAGAAATCTTAACTGGCAAACTGCAATTACATAGAGATTCAAAATTCAGACTCAATTAAAGACTAATTCAAAACCAAACTCCAGCCAGAAAAAACAATCTCATAAGAGTGCTAAAGGCTTTTTTCATTAGAAATTGTTCTGCTAAGGTAGTAATACTCAGGCAGCAAAATAGTCAGAATTGAACATAAGTCGGCAGGGATTGAACAAGAGGGTGCTCAACCTTAGTACGTAACATAGACATATTCATGGAGCTTAGTAAAACGCTTCTGGGAGGGTGCTCTATTTGGGGGATAACTTGGCCAAAAGTCAAAACAAAACAAGAAACTAGGCAATGAAAAAGATCATGTACCTATCTTCAAAAGAAGATACAAGGGGGTTGATGTTAGGAATTTTATTAAATCATAGTTGGGTTAATTGTAGTAGATAGGTTTCAATCATTAAACCTATCATAGTTATATTGGTTAGTCGGGTTATAAGGTTAGGTTGTTGAGTGGTTGTAAACAACCACGTAGAGATTAGGAGTCGTCGAGGGATGAATGTGAAGTGATAAGATCATATCCTAGAAAATAGGACAACTTTTGTATATATACTCCCTAATATTGCAGTGATATTACAGCCCCATTCAACAGGCCACTTGCGGTTTATGTAGAGATCTGGTCTTTAACAAGTATGGATTGTTAGAGCAATTTCCGATCCTTTGCAAATATGGTTTTTTAATTTCCAAGGGTGGGCAAATACCATGTACCTGTTTCAATCAATGAAAGAAGACAAGATAGCCCAATTCATTTAGTAGGCTATTTCACTTGCAGGTTTGTGTGCAGTTTAGTTTAGAGCCATTAGTTTGTTGTGTGTAGTAAGTCGTCCCCATAGCTGAAAACAAGCTCAATGGTGCTAAGAGTATTGATTAAGCAATTGTTTTTTTTTTCTTACTTTTCTTTTTGTGCCAAGTGCTCGTGATAGAAGCTGGGGGGAGGGGATATTGCATGGGAAGCCATTATGCAACTAACCCCCCTAAAGAGTTACTGTGTCTGCACTGTCGCCCAAGAAATACAAACTATATTGATTTAGTGATGTGAAAATTTCATAAACGTTGGGCTCTTGGCAGATACTGCGTGATGTATACTGGAAAAGGAGATTCGTAGCAGCAAAAGAAAGCAGGAAGGAGAGGCGTGAGGAGACAGATAGAAGTCAGGCACTACTGCCAAGAGAAAGAAAGGCATTTGACCTAGCAGCTGTATACAAGGCACTTACACCGGTAAATATCTAATTTACTAATGATGAAAGTTGGAACCATTGCTGCATAGAAGGAGCCAAGCAGAGGTGTTAAAGGTGTGAAAGGGCACCCTCATATGGTCTGAAGCTTCCTGGTGGCCAGGCCTGAAAAGCTTGTACTTGTCTATAAAGTCACCAGAGTAGCACTGATATCCTCCATAGACAAGAAGTTTTTCACTTAAAACCTGAAGCATTTTAACCAGCAGTCAAGGCATGTTCCTTTACAAATTGAAATTGCATTTGTACGACTTATGATAGAAAGAATCTGTACATTTGTATCTTAGAAATGATTGTTGGCTGGAAGGCATTTGAGCCTCTTCCTCGAGAGCAGTTTCAACAGAACATCTGAATGAAGATTTTCCCTAGTTAGCTTTAACCAATTGCATAGTTTAGAGAAAGAAATGGAAACAGACAGAACAAGAAGGAAGAGGAGACGTTCTAAGTCTTTTTCTTATTTCGACTTTAAGAAAGAGGCTTCAGAGAACCTCACTTTGTTCAATTGTCGTACATGCTATTGGTCTTTACAAAGATTCTTTTTCTTATTTCGCTTTAAGGTAAAGTTTCTTGCTTTTTCCTTCCAGGCTTCACCAGAATCAGATTCTCCTGCTTGCGAACTGTCTGCCCGTAGCCACTTTGTGTCAACATCCATGCTATTGAGTGTTTCTTTACAAAGATTCTTCCTCTCCTCAAGTGAAACATGGTCTAATTCATCACTTACGCAATCTTCAAAAAAATCACCTTTACAATCCCTAACGGGTATAAATGAAGGAAGTTGTTCATGGTCAACATTCTCAACTTTCACCTTAGCAGGAATAGTTGAAATTTTAGGTGTGGCCATTGAACTGTGTGTGTTATTCAAGTGAACTTCAGTTTCCTTGCACATCAATGTCTCAGCGTTAAATGAAATCTGGAATGCAGGAACCCGATTTAGTTTGCTATTGTCTTTGCTCTGAGTTGAGAGCTGCAGAATAGACTCTTTATCATCGACATCAACTATATTGAGGAATGTAAGTGGTTCTGACCTGAGGCCATCCACAAAAACCTGGGTAACTACAAGTCATTTCACACTGAGAAATATATTGTTGGAAAACTGTCTTCACTCTCTTGAAGTAAGTGGTTCTGAATCTCTCAGAACTGCTATATCAGATACACAAAAACCTGGGCCTTCAAGAGTCTTATTCACAATCTCATGAGAAACTCCATTATGATATTGTTGCTGTGAAAACTGTCTTTTCTCAGAAACATTAGATCTTGTCACTTCAGAAACTGAAACCCCCACTTAATTCCATAGTTGCCATAGAATGTTCATGTGCTTTTGCAGAAATGTTCAATTTGACCTGTAACGTCAATGTGACATGAACACTTTATATATTCTAAAATAAAGCTTTTTACAATGTATCGGACCAATTGTTGCAATAAAACCTCCAATATGTCCACCAGCATACCTGGGATGTATCGACACAACATTGTCCTGGGTCTTCTGTGACCTCTAAACTCCCATCTCCCTTATTCTGAGAATTTAGATATTGAATTAGTCAAGCTGCTATTTCAGCTAATAATTAACTATAATAAACCTTAAAACTACAAATACTAATTTTTAGAATAATTAGTAGTTCTTAAGTTCAAGTGTCAGATTATGGTTGAAAATGGATGTTACACAATCATGTTATTATTCTGAATTACACTCTGAACCTCCCAGGTTCATTTTGGATATGTTACAACAATCATGTTATTACTGCAAGTCAACGCACATCATCTGCAGCATACCTCCCAGGTATTTTGGAAATTTTGCGGCATTTTTTCCCTACACAAACTTTGAAGTGTATCTTTATTGGTATCATCCCCTGATTGGCCTGATATTCCCTATAAATAAACACGGATGACTGAATAAAAAACAAGTATATAATAAAAGGAAAAATGATTGACAACTTAATGCATCATTCAAAAGCATTCCTGAAGCCTGATACATAAATTTGTAGCATACCTCATGGTCATGATGGTCAATTTGTGGCAATTCCATTTTAATATGAAATCTGTGGCCTCCATCATGATTTTTAAGCACATCTTCACTCAATTCATTTGCTATTTGCTGCCAATAATTAACAAGATTCAGCCAAATATAGCAATATTACCTGAGTGCAATAGCTTCTTTCAAATCTTGGCCAAAAGAAACTAAACTAAAACATTAAATGAAGTTGCCATATTTATAAATATCAACTGTAGAAAAAAAATTATGAAATTATGAAAACACCTAGTAAAGACTGCTAATTAATGTTAATGTAGAACAAAGAAGCAAGGCTATCTAAACAGTTCGAAGTTTGGTTGGTTTTAAACTTTTAACCCATTGGAGATGGTGACCAATTCCACTTCTGTAAGGCACTTCAAGCATAATTTGTCACCGATGATGGCATGCGAGGACAGAAAAACAAAGAGCCCAAGCAAGCTCAAAAATTCATGTGGTAGGTTTAACCACAAGTGTATGTAATGTCCCCAATTCCGAGCAGATGGCCTAGGAGGTTTTTCATTCGTCTTAGCCTTGGACATACCCGAGGGGCTAACGACGCTGGAGGCTATTGGGTATAGATGACTTATTACCACATTACTTTTTTGTAATATTTTGTGGTTGACATTAAGTGGGCGACTTGGTGGTAATAATTGTTATATTTTGTCATTGGGGGAGCTCATAGTACTTTATTATTCTATTTCTTCGTTGGGGATAACTTAAGTGTACTTTTGGGCATAGTGGTGATAAAGTAACTTAAATTATTTTATTATTATTCTAATTTTGCGTGGGGATAACTTAAGTGTACTTTTGGGCATAATGACGATAAAGTAACTCAAGTTATTTTATTATTATGTGGATTTTTCCCCAAGGAGGTAGATTAGGATTCTTTTGAGCCCTTTGTCGCAATGAAAAGTTATAAAAGGAAGTGCTTAGGGGAGAAAGGGGAATTCATTCATACACTCACTCTTGGTTGCATATTTTTTGTTTGTGGAGTAAGATCCCACAAGAACCCTAGCTTTGGTGGTGAGAGATCCACTCCTAGCTAGCAGAGCACTCTTCGGTAGTGAGAGATCCTCCCTAGTTTGCTAATTTGGAGCTTCTTTCAGATTAGATTTATTAGAGAATTTCAAGGGTTTGCTCAGTGCCAAAGAGAGATTATTTGGTCCATACTTCAACCATCTACAGATTAGATTATTTTCAGCGTTTGAGGCAAGTTTAGCGAATTCCCAGGAGGAGTTTCATTCAGTTTTGCGAATCTGATTTTCTCTAATTCAAATGTGTTGTTGTCTTAATTTCAGAATTTATAAATATCATTTCAGCTCCTTGTGAATTTTTGGAATATTTAGGCACTTTCAGCAGTTAAAATAAATAAATAAAATCAGATTTGAGAGATAAAGATTATTTCTCTCTTGTTTACTATTCTACATATTTTTCTAAGTTATTTGAAGCTTTTGGGGAGTGTTATAAATTATTATTCTGAAAAAAACAAAATTTTCTTTGTTTCTGCATATTGCTGTCCTAGAAATCAAAAAAATCAAAAGTTCAGTTCGCTATTATTTTTATATATTCTGTGAATCTAAAGAGTGATACCCCATAAGGGATATTTCAATTAACTTCTCCGACTATATTGTAACATTTTTCAACATAATAAATGCAAGCACCACACACCTCTCAAAGTGTGTTGTGTGCCTATCTCACTCTTCATTTTTTTTGTATTCACATCTTCTAACGCTTTAACTTCATACTAATCCTTCCGAGAGTTCTTTTGAAGTCATTGAGGTGGAGTACCTAGATCACATTGTCTCTCATGAAGGAATCAAGGTGAACCCTAGCAAGATCAATGCCATGGTGGAGTGGAAAGTACCTAAACCTTCAATAACCTACACAGATTTTGGGACGTACAGGATACCATTGCAATTTTTTCCAACATTATGGAAGCATAGCAAAACCACCCACAACACTATTGAAGAAAGATTCCTTCCATTGGAATGAGGAAGCCACCAGGGCATTTGAGAAATGCAAGGAGGTCATGTCAACTATTTTAGTTTTGGCCACTTCTAATTTTTCCAAACTTTCATTATGGAACGTGATGCTTCGGAGCATGGAATGGGTGCAGTCTTCATGTAAGAAGGTTGGCCCACCATTTTTGAAAGTTCTTGGAACAAAGGATATCATCAAAACAGCAACAAAAATGAATCACCAAGTTTTTGGGTTATGACTTTAAGATCATCTACAAGAAGGGGATGGAGAATGTAGTGGCATATGCCATATCTCGAAGGGATGAGAACACAGAGGCATTGTTTTGTGTCATATCTATACTACATACATATTGAGTGGAAGAGGCAAGATCAAAATGGCTGTAGGACACAATTACATAGGATCTCATCCAACAAATTCAACAACATCTAAGCACTGCAAATAAATTTGTGTGAAAATTGGATTCCCTATGGTACAAGGAAAGGGCATATCTTTGAAAAAACTCAAGCCTTAAACATAAGGCTCTTAAGGAGCTCTAAGCTTCTCCAATTGGTGGAAATTTAAGATTCCTGAAAACCTATCATAGGATCAAGCAATATTTTTTTTGGGAATGGCTCAAAGGTGACGTACATATATTTGTGGCAAAATGTTTGGTGTGTCAATAAAATATAGGTAAAACAATGAAGACTCAGGGTCTTCCACATGCTTTGGATATCCCTAGTAAAAGATGGGAGGTCTCCATGTATTTCATCACAGGATTACCTAAGTCACAAGGGAAAAATGGAATCATGATAATGGTAGATTAGCTCACTAAATATGCCCATTTTGTGTCTTGTCATACCATTTTGTAACAGGTATGGTGGCAACAACATTTATGGATTCAATTCAAAAGCTACATGTGAACCCATAGATTATAGTGACTATGGGCCCATTTTTTCTATAATTTTTGGATTGATTTCTTCTCTTGTTTGGATACTCAATTGGATCGTAGCTCTTCATATCACTCCTATATGATGGACAAACACAGGTGTCAACATGTGTTTGGAAGGTTATCTACATTCTTTCATTTCTAATAAGAAGACGCAATGGATTGAGTGGCTGTCACAACCAAATTGGTGGTATCACTTCTTTCCATACTTTTTCCAAAATGTCCCCATTTATGGCATTTTTTGGTTGAGCTCCGGCACCTCAGCCTTGAGATTACAACCTCAAGTTGAGCAATTAAAGAGCATATTCAACATCAACGATTAGGTAATATTCAACCTCAAGGAGAACTTCGACACAATGCAAAACCGAATGAAGCAACAAGATGACCAACAAAAGTCCAAAATTTTGAAGTTGGAGATTGGATTATTTTGAGGTTGCAGCCATATAAGAAAATTTTCTTGAAGTAGAAAAAGGACAACAAAAGTCAACTTAAGTATTATGGTCCTTATCAGATATTACAGAAGATTGGCAGCATTGCTTACAAATTGGAGTTACTTCGGACATTGAATATACACCCTACCTTTCATGTTTCTTGTTTGAAGAAATTGATTTGTAAGAAGATTCTAGCCCAAACAAAGTTACTAGAGTTAGATGATTAAGGAATAATCATCTTGGAGCCTAAAGCAATTCTACAACACATGCACTAAGGGGCTGCGAACAAGGTTTATCTTGGATGATCTTAGCAATTAGAAGAACCTTCCTGAGGAAGATGCTACATAGGAAGATGAAGCTTTCGTGTAAAAGCATCCTCATATGATCAATGTCGAGGACAATGCTTGATTGAAGGGGGACATGCTACTCCCTTAACCTATTTCTGATCTTTGGATGTGTGTAGCTGACTTATGGCAAGTATAGCCTTTGTCTTAGTCATATGACAATTTTTCTTTGTGCATATCGATAGTAGGAGTTAACTTATGGAGTCCTCATAGCCTAATTAGGGTATATATAGAAGGTAGCACGGTTAGTATTGGATCATCATATTATGAATTATATTCTTATTGTAAGGATTGTGGAGGTTTCCCCCTCGAAGTGGCTCAGTAATATATTTCAGTTTTTTTCTCTTCATTCCATTCATTTTGTGTGGATCTGCACTATTATGCTCGTAATTGAAAGTGACTTGTTATTTTTCTTATGTGATTTGTTATATCACATTGGCATTGCTGTGATTCTTCTTTATCGATAAAGTAAGTTCATTACAATAACATGTTTTATGCTGACACCGACCATGGAACTAGTGCTGCAACCTAAATCAACCACCCATCCTTGAGAAATAATGGCCCCCATTGCTCCAAGTTGAGAAATCAGTTGAGGAATTATTTCTCTATATATAATTTCCTAAACTATTTCCTTTCGTGAGTAATCTAACATGTTTTGAAAACTTCATAAATGGCGACGGATTGTAGCTTCAAGTACTTGATTTTTATATGCATGATCTCTAGTTCAGCAAGTATGCAACAATCAAGATATAAACTAAAGTTGCTTTTTTTCAGGTGATGATAAAAATAAGTTTGAAAATGGATGTAGAAGCTCTACATCAAACACATGGTGTGATCCACGGCAGGATAGGATATTGATCTCAAAAATTTATGAAAATGATTCTATTAATGGTGGCACTAGGTAAAATATGTCAACCACTAGAGATACTGTAACCCCAAGAAACCTAAAACAGGTTGCATGTTGTAAAATTGTGCTAAGTTCTTTTATAGATGCTCTGAGTAAAGGGTAAACTTTCATTTCATGTGCATTGACGTTTTGAGTTATAAATCCAAAAAAGATGAACTATCATTTTGTTTACCTACAAAAGAGTATATGTTGAGACGAGATTAAAGTCCCTACACAGAGAAAGTGGTAATTATGACATGTTGCAATTGGCTTAAACTTTCCTTTAGAAGTTCCATAACCATGGTTTCTTGTAAGTTTAGTTCTTTTATAGATGCTCTGAGTAAAGGGTAAACTTTCATTTCATGTGCATTGAAGTTTTGAATTATAAATCCAAAAAAGATGAACTATCATTTTGTTTACCTACAAAAGAGTATATGGTGAGACGAGATTTAAGTCCCTACACAGAGAAAGTGGTAATTATGCCATGTTGCAATTGGCTTAAACTTTCCTTTAAAAGTTCCATAACCATGGTTTCTTGTACGTTTATATCATGAGCAGGAGCAGTCTGGATCAAAGCATAATAGTGTGTCCACTATGGGCCAAAAAAAATCAAAAAACATGGAGGCTAAAAATTTCTAAAAAATATTTAACATCAATTTTTTTGGAAAAATGAAGACGCACTACGTCTTTGTATATATAAAAGATAAAAAGTATATGTTTTTTTTAATTCCATATAGCTAAATTACATTTCTTTGGGAGGGAGAATGGAGGTGGCTATGGCCCCTTGATGTCAAAAAGTGGGACACGTTACTTAAATTTCTAAAAGTTGGGAATGGAATTATATAACAAACTACAAAGAAAGTTGTAGTTATGGCATCATCACAGAAATGAAATAAGTGATGCCGATGGTGATCTCACATGAGGGACATCACATGTCATACCTTTTACTAGCATAATTAATAAACCCTATCAAGAACTAGCTACATAGATTGGATTGTTATATAATTAAGAGAATTCATTGACATGGAACCCATGTGTGGTTATGATTTGGAATATATACTAATTAATATAAAAGAAAGAAGGGTTTACAATTTAAAATCTAGTAAATGAGTAGGAACCAAACTATGATATGCCGGGGACATTATTCTAATTTCCATTCCAAACCATAATATGATAAAATTTATATAATAATTCATGGCAAAAGAATGATTACATAGACATTCAAATTTCTAGCAATCGTTTAAATTGACAAGGAAACATAATTCATACATTTTATAGAATTCTTCAAAAAAACACAACAAATTACGAAAACTATTGTGATGAGGGAAATTATACATGAAAATCTTATACTCAACCAGAATATACCTCATTCTTTTGATATAATCATATAAGGGAGTAAGTTCTCCTTTGTGAGCTATACAAGCCCTCCTTATTGGAGGCAATAAATCTTCAGGGCCTTTAGAAGAAGCCATGCTCCCAAGAAATTGGCAAAGAACATCACCAAAATGCTTAGTTGCCTGGATCAAGATACAATAATTTGTGTTGACAGTCGTTTAAGAACAAACCATCAAAAAGATGCAAGAGTTGATCAGATTGCAAATATTTCGAATACATGAACTTTCACATGAAACATTTAATAAGATCAAGTATCAGATAACCTCTTAATTTTAAATTTCTTATCACCTCTTTTGCAAGCTCTGTAGGAAGAATGTCAACTGCCAAAAATATAACTCCCTCTCCATTCATGTCTTCGTTATAAGAGCCATTTAATGGATCATATCTGCAATAGGCATTCAATCAGGTTCACTCACTAGCTTAAAATAAGGCCCTGGTCACAGTGCTATACAAGTTTATGAGTTTTTAGGCCATGATATGACACCATGAAAATCAACCTAGGTAAATGACATACAAGAGTCTGTTTGTTCCCCTCAAACACATTCGATACATACTTCAGTATTGCAGCCCAGTTTTCGCAAACAAAAGGAAAGTTCTCAAAGAAAATTAATTTGCACAGATGTTCTAGATGATTACCAAGGCAAAATAGAGCAGGTTAGCAATAGTTAGATCCAAAGGAGCCACAATTAGAGACAGGAAGCCATTTCTAAGATCCCTGTATGCCTTTAAGAGGTGAAAGTATCACCCTATTATAATTGACTGTGGATAGGAGGCCATGAACACCATAAATGCCCTTCTCATAGTTGCAATTGTTTTTCTCTACATTGCAGTTGCAACACAAGTACCAGTAGCATTGTGCAGAAGAAAACTGATATGATAATATATGGGTTATTTGTATCTGAAAGAAGAAAATTTGGGTTTGAGCATGTTTGGGATGGCTATTGCGCACGAAACTATTTGTACCTCTTTAACAATACAGTTTTCAATAAGTAGACTAACTTACAATATTACCAATTGAGATTATTTTTTTGAAATTGTACTTTTTATATGAAGGATGGGATCATCATGAGATAAGAGGTTGTTTGAGTTTTAGTAGTTGTTAACAACCTCATTGGACATCGCATAGGCCATAGAGGTCCTATACTTGATCTTTCTTCATTTTAATACATGGATGAGGACTATTTCATGTTGTTGATTGTTCGAAGAATACATATAAACATGGGAACACAAGTTATATTTGAGTAGATAGATGTTTTATCCTTTAAAAGAATAAAGTTTATCATATCAATGTGGAGCCTTACAGTCTTGGATATGGTGCTTGAGAATGGTCATCATTTTTGATGTTGAACGTGATACTCTGATTTTTTTCAAAAAAAGGTTAATGTAGTACCAAAAGTGACAACATTGATGAGACATGAATATTCTGGCATGGGGCTAAAATTGTTCCTTTTGACTTGAAAATAACTATTAGTTGAGGGGGAAAAAAACCTACCTATGATTAAATACCATTGTTAATACTTTCCCATGTATTGAAATTCCCAAGGTGTGAGGGAGTGGGAGGTAGTAAATTTTACATATTGATACACTAGCCCTTGATATGTTGTTAGATCATTGCACCATTAATTAGCCAAGTGTTTTGTTTTTGAAGAAATTTTAAATATATTACTTTAAGGTAAAGGAGTGATTTACATACATCATATGCCCAAAGTGACAAAATTCAGGTAATATGTAAATTTTAACAGATATGAAGTTGTTACTGTTATCCAAAATTCCCCCTTTCCGGTATTTTCATAACTTATGCTTGGACAAAGGTAAAACTAACAAAAATGGAGAAATTCAATGTTCTAAGGCCTTCCCTCTCCATTGCATAACTCATTAGTTCCATACTTAACCAAAAACAGGGAAAAAATGGAAAAATTGGCCTTCTGCAGTGTATTGCGGGTTTTTGGGCCTGGACGAAACAATTCCTCTTGTTCCCCGATTTCCCGATTTGGCCACAAAACAAAAGAATTTGGAGAAGTGCAATGTATTGCAGAAATGCGAGTGGTAGGCAGAACTGCGAAACTAGTTCTCGCGAGATAAGGATTCTCCACACGGGCCATTGGTCCGCAAGGCAAAGAAATGAGGCACAAAGTGTACTACGGAAAGCAGGGAAGATGCGGGCTCAAAGGCATCGGGCGGGACAAGTTCCTGCGACTCGTTGGTTCCCCGCGGAAGCCTTTTGCCCACAACGAAGGAGAAAAGGAGAAAGGGTTATGTGTTGCGGAGGAAACGGAAGATGCAGGAACCTATAGCCCAGGTGGAACTGTGGAACAGTTCCACCCAAGACCCAACCATCCGCCCTACATGCAAATCACAGCCCCTGCGGACAATGCGGGCCTAGCAGGCACAAATGGAACCGGTTCCCTCCTTCCCTTAGTTCCCCACATTGTCGGTTCTTTCGCACTTGGGACCACCCGCACTAAAGGAAAAGAGTTAAATGCGGACTGTGGAGTCGCACAGAGAACCCTGTTGACCTCCCCGAGCCCGCGAACTTAAAATGGCCATAACTTTTGACCTGTTGCTCTGAATTTGACAAAATTGGTACCGTTGAAAAGCTCTCAACATCCTCTGCACCACAAAAACAGGATTTCTTAATTTAGGTGAGGGTAGGTGGGTGAAAAAGAGGAAAATGTCCACAACATAAAAACAAATAGTTGTTGATTTCTCAAAAACCAATTTTAATGAGGTATGTTGCCCATTCTTACTTCTGCAAGCAATGTACCATGGAGGAATGGTCTTGGCAGAGTGCCCATGCCCCTTTTCAGAAATTCCATGCATCTTGTTGGTGGTTGGAAGGGGTAATCCGAGTTTTCTCTCTTTTCTCTCTTTCTCTCATCTTCTATATATTGTAAAACCTCTCATTTGTGGGAGGGATGTTCTAAAATGTAAAGAAACTCTGCCAAAATTGTTTTTGAGCAGCTATGAGTTGTAAGCCTTCATTTTGGATTTAGCAAGTGTTCTTGTGCCTTCTGTCTAGAAGAGGGACGGAAGCCTCACAATTGTATTGATGTTCAATCAATCATTTACAATAGAGATGGCTGCAATATGTATAGATATTTCACAAATGAGTACAAACAAAGCAGTTGCACAGGTGCAACCAGAAATCATACGGGATGAATAAAACCAAATATGATTGTTACAACAATGAAACAAATAAACCTATGTGAATATAATAAAACAATACAAATGGTTATAATCTCATAACCATATAACAATAATATCAAACCACCTATTTACCACAGTAACAAACTCAGTAACAATCTGGTTACCTACAGTACAATTCATAATTACTACAGTAAACTATGTTTACCCTAACATTTCCCCCCCTTAATTTTGCATTACCTCAAGGGATGAGGAGAGGAACTCTCAAAACAACTCGAACTTGTCATGTGCAAGTGAATTTGTGAAGATATTTGCTCGTTGTTCATCTGTTGGGAAAAACGGAAGCTATATATTGTGTTTCAGGACATGCTCGCGTATGAAATGAACTTGTACCTCAATGTGCTTAGTTCTCTCGTGAAACACTCGATTGCAAACAAGTTTCAGAACAACTTCATTGTCAACATACAAGGTTGTAGGTTTTTCCTATGGTACTCCAAGTCCTTCTAGTATGCGACGTAGCCATATCGCTTCATAGACACCTCCACCTGCAGCATGATATTCGGCTTCGGTAGAAGAGCGAGAAGCAATGTTTTATTTCTTGATTCCCCATAATATTAGTCCAGATCCCAAAAAGAATACAAATCCAGAAGTAGATTTCCTGTCATCAATGTTACCTGCATGATCTGAATCCGAATATCCAGTCAAGAAGAAGTTATTGTTCTTCTTGTACTCTAGACCAAGATCTACTGTACCCTTGAGATATATCAAGATTCGCCTTGCTTCTTTCCAATGAAAAACTCTGGGTTCCTGCATGAACCTACTGCAAAGTTAATATCTGGTCTAGTATATGTTAGGTAAATGAGACTCCTAATCAACTGTCGATAAAGAGTTACATTTACAAAAGGAGATGGATCTGAACGAGATAACTACAATCTCGTCTCTATAGGTGTAGCAATAGGTGTGCAATCCATCATCTTGAATTTCTAGAGCGTTGTCTTGGTATACTTCAACTGAGAAACAAAAAATTGATTCTCTTTCTGCCATACTTTCAATCCAAGACAGTAGTGCATGAGCCTGAGATCTGTCATGTCGAACGATCGATTAAGATCTTTCTTTGTTGTATCGATCATCTTCACTGTGCTATCAGTGATGACTAGATCGCCGACCTAAACAACTATCACAATCTCTCCTCCTTGCCTCTTGAGGTAGAGATTAGGATCATATGGATTTCTGATGAATCCATGTTGAACGAGATGCTCATCAATTTTGATGTACCAAGCCCGAGGTGCCTATTTAAGGCCATACAGAGATTTCCTGAGTCTGCATACCTTTGTTTCTTCACCAAGTACGACAAATCCCTCAGGTTGAGTCATGTAGACTTCTTCCTGTATATCCCCATTCAAAAATCCACTTTTCACATCTATCTGATGGACTTTCCAACCAAACTAAAAAGCTAGAACAAAGATCATCCTGATCGTTTTGATCTTAATTGTGGGAGCAAATGTCTCCTCATAGTCTATGCCTTCCTTTTATGCATACCCCTTTGGTACCAGTCTTTCTTTGTACTTGTCTATGGTCCCATTTGCTTTGTACTTTGTTTTGAATATTCATTTGCAACCAATGGGTTTCTTCCCTGGTGGAAGATCGACGAGTTGTTAGGTGTTGTTTTTCATCACTGACTGATACTCAGCATCCATGGCATCTTTCTAAGCTTTCGACTATAGGGCTTCCTAGACAATAAAGGGCTCAACAAATTCAACAACTCTACTCATCAAAGAAAATTTTACCTCTTCTCGTGCTTTACTGCAAGTCTGTGGTCCTGTAATGTCCCCTTTTAGGACAATTTAGAAAATGGGGAAATATTTGTTGAAATCAAGCAAAGAATGGATAAACCCTTTTGCTTCAACCTAAAATATCCCAATGTTAGCTATTTCGAACCCAAATGGGGGTTGGAACTAGCCAAGGTGGTGGGATAGATTGGAAGAAAACAATTGGAATTCAAATCAGATTTTTACAACTGAAAAATAATTAATAATTACACCCCAATTGTTGCAATCTTCCAAAATTATTTCTCGCTTAACCATCCAAGCAAAAATCTTCAAACTTTGGATTTTGGGCCACAAAAATATGAAGAACAATGTCCCATAATCAATTTTTGCACAACCAACATAAAACCCTAATTTTTCCTTAAAAATTAGGTCACCCAACACATTTAGGGCATCTAATTAGCTCCAAAAATTATAAAATTATTTTCTCCTTATTTCTCCTAATTTCTACAACCAAATCCAATATTAAACTGACCCCAAATTGCAAATCTGAAATTAATATTAATTGTTAGCAACCAAATAGCTGACAAACAACTGAAATCTTCTAAAATTCATAACTCCATCAATACTTAGTGTTTTTCCATGAAACAAGCTGCAAAATAAACTAGAAATTTAGGGCTTTCAACTGCATTAAGAATATGAATTTCGTGAGCATTAAAACCTTTGCCAAAACAGCCCCAAAAACTGATTTCAAGTCGCTAGAGTTAGATAAAATTATATAAATAATTTCAACTCTTTCTTACAATCCAACACACCCAAAATATCCACCCTTGCACTGAAATAATTACTAACACACAGCAGATTTTAGATCAAGCTCATATGGCATCAAAATATAATGAAACAAGCTCCAATCCAAGTCGATTTAGTAAAATAAATTGCAGCAGCAATAATAATCACAAAAGCACTTCAAACCCTTCACATACAATGCAAATTTACTCTCAAATAAATGCACCAACACTCTAAACCAAGTCGCCAATGCTTAGAATGGAGGACCAATGCATAGATTCATCAACAATGATTGCAAGAAGGCTTCAAAGCTAGAGCATACATCCCTTGCATAAATTCCATTTCTCCAAACATGGAGTAATTTTCAAAAGTTCAATCAACATAACCCTCTAAAGGAAATGCAACCCCTCTTTTATAGAATTAAAAGGTACAATCTCCAATGACTGACCATTTAATGTTTTCTCATTAAAATAAAATATTTAATGACTACTACCATGTGCACTTTATTATTTTAATTTTAAAAAATGACTAACCTATGTGCACATTTAACTAACCTAGAGAGTCCCACTTGTAGCGCTAGCCATGCCAAGGGGTTACAATGCAAAATAAAAGAGATGAACCCATATATCAGTAATGTCCCAAAAAAGGGGATGTTACAGTCCTCTCCTCTCGGAAATTGCTTGCCCTCAAGCAATAGCAAGCTCATAGATCCATGCATCATGCCCCAAAGAGAATATGTGAGGTGGTGCATCCAAAGCCTCGATCTGGTGCCTATCAAGGGGCAAAGTGTTGGAAAGAACAAGTTTTTTTCCCTCATGTCAACCCAAAAAGATGAGTCATTAGCTCCATAACATGTGCTCCAAGAGATGGTGTCCTCAACATGGCATAGGGAGTCATCAAAGGGATGAGCTTTGCTAAGCTCCAAGGCTGCCAACTCAAAAATGCCCTCATGAAGTGATTAGGACAGTAAAATCTCCATCACATATCTTCAATCATGCACATGAAGCAAACTCATTAGAAAAATAAGTGTTGAAAAACACTTTTCCTATTTCTTCTTCGTGTCTCCAAGGCATGGATGGCTCCCAAATCTTCCTCATGCATGGACTGCCCCCAAATTATGTTATGTGGCTCCAAATACTACTATAATGATGCATTCTCCATTCAAAAATCAGAATTAGAATGGTTGGTTTCCATCCCCAAGTATTCATCCATGAGCCAAAATCAAGCACCAACATCCATATCATCAAATGCATAGCAAAAATCAAAATTATAAAAGTGATAGGGAAGCTGGTCATAATGATATTATTATTAATAAGAATTATGGGGACAGCAGCTAGCACATTTCAAAAAAAATTCCCCAACATGAATGAACATCAATCTAGTGAATAAAAATGGCTCCCATGTAACTGAAATTTCATCCTCAACAATAACAAGCTGAAAATGAAATGCCTTGAGAAGAATTCATACCATGTTCCTTCATTTTTTCCAAACCTTCCATTGAAGCCCACAAGTTAGTGGTCATGCAAACAACCACCACCAAACATTCCCAACACATATCATTTGTTGATTTTACCTTTGGATGCACATCAATCGAACATCCAAGTGGAAGACATAACTGTTGCTCAAAACTCTGAAAATGGACTTCTTACCATGCAAGATGTAGTCCATGTGATCCATCCTTCCTTCAAGGCTTCCAAGGAGATAGGAGTTAGCATCATTTGAAAAAAGAAAGGAAATGATATCCATGTATCCAAATAAAGCTTGTAACACTCAAATCCTTTTAGCCCCCTTATCACATGAAGCAACACGTGCAAGATGACACCTCCAAATATACCCTTTTACTAACGCTCAGAAAAAAAGAAAAAAGCTAAAATATAGTGCATCGCATTTATGAATATCGTTGGTATCCACATTCATTCTCCTTTTCAAGCTGAGCAGCAACACAGATTCGACAGGGAGCTTAGAGGCAGATAGATCATAGTGTGTGTCGTTTTGTAGCCAGGGATGAGATCTAACTGGCCCTTTGTTACTCAGATTTATGGAGAGATGGATAACACCTTTAAGAGGATTTGACCTGTCCTCACTACTTTAGGCCGTGCCTCTTTTGACCAGGGTGAGAGGACCCTAGGTGTAACCTCTGTTTGATGAAGGAGATGGAGATATCCTTCTTTTGCACAAATTCTATGAAGAAAACCTTGGGAAAAATACAGTCAATAATCCATGATTTAACTCTTAAGAGTTGTCACTTTTAAACGATGGAGATACTTCCAACACAAGGCTAAGGTTACTGAAGACATTAAGAAATTCTGATTGTTCTGCATATTTTTGCAAGTAGATTTTGTTCCTTTGTTGATACACAAGGAAAACATGGGTAGTTCAGGGCGGATTCAAGGTTTTCGAATAATTTTGGTGGGAGATGAAGCAGGATAAAGTTGATTATATCAGATCTTCGAAGGGACTTCACAACAATGAACATCTTCAACAACAGAAAGCTTCAAAATAGCTAAGACGTTCCTTTAACTAGAAGGTGTGCTTCAATGGAGGCCCAGATCAACACATTTTCACATAATCTTTGAGACTCCAACATGAAGGCTCGAATTGAAAGACTCAATTAAACACCAAAGTCTCTGATTAATCATGCCTAAGGTACACCCCGAAGACTTACAATCTTTATCAACAAATGACAATGAATTGATTTTAATTTTGTTTATCTCATCCAAGATGAAGGCTCTTCTTGAAATGAAATTGCAAATACCATTAAACTATCACAGGGACAAGATCCTGTATGATTTCACAAAGATTTCAATGTAAGATTGCAATGGGAACGAAATAAACTATTTGCAGAAATTCTGAAACAGAGCAGACACAAATTGCTAGAGATTGGACACAAATTAATTTCAAAATTGCTTAGATTCATCAGCAGGGGAAAGCTTCCAGAGAAATATCAGTGCTCGTCAATGGCTATACATCTACAACCAACTTGACAACGGTAGAAAATATAACACAGAAGAAAATAACAAGTTATCTCGGCTTTGGTCTCTCACGAAGACAACTTTCTCAAATTTTCTCTTAAGAATTCAACCTCCGACCATTTGCAAGAGTATTCTCATTGCATTTATACATTTTTCTCACTCAATTTTCCCCCCAAAAGAGAAGGATATTCGAGGGACCTTTGCTTGTTACCAATTTGTTTCAGACAGCGACATTAACAAATTCAGATCCAAAATCTGCCAGGTGGACCAATTGTGAACTGATCACGTTTCTTGGGCCCTCGACTAATGACTAGGATGCCATGCCACAACTTTTTCGGGACCTTTTAATCATTTTGATTCTGTCATGCGAGAAACCCCTTTTTGATCATTTTTCGGAGACTCTGCACAACTGGATATGACAGGTAATCTTTTTCGCTCTCGTGGTAACACCTTTTTCATCTTTTGTGCCTGCACTTTCATCATTTCATCCCTTTTTCCCTCTCTTTCCTCTGCAATTCTACCCTGCATCCATTTCCTCTGGTAATTCTCATTTTTTGCAGAGTGCCTAAGCAATTCCCACTTCAAAATATAGACCTTAACGATCCTTGGACTCACAGTTTAAGTTTCAAATCCATTCAATGGCACCTTACAGACAGAGACGACAAAGAATTTCATCAAAGAACGATGAAAACGGGTGTGTATTCGCGTCTCCCTGGAGTCTTGGAGCAAAAATGGCAGAAAAATGGGTGAAATTGCACAACCGTTGATTCTGCCCCTTTGCCACTTTATATCATAGCCGTCCACATGTTTCCTTGGCGCAACTGCAAAGGAGAAGCACAAAAGCAAGTCCCAAACAAGCACAGGCCTGTCCACATGCCTTGGGCCCAAGAAAAATGCCTTTTGTCCTTTGAAAAGTCTCAGTGTAAAAAGGAGCCAGCGGGAGCCTCCACATGTCTCAATGGCGCATTTTGAGATGGTCCCCAAAAGCAGAGACCCCCAAACAAGCGCGGACTCAACACATGTCTCAATCCGGCAGAGTCTGTTAAAAAAGTTCAAGGTTCAACGGAAGGCGCCATGTGTCTAGGGTCCGAGATAGTTTCCTTTGGCCGTTGAAAAGTCCAAGCAAAGGGCAGAGTGAGCGGAAGCCTCCAAGTGTCCTCCTAGCGCTTCTTCAAAATAAAAATTAGGGGCCGTTCCCCAAACAGGTGTGGTCCCTCCACATGTCCCAGGCCTTAGAAAAATGCTTTGAAAGTTTAAGTACAAAGTGGAGTCGGTGGAAGCCTCCACATGTCTCCCTGTCGCAATTGTTAAGGTGGAACCCTGAGGCGGATCCTCAAATGAGCGCCAGCCCTCCACGTGTCCATGGAAGTCTGTGTGATTATTGACACTAGCTCAAAGAAATATCAAATTCTTTGTGATTATTGACACGTATCGAATTCTTTCATGTACCGCCAGGTATATTGAAAGGACGAGCTTCTTCCACGTACCGATGGGTATATCGGAAGGGCGCGTATATAGAAAGGTGGGTCTGTGTGATTATTAACACTGGCTCAAAGAAATATCCTCATACGCGTGCATAACTTCGCTATATACTCAGATAATTTCAGTATCCGAAATAATGTTGTGCAATCGTTCACAGACAGATGGGAGGGCTCAAAGTGTGTGCATTGTGTCCTTATTTCTCCCTGTTGATTTATAGGGACAATTCCCAAACGGTGTTGTTGCAACTATATTAGGCGTTAAGTGCAGTAGTAATCGCGGCAGCTTTACCCGTAAGCGCTTCTCAGAGGCACTATATATACCGAACATTGCCCAAAGAGATCCGAAGATCTCATGAGTGTTACATAACCAAATTTCACTATTTTTGTTTTCAAATCTCTACCAATTTTTATCAGTTACAATGTTTGCGATTGAATATAGCAACCTGCAAATTAGTACAATCCACTAAAATAGACACTGAAAATATATTATTACATCCAAATATGCAAAAAAAATTGAATGGCAAGCAATTTTTTTTGTTTTGCGAGGCCCTAGTGGCCTCCCGAGCTCAGTATGTCTCACTGTGCGAAAAACCGTAAAAAATAGCTAAAAATGTAGTTTTAGATACCCCTCCTTTTCAAAAGTTTCTCATAATGAATTTTTTGACCAATGTGGGAAAAAAAATTGTACCCCATATTAGGGTTTTCTCCACTAAAAATGGTGAGGGGTTTAGTTATGGATAATGGCTTTAGCAGGGTTTTCTTCCTCTAAATATGGTGACAGGCGCCAAAATACCCACCAAATTCAAAAAATATTAAAATAGGTCGATTTGGTTGGGGGTCGAACTTGCGACCTACCCCTCCCAAGTCTATTCTCCTAACCACCACAGCACTCAATGTGCATGTCTTAAAAGATAAAGTAAATTGTATTTGAATCAGAAGCAAATGGGCTGACCTTATAAAATGACGTGGCCGCGAGAGGAGGTGTCCACATGGATGCACTAGGGGACGGTAGTTTAGGTTTCCCTTGGAAACCATTTTGCTTCTTTTATATGTTGTTTTGTTTGCTTGTTCCTCTAATTATTATGCCTCGCCGCTATTTTGTTGTGTTTTGTTTATGTTTTGTATTATTTGTCTGTCGTTTGGTTTGTTATTCCTCTGCCCTTTGAAGTTTGCTTTGTATAGGATCCTTCATTCGGCTCAATCATTGGTTCAATGTGACTCAGCCTGCTTGGGGCCGCTTTGAATAACTCCTTCGTTTCGGTGCAGGGGTCGTTCACGAGCTTGTTTGGCTCGTTCTTGGTGTGGAGGGCGGACAGGATTCGGTAGTTTTAAACAAAAATCTCTTATCTTCAATGTTGTGCCTGTTGTTTAAATGGTCAGTGCTCGGCCCGACCTTGAGAGGGCTTTGACTCGCTCGGTAAACCCGGATCCCGGATCACAAAGGAACTCACCCAATAGCCTGATCCAAATGCAAGGATCAACTTGGTTTCCAATGCTAAATCAACCCATCCAAGAACTCGTTTCAACTCGGACAAGGGGCTTGCAACTCGCCCTCCTATTTTGCAGAGCTCGCAGAGCCTTTACAACACTCAGCTTGTTCTGTAGACCAAAACAACTCGACTTAAAAGTAGGGACACCTTCAAATATAGCAGAGCTGCTAGTGTTAGCTATAGCTAACACTGTCACTAAATTTAGTGACAAAACCCCTAATGGGGAAAAGATTTTTAGTGTTATTTTCAGATTCTGATTTTTTTGGTTTGAATCAGAATTTCTTCCAACAGACAAGCCTAGTGCCTGCACGAGTGCTAAAAAAAATTGTCTTTCTTTCAGCTGAAAAGCAATCTGGAGGTTGTGGGGATGCAGTGGGGGTCTAGGAAGTTGCTGGAAGCAACACAGGTTCTCCTGAAAGCAATTTTCTTCTCCAAGACTTCTTGACTCAGCTATAACTTACTATAACACTTATGTTGCTTGTACAGGCTCTCCCAAACCTGCTCTGATACCAAATCTAGAAGAGGGACGAAAGCCTCACAATCGTATTGATGTTCAATCAAATCATTTACAATAGAGATGGCTACAATATTTATAAATATTGTACAGCCAAGTACAAACAAAGTAGTTGCACAGGTGCAACTAGAAATCATACGGGATGAATAAAACCAAATATGATTGTTACAACAATGAAACAAATAAACCTACGTGAATATAATAAAACAATACAAATGGTTATAATCTCATAACCATATAACAATAATATCAAACCACCTATTTACCACTGTAACAATCTAGTTACCTACGGTACAATGCATAATTACTACAATAAACTATGTTTACCCTATAAAAGTTCTTCACATGTAATAGTTTGTGTATACTTTGAAAGCAATAAAATCTTAGTTTTGTGGGGTTTCTCTCAACCCTAGCTTATATTTTGTTGCATTTCCTTGCCTCTCCATTCTTATTGTTGTATGTTATGCATATATTTCTCACTTGCAAGTTCATCTTGTTGTGTTTCATGGAGAATAGATGGTAAATGAAGTTGTGGATCTGTGTCAGCTTTGTTAGGACTCTCCCTACTCCATTTTCCTTCTCCCTTTTCCCTCATTAGAGTATCTCCACCCCTCTTCTTGGTGCTATCACCTCTCTTAGCTTAGGATTTTCCATTTTCATGCACTTTTCTCTCTCCTTCGTCCCTTGGATTGATAGAGTAGAGTTAGATAGTTGTTTTTCCTTCCCTAGGAGTAGCTTAGCATTAGGATTAGGTAGAGGAACCATCCTTCTTTAGAGGTTTGTCTCAAATAGCAAGTCCCACAACTTGAGAGACAATCCCATGTTAGCAAAACACACTGATTGCTCATCCACACATTCATGCAAATCAGAGGGTGTTGTTTTTTGGTGATAACAGTTACATTGAGAGAAGAGTTATTTGGATTTATAGTTTTATGATGTATTCCTCAAGGCCCACTAAAAAATGACAGTACTATTGCCAATTATATTTTCTAAAATCTAAACTTACTGACCATTTATCCTAAATGGACTGTGGACATAAAATGTACACTTCAAATTCACATACTTAATTAGCCAATTCTTTGGATAGGGTATCTTTGCATACAGAAATGATAATGTGTGTTTCTTAGGAAACAAGATTTCCAAGATGTTAAATCAACACTGTCAGGTAGTGACATTAAGTTCAAGGGTGGATTTATGTGGTTTCATTGGGTATATGGCATATTGTTGGCTAGATTTTCTGCATAGCATCAAACCTAGGCAGTCATGAGATAAATCTCCCTCATTTAACCGGTGAGGCTCCCGTGTCAGATTTGTCAATATAAATGTGTTTTTATCTATCAGGGGTTTTACTTTAACCACTTAGTTCATGAACCATAACTAAGAAGTTCTGCAGCAAGTAAGCAGCTGTTTAAGAAAGGAAAATTATAGAAGAAGGAAGTAGAGGAATTACAGAGAGGAAATAAGGAAGATGTGCATCCCAATTAGTAGATAGCAGAGCTAATTGCATGCACATAGAATAAACTTAATAGATTTGAACACACAGAATTCTAAAGCAAAGGCAGTTCTAGATCCAGATCTAAAATAACACAAAGTTTACTTTAAAGATCTAAGATTTAAAAGCAAGAAACACAGTACGCCGTGACACAAAGTTCTCCGGAAACCTGCTTCTTTGTATTCCTCTGCAACAAGTGGCTCTCAGGGGTTCAGCACAAAGTCTAGAACACAAGATTGCTTCTTACAAATTTTGATCGATGATTAACCCGTAGGTTCTTCTCCTACTTATAGAATGTAGGAGGGAAAGTACAAATAGAAGACTCAAACTGAACTAAAGTATGAACAACAAGTAAAGATGACATTTGGCAATCATCCTCAACTAACTTCTTGTTAAGTGACACATGTATCACTTAACTAATAGAAAGGTTCCACATGACTTCAAGTAATGGTTGCAAAACCAATGACTTAGAAGTTTACAATTTCATCCGGGAACATAGAAAGTAGAAGAAGAAAGAAATAGAAGAAGTCATGACAGCTGTAACATCTACATCTTCTTCTTGTTCTGATATCTGATATACTTGTCGAACATATAATTCAGCATCTTTCCATCTGTTTTAGCTACTGCTTTCTTTATTGTCCTGAATTGCAGCAATCCTTCAACACTTTGCTGCATGCTTCCACTTCTTCCAAACTTGGCCCAAATCTCGCAATGTCTGCCTGCAGTGTCACCAGCCTACTGATAGAGTTCATCGTAAAAGGCTTGGTGGCTTTATCAATCCTCTTTTGCACCATCAGAAGAGAACCCTCCAGGGAATCATGCACCTCGTTAGAAACAATCCACACGTATGAAGTAATACCTCCATCCACTCTTTCCTCAGTGAAAGAAATAATACTGTCCGGCAAATCTGATGTTCTACTCTCAAGCGCCTGCATCCTCTTCAGCAAAACTCTGCAGATCTCCAAACGGAAAGATACTGCAAACTCTAGTTGCTTCCCCTTCTCGACTGATCCATCCGGCACAATTTGTTCTGCAACCAATACATCTCCCGGCAGCTTGTTGATCTCGGCCAAAATACTCAGGTTACTCTCTGCAACTGTATTCATTCCTTCTATGCTTTCTATCAGTTGCTTTAGTTGATTTTCTGCATCGTTCATAACCTTTAGGCGGGCTGGCACTTCCCCAAGTTGCACAGAAGCTTGAGGAATAATCAGATCCTTCCATTCATCAATAGCCTTTACTTGATTGCTTGCATCTTCCATTTCCTGCATAAGATGATCACTCACCTGCGCTGAAATGGGCTGAACGGAAGGTTTAGCAACCTTGGCTATGATCTCATATAATTGAGATATTTGCTTCTGCAGCTCTTCTTTCTCCGCCTTTTCACTGTCAAGCCTAAGGAACAAAGCATCCAGCAACGTCTGCGTGTCCTGCTTCAATCCTTCAGTGGTAGCTTGACCGAGTGGTATTTTGGTCACTGTCACATCTTCTGCCGTGAGTTCCTCTTCTACCTTTCCTTCCGCCGAGATTGATATCTCAGCAAACTTCTCTCCCGAATCCTCGATGATCAACCTAGAAGTTGCTTTAGCAACTTTAGGCCTTCTGTCTCTTCTGCTCAGATCCTGAAGTAGTTGCAAGTCATGTTCCTCTAAGTTCATATCTACTCTTGCTTCCGGAACCAACTGCAAAGCTAACCATTCCGAGAAATTACTTCTCGGAGAGTAAGAAGTCGTTGAGTGCACTACCATTTCCCGCTCTGCATCCTCTCCATCAGAAAGTGCCACAGTATCATGGCTGCCATCCTCTGAAACATCCAAGGACAAAGCTCTTTCGAACTCCGTCTTCTGCAGCTTCAACATCTCCTCTGGAACGGGTGCTGAACGAAGTGGCTGCGGAGAGAAGATGAACGTTGTTGGTTTTAATGAAGGCATGGAAGCATCCTGCTGCTGTGCTGCAATAGTTGGTGATCCTTTAGGTACTGGAGAAGTCGAAGTCAAAGCTATGGTCGTAGAAGTGGTCTTCTCTTTCTCTTGAGATCTTCTGCATACTTTCAACTTCTCGGACCTTCTGCTGCTCTCTCCTTCATGCTTTCGCTTGAGGGAATCTCCTGTGCCGAAGTTGCCTGTGATTTGGTTCATTAATACTTCATTAAGGCAGTATCCCTTCGTTAGCAACCAGCTCGAAGTACTCACCAACACAGCTCCAGATCTTTCTTCTATTGTGCTGCAGCCGCCATTGCTATCCTGCAGTAGAGCTTTATCTCTTCCCATTTGATGGTAAGTGTCAAGTACCACGTTCCCATCATCTTTAAGATCCGCAGGTATCCGCGCTAGTCCAAAGTCAAATACTTGCTTTGCCGACAGCCTGCTGAAATCTTTCTTTCTGAC
The DNA here is from genome assembly GCA_019776745.2 of Taxus chinensis. Classification (NCBI taxonomy): domain Eukaryota; kingdom Viridiplantae; phylum Streptophyta; class Pinopsida; order Cupressales; family Taxaceae; genus Taxus; species Taxus chinensis. The sequence goes on along the minus strand of CM034148.1, from coordinate 838,135,189 downwards.
CTCGTACTCACTTCTGCACTTCATCTAGAAATCTTCTAACGAAGGCACATGTGCGTACTCCTAGGAGATTGTCTTCCTGGCTATTCCAAATGGATCGAAATTAAGCCGTGCAGGGAAGAACTCTTGCTCATACTCGGACAACATTTGTGCTTCCATTCCTCGAGCTCTGTGAATGCTGATGCAACTGTAATATCCCACAGTGAGTGGGAAGAAGCCCGTAGACTTGTGCCGCTTCGACTGAAGGTCGTGTAACTCCACAAGTTGCCTGCTCAGCTCCATGGCAATCAATCTGTCACTCGGGTACCTTGGCATCTTTGTTGGTTCACCTGAAAAGCTCGTAACCCTGAGGTATGTGAAATCTGCAAACTGGATGAATACACTGCCAATCTTGGAAACTGCTTCCCATGCTTCCTTGCTTACCCTGTGAGTCTTCAAGTCTTTGTCTAACCTGCAGATGAAATCGTAGAAGAAACCATCGTTGATCACTTTGAAGTCCTTCTCGCACGCAGGTACAGTAAGTTGTGGGTAGCACTCGAAAATGGGATCCTTGGAAAGAATACCACATCCATCCAGCTTGGAAAAGATACCCTGTGAAGCTGCAGCATACACCAAGTATGAAGTCATCTTGAAGCTAAAGGTACGCTTCACGTTCCGCAGTTGCTCATCGATGTTGCTGCTAATAATTTCCGACCAATTGATTATAGAATCAACCTTGTTGATTTCAATGGTCCTAATGAAAGCATACATCCATGTCCGGAAAGTGTAGGCATTCGCTTCACCATTCAACCTGCATAGCAATTTGACGATATCATCCGCCTCCTGCACCAAATTGGATCGTGGAAGAGTTCTCGGGAACTTGGAAGGGGATCTAGGCTTCTTCATGAACCGGCTATTCATGATGCTCACACAGTCAGCTCTATGCTTTTCCCACCTACTGTCAGCATCCTGAATGCTAATAGAAGTCACCACCTTTCATACTGGAATCTTCAAACAATAATCGAAGAATTCCGCATCCAAACGAATTATTGTCTTTCCCGCAACATCACGCACTGATCTGGATGAAGAATGATAAGATCTAGCACACTCCATCACAAACTCTGGCAATTGGGCTGTACACGGGAAAGCTGCAGCTCGAATAATTCCACTACTTTTGACCGCACGCATGAGTGAAGTCTTTCCAGCTCTGGATCTGTCAATCAAATCAGAAAGAGGTTCTGGGCCTAGATCCGTGTCTCCTATGTCTGAAAGTTTGGAAGCAATGCATGAATCCATCGTGCTCTCTTTTTCATCTCCTTTCGCCATGGCTTTATCAATCTTTGTCTGAATAATTCTTTTTCTTCTAACTTGGCCGGATTTCTTCAATACTGGTGCAGATCTGGACAATTCTTCAGATTTGGAGGATATTTGCAATGTATTGGACATTGATAAAAACTCCTTTTCTTTTATAAAGCACCTGTAATGAGTTCCTGCAATTTATTCAGACAAAAATGGCCACCGAAGCATGAATAGTGAATTTAAATTATAAAAATCTGCACTTTTCAAGCCTGCTGCCCCAAAAATTGGTGTTTAATTTGCACATAAAGAGAGCATGAATCCTTTCAATCAACACCTGAGCTCCTGTAACACCTGTGAAAACAACTATGCAGACGAAGATCAACCTTCTCCAAAGCATGCGCCAAATCTGGAAGCTTTTAGCCTTTGTTAGCACTTTGTCTGTGCAAAATTCTTTCTCTAATGGGGGCGCACTTTTCCTCCTTGCTGCAATTCTTAACCTGTGAATTAAATAATTCATCCATATAGCTGCCCATGCTTATATAACCTTCACAATTCTATAATTAATAATTGCCCTAACAATTAAAGGCAATTAATTAATTAAAAATCATGTTTTTCTCTTTTAAAAATAGCATGTTTAAGGACAGCCATCCAATAAATTAAATTAATCCAATTTAATCCTTCACACAGCACTTCACTCAAGTCTCACAGTCTGCTTTGACCATAGCCACTGAAAATAGAAATTAATTTAATGATTTAATGCTTCAAAAATCATTAAATAATGCCCAAATGGGGCGCACTTTTTGAGAGAAGGGGGCAGCCACTAAATAAATTAAATTTAATTAATTTAATTTATTTCTTTTATTTTTTGACCTCCTCAAGCTTGGGTGCACTTTTTAAAGGAAGAAAGATTATTTAAAATAATCAATTTAATCACTTTAATCCATCACCAAAGGGGGCGCACTTTTTTGCACATGTAATTCTATTTTTAAGAATTTTTCCGTAATGGGATTCTTTACCCTGCCAGGCAGGCACCAAAATCCCATGATCCACTTAAGTGATTTGACTTTGACAATGGGATTCTTTACCCTGCAAGGCAGGCACTAAAATCCCATGATTTCACTTAAGTCACTTTCCTTTTATTATATCATGGGAATTTTTACCCTGCAAGGCAGGCAATAAATTCCCACCTACCTGCAGCCTCTATTTTTCCCACTGCAGCTTAAGTGACTTTTATAACACGGGAAAAAGTACCTTGCCAGGAAGGTATACAATTCCCATCCTGCCTGCGGCTTATATTTTTCCCTATCGCAGCTTAAATCCTTTGTTTTCCAAAAATGCGCCCATCCCCGCAGGGGCTTTTCTGTGCACGACTTCGCTTTTTCCCAGTGATCCAGACCTCCGATGACGACTTCCTCCGGGCAAAATGTGCGTGTATGTTTTCCAGCTACTCCAGGCCAAAAATCGGGCTTACCCGGCGAAAGAGTTGTTCCAGGGAAATTTTACAGAAAATAGAACGGGACACCACAAAAACACGAAAATTTGTCAAAAGTTACAAATAAAGCCCAAAACTTAAAATAAGTTAAAATCCTTCTGTACATAGGAATAATAACATATCCACTCATAACAGAGTTGAAACGGAGCGCAAATAGCCTCATACGGGGCTCAAAATAATTAAATACAAATTTCCCGCAGACAAATCCCGACGACAGAATAAAACAATTTTGGGCATCTGGGTATTTGGTGAAAGGGGCTAATATGGCTCTTTGGGATTATCTTGACGCAATACAAGAACTTTCAGGCAATAAAAACAACAAATGACCCACTATTTTAAAAGTACGAAATTTTTTCGAATTGGGTAGTCACAGATTTCAGGGTGAAATCTGAGTGACACCACATATCAATAAAGGTGTCGTCTCTTGTGCAAAAATGCTGGAAAAATCTTCAATATCTCAAAATCCTTCGGTGCATTGATACTAATCATAAAACTTTACATTTTGTTCTGTGTTACAATGGAGAATTAGTCTTTGAGAATATATTTCTAAGAATTATTTCATGCAACAAACTCCCAGTTGCCATTAATGCTAAAAAAAATATCTCCCTACATCCTTGGTCACGTCCTATCTACATATTAGAAAAGCAACTCAACGTAGGTTTTTGTGGAGGATATAAAAAAAGACTTATATATGATACACATTATAATATACATTTCTGCCTAGATATAAACATATTAACATGCACGCAATTGCACTATAAGTTCAGGGATAATAACCTCTACATGATTTCATTATGTAAAATTTAGTCACAAGTAACAATAGATGCAATTTTTCTCCTCGAGCTATCTCAAATATTGTAACAAAAACTAATGTACTAGTTAAAATGTTTTTTTTGTTTCCCCTAGCATTATTACTCCGTTTATTTCAGTCTCTGTAACTATAGGATTTGGGATTAATTATTTGGAGGTGAAACAGCTACTTGGCTATATTTTAAATATTCATTATTAATTTCATTAATCATGTTGGATCCGCAAATGACAAAATTATGACACAATTTTGCTCTTATCACTTCACGACTCACAATCCAATGTGCAAACGAAGGACAAGGATATGAACCTTCATCTGAGGGTGGAAACATAATACTGTCTCACTTTTTTGCATTTTGGAGCCACAGTCAATATAGTGTTCCATGCAAAAAAAATTCTGTTTATCCGTCCCAAAATTAATATAAACGTTACATATTTTAGCTTAATATTTGAAGACGTGGTGAATGTGCATTTTTCCAAAAACTTTCAGGTTTGTTAAGTATTTTATTTTTTCAGATATGATTTTTAATTAATTTCTATAACAGTTTTTTGTCCCAAAGTGGGGCACACTATCCTGCTTTGATCAAAGGAAGAGTTCATTTCTTTGACATGGAACCACAAGGGGATTTTGGATTTGCGATTTGTGAGGACTGATGATCAGATTTCAGACATATTCATGAAGCCACTTGTTAAGACGAAAAATCACCAGATTGCACGAGTTGCTTGTGCTTTTAGGAGTTGTCATTAGGCGGATGTTAATTCCTCTCCTCCAGGAGATTTATGTTGTTAATACCACCTTCCATTGGCCCCCTAAGTTATGTTTTTATGGGAATGTTTAAGAGTGTAAAATCCATCTTGTTGGGTCCCAATAAATTATCATTGATTGTGGTATACCTTAGGGTTATGTCACTACGTGTAACTTGCATTTTATATCTATTGCAGTTAGTGTTTTATAGGTTGTCTTACCCCTTTGTATTGTGTTGGTAGGCGTATAGATAAAGAATGTGCTTCCTGCCTATTCAATCATTCCATCCACTGTTTCATTTTATTCATATTCTATATTAGTATATTGTAATTATTCTTCTTTGGTGTCTTTCAACACCTTCACATGGTTGTGTCCATTTCTCTGTTTTTGGAGTTTATTATTTGTTCAAGTATGGACCTGTGTCATTAATCTCACAACTTATAATTTCCTATCCAAAACCATGAATTCTTAAAGCCCCATTCGATTATGTAGTGGAACTAAGTGATAGCCTATTCAGTCTTGGAATGGTTAATTTCATCCAACATCGGACCTTAACTGATACTCATAATGCAATTTTCAATATAGAGATCAAAGCAATTGAAATCTGAAGTTCAAGTTGCAAATGATCTTCAGATTAAAGAACTTGAGAAGTACTGTGAAATTAGTACATCTGGAAGAATGAATAAAGTATTGAGAGGGAGAGAAATATTCCCAAATTGTCATAAATTTGAATAATTTAACGAAGTCGAAAATTTCAATGAAAATCAAGGGAATATTAAAGAAGCTTTGATGAAGCCAATAGCTCTGAAAGATTCTAATTGTGCTGATTATGATGTATTATATTCAGATCATGTAAAAAAAGTCTATAAATTATGACTCGTGAGTGATTAAGAATCTAAATACAAAAGGTGATACACGTTACTTAGGATGCCTAGTTTACTGGACAACAGGACATTTGTATTGTTTTACATTAGTTATAATTGGAATTGTAAAGGAAAAAAAGTCTGAAGTAAGTCGATCAGGCTTTCCTAAGGTTATATTCATGTGGAAGTCTAACCCATGATTTTATTTTTTTTTATTTTTTTAAGAAAATGAGGTATCCTCCTAAAAGACAGCATGGCATCTTGTTCTCCAACGAAAACCAATTGCCGCCATTGTAATTGTATGCCATAAGCTCTTAAAACTATCCCTAACCATCAAGGTATCCCCTAAATCTGTTCTAAACCCATTACAATTAGGTTAGGGTTTAATGTCTCAAGATATGGAGCAGATTTTCACATGTTAAACAAAATTTGAAACCTTTTTCAAAATTTCAAAGTGCAGTCATCGCCCTATAATGTAAACAAGTGCATGGTTAGACAGAAGAGACTAATGTAAGAAAAACACAATCTATTAAAGGTTATTTTTTATTTTAGCCATAACTACAAAGAAAGAAAACTCTGATCAAAGATGAAAAAGAAAACCCAATTATGTGCTCAAGGATCTAACTATGAAATGTTTTATTGCTTTAAAAGTTTCATTTCATTTTAATGCAAGAATAATTTTAAGCAAAAGATGGGTTCTATCCAGATTCCTTCATAATTAATAAGTTCTTCTCAAAACACCTATAAAGAGTACTAATATATTTAGCCATGAAGATACCTGAAGAAAGGTCTCTCTATTGATGTTGTTCGATCTAAACATTCAATTGAACCTCCAATATCACAAGTTATGTCGGCAACCCCCAAGAGGCGATTTGAAGCCAATTTCAAATCTTGCATTTGCTTGTTAGTCAACAATCGAGGAAAACGCTTTTCCCAATACATGCAGTTGACTGCAACACAATGCACAACAGATATTAAAATAGTTTTTAAAAAGTATTCATTCATGTTGTAACATGTATAATGTTCCTATATTTGGAACATTATAAATGAAGTTTACACTGTGGGTACAGGCAAGCAAAAATAAGGGGGAAAGTGTCTGAAAAGAAAACTCCCAAATCTTACAAAATGAGGAAATAAGGAATTTAAAAGACGCTATGAGAAGAATTTTTCACTCGGATTCTATACATCAATTAGACAAATATACAACTAATTCAATGAATTTCAACTAGTAGATTAGCAAAAGTCTATTACAAAAAAATTATCATTGTTAACATTATGTATCCATTACAAAATTATTTGTACACTTCATCACTAGATTTGCAATTACATGCATGCCAATTGCATATTCAGTGATTACATTGTTGGTGATTGTGTCAGGTAATCAGTCACCATGTACAAGTAGCTTAACTAAGTACAAAATGGACTCGATACAATATAGAGAAAACACAAGCTATGTTAATTACAGATGCTCAAACTACAATAATCGTCTTGAGAGCCAGCAAAGTTGGCATACCTATTACAGAGGCATAAGGAGCTATTCTTTCGTGAAACACGGGGTAATAATGTTCTGGGTGTGCATAGTAATCATCCTGCAAATAACGTGACAATTTATGACATACGAGTAATTGTATTAAGAGTCATGTGTGGTATGTACATAATCTTGCATTCCCACTTGCTCAAATTTTAGATGAATAAGGCATGAAATAAATGATTAGAAAACTCCTCATCATAAAAATGTCTAATTTAAATATGAATTAAAATTAATGCAAAAGACAAAAAAATCTCCTATTCGTATCATCAAAAGGCATCACTAAAAAATACAAATTAGGATGACTTGAGCTCATATTTCTGTGTCTACAGCACTAACGATGAATCAGAATACCATGCTCTAGAATAGTTTCATTGATTGTAGCACTTTTAAGAAGTTGCTCGTGTCAATTTGTATATCAAGTATGAGGTATTACTCCCCTTTAATTATATAAATGCGACAATATTGATTATAGAAATGACTAAGAGATGCATACTTTATCAAAATTATTCGAGGAATCTTTAGGTGCAACCATATCCTTGGATGTCACCACACAACCATATACTTGGAAATTCTGTCTCGAAAACTTCGTTGCTTTTGAAGAGTTTTGATCCTGACAAGAACAAAAAATAATTACATGCATAAATTCTCAGAGTGTGGAACTAGAATTTGAAGTGCACCGAAACTAGAAAAACTTTCATGACTTCATTTTCTTCTTACCCAAGTATGCTATATAATCTATCTTGAAACAACTTTAAAGGGAACTCCAACAAGATGCAACCGAATTTACAGTTAATATCTTAATAAATTAGCCTTCCTCTGAGAAGTAATCCTGTCATTGTTGCCCTAGAGAGTTTATTTGAGTATCCCAAAAAAGAAAAATCCTTCAAAATATGTTCATTTCCTACTCTTTATAGAACATAAATATCTTACTCAGTTTCTACTAGGATTGAAAGGCAAGGATGACAGATTTCATGCCAAGGTGGAGGTAATTCGAAGAAGATGGCCAATTTAGTCAGAAACATTCTAAGAAAGGATCAATTTCTTGCAATATCTAGGAATAAGCATTTCTAAGTGTAACCCAAATGTTACACAATGGAACAATAAGCTCAACATTTGTAAAATGACTAACAAAATATGAAAAGCTTCAATTATGGCAATTTTGCACTAAAAATAGGGTCCCATGAAACATAATTGCCAGTATAAGATGAACAACTGAAAGATATCTCTTTTAGTTTATTTTCCCCATAGGATGACATTTTTATTTATTTTTTGAATGAAACGCGTGATATTTTAGTAGATTTCTTTGTCAACAAAGTACTTCGAAAATATAGGGATGTTGTCGAATAAATGAGGCAGTAGACGTCCAAAACATTTTTGTGTTCATAAGATAGGCAACTCCTCACAATTTTCTTTTTTCGCAAACAACTATTACTTATAGAAACTAATTTAATGGAAAAGCAAAGGTGCTACAACCAAAGTTCTTAGTCAAATAAATAATCCATAAAAATTTGGAATAATAAATGCACAACTATCTAATGTAATCTTTAAATTGATAGTTGATTGGATGGATTCCAAGAACTATGTTGTGGTAAAGTCCCCCAAAATGGGATGTAAGCAAGCAAATGTCAGCGTGGGACAACTAAAGTGTCATGTCCCTTTTTGAAGGCTGATTTTTGAAGACCTTAACCCAATCTTCTCCCCATAGGTCTAAAGAAGAAAGCAAGGGGAAGATCTGGATTACATTTTTATTGTTGTTATTTTTATTCTTATCATGTATCCTATTGGGAAGCCTAACGCTCCAATAGAAGAACTTAAGTAGTTAGGAAATAAAAATATTTTGAGCATGTAGGCTCCAAATACTAATTAGATATCTAAAAGTACTTTACTTAAGGGGTTGGCCATCATTTTTGCATTGTATTTAGTGCTCCTTATGGTTATAAAAGGAGGTCGCTTGGCCATTAATGAAGCATGTTTTTGTTGAATTTTTGTATTTTGGTGAAGGATTGCTTGTTAAGCACCTTTTCCATCTCTCTCAAGGATGAAAAACCCTTGATTGAGACTCTCCCAAGGATGAAAACCCTTGTGAAGAAGTTGGTGTGGAAGAAACCCCACAGTACCCTTGGTTTTCTACACTTCATTGCTAGTTATAACTAATCTATGCCCTAAGCGAATTGCTTGGGAGAATGTTTCGGGTGATGTTGTTGGTTTTTATGTGATCTATTTGCATGATTGGATTCTTTATAATTTCTAAAGGCGAAATCTTCCATTTTTATCAATTGTTTGAGGATATTTGAGTGTTATTTCAGTTCTGGAAATTATTATTTAAATCTGCAGTGGAAGGGTTTCATAATAAATTTAAAATAACACTTGTGGGATTCCAAAAATCAGTTTTCTTGCATCCAATAATTGTTGGTTATTTCTCATAAATTTTGAGCATATTTCCTAAAGGTTTGAGTGAGATTTGTGCCTATAAAAGTGTGTTTGATTTCTCCTAAGAGATCGCCACCCTAAGAGCAAAGCGTTGGCAGCGTGTTGAGGGTTTCAAAGTGAATTTTCAGTCATCTACAGTCTATCCTAGTTCTGATTTCAGTCCATAACCAGCTTTGGGTCATTTCTAGAAGTCCCCCAAAAAGGGACATTATAGTGATATCAAAGCTCCATCCTCCCAGTCTATGAAGTATGACAGATGACAGTGATAGGCAATACTACCAAAGAAGGGAAAAGAGGAAACCCTCGGAGACCGGGGAAGACAAATTGGACATGATCATGAAGACACAAGAAGGGATAGTGGATGCACTGGATAGGCTTTCCCTAGCCATCCAAAACATGCAGGGTAGTGGTTCGGCCAAGGGGGAAGAGGACTCCTACAACCCTCGTGACACAAAGAAGGAGAAAATTTCTTTTGCAAGGCCATACAAACCCCAGTTTGTGACTAAGGAGGCATTCGCTCCACATGGGAGCCCTAGACAAGCTCATGACTACACTGTATGGCTTAAAGAGTACCAAGCAATGCCAGAGGAGTTTCAGGAGGCAATGTCTCTCACTGATTTCATAAAATTAAGCACGGAAGAAAAACATTATCGGCAAAGAACCCTAGCGCCAAAGGGAGAAGTGCAACTTGCCTTGGGAAAGATGAATCTTCCCACTTTTAATGGCTCCACAAAGGGATCAGCTATGGCATGGATCCAAAAACTTGACACATACTTGTCCTTGAGACCTATGGTGGAAGAAGAAGCAATTAAATTTGCAACCTTTCACCTTGAAGGAGTTGCCCACGATGGGTGGCATCATGGCATGTTGACACAAGGGCATCATCGAATTCACTCCTATGAAGAATTTTGCACAAAGCTTGTGGAGTGGTTCAAAAGGATGGATCCGGAAGCATACTTCCATGATCTTGCCCAGCTCAAACACAAGGTACGGTAGAAGAATATGTTTCTGATTTTCAAAAGATTTCAGTCATGGTAGACAATATCTCTGAAGGGAGACTCATGGTGTTGTTCATAGAAGGGCTGGACGAACCCTTAAAGAGTTTAGTGAGAGCTTTTGACCCATGTTCCTTGCAATAAAAAATGAGGAAGTCCTTGAACCTCGAAGGTGCAATCCCTAAGACTGGTTTTTCATCAAAAATTATGGGTGAAAAGGGACAAACAGACCAGCAATGGGAGGGCAGCCAAAGGGTCTTCCATCTCAACCCAAAGTACCTTTTTTGAGGCATCCTATGAAGCCTTTTCAAGGGCTAATAGCCAAGAAGGACTGAAGCAAAAAGACAAGAACCAAGAGTCCAAAAATGAGCTGAGGAGGAAGCTTTGCTTCATATGTAGAGATCCTTGGTTACTGGGACATAGATGCCTTTAAAAGAGGTAGATACACTACATAGAAGCGATGTCCGATGATGTAATGTCCCCATTTTTGAAGACCCTTAGCCTATCTTTTCCCGTGGACTTTGGGATGTTGCAAGGGGAAAATTATATTAAATAATTAAATATTATTTCCTGGAGAGTGATTTTTATCATTTGACATTATAAAGCAATAATTATTTAATTATGTAATTTATTTAATTTAATTCCCACAATGCAAAATTAAAAAGGGAATTAATTAAATAAATTTTGGGTGGCTTTTAATATTAAAATCACCCTTAGAAAGGGGACGCCACACCTAGGGAGGATAAACTATTTTTATTTAATGATTTCCCTCTCCTAGGGATTTCGAATTTTGTGCCTCCTTGTTTATAAAATGAGAGCTTGAGATCATTGTGTTATGTTGATGAATTATTGATTTCACTCCATGCTTGGAGTAATGGGATGTATGCCCTAGCTCTCTCTTTCATTTGTAAGCTTCATTTGAAGCCTTTGTTGAAGATATTGAAGACTCTCTTGTTCCATTCATTGAGTTCTCTAGTGTTGATACGTGTTTTGTGCATTATTTCTCCATTAGAAGATTGGCGCATTTATTTAGAATGAAATATGGATGTTGTTAATGAATGTTGAAGAGTTTTAGAGTGTTCTATGATCTGATTTTTAATGCTGCAATTAATTCCAATTATGGCGACTTGTGGTGGGTCATATTTGGCATGTTTTGAGAGTGAACAAGTTAAAATATAAACTGATCTATGTTGGCATAATTTTCCAAGTGCATGATTGTTATTTGGAGGGTTTTTAAAACATAGAAAGAGCTAATAATAATTTATGTCATTCACTCTAACCCTAGAAACTGGTTTGGGGATTTTGGGGATTGTTTTGGAGGGTTTTCGGTGGTCTAAAAATTCAGATTTTTATCTCTTTGGAAAGCTCTTGAATTATAGATTAGTCTGCACTTTATTTCACGGCAAAAGACGAAGTATTGAGCAAGTTATGAATTTTCCAAGTTTCAGCTATCTATGAGCAATATTTAATTATTGTGCTAGGGTCTCAATCTACACAGTTTCAGATTTCGTGAGATGATTTGCATACCCTCTACTTATCAAAAAATTATATTTTATAGCTTGTTGGAAAGTTAAAAGTATGAAAATTATTTTGGCACTAGTTTGATTGGAAAATATTGAGTTTGGAGCAAGATCTTAATTTTGAAGTTTTCAGCAGCCTAGTGCATTTAATTAGTTAATTACTGTTGTAATTAATTTCAGATTTGAATAATTTCCTAACTGGTTCTCCCATCTAATCCACCACCTTGGCTCACTCCAACCCCATTTGGGTTGTATTGAAGCTAACATTGGATTATTTAAGGTCGAACTAGGAGGGTTTAGTCCTTCTAGAGTCGATTCAATAAATTAAATTGCATATTTGGATAATATCCCAAAAGGGGACATTACAGATGATGAAAGAGAGGATGAAGAAGAGGAAGAAGTGGCAGCAATTTCTGAAATAGGAAAATAAGGTACACCAAATTCTAATCCAGTAATAACCAGCACTCTTACATCTATATGTGGTGCCCAAGCATACCATTCCTTCCGGGTAAGAGAATACATCAATGGTCATGAAGTGGTAGTTCTCATTGATGGTGGCATTGCCCATAATTTCATCAATGAAGGACTTGCAAATACAAGCTTGGGTTGAAAGTGAAGAGTTTTGGAGGCTTCCAAGTAACCATTGCCAATGGAACCATCATACCTTGCACAAAGAAAATGGGACAGTTGTCACTCTCCCTAGGAAAATATGAGGTATGTGATGAATTTTTTATTAAGTTAGCTAATGATGAATGGATTCTTGGAGTTCAATGGCTGCAATCTTTGAGGGAATTCACCCTCAATTATCATGATAGAGAGCTGAAATTCTATGATAAAGACAAAGAAATCAGAATTCAAGGCGACTACAAAGATGAAGGGAGTACAATGGCAAATGTTTGTAAATACATTGTGGTTTGATTTCTCACATAACAGCTGATTGGACAAACATTATCACTAGTTGAGTATGCCAAAAATCAGTTTGCTAATGACATCATGGAAGGGCATATAGTGTTAGAAAATTACCCATTTAATTCATGGGCTTGTCCTCTATGGTGAATTGTATGCCCTAACTCCTTGATGGAATCTTCCCAACATAAGTTGTTGCTTCTTAGGCTTGTTCAATTAGGTCTTGCCTAGGGTTTAGACCAATTTTACTAGGGTTTTGGTTTCCATTCCTCTTAATCCTTATAAACACCTTTGTCTATCTCAACACCACTTGCTCAAGCTATTGGTTCACCTCCTCAATTTTTCATGTTTTGGCCTGTCTTAGGCTTCTTACTCTTCTTAACAGTCTTCTGCCTTGTTTTGTTCATTTCTTAGCATTTTAAGTTCTTTGTCTTCACACTATTCACTTCCCTTACTCTATTTTCCTTCTACTCACTCACTCCAATCCTCTATCTATTCATAATATTGTCATTCTACTCTTCAAAGTTTGTGGACTCCTTATATGCTTCTCACTAAACCCTTACTCTGTGACAGAACAATGGGACAAAGCTCCTTGTTAATCGATTATCCAATGATATTTTTCCTCTCCAATGTTTTGAATAAAGACAAATACCTTCCCCTCTTATTTATCAACAAATTTCCTTTGTATACATGTTACCATAAATTCATGCACTCATGAATTTGTGCCAAAAGGGGAAATAGAAGGTTTAAGTGCATGCTAATTCAGACTAGTGTTGGCGCCAAGATTGGATGAGGAAAAGCGAAAAAGAAAAAAATAGATAAGACAAAATGATAAAGTGTGAAAAAGACAAAAACAAAAGGATAAAAACAGATAAGACAAAAGGATAAAGTGTGGAAAAGACAAAAACAGATAAGACAAAAGGATAAAGTGTGGAAAAGACAAAAGCAAAAGGACAAAGCAGAAAAGACAAAAGGATAAAGTGTGGAAAAGACAAGCAAAAGGACAAAAATAGATAAGTCAAAAGGATAAAGTGTGGAAAAAACAAAAGCAGAAAAGACAAAAGGATAAAGTGTGGAAAAGTCAAAAGCAAAAAAGACAAAAGGATAAAGTGTGGAAAAGACAAAAGCAAAAGGACAAAGCAGAAAAGACAAGGAAAAAGCAAATGGACAAAAAACAGCATAAGACAAAGAACTTTTGTCCCATGCATGGAAAGAAAGAAATTAAATAAATTAAATAGCAGCAGTCTATTCTAGGATGGAGCAGCCTATATAAGCTGATTTGGTATTGAAATCATACACATACTCTTGGGTTGTTTTGCTCTGACAATCCTAGTCTTGTACTTGCACCTCTGAATAAAAAGTTCCTATTTTGCCCTCTCAAACTGTTATTTTCTGATTTTTCATTGTGTTTGATAGGATATTGTGTTGCGTTAGTGTGGAATTCAATCCCTCTACCATTGTCCTTTCTCCTAAACCCTTGAATTAATTATGCAAAATAGCTTAGAGTTGTGCAGGTGTGTGGATCTTTGATTTCCCTATGTGCAAAAGTACATGCATGTGTTAAATTATTGGTGTATCACCCTTATTTCCCTTTTCCCCGCATTCCTTCTCCCTTTTCCTTGTTAAATTTTATGTTTTTAGGTGTTCACAAGGGAACCAGCCCTCTCTAGAGGTTCACCTCAGACATAGGTTACCCACAACCTTGAGGTGTTCCAATTTTGTCAACAGGAGAGAGAGTACACACACCATTCTCAATCAAGGTGCAACTTCTGGGTGACAACACTACCCACAAGATGACTAATCATTTGATTGGCCTGCTGTCTTAAGAAAACTGTGCATGACTTGGATTGTGCTCTAAGGGTTACACCTCCTTATTCGTTTAGTTTACTTCTCAAAAGTCTCTATAACACCTCTTCACTTGTTTATGTTACCCAGTACAAGCTTCTCAACTCATTATCCTTCTAGCACCTGATGTCTCTTTCCTCTCCTATACACTTTCACCAAGATGATCATGACTGTATTTTGCTTACCCTTATCCCTTGACCCTAAGCACTCTGTGTTATTTCTTACTCTTCAGAGATTTCTGAGTTCTCTTTGAGACCCAACACTACTCTTACAACTACTCTCAAACCTTTCTCAGTTCTCTAGAAACACATTTAGATGCACTTCTCTCATGACAACTCTTATTAATCTTCCAAACCTGAGTATCAACCTTTCCAAGACTGTAGCTGGATTCCAAACCCTATATGCCAACCAGTACCCTGATTCTTATTATACTTACCTCTGTGTACCTTCTCATAATCTTGGCATGCAAATAATAGGTATTCAAACAAGGTTTGTACTAAAATATTCCTTACCAGACCTTGACTGTCACATGCTCTCAGTTGTGACAGTTATTCTTGCAAATACAAGTTTCTTACCGTAAATCCTCCTTCATGTAACTAACTTAACACTGGTTGATCCCCCTCCTCTCTCTTATAGACAAGATTCGATGCAAAATTTATATACAAATACTTTGCTTCTGACCTCTAGAACAGAGGGTTCTGACAGGGAAGGTTTGTGTTGCTTATTTGACAATTAGAAGATCATTTAAGTCTTGAATCCACTATGCAACTCTGTGTTTTTGTTTTCAACCACAATTACATAGTAAATGAAACAAAGACATGCTCTTCCATCAATCTTAGGGGTTAACAGACCAACCTCAAGGTTTAAACACGTACATGGATGAATAAGCCAACTTGAGACTGTTTTCATGCCTTGATCACCAACTTAAGCTCATTTCTTGTCTTATTGACAGTTTTACAACTTCCAACTCCTGACATTACATGCACACAGCTTCCATGATGAGATTCAAGCACAATTTAGAGATTCATTCACAAACTTCAAAGCATAATATCAAAAGAAAACATAAAAACACAGTCTTAGTTTTCAAAGAAGCTATTATTTGATAATATCTCAGATTGTTACAAGCTTCTTGAGCCCTTTTTTTGGCTCCTCCAAACGTATCACCTCTTCAATAATCCTCTCCAAACCTAACTAACTCTTTTCCATTCGAATTATCTCCTTTCTTATCATATAAGGAGGTAGTTACATGACCAACCAACCATGGTTATGATGATAGGGTCAAGACTGAGGTTAAAACTTTATGCTCCACATGAGGTCTTAGATGACCTATTACAAGCATTGTTAATCCTTTCATTTTACATTGACCCCTTCACAGCAAATTTAGTAATTTCAAATTTTCAAATACAACTTTTGGAGGGAAAACTTATAACTTCACTTTTACATTACAAAGGAGGTCCTCAAGGACTCAAAACAAACTGAAACATCTGAATGACTCCCTAGTACCTAGAGAAACCCAAAAACCTTGATTTATTCAACTATGTCATTGATGCTCATGCATCAATTCCGGGTAAGAGGGTGCATCAATAGTGACGAAGTGATAGTTCACATTGATAGTGGCGCTACCAATAATTTCATCAATGAAGGACTTGTAGACAAGCTAGAATTGAGGGTGAGAAGTTTTGAAGGCTTCCAAGTAACCATTGAATGGGACCAACATACCTTGCACAAACAAAATAGGATGGCTATCACTTCTCCTAGGAAATTATGAGGTAAGTGACGAATTTTTTTGTGATTAAGTTCGCCAATGATGAAGTAGTTCTTGGAGTTCAATGGCTGCAATCTTTGGGGGAATTCACACTCAATTATCACGATAGAGAACTGAAATTCTATGACAAAGACAAGGAAATCAGAATTCAAGGTATAGAAGATGAAGGAAATCAGAATTCAATGGCAACTACTTGGAAATCACATTGTGGTTTGCTTTCTCACATAACAGCTGATTGGAAAAATATTATCACAGCTGAGTATGCCAAAAATCAGTTTGTTAATGACATCATGGAAGGGCATATAGTGGCGGAAAATTACAAGGTAATGGAGGGATTGATCCTCTATAAGAATAGGATCTTTTTGATACCGGATTCCAAGATGAGAATAAGGATAATGAAGGCTGCTCATGACTCGCCTCTAGCTGGTCACCAAGGATACTTTAAAAAATACAAGCAAATCCATGAAAGGTTCTTTTGGAAAGGGCTCAAGGAGGATGGCTTGCAACACATTTGGGAGTGTGTAACTTGCCAACCTTAAAACAAAGGAGAACATAATTTTCTGGATGGGTTGTTACAACCCTTTCCCATTCCTTCTAAAAAATGGGAAAGTATCTCCATGGATTTCGTTATGGGGCTGCCCGTAACCCAAGGTAAGAGTTGTTTATATGTTGTGGTGGATAGATTAACAAAATATACTCACTTTCATCCACTTCCCACCAAGTATGATGCCCCTATGGTTGCTGATGTGTTTTTGGCAAGAGCTTTTCCACCTAACCGGTACCTAGCTCACTCCAAGCGCTAGCTACCATCCCCAAATGAATGGGAAAACTGAAATTGTGAATAAATGGGTGGAAGGATATTTGAGAAACTACATTTCCAGTCAGCAATCAGCTTGGTTATAATGGATTCACTTGGTTGAGTTTTGTTACAATACAACATTTCATGTATCCATTGTAATGTCCCCTTTTAGAGCACTCTACGATTATGAAGCCTTTTCCTTCATGGACTTGATCATTGGGGATAGTAGGGTTAATGTGGTGCTAAAAATCTGATCCAAGAGAGTCACGACATTTTGAAAGCACTCAAGGAGAACTTCCAACAAACTCAAAATCAGCAGAAACAATATGCAGACCAGCAGCGCATAGAGAGATCTTTTGAAGTGGGAGACTTGGTTTTCCTAAGGCTGCAGCCCTATAGACAGTCCTTGCATAAACAAAGTGGGGCTGAGAAGTTAAAACTAAGGTTTTATGGGCCCTACAAGGTGAAGGAAAAGATAGGACAGGTTGCATATTGTCTTGAGCTACCACCGGAGAGCAGGATCCATGATGTCTTCCATGTCTCTTGTCTTAAGAATGCATTGGGGAAGCATATTACTCCTTCACCACAACTGCCCCCTTTAGATGAGGAAGGAAAGATCCTTCTTGTTTCAGAAACCATCCTTGATGTGCAGGAGAGGAAGCTAAGGAACCAGAGTATCCGTCAGTACTTAGTTCGTTGGAATAGTCTACCACTTGAAGATGCTACATGGGAAGGAGTAGCTATCTTGGAGCATCCAAATTTATGATTGCTTGGGGACAAGCAATCTTGGGAAGGGGGACGGTCGCGTCCCTTTTTGAATGTTGATTTTTGAAGACCTTAACCCATTCTTCGCCCCGTGGGTCTAAGGAAGAAAACAAGGGGAAGATCTGGATTACATTTTTATTGTTATTTTTATTATTATCATGTATCATGTTAGGAAGCCTAGCACTCCAATAGAAGAACTTAAGTAGTTAGAAAATAAAAGTACTTTGAGCATGCAGGCTTCAAATACTAATTAGATATTTAAAATTACTTTACTTAAGGGGTCGGCCATCATTTTTGCATTGTAAAGTACTCTTAATGGTTACAAAAGGAGGTCACTTGGCCATTAATGAAGTATGCTTTAGGTGAATTTTCATATTTTGATGATGGATAGCTCGTTAAGCACCTTTTCCATCTCTCTCAAGGATGAAAACCCTTGATTGAGACCCTCCCACGGACGAAAAACCCTTCTGGAGGAGTTGGCGTGGATGAAACCCCACACTGCACTTGGTTTTCTACACTTCATTGTTTGTTATAACTGATTTATGCGCTAAACGACTTGCTTGAGAGAGTGTTTCAGGTGATGTTGTTGGTTTTCATGTGATCTATTTGCGTGATTGGATTCTCTAGAATTTCTAAAGGCGAAATCTTCCATTTCTATCAACTGTTTTAGTATATTTGAGTGTTATTTCAGTTCTAGAATTATTATTTAAATCTGTAGTGGAAGGGTTTCATGATAAATTTAAAATAGCACTTGTGGGCTTCCAAGAATCAGTTTTCTTGCATCTAATAATTTTTAGTTCTCATAAATTTTGAGCATATTTACTAAAGGTTTGAGTGAGATTTGTGCTTAGAAAAATGTGTTTGATTTCTCCTAAGAGGTCGCCACCCTAGGAGCAAAGTGCTAGCAGTGTGTTGAGGATTTCAAAGAGAGTTTTCAGTCATCTACAATCTACCCTAATTCTAATTTCAGTCCTTTATAACCAGCTTTGGGTCATTTCTGGAAGTTGCCTCAAAAGGGACATTACATAAAGGCATCCAAATACAACGAATCTGATTGGATTATATCACATATCAATAGGATTGATTAACTTAACAATATTTGGTAAGATTTGGTGCTTATAAATAGCTAGTGTTACGCGTGGACAAGTCTCCAAGGGTCCAGATGTTGTCCCAAATGTATTAGGGATGGGTGAATGGGAAGAAAATCCCCATGCATCCCAAAAAGGAACATGATGACATTGATGGGGATGAGGATCCCATTGTTAGCAATTGTGTTGAGTTTGATGATTGATATCAAACATGTAATAGCTTGTAGCATATTGTTTTTTGGACTCTATAGGCCATTTAGAGCCTCATTGTTTATGTAATTTTTTTCAGATATGTAGTGCACTCAATGCCGTTTTGCAATATTTACCCTTACATGGTATATGCATGAGCAAACTTTGCATATTTTGTCTCTAATTGTTTGTAATCATGGTTTGGAATATTTAAAATTCCTTATTTTCATTAAAACTGTAATATTTTTATGTATGTTTTAATAAACTGCATCATAAGTTTTAAACCAATCTGATTCTAGTTCGGTTCCGGTCCGACCCTCAGACGGTTCCAAGTCTGGTTTCCGAATTTTAAAACATTGGTTTTCCCACAAACCCTTATGCAAAAATGACAATAAGCTGATTTTTTTATAATTATTACGGAAACTCTTTAAAATTAAAGCACCCAAGACTGGAAATCAACGAAAACCCTCAAATATATTTTATAAAAATGTTGAAATCAAATACAATCCAAATTCAAGCCAAATACAATTTTTATGAATTTATTTGTTGGCTACAAATCACAGAAATGACAGTTGTCATACAAAGAGAAAAGATGATGCAAAAAAGATCCAGTTGATCGATGGATTGCTTAAAGTAGAAAACAACCTTTAGCAAACCCCCAAAGACAAACATTGATGAATGGCAAGTTGCAGCACCTCCCCAAGGTGACGCCAACCCTTAAATAACCTTGAAATCCACTAAAATTATGCTCCAACCGCCCTAGAAGATGTCATAGCCGAAATGGCTGTCAAACTGATGTGAAGCTCAATTGTAACCCCTGAATGGAGATACCTTATCAGATTAGAGGGTTTTTCATCCTCAAATTTGGTTGCAATGAAGGGTTTTCATCCTCAATCACTGAATACACGAAGGTTTTTGTCCTCAAATACAAAAGTTGGAGCAACATCTCAAACACTCCATGAAAATTATGATAATGGCAAAAGGATGCCAAATGACTCCAAGCAACCTCCTTTTATGATTTTTTCATGGCTCGTATCTCAATACAAAGTCCCCAAATGGGACGCCTCAATTTGGCATTTTAATTTAATAAAGTAATACTTTATGTCAATTAAGTATTACTTTTATTTTTTATTTTTTATTTTATTTTAACTTTATCTTATAAAGTCACTTTTTAAATTAATAATAAAACATAATTGCTTAAAATTAAAGCTACGTTAGCACTTAAGTTAAATTATTAATTTATTTCCCCTTTTTCCACCCCATTAGCCCAAAGGAAAATAAAAGATAGGCAAAGGCTCTTCTCGAGGATTAATCTCAAGAAGGGGACATTACAATTCTCCCCTCCAAAAATTGCTTGCCCTCAAGCAATTGCAAGTTAGGATGCTCCAAAATTGTAGGACCATAGAACCATGGTTTGAGCTTTTCAGCTCCACTCTACTTGAGAGAAGACTGTCTATATGGATGCAACCTCAAGAAAACCATATCTCCCATCCCAAACGTCTTCTCAATCCTATGTTGATCTGAGTACAACTTTTGTTGGTTTTGTGCATGCTAAAGATTTTCCTTGAGAACCTTCATGATACCCTAACTCTATTGGTCCAATTCCTTGGCTCCTGACACTCTAGTATCTGAAATGACCAAATCAACAAAGGAAAGAGCATCAAACCCACACAATTCTTTGATACCACAGTAATGTCCCTTTCTAGGGCTGCAACTGAAAAATAGGGAAATAGCACAAACCCAAATGAGAGTAATCTGCTTTTTATAATAGCAGATCTGAAAATATATGAAACTCTAGCAGCGAACTGTATTTACACTTTTAGGGCATCAAACACCCTCCAAAAAAGCCGAAAATAGGTATATAAATTATCATAAATATTATATTCAACCAATGGAATAAACATCAAGCCAAAGTACTCCGAAACACGTGCAAATTATGAAGCTATACCTGGCTGTAATTAAATAAATGACAGCAGAAATACAGCTCACAATAATGGCTGGAAATGGAGATTCCAATCCCAAAAATATCATAAAAGTGTGAAATCAGCCTCTGAAATTTTGAGGAAGATGAATATCAACTCCAATTGCCAAGATGTGCCCTAGAAGGCACTCAACTCCTCCAACCAAGTCACTACCCTGGGAGATGGTCCAAAATTGATGTAGAAACCTTAGTAACTCTTCTTCTATCAAGCCCTAGCTGAAATCCAGCAACATCACTTTCCTTGAAGCACTTAGGAACCACCAATTGAATATTTTTCGTTCTTCAATTTAAACAAGGGTTTCCTCCTTGTATGCCACACCAAAGGATTTTCGCCCCCTAGTGGAAGGAATTGAGCATTCAGCCCAAATACCATGCAAGTATAATTTTTATGACAAGATACATGCCCAAAATGAGTCCAAGCGACCCCTTTTATACCCTTTTGGTGGCGTCAAACCCAATAAGGGATTCTTCCCTCATGATCGACCTCATAAGGATGTTTGCTTTTAAGTTTATCTTTGGTTTTTCACCTCTTCAACTCAACCGACTTGACTTATGAGGGACTATGAAAGAAGAATGCAAATGCTAATGAAAACAACTGAAAAATGTGACAAGTACTTCCCTTGCTCAATTTCATCTTGCCCCCGGGAAGTGGAATGAGCTTGAAACCCCCAAAACAAACTAGCTTGAGATAGGGGACATTACAAAGTCATACCAATTGACATATGAATGAAGTATTATAACAATTCTCCCCCCATGTAGAACCAATTGAACCCAGCTGATTGTTGTCCTGCCACATAGTTCTTTAGGTATCCCTCAATCCATTTGTTCACTATTTTCAGTTTGTCCATCTGTTTGGGGATGATAACAAGTGCTAGGAGTCAATTATGTACCTGTTAGATAGAAGAGTTGTTGCCAAAGAATACTATCTAAACCTGGAAACTCAATTGTCATCGTGCCCATGTAATGAACCAAGCTGAAATGCCCATGTAATTTTATCACCTCTTTGAAAAACAACTTGACCTCATGACTCCCAACCTCATAAATGTAAACCTTAGGGAGATCCGTGAGGCGGTGCATGATATACATTTCCACCTTCGACTTGGATCAAGCAATGAAGGCAACCCTTGCAACTTAGGAAACAATTCGGCAATCCAGAGTGTGTCTGATATGAGTCCTCTAAGAGTCTCCTTCCAATCCCAATAAGTGTTAGACAAAGAATGCAATTCATTCTCAAGATGCTCTTTTTCTATTTGACAATGTGCGAAAATATCCACAAGTTCCCACAAGACCAAAAGCTGCCCCATGTACTCACCACTGTGTTTTTGTTGCACTTATTGGTTCTTCCCATGTGATCGAGAATCTGTAACACTTATTTGAGCTTCATGATCCAGCTTGTAAGTTCCTATGGCCTCTTCAAAGAGATTGCAGTGTATAACTTCCCAAGTAGAGTTCAAATCACAATGTGCAAGGGCTGGAAATAAGTTAGAACAGCCATAATTCACTTGAAATTTTACCCAACTAGGTACCCTGGTGGCTGCAATGATAATTCTCTTCAGCTGAAACCTTTCTCTAACTTCTTCCATTAAGAATATTCCCATAAATTGTGCCAACTTGCAACTGTTTATGACTGATGACAGTAGTTCCAGGCCTGATATTTTCAAGATCAGCAACATGACAACGGTATAACAGCTGCTAAACTGAAACTTCCTTGAAAAAATCAGAAATGTAGCAATGTAGAGGCTGAGAACCACCATACAAGGACTGAAAATACTCCATTAACAGTTACAAACTGAAAAGTCCTTCCCATGGCTGGAAACACCTATATGGCTGCAAATGATGCCATGTAATAGCTGGGAATGATGATGATAGCAAACCCAAAGCTGGACATTATGTGGACAGCAATCTTTGTCATGTTTCTTGTGTAACATAGTTGCAAAATGTGAACATCATTTCTTCCTCTTATACCTAGTTTGTATTATTGTAAAAATGAATATGAATTTGAGATTCTTTCATCAAACTCCTTGACATCCTTGAAGTGTCTTTGTGCTGTGTCAACAACTTCCATCATTGCTTGACTCTGACTGGGCCACAGTTGAGCTGGTCCAGATCCTTATGCTCAAACGCATCATCAGGTGCAGAGAGACAGTTCCACATAATATCATCTTGGTCGAGTTCGAGGCTCATCCCTTTAGATTGGAGACTACATTTGGCCTGGTTTCGCTTTTGCATCGTATCAGGTGGCACTCAGTCTCTTCCGCAGGCAAGGATAGATACCTTTACCTCGCCTACCGTTCCTCTCAGGCTATTGCTCTCTCTAACCATAGCGTCCGCTCCTGTTGTTGGTATCTCGGAGTTTCACGTCTTCTTGGCTCTCTCGGGATTCAGATGGACCTTCTCCCACCTTACAAATACTCCCTAGATGCTTACAAATACTCCCTAGATGCTCCTGCCCACCTCTTACCAGGTAAGCAGGATCTGCATAGAATTATCAAAGAAGACATTTAAAGGAAGTTCATCCAACATACTTGGATCAGCCCTCCGGATGGTCTTCATCCTAAGATGGCTTTCTATGTTGCACATTTTCTTGAGATCATAGACGGACTTATCAGCCGGCCTGCGTATATCTCTCGACACTAGTTACAGGAACTCTACATTTCCCTAGGCCAGTTCAGAGTGGGCTCTCATAGGATTTGCGTGGAAGATCACCAGTTGGGCCACTCTAAGAGGATTTTCTAGCTCTATTCTCTCTAGAAGATCTAACAAAAAAACACTTCATTTTCAGGTGTCCTATCTACTACGAGATCAGAGGGAGATTCCATTGCTTATTCCGGGAGCGTCTGTCTTTTGTAGATTTCTTCAAGTACCGTGATCAGTGGTGTCTTGCTCTTAATCTACAGGAGGCTCTCACGCTCCGGAATGAGACCCTTTAGTCTCCTCCCAGACAAGTTACTACTCTATAGATTACTTCTTTCTTCACAGTGCTCCCCTCGATGAGGGGCACCAAATGGCACCTTGACACCAATCCAAACTCCCAGACTAGATCTGTCAGGACCCAATGTGCTACCTCCCAGTCCAGAGGTATTCGCAATCGCACTCGATTAGAGGCCCTTTCTCAGAGGCCACGTCAGACCAGGAGAACGCAGAGGGCTCGCCTTGTTCGTCCTTCTTGTGGACACCGACCTTCCAATCTTCCCACAGTTTCAGCTACAGGACACAGGCATATTGCCAGTTACTTCCAGTCGGCCTCGGATGCTAGGTGACAATTTCAGTGGTGGGATTTTCCCGCCTTCCTCTTCTTCAGATCCATCCCTCTACACTCTTCTAGCTATAGCGTCCTTTGCTTCTCCTTTTTTTCTCTCTCTTTTTCTTCTTTGGATGACCCTTTCAAGTCTCCCTGCTAGCACTTCTTACATTGTATTGTACAGTCCCATTGACCTATTTTTGTGGTCATTCATCGGAAATTAATATCATTATCCTATCTTATCTTATCTTATCTATCTATATGAAAGATGCCTTCAAACACTACCTCCTTTTCCTTGGGTTGTGAGTCTGTGACCGTGGCATGCTCAAAATTATCCTCATCGCTTCTAGATTGCTGCCATAATACTTACCTTGTGTTCCAAAGATTCTTACCATGACACCCCAAGCTGTACCTTTTGGCAAATAGCATGGATTGGATTGTATGTGGAATGTAAAATGACTGTAACAGTCATATGTTGCTCGAAATTTATCTCTAAATAGCAAGGTGTAGGCTGGAATACTTTCACTTAGTGATCCCAATAAGTGAGACATCCTACACACAATATCCAGCAAAGAAATTCTCTTCATACCTGCAGATCTATAGCTGCTCATGAAAGATATCATCACTCCAAAACATGAATTTATCAAAATGATCACTAGGAACATAGTACCCTGGCTGCAAAACTGAATCCCTTTATTCCAAATCAAAAATACAAGGGCTGGAAAAGTGCCCTGTACTAGATGAGAATGCTTCAACAATGGTAATGGGCTGAAAACTCCACCATGTGACCGAAAACCCTCCTAGGACTGTAAAGAAAGTATGGAAGAGGCTAGAAATATTGAGAACAACAGATCTAAGCTTGGAAACCGCATTCATATTGGCCCTTGGTTCATGTTTCTTGCAACCAACACTTATCCCTACCATGTATAGTTGGTGACTTCCAACAAGAAAGCCTCATTTTGCAAGTATCTCATTTGGCAACCACCTTAGAGGAGTAATATTGAGTATGTCCAAGATAAACCAATCAATATCATAATGAAGTATCTTACCTAAGGATAGACCCTCCGTTGTCTCTATGCATTGAGTGCTTCGAGCTACTTGGTTTCTCTGAAAATATACCTCCCTTTTTTTGTTGTAGCCATGCTTGAGACTCCATTCAGTATACCTTGAAGTATTGCTTCTTTCTCTTCATCCTTGAATTTCAGCTCCTCCTATGCAATTTGGAAAATTGAATACGGATGGGGCTTCTAGGGGAAATCCTGGGAATGCTGCGATGGGGGGTATTGGAAGAACTCGTGATGGGAAAACAGCCTTTATGTTTGCTACTAAACAAGGTATCACTATGGTGTCCCCAAGATTTCACCATGAAATCTGGGACTACCCCTTTTTTAAACTTTTCGTTCTTTTTAAGTAACGGGTCATTTTTTGTGTTTTGTTTGGCCTGCGGTTGCTCGCGTTGCTCAAAGGTATCTGCAAGGATTTATTAAGACAAGTTCGTCAAATACCCACATGCAAAAGCTCACTCAACTCCTTTACCAGACTTTGTCTGAAAGCGTTTTATTTATTTTTTATATTAAATAAATAAAGTTCTTTTAAAAATAGATTGAGCTAAAATTGGAGAATTTAGGTTATATAAAGCACTTCACCCCATCATTATTACCACAG
Source organism: Taxus chinensis (assembly GCA_019776745.2). NCBI lineage: Eukaryota > Viridiplantae > Streptophyta > Pinopsida > Cupressales > Taxaceae > Taxus > Taxus chinensis. The sequence goes on along the minus strand of CM034148.1, from coordinate 838,109,287 downwards.
AATATTCACCCGCGGAAGATTTTTTGCAAAATAGCCAATTGGAGAAATTTTCCGAGCAATTGCCCGCAACTTCTTTCGGGTGTTGTTTTATTTTATTTCTTTTTGTCTGTATTTTGATCTTTCTTTGTTTTTCATCCGACAATCCCCATAGCCTATTCTTTCTTCCTACCAGACCTTTTCCTAGGCCTAGGGTTTTGAAAAGCTATCCAATGTTTTTAATTGCTAATTAATTTTTCTACCAAAGCTTGTTTTTGAAGGTGACCACAGCTTAGGATTTTTGCCTTGTCTGAGGTTAAATCCAAGTTAAATGATCGAGAAGATAATAGACCTGGAGAAGTTTGTCAGTCATGGCCAAGGAAGAAAAAGCGACATTTTGGAAGATCATTCAAGGGGCAATATCACTCAGGTAATTGCGTTAAGGATCAAGGCAAAGTTTTCTAAATCTTGCGTGGATATTCATAGCATGATCTTCTATTTGCAAGCGTCCTTTCCTTCCACTTATCCAAGTAGTTGTTCTTTTGTATTTTCCACACAGAGGCTTTGGCAAATCGTGATACTTTGGATGTTTTTCCACTCCAAAATCCACGTAGCTTTAAAAGAAAGGCAGTCACTTAGAATTGCGTGAATATTCATGGTGTTATCTTACTCTAAAATCCACACAATTTTTATGAAAGAGAGTTCAATTAAGTTATCATGGATATTCATAAGTCTAGTCTTCTATTTTCAACGCAAATACTAAGAAGAAACAATGGATTTTAAAGGTGTTTGTCCTCTCAAATTTTAACACAAGTCCTTTTAAGCGAGTTGTGTGAAACTCCAGCTGCTTATTCACTTGAAGATTAACGCAATATTTTAAAAGAAAGGCAAAGAAGGAACTTAAGTTAATTGTCGGGAATGTTTAGAAGCTTCTCTTCTAAATTTCAACGCAACTTTGCAAGGCACAAAGGAAATCACTCTAGTCATGGTGGATTCTCAGCTTTGAGTCTTCTAATTTCAAGCAGCTACCTTCCTTCATGAAAATCAACGCAATTATTATGAAGAGTTTAGGCAAAACAGTCTAGAGCCAAAACATGGTTTTTCAAAGCTTCCCTCCCTTCCAATTTTCCACACAATTATGATAAATAGCCAAAGAAAAACATCTAAGAAGAAATTGTGGTTTTCAGGCTACTTGTGCACTTCAATTTCCATGCAATTGTTAGGGAAATAATCACTTAAGCTTTGCATGGAAATTCATGGCTCCATCTTCTAGTTTCAACATAAGTTCTTTTAAGTGAGTTGTGTGGAATTCCAGCTTCTTGTCTTCTATCTTTCAACGCAATTCTTTGTATTAAAAATACAAGGCAAGGATACCCAAGCCAAATCGTGGAAATTGGCAGCCAAGTCTTCTAATTTTCACGAAATTATTATAAAGCAGCCAAGGCAAATCACTTAAGTGAAAATCATGGATTTGGAGCAGTCCATCTTCTAAAAATCAACGCAATTCTCTAAAGAGGCAATCACTTAAGTTGTCGTGGATTTGGAGCAGCCTGTCGTCCTGATTTTCACGCAATTTTCTAAAGGCAAAGTCACTAAAGGAAATCATGGATTCTTCATGTATTGTCTTCTTTTGCAAATCGTGGATTTCCAGCATCCAGTCTTCCTAAAATTCACACAGCTTTTTGGCAAAGGCAGAAATCACTTTAAGTTTGTCGTGAATTTGGAGCAGCTTGTCTTCTTCGCTTCCATGCAATTTCATAAGCCTTCTCCTCCAATTTCAACGCAATCTTTAAAGGGAGAAGTCTAGAGCCAAATCGTGGATTCTTCATGTATTATCTTCTATTTTGCAAAGCCTGCTGCCCCTTTCTAAAATCCACGATGCTTTCCTCCATGATTTTCAAAGCAGCATTTAAAGCCAAAGCAGAAGTCATTTAAATGATTGTTGTGGATATCTAAGAAGCTCATCTTTTTGTTTCTAACGCAGCCCATGTGGAATTTATTCATACATTGTATACAAAATCCCTTTCAAAAGTTTGTGCATGTGTTCCCAATCTTCCAATTGAAGCCCACAATGAGTCTACTTATATTTGCCTTCACTCGGAGTGCTTTCCAAAATTCAAAATTGCTCATATGCAATTAAAAATAAAAGGATGATGAGTTTTGTCTGAATTGTTTACGGCAAGCATTTCATTGGTGCACGTACTGGAGAATAACTGCAAAAGCTTAAAGGACAAAAGAGGAAAACAAGTCAAAGGCAACACCCACAAACAAATCACGGTCAGCTGCTCCCAGATCCATTTTGGTGAGAATCAAAGGAAAAGAGTTAACCACATGTGGGAGAAAAAGCTTCTCACGTTCAGGACATAGATATCATTTATATCATTCATTTCCAAAGTAGATGAGGCAGAGGTGCAATACAAGTTGGATCAACATGCAGAGTATAGGAGAAGAACAAAACGGAGAGTGTTGCAGCTGGAGAACTTTTTTTTCTTCTTCTTTCCCTTATTTTCTCGGACAAAGCAATTGAGTAATCAATTAAAATTGTAAAACTTGGGTAGTTGGCTTTAAAAACCGTTACTTCAAGTTACTGGAAGAAGTCAATTACTTGGAAATAGGTGGCAGACATGCAAAATAGAAGGTTTTATTTTCAGTTGTAAAGCATACATGTCATGCAAAGAGAAAGTCTAGTGGAAAATATTGTCAGCTGCTTCCCTTTTTCATAGCTTCCACATGCGGCAATTCATTGAAAGCTTCGTATTTGTAATTGTTCTCTATACACAATAAATACATGAAGAGCCTACAGGTTAAAGGATCACAACTTGTTTTATCAAAACTTGCTTTAGCAAGAGCTTTTGTAATTAGAGCATTCTTGAGTTTTCAAACTTTGTGCTAGAACCCTTGGTGTGATTGCTGCGAAGGCTTGGGATTGATTAAAAGGTGGATTTCCGAAGAACTTTGTGTCTACGGTGCTTTGTTGATCACTTCTATTTAAGGTTTTAGATAAACTTTGTGTTATCTCAAATCTAAGTTAGAAATCATTTCTTTCCCGTTCTGCTGAATGCAATGATTTATCTGTTTATTTAATTTGTGTGGATGAGACCAACTCTGTTAATTATTGGTTGATTCAGCATATCTTCCTTTATTCTTTCCTTACTTTTGTTTTTCCCCCTTCTGCAAATATTCCAATCGCAGTTGCTTACTTGCTGCAAATTTGCCCAGTTGTGGTTCACGAGCTGAGGGAATTAAAGTAAAACCCCTGAAAGTAGTTATTAGGATTCACCCTGCAAAATAAATAAAAATCTTACACGGGAGGTTCACCGTTAAATGAAGGAGATTTATCTCATAACTGCCTAGGTTTTACGCTATGCATAAAATCTAGCCAACACACTACTAATAATATTGCTGATGTTAGAGCTATTTATCGGGGTCTGCAAGAGGCTATTAAGTGTGGATGGACTCAAGTGCAGTTGGAATCTGATTCTAAGGTCATTGTTAGGATGCTAACTATGAGTGGGACTCAAAGGAGCTCAAACTGGTAGATTGCGAGAGAAATAGATAAAATTAAAGGTCTACAGGCACAATTTCAAACTTTCCAAATCGTTCATATTCCTAGACAGAGAAATCAAGTGGCAGATGCTTTGGCAAATTGGGGTCTGGGTAATCATGATATAAGCTGCTATGGCGATCCTCCTCTGTGGTGGCCTCATCGAGATCAGGCAGATATGCAGGCTATTCTAAAACTCGACTAACCTTAATGTTTCCTGATATGTTTATTTTTTTGTATAGTGCTCAGGATTGGTCAAATAGCAATCAAGCTTGGCATCGTTGTAATTGTAAAAATATTTCTCCTATGAAATAAAATATGTCTGTTAAAAAAAAAAAAAAAATCAGCTCCATAGTGAGTTCTTCAAGAGTATAACTTGGATCCAAGGAGTGTCCTATGAGATGATCCTTCACAACTTTGTTAGAATACACCACATACCCTATATGATTCCACATGGACTTCCTTTCTATCCAATTGCATGAGATGGAAAACTCAACAGTGATATTAATACTTCTATCCACTTTGACCCTCAAAAGATCACTCGGATCCCATATGCAAATACAATCTTGAACTTGAATCAAAGAATCTATATGCCCTATACTGCAAGTTGTGTCCTTCACCCTTTCTCCATTCTTAGAGTGCTTACCATGATGACAGCAAATATAAAATGGCATAGTATGAAACAACAAATCTGAAAAATGACTTTCCTTTTCATACCTGGGGCTGTAATCAAAATGTTTACCTCCTTTTTCTGATTTAGAAGTAGGAGCTTTTGAGAGACTTTCCCTGACACAACCATTCTTGTAATTCAAAATTTCAGAATTAGAGGCATTGACTGAAACACTCTCCTTACTTGCATGCTCATCACTATAGTTACACTGAAAATCAATCTCATATGGTAATGACTAAAACTTTGCAATGCTTGGAAGATTGATAGGTGCTTCTAGGGCTGAAACAACCTTAATTTTGGATACTTGGCATTCAACATGTAATGCTTCTTCCTTTAAATTGTTTTAATACAAACATTTTATTTATCAGAAGTCATACCTTATTCTATTGAAGATCCTTCACTTTCTACTTGCATGGTGTATTCCTTTATGGTCTGCTCACTAACTTCTTTCGGATCCAAATTTTCTTGCTTCCTAAAATCTTCATGCTCCGCCATTACAATTAGAGATTTTTTTTCCTTAATTTTTTATATGGATTGTTTGGCTTGAGTGTCTATCAACTTAGCTTCCTTAGCTCTTCTTATCCATTCATCACACCTTTTTTGGATCCCAATTACATCATTTGCACTTGTCTACAATGTGGTTAGTTTCTTTTCAACCACATTCTCTTGTTCTTTTTCTTCCTTCAAGAGAAACTCTTTTGGTTTTCACTCTTTGACAGATTCTTGAGGCTTAGATTTTGACCCTTCTTTTTTATTTCCATCTCATCCATGCCTTTAGATCCTTTCGATATTCTTGCAAAACTTGCAGCATTTCTAACATGGATTTTTTGCACTGTCTCCATGACTCACAAGCTGGCAAGAACACAACTCTGATACTACTGTAATGTCACCTTAGGGCATAAATTAATGAAATTCGGATTTTCCCACAAACCCTTGTGCAAAAATGATAGCGAGCTGATTTTTTTATAATTATTATAGCAACTCCTCAAAAGTAAAGCATCCAAGACTGGAAATAATTGAAAACCCTGAAATATATTTTATGAAAATGCTAAAATCAAATACAATCCAAATTCAAGCCAAATACAATTTTTATGAATTTATTTATCGGCTGCAAATTAGAGAGATGACAGTTGACCCTACAAAGAGAAATGTTGTCGGAAAGAAGATCCAACTGGTCGATGGATTACTTGAAGTAGAAAACAGCCTTTAGCGAACCCCCAAAGACAAACACTGATGAATGGAAAGTTGCAACACCTCCCCAAGGTGAGTTCAGCCCGTAGATAGGTGACATCTGCCCTCAAAAAACCCTGAAATGCATTGAAACTACACTCCAGCCTCCCTGGAAGATGCCCTAGCTGAAATGGCTCTGTCAAACTGATGTGAATCTCAATTGTAACCCCTAAAAGGAAATACCCTGGCAGATTGGAGGGTTTTCCGTCCTCAAATATAGTTTGCAATGGAGGGTTTTCATCCTCAATCGGTGAATACACAAGAGGTTTTCCATCCTCTAATGTAAAAGTCGGAGCAACAACTCAAACCCTTCATAAAAATTATGATAATGGTAGAAGGATGCCAAATGACCCTAAGCGACCTCTTTTTATTTTTTTTCATGGCTCATATCTCAATACAAAGTCCCCAAATAGGACATCCCACTTTGGCATTTTAATTTATTTAAAATAAAGTAATACCTTATTTCAATTAAGTAACGTTTTTTTTTTATTTTAACTTTATCTTATAAAGTCACTTTTTAAATTAATAATAAAACATAAGCACTTATAGTTAAAGTTACTTCTGCATTTAAGTTAAATTATTAATTAACTTCCCCCTTTTCCACCCCATTAGCCCATGAGAAAATACTGGATAGGCTAAGGGTCTTCTCCAGGATTAATCTCAAGAACGAGATATTGCATCATGCTAGCTACAAGCATATATTTTGCAACTCGTGTTGTGTGCATTCCATGAACAATGCACTGAAATACATCAGAGAAATTGTTTGGTTCAAAAAGGTAGTGGTCGATGCTAGGGAGGTGTACATGTTCATCTACAACCACCACACATCATTGGCACTCTCATGCATTTTTTCGAGGAAAGAATTCCTAAATCCAGTGGACACCCGTTAACATTCTACAATATATTAGAGAGGATGTTTGAGCTACAGTAGCCCGGCAACTTATGATCATGACACATGAGTGGACTCGGTGTGGGAAGCCCGAAACAAAGAAAAGAAAGAGGGTGAAGGAGGAGGTGGTGAGAGATACATTTTAGGAAAATGTGAGATATAATCTCACAATTATATCCCTAGTTTTCACCATCATCAAATATGGAGATCTTGGCAGCCCCAACCTTTGGGAGATATATGAGTGCATTGAAAAGGTAGGCTTGGACAGAATAAGGCCACTATTCGGGTGAGGGACCCACTCTAGAGTTATACAAACAACATGTTCATCCCATCATTCAATAGAGGTGGGAGAAACTAAGCGCCCCATTATACATGCTTGCATATTCAGTTCATCTGAAATGGTAATTTAAAGAGGTTTGGTAGAGTTGTCCACTTGTATTTCAAGGATCCAAAGAAGGGATTGTTTAAGTCTCTAAGAAAAATGCATAGTTTGGAGGAAGCATCTAATTTGAGTTATGTGGCACATGTTTACTGAGATTTATGGCTATAGGGATTCAATTAGGATATACAAGACAACATTGGCACAAGACAAACTAGTGAATAGATGACAACTGGATGGGCCTTTAGGATTGTTGCACACACTTTTCATTCACCTCCTTTCCCATGTTTCCAGATCCTCTATTGCTAGAAGGAATTGTTTAACATATGGTTGGACCCACTACGTTAAGTCTCTAAGATAGTGGAAAACCTTATTATTGTACACACTGCCTTCCAAATCATGGATCGCAAGAACCTAAGTAAAAGAAAAGCCAAGGATTTGCAATCAGGATCAGTTGGGGTACCCTTGCAAGAGGCAAATGGTTACAATAGTTCCAGTGATGAGCAATTCATGAATATTCCATCAGATGAATCTAATTTCAGATTTGTGGACTACGATTTTTCGCTTAGGGCATTAGCATGTTGATGTAACATGTATTCTTCTCAACTTTGACCTTGAGTCTTGACAATGTACTTATTAATTTGTAATTTTAGTTATAAAAATCTTAATTTATTATTCACGTTTAAAAAAAGAAAAGAAAACAGTCATTCATTATATTAATATGAAACTTCAGTTACATACTCTACCATGCCAAGCATGTAAGCTATTAGCCATATCACTAGCCTTATAAACAAAAATAACCTTATGAACAGTCATTGAAAAGATTCAAGGTTTATGATTTTCCTGATTTCTTCTTGAATCTTAGTAGACCACCATAAAGGAGGTCACCCATAGCAAAGGATATCATTTTGTCCGGAGCCCAATTTGTCAATCCATCTGCAACCTTGTTCCTCTATCTGGGGATGTATGTAAACTGAATTACTTGGAATTTCTACTGAAGCTTTCGAATTTCACATACCTCCTTAGCAATTCTCCACTGAGGAGGATATCCACTATTAGAATTACTCAATAAGTTCATTATGATTCTGAAATCCGGTTGGATTTTGATCTTCTACCACCCTATTTTAATAGCTTCTTGTATGCCTCTACGGATGGCTTTAATTTCTGCCACATTGTTAGTGGAAATTCCCAAATTTTCAGCAAAGAGGAAATGGACATCTCCTTCTCTGTTACGGCCAATCCCTATTATAGACTATTGGATCAAACGCTTTGTTTAGTAATTTATTGTTTTGACTTTCAAGGTTCTTCTTATTTTAGTTTGCTTTAAGTTATTTTAATTTTTTCCAAATTTATTTTTATATATTATTTTAATATTCGTCCTCTCACCATCCACAAAATATGCATTTTTTTGTCATCCTGGAAATCTCATCCCTGAGATGCACGTAATTATGTAAATAACCCTCTAACTTCCTCCTTTTTAAGCGTATTTCGAGCAAAAAAGGAAGATAAAGAAAGGTGCTAAAGGCAAATAAGTAGACTCACATGGAGTTGACAAAAGAGGATTTTGAGGGGAGTGCTTGATAGAAAAACCAATCTGCTGATGTTTTGGATGAAATTAAATGATAAACCCAAACACACCCCCCGGCCAATAAAACTTCCCCAAATCCTATTATGCTTCCATTATTTGCATATACAAATCTCATATATCCTAGCACTCATGCCGTGATTAGATGGGGGTACATTTGTGTTGAGAATATAGAAGATACTTTCTATCACTTGTTTACAATTACATATTTTAGACCCTCATATGAATCATGTCTATCCAAATCTATAAGTTATGATGAGTTTCAAGTGCTTGAGGTGTAGATATTTGAAGGTAAGTAGAGGTCCATTCTTTGTCAGCGACTCCGGCGTATGGTCATCCTAAGTGTAGAAATCATGTCGTATCATATATATTTGTCATTACATTTGAAAGCATAATGTTGATTCCCAATATTTCAGGGTTTTGGATTTTTGAATTCTCGCATGTACCCTCCACCATATTTGAGTTTAGTTGACTAAAAACCAATAACATTGACACATTTGAGCTTGAAATTTGATGCCACTAGATTTCCCAAACAAACAAAAAAAAACAATTCTAGTTTGTTAGGTTTTTTGGGGTATATTTTTTCAATTTTAAATAGATGCTTCATATATTAACAGAAAACAATGTTTAAAACAAAGGGTTACAAAAGAATTAACTGTACAACAATATGTACAATGAAAATCACAATTTTTTCCTTAAAGAAACAAGGACAACAATGAAATCTGAATAATTCCTAGTTTCAAATTTTTTAGCTTTCCTGATCAAAAAAATTCTTTTGCAAGCAATTGCATTTGAATTTCGCTTCTCCAAGTGTAACAAAAGTCATCCAAATTGCATACCTCATTCCTAAAAACATAATTGCATCTAAGTTTCCAAATAATGAACAAGGAAAAAACCCTCACACAATTCCAAATGCTCCTAGAAGGACTACGTATAAGAGTAACGCAATCACCTGGCAAAGTTGTCCGCCAATGAAGAGGTACTTGAAAAATAGTTGTCATACTAGACTGCACAAACATCCAAGAAGATCTCGCAAAAGGGAAGTCTAACAATAAATGTTTAACATTTTCCAGTTTAGAGAAATAAAGACAAAGGCCATCAGTAAGACCACTTCTAGATAAAACATCCTTTGTAAGAAGACAGTAATATATCACAAGCCAAGAGAAAACTCTAATTTTGTATGATACCCTTATTGTCCACACACTATAGATTCTACATACCCACAAGGCCTCTACATTAGAGGCAATCCATCTAGCATTGAGAACTGATGCAAGAGTGCATTTCCTATGTAACAGATGATAAAGCCGATGCGTGTTATACTGAGAGATGGGAAATTCAAAGATCCATCTCCAATCTCGTCAAATGGGACCTTTCAAATCCAAGTTCAACTTAAACAGGTCCTCCTGAGGAATAGGGTTATGTTTTTTGTAAGGAAGAGTGATCTATAGGGGATAGTGCAAATTACATGCATTAGCATCCCATAAAGTTTTTTTTGTAAGGAAGAGTGATCTATAGGGGATAGTGCAAATTCATGGGCCAATGACCTCCATTCTTTCCAGTTACATGCATTAGCATCCCATAAAGCACTCCAGAAGAAATTTTCTATCTTATTGGGTCTAAGTGCTTGAAACGTGGGATATTGGCTATAGAAATATCCTATATTTCTACATCCAAAGTGGTCTATTAGCTAAATCCCACCCAGTTCAACTACCAAATACTATCGAAGTGAGTAAACCTACAATTTTTTCCAAGAATCCCAGATACTCTGGAGAACAAAAGATCCTTCAATCTGAAAATTATTTGGATCGGCAATAATATCATTGAACCCAAAAGAGCCTATGATCTTGCCCAATTAACGGGTTGAGTATAGCCTATGGCACATGAAACTTTTTCAAGAAGAAGAACCCTCCAAGCACCATATCACCCATTTGGCTGCAAGGATACAGCCTTTATGGGCAATATCCCTCAATCTGAAACCACGTTTCTCCTTGGGCATAGTACAAACAACCCAGGACACCATAGGAAGACCTCGAGTGCCACCATATTTGGACTGGAGATAAGTTCTTAATATATTTTCAAGGCAAATAAATTGAGCTTTGGAAGGATGCCAACATGACACACAATAAATCTGAGACACTTGCAATATTTTTCTCAACACTATCAATTTACCTGCCAAAAAAGGTCTTTGTTTTGCCAGAGAAGAAGTTTATTCTACAACCATTGAAGAACCTAGTCCACATATTAACTGGGAAAAGATCCAAGCCAAAAGGGATGCCTAAGTATCTGATAATAACTCCAGGATGAACAAAATTCCACTTAGTTGGAATCCAAGGAGGTAAAATATCCCACCCAACAAACCAAAACTCAAATTTATGATGACTAACTATGGCTCCAAAGACGGTGCAAAAGGTATCCAAGCAATCCTTGGCTCCAGCAACCGCGTTTTGGTTGCTTGAATAGAAAGAAGAGAGTCGTCGGTTGTTAACAATCTGTGAACCATCAAGAAAATAAATGCCCTCAAGTCTAGAATGTGTTCTAAAAGACTCTCTTCATTGGATTTCAATAAACTTAAGAAATATGCCTATTTCCACAACATTTCACCATCATCTTATATCTACGATGAAGACAATTTACTACTAGAATCATCATGAAGTTGACCATAAGGGAGGGGATAAAATCTCTTAACACTTTACAATATATGCCTGAATAATTATGAATTATTATATATCCAAAGTGCTTGATTGAATCCTAATACATTAATTGTAATTAACTCTTAGTAAATAAAACACAATCTATGTGTTTATTAGACGACTTAAAGGTAGTTTCTATCTATGTTCCTTTCCACATCTCCTTGAAAGTTATAATTGAAAGGCTGTGAGGTCAAGAAATGGGGAAGCAAATAAGAGATTGTAACAGTATTCATCATTCTATACAAATTTTTTATTCAAATAGTAAAAAGATGAGTTTCCGCCATTTTATAATTTGTAAAGAGGGTTGAGGGATTGTGTAAAAGACATTGCTTTGGTGGGTTGTTGGAAGGAAGGGTGCCACTTACCAACACATATGGTACCCCGACTCCTCTCAGTTAAGTTTGTTTCTTTGCAAGTTATTTTATTTTTCTTAAGTAGTTTACTTTCTCTTCTTATTTGTTTTTGTACACATTTGTTAGCTAATTGTAGATAGTAGTGCTGGAGTGTGCATATATTGCACCTGTGCTTTGTAAGTTCCTTCATGCATTGAATTTTTAAGTGAATTGCCATCAGCTTGATAAATATCCTGTTCCCTTGAGAATGCTTACAAATGCACTTTTTATTCCATTAAATGTTGGAAGAGAAATAGCATACCTTGTTGTTCCAAAAAAAACATTTTGTACCCTATGTATTATTAGCAAATCAATTTTTTGGGAAGAACAATTAGATTTGCAACAATGTCCCCGACAAATTTATTCATCCATTCTAAGGAGAGGTTTACTTTATTCCACTAGTGAAGTACATAAGGGTAGAGACCCACCAATAAAAGTGCAATAAATTGTATCCTTTTTGTGACTCTCTCATTTATTATTATGCCATTGTAAATTTTTCCTTTTCTACAATTTTTTGAGCTAAATATGTTTCAGATTGACTGTTTTTCAAGTTACAGTTCATATTGTAAAATCATATGGTTATCATTTTCCATAAGCACCTAGTCATATGAAGACACAATGTGTCCCTAAATAAGGGCTAAGAGACACCAACAAAAAGACTTGTTTTATGATACTCATTTTAAACAAAATTTTAGTCTCAAAAGCGAGGGCACTATTTACATCCAAAGATGGGTTTTCAAGAATATTTTTCTAGTCAACGTGTGGAAGCATTAAGAGTAACACCACTCCATGCAGTTCAAATCTAGGTATATGCGTGTGAGCTAGTTCTGAACATGTATTTAATAAATTGATTATTTATGCATGCATATTTACATCATATCTATAGGATGGAAACTTTAGAAACAGAATACAAAAATATCACACACATTGTAGTATAGAGCGTTGGAAGAACAATCCATGCTCAAGATCACAAAGGTGCTGGTAGCTTAGTGGTAGGGCACACAGAGAGGTCCTAGTTTTGAGTCCTATTTACTTCATGGAAGAAAAATATGGCATCAAAGCTAGACTAGAAGTCCCCAAAAAATGAGGATTAAGGAGAGCATTCAAGAAAATTCCACGCTCCAAACCGAAAATGGGCCAGCAACTCAATGTTAGAGCACCCATCATGCTCTTAGGGAGCCTTAGGTTTGAGTCCTAGCTGGTCCATGGAAAATAACAGTTATCACTTCACAATAAAAATAACATTTTCCTATAATGTCCCCTTTTCCAGCTTGAGAGCCTGATTTTGGACTTCTTGCCATTCCCTTTCTAGGGCAACACAATGGAATGAGGTGGGGAAGGGATTGAACTCTCATTGCATCTTTCTTTTCTAATTTTTGATGTTTCTTTTTATTGTTTTCTTCTTTTTAGCAGGTTAGTTGGCTTGGTGATATTTAAAAGCTAAAGAAAAGATTAAATTAAGCCTAAAAGAGGTCGGTCATGCATGTTTGAACTTTGTTGCCAAGATTGGGTTTTAAAAGAAGATTAAGGACTTCATTTGCACGCATCTAATTTTGACGAATTTACTTGAAAGTGATCTTTGGGCTATGAGTTCTTAGCTCTCTCCACTCTTAGGCGAAAATCCAAGTGTGTGGCTCTTTCCAAGAAAGACGAAAACCCTTCTTGTAGCTGGTTGGAGGACGGAAACCCTTCATACCTTGATTGAATTGAAGTCATATTGCAGATTTGGGCATTATAGGAGAAAAGAAGTTATTTTCATATTTTTGCATGCATTGACAAGCCTCTCCTAGTTGGAGCGACTTATCCTAGTGTATCATTTGGTGCATTCTAGGGCACATATCTACTATTTTATTTCATAATCAGATTTGCTATAATTTATAAAGCCATAATCAATAATTCTTTGTGGAGGTTGGCGTTTGAAAACCCTCATTTCATAATTTTCTTGGAGCTGTACTTCGCTGGTGGTTAATTAATTTCCAGCAGTGTTTTGGATCAGATTTTGTATTGAATATTGGTTTGGTTGATGCCTAAAGTACATATATCTATTTTGGCAAAGTTGTTTGAAGAGTTTCAAGTGTTTTGTACTCATTTTTGCACCGCTGTCCTAAAAATCCGATCGCTGTTCTAAATTTGGGTTTTAATTTTCAGTTTATTGGTTTGAGAAATCAGATTTGATAATATTTGGGTTTGTGCTAATTCCCTACTTTTCAGTTTCAGTCCCTTGAAAGGGATATTACATTTCAAGCAAGCTCTGACTTTAAGGAAAACTCCATGGTATAAGAGCGCTTGAACTATGCAGGGCATGAACAGATTGACTCAATACATAACACAATTTAGATACACCTTATTTTCTCTTACTGATGGTATTGCTTTCTACAAGATTTGTTGGCGCATCAATTTCCCTGAGCTGTATGTCTCTAGGAGTACACCAACATCAGGATTGGCCCGGCACCATAGAACAACATTTTCTTGAAGGATTCAATCATGAAAGTTCTTTCACTACTAACACCATAATCACTAGTCATCTATGACATTTACTTCATCTTCTCCTCACTAGGTTCAATATGTTCTCCTACTTCTAGCCCTCTTTTTGACACTTTGCCAGCACAGCCAAGCATCAATTGGCATTGCACTGAATTGATGAGCGTCCTGCAAAAACTGATTTTTGGATCCCATTTAGGACTTAACCAGCATATTTATAGGGTTCCTAATTGTTATTTCTACAGACATAGAATATCAAATCTCTTCGCTCCTACCCATGCTCACAACCATCTTCCTGGTAGGAAGAAGAAGACTATAGGGTTTAGATGAGCTTCTGACACCGAGGGACCACAAGTATTGATGCATAATGAAATGTTCATTTGTAAGATATCAATAAAAGGAGTTACTACCTAGAAAACGACACTCTATGGACAGTAGTGCTACAAGCTGTGACATGTGAGAGACTAATGTTAGCCTGACAAGTTTTAGCCTTCTTCACGAAAGTATCCTTAACCCTCAACTATTTCCATGGTTTTGTACAGATTCGGTTGAAACGATCATGTTACCAATTATGTTATCACGTAATTTGGAGATAAGTGATAGATCTCTGTCATATGGTCAAGGTTATCACTTGGGGATGCATCATCTTTTACACAGAAAGGTCGAGTGGTCCATTTTCATAGCTGATTAACAATAATACTGCCTAGTGTGGTATACCCCTTCTGTACAACCTTTAGTTTATGGACAACCCTATGCTAGGACCACAACTAAGCTGGCACTTTCAGTTACTTATAGATCATTGCTTCAACAGTCCTACTGACACCCAAGATCTAGTTGTGGTACTTCTACTTTATATTTACATTGGATATTGTGTACTAGATTCCCCTTACAGGTTTGAGTTACAACCTCTTGTGCAACGCGGCCCTCTTCTAATATGCCCCATACTGACTATTGTGGACCGGCATTTTGTGTTTGATCTAGAATAGAGGGGAATACCTTTTCCTAGTGTGTTAGAGGATCTCTCCATCGACTACTTTAGGCGTACATACACAATTGGACTCCCAATACAATCAATTTACATAATGATTGCAGTTTGTGAAAACACCAGTTTACGTATCAGGTTGATGATGCTGAACATCACTGGTTATCCTGGGGATATTTAGGTTGCCTAGACTTCTGCACCTCTCAAACTAATTCTGAGATCCTGTCATCTCTTGGGTGTCTTGATCAGTCTATCACAGTGATTGGGTAAATATCGACATTGGTTGTGTTGACCAAATTAACCCCCAGCAGGTTATAATGTGACAACTTGGAAATTTGAGGCTTTGGTACTTAGACTCTCAGAGGCTGTCTGGTTGCAAAGACAAGTCGCATTTCAACACTTTTTTTGCATCTTAATGTAATGCGCGGAATTCTAGGATACACATATGTTCTTCGCAGGTTCTCCTTCTCATAAGGGGACAGTTCCTCCAGTTGATTCCGCATACTCTCCATAGAATCCACGAATAGCCAATAGGAGCTAGCAGAGTACATGAGTTAGGCGAATGGATTACATCTAGAGGCTAAGATGCTTCGTGACAAAAGTATGCAGGAATATAGTCGTAAAATGTCCTGGTGAAGGCCTGTGATACACGTAAGGAACAAGCTGCGAGGTACCGCCAACTAAATCTTAGAAAAAGTCATAGAACAAAAGGTCCTAGTCTTCAATACGTGGTTCTTCAAGGAATTCGTAGATGTTTCGCGAGTTCTCCTAACCCGCAGAACGAAGGAATAAGAAACAGAGCGGTCTAATTTTCGTATTCAAAGAAGCATTCTAGACCATTTGCTGGACCTGTGAAGTGTAGAAGCCAAGCGGGAGACAAGCAAATAGAAGGCCTGAAGCAGCTATCTCCTCGGGAACAACAGGAATACGAGGCCGCAGCCTTAGCAGAACTGAGAGCCACCAATACAAAAGAAAAGACCCTAGAGAGAGAACTTGCGAGTGCCGTATCCAAGGTTTAAGAAACCTGAAGTCCACAAACACGTTAAAATGCCACGAGATCAAAGCAAAAGGCCACCAAACAAGAAAACATATCCACATAGCAAAGTAGCAGAACTATAGGGAAGTCACGTGGAACAAAGTGATACTTGGTTTTTTTACCTATTTTCTCTGGAGAAACTGCAGAGCTGCCAAATTTTATGAAATCAGTGGCATTGGAAAGAAGTCTCTCCAGGGCTTCATTAATGGCAATAAAGAAAATTTGTAAATTACATTGAGTATATATCGGGGTCAAAAGATTGAAAACTACGGGAACTTCTCCAGGGATGCTTACATATTGGTTGCACTATGTACTTGTTTAAAACGTGCAACCCGCCTTCTACATTGGTTGTCCTATATTCAATGATGAATTTTCTTTTATTTCTCATCGCCTCGTCCTAGATTTGAGATCAAATGACATGGACACAAGTTGGACCCTGTCAAGGCGCTCATGTGCGTTGGCAAGATATTGATTGGTGTTTGGTGTGTGGTTTCCTGGCGCATTCCCCACAGGCTCTTTTCCCTAGAGACCATCTTTCTTCTCCAAACAATTTTATACGAGTATGAGGCTCACTCTCATTAGAAATTTCCTAGGTAATCCTAATTGATGCCTCTTTATGTGTATATTATCACCATGCCAAAATGGTGGTAATGACTTCCTGTGAGTTCTAGGCCTCGTTATTTGGTCTCTGCAAATGTATTTTCACATTTTCGCCATGAATGTAATTTCTATGTGCAAAAAAAATATAGAGCAACATTACATCTTAAAGTGATTCATGTGCTCTTTTCTGCCCCAGGACTCGATGTTTATTGCAGATTAAAAGCCTCTTCATTCTTCCTCTGATATGTTGTAGTGTTTTCTACTTGCGGGGTTTCCATTTTAGTGAAGTTGACTAAATGCGTGGGCAGGGGTATAGTTTGAATCAAAAGACGAGTGACAAATAAAAGTTCTGTAGCAAAGTTTGTCTACCCTAAAAGCTCCATACATTTTCTTCCCTTTCTTCTCCTCGTGGAGAGTGATCACCCCCTTTCTGGGTGCTATCACCAGCATATTTTAGCTTAGGGCCAGTTTTCTACTCTCCCTTTCTCTCTCTACAATGAGTCCCTCGTGAATGCATAGTTTAGGTTTAGATACCCGTTTTGCTCAGAAGTTGTAGGAGTAGTTTTAGCATTAGGACTTAGTCTTGAGGAATCATTACTTCATCTACCGAGGTTGATCTCAAATCATGCAAGGCACTCCTTATCATTGTTGAGATCATTACCATATGTCTGTCCAGAATTCTTGATCTGCCATGATCAAATCCTAGGGTGCATGTTCTGACCTACAATAGGTTGTAAGCACAAGAGTGTGTATCAGAAGCGATGATGTTACAAGCACAATATTGATTAAAAGTGGTCAAATGTTGTTAGGCATCTAGTACAGATGTGCAATGACTTGAATTATAGAATATGTACATTGAGATAGAAAGATCAATGTGGTTGAATATAGCCATGATGATGTCCAGCATGGCTAGTAACAGGTCCAGAGATCAGAGGGATAGCTGAAGGAGGAACATTCATAAGTCTTTGTGTCAGACTAGTCCTGTAGGGATTGCACTAGGCAGCAAAAAGTGTCTTCGACACAGGTTGAGCAATGCTAGAAGTACAAGTGTCGCAATTGGCAAGTTGCAGTGGTTGGACAATTGGATACGCTTCAAAGTCTTAGTACTTCACTATCATCTTTAGTCCCCTTTGGATCAAGGAGGGTTTATTCGATTGTAAGTGAGTCCAACAGTTCTAAGCTACAATTTGTTTTGTTAGTGGTTAGGTTGCATGGAGCATGTATCTCCTAGTGAAGACACCCCAACTACTCTAATTTCCCATTATATTTTATCGTGCCTGTCAGTAATAAGCATAGGACAAGCATCTGTCAAGTTAAATTACATAAGGCCCTGGTTAGCAAATATTAGGTAGTTGGACCTGTCAGGGGCAGTTTGAGTTCCATAGAATTACAAATGTTGTTCTTTAATGACTTTAATAATGCTATTTAAAACCTATGCAGTAATGTGTAACTATGATCGATGCAACTCGGAATACCTAGCTTTGTCTATGGTTGTAGTTTGCAGTGTAAGCTTGTTGAGCCTATTAAATTGAAAGCCTGAGCAACTCGCAGGAAATTGCTAGGGCTTGACAGATGCCTACTGTGTAGAATTATATTCAGGGACCATGAGAGAGTCGCGGTTGTTTCAGTACTTGATCCACCTTAGCATAGATGACTAATAACATCAGTCTTCAAATGCTTGTGATCTAGAGACCAAAGTCCAGAAACTTAGGCAGTCTCTTTAAGGTAGTCAAGAATTTGTTATATCAATGGTACCCTTCTCAGCTATTTGGAAGACTTGTGAGCCCATTCCTCTGTTATATAATGTCCCCCTTCTCCAAGCTAGTTCAATTTGGAAGACTTTGAGCCCATTCCACTCCCCATGGGCAAGAAGGAAATGAACAAAGGTAGTAATTTTCATGTTTTTCAATTATTTTCATGAGAATTGCATTCTTCTTTAATAGTTTTCTACATTAAGTTAGGTCGAATGGGTTAAGAAGGTGAAAAGCCAAAACGAAAAAGTAAAATGCAAAAATGTATCCATTATGAGGTTGGTCCTAATTGGAAGCTTTTCTAATTGAGTTTGGTGCCACAACAAGGTATAAAAGGGGTCGCTTAGCTCGTTTGTGCACCATCATCTTGACTAATCAATTAACTTTGCATGGTTTTTGGGCTGATTGCTCAATTACTTCCACTTAAGGACGAAAATCCTTTCGTGTGGCCAACAAGGAGGACAAAAACCTTCCTTGCTTGATTGAGGAGCGACAACTCTTCAATTTATTGAGGATTCTCCATCCTGGGGTTTCCAAAGTGCTTCAAGAAGATTGATGTTGCAGATTTTCAGCTAGGGCTTGAGTTCTACAGTGCTTTTCAGCCCCTCTTCTAGGGGAGCAACCCACCTAGGGGAAGAGTCTAGGTAGTTTCTAGAGCCATGGAAATATTCCAACTCAACCATCATTGCATTCCTCATATTTTTAGCAACCGAGAATCTATATTTAAACTTCATTTTTGGCCTTGGATTCATTCATTTCCAGCCACTTTGTAAGCGTGCTCTCTGTTGTCATTTTACTTAACTTAAATAATTTCCAACTGGGTTTTGAAGGCTGATTTCTTGGTTAATATTGGTTCTAAAATATTTGTAAGATGCCCCTACATGTTTTTGATAGTGTGAATGATGCAATTTTGAAAGAGTTATTGTTTTTTTCATTGTTGCTAGTATAAAAATCAGACTGTTGTTTACGTTGTTGTCATAATTTTCAGTTGGCTGTTATAAAATTCAGTTTACTATCTGATTGGAGCTTGTGTTATTTCCTTTGTCTTTCAATTAGAGCCCGAAAAGGGACATTACAGTGGTATCAAAGCATCAATCTTCCCAGCCTAGAAGGTATTCATTCAAAAGGAGAAGATAAAATGACGAATATAAATTTTGATGATGCCAAGGGCATTGAGAGGTTTGCCCAAGGGCAAGAGAGGTTAGCTAATATAATGGTACGGCTGATCCATAATATGCATCCACGAAGGTCCTTCAAGGGCCAACAACAATTTTCAACCACTGAAATCCGTGATGGATCCGATACAGCTAGAACTTTTCAGCCTACCTTTCTCCCAAGGGAAGGAGTTATTACTGGAGGTGGATACAAAGACATTCGGTAGGGCACAATATTATGGCTAGCTATGAAGAATATAGGGTTTTTTCGATTGAGATCCATAGTGCTATTTCACTTTCCGAATTCATAGGGGTAAGCAAGGGAAGGGTAAGCAAGGGAAGGTCAAGGCCGGAGCCTAGACCTCATGCACCACCGAGGAATGTTCAAATTGACCTTTTTGAGGGTTTCAACCAAACCACACCACATTGTAGATGGCTGAAATTTAAATTGGCAGCCAGACTAAAAGGGTAAAGATACTAAGCGACTTAAACCCTATCACCACAAGAGCATGCCAAGGAGCCAATCACCTCAAAAGGGTTTCTCTTGGAAGAAGACCATGAACTCAGCCAAAGTATTTTATATACCATATATATCATGAGGTATAGGATATATATTATGGAATATTAGCCAAGAATCACAGAAGAAATGTTGAATTTGAACACGCATGCTGGAGAGAATTAAATGGTTGAACTAGAAATTGCAGCCACAAGGTTACAAAAGCTATGAAATATGGAGTCTAGAAACCCTCTAAGAAACTCATCAAATGTTCAAAACAAGGCCTTTAAAAATCATGATACAGAGATCAGCATTATGAAACTAGATTTCTTTGCATGCATTAACTTCACCAATAAACAAGCAAACCTAGCATATCCTAAGGTAGGTTGCTCCACCCTAAATAATTCCATTACTAGCTATGTAAATTAACCTAATAAATCTCTCAGCAATCAGCTCTGTCCACTTCAAGTGATCTCAAAGGTATTTGATGAATGAGAGTTCACCATTCATGGCTTCACCCTTCAATGAAGCCTCATAAGAGGGTTTTGAGTCCTCAAGATGCAATAGAACAAGGAGCAACATAGCTCACAATGCCCAAGTAGAATAAAGCTGTTACTCCTAAGTCTAGATGCAATAGTTTATGCCTCTAAAGGAGGAAGTCTCCTTTTATAAGTGAGGGGGGTCTTTGTTGGCTACCATTATAGCTTTCTAATTCCAGAAAATGGTTGACTTTTGGTGCATAATGCAAGAAATGACACTAAAGGAAATATAAAAACTATTAAGGGTAAAACATATTAGCTAAACCATGCCTCAAGGGTAGTTAATCCTTGATTTTCGCTTCTTAATGCTGATTAGTGAGGAATTAGGAGCCTGAGCAGAGATGTGAGAGGACTACTCAATTTCCAGCTTTTAGGTGGGGAAATAGGGACGTTACAGAGGGATCTTCAGTAATGCTTTGGTAGAAAGTGATACTCTTAGACATTCGATGGCTCCAACAAGAGGGTTCAGTTGGTAGTATGGGTGAAGATTAGCCTAGGGTTAAACCCTAGACCACAGAGGAATAAGACCAAAAGGATGTCAAACCCAAAGGAGAGTTAGATGGGCTCTTGAATGAAGAAAAAGAAAAAACAAATCTACAAGGAGGGGGATAGTTGAGGGGGAGTCCCAAGAAGATTAGTGCTTTAAGGGCATACTACATGAGTCTACAGGTTGAAGCCAAATCTTACCAGTTGATCAATGATGATGTTCAGCTTGTTGGAATTTGCCAAACAACAATCGCAAGAAAGAAAATTGATGGTGTTCTTGACTTTGGTGAGAACCATGATGATGTTCCATACATGTGTCCACAAAATATGGAAGGAGTCAAGGTGGGAAGATCTTCACTTGTTGAAGAAGCAAAGGCAAAGGAGGGTGAGCTCCTTGTGGGCAGCCCAAGGTATGACAGTGATGACCATATTTCTGATTTGTTGTTTCTTCCTATGTCACTGCCATATTTTTGTCATCATAGAAAATACTTTAAGAAGCACGATAGGTCTCAAAGGGACAACTTGCAGCCATGGGTATGTTGTTTCTTCTATTCAAGGCCAAGATTGCTTTGGCATGGGTGGTCTTTGGAAGATCAAGGTAAATGTCATCTCTTGCACTTGGATTGAAAGGAAATTTATGAGCAATCATCTAGGGTTTAATGTGCATTCTAACCACATTGTGAAAGGATCAATGTTCTCAGTCAATACAACACTTCATGGGGGCTAAGTAACACACATGAAAACAAGATCGTAGGGAATGGCCAAAAGAAGATAATTCCAGTTGGATGCTTAAGGTGTAAAGATGGTAAGCAAACTAGATGTTATTTTTATAGTCAAGATTGTATGAATCAGCTTGCTATGGTTTTGTGGGACTCAAGTTACTTTCAAGATTGCCACTTTTGGATGTATGTGAAGGTTATGGATAATTCATCCACTGAAAATATAAATTCAGTTGCATGGAATATAAATTCAGCTTGCTACAAGGTATGCAATAATTCAGTTTTCATGAACCGAGGTGAAGTAATGTATCATGTTATTGTTTGGGATTGGTTCTGTAAAACACACCTAGCAAGAATGCCTAATGAGACATGGATTCAATGTGATTTTTGTGGTGTAAGTCATCCTTCTAACACAACTGAGATGAGCTTGGGAAATGTGAATCATGAACCCCGAATCATTGTGGGAGTTGTCTTGAATCTTGTGGTTGTTATGACCAACATGTACAGCTTGTTCCACAATTTATTTGCAGCCACCAAGTGGATTTCGATCACAAGGAAGAGGTGCTCTTCTCCTAGTGACATTGATAAGGTATGTGTAGCTATCACAAGATGTTTGTTGGCCACTACAACTTTGAATTTTAGTAAGAAATGGCAATGCTTCAAACATGCTTGGGGCAGCCTGAAAGAGACTTTGAATAGTGCTGCATGTAATGGAAGGTATTGAAATTCAGCCAAAGGTTGTCAAGATAGGAGCTTGCTTGGCATCATATAGTCAATTTAGTCAACATGAAAAGATTGGCTCAATTATGTCTTCAACAATTTCTAAGGGTATTCAGCTGAATGTTAATACAACCATAGCAAACTTCATAAAGATGGGAATGAATGCTAGAGTTGTTTGTATATACCAGGATGTGACGGGGAAAAATAAAGTGGTTGGGGATGCTCTATCTAGGAAGCCAACTCCTTGTTCATTGGATGGTGCAAAGGTTGAAGAAGCTTCATTGGAAGAAGCAATCAAGAAAAAAACTCTTGTTTTCTTTAATGAGTTTGTTCCATGTGCAGGTACAGGTATAAATAAGGAAGAGCATATTGAGTTTGTTATTAGCCCAAGCAAGTAATGATGAATATGAGATTGCAGCGGAAGATGAAGAGATGTCTCCACAAGCCCAAGAAGCGCACCGGAAAGAAGCTGATATGGCAACCAAGGTAAAAGAGTGTTCGACACAATTGGGGCAGCAATGAGAGTGATTTTTGGTATAGCTGTCATCACCTTCACCAGCCACTTGATTACTCCTTTTGCTCTCATACAAAGGAGTTTACAAGTTCCTTCAAACACGGGGAGGAGTTCTTTTCAATTGGTGATGGTTAGTATGGGATTTTCAGTGCTTGCATGGTTGTTCCCAGCCCCTACATTGCCTAAGTTGTTGATTTTTGCAAGAAAATTCCACTTTGGTATCTGCTATACCTTTTTCATGTTGATGGGCATGAAAATAACAAGTATAGTACAGTTGTTCCCAGCTAAGGACAGCTGTAAGTTGGTACAAATTAAGGAAAAACTCTTGATAAAAAAGCTTGGAAAGAAGGTTCTTTTTATGACAACCACCAAGGTACTTAGTTGGGTGGAAACCCAAGTATGTTGTGGCTACTGTAACTCACTTCCAGCCCATCTACAATCTGATTTTTATCAGGTTACAGCAGTTTGAAGGTTTTGAGTATAGATAAGTATGCAAATAACAAATTTGCTAGAGCTGTTTTTGAAGAAGAAAATGAATACAAAAGGTGTATGAGCTTGCTTTTGCAAGAGCTCTTTCATTTGACAGGTACATAATCTAGATTATTGGAGCATTACAACATATTTCTTCACTTTGACATGATGGTACTTGGGCATGAGAGCTTGCAATTGCTTGTGGGCAAGCAATTTTGGGAGGGGAGGACTGTAATGTCCCCTTTTCCAAGCTAGTTTGATTTGGAGACTTTGAGCCCATTCCACTTCCCATGGGCAAGAAGGAAATGAAAAAGGGAAGTAATTTTCATGTTTTTTCAGTTATTTTCGTGAGTTATTGCATTCTTCTTTAATAGTTCTCTACATAAAGTCAAGGTTGATTTCTGGGTTAAGAAGGTGAAAAGCCAAAAGTGAAAAACTATAATAAAAAGTATGAATGGCCCTAATTGGGTTTGGCACCATAACAAGATATAAAAGGTCTTTTCCTTGGTCGCTTGGCTTACTACTTTATGCATTTTCATGATTAGCTGTCATAAAATCCATTAACTTTGCATGGTTTTTGGGTTGACTGCTCAAGTTACTTCCACTTAAGGGTGAAAATCTCACTTTGGTGTGGCCAACAAGGAGGACAAAAACCTTCCTTGCTTGATTTTAACAGTGCAAGAATCGAATTTAACTCTTTTTCAATTTATTGAGGATTCTCCATCCCGAGGTTTCCAAAGTGCTTCAGAAAGATTGATGTTGCACATTTTTGGCTAAGGGTCCGGGAAGATGTAGCAGCAAAAACTTGCATCCCCTCTCCTAGGGGAACTTTCATTCCTTGTGGAAAGATTTCAGGTGTCGTTTTCTCTAAAAAGTGCATATTTTCTGCGAGCTGCTACAATTGATGGCCATCATTGCATTCTTCAAATTTTTAGCAGCCGAAGTCCATTTTTGCACATCATTTTTGGACTTGGAAGCAACTCATCTTGCAATCACTTCTGAAAGAATCATGAGCTTTGATCGCCTGTAGACTGATTTATTTAATTTTCAACTAGGTTTCAAAGGCTGATTTGTGGGTTAAAAATATTGGATAAAACCTGGTTCTAAAATATTGGTCGCAACCTGTCGAGCTACATGTTTTGGTTGATGTGAAGGTGCACATTATTGTAATAGCTACTTATGAAATCAATGAAATGTGATATTATCTGCTGCTGTTATAAATGTGAATCATACTGCTTTCAACTGTTTTTATATATTTTCAAAATGTATATTTCTCAAAATTCGAATTTAATCACAAATTTAGGTTTGCTGATTTTTTTACCAGTGAATCTTTTCCACAAATTTAGATCATCGGCAAATTCGACATTACGAATTCGATATTGTTCAACTTAGACTATATGTAGCATTTCTACTTTAATTTGTTGCCCTTAATGCAAGCATGGATGCTAAGCTTCCCATCAAATCAAAGGCTTAACATTGAGTGGTACATTGAAATCCCCCATTTTGGTATGCTACAACAAGTTATAAGGCAGATTTGCATATGATAATGGTAAATACACTCCTCGCAACTCGCAAGGACCAGTTCAATTTGTTCGTTGAGGTCTCTTCTCCTACTTCTTGTCTAATAGTTTTTGTGCAGGATATTTAAAGAGCTACATGGAAGAGTTATGCAAGAGAAAAGTGATCAATTGTGGGGGCTTAGTTATCGGACGAGTTTCTCAAATATGGTGTATCTTTGAAAGGTTTGTGATGGCCATCATAGAGCTATCCCTCATGGAATATATAGGGGTTATCAAGTATGCTAGCCGAATGATTGCATTTATCCCATATAGGGCCATTTCAACCATAGTAGCTTTGATAGTTGATCCAGAGATCAATTGAGATGGGAGACAGAAATTTCTAAACATAATTACATCTAACAAGGATCATTACAATATGATAGAAGACTCCGAGAGATTTCCGTCTAGGAAATTAGCTTATGGACTCTTGGCAAGCAACGGATTTTATTTTATTTCTTCAAGTAAAATTCTAATAGACCAGTTCCCAGTTGTTTCTTGCAACTTTAGGAGGTCATTTTGGCCAATCCAGTTGTGACACGTTTGTTTAAAGCCGTTTCTTGAGCAAGTGCAGTTAGAAATTGTTTTGGGAATTTAGACTTCGACAACTACTTGCCAAAACAGGTAAGAAAAGCTCAATTGTCTCAACATGCAAGCTTTACTAAACAAGGTCTACACATTTTTTTATCGGAGGTGCGCTTTTGCCGCCGTTACGTCATTCAGTTATAAACACAATTTCCTCTCCAACAAACTAAACAGAATATAAATGGATATCCAAATGGTGCAAGTGTAGAATCTAGTGCCAAAAACTTGGTAAATGGTTACTAGTATCTTATGCGCACCACATGTTGAATTCGAACTCTTGAACTGCACCAGATGAATGATAGGTAGCCTTACCAGTCCACTGCCATACCATCCCAAGTTTCATAAATAGGAGATACTTCCATACTCTGAAGGTTACTTTGCAACTCTATGTCTGCCATAGTCCACTATGAAGAGCTTGTTGTCGTACATACTGAGTTGATAGCTTGGGTTGAAGCAGTATAAGAGCAAAACCAGGTCTGGAAGCAAACTGACAAACTGCACATCGATTTAGGGCGCTGCAATGTAGAAACTGCAAAACATTTGTGCAAAATGCAGTCATCACAGTCATCACGCATGCCCTACAACTACAATCCATTTTGTCACAGTAAACATTGAAATTTTGAGGGAGAACTACAGAGACAAATTCAAACCTTTTAACTAACCGAGATACTTCGGTAATAAACGAAAAAATACATGCACCCATGCATGTTATTAAAAGCTGACAAGTTCTCAATAGTGCTTCTAAGAAAAAATATAACAGCAAATACACTCCAGATTTTTGTCAACAATTTCAATTCTAGATGCAATAAATAACCAAAAATCAATGTATCGGTATGCATACGTTAAAATGGACAAGTATGAATTTTTTGAACCCCGTAAAAAAAATATGGTGTTGTATATTCCAGATCGGTCCACATTGAACCTATGGAATATTTGCATATTTTAAATTCAGCATTTCAGTTTGGCAGTTCGGCAAATTTGGGTCAATACAACAGTTTTAATGCTCCTTGGTGGCTATATTACACATGTTGAATCTACTTGTATATGATACATGTAATTAGTTCAATGTTAATAAACGAAGGCTGTATAACTTCTATTTTCTTGGTTTCAATATCCACGCTAAACAGTCAAGATTCATAGAGGATCTAATCAACGTCTTTGACGGTAGTGCATAGTAAAACCATTAGAGCGGGTTAGATGTTGATGACTTCTTGCATTACCATTATGAATTTTGGCACCAATTGTGACAAGACATTTATTTGTGCTCGGTCAGGCGAGAAAATATAATCTATATTAACATAAGCATCTCTAAGGCTGCTTGGTTACGGCATCATCAACCGCCACATCGTTGGCACACTGAAGCTGCTTCTCCTTAGAGTGGCAATATAGTTGAGAAGCTTGTTAGCTGACTCATCTCTGATATTGAAAACATGCCTCTGAGCATCGTTACAAGGACAAGCAATTGGTAAAATTAATCCATTTCAGTGGTGACATGAAGGTGAAAAACAAGTCCGTTTGGAAATCCGAACTCATTCCTCTACCATAATTATACAAGTTCAGGCAAGCAAATTAAGTATGACCGAAAAGTTGGAACATAGTACTTCACCATAGGCAATACATCAGTCAGACCAAAAGAGTACTGTAAGATTGTGTAATGGCTCTTGGGTAACTCTTATTGTGGATCTTTGACACCAATATGATATGTCTTTATAGCTCGGACAGGCAAGAAAATATAACATTAGCATCACCAAGGTTGATGGGTTGATGGCACCACTAGCAGCACCCTTATTTTTAATTTGCTATACAAAAATAGTTGTTTACTTGTGTAAAGCCACTTATATTAATTAATTTGGCTTAACTAGTCATAAATTGATAATGCCTATGGTAAATTGGCTATGCTCCCTTGCTAAGGTCAAATGCTCACATTCGGAATCGAATTTAGTTCACCTCTCTAGCTCTTTCTATGACTTGCTTATCTTTACGACTCTGGGCCAAAGGGGAATAATTCGAAGAAACCTATCAGAGACCAAAATTAAAATACAACCTTCATACTTTATGTCATAACTCCATATTTCATTTTTCGATCTTGCCTGTCCAGCAGGGATACAAAGGTTCAAGATGTGGGAAAAGCATTCAATATTCGCCGAAAATAATACATGAATGCATAGGAAAAATCTTTGCTAAGCTTCGACTTTGTTTTCAATGCTAGATATCTGTTATTGGGTCTCTTCACCTTCCTAAAGGATCAGCCCTACTTAGGAGATATTTCACCTACAAAAGGCTCATTATAAGCAAGTTCAATGTCACTTTATAACTCACCTGGCACTCCTACAAGCTCCTGCATTACAAATACTCATTCCAAAAGCACTCTTAGTTTCTCCTCAGGGATCTGCCCAAATCAGTTGCACATTCAATTAGAGCAGTCCCTACTTTCAAGTTATTTGAAGCACTCAACTAGGTCAAAGATTGTAGCTAAGCTTTCCATTATCCAAGCATTGCAAAAGTCATAGAGCCATGTCTTAGCAAGAGTGGAGTCGACTCCAAGTATTGTTCAAGAGTTTCAAGGAACAGTGTTTGGGAGACCTTCCAGGTCTGATTTTATATGCCATTTGTTGTACTACCATTTTCAACTCTTTTCATCTGCAGATTTTTTGAACTATTTCTCAGTCTTATTTGCCTCATAAAATCTGGTTTTCTTCATATTTTGGCCACTAAAAATATAGCAATCAGTTTAGAGGAAGCACAAATTTATTTGGGTGTTATTTGCATGAATTTTTCCTCCATACCCTAGTCGCACTTCTTATAATTAATTCAGATCTGCAACAATATCAATTGCCACAACCCCTATAAATTTGTTTTTATGTTTGGGAGTGAGAAATAATAATTTATGGGTTGTTTGGTGTAAGTGTATACACATACCCAAGTCGTATTTTGCATAAGCGATTTCAGCTTTGCAGCGTTTCATTTGATCAAAGGTTTAGGATTTGCTAAGAATTTGAGTAGGAGTCAAAATATCCATTTGGGGATATTAAAGTGGTATCAGAGCAATATTCCTCTTACCAGGAGGGTTTTGATTTGATGCAGCCATGGTGTCCCCAGATTTCACCTTGAAATCTAGGACTATCCATTTGAAAAAAAAATTGTTCTTTTAAAATAACGGGTTTTTTTGTGTTTTATAGCCAAAAGATGTCTGTATTATGTTAGGATATTCCCAGTGAATCTTATGAGCCAATTTTGACAAATACCCAGATGCCCAAACTCATTTTATCCTTCCACCAAGTTTCGTCTGCGGAAATTTTTTATTTAATTATTTATTGAAGCAATAATGCCCCGTTTGAAGTAAATTGTGCTCCAGTTGAATCCTGTTGAAGTTTTGCATGCCAGTATTCACTCATCTCAATAGGGTTTTCACCAAGAATGAATTCAGGGCATTGTCTGCAACTTTTGGCAACGTTTTTCACTTTTATTTATTTCTTTTGCGTTTTTCTTCGGAGTTTCTCTGTGAAATTCCCCTAGGTCTATTCCTTGTCCAGCATAGTCTGTTTAATTGCCTAAACCATCTGGAGATCATCCACCGACGCAACACTAGAAGGAATCAGCCTCAAAATGCAAGCTTCTGACCAAAAAAGATGAAGTCATGCACAAAAAGCCTCTCTCAGGCAAGTCGCATTTTCTGGAATGAATGAGTGTAAGCTGCAATGGGATTTTTGGTAGTGGCAGGCAGGCAGGAATTTCTTATTTGCCTTGCAGGGTACTTTTTCCCATGAAGTCAAAGTCACTTAAGCTGCGATGGGAAAATTAGAGCCGGCAGGCAGGCGGGAGTTTCTTACCTACCTTGCAGGGTGAAAATTCTCATTATAAAATAAAGAAAAATCACTTAAAGCACCGATGGGAATTTTCTGCCTGCATGGCAGGCTAACTGTTTCCCACCAAAGAGGTTTATTCACCCATGCAAGTCGCACTTTATCAAAGGAAGCTAATTTTAATACAAGTCGCACTTTTTGGGAGATGACTTAAGCTGCAATGGTAAAATTAGAGGTGGCAGGGCATGAGGGAAAATCTTACCTGCCTTGCAAGGTAAAAAATCCCCATTATGAAAGTCAAATAACTTAAGTGGAGGAAGGGATTTTTAGAGCTGCAAATGCAGGGTGAAATAATTCCATCAAAGTTTGACTTCTTATTTTTGGAAATCAGCCCTATGCCAAAAAGTGCGACTTATTTAGGCATTAAATAATGATTTTAATGGTATTTATTAATAGCTTTTCTGTCTAATTTTGGCGCCAAGGATGGATGGAAAAAGTCAATGCAAGGAGACAAGCCAAAGAGAACTGGCATGATGCATGCTAAAAATAAATAAAATAAATTTATTTAATGGCAACCAGCAGCATGCATTATTGGGCGCCCAATTTGGATGAATAAACATGATTGTTTATTAATTAAATTGCCAGAAATAGGAAGGGCAATTATTAAAAATAGATATGTTGAGGGTTATATAAGCATGGGCTGCCATAATGAAGAAGCAATTAATTCTTTTTGCTAAGGATTGCAGCCCAGGACAAGGTTTTGGCACCAAGGAGAAGGAGGATTTGTGCATTAAAAGTTATTTTTCACTGCCAAGGAAGCTTCAAGATTTGATGCCTAAGGTTGAAATAGCTTGATTTATGCTATGATAATTATCTGCATGTTGCTACAAGTGCCTAGGTGAATTTAAAAATATTTATTCTTGTTTTGCATGCAAGTAAAGCCTCAAATTTTAGGGCAGCAGGCTTCATATGCAGATTTTTGGTGACAGAAATCAAGTATTCATGCTCTGGACTTCATCTTTGTCTGAAATAATTGCAGGAATTCATTACAGGCGTTCATACAGGTGAAAGGGAGTTCAAATCAATGTCAGGATACATTGAATATATCTTCCGAATCTAAAGAAATCACTAGATCTACACAAATTGATCCAGTTACAAAGAATTCCGGCAGGATTAAAAGAAAAAGAACACAAACAAAGATTGATCAGACCAAAGATTGCTCCAGCCATGATGAAGCGAGATGACAGAGAAGGGATCAGCAGAATCATGCATAGCTTCCAGATTTGCTGATATCAATGACACAGACATAGGCCCGGAACCCATCTCCGAAATAATTGACAGATCCAGGGCCGGAAAGACATTTCTCATGCGGGCAATGAAAAGCAGTGGAATTATTCAAGCATCAACATTCCCAGTCACAGTTCAGTTGCCCGAATTTGTCATGGAGTGTGCAAGATCATATCATCCTCTTTCCAGAACAATCCGGCATGTTGCGAGAAAGACAATTATTAGGCTGGATGCATAGTTTATTAATTATTGTCTAAAGATTCCGACACGAACGGTGGTGATTGCAATTAGCATGCTGGATGCAGGCAACAGATGGGAGAAACACAAAGCAGATTGCGTGGGCATAATGAACAACAGATATATGAAGAAGCCCAGGTCCCCATCAAAGTTCCCGAGGACTCTTCCGCGATCCAACTTGGTGCAGGAGGTGGATGATATCACTAAATTGCTTTGCAGGATAAGTGGAGAAGCCAATACTCACAACTTTCGCTCATGGATGTATGCTTTCGTGAGGACTATCAGATCAACAGAGCTGATTCGATAATTCATTGGGCAGAGATCATCAGTGACAGCATCGGTGAGCAACTTCGGAGTGTGAGGCGGACTTACAACTTCAAAATGACTTCATACCTGGTATATGCAGCAGCCTCGCAGGGTATATTTTCCAAGTTGGATAGATGGGGCGTACTGGAGAAAAGATCCTATCTTTGATTGCTATCCACAGTTGACAGTTCCTGAGTGCCACAAAGATTACAAAGCGGTCAACGATGGGTTCTTCTATGAATTCATCTACAAACTAAATAGTGATCTGAAGACCAACTGGGTAAGCAAAGAAGCTTGGGAAGCTGTATCTCAGCATGGCTGCATTTTCATCCAGTTTGCAGACTTCACCTATCTCAGGGTGACTGGCTTTTCGGGAGAACCAGTAAAGTTGCCGAGGTATCCAAATGACAAGTGGGTCATCATGGAGTTGTGCAGACAGCTCGTGGAGATGCATGATGTAATGTCCCTCTTTTTAGATAGTTTGTATCGAAGACCTTTGGCCCATTTTTGTCTACCCGACAGCAAAAGGGTGAGCTCAAGGGTGGCTTAAGTTTATTAACTTTATTATATTGTGCTAAAATTAAAATATAACATTATAAAAAGCACATATTAATAAATTAATAGACTTCACTTTAAATTAGAACTTAGGAAAGTGCAATAAAATAAAAACACTTAATTAAAATGTACTTCCTAAAGGAGAATGTGATTTGGAAGTTCAAGGGTCACTTTCATTCGAAGTCCAAAAGTCATTTTCATGGGAATTCCAAAGGTCACTTTTATGGGGAATTCCAAAGGTCACTTTCATGGGAAGTCCAAAGGTCACTTTGGGTCCCATTTCCTATATAAAGAAGAAGGCAATTTGCCTAGAGGTACGCAGAAATATTTTATAACATTTTCTCTTGCATGAAGCTTAGCTTTTGCATTAAAATTCCAAAGGACGAAACCCCTTGTGGATTTGATCTCTTGTGGACAAAAACCCCAAGAGTTGAGAGGGTTTTTCACTCAAAAATTCTCATTGATTGTAATCAGATTTTCAGAGTTACTTTCAATCATTTCCAGCAGTGTATTTTGAGGGTATTTT
Source organism: Taxus chinensis (assembly GCA_019776745.2). Lineage (NCBI taxonomy): Eukaryota > Viridiplantae > Streptophyta > Pinopsida > Cupressales > Taxaceae > Taxus > Taxus chinensis. The sequence goes on along the minus strand of CM034148.1, from coordinate 838,077,128 downwards.
GGATAATAAATTGTAACAGTCTTCTTCTATTGGATCGACCCAGTTTGGGACTGATTTGGCATGTTCTTTGAGGTATTTAAAATTTGATTTCTATTGTCAAATCATCTACAGATTTTTGTGAAGTGAAGCAAAACAATTTCATAATGTATTAGAGGGTTTTTAGTGGGATTTTTACCAGTTTTATAATCAAATTTCAGATCTGATCTTTGAGTGTTTGTGGGGTCAATAAAAATCATATTTTTTGTATGTTTGACCTCCTAAAATTAGTGGCAATCATTTGTGATAAAGAAATAGTTTTTTGGGGAGCATTTATGTGTATTTTTCCATCAAACCGTAGTCGTCATTGTTGAAGATTTATTGCAGCAGTTAGGATGATCTTGCATGGTCCTATATTTCATTTCTGAGTCTGATTTGGGCCCTAGAAAAACTTGTTTTGCATATTATTGTTGCTACCTAACCCGTAAGTAATTGCATGTTAAGTGTTTGACGAAATTTCAAACGAGTTAAACTAGAAATTTGGATCAGATTTGGGGAAGGGATCTTTCACATGACTTACAATCAAAGCCGCACAAGTCTACAGGTTTCTTTCCAATCACAGTGGGTTATTACAGCTGCCAGAGCATCCACAAAGCTAGAGTAGTCGAAGCTAAAATGTTTTCTGAGTATGAACCTAAGTTCTTCCCAGCACGGTTGAACTTTGACCCATGTGGGGTAGCGAGGAAAACAATCTCCCAGGAATACCCACATGTGCCTTCATTGGAAGACTTTTGGATGAAGTGCAGAAACGAGTATGAAATCAAAAAGAAAGACTTCAGCAGGTTATTGGCGCAACAAGTGTCTGATTATGGTTTGGCACAAATACATGCAGATCTCGCAGATGATGGGCATGTGATACTTGACTCGTATCATCAAATGGGAGGGGATAGAGCTGCACTTCAGAAAAACATTGGTGGCTTCCAAACGACTGAAGAAAGATCTTCCGCAGTTCTGGTTAACACTTCGAACTGGTTGCTGGCAAAGGGGTATTGCCTGGATGAAGCTTTGATGAATCAGATCACAAGCAACTTTACCACGGGAGACTCCAGCAAAAGAAAGCACAAAGGTGAAAGCAGCAGAAGGCTGAAAAAGCTTAAAGTTCACAAGAAGTCTCACATACAGGAGAAGGCCAAATCTATAGCTATCGTGCCAGTTCCAGCTTCTCCAACATCAACTCATAGCACTTCAACAACCCCGGAACCTCAGAGAGATCTTGTTGTTCCTCCTTTGAATCCAGCGTCATTTGTATTTTCTCCTCAACCACTCAGGTCTTCACCTATCCGTGCGAAAAAGTTGAAAGCAAAGATGGCGGAGTTTGAAAAAGCATTATCTTTGGACAATTCAGAGGGTGGCAGTCATAACACGGTGGCAAATTTTGATAGAGCAGAATTAGAGCATGAGATGGTGGTGCATTTGGCGACTTCTCATTCCCCAAGAAGCAACTTTTTATCATGGTTAGATTTGCAAACAACCCCAGAAGCCAAAGAGATCAACTTGGAAGAGCACGACTTTCAACTGCTCTTGAGTTTGGGTGGAAGAGATAGAAGACCTAAAGTTGTCAAAATGACTTCTAGGTTGATTATTGAGGAATTGGGAAAGAAGTTTGCTGAGTTATCTGTTCCAGCAGAACGAAAGCACAAAGGAGAGCTCACGGCAGCTGATATAGCAGTGAACAAAGTGTCGATAGGTCAAACTACCACAGAAGGATTAAAGCAGGATACACAGAAAATAATGAACACTTTATTCCTTAAGCTTGACAAAGAGAAGGCTGAGAGATCCAAGCTTCAAAGGCGGGTGTTCCAGTTGTGAGAAATCATTGCTAAGGTTGTCAAACCTTCCTCTCAGCCCATTTTAGCACATGAGCAAGTGAGTGATCATCTGATGCAGGAGGTAGAAGATGCAGGGGACCAGGTCAAAATTATTGCCCACTGGAAGGAACAAATCATTCACCAAGCTTCAGAGCAATTCGAACCAATACCGGCTGAATTGGAGAACATGCACAGGGCAGTATCTTAGCTAAAGGATATGATGACACAAATAAAAGATGAGAACATAGTTGCTGAAAGTCATCTGGATACTTTGGCTAAGATATACTCGTTGTCAAAGGATGTGCTGATTCCAAAGCAGATTGTGCCTGGCAGATTGGTGGAAAAGGGGAAGCAGTTAGAAATTTCAGTTTCCTTCCGCGTAGAGATCCTCAAGCTCATGCTAAAGAGGATGCAGTTGTTGGAGAGTAAGATGCGAGAAGTGTTGGAGAGCATCCCAGATGAATTACCTACTTCCCATGAGGAATTTATGTTGGTTGTACAGAAAGAAGTTGATGAAGCCACCATACCTTTCACGATGGATTCAATTGGTAGACTCATAAAGCTTCAGGCAGATGTTGAGGGATATGAGCTTGGTTTAGAGAAAGTGAAGCCTAATACTATTGCTTTGTCCAGAGGGTTGTTACAGTTCAAAACCGAGAGAGATGCTATTGTTAAAACAGATGGGAAGATGTTGAATTACATGTTTGACAAGTATATTCAATATTAGAACAAAAAGAAAGTATAAGTGTTACAGCTGGCAGATCTTCTTTCTTCTTTTCTTCCTTCTCTTATTTCTTATGTTCCCGAATGAAAATGTAAAATTAGAGTTATTGGTTTAAAAACCATTACTTTAAGTTATTTGGAAAGATTCTTTAAGATAGGTGACAGATGTGCACAATTTTGGCTTAAACTCCTAATGCATGTCACTAAGAGAGGAATTCTAGGAAGATGACTGCCAAATGTTCCCTTTACTATTTCTTCATGTTCTAGTTTAGTTTCAATTTACCATTTGTATTTTCCCCTCTACACACTATAAGTAGAGGAAGATCCTACGGGTTAAAGGATCGGGATTTGTAATCAGCATTCTTGTGTTCTAGACTTGAGCTGAGACCCTTGATAGCTTTCTACAAGCAAAGGAATAGAGAAGAGATTTCCGGAGAACTTTGTGTCAACGATGCATTCGTCTCGTATTTATTTCTAGATCTATTCATAAACTTTGTGTTATTCTAGATCTAGATCTAGATCTGAAAATTTCCTTTGCTTTGAATTCTATATTTCATGATCTATTTGTTTTAATCTATGTGCATACAATCAACTCTGTAAACTATTGATTGGGTTGCACATCTTCTCTCCTTTCTTCTCGTTTCCTATTATTTTCCACTTTTGCAGATTTTTACTTTCTTTTACAGCTGCTTACTTGCTGCAAAACTGTCTAGCTATGGTTCATGAGCTACATAGTTAAAGTAATACCAACAGATAAATACTAGAAAATGACAAAATCTTACACGGGAGTCTCACCGGTAAAGGAGGGAGTTTTATCTCATGACTGCCTAGGTTTTCAACTGTGCAGAAAACCTAGCCAACAAGCCATGAGAGGTTGGGCCACACAGATATTACACAAGGAGGCAAGCACGACTTGTAGCTGATTTTGGAGTTGGCACTATGGGTGATAGACGGGATCTCATAGCCCTCCTCGAGATGAGCAAGTGGATCTAGATAGAGAACTTCTCACGGTTATGGTAAACTCTCAGCAACGTTTGATTCATTCCATGGAACGTATGGGCTCTACTCTTGACAAGTTGGCATTGGATAGGCCAAGAGATAGGAGAGACAGATCTATATCACTTGCTAGTAGTCATAGGAGGCAAAGCAAATCACCTTCAAAGATTGGTAGTGTGAGGGGATCACCTCACCGTGAGAGGAGGCACACTCATACAAAGGAGAGGAGGCCTACCAAGGCAGCAGATAGGCCTATGGAGCCTAGTTTCTTGCCTAGAGATGACCCCACCAGCAGTTGAAGACCCACTTGAGGGAGTAGACTTCCAGGACAATGTTATGGAAGCTACTGATGAGTGGAGGAATTTACCCACAACAAATGAGGGATGCCTTTCCCCTACCTTAATATTGTGCACAGAGGAGAGATAGTTTGAGGGCTAGGCAGGATCGGAGGCCTAGAGCACGTCAGAATAGGGAGATGAAGCAGGCTACCAACAAGGTGACTTTTTCCACCTTCAATGGCAGTGGAAAGATTAGTGCCAGAGTTTGGATTCATAAGCTCGACACATATCTTAGCCTCAAGCCTATGCAAGAGGAGGAGGCTATTCAGTTTGCCACTCTACAGCTTGAGGGAGTAGCATATGATTGGTGGCATCATGTGTTGGTCACACAGAACCATGACTTGTGCAGTCTTACAGGGAGTTTAGTGAGAGATTGATTGCTAGATTTGATAGGAAGGATGTGGAGTTGTACTACAGGGACTTGGCTTAGCTCTGCCAAATGGGACATATTGATTCATACATCAACGAGTTCCAACGCATAACAGCGATGGTTCTAGAGATGCCAGAAAAATTTGTGGCGATGCTCTTTATAGAGGGACTTCATGATAGATTGAAGGGTCTTATCAAGGCTCTTAAGCCTAGAACTTTGCATGAGGCCATTTAGACAGCCTTGGACTTAGACACTACTCCTCTACTTGTCAAGAATGAAAAATCAAAGCAACATGGAAGTGAGCAGCCCACTTCTTCAAAGGTTGAGTCTACACCAAAGATGGACCTTGATACAAAGAATGATCTTCGCAGAAAAAACTTATGTTTTCATTGCAAAGATCCTTGGGGACCGGGTCACAGGTATCTTGGAAAGGGTAAAATACATCTCATTGAGGTTATTTCAAATTTGGATGATGATACGGATTCAGAAAATGAACAGGAATAGCTAGCACCAAACATTGAAAATGAAGGTAAAATCACTTATTTTTCAGGAGCACCAAGGTATAACCCATTCATGTTTGAAGGTACAATATTTAGGTGTAAAGTCATGGCACTTCTTGATAGTGGATCTACACATAACTTCATGGATGAGGGTTTGGTAAGCAAAAGAGGTTTGCATTGTGATAATTTTGAAGGCTTTGATGTAACTACAGCAGGTGGTCTCACTATTCCTTACAAGAAGAAAGTAAACAAAGTCAGCATTCTATTTGTTGAGTATACACTTTGTGATGACTTCTATGTTATTGACTTGAAGGATAACAATGTTGTGGTTGGTATGCATTGGCTTCATTCCTTGGAGTTGAGTTTCCAACATGAGGGGAAACAAGTCACCGTGAGAGCACTCAAATACACGTTGCCCCCATCAAATGACAGCCAAGTCTATCATAGTTATGGACAAGAAATCACCTAATGAAGACATCTATGAGGATTTTTCACTACATATCAATATGGGACAGCAAGGACATGATGAAGAGTATGGCAAATTGGGGGCACACTTGAGGAGGATTGTGGCACTTTTCATGATTAAGTTGCATAAGCTCTCTTTTGCAAACCTTGAACAGTTTGGTATAGTGCATGTGAAGCCATTCAAAAAGCTTAGGCTAATTTGGGATCCGGGATTGATGAGAATGCAGATTTGCTACTTGAGATTGCTTGGGGGCAAGCAATCCCAGGAAGGGAGGATTGTAATGTCCCTCTTTTTCGGATAGCTCTTATCGAAGACCTTTGGCCCATTTTGTCTACCCGACAGCCAAATGGGATGCATAAGGGTGTCTTAAGTCGCAATAAATTATTATAAAGTGCTATAAAAAAATAAAATAAAATTATTAAAGCACTTATATTAATTTATTTGGCTTAATAGAAATGAATTATAATCCCAATGGTAAATTTGATTTGCCTTGAGGGTCAAATATCATTATAAAGGGATTTATTATATTTTATTCTCCCTAGAAAGGATAATGGCGACTTGGGCCAAAGGGGAATAATGAAGTTTAGAAAGGATAAAAATATAATTAATTAATGTATTTCCCCTAGAAAAATGTGACTTGCATTAGGAGGGAAAACATTGTTAGGAAAAGAATTTAATATGGAAAAATATTAAATGAATGCATAGGGAAAATCATTGTAAGTTGATTGGATATTGTAGAGGTTGTTTTGGGTCACTTTTCCTTTATAAAGGAGAGTTCGACTTGGGAGAAGGCATCTCATACTCATTATATCAAATTCAAATTTGTGTCTCAAACCTTGAGCTTTTGCATAAAAATACTAAGGACGAAAACCCTTAGTTTATACCTTTAGAGGATGAAAACCCTCTTAGAGAATGTGAGGGATTTCCAAACAGAAAATTCTATTGTGCTTCACTAGTTTCTAGTTATTTGCGGCATTATTTATTGAAAGATTGTAGCAGAGCTTTGTAATAAAAAATTGCAGCAATGATATCATATTTTCCTCTTGTGGAGCGACCCATCTTTGGGCTGAATCACAATGTTTGGGAGACATTCCAGGTCTGATTTTATATGCCATATGTTGTACTGCCACTTTTGGATCAAGAGAAAGTAATTTCAATTTTGTGAGGGTTTAAGGTGCCATTTTTAACTCTTTTCATCCGCAGATTTTCTGAACTATTTCTCAGTCTTATTTGCCTCATAAAATGTGGTTTTCTTCATATTTTGGCCACTCAAAATATAGCAATCAGTTTAAAGGAAGCACAGATTTATTTGGGTGTTATTTGCATGAGTTTTTCCTCCATACGCTAGTCGCACTTCTTATAATTAATTCAGATCTGCCACGATATCAATTGCCATAACCCTTATAAATCTGTTTTTATGTTTGGGAGTGAGAAATAATAATTTATGGGCTGTTTGGTGTGAGTGTATACACATACCCAAGTCGTATTTTGCATAATTATTTCAGTTTTGCGGAGTTTCATTTGATCAAGGGTTTGGGATTTGCTAAGAATCTGAGGAGTCAAAATATCCATTTGGGGATATTACAGTTTGAACAACATACTAAGGGAATAGGTTCAAAGTTACTTTTTAAAATGGGATTGGTGTCCCCGAGATTTCACCTTGAAATATGGGATTACCCCTTTTTTAAAAAATTGTTCTTTTCAAAGTAACGGGTCGTTTTGTGTTTGTTTTGCCTGCAGTTGTTTGCATTGCTCTAAGATATCCCCAAAGAGTCATAAAATCCAAATTCGCCAAATACCCACATGCTAAAACTCACTCTATCCCTTCACCAAGTTTTGTCTGAGAGAATTTTATTTATTTATTTATTAAATAAATAAAGTTCTTTTAAAAATAGATTGAACTAAAATTGGAGGATTTAGGTTATATAAAGCACTTCACCCCATCATTATTACCACAGAACATTCTCCCGAGGGGGAATTTTTGCACATCACCTAAATGGAGAAAAAATTTGAGCAATTGCCCGCAGCTGTTTTTGTTTTGTTTTATTTCTTTTTGTCTATGTTTTGGTTTGTTTTCTCCAGCAATTCGCGTAGCCTATTCATTGTTCTTGTCAGATCTTTCCCCAGGCTTAGGATTTTGAAGAAGCTATCGAGTTTTTTTAATTATTAATCTATCTACAGGCGATCAAAACTCAAGATTCTTTCAGAAGATTGCAAGAAGTTATTTGGTGCAAAGAGGTGCAAAAATGGATTTTATGAAAATACGAAAAATATTGCCATCAATGGGTAGAGATCGAGAAAATATGCACTTTTAGAGAAAACGGCACCTAAAACGGAGCCACGAAATGAAAGTTAAGGCACATGCAAGTTTTTGCTACTACATCTTCCCACACCCTTTCCAAAAATAGCAAATTTTATTATCTACTTATGTTTTCTTCACCAAAAATCCAAAAAAGGAAAGAAATGATGTCTTCATACCAGCCGCAATTTTCAAGGCTGTCTTCCGCGTCCAATTTTTACGCTGCCTTACGTGACAAATTTTCATGCAATTTTAAAGGCGGAAGTCATAATGCAAGTCACACTTTTGGAAAAGAGTTATCTTTTCATTCAAGTCACATTTCTTTGGAAGGAATCACTTAAGCTGCCAATGGGAATTTTGGCAGTAGCAGGCAGGCGGGAATTTCTTGGGAATTTTGGCTAGTGGCAGGCAGGCGGGAATTTCTTAACTACCTTACAGGGTGAAAATTCTCATTATGAAAGTAAAGTCACTTAAGTGAAAGGCGGGAATTTCTTGCCTACATTACAGGGTGAAAATTCCCATTATAAAAGAAAGATCACTTAAAGTACCAATGGGATTTTTGGAGCTGCCTAGCAGGTTAAATTTTCCCATCAAAGAAGTTTATTCACCCATGCAAGTCCCACTTTTTGGAAGGACCATTTTTGGTATACTGTATTGTGCAAAAAGTTTGCTTATATCCTATTAGCAATGAAGAATGTTGGGATAGATATTTCATTGATAGATTCACATGATTCAGTTTTGACTCATCTATTTTTGGCATGTGTGTAGTCTAAACATTTTGGATCGTGTTTGTGATATTTGCAATGATTAACAATTTCACATAATTCAGTGGACACTAGCCTATTATATACTGATCTATTTTGGTGGAATTGTGTTTATAGTGATGGTCATATAACAGAGTATCAGTTGACAGTTGCCTCTTTTAGCGAACAATTGTCTATTTTTAGACTGATCGATTTTTTGTGATAGCAGTTACAGTCACTGGGATGACAGATTACAAAGAATCAGTTAGACATTCTTGATATTGGTTCGTCTTTTAAGCCGATCTAAGTTGTTTGCAGAGATTGGCAGAATCAGAGAGTATCAATGGGACAGTTGCCTCTTTCGGCGAACAATTGTCTATTTTTAAACTGATCGATTTTTTGTGATAGGCCGACTCTAGCATATGTAGTTTTAGTTTTAGTTGCCCCTATCTATATATGGCCATATAGAGAGATTTAGGCCCTTGATCCATATCTATCAATCGGGCCAAGTCTAGTATATGTGACTCGAGACCCGGGGTGGAGGGCGGCTAAATGCAATGTACGATGTGCGTTATTATTCTTTATTCTATGTTGATAGGCTTGAATTCTATGTTGATATGTTAAACTAATATCTACATCATTGAATTAAGAATTCATTTTTAAGAATAAGAATACAAAGATTATTTTTTGAGGATTTACTATTTTTAGAAACTATTTTTAGACACCCACTGCTTTGAATACTTGCTATTTTTAGAAATGGCACTTACAGGTGTCGGGTTACTACAAAACCATTGTCAAAAAAAATTGTTTTGCACCAGGACCTTCTACTCCAAATTTCATGGTTTTTTTTCCGTTGGATCTCCGTAAAAATGAAAAAGCAAGTTTTAGGGTTTGGAATCTTCAAATTACTGTTGTAAAAAATCCAGAGCATCAATGGATTTGCTTTGACAATCTTCCCGAAGGCGTTTTGGAGAGATCACAGGCAAAATTTCGAGGCAAACAGGAGCACAGATGAGGAGATATGATCAAATCTTTGTTTTGCTGGCTATAGAAGTCTGGAAAAGTTTGTGCAACATGTTTGGGTAAAAATGGAGGTTTAGAGGGTGTTGCAACAACAATTTTCAAGAAAAATTACAAAGTGTTTGAGAAATGGGGAGTTAGTGAAGTTTTATTGTGATTCTTAACTCACCTAGAACTACAACAGCTTAATCGGGGTTTTAATGGAGTGGATCTGAGGTTGCACGTGGTGCAATGGGGACAAAGGGAACACCAAAGTGCGACTTGCACCAGATGGTGGCAAGTGGCAGCTTGTGGTGTGTGGTGGATGAGATGCAAGGGCTGGGAAATGGGCACCGGAGGAGCTGGAGGTGGTCACACGGTGACCAGGAGCTACATGAATGATTTGGGTCGCACTTTTGTGTCCCCCTTGTCCCTTGGGGGACAGAGGAGATAGAGGGGACACCAAAGTGTCCAAAGTGTGACTTGGGGGAAGGAAGGAGGTCGCGCTTTGGTGTCCCCCTTACACCATGGGGACAGAGGGGACAATTATGGCAGTTGGGAGTCCAAAGTGCAACTTGGGGGAGTGAGTGAGGTCGCACTTTGGTGTCCCCTAGGAGATAGAGGGGACACAAGAATGTCCAAAGTGCGACTTTTCCAAATTAGGAAATCAGATTTTGCCTTGTATGTCCAAATTGGGACACTTGAACTGATATTTTCACCTCGGAAGCTTAGAAGTGTTTTGGGTTCAAACCTTATATGATTTTGACTCCAAAACACCTGATGAGATCAATGGAACCATTATTGAGACCCAATTCTTCTTGAAACTCCAAATTTAGGTCCTATTTCATTTTGAACTGAGAGGGGCAGCTGCAAAGTTTTGAAATACCTCAAGAGATCTTTGATCCTTGGAGAAAAGTTGATGTTTCCACCTTGTAGAGGATTCCAAGAGCTTTCTAATGCCTATTTGTTTTCCTCCTAACTCCTTCCAGATCTCCCGGAATCATTCGGAGAAGTCAACTTTCACCATTTTAGCTTTCATTCCTTATACCCTGAATTACCCGATGTTGAACAGATTGCTCCTAAATCATATTTTCTTCCCTAAACTTTCTCAAAATTGCCTTGGACACCTTCAAGTTTCTCCGAAATCACCCTCAGATGCTTTATATTTTCCCTAAATGCTTCTGGAGGGTGTTTAATTAGCTACAAAATGGCCAAAAATGATCTTTTTAGGCCTCTGGAGAAAGTTGTTTTCCACAGAATCTCAATAAGTTCATTTGTCACAATATGCACTCTTCCCTGCACACTCAAACACACTTAATAATATTGTTAGCACTTTCCTCTGAGCCTGGGGGAGGGTAGAACTGAGGACAAGCTGGCCAAAGGAAGGATGCACAGTGACCGAGAAACATAATTTTCAATTATGGGCTTAGTTGTTATATTTAAAAGTTTCAATTTTTCATGTTGGACATTTTGCATGACAACAAATAACATATTCATCACAACAAGGGCTTTGATTTCATCTGCAGTGACACGGGAATTTAAATGCAGACTTGGTCTTCAAATCTCTTTGACTCATTTGGACATTTGTCGCCACCGAGAATTCTCCAATAATGTGATAATGGATGCTGTAGAAAAATATAGAATATATCTTCACTAATTTTTGCAATCTTTATACCGTCAACTCTTCACATCAAAGTACCACTCACAAAGCATCTTAACATTCCTTTCACAAACAATCCTCACCATCTTCACGGGGTGTACCTAACAGCTATTCTTTCAAAACACTTGTTCTCAATAACTACATCCTATCTCCTATCTCTTTTCTTCGCTAAGTAGCTCTGATACCATGTCAAGATTTGGTAGGATTCGCCGCAGCGACAATGAAGAACACTAGATTATCAATCCACTTCACAGGGTGTGACTAACAATCATTCCTTCAAAACATTTGTTCCCATGATCTACATCCTATCTCCCCTTCCTGTGCCTCATTGGGTCGCTTTGATACTGTGTCAAGGTCTGGTACGATTTTCCAGAGTGGCAGAATAACAATAGAAGACATTAGATTATTGATCAAATAAGAGAGAACTTAGTGCCATCTCTCTGTTGTGCCAGGAAAAGTTTAGGTTCAGTGCTTAGAGAGAAATTGCAAATAAAACAAATTTTAGCCCGTCAAGATCCTATAGAAGAGATACACCAGTTCTGACAAATCTTCCGGGATCATTAGAAAAGTATTTTTACATTGGTGGCCAGGTGGCCACCGATCCTAAAATTTAACAACAATTTAAGATGCAGACTCCTTAAATTTTGTAACTGGATCTAAAAATGCAATCTACAACAGGACCATGCTCCCACTAAAATGGTCCTAAATCTTTTTCTTAATAGAACCTGCTGAATATTTCTTTTATCCCTCCCCCCTTCATGGGGCCATTATGTTATTACCCTCAGATAAGTCACAAGTACGAATTTGGAAGTTACATACTATCAAAAATTCCATACCAAAAAACAATATGATAAAAACCCAATCCTGTCAATTTATGTACCGAGAGACATTGTCTCATCCCAATCTGCATATTTAAAACTAAGCTATTACAAGAGAGAAATATTCTGAAAACATCTTTAAAACAAATCTGATTGTATAATATGGATCATACTAAGGAGACAAATGGCCTACTATGCTTATTATGCTTTTAAACAACATGTAATTAATATAAATAAGACAAATGGGTTCATATAAGTCATCCAAACTTACAGAGAAATGATGTGCAGAAAGTTATCTGTTCCTTATAGTCACCTGGCACAAGAACAATCAAGCTAACAGTAGCCACTTTTAAAACTTGCCATACACTTTAGGACAGGAAAGCTGCTTTGAATCTCGTCTGAAACAGAAAAGGACAAGCTTTTTACATGTGGGTTTTCAAACATTTATTTCTTGGAAAAACCAGACATGCGATCATAATCCCACCGTCTACTATACAAATATTACAAGAAAAAACAATCATCTTTAGAAATCATCTATGTGGAAAATAAAATTTCAAGGTTCAAATAAAAGGAAGAATTTCTAGAATGGAAAACTAAACAAGAATTTTTATATAATAGATGAGAAAAAAGAAGCAACTACCAAACCCAATACCCTATTTTGTATAAGAAATTTAAAAAACTTAAGGTGCAAAAGGAGCACCAGTACACTATAAAATGTCCTAACAACGATACATTGTAAATATGCGGATGTGGAATAAATGCATTTTCAACCTTGATATTGTGTTCTGTTGATTGCGGCAAACATCAGGTTCCAAAACACTAAAACTACAGCTAAAGCTTGTTAATGTGCAAGGCTGTTATATTCTGTTAAATGTGAAAAATTTAGGTCCTAAAACAGATAAGGTTTACACCTGGTGCAAACTAATATATGAAGCCATTCTGTTCTGTTATTTGTGGCAAAATTTGGCTCCGATGACATAACACAGAAATTTAATGCTGATGCATGTTAATGTATAAAGCCATTTTGCTCAATTGATTGCAGCAAATACTAACTTAACAAAACACATGTTTAAAGCTGTTTTCTACTGTCAATTTAGCTCTAAAACATATAAAATTCACATGTGATTTGCGCTAAAGGCCTAAAGCCATAATTTTCTGTTAATTGTAGCAAATAAATGAGCTTAACAAAACATATTTAAAGCCATTTTCCACTGTAAATTTAGCTCCTAAAACACATCAATCTTACAGCTGATGCATATTACTTTTCAAAGAAATTATTACTGTCAATATCCTGCATGTTGATGTGTAAAGCTATTATGTTTTGTTAACTAAGTCAAATTTCACTTCTAAAATGCATCAATACAGTTGATGCATAATAATGTATAAAGCCTTTATACTCTGTTAATTACCGCAAAATTTAGCTCCTAAAACACATCACATTTACAGATGATGCATGATAACAAGTCGTACAAAGCCATGATGTTCTATTATTTTCTGAAGGTGTTAATGCATAGAGCTATTATGTTCAGTCAACTGCTGAAAATTTTACTCCTGAAACACATCAATCTTACAGCTGCTGCATGTTGACCACTATATGCTGTTAATTGCACGATGATGGGTAAAGCTATTCTAATCTGCTACTTGCAGAAAAATTTACTTCTAAAACACATCAAATGTACGGCTGATGCATAAAGATGTATGAAGCCATTATGTTCCAGGTCCGTTGCAGCAAATTTTAGCCCCTAGAACAAATCAAACTTACAGCTGATGCATGTTCATGAATAAAACCATTATGCTCTGTTAATTGCTCCTTAGTGTATGAAGCTACTCTGATGTTTTAATTGCAGAAAAGTTTACTCCTAAAATACATCAAACTTAGAGCTGATTCACGATGATGTATAAAGCCATTATGTTCTGTTAATGGCGGCATATTTTAACTCCTAAACTCAAGATATTTACAGCTGATACATGATAATGTATAAAGCCATTATGTTATGTTAATTGTCGCCAATTTTAACTCCTACACACAACACATTTACAGCTGATTCACAATCATGTATAAAGCCAATGCCATAATGTTATGTTAATTGCCGCAGATTTTAACACCTACACGCTCACATTTACAGCTGATTCACAATCATGTGTAAAGCCATAATGTTCTGTTAATTGCCCCAAATTTTAGCTCCTCTACACAACACATTTAAAGCTGACGAGTAACAGTGTACAAAGACATCGTGTTCTGTTAATTGCTGCAATTTTTAGCTCCAAAATGCAACACATTTACGCCTGATGCATGAAAATGTACAAAACCATCACGTTATGTTAATTACCGCAAATTTTAGCTCCTAAATTCAAGACATTTACAGCAGAGGCATGATAATGTCCAAAGCTATCATGTTCTTTAATTGCCCTAAATTTTAGCAGCTAAAACGCATGACATTTACGCCAATGAAGAAAGCCATTAGATTCTGTTAAGCAAGGGTCCCATGGAGGGGGCTGCTGCGGCAGGTGAGTCCAGAAAAAGAAATTAAGAAAACAGAAAACTTTTTTATCTTTTATTTAAAATAAGGAGCGGCAAATTTTTAAAAGCGTGGTAAAAGGAAGGGATCAAAGTCTCCGGCACCCTGTCTTATTTTGTAAGAAGATATACTATCAACTGTTTACTTATAAATGAGCTGAATGCTCTCAAAAACTTTTATACCATGGACCACTTTTACTTTAAATACTCATAAAATTAACCTGCGGCACTTGCTAAGAAATATTAGGAGCCCTTCTCCCATGAAAACACTCCTTAATTTTGGGCGTGCTAATCCATAAAGCTAATATGTCCTGTTTATTTCCGGCGTATTAACACATGAAGATCCGAAATTTTGAGCTTCTAAACTCACCTGTTAACAGACGGACGTAACAAAGTCACAATTTTGTACTGTGACTCGCGAGTCGCGACTGAATACACCGCGAGAGCTTTAATAAATTGCTTCGGCTGCGTATAGAAATTCCTCTGCACAGAAAAATATCAAATGAAATCAGGCCATACTCTCAACCAAAATATTGTCATTTTAAAAATGCGAGACTTTTTGTCCTTTCGAAAACGTAAGATCACAAAATTCTGTATTTATCTGACAGCTAGATACCCTGACGTATTATGTTTGTTCGCCTATATTTATTAATCCTTATAGGTTCACGCATTTCTTGTCGGATAAATACAAGCTGCACCTAAAAACATTCTTTAAAGAATTATCTTCGCCAACTTCCTCGTCTGACATTAGAAGAATTTTAGCGACAAATCGCCTTTAAAGAGCTTAAAGCGGATCTCGTTAAAGAATCTGTTTACGGATAGGAATTCATAATTTATCGTTAATTGATGAACAATTAGAAGCGCGGAAGCTTCAAAGTTTAAGGAAATACCTAGAACATTTCTGTGGAGGAGGAAATTAAAATTGTTGACAGTCAGCTACATAATGTCGATTGATGCGGCAGCTTAGATTTTATGGTTAGCTTGGCCACACTTGGTATTCTCGTGTATTTTTTGGTGCTGGATCCTCTGTTTTAGCTTCTACATGATGAGTTTATGCATGAGAGGATGCCGTGATATTTATAAATTAGCACGCACTTCTTTCAAACCCTCACATATTTGGCATGTTTTCATAGGGGAAATTTTATTTTGGTTATGCAAAGAACGAATTTTTTTTTTCTTTGCTAATACTTAAGTTGATCAACAATTCTTAGTGTATGATAAATTGATGGTCATCTCCAATGTGCTTCTACAGAATCAAGTTCACGCCAACAAGGTGGCCCTAGAGGTAGATCATTTACAGACTCTTCTGTGACATTAGGGTAATGCCACATGTAATGTCACTCGAGAACCACCTTTTCCTTCTCGATATTCTTTACCTCGTGGTGGTCGTCCCCATGGAGGTTGTCAGAGCCGCTCCCAACGACGTTCTTTTAGCCATGCTCACCAATCCCCTTGCAGCCAACCGCGGAGGAGTGTTTCCACACGAGATCGCCAACATGGTTGGGGCTCACCCCCAACTCATCAGCTCGGTTGGGGCTCACCGATTTCTCCTAATCTGTGCACCCACGATAGCTGGAATCTGCCACCTCCACCGCCGCCACCTTCAGAGAAGTTCTCTCGGATTCCCCTTGCCATCTCACCCATGCGGGTGGTGGCTGAAAATGAAGATGAGGACCCTCTTGGCTCAGGTTGGGACATACCTGATGCTGGCAAGGACCTTCCTAGTCTTTGCTGGCCTGATGATCACGACCCCCCTCTATTGTTATTTTTGCTGCAAGGGCTTGAATATCTTGTTTTGATGTATTTATAGGCTTTACCTAGTGTGTTTGTTGCTTTCTTAGGCTTGACCTAATTTGTTTGTGGTTTTGGGGTGTGCTCTCATACCACATGCTTTTTTGTTGAAAAATATTGTATCATGTTGCATTTAATATAATATAAGAATCTTTTTCATATAAAAAAATCAAATTGAATCTTTTTCCTACACAAGATGTAATTCAATTATAAATGCATATCAAAGAATGTTAGGTGTTTTTAAGTGTCTTGTTAGGGTATAGGGTGTGTAATGAGTCTTTATGTGGGAGTGAATAATTAAAAAATGATTAAGTTAGTGTAAAATGGCAGTTATGCATCTATAAGTTAAAGGGAAGTTCAAAGGTCACAAAATGTCAGTTATGAGTCATTATGGGAATGTAGGAGTTACATGTAGGTGGAAATTAAAATATATGAGAGATAATAGGGGAGAAAATCATCATTCCTCGTGTAGGAGGAGGAGGAGAAGGTTGTAGAGGAGGAAAATCAAAAGATGTTGAAGAAATACAGTCATATTTGAATGAAAAACTCAATTTTTGGTGTGTTTATCTTGTCTCTTCAAAGGTATTTTTGTGGTTTGAATTAAGGAATAATGATTCCTTGTTGTAATTCTTAGTTAAATCCATTGTATTACTATTGACAAGCCTTTTCATGCATTTATCTTAGCTTAGAGTGGTGATCCAATGTTCTTTTTTGACATATAATGAATGCATAGGTGGTGTGTGTGCAAGTTTGATGACTTGTTCCAAACCAGCTAGCATAAAGTTTTGATTTTAACTCCAAATAAGATGAAATTTGGAGCATAGGATTATAAAATAATTATGCATCTGGGTTTCAAATGTTTTATTTGATGATCAGTAATGTTTTAGTTACAACGCATTTTCCTAGATGCGCTGAGGTTACATACATATTATTTGAGAAAATGTTTGTCTGGTAAAGTGAGTGTATCTTCCGGGTTTTGAAGAGTCAAAATCTGAAATTTTGAGGGTATAATTATGAGACTATTTTGAAATTTTGGTTTGAAATAAATAGGGATTTTACCTTTTTACACGAAGTTATTCATGAGAAAATTTTGTTGGATCTTAAGAGCATCGAAGGACAATTTTAGGCAAGAAGAGTAAGTGATTGAATTCTTAGACTATGAATAATTTGGCCATGTTGTATTAACCTTGTCTAAAGCATGGAGAGAGATATGATTATGAATTAGCCATTTTAGGTGATATTGTCACTTCTTGCATGTTTTTAAGCCTTTTGGGCTTGTGCATGATCCTCTAGTGTAGAGAACAAGTGAAGTTAGTTATTGAAACCTCCTTGTTGATTGAATACATGAATGATTTTATATTTTCTCTGCATCACAAGCCCTCCAAGTGAAATTATCAATAAAAACGAGTACATATTTAGCAACATAAAACGACCCTGTAGGAAAATTCATTAAATCAGAATGTACTAACTCATGTGGAGCCTTGGCTCTTGAAGCTTGCCCCTTTGGAAAGAGATCTTGGTACTTTTTACCAAGCATACATTATGGGAAAAACACCATCACAATTAGAGACCTTTGGAACTCCTTTCACCACATTCTGTGAGCTTCAGTACTGCAAGTACCTATAATTTAATTGACTAAACCATTTATGCAATAGTTTTCTCATCGTATCAGCATGAGAAACATGTGACAACCCTACAGAGGTGTCAAAATTATAAAATACATAAAAAAGTGAACAAATATCCACCACATCAATAGTAATTACATCCTAAGGATCATTAAATTCTCTAATTACAATACTTTTTGGATTGATTTCCATTGTTTTCCCCATAACCAAAATTACAAATTTTATAAATAGACAACAAACTAGATGAGATTTACAGTACCAATAGTACATCATCGAAGCACCTATCCTACATTTGAACTATTCCAGAACCCAAAACATCAACCTTTATAGAGTTTCCCATGAGTATTTGAGAATTACTCTAATCGGAAAGATAACTCAAAAAACCACTTTAGTGAGTTAAATGATGAGAAGCACCAAAATAAAAAAAAATCCATTTATCTAAGGCACAAGAACATGTTGCAAACAAAAAGATATTTTCCTTTCCCTTGTATTAGGATAGGGAACATCAATTTTATGTTGCTTCATTTTTAATTCCAATGTTGATACTCTCTTATAACATTTGTAATCAGGATGATTTATTTGTTTTAGTATGGACAGGGATTACAAACCTTCTTATGTTTGAATTTTTTTTTGACTTATCAAAATTGGAAGGTTTAGAGATGTTGGCGGTGGCAGGACAAGGATTATTTGATTCTACTAGAGGGGGTCCTAACTTTGGCTTTGATTTCCATTTTCCTTTAGAAGAATTAGTTGTAAGTGTATGACTCAGGCTAGGTAAGGCATCAAGTGCCCACAATTATGTTTACCCATGAGTAAGCCTTTCATATAATAGCTTGAAAGTAGGCACTTAAATTTTTTCTTCTAAGGCATCCCTGACATAGTAAAATGTGGAAGCAAATACACTATAATGACCCTTTAATTTGGATAAAATCAAATCAATGCATTCCTTGTCTTTCTTATCTCTACCACCATCTTTTATTTGTGACCTTAATGATTTAAATTTCAACAAGAATTATTCAATGGGTGAAAAATTAGAAGGAAAAAATACATTCAATTATGTATCTAACTGTAGAACTTTAAATTAATTTACTCTACTACAGAGACTTTCAAAATTTTCCCATACCTCTTTTGGAGTCTTGGATTCATCAATGTGGAATATAGGCTCTCAGATACATTCATATTTATCAAATTGAGGGCTTAATCTTGCTTGCATGCATAAGTATTCTTGTCATTGTCTGAGGTGAATATAGGAACAATTTCTTAAAATACTCTCTAAAGATCTCTCGAATGGAACAATTGTCTCATATTCAGTTTCCAAGTGTGATAGTTAGATGAATTTAGTTGTTCGAATAGCCAAAGATCCATTGTTGATGTGGAAGTGATAACATTGAAACTAGAGGAGAAGGGTATGGGAATACCATAAAAAGAGTACCCCCCTTTATACAAATTATAACAACTAGAATCTTGTTTCACAAAAAAAAAAAAATTCTTTTAGAAAATCATCTAATTAGGTGATTTTCCACTTAATATAGTTATCATCCACTAACTTTGGTATTACCGCCAAATATAGTGCTTCCAAATTTCCTCCAAAATTTTCTTTATGTAGAAGGAATGCAAGGAGTCTCAAACTCAAAACCTCCTTGGTATATCATACAGTCCTTTCCAATTGTGCTATAAAACACCTTAACCATACACACAAAAAACATATATTTAACTTGTATTATTATCCAAATTCCTTTTTTAAGTACCTCAGACGCTGAAAATTTCACATGGGAGGCAGTTTTAGGGCTTCTTTGCTTTGATATATCTCTTTTCTACTTGATCCAAACCTCAATGCCGCTACATGGTTAGGAGCACTGTAAGGAGGAAGAGGATATGTATTTTGGAGTGCCAATGAGACATGTCTAGTGAGCAGAGTTTGTGGGCGTGTTGGACTAAGCTGAGAGGGGAAGGGTTGTAAGACATCAAAGATGACAATGTAAGTGTGGACGTTGTATGTCATATATTGCTTAAACAAATAAAAATGCCAATGGTGTAAATTCTAATGCCAATGCGTTTTAAGAACATAGGATGCCAAATAATGCCAATAAAATAATACACAATTCAACGACTAATATTAACCATACAATGCCATTATGGAGGTGTTGGTAGGTCATAACAAAGGTCATAATAGAGCACCGCTCATCAAGAGTGTATGCAAGTGAATAAACCAAGCTAAGTTACTTAATGAAAACTAACACCTAGTAGTCTCCATAACTAAGCTAATCTATTGAAAACACCATGATAAAACTATGTAAGGGGAAAAATAACTAATGCATCCAATTAAACATGAAACACTAATTCATCCCTTGTTATTTTTTATGGGCTTTCTAAATTGTAGTTGTTCCTTTTGTTGAACTAATTGTGATTACGAGCAATCAAAGGAAGGATATCTCCATGAAGAGGAAAGGATCTCACCAGTATGGCTTGATTGCCATGTATGGTTCTTGCTTTACTACTCTTTATAAGTAGATGATATAATGGATGCTAGATCAATAATAATTTCAAAGTTGAATTGCTCGTATCATATGCATATAGTAACACTGGTATGAATAGTGTAAATGGTGTCAGATTGGAAGGAAGGTATTATGTTGATTATATAGCTTTCCAATTTGTGAGAAGTTAAAAACCTAGAGAATGTGGGATAAAGATAAAGTAGAATTAGAAAGGGATAAACATGATTAGAAGGAATTAATTAGTGACTAAGAACTCATGGGAGTTAGAGATGGTTTTACTAATCAACTCGGATTAATTAATAGGCCAAATTAAGCTTAGAGAAGCCATTTGGAGGTGATTTAGAAGGAAATTGGTAGAATTTTAAGGGTTTGAAAGGGGATTTAACCAATAAGAGGCTTTATTGATTAAATAGAAGATTAAAGGGCTTAATTAACTAATAATGGTTAATTAATTAATTAAAAGAGATTATAACTAACAAAGTGTCATTAATTGGCATCTAGGATGGGGGGAAGGCTAGTTAATTAATGGAGTGTTGTTAATTGACCTAAATGAAGTGGAATGTTAGCTAATTAGTGAGAAATCATATTATTTCAGTTTTTTGTTTGAGTGGTGTGTGCAAAAATAAAACATGGTTTAAATTCCTTGCTAAAGATTAAAATGCAGGAGAATGTGCATTGCAGATGTTGAGAATAGTTATATAGGAGGGCAGCTGAATTGGATTGATCCTCTGATTACTAAGATTCTTTGACTGTCGTACTTCTAACATCAATCGACCGGTGAAAGAGCGTTCACTGGAAGTGAAAGCGGGAACTGTTGAGTTCACGTATGTAGGTGAATCGGTGAAAGTGTGATCATCTGGTATGGGATTCGTTATGGTGGAGCAGATTGGTCATGTGTAGTAAGATCCAAACAACAAGATCCAAGTCAACAGTATGCATACCTAAAATTATGCAGATGCATATGATTATGTTTCTAATTCTTCCGATGTGATTCTTCCTATGTAAACACTAAGGGGGGGATGTTAGGAAGTTAGTTTTTACTATGTCGAAATTATGTTAAGTTTTTATACATTGTTATAACAATATATATGACATGTTTATTATTACGCATATTGTTAGTGAGGTTAGCGGAAGTTCCTATATTTTAGGAACTATGATCTCCTATAAATATGTATTTTTTGGATGTATGAACATTAGAGAGATGTAAACTATCAATTGGAGTATTATTATTTGTGCATAATTGTTGTTCTATTAAACAACATTAGGGGTTAGGGGAAAACCAACTACGAAATATGACCGGATTGGCCCAACATAAGGTTAAGGCAACATAGGCACAGACACAAGTATAGGGCCAAGGAGCACATGGACGGGTATAATGATAGGCCTCTCTAGGGCCATAGGTACAGATGCCTATAATACAAATTCCCATAGCTTTTTTCATTTAGCAGGTGCCTGCGCAACATATTTTGCAGCATGTTGGAAAGATAAGTGTTATACAACAAGTTCCATTATAGGGTCCACCATCACCTCCTAGAGCACATGGTTTATATGTTTAAGTAGGACATTAGAGTGATGGGGGTGGAGTGGAGGTCGCATAGGGGCCGCCACATATACCAGTACCCAAATTCAGAGTTATACTAGTAGTAGGTGGGCCATCAATGGTCATTGTATAGTTACAGTGGGATATGGCTATCCTATGAGGAGATGTAGCATTTATCACAGCCCAGACCATACAAAGGTAGGTAGAGAAGGTATCCGTACAATAAGCTTCTTTAAGATAATAGCTACAGTAGGTGCTCACTTAGCGAGATCATCTTACAATTGAGAGAGATCAACTTATGGCTGATAGGACGTAACTGAGAGTAGACATGGCCCGTATTATAAGAGAGCGTGATGCTCTACATTGTGCAACAATGGCAACTGGATCCAATGACATAGTCTATGATTTTGTGGCCTCTTCTGGTGAGGCTGGATATTATAGGGGCTTGTATCTATCTGTGGTTCCGTAGGGCCAAATGACACCTCCCTATAGTCAACTTACAAGTAGTCGATCGAGGTCACATAGACCCTCAAGATCTGCTAGATCAGTGTAGATGCCCTCGACCGGTCATAGGTTGGGTATCCTGGCATATGTGAGATTCAGGGTTGACTCTACTATTTGATGGACTATGTACATATAATAATTTATGTATATGCCTCTAGATGAAGGCACATTTTTGACTCGATGAATATGGATGTTTTGTATATGCCTCGAGATGAAGGCACACATTTTTTATCTATTCCCATGATGGCCTATTTTTATATTTGATTGTATCGAGACACATTTGTATATGGACATTGATTATTTCCGACATGTATGACGATGGACATTAATGTATATTGCATTTTGATTTATTAGATATTCTGTTAGCCCATATTTTTATTATGGTTTATGATGAGGGGGCATAAAAATAATCCCCATTTCCCCATTAATGATATGATGTGATGTGATGTTATCTTATCATACATGTTGATTTTACTTTATGAGGATTTCACTTAACATTTTATTGATGATATACAATGATGTTATGGATATATGTGATGATATGGATGTGGATAATGAAACAATAACACACAATGTACAAACAAAGAACACAAGTGAAAAAAATAGTTAGTCAAATCTTATATATACACATGTTAAACAATACAACAACATAAAAATGTACAAAAAAAACAAGCATGGAAACATACCCAATATGAACAAGTATGAATTAACTCATACCAAAGTTATATAAGAAATAAGATGTTAATAACTCGGATGTAATTGGTCTATATCATAACAAAAATTGAGAAACACAAAGCACAAACTAATCTAGAGAGTACCTCAAAATATTAATCTAAAAATCATACAAGATAACACACGATATGTAAAAACAATAAAACAAACTATATGTAAACAAACATGAAAGAAAAACACCACCTTGTTTTGTTGGAACATTTTTTAATCATTTTGTATTGTTTTTTGTTTTAGCGAGACAATGTTATATTGTTTTTTGGTTGTTTTGGTCAAACCTATTTGAATATTTTTGGTATTTTCCAATGTATGCACAAGAAAAATGAAGATGCATGGATGTCCCCAACAATAGATGGGAATGTACAAGGGCAAACTCCACACATATGTACAAGAGTAGGATCATCCGGATCAAGGCCAAAAAGGATAAACTCAAAAGGATCTCAGACACAAGAAAAGGACTAGCTCTAGGAAGAAGTCGATCATGCCCCCAAGTGTGAGATGCTTGTGAACAATGAACCCTCCTATGGTGCTGGGAACCGATTTTTCACCAAAGGACTTGTCTAAAGTGCCATAATTGCATGGTTTTCACATTTAGACGAAGTTATTTCTCTTTACTTTTTTTGTTGATTTTTTAATTTTTTTACCTTTATCGTTTTTTTGTAGATCTCCATGCTTAGGCATAGAAACACTTGAGATGCATGGAATTCATGGGTTCTAAAAGTTCATCACCATTCGGATAGGCAAGCTTATAAGCACCTGAACCAAATTTAGCCACCACAACGTATGGCCCTAACCAGTTAGGTTCAAACTTGCCTTTCTTCTCTCACTCTTTTGTAGTGTTGAACTGATTCTCTTTAAGAACAAGGTATCCTACCTCAAATTCACGAGGTATGATGCATTTTTTGTAGCTCCTACACACTTGGATTTGATACACTTTGAGGTGATCTAGTGCATGGAGGTGATTTTCATCAAGTAATTCTAACTTTGTTAGCCTAGCCACTCTATAGTCCTATTTTATCTAGATAATCTCTCAAGGATATCTAGAAAGAAGGAAGCTCGATCTCAAGGGGTAAAATGGCTTCAGTGCCAAATACAAGGGAATATGGAGTTTCACCTATAGGTGTGCGAAATAGACGTTTTGTAAGCCCAAAGGGTGGGATGGATTTGAAAGATGCCAATTATGGCCAATTTTATTAACCATTTTATCCATGATACAAATAAGAGTCTTGTTCGAGGCTTCTGCCTATCCATTACCTTGAGGGTAATAGGGGGTAGACCATTTCTGGCGGATTTGGAAGTTTTGGCACAATGCCTTCACTTGTTTATTCTTGAAATATTTATCATTGTCAGATACAATGGAAAGAAGGGATGTCGTAACGACAGATGATGTGATTCATGATAAATTTGGCAATCTACGCACCAATGACATAAGTAAGAGGAACAACCTCTACCCATTTTTTAAAGTACTCTATGGCAGTGATAATGTGATTGTGGCCATCAAGAGGAAGTTGGTGTGAGATTCCCTATGAGATCAAGTCCCCATTTTTAAAACAGCCATGGTGTCATGATAGGTTACAAATATTGTGATGGAACATGTATTAGGTTGCTATGTTTTTAACATAGAAAACATTTCCTCACATACTGACAACAATTTGTTTCCATAGTAGGCTAATAGTAGCCTACTCTCAAAAGTTTCTTGGCAAGAACCATTCCACTTATATGAGCCTCACAGATGCCTTCATGCACCTCTTTGATCTGCTAGAATAGTACCTCTTCTAAATTCAGACAACGTAATAGATTCCCATCATAGCCTCGATGATAGAGAGTGCCCCCAAGTAGGGTATAGAGGGCTATGCATTAGATGAGGTTTCATTTTTCAGAATGAGTTATGTTAGGAGGGAAGGTTATCATCCTATAAGTAATTAAATATATCAAGGTACCAGGGGAAAAGGGACCAAAAACTTCACATACCAAGACAATATTCTGGCATGTCATATGTAAGGTACGTCAAATGTTCTACAAATAATGGCATGTCATTGTTACTTGGTGGAATATGTAGCAAAGATCCAATTGTAGCCATGACATCTGCTGAATGGTTCTGTGCTCTTGGTATCTGTTGAAAGGTGATTTATACAAAGTATTCCTTTAAAGTATCTACCATTCACTTGTATGGGATGAGATTCTCATCTTAACCTTATACTCATTATTCACTTATTTAATGATCAATTACGAGTCTCTTATAACATTGACTTGTCTGATATTCCATTGTATAACAATTTCAATCCTGCAATGAGGGCTTCATACTCAACTATATTATTGGTACATGGGAAACCAAGTCTGAAATCCTGAGGAATCAAATCACCTGTAGGGGTGATGAGAACAACACCTGCTCTTGAGCCATTAAAGGTAAATGACCCATCAAAGTATATCTACCATGTGGTAGATTCCTTAATATATAACATAGAAGTGTCTGGAATATCCAGACTCAATGGTTAAGTTCCAAGTAAGAGGAGCTTCATCTAGTTGATCTGTGAGCACTTGTCCTTTAACTACTTTCTGGCTGACATACTCAATATCAAATTCACTAAGACAAGATGATCCAATTGGCCATCCTCCTAGTAAGTGTGGGTTTAGATAAAAGGTACTTGAGCGGGTCAACTTTGGATATTAGCTTGGTTTTGTTATTCAAAAGATAATGACAGAGTTTTTAAAAGGAAAAAACAACGACCAATCAAGTTTTTTAATTTGTAGATAATTGAGCTCATAGGAGATCAATGTAAAACATAAGATAATATACAAATTTCTATTTTTGATTTAAATCATATTGAGCTAAAAGTGCGTCGATAACAAATTGAGTAGTTGATATATATAGCTAGAAGGGGTTCACTTGGGGTAGGCGGCATAAGAATAGGTGGGTTAGCCAAATACTCCTTGAGTAAGGTGAATTCTTTTTTGGCATTCAGGACCCTAATGAAAATCAACATCTTTCTTGAGAAGATGTGTGAATGAATGGAATTTATCTGCAAGTTGGGAGATGAATCTGTCGATGGCTTGGATTTTACCCTGCAAACTACATAACTATTTGAGGTTCTTGGGAGGAGGCATTTCGGTAATAGCCATGACCTTTGCTGGGTCCACTTCAATTCCTCTTCTAGAAATGATGAAGCCTAGCAGATTCCTAAAAACACACCAAAGACACACTTCTTTGGTTGAGTCTGACCTTATAATCTCTTAGACATTGAAAGATACGGTGCATATGATTTCTAGATGTTCTACTCTAGTCTTGGACTTACCCAAGATATCATCAACATAGTCTTCCATAATATCATGCAACATGTCATAGAAGATGATAGTCATGGCTCTTTGATAAGTTGCACCTGCATTCTTGAGGCTGAAAGGCATGACTTGGTAACAAATGTACCCCAAGGGGTAGTGAAAGTAGTCTTATGTGTTGATCCTCTTCCACAATTTATTTGATTATAGCCTAAAAATCCATCCATAGAGATAAAATTTCATAGCCTGTAGTTGAATTGACAATCATGTCAATGTTTGGAAGAGGAAAGTCATATTTTGGACATGCTTTATTGATGTCCCTAAAATCCATGTGCAAATTCTGATACCAATGGGATTCTTTTGAACAAGCACTATGTTGGAAATCCATTCTGAGTAGTCTATAGGCCTGATGAATCCTACTGCCAACAAATTTTCAAGCTCCTCCTTGACCAAAAGAGCCACACGAGGATGTATTTTTTGATAAGTTTTTTTTGATTAGCTTGGTAGATTCGTGCACAACCAAGTTATGCACTACTAGAGAAGGATCCAAATCTGGTATGTCTGCATATGACCAAAAAAATACATTTGAGAATTCAAAGGAGCATAACAAAAGTTTTTCTGTTCTTCCACTGAGAGAGAAGCTCCCAGTTTAACCATTTTAGGCTCATCTTCTAGTTCCAATGTTAACATCAATAGTCTCCTCTACCAGACAATTTGGATTCATCCTCCATACGCGTAGGATCAGGGGGAAGATTGAGATCTTTCTCTAAGGGTGTCTCAATGAGATTTTCACCCATAGGATGGTCACTTTTTATATCCTTTGATTTTTCAATTTGTTTGTCTGATAGTGCCTCAAAGAGGTTCTCACTATGGGACTTGAATTTCTTCTTTTGATGAGGCTTTTTAGAAGTTATTTTTCCCTCGTTTTCTTTTTGATTTTGCTGACCACAAAACTCATCCTCCTCCCAGAAATACATGTATGCATCAAGGTTGATAGAGAATCCCTTTTTGTGGTCACCAATAGGAATGTCATCACATAGACCCATGAATTCACCAATTGCTTCATCATTCTGAAAGAAATCAATTGGTATGTGTTGTTGTTGGTCCTAGTTTACAAGGGATGGGTGAACAAGATTTAATTCAGGGGTAGAAGGGGAAAAGGTTAAAATAGGTCATGTTAAGAAACAAGTTCGTGGAGGTCAAGGTCCTTCGTAATGACTACAAAGGGAATCTATTTCACTATCGTAACTAGAAAGAACTATCGTCACATTCAGAAGAGGTGGCTTTGACTTTAGGAGGATGAGACCCATATAATCAAATACCAATACCATATCTTTCCATCTTTTCATGTGGTGTCAGAAGAGGTTCCCACACACCCTATTCATCTACGCCACATCCATATCCTTGGTAACCCATGGCATACATCATCTTGTTAGGGATGGACATATTTAGGAGCTTGATAGAAAGAGGCCATCGTATCATCAGGAGATCAGGATGTAGAAGTGTCAAGCATTTTCTCGTCTGCCAAAAGGCCACCAGGAAGGAAAGTGTCAATATTGCAATGTTCCCAGGATTGTTGAGGTTGATAACTGGGCCTACCATGTGTCTTGGGTGATAGGGAAGATTGGAAATGAGGAGGGCAGTGTTGGAGGTTGTATTCTCTGCAGTCCGGTAGGAAGGAATTTCATCTCCCATGTAGCAAATGGAGATACAGATGTAAAAGCACCTACTTTCATGTGAGCACAATGTATCAGGATCAATGCAGGAGGTGAGGGCCTCAGATTGAATCTGAACAACTATTTCAAGTAGAAGGACATTCATATGTAGTGGGGAAATAACCAGATAATGCTCTGTAATGTGCAAAGGGTTGTGGGTCCCCAAGAATGGTGAGTGTTTGTCCTTCATGGTAGAGTTTGATACATTGATGGAAAGTTGAGGGCATAACCTGCATGACATGAATCCATGGGTGACTGAGGAGCATATTATAGGGTATTCCAAGTCCAGGACATGGAACTTGGGTATCATGAATAGTGGGCCCAAATTCCATAGGAAAAGTTATTGTTCCAGTTGACTGTCACTCTGCATTATCATAAGCCTTATTGGTGATAACATTAGGCTCTAATTCAGTGTCAGTGCATCCCAACTGTTTGATGAGCTTCAAGGTACAAATGTTCAGGCTAAGATCTACTTGTCCACAAGCACCCTTTTAATATTTTTGTGAGTAACAATCACTTCAATGTACAAAGGGAGATTATTCTTATGATCATCCATTGGAATCTCATGCTAGCTAAAGGTAATATGTTTAGATGGAGTGAAGTTGCACAACCAAGGCTTGGAAGCGCGATGGATCAATATATGTTGAAAATCTTAACCCCTGAAGAGTTTTATAAAGGATGTCCTTATGAACATTAGATATCTTAAGAAGATCCAAGATGGAAATCTTGGCAGTTAGTCTTCTCAAGCTGCTCAAGGAGATCATAATGACTATCCATAGGGGTAGGAAAAGGAGGTTCTGGAATAATAAGACAAGCGCATCGTGTTACCACATCACACTCTTGTGTCTTGATCTTAATGGTATTCACATGCTCAATAGAAGGATGAACACAACCAATGAGGGAATCAAAAGAATGAGTTGCTTCAGCAGAAACATGATTGGTGTTTTTATTTTGGATGATTGACCTTGATCTGACTTTTTCTCCACCTATTTATGCTTAGGGAATGGCTCTTTATAGATTCCCAACTTTTTGTTAGAGGTTTTATTGGGTTCAGGTGAATCCATTTCAACATCTTCACTATCTATGAGGTCTTGAATGAAGTGTTTCAACTTCAAACATTTATCTATGGTATGGCCTTTGACACATGATGATATTCACAATATTCATGGTCTTTGTACCATGATGGTTTCGGTGCATCATTAGCAAAGGGTTAGTATTAGGGAACTTAACCATGTTCACTGCATCCAATTATTTCAAGATTGATGACAAAGAATCCGTAAGTGGAGTGAACACTCGACGTTTAATTTCAGGTGCAACCGGTCCTTTGGAAAGTTTCAAAGGAGAGCTATTCTAAACTGCTTGAACACATTTTGAATCTGTGATTTCATCACCTACAACATTCTTGTTCTTGTTGAAGAATTTAGGAGTTTCTATAGGTTTGGACTCATGGTTATCTCTTTGAAAGGGTTTTAAAGTCCCTTTAGCTAGTAAAGCCTTCTCAATCTGGATTCCTTTCTCAATAACTTCTTCAAAAGTGCTTACACAATGCATTTGCAAGTGAAAGGATATTTCAGGATGTATGTTTGGTACAAAGATACTGACAAGTTGTTTCTCTGGAATAGAGCAAGGGAAGTGACTAGCTAACCCTCACCATCATTGTAGGAAACCAACAAAGTTTTCATTATTACGTTGTTTGGAATTACATAGGTCTAACATAGTGATGTCACTTTCCATATTAAATGAAAAGTGGTGCACAAACTTCTCATATAATTTAGAAAACATGTGAAGATAGACCCTTTGGGTAATATGAAGAAACCATTCAAGTGCTTGGCCTCCAAGACTTCTGTGGGAACAAGCGAATAAGATAGTTATCGACTATATACAACTTCCTGACAAGCCATGAAGAAGTCTTTGACATGATCACATAGATCACCTTTACCCCTATATTTGTCAAATTTAGGGAAATCAAAGCTAGGAGGAAAGGGTGTACGCAACATTTCTCCGATCGAAAGGATATGGACATAGTTCTTCAAATTGATATTTCTTACTGTGTCCAACATTATTTTCTTGAAGACTTGTAAGGGATTTTTCATGGATTGCCACTCTTGGTCGAAGATTTGGCCACACAAAGGTGTGGCAGGTATATACACGCGGTTAGACTTTGACGTTTCACCACCATGATTTTTAGTGTAAAGTTCATTATATGTGACCTTAGGTTTCTCATTACACGTAGCTCTACCTGTGTCTTTGTGGACATGGGAAGCTAAGTTTTTCCAATTGACGACTAAGGGCTTGTAATTGTTGTTGTACAGTGACCTCGTCATTTGGGGTTCTTCTTGAGTTTCACGTGGAGGGGGTTGTTCATGATCTTCACCTCAACTCTAGCTTATGATTGATTCAATGAGTGGTATGCAATAACCACTTGTGTTTTTAGGAGTTGCTTCTTCTTCATTGTTATTTCTTTGACCAGAAGTAGAAGCATGTCCTGGATTTAATATGTCATCAACAGATCGAAAGGGACATTTTGCTTCTTCTTCTCCATGAACCATGTTTGTAAGAATAGTATGGTCAAATTCAGGTGGTAATCTAGCCCCTAATTCTACAACTCGTACTAAAACTTGATCTCTATTTTGGAAAAGAAAGTTATCCATATGTGCAGATCAAACTCAAAGTTATCCCGAGGAGTTGTCTCCTCATCTCCACTATGGTCAACCAAGTTTTTTCTTCAAGTAATGGGTCCAAATTAGTACCAAGGAAAGGATTTTATCCTAATCTTTTATGTCCCATTCTTGTAATAGGAGGCATGATAGGAAATGCCATAAGGTTTGAAAAATGTGTACAAGTACTACAATGAACCTAGGAAAAATCAAACAATAATGCAAATGTCACAAAGAATCAAGAATCAAACTTGAGCAGAGTAACAATTGTAAATGTCACAATGAATTTTCCAATGGGATGAAAATGTACGACAAAAGGTCACCAAGGAAAATCTAAGCAAGTTTCCGAACAAGGGATCAATCTGTAAAAGAACCTACTCCCTATGTCTAAATTTTGTCTCAAAGATTTTTTTTGATAAGATGACAACACAATTTCAATATTTAAATCAAGTTTTTGACAAACAAGATTTAAGTATTAAAAAGGGGTTGAAGTGATTTTAATAATAACAATACAAGGTATACACTTAAAACAAGTTTAATACAAACAAGGTCCAAGTTCTGAAAATGGAGGCTACAAATGCGAGCAATGTAACAATACAATTTGGATACTTTAATCAAGTTTTAGGAAAAACAAGATGTTAGTATCAAAAAGGATTGACACAATGTGAGAAGTGTAACTACAATACCTTCCAAAACTTAAGTCAATGTTTGAACAAAAAAAAGGTCTAAGTATAACAATGAGTCGACATAATGCGAGCAGTGTAACAATACAATTTGGACACTTATATCAAGTTTTAAGAAAACAAGATGTAAGTATAAAAAATGTATTGATATAATGCGAGGACAATAATGATGCAAAGGGAAATCAAGATAGGATAACCTTCTACAATGAGATGTCTCAATATGGATATCAAGACAAGGCTACCAAAATATGAATATGTACCAACAAACTTTCAACACTTACATCAATGTCACAATAAGGAGTGATGTAAGTGGGTGTAAAAGTGGTGGACACAATCTTGGCAACACTTCACATTGCTTTCTTTTGACCAAAAATGTCAACAAGAGAACAAGGGAGATAGTACAAGTGGTGATGAAAAATATGTGGCCCAAATTTGGTAGAGTTTCTCCTTGTTTGATAACAAGGTAGAAACTAGGAAAAAGTTTTGTCTTTGTAAGTTTTGTGATGAATAACACACATCAAAACTTCAATAGACTCTCCCCTTGTTTGAATAACAAGGTTTTGACATAAGAAGTTTTTTCTTTGTGAAGGCTCTTTGAAACACGATTGGATAAAGTCAAGTTGGCCCAAATGCCAAATGGCTACCTAGGCTTTTGTTCTCAACACTCATCCAATACTTGTCTAAGAGAGGTACACTTCACTAGATAACTCCTAGACAAAGGACCATTACCCCACAATCAAATTAATGAAAGAGGCCTCATACAGACAACTTGAAGCATTCCTCATGGGTATTTCTAATCAAGTAGGTAGTGGGGCACTTCCCGTTTCATCAACCAGTTCCCTCAAGGTGTTGACTACTTTGGGGTTCCTGTGGTAATCCTCATAATGATTTTTATGGCTTATGCCAAGATACTTCCCACAATTTAAAGTGGATGGGTTTAAGCCCTTATCCAAACCTGCAAATACATTGTTTTGAATGAAATGGTGTGTTTTTATCTTTGATTAAAATGTGGTTTAGCACACCATTGGTAACCTATACACAATGTCGTTAGTATTTGTTTCGATTTAGTCTTTGACAAGCGAAAGGTCATACACACAAAAGATTTAGTAGTTTCCCATATAAACCCCAATGTTTTAAAGAGGATCAAGGTTGTTTTTTATTCTCAAGATCGTCAAAAGATGCAAGAGAAGAGCATACACAATGATTGATCCAACTAGATAGAAATGGAAATAATTAAATCAATAATCATAAATGCTTCAAAAGATTAATTCCCTTAAACAATTTAAATGATGAAATTTCCAAGTAACACAAATGTTAGAAAAGAAGACCAAAGTTACTTTTGATTCTCAAGATCACTAAAAGGCACAAGATAAGAGCATACACAAGCTTTGATCTAACTTAAGTAAAATGGAAAAACAACATTCATTAAAGCATTTAAATGTGTTAGAAAATGATTTCAAAACAAAACCTATAAAATAGAAGTTAGAAAACCTATAAAACAACATAAAATACCAAAAATTAGATTCTGGAAACTTTGAAATTCAAGCCCAAAAAATCCACACAAAATGCTAGCTCACGGATAGCTAAACGGTAGCACTTAAGAACAACTACACATGAGTAGGTATAGCACAGACAGGTAACGGTAGCACACAAAGGACAACACAAACACATTTGCAGAGATGAAGAACACAGATCAACGGTAGCACATTTCTAGAGAATGGTAGTACAAATAATAGCTACACTAGCACATACAGGAAACACAAACACATTTTCTGTAAAGTGAAAAATATAGGAAAAGTGGTAGTGCATTTCCAGAGAATGGTAGCATAAAGAGAAGCTACACTGCTAGCACTTAGACAATCAACAATAGCAAACTTCCGTAGAGGTGAAAGAGGATCAATAGCTAGCACACATAGAGCACGTCTAGAAGAATGGTAGATGCACAAAGAGCATTAATGGTAGCAAGGGAACCTGTGTCTCTTCAAGAACACGTGAAAAATGACCCAAAAAAAATGTCAAAAAGCTCAAATTTTTGCTAATAAGCTTCAAATTTGGCAGCATTTTACCTCCTTCAACCTACAAGGAACACTCAACACAAGAAAACTCAACAAAATATGTTAAGAAATACAAGTTATATCAACATGTGGTAAAAAGAGGTTAGTATGTTAAAAATGAAACTTAACTACAAAAACTTAAGAAATGTGCATGAGACAAAGGAGTGTCCCATCGGGTGTGCCATATGTATGCAAGTGAATAAATAAAGCTAAGTTACTTAATGAAAACTAACACCGCATAGTCTCCATAACTAAGCTAATCTATTCAAAAACACCATGATAAAGCTATGTAAGAGAAAAACTAACTAATGCATCCAATTAAACATGAAACACTAAGCCATCCCTTGTTATTTTTGATGGGATTTCTAAATTGTAGTTGCTCCTTTTGTTGAACCAATCGTGATTACAATGTGATCAAAGGAAGGCTATCTCCATGAAGAGGAAAGGATCTCACCAATATGGCTTGATTGCCATGTATGGTTCTTCCTTTACTACTCTTTACAAGTAGAGGATAGAATGGATGCTAGATCAATAAGCTTTTCAAAGTAGAAAATGCTCTTATCATATGCATATAGTGTAAAAGTGAAATACTGTGTAAGATTGGAAGGGATGTACTAGGTTATTTATATAGCTTTCCAATTTGGGAGAAGCTAGAAACCTAGAGAATGTGGGATAAAGATAAAGTAGAATTAGAAAGGGATAAAGCATGATTAGAAGGAATTAATTAGTGATTAACAACTCATGGGAGTTGGAGAGGATTTAATTAATCAACTAGGATTAATTAATAGGCCAAGATAAGCTTAGAGAAGCCATTTGGAGGTGATTTAGAAGGAAAATGGTAGAATTTTAGAGGGTTTTGAAAGGGGCTTTAACCAATAAGAAGGTTTATTGATTAAATATGAAGATTAAAAGGCTTAATTAACTAATAATAGTTAATTAAAAGAGGATTATAACTAACGAAGTGTCACATTAATTGGCATCCAGAATGAAGGGAAATTTAGTTAATTAACGAAGTGTCATTAATTGACTGAAATGAAGGAGAATGTTAGCTAATTAGTGAGAAATCACTAATTATAACAGAAATGATGGGAAAGATGATAATCATTGCAATTTTAGTAGTAAAATTGCATAGTCTGATTTAGTTGTCTACAAAGAGTAATGGTACATCCGAATGGGATACATCAAGTAGGTAGTATGTCCAATGAACCACTGAAAATGTCAATACCATGTTAGGCCTTTAAAAAATACATTATAACCTCTGTCCAAATTTGAAATATTGAAACAAACAAAGATGAATGGTTTATAATAAAGAGGTGACAAATCATTGAAAAATATAGATGAAACAAAATTGGGATTTTTGTGTAGACCTATGCTTCGATACCTTATGAGAATGGGTGCCAAGATATGGGTAGGAACATACCAAAAGATTTAAGCCTTCAATTTGATTTAAACACTCTCTAGATTAAAATAAAAAGAAAAATAGCTCCAATAATAATTTTAGCATTTCGGGATGATTTAACATTACAAGAATTCCTATTATATAGGCTTTACAAAGTTTTTATATCCAATAACTTGAGAAACTAATCCAATCAGATTATACCCATACAAGAACCAAGTTTCTTGGAAAATAGACAAATGTGGTTATAACAATTAACAAATTAAATCCCTATGACAAGCTTATAGTTTGAACACACTTTTAACTAACAAGATAAAAAAATAACTCAAACTATTTTATATATTGTTTAGTGTGAACACAACTCTAACACACCATTGATGTAAATACACCATCGCTGCATCCTAGTCGTCCATTATTGTATAAATTGATATACCCCCCCTCTTACAAACCATCTTGGAATAAACATACAAACATTTTGTTACCTTGATCATTAGTCAAACCATCATCCTTCACCAATAAATCACGAAGCTTCCAAGGGAAGGTGATATCAAAATTCAGACACAAACTCCACATATGAAGAAACCAACTTCAATCAATCATATTGAGAAAATCTAACACATCAAATGGAGGATAGTCTTCTTGGTAAGTCGTAAGTATTTCTTTCCTTCCTTTTAACTTAAGTTGAATGTTTACTTTTTAGTTAGATTAGAGAGCTTTGTTGTTACATCCACGGTTTTTTCATTTATGCTCTAATTTTCTTGCACACATTTTTGGCATGCTTGGTTGGAATCCCACACATTTTGATTGTATATTTCTTTCCTTTCCTGTATATATTTGTATATATTTTTGCATATTCTTGTATGTTTATCCTACCCAAAGCTAGGTTGTGTATGCTCTCCCTCACATCAGTTAACGATATTGGGGATAAAAAATAATCGATGCTTCCTCTTTTATTTTTCTTTTTAGGTGTCTTATGATGTTTATTTTTTTGCCACATACTAAAATACACCACCTGTTCCAATAAGGTATACAAATTCAAGGACAATTTTTGTTATTGGCCACGTATTGACATGTTTTATCAACAACATGAAGTGATGTGCTTCCACATCCCAATACCCAACCCTTAGACAACATCCTTGTAACATAGACATGGAATGCATGTGTATCGAGAGGTATATAAGGAATGCACGTAGTGAGCTAGTAAGACCTTTCACTGAAAATGATTAGTAGTGTAGGGAGCACAACACTCCCGAAGTTATTCACTCTATACCAAGTGAAGTGGGGATTAGGAGACCAATCCAAAGCCACTCCATGTGATTTATATTTGTGATCTAATAATCATGTTGCACACCGTTCTACTGCTTGTGTATGTTTGTGGCTTGTATGCTCTTGTTTATGTGTTGTTAAGGCTCATGTGTTTGTAAACCTCATGCTAAAATCAAAACCAAAAAGCACTTAATTCAAACCATTCTTGATTAAAAAATCATGGCTTCATCTAATTCTATCCACACCCCAAATCTAATAGAAAACTAATCCCATTCCTAACCAACCATCGTATCCTAATCCAAAATCCCTCTTAATCCCATCCAAAGGCAATATTCATCCAATCTATAACCATTCCTAATTCATCCAATTGTAAATGAGAGACCAAATTATCTCCACGAGTCTCTCTTTCTTGGAAACTTTTCCTCATTTTACACATTTCTTCACCAAGTGCTTTTTTTTCACCTTTTCTCTTCTCTATGCTTCATCATATTTTACTATGTTATCCAAAAGGAGAACTCTTTTCTCTTCTTCTTTTTCATGTTTCTCACATGGCAACTCTCTCTTCCTCAATCCTCCATAGGAATTTACCTCTTTTCTCTCTTCAATTCTCATGGTATGTTTCCTTTGTCCTCTCTTTTTTAACAAGTGACTCTATAGGCCACTTCACTTTCCTTTTTAAACCCAAACCATATACCTGGTTTTTTACATGTAGACACAACTTCTACAAGGCTTCTAACATCTTCAAATCACTTCTCAAGTCTTATATTTACTTTTCCAATTATTTTCCTTGCTTCATAGTATTTGTCTTCATGGATTTTTGTACTCCCTTTAAGGCCAACCTGTAAACTGAGCAATACACTTTTGCACCCAACCTTGTTAGGTTCATATTCTTTCTAATAAGCCCACTCTGATACCAAAAATAATGATGCAAGAGCATCACTATGGAAGTAATTTTTTTTTGTATTTTTTGTAATTATGGGTTGAATAATGTCTTAGAGTTCGTCTTTAGTTGTTTTGAGGGGTTCTCCACCTTATTAGGAACTTCCATGAGCATAAAGGGATGGATTCACATTTTCCCTCCAAAAACCACCTTCCTTGAAATTTTGAATTTCTTGACAAAATAGAGAGGTCTAGTGTAAAGAGTTAGAACTATTTGTGATGAAATAGGTCATTTGAGACCTTATGAGAGGTAAGTGAAGTGTTTCCTCACCCTTTGTAATAGGGTTTCATGTATCAAACTCAGCTCATAAACCTTGTTGAGTCAAAATAACTAATGTAAACACCTTGAATTATGGGCATATAAGGGGTGAATTCGAGTTGTAGGAGTCAGTTATGAATTAGAGAAGTAATATTTGGGTGGAGAATTACGTGAAGAAAAACTCAAAAGGCTCCAGGAGTCTATAAGTATGTTTTCAAGATGAATAAGGCATATTTCCTTTATGAATACTCCATGAAATACATGTATCTTGTTTGATTGTGGAGAATGAATTAGGTTCTTGTGCATTTTTTCTACTTGACCAATGATATATTACATGAGATGAATGATTGTTTGAATGTTCAAAAGTGTGGTTTTAGGGATGAGAATGTTGATGTGGTGAAGGGTTGACAAAGTAAGTTGCTTGCACAAGAGTTTTAACAGAAATCAGGAAAGTTTGAGGGATATTTGAGTCTTGTTCATAGCCCAATGGACTTATCATAGTTAGAAGAAGGTAAAAAAGTGTGATACAAGCCCTATAGAAGATCTTAGAACGCTAACAGTACTAGTGCAGGAGGAAAAGTGAGTATTGAGACAAAACAAGTGTTGTCGATCAGAGTTATAGAGTTAGGGTTTGAAATGAAAGAGAAGAATGTATATCTCCAATTATATCCTCTAAAACATAATGATCCTTGCAGAAGAGTTTGAAATAGGTTTGTTACAAGTATTTATAATTTTTGGTATCATGTAAATGGGTTTTAATATGCCTAAGGTCAAAAACATAGGCTTTCTCAATCCTAGACACCTTGTTCTGAGGGTTTGTACACAAAGTGATCAAAGGGTTAAAAATCATTCTATCTCTCACAATCATGATAGCATAATAGATGAAGTAAGGTGATATAAAGGGTCTCAAGGGATTTATAAGGAATCAATAAAGGTTGATAAGAAAAGAAAAGAAAGTTTTAGACCTATCTATTGACTTGTCAGAATCCATATTAGTTTTAGGTGAATAAGTGTTCTAGAGTACAAGACAATAATGAAGCAAAAGACATGGAGGAATAGGTGATTGGTGAATGTGAGTTTTAAGCCATTGAAATGTTAAGAGATGTCAAAAATCTCATGAAACAAAATTTGTTCTTAACATTTATGAGACTCTGTTTTGATTAGTAAAGACTACGCATAGTGTTGTAAGCATGGGTCTTAAGAAGTGAAAGGTATATAAAATTTGTTCAAGTAGAGGTAGACCCTAGGGAATTTTAATAGATGTTATAAGTGGTCAACAGAATAAAATTAAGGCATTAAGTGGAAATCTACTGGTGTGAACCTCTCAAGACACAATTTGAGGTAGTCAAGTAACCTTACCACTACATAATAGTCTAAGAACAAGACTTCATGAAAACCCATAAGGAGACCAAAGTTTAAAGTGAAGATTGATAACCTAAGATTTCATATTCTGAGTTAAGATTGAGGAAATTGTCAAAGTAATTTCAAGAAGGGTAGATAATTAGAACCAAGGAAAGAAAATTTAAGAACCTTAAGGTACAGTCATAGAATGGAAAGGTTGTGAAAACAATGAAGGTGGCAAATAATGAGGAACATGGTACATGAGAAAATCAAAAGGTGCTAATATTTCAATGATTGTCAAGAAACTTAATGAAGGTTAAGAAAGTATATAAACAAATCTAAGAGGACTCTAGGTGTTAAAATCAAATCAAGAAGGTCAAGAAACTAAACTAGGAAAACAAGGTGACTGGTGAAATATGGATGAAGGAGCATTAAGAATAGCTTGAATAATGTAGAAAAAATTAATCCAAGGTGTATAGAAGGTTGGAATAGTTTCTAAGTACTAAACCGTAAAAAGCAACTAAAACCCTAAAGAAACCTAATTATGACAAGCCTAGAAAGAGGAAGGAGTTGTTGGGAGAGTTGTGTGATGAGTAGGAGGGTAAAATTTGTCATAAAATTGTAGGAGGATAATGGGAATCTAAAACACTTTTCAATTTTACTTGAAGTTTTTAAGATTCTCCCAAGCAATAAGATTTATATGGTTTAAGGGCTACAAGGAAGACCTAGTTTGAAACGGTATATTGAGAATAACTTTTGATGGGCTTGGAATTGAGTGATGAAACTTTGGAATTTATTTAATGGGCTAAAAGGGTCTTAGAAAATCTTGACAGTGAAGCATGGGAGTTTAAATTTTGTTATTTTCATCAAAATTAGTCATTTTGGAAGGCTACAAGCAATTTTGAAGGTCTAATAGGTGAATTTGGTAAGATGAATATTTGTATCTTCTTGGAAAGTTTGAACATGTATGTTTGATAATTTGTGAAAGGTTAAGGCGTATTTAGCCTAAGTTGTTATATCATTCATTTGGGTATGTTAAGCAAGGTTGGCTTCTTGAGAAAACATGTCTTTGGATAGACTTTTGATAGATAATTTACTATTCTTGAATATTTTGATTTAATGTTGATCCTCCTTTACATCACTTCCCAACCTTTATTGCCCA
This sequence comes from Taxus chinensis, assembly GCA_019776745.2. Classification (NCBI taxonomy): domain Eukaryota; kingdom Viridiplantae; phylum Streptophyta; class Pinopsida; order Cupressales; family Taxaceae; genus Taxus; species Taxus chinensis. The sequence goes on along the minus strand of CM034148.1, from coordinate 838,037,425 downwards.
ATCAATCTCATATACAAACCGATCCTAGTCAGGCCCCCGAGCCTCACTGGATTGAATTTATCCTATAAGACCCCAAGTCACCTAAACTATATCTTCCCTCATCAAAAAATCCCTCTCGATCCCAAGTCACCTAATAAATAATCAAATCTGGTCCTTATGCCAAATCAATCTAATTTTTCCCTTGATCCTAACCAGTCCAATACATCCCTTGTGTCACATCAATCCAATTTATCCCTTGTGCCACATCTATTAACTTTGGCCCCTAATCCTAAAAAATCCAATCTAGCTCCTCAACTACACACATAAACCAATTTGGCCCATTCATTTCACAAATCAAAACCTATACCTCACACCTCTCTCCTTAGGGTAAATCTAAACATACCACTAAGTGAAGACACTTCAACCCCTTAGGTAAATCATTGACCACCTTATTTCATCAATTGAAAACCATAAATATGATCCTTTATACAACAGTCAAAGCATGTGATGGGAATAAGCCAAAACCATCTTGGTATTAATAAAACCACTATTATGATTTCCATCGCACCAACGTGCATTCAACCAATTGATGTACACACTTAAAATCTTATGTACAAAACCTCATTGATTGAGGCGATATTATCCGTATAGCACTTTATCCAAAACTTGGGACCCATCACAAATCTCTCCCCAAACATCGTTCATCATCCAAATCCCATTCCATATCCAAATTTCCCTTACCTATGAAAATTCATGATAAGTTTGGAACCTTATCCTTTGTCAAGGAAAGCCTCTAAGAAAATGAGGAAACTAAAATCTCTCCTAGTTCCCAGTCTCATGATGACCACTTTGTATCATCCCCCTAATGCAATGCATATCCTATTGCCAATAATATGTTCACCATCATGAATCATCAAGGAAAATTCTCAGGAATTCATAAAAAAGGAATTTGCAAACCCAATCCCCTTCATCACAACTCCATTCATCATGACATAAACAACAAACTTATCATTGATGACATCTCTCTAGACATCAAAACAAAATCTATTTGTGACCTTTTTTACACAAATTCTTTTATAACCACTATCATCCCAACCACCCAAATACATCATCAATGCCTTGACCCCTTCAAACAGGTCCAACCAAATCATAAATCATTTGAATTCTTTAAAAATGACCAAACCATCACCAACATCATAGTAGTCTACAAGAATATTCTATCAGGAGACATCACCATAGGATTTTACATTGACTTGTATGTACAAGTATACATTAAACATGAAGCTAAACCTCCTCATCCTTCTTGATCCATAAATAAAGAAAAACGAATAATCATCACCACCTAGTGGAAACAAACCCACCTACAAAAATAAAAAATAAAATGCAACATCAAAAATCAAACCCAAAAATCCAAAATAACAAAACATATTTCAAAATACCAAAAAAATAAATATATTTCAAAAAATTATAATAATTCATATTTTGCACACAATTATTCTTTCCTTCACGATCATTATCCTTTGATTCACCTCCATCCCTTTACACATCACCTTTATCTATCATATAATCCATTCTTATTCCATTCCATTCCATTTATGATTTGATTAACACTCTTCAGTGAACACTCGATCAATTTTGGGCACGTTGTAAGTAAATAGTCTCTACTATAGCCATGTGTTTGTAGTTTATCTTTACCTAGAAAATTCAAGCAAAAATGTCCTCTTAGAGATCCAAGCACTTTAACACACTTAACCAACTAGTTGTGAAGACCCTTGGGCATATCTATTGACATTAGTTAGCGCTGTCTCCACACTCACTTCCACTACCCCATCATTCCACTCATGATTCTTAACCCCTTGATAATGTTCAAGATAATGAAATATATATCCAAAAAAGGTAACAAAATCAAAATCAATCTCAACACTCTCTCTAGGGATGTTTCTAATATCTCTACTGTGGCTGTGGAAACCTGGCTAGTAGTAAATTAATGATGGGTGCATCTCCATCAAGGCTATGGACATCTAATTGATAGTGGAGTAAGGCATGTATTCACTTTACCTTCCACCCACACCTTCATCCACCTATTATAGTCAACCATTCCTACACATTGGCTAATTTGTCTTCACATATTTCCCATCAAGTCTTCACTTCAAGTGGTATGTTGTTAGGTGTTGTTTATATCTCACTCACACTCTTATTTGAGGGAAAAAAAACTTCTTATATATCATCCCCATTCTAAACTCCCAATAATTCTTATCATAACCATTATTCCTTACAATAATACCTAAATAATGGGGCATGCGGTTGTATGTGACATGGTCCTTGGAAACCCCCTCCTCTATAATTCCTCCATTGCTTTTTAAATCCATCCTATCCTATCCTATCTTATAATTGCGCTAATTATCTCCTTTTCCGCAAATAGACAACATATCGTCAAAAGCGCTCATATTCCCTCTAATTGTCATCAATTAATTACAATACGCTAATTGATTAAGTTGCCTACCCAGCTAACAACCTAATTAACGACCTTCCGTTAATTATCACTTCCTCTATCTTGATTAATTAATTATTATTAGTTAATTAGTCTTCCCCTTCATTTAAACTAGTAAATCGATATTAAATTGATTTAATCCCTTTCTAATAGCCTGAATCGCACTAATATTCTTCTAAATGGCTTCTATAAGCTTACACCTACCTATTAATTAATCACCTTTGATTAATTAAAATACCCCCCAACTCCCATGACTTGCTAAACATGTATTAAACCCTTCTAAAGTAAGGTTACCTTTAATAAAGCAACCTTATCCATTCCTAATCATGTTTTACCTTTATCCCACATTCATGAGAATGTGTTGAATCCTTTATCCTTTGGGCTATATAAAGAGCCCTCCACCTACCTTTTTACTTACACCTAAACTCCTTAGAGAGCAAATGCAAAGCATATAGAAAAGAGACTAAGAGCTTGCACCTTGTTTTCTTGAGAGTTCATCATCTTGAAGAGTTAAGCCTCTTTCTTAAAGTGCTTGGGTCATATGGGAGGTGTCAAAAGGGTCTTGTAGCCCAACTTTGATTAGCCCCCATTCCTAGGTTCTTGGAACATTAAGGACAACTATTTTTTGATAGCCATGGTACCTACCTAGGTTCCTTCATTTATATGTTGTTAGAGAATAGAGGATATTTAGGTGCTTAACATAGTTGATTTCATAGTTTTGTATTGATAATTGTTAGCATCTAACCCTTGATTAATTCTTATCATGATGGTGTTTATAATGTTGTTTAATTCTTGTTAATTAAGACTATTTAGGTGTTAGTCTTTGTTTACATTAGCATTAGTTTAAAAACAACACTTGCACACATTTGGCATGCCCGGTGGGACTTACTCCATTGTCCTTTGCACTTAATTTCAAGTTTTTGTAGTTAAGTTTCATTTTTGGTTACTAACCCTCTTTTACACATGTTGATCTAACTTGTTTTTCTTAACTTTTTTTGTTGAGTTTGCATGTGTTGAGTCTTCCTTGTAGGTATAAAGGAGGTGAAGTGCTGTCAAAATTGGAATTGATGGGAAAATTTCAAGATTTCTCCATGTTTTCATTTTTAGAGCTTACTTTTTTAACATTCTACATGCTAGTTTTGTCAATTTCTTGAAAATTTTAAATTCTTGAGCATGTAGGTTAGTGTTTGATAGTGTTGAGTCTTCTATTTACATATTAATGTGGTGGGTTGCTGTCAAAATTTAATCTTGGTGAGAAAATTTCAAGATTTCATCATGTTTTCATTTTTAGAGCTTACTTTTTCATCATTCTACATGCTAGTTTTGTCAATTTCTTGAAAATTTTAAATTCTTGAGCATGTATGTTAATGTTTGATAGCGTTGAGTCTTCTATTCATATATTGATGTGATGGGTTGTTGTCAAAATTGAATCTTGGTTGGAAAAATTTGCCCATTTTGTAGATTAAGAGACGTTTTTTTTGACATTTTTTGAGTGCATGTCAAGTGCATACCCGTGAGCATAAGAGCATATGCGTAACCCATCTTCCGAAGGCCATAAATTTTGCTCCCGAACTTGAAATGACTCCATTTTTTTTACGTTGGAAAGGTATTGAAGTTAACTATGCAATGAAAAATATAAATTCAAGATTTATACTTACAGAAATTATAGGTTTTTCTGTTAGTTTAAAACTGGTCATTTTCTAACATGTCTAATGTTTTGATGAATGTTGTATTTCCATGCTTACTCGATTTAGACCAAAGCATGTGTATGATCTTCTCTTGCACCTTTTGGTGATCTTGAGAATAAAAAACAACTTTGATCTCTATCTTTTTAACATTGGGATTAAACTTGGAAATTTGATTATTCATTTTGCTTAAGGGAATGAACCTTTTACAAAGCATTTTTCAATGGTCCTTTGATTTGAAGTTTTCCATTTCTATATAGTTGGGATAAAGTTTGTGTATGCTCTTCTCTTGCACCTTAGGGTGATCTTGAGAATCAAAAGTAACTTTAGTCTTCATTTTATAACATTTGGTAAATTGGAAACTTCATCTTTCACTTTTGGTTTAAGGGAATGAACATTTATCAAGAATTTTGTATGGTTCATTGATTGAAAAGTTTTTCTTTACTTTTTAGTTGGATTATTTGTTGTGTATGCTCTTCTCTTGCATCCTTGGATGATCTTGAGAATCAAAAGTAACTCTTAATCCTCTTTTAAATAATGTGATTTTCTTGGAGAACTACTAACGCTTGAGTGCAGGACCTAAAAACACTTGTCAAGGAAAGGAGGAATCAAAATGAAGTCAAAAACTACTAATACAGTTGTTATACAGGTTGCCAAAAGGTGTTCAACCAAACCACACCTAATTAAACAAGATAAAAAGAACAACATATTCAAAACATTGTATTGCAGGTTTCAGAAAAGGGTACGTCCCTCTCCGCTCAACTGGAACATAACCCCTTTGGCATAACGCCTTAAGCTACAACAATGGGGGTGGTTCCAGGAACCCCAAAGTAGTCCACGCAAGAGGGAACCTTGTGGATGAAACGGGAAGTGCTCCGCACTACCTACTTGACTAGTGATTCCTTTGTGAGATAGCGTTACAGGTTGTCCATTGTGGCGACCCCAGTGATGGTACACGTAGACGCACTAGTTGCCTACTATTCTTGAAGGGGGTAAAGTAAAGCCGAGATACTCCCAAACTAGTCAGTGTGACTTTTTGGGTAAATCGCGCTCGCTCGTGGCAACTTTGTAACACCTAGGGCGAGAGAACCACCTAGGAGAATATACTTTGGCCAGGAGCCCACTTTGACCATTTTAAAACAGTGTTGAGTTGTGAACCTTCTTTTTGAGAAATGTGTGACGTATTACTTTCGCCTAGTTTTTACTTGCCTTAGGGCGAGGTGAAACTCTGCTGAAGTGAGGCTAGCATTTTTCATCATTTTTCTTGATTTATTTCCTTCATATTCTTTTGACACTTTGTTGATCAAAAGAGGTGTGATTACCTTTGTGTTGCCATTCGACTGTTTCTCTCACTTTTATGTCCATTTACGCCCATCCATGTTTGCGGCTGGGTTAGTTAAATGTCTAAAGTGAGCGGAGGCATTTTCACGTCATTTGGTAGCCATTGTGATCTTGATACCCACATCAAGATCGTCATTGTAGTTAGGCGTGGTTCATCACCGCGGACTTCCATAGAGGAGTTAGCTTGTTTGTCTCGTATCATTACAATTTCGATATTTACGTCTTGTTTCTTGTAAACTCGACATAAATACCTATATTGTACGGTTACGCTGCACACATTCTTAACTATTCCTAGCTATACTTTGAGCTTTTTTTGTTTGATTTTATTATTACCTCGATTTCAAAAGGTGCTAGGCACTACCATTTGTGCGTGTTATATCAATAACACCTCGATATCAATACTTCACTTTCTTGCAAAGTGGGTTAACATATCTTGGTGATATTGTTGTGTCATTGCAAATCGTAATTGGCACTTTTTGAGATATAGGTCTTAATCAAACTTGAGCTTGCTCGTCGTATATCTTGATTGGGAGATCACATTTAACTTCATGTATTTACTTACGTCTTGTTCATTCCTTTGAACTTGGCATAAGTGGAGACATCTTGTTAATCATCTGGCGTCGCAAATTACTTTGAAACGTAGTCTAGGAAGTACTTCATTTGATTAAGTTTTGGTACCAAATGATTGTTTCATTGGTGACTTTATCACTCTATCACATTGGTATTCTCACACTATTAATTTACTCTTAACACGTACATCTTGTGTTTCACTTAGGGGTAGTCATTGAATTTTGAACAAATCTACAACTTACCTTAGTGAAACTTATCATGAAAACATGGCTCCCAAGACGCGTCTAGGGTTAAAGAAACAAACATATGAGGAACAACAGGCGCAAGCTTGGGAAACCTCTAACAGACAAGGGTCAAACCCATTTATCAGACACGATCTAGGACCACTATTTTCTGTAGAAAAGGAAACAGAAGAAATGGTCGACCATAGTGGAAATGAATTAGAGTCACCACGCGCGGACTTTGATTTTGACCCTACTCTACTAGATGAATTTCTTCTTAGAAACAAAGACAGAGTGTTGGCCCGGGTCATCGAATTAGGGGCCAAATTGCCCATCGAGAAGGAACCAATACTACAAACAAATGACACTACTGAGGAAGAACGCCCCCTTATCAATATGGAAGATATTTTAACAGGCGGGCATGCTTCCACTTCTTACGTAGAAAATGATAAAGTGGTAGGGCATAGAATACCCCTCCTCAAAGTGCCACGAAGAAACAAAATAGAACTTGAGACAGAAGAAGAACCTCCACAGTACGAAGAGGAGGAACCTTTAGAAGAAGAGGCTATAAACCAAGCCACAATCCAACAACAAATCAGCAACCTAAGCTGACAACTTGCTTTGCTTACTTCCCATGTACAGAAAGATGCAAACAGGAACATTCAAAAGGTAAGGCCTAAGGTTAAGATCAACGAACTCCATCGGGAAAAACAAGGAGAAGAAGACATAGGGTACCATCGTGTTTACATCCCTACTTCTCCCACTAAAGAACAATTGCTCGCACAGGAAGTGCAGTCTATGAAAGTGACGCTTGCGAGCTTACAAGAGAGCAATATAGGGAGCATCAGGAAATATCAATATGAAGAGTTGTGCCCCTATCCTTTTGACAAAACAATGACCCTTCAACCCTTTCCAAAGAAATTTGATATGCCAAAGTTTGACAAATACAAAGGAAAGGGAGACCCAAGAGATCATGTTAAATATTTTTACATGGCATGTCAAGAGGTGTCTTATAGTGATAATTACCTTATCAGACTTTTTCCCAAGAGTCTTGGAGGTCAAGCATTGGAATGGTTTACACGCTTACCACAAGGATCAATTTCCACCTGGCCAGAATTAGCAGAAAGATTCGTGCGTCACTTCTCGTATAACATAGAGAGTGACATCACCATGGCAGACTTGTGCGGTGCCAAACAACACCCAAATGAGACCTTCGCTAGCTTCCTCCAACGATGGAGAGGGATAGCCAGTCACTTCCCTTGTGCTTTCCCTGAAAAGTAGCTGGTCAGTATCTTCGTTCCCAATCTCAACCCAGATATCACCTTCCACCTCCAAATGCATTGTGTCTGTACTTTTGAGGAGGTTATTGAGAAAGGGATTCAGATAGAAAAGGCTCTCATTGCTAAAGGCACCCTTAAAAACCAATCTAAAAACAACCAAAGTGTCAAACCCACAGAAAATCCCAAGATCTTCAACAAAAACAAAAACGTGGTGGGAGACGGAATCACTGATTCCAAACGCGTTCAAATGGTCCAAACTGGTCAACCTTTTAAACTGACCAAGGGCCCAATTCAACCACCACCAAAATGATGAACATTCACCTCTCTCAATGAACCATTGTCAGTCATACTAAAATAGTTGGATGTGGCCCACATGATGACCTATCCTACAACACAACCATTTGACGACAACGCTCCCAAACCTTCATGGTATAAGGAGCATGAATATTGCGAAATGCATCGCGTTAAAGGTCATAAAATAGACAAATGTTTGTGACTTCACCACTATATTCAAGACCTCATTGACAACGGGGAGATAGAGGTGGATAACCCTGGCCACATGCAAACACCTAACGAGAAAATGGGGATTTATAAGGAACCATTCCCCAAGCATGATAAGTCAGAAAAGGCAAAACCGGATCGGGGAGAGTCATCCCAAACCTATAAAGCCATGAATTACTTGTATACCAAGAGAGATAACAATCATTACGATTCACTTATCGGATGTATTCACTCCCCTGCTGACCGTGTCAACACTATCCGGATTAAGGGAAAGGACTGCGCTGCGGTAACAAGGCATGCCTACCTCGTAATTCTGGACCCCTCTCCGTCGACCCCGCATACTGGTAAGTATAACCTTTTAGAACAACTTGAGAAGACGTCTGCTAAGATTTCGATCTTAGACCTTCTCAAGATTTCCAATGTGCATAAGGACATCCTGTATCAAACTCTTCAGGGGTCGGGAGTGCCTTTAGAAGTCGATCCTGCACACCTTCAAGCTGCGGTGGCAACCATTGCCCCAAGTGAGCATCTTACTTTCAACCATAGGGAGATCCCTGCCACGAATCCTACACATAATCTTCCCTTGTACATCAAGGTAGTTGTCACCCACAGGAAAATCAAATGGTGCTTGTGGACAACGGATCGGGATTGAACATCTGCACACTTAAGTTGGTCAAACAATTGGGACATACAGAGGAAGATCTTGAGTCCCATATTATTACTATCACCACATACGACAACGCGGAAAGAGAGTCAGCAGGCACCATTACGCTGCCCATGGAGGTGGGCCCCACTTGTCATCAGACAAAGTTTCACGTCCTAGACTTGGAACTTCCATATAATATGCTTCTAGGCTGACCATGGATTCATGCCATGCAGGCCGTGCCATCAACGTTTCATCAATGCATCAAGTTGAAGCATGAGGGACATACGATCACAATACCAGGAGATTCAGAGCCCTTTGCTCATTGTAGAGCTCTCAATAGCTTTGCACGAAAGGGTACATATGCATGTCCCTCCGCAGATATAGTTGTTCCTCTTCAGTCTGAGGCTATGGAATCCCACGTGGATTCAGATTCACTTAGTTCTTGCACTCATGGGGCATCTACTTCAACCTCTCCATTTGATTCATGGGAGATGAAAATCCTGGAATATGGCTGCGGGGAGTATAATGTACAACAAGCGCTCCTGGTGTCAGATCTCTCTTTGTCACCCAAGACTAGAGGTCGACCCAACTACCGCTTTAAGAGACCTAGAGAAGAACACACTATTGGGTCATTCCTTCCTGGAGGCTTGTTAGCTGAGGAGAAGTTGCTTGATCCACCTACTACTTGGGTCCCTGAGGACACTCAGCCATCCTGTTACCAAACTCCGGAATATGAAAAATCTAGCAGAATGATGTACTCCATGGGCTACAAAGGCCTAGGATGTGGGAGGAATGAACAAGGACAAAGAGAACCAGTCCCTCTTCCACATTTCAAAATAGAAAGATACGGCATTGGGATTCGTCCTTACGGAGCACACCCCAATGATCAAGATGTGACTTGTTCTGAGCGTGAGGATAGTTCCGATTACCTAGACAGCGATACGGATTCTTGTTGTAGCCAATATGAGGATCTGGCCTCCACGAACCTTTTTATGAATAACGCTGTCCTAACCATCACCCCCACTGAACCAACCCTTGACCTTGTATACCCTTCCCTTGTTGAATGGGACCAACAACGTCACGTGCCACTAGATTTATTCAAGAACGACGAGGCTATTGCAGAGTTTATGGGCATAAGGGATACAATCCCCATTGGAGATCATAAGAAAGGTTTCTCTATCGACTTAGACACCTGCGCCTACTTCGGCGAGGAGGCTGAACTTCGTGGTCAGCAAAATTTAAAGAAAAGCGAGGGAAAAAGTTCTAAAGAAAAGCCTCGGCAAAAGTCGAAGTCCAAGTCGCACAGTGAAAACCTCTTTGAGGCACTGGCTGACAAACAAATAAGAAAACCGAAGGACAAACAAAGTGACCACGCCAAGGATGAAAATCTCATGGAGACATCCTTGGATGAAGATCTCAACCTTCCTCCTGACCCTACGCGTATGGAGGATTTATCAAAATTGTTAGTCGAAGAAACCATTGATGTCAACATTGGTACTGAAGAAGATCCCAAGATAGTAAAATTGGGGGCATCACTCTCAGCTAGAGAACAAAAGACGTTCACTATGTTGTTGCGAGAGTTCATTGATGTGTTTGCATGGTCTTACAAAGACATGCCCGGCCTAGATCCGACTTTGGTCATGCACAACCTGGTCATGCACGCAGACGCCAAGCCTATCAAACAGAAACTCTGAAAGATGCATCCAAGAGTGGCCTTGTTGGTCAAGGAAGAGTTGGAAAGGTTGCTTGCAGCAGGATTCATCCGACCAATTGACTATTCTGAATGGATATCGAACATTGTTCCTGTCCAGAAGAAACCTGTCGGTATCTGAATCTGTACAGATTTTAGAGACATCAATAAGGCTTGCCCTAAAGATGACTTTCCATTACCCAACATTGATATGATTGTTGACTCAACAACAGGATATGAAATGCTATCGCTCATGGATGGCTTTTCGGGTTATAATCAGATTAAAATCGCTGAGGAGGACCAACACAAAACAACTTTCACAACTCCTTGGGGCACCTTCTGCTATCAGGTGATGCCATTTGGCCTTAAGAATGCGGGAGCAACTTATCAGTGGGCCATGACAGTAATCTTTCATGATATGATTCATGACATCATGGAAGACTACGTGGACGACATCCTGGGAAAGTCCAAAACAAGAGAAGATCATCCTGTCATTTTGCGGCGTATCTTTGAGCGCCTGCAGGAATACAAAGTCAGATTGAATCCCAAGAAGTGTGTCTTCGGGGTGCTATCAGGGAAATTATTGGGCTTCATTGTGTCAAGATGAGGTATTGAGGTAGACCCTGCTAAAGTGTCTGCCATCACTGAAATGCCTCCACCTGAAAATATCAAGCAATTGCGTAGCTTGCAGGGGAAAATTCAAGCCATTCACCACTTTATCTCACAGCTTGCAGATAAATGTCACTCATTCACCCATTTTCTTAAAAAGGACGTCACTTTCATCTAGGGACCTGAGCAACAACAAGCCTTTGCTTTGCTTAAACAGTACCTGGCCAATCCACCTGTTCTCATGCCTCCTACTCTGGGAGAACCACTTTTGCTCTATATTTCCGCTACACAATACGCTATTGGTGCGCTGCTCACCCAATATGACATTAACCATAAGGAGAAAGTGGTGTACTATCTGAGTCACACCCTCATTGCCTATGAACTTAATTATCCTCAGATTGAAAAGGCTTGCTTGGCCGTTGTTTTTACCTTTCAAAAACTTCACCATTACCTGCTGAATACTAAGACCAAGCTCATATCGAAGGTCGACCCACTCAAGTATTTGTTGTCCAAACCCACCCTTACAGGTAGAATGGCTAATTGGATCATTCTACTTAGTGAGTTTGATATAGAATTTGTCCATCAAAAATCAGTTAAAGGACAAATACTCACAGATCAGCTAGCGGAAGCACCTTTGCAAAGCACAGAGCCTTTGAGTCTGGAACTGCCAGACACCTCTTTGCTCTACATTGAAGAATCTGTCATATGGCAGATACATTTTGATGGATCTTTTACGTTTCATGGTTCAGGTGCAGGAGTGGTCCTTATTACTCCTTCGGGTGATCCTATACCGCAGGCTTTCCGCTTGGCCTTCCCTTGCACGAACAACATTGCAGAGTATGAAGCACTCATTGCAGGGATGAAGCTGGCCATCAAGTGGAATATTCATCATGTTAAGGTTGTAGGTGATTCACAGTTAATCATTAAACAAGTTAATGATGAGTATAAGGTTAAGGATGACAAACTCATACCTTACAAGAAGTTAGTGGAAACTCTAAAGGAGTATTTTGTGCACATCACCTTTGAGCAGATCCCAAGAGCGCAGAACAGATCAGCGGATGCTATGGCAATGGTGGGATCTATGCTTCATATTCCACCAGGGAACAATGATATGCCATTCTTCATAGAAAATCTATGCCAGCCCGCATATGACATGCCAGAATCTTGCCTGGCTTGTGAGGTTGTTGGTCCCCATTCACCATGGTATGAACCCATTTTCACCTATCTTAAGGACAGTACATTCCCTCCCGATATCTCCCACTCTGAAAAGCAGAGCCTAATTCACCAGATAGCCCATTACACCCTTTTAGGAGGTACACTTTATCATCATGGCTACGACGGGAATCTGTTACGTTGTCTGGATGTGACGGAGTCAATCCAGGCAATCAAGGAAGTACACGAAGGAGTATGCGGAGTGCATACAAATGGAATGGTCTTGGCTAAGAAATTGTTGAGAGTAGGTTACTATTGGCCTACCATGGAAACTGATTGTTGCAATTACGTTAGAAAATGTGTGCTTTGCCAAAAGTATGGAAATTTTATCCATGCTCCGTCACAGCCATTGCAACCAATCACTACCCCATGGCCATTCTCTAAATGGGGACTCGATTTAATAGGGAAGCTTACTCCTACCTCCTCTGATGGTCATACACATATCATCACAGCCACTGAATATTTTACAAAATGGGTGGAGGCCGTCCCTTTAACCTATGTCACAGGAGCACAAATTTCTAAATTCATCATGAATCACATTATTTGTCGGTATGGCATTCCTGCAGCCATTGTTACAGATAATGGGAAGTCATTTAAGAACAAAACTGTGAAAGGTCTTTGCCAACGGTTCCAAATCAAATTGAAATGGTCCACGCCATATTACCCTCAGGGTAATGGACAAGCTGAGGCAACAAACAAGACTTTGGTCAGGATAATGGAGAAGATGGTCAGCAAAACAGGTCGCAACTGGCACCTACAAATTCATCCAGCCCTTTGGGCTTACCGAACATCCATTCGCACCCCTACAGGTGTGACACCATATTCCCTAGTGTTTGGGACAGAATCTATCATCCCCTTAGAGATTGAACTTCCCTCCCTGAGGATCTCTCTTCGAGACTATCTGGATAAAGATGAAGATTACCGAGTGGCAAGATTGGCTGAGTTGGAGCTACTGGATGAGAAGCGCATTCGCGCTCTTAATCACCTGAAAGTATATCAACACAGAGTCTCCAGAAACTATAACAAGAGAATCATCCCTCGTCAGTTTGAGGTTGGTGATTTAGTCATGAAGGAGAACCAGTTCAACACCAGAGCGGAGTGAGAAAAGAAAGGGAAGTTCAAACCCCATTGGTTAGGACCCTATGTCATAGTTGCCAAGTATGGCACAGGGGCATACAAGTTGGCTCACCCCAATGGTGATGAGCTCCGGGAGCCCATGAACGCCATGCATCTTAAGAGGTTTTATGCCTGAACATGGCACAAGAAAGTCATAAAAATAAAAAAATACAAAAAAAAAAAAAAAAAAATCAAACAAATTCAGAAAAAGAAAAAGAGAAAACAGGTCATCCACTTGTGAAAACCACGCAATTGTGGCACTTTGGGCAAGTCCTTGGGTGAAAACCGGTTTCCGGCGCCTCAGGAAGATTCGTTGTTCACAAGCATTCTATATTCGAAGGGTAGTTGTCTTTGGCCTGGACCTGGTTCTGCCTCCGAGTTTCCTTGTGCACACCATTCTGTCCAGCCTTGATCCGGCTTTGCCTTCTTCTATTCGTCTGTGAGGGATGTGGTCTTTCGTGATTTCCCATCTTACGCTGGGGGCAACTCAACGACTTCACCTTCTTGTTCATAAGTGCATGGCTTCTGCCCTTGTATATTCCCCACCTAACGCTGGGGGCATCCACGCTTTCTTGGTTACCTGCACATAGCTTTGGAAACCGTCAGAAAACACAAAAACAATAGAAAATTGTTTCAGAAAACACAAAAAAAATTGTTTCAAATAGAAAATTGTTTCGAGAAAACACAAAAACAATAGACAATTGTTTCACAAAAACCTAAACAATAGAAAATCAGTGCATGAAAACATATCTTACAAAAACATTTACTTGCATTGCCTTGTTTCCTTGCTTTGCTTGTTGCTTGTATAGTGTTTTGCGGGCTTACTTTTGAGTTGTTTGTTGCTTGGGTGTACTTTGTCATAGTTTATCTTTTCTTGCTTAGAATAGATTCATTTTTGCTTGTGCATATTGTAGTGGGTTTCGACATGCTAGTGTGTTAATTCATTATTTCTTTCTTAACGCATTTGGTTGTGTTTTGTTACTTGTTAATAAGGCATGGTGATTCATGGTGTATTGCATTAATTCCTGGTGTTCTTTGTAGCATTTGGCTGTGTTTCTTGCATGTGCTCTATTTTTTTATCATTCACATCACATTACCATCACTATCATCACATCTAGCATCATCTATACATCATATATAAACAAAAATGCTAAGTTTTACATCATGCATGTATGCTAAGCTAATCATCACATATCATATCATCAATGGGGGCAAGAGGGGTTGCGCATAATCAAAAATCTATCCCCCCCGCACCAATATCATCATATCATCCCATCCATATACATCAAAATAACACTTGAAAACAACATTTGATATTGTCTACAGATCTATCATCTACAATCTACAGCACGCCTCAAACGATCACGTGCGATCACCATCTCTCCTGAGTGTCAGAGCCTCACGGTAAGTTTTCTAAACTGAGCAGTTAAAATGAACTGATTGCGATGTTTTTACCCCCCTTGGGGGGTATATTAACCTATTTTTCACCGTTCAGACGGCCGGGACACCCGTTTAGCTCACCGTTTTCTCCTCTGTTCGCTGTGGAATAATTATTTTTAATTAAATAATTATTTTTCTCTTATTTTTCACCGTATTGGGGCATTTTTTGTCCAATACCCCTTTCTTCTCCCCCGGACAATTTTATTGCTCCCTGGCGATTTTTATTCTTCTTCACACCCTCGTAAATAATTATTTTTCAAATAATTATTTTTTCTTAATTTTTCCACTAAACAAGGACATTATTTGTCGTTTGTTTCTCCTTTCTTCCACCTAGGGCACTTTCTGTTGCCCCTAGGCCCTTCTTTTTCTTCTTCTCCTTTCTTCTATTGTTTATCACGGTTCAGAAAGCCAAAACAATACAAACATTTACTATATCAAAAAATCCCAAAAACAAGGCAAAATTTTTCAAAAAATTCCTAAAAAGTAAAACACCCTACAAAATGGTAACTTGCTTCTTACGGCTGAAACTTGTGTCTTGCGCATGGTATTTTCTCCATATCCTGTTGGTTTGTCTCACATCTTCCCCAATTAATATGACTCATGGATCACCGGATTCACAACCATTCACAAAAGCTAGCTGCTTGCTTCGTCTGTACTCTGGGGCACTTTTGGTTGCCTGGTGTTGTTTCGTTGCGCACAAACACTTTTCATGGACCCCGTGTCCATTTTCATTTCCCCTTGCATGTATCCTTGCTTGGGGCATCATTTTTTAACCCTTTTCATCAATCATGAACTTGTGGATCTCTCCAGCACTGATAACAAAACATTTGTACAACTGTCTTGACCGTTGTTGGGTTGGATATGTGCGTTCGTACTTGTTTTCCCTGTTAGATGAGCTTGTTTCCTTCTCGTATTGCATTGCATTTTTGTATGTTGCATGGAGTTGGTACTTTCAGCAATGGACAATTGTTCGCAGTATGGCTTTTCATGTCATTCTACCTTTGTCGTATGCTTATTTTTTTTAATAAGGGCCAATGATGTAGTTCCTATGGCAATATGATGACATCAAATTTGTTCCACATAAACAATGGCTAGAGGCTAAGCTCTTCTCTCCCCTCTTCCTTATTTCTTCTACACCACTTCCCTTTTCACCCCTACTTTTCTCTCTCACCGGGGCATCTTGCCTCCTCCCATCCTTCTACCTATATCTCACCTTTTTCGATCGTCGATCGACTTCTTTCATCACCCCATCGACACTCGAGGGGGCATTTCTCCCTCCTACTAATTTTTCTCCTATCCCTTCAAAAAATTTCTTCCATCTACTATCTTTGAAGTGACGTCACTTATGCCACCCCAAAGAGGGGCAAATGTAGACACCTATAATTACGCCCAAGCAATTTAAATACTTAAATTGCGCTAATTATCTCCTTTTCCGCAAATAGACGACATATCATCAAAAGCACTCATATTCCCTCTAATTGTCATCAATTAATTACAATACGCTAATTGATTAAGTCACCTACCCAGCTAACAGCCTAATTAACAACCTTCCATTAATTATCACTTCCTCTATCTTGATTAATTAATTATTATTAATTAATTAGTCTTCCCCTTCATTTAAACTAGTAAATCGATATTAAATTGATTTAATCCCTTTCTAATAGCCTGAATCGCACTAATATTCTTCTAAATGGCTTCTATAAGCTTACACCTACCTATTAATTAATCACCTTTGATTAATTAAAATACCCCCCAACTCCCATGACTTGCTAAACATGTATTAAACCCTTCTAAAGTAAGGTTACCTTTAATAAAGCAACCTTATCCATTCCTAATCATGTTTTACCTTTATCCCACATTCATGAGAATGTGTTGAATCCTTTATCCTTTGGGCTATATAAAGAGCCCTCCACCTACCTTTTTACTTACACCTAAACTCCTTAGAGAGCAAATGCAAAGCATATAGCAAAGAGACTAAGAGCTTGCACCTTGTTTTCTTGAGAGTTCATCATCTTGAAGAGTTAAGCCTCTTTCTTAAAGTGCTTGGGTCATATGGGAGGTGTCAAAAGGGTCTTGTAGCCCAACTTTGATTAGCCCCCATTCCTAGGTTCTTGGAACATTAAGGACAACTATTTTTGATAGCCATGGTACCTACCTAGGTTCCTTCATTTATATGTTGTTAGAGAATAGAGGATATTTAGGTGCTTAACATAGTTGATTTCATAGTTTTGTATTGATAATTGTTAGCATCTAACCCTTGATTAATTCTTATCATGATGGTGTTTATAATGTTGTTTAATTCTTGTTAATTAAGACTATTTAGGTGTTAGTCTTTGTTTACATTAGCATTAGTTTAAAAACAACACTCATCATATCCTGAATCCTTTCAGCCATCTCACCTTGAATCATATGTATCCCCCTTTCATCCACTATCATTATTATCCCCAATGCTAGAATGATTTCCACTCTTTGCAATTTTCCCTTCACTCTCTGTATGAAATCTAAAAAATCATTAAAAAAATAAAATAATCATAAACACAAATTTAAAATCATTTATCTTGTCCTAAATTTGGTTTAAAACCCTCATCCTTAAACAAACCAATCAACAAAAAATTTTCTGGGATACATCGTACCCACCCCCCTCACATGTGTCCTTACTTGTGAAAAATCAATCAATTAATATCGTTGTCAATCCCCAAACATAGACCTTTAACTAAACAAGGGAAATAACATTTGTTTTATGTGTGTTTTTTGTTATATTCTCTGTTTATTTTTTTGTTATGCTAGTAATTGTCCAACGATATGAGAACGATTGTCTTGACAATGAATACTTGAAAAAAATATTTGACACAGAAGCTTTACACATAAACAAGATGGTGCTTGTGTATTTTATTAATATCAAAATCAATCATTACAAACAAATGAGAGAGCTACAATATTTATAGATATTGGACATCTTCTATCTCATCCACAATATATGGAAGCAAATCAACTAATCTAAGAAAATATGCATAAATAGCATATTTCCCCTAACTGCACCTATTGCCCCTCATGAAAATCATCCGTGAACAAACTATACAAGATATAAAATGATCCCACAAACATTGGGATGAGAACACTATCACTTAGTTAACTAATAACTAAGGATGACTAATACCTATTGACATAAGTTTAAAGCATTTAAATTAAATACTTTTAACTTATTACATTTATTCAAATATTAACTAATGATGAATTAAGCTAAGTTTTATTCCTAACATCCCCCCCCTTAATTCAACAGGGTCTTAAGTGAACAGGAGATAAATTCTATACAACCCTCAAATTTACCTCAAGCAAGTGACTTTGTGAAGACATCTGCATACTACATATCTACTGGGAAATATTAGAGCTAGATGTTATTTTTCTGAACATGTTTACAAATGAAATGTAAATGCACCTCAATGCATTTGGTGTGCTCATGGAAAAATGGATTCCGAACAAGTTTTACTACTCCTTCGTTATCAACATGTAGGATAGTTGGATCTTTCTGTGGTATTCCCAATCCTTCAAGTATACATCAGAGCCATATCGCTTCATAGAAAACTCCACCTTCTGCATAATATTATTATTCTATGGAGGATCTTGAAACATAAGTTTCCTTCTTACTCCCCCATGATCCTGGTCCAGATCCC
The DNA here is from genome assembly GCA_019776745.2 of Taxus chinensis. Classification (NCBI taxonomy): domain Eukaryota; kingdom Viridiplantae; phylum Streptophyta; class Pinopsida; order Cupressales; family Taxaceae; genus Taxus; species Taxus chinensis. The sequence goes on along the minus strand of CM034148.1, from coordinate 838,018,973 downwards.
AAAAAGAATACAAATCTTGATGTGGATTTCCTATCATCTATGTTTCTTACATGATCTGAATTTGAATATCCTATCAAGAATAATTTATTATTCATCTTGTATTCTAGGCCATAGTCCATAATTCCTCTGATGTACCTCAGTATCCACTTTAATCCTTTTCAGTGAGAAACCCTTGGTTCTTGCATGAATCGGAAAGATAGCTGACTACATAGCTGATATTTGGCCTTGTTTAATTCAAGTAGATGAGACTCCCGATCAACTACCGATAGAGAGTTACATTTACTTGTGGTGATGGATTTGTTCAAGATATTTGAAGTCTTGTCTCCATAGGTGTGGAAAATGGCTTACAATCCATCATATTGAATTTCTCAAGCGTTGTCTTGGCATATTTCAATTGTGACACAAAGATATGATTTTCTCTTTACCAAACTTCAAGTCCAAGACAATAATGCTTAAGCTCGAGATCGGTCATGTCGAATGATCATGTTAGATCTTTCTTTGTTAACTCAATCATCCTCACTAATCCTCTAATGATGACTAGATCATTGACATATACCACAACGATCACTATCTCTCCCCCTTGCTTTTTTAGATAGAGATTAGGAGCGTATGGACTCCTGTTGAATCCATGTTGAATGCGATGCTCATCAATTTTTATGTACCATGCCCTGGGAGACTACTTTAGACCATATAGTGATTTTATGAGTTTACATACCTTTTCCTCTTTACCTGGTATGACAAAACCTTCTAGTTGAGTCATGTAAATTTCTTCCTGTAAATCACCATTAAGAAAGGCACTTTTCACATCGATTTGGTGTATTTTTCAACCAAATTATGCAGCTAGAGAAAATATTAACCTGAATTTTTTTATCTTAGCTGCGGGAGAAAAAGTCTCCTCATAATAAATGCCTTCTTTTTGAGAATATCACTTAGTAACTAGTCTATCCTTATGTTTATTAGTTTTATTCTCAACTTCGTACTTCATTTTCAAGATCCATTTGCATCCAATCGACATTTTCCCTAGTGGAAGATCTGTAAGTTGTCATGGATTATTTTTCATAAGTGACTTATATTCTGCATTCATAGCATCTTTCTAAGGTTTAGACTATAGGGCTTCTGAAATGGTAGATGGCTCAGTAGTTTCAACAACTTTACCCATTAAGTCCAAATTTACCTCATTTCGAGCCATACTATGAGTCCTCATTCCATTGGTAGATGTGTCAGGGACACTATCAAAATTTACATCTCTCATCATACTTGTATACCATTTATGCGTACTTTTTGTGGTTCCTGTAGGAGGTTGAATTTCACCATCTTCCCCATCATCACTTTCATTATCAAAGTGATTACCATCCTTTATTTTCACTGTAGGGATGATTTTTTAATCATGCAAGTGTATGGAAGCAACATCTGCTTCTTTTTTCTCAAAGAACTCAATCCCGACTAGTGTATACCCTCCTTGTTCTTGGATCCATAATTCTGTAGCCAAGTGCTTCATCACTGTATCCCAAGAAGATAAGTTTTTCTGATTTCATATCAAGATTAGTTCTTTTTTTCTTAGGAATGTGCATACTTGATTTACATCCAAAAACTCTAAGGTGTGAAATAGATGGCTTATGCCCTAACCATGCTTCCTGAGGTGTTACTCCATCAAGTGTTGCAGTGGGAACTCTATTTAGTAAATAGGCTGCCATTTTAGTTGCTTCAGCCCAAATATTTTTTGATAAACCCACATCATCAATCATACATTGCGCCATACCCATGATAGTACAATTTCTCCTTTCAACAACACCATTTTGTTGCAGTGTGTGAGGAGGATCCATTTTACAATGAATGCCATGTGTTTTCAAAAAATTATTGAAATCATTGCTGGTGTATTCTCCCCCTCGATCTGAGCGGAGTTTTTATTTTCCTACCAAACTCTGTTTCAACAAGGATTTTAAAATTCTTGAAAGTTTCAAAAGCTTGGTATTTTGTAGAAAGACAATATATCCACATTTTTCTTTAAAAATCATCAAGAAAGACCATGAAAGACTGAAACCCAGAGTGGTTAGGTCTCATTGGTCCACACAGATCGGTATGCACCAAGTCAAGTTTTACCTTAGCCCGAAATGTACTATGTTTGAATGGTGCTCTATGTTGTTTTCATGCCAAACAATGCTGACGTTTATCTGTACCCTTTTTTAGAGGTAGCAAACCCCTAACCATGTCGTATCAACAAAGTGTGTCAAGATAGCCAAAACTCATATGTCCAAGTCTTCGATGCCATAATTGAGCTGATGATGTATCCTTTTCTACAAGTACTTGATCATTTCATTGAATAAAATCCAACTGAAACATTATTCCCACATTCGAAGCTTTTACAACAATTTTGGAGCTTCGAGACTTATCTCGAATTAGGCACATCTTTTTACCGCCTTTACAACCAAAGTCAATTTTGAGATTGTGATCTAATAATTGACTTATGGATAACAAATTTTTTGTTAAACCAGGGACATAAAGAACATTTGTAATTTTACAATTATTTTTCCTAAGTGGAAGTGAAATGGAACCAATGCCTTCAACACTGTAAGATGTATCATCACCCAAAGAGACGTGATTTTTGATGGGTGTTTTACTCATTGTGAAGAACCAATCTTTCTTTCCTATCATGTATCGAGTTGCACCCAAGTTGACATACCAAATTTGATTTGTAAAATTGGATACTTCATTTGACTGTGCAGAATATAGGAAGTCATAATCATCAAATTGATCTTCTTGTTCGGCTACATTTCCTTGCTAAGTTGGTTTATTCTTCCACTTTTGATAATTTTGTCCTTGTTTGCTCTGTTATTGGCCTGATTTTGTTTGCTGGTAATTAATATTTTTACCACTTGATGATCCTTGTTGGAATGTGTTATACCAACAATTTTTAAACTCATGTCCTTTCTGACCACAAATAAGACATTTTTGTTGGTCCTTTTGGCCTTGTTGAGTATTACCTTGCTTCTAAGTTTGTTTACTAGACTTAGGCTATTTTTTCCCTTTTTGATTAGAAGCAAGTGCCTGCTCTTCAGTTTCAGTAGTTGAGTGAATAACTTCCTCTTGTTATAGCATATTCACTAACTCTTCAAAATTTGTTGTTTGACCAACTATGTTTAACGTGGTCACAAAATTTCTATAAGGAGGAGGAAGAGATCTCAATACTATAGGCACAAGTGATTTTTTAGTTACTTCTTCTTCTAAAGCTTGAAGTGATGCATGTAAAGTTACTACTCTTCTAAAAAACATTTCAACTTTTTCAGCTGGTTGCATTTTCAAGTTTAATAGTTGACTCTGGAGATGAAGTATTGTGTTCTTATTTTTTGACTCATATATTGTTTTCAACTTATCCCAAGATTCTTTTGTTGTTGTGGTATCATGAATATGAGGTTGTACCCCATATAAAACACTAAACAAGATTATTAACTTTGTTTTTTGATTTGCACGATCAAATTTAGGTTATTGTGTAACATCTGTTGTAGATCTTGTTAATGTACCAGAAACAATGGACCATATATTTTTAAAATCAAGTTGTGTGTGAATTTTTGTTTTCCATGTTGGATAATTATCAGAACGCAAAAGTTGAGAATCTAGCAAAAAGAATTTTGGCGCCGTAATTGCGGCCATTGTGAAAACTGATAAACAGTAGAAAAAATTGAACACTTTCCCCCCTTAAAGCATGCACACCCCCCCAAAAAATATTATTTTATTTATTCTGGGCTCCTTCTCGGCTGTGTATAATGAATTTTTGGTACTATTGGCTCTGTTATAAATTTGGCTCTATGGACGATTTGCAAAAATAAAATGGCTCTCTTGGCCGATTTGAAAAAAAAATATTTGGACTCTTTGGCCTCTTTTGAAATACAAACAATCTCTAATTTGTGCAATTTTTACAAAAGAAAGCTTATTAAAAGCTGGACTAAGACGTAGAGCTCACAAAAACACACACTTTAAAAAAAACGATACCTCAATCCGAGGATCCAGTTGAAAGTTATGGCTCTTTTAAGTTACGATTTCAATATCTTTTCGGGCCCCTTTCTAAAAATGGATTTTTTTATTCTTCTAATTTTTACCATGACGTCCAAAAATGGAAATGTTTTTAAAAGGATTTTTTTTAAAACCAAATGCAGATAAGTACTTATGTGTATGCGTAGTGCGTTTTAGGGCACACTTGCAGTTCAACCGCTTTGCCTAAGCTTTATAATAAGCCTTGGCCTCAACTTTATTTTATTTTTTCTCTTTCTACTTAGGTATTTTTCCTTGTAGACATATTTTGCTTCCTTTTTTTCAACACAGTTTTCGAGGTTGGAACTTTTGCAATAACATTTTCTTCTTCTCTTCAATGCTCTTGATCTGTGAATGCAATCTCCAGGTTGATTGGAGGCTTTGGGAAGTCGCTTTGGACATAGATCTTCTCACAGGGATGTAGAATTATCTTGCCAGATATATGAAAATATAGAGCACAGAAAAGAGGAAGGAGAAGTTATGTGGGGATATTAAAAATCTCGGGTTCCCAAAATACAAAAATATTGTATATTTTTTAAAAATTGCTTCCAATTTTTTTAAAAAAATTGTAAGTACAGGTAATTTTTTTTTAAAAAATACCAGAGAACGAAACAATGTAACCTTTTGCAACAGAGTTTCATCTAGGTCTGCAAGGGCATGTGATTGCACTGCAGGTGTTCTTCAAATGCAAATAAATATGTGATTTAGGGTGTGGAGCCGGGTAGGGGCTGTGAAATAGATGGGGGCATCTATGGCTCCTCCTAGCTCTGTAATTTCTCTAGATCTCCCTAAACCTCCCTAAAACTTCCTACACTCCTCTCTGGATCTGAATGTTGCTCTGATACCAAATCTTGACAATGAATACTTGAAAACAATATTTGACACAGAAGCTTTACACAGGAATAAGACGGTGCTTGTATATTTTATTAATATCAAAATCAAGCATTACAAACAAATGAGAGAGCTATAATATTTATAGATATTGGACAACTTCTATCTCATCCATAATATATGGAAGCAAATCAACTAATTTGAGCAAATATGCAGAAATAGCATATTACCCCTAACTGCCCCTATTGTCCCTCATAGAAATCATCTGGGAACAAAATATGCAAGATAGAACATGATCCCACAAATGTTGGGATGAGAACACTATCACTTAGTTAACTAATAACTAAGGATAACTAATACCTACTGACATAAGTTTAAATTATTTAAATTAAATACTGTTAACTTATTACATTTATTCAAATATTAACTAATGATGAATTAAGCTAATTTTTATTCCTAACAGGTTGTGCATTTTTCCTTTTTCAATTTATCTAATCTTATGCAGACACTTGTGTATATTTTTAGTCTTGGGCATATGAAAATCATGTCATCATTATTTTCCATATCGTGGTGCATCCTATTTTATGTCATATCATTAAGGTTATTGGTGATGAAAACAATGGGAAATTTGTACAAAATTTCCCTCATCATAATCATCCTCTCTCATAATCAATTATCAAATAATCAATTTATCAACAATCTAAAAACCAACGTTCATATAATATTACCATATCTCTCTATCAAAAATCATTCATCAAACCTAACTACCTATCACTTACCATCTCTCCCTCCTCACCACGAAGGAGGAATATCCCATCATCATGATGTATCTCATTATTTTTTTCCATCAATCATTGAAATTTTAATCACATAATCATTACACCAATCATCCTCTTGCATTGGGTGGCTCCTTAATCATGTTTTCATCCTTTTCTACATTGATCAATTTAACCAATGATAATCCAAATCAATTACCCAAACAATTTATCCAATACTCTATCAAATTAATAAATCCATCCATAGTTTACGACTTCCCCCTTTCATATATCATTGATTGAGGCACATCTAGAGTCGTAACTTTATCAATATTTCTCCCTCACATACATCATTTCCCAAGGCATCATCAATCTATTTATTTGTTGATCACTCTTAGTCAATCAATGCATACAATAACTAAAATATAAAGATGGATAATCTCATCCATATCATCACCTTTATCACCATCTCCTCATCCACCCATCAAATCTTACCCATCCTGATCTCATATGTATACACTAACCATTGGGTCACATTCTCCTTCAATGCATTATCCCTAATAGTACCAATTCAAGCATACTCATCCTTGATGCATGGAGCATTCCACTCCAGGGACCAACATAGGAATTTTAGAATCAATATCTATGGCTTACATTAGTCTTTAAAGGTGTCTTAGGAGTTACCTTCATGTTGTTTCTTTGGTGCTCACCCTAGAGGTAAAAATTCTAAAATGGCATGAAGTTCCCTAACCATTTTACAAAATTTGAAAATCTTGAATTGCCATAATAGAGCCAAGATTTGGATTTAACTTGCTAGCATCAGGGGTCCCTAGAGTTGTCTCTTAAGCTTATTCTAGAGGTGATAGGGTTAGCAAGGTAAGTCTTTTTAGTTCTTTTAATCCACGAGATTAAACATGCTAGGCCATATGAAATAAGCTAGATTTGGTATTCTCATAATATGTACATGACAGTTGTGGATTGAATATGAGTAGGTGTAGAGTAACGTTTTAGGTCACTCCTAAAAAATTACGTCGATCAGCCCTAGAAACCAATCGTAGATTATGATTTATTTGCCTAAGTATTTTTTTCAATTATTGTGAATGTAGGCATGAAACGCCTTTGAGTAGACCTGTACAATAGTGTGAAGACTGTAATTTTAGTCAAGCAAAGGCAAGTTGACTTTGGATGAATCCAGGATCATACCAGAAAGAAATCATGAGGATAAAGCTATTGAGAAAGGTAATTGGATAATCCTTATAGAATGCATGGTCTTCATATGGCCACTGCTAAAAATTGTGTTTTAACACTATGTTTTCTGAATCATTTAAGCACCTGACAGTCTGAGTACACCTAAATATGAGATCAGAGAACAGTGAGTTTTGGTCTCAAAACAGCATGGTTCAAGGGTTATCATGCATAGGTTAACTAGTAAAAAATAAAGGTCATCTAGTTTATACTTATGCAAGCTTCATTCCCACATTGGTTATTAAGCATTGAAAATTAGTGTAACAAATTTCCCTGAGAAATACCATTTGACTCTTGGGCATTCTAGGACCTAATATCCTAAGGGTTTCTGAGTATAAAATGAGATGGTCCAGAGGGCTTAGAATCTCATCTTAAGGGCTAGAAACTTCCAACCTTATTTGATCCTTACCAATCAACCTTATTAAGCCATTTTAAAATAATTTTGCTAATATATTATGACTTTGACCATACCGATGCTTGTCATCCACAGTCGTCTTGAAGGTACTGTAGCAAAAACAGCATCCGTCAGACCTAATTTTCAGGTTAAACTTTGTGCTTTCCATAGCATGAACTAGACACAAAAGGTGGTTGTAAGATTTTTTGTATCAATTAACCTAAATGACCCAGAATGGGTATTCTGAAACAACATTTTAGTACCTTAGTAGAGTGAAGTTATCTAATCAAAAGATACAATTTAATTGGTCCTAGCAACATGGCTAATGAAAGGATTTGCTTATTGTACTATGAGGGAAATTTACCTAAAGGAAGTTGTCAATAGCTTAAGATTTGAGTCAATCATGTTTCAGCAACCCCTCTAAATTGTTTTAAATAGTGGTACTCATAAATGACATCTAGGTTGGATCACAGTGATCTGGTGGAACTAGTTTTAACTCTTAGGCATTCCACTGTCATACGTAGTCATCTTAAAAATCCTTTTGTGGTGTAGTTTTGCTATTAGAGGTAGTTCCTCCTTGCCAAATGGTTAAACTCTCAGTAGTGTGAACCAATTTAGTGGATCAAGAAGTTAGCATGCGCGCATAGATACCATCAACCAACTAGTATTGAATAAGGTATTCCTCCTTGTCTCTTACCCTTATTTGTTTCGTCATTCAAAAAGGTAAAGAAAATGGTGAAACACTCGTATTTATTCTAACAAACTATTCTAATCCTCTTTCAATATATCATCCCTACTAATAAAATCATCACTTATCCTTCATCTACTCAACATCCATTTATCTAGAAACATCCCAAATCCTATAAAACATATAAAAAACAATATTTCAAACCTATCCATTTTCCTTTGGAGTTGGTTGAATATAAAAATATTACTCACATCCTATAATATAATAATCAATTACACCCATCCTAAAATCATTATCCAACATACTATCATCAATCAATTTATCTATCTATCCATCATTCAAATGTTTACGAATTCCCCGTATATCATTGATTGGGGCATATTCGGGATTGTAACATCATCAAATATTTATGATCCCTTGCATATATCATGGCCCGAGGAATTATCAATCTATCTATTTATACATTTGTAAATCAATCGGTCACAACTCAGTGCAAGCAATTCTCTAAACCATATCATTAACTATATCCTATCTCATTCTTTATCACATTTCATCTAATCTACTATCATGTTTTCTTGTTTTCAAACACTCATCCATTTAGTTCCTCCCCTATGAAATCTCAAGGGGGTATCACCCTTATTAACCCAAATTATTCTTATATCTTTATATGACCTCTGGAGGGGACATCATTCTTATTAACCCAACTTCTTCTTATATTTTCCTTGAAATTCATTACTTCTTATGGTCACAACTACCTTTCAAAGAGGGGGAAAATGTATACACCTAAAATAGTCCCTCTTACTAATTATCCCTTCATCACATCCAACCTTATAACATATCATATATCCCTTCATCATGATTACTTTATATACTTAATAATCTAATCACATCATCTTATATTTTAAAGGAATTTAAAATTTCTATCCACATACCCTCCTAGCCGAGCTACAAATCCTTTAACTAATATCTCATCTAATCATCATTAACCTAATCTAATACCTTTCTAGAGTTTTCCATCTCTATAATTTTATGTCTTCTACCACATTTTCTAAAACATTTCAAATCTAGATCCCTCCATCTTCTACCACCTTTATAAAATCTTGAAATTATAGAAACTTCCATCTTCTACCACCTATTCTAGAATATTCCAATTCTAGAGAATTCCTCTTCCACCACATTTAATGAAATTTCATTAAGTAATCTATTAGATAACAGTAAAAAGAAAATATTGAGTACTATTTAGAATTCTGAAGAAATACGTAAAGGAGTTGTTGATCAAGTCCCATTTTCAACATAACTCCAACCGAAAGCATTTGACAAATTGATAAGTTTGGCATTACCAACCCACCAAACAAAACAAGTAGTTTCTTGGTCACGACCTATTGCAATGTGATGAACAACTATTCCTCCTAGAATAAAAGGATCAAAACCTTCAACTCCCCACACTAGAATTATAGGTTGTATCTTTCTAGTTAGTCCATAAGGAATAGCCTGAGGCACACCAATTATAATTTTTATTTCCTAATAACCAATTTGATTCTAGTGCAAAGAATAACTAGTTACACCGAAAGATACAATTAGTACAACTAGAATTACACCCTATCATAATAAAAATTTCACATGGTACTATATCCTTAAAATAAGGATTCGGGACATTCAAAACCTTATATCCATATAATATTCAATGTAACATAGATACTATGGTTCTCATCATCCAACTCTATCACCTCTGAATTATTAGACCCAATTATTTCATCTAATTTGACTACTTTGAAAAGCCCTTCTTCAAAAAGGGCTCCCCTATTTTAGATCAGGGATTTCTACACCCGTAATGAATCCTAAGTACGCAAACACAAATGTGTAAGAGAAACAATGTACTGACTAGAGAAATTTATTCGCTAAGTTAGGAGAACGATCAGACTGCCAAGATAAAAATAGAAAGATGATTCATACTTCATTCCTTGAGAATATGAACGAATAGGATTCATAATAATCCATGATTTCCTACAAAAATAATTAATAAATTTAATTTATAGTGCTCAAATTTCAAGTTTGCCCCTACTTGGAAGTTTACCATTTTCCAAGTTAAATGTTTTTTTCCCCCTGGGGGTGGTTGTATACCCCCCAACAATAGGTCAAGACTCCAACCCGAAGGATTCAAAGGCCTTGATCCACCACCATGGGTCCCATCTATACGTATACCCCTCTTCCTAAACCAAGGGAAATAAAAAAAAATCGAGACAAAACTAAGGGGATTCTAAGTGGAATCCGCCTTGATTTGAGTCATTTTGTTCGGATTTCCCTTCGGTCTTTAGACAAAACTCCATATACCCAAAACCAATTTAAATTCATAAATGCCTCCCCTCTCTAGAATCTCACATCCTCTCAACCAATATCCACCATAGATATAAATCCACCATGACTACATCTTATCCATCCATTATTCTATAAATTAAGTTACCACCCTTCATGAAAACCATATTAGAATAAGCGTACCAAGATCTTGCTACCTTGATCATAAATCAAGCCATCATCATCATTGATCAATCACCAAGTTTCCAAGGGAAGGTATTGTAAAAATCCATGCACAAATTCCAAATTTGAAACAACCAACATCAATCAATCACCTTGATCAAATCTAACACATCAAAGGGAATCTTCCAAATATAGAACTTTCGATCTTCTACCACCTTTTCTAGAAACTTCCAAAGCTAGAACTTTACATCTTCTACCACCTTTATAAAATTTTCCAATTATAGAACCTTCCATATTATACCACTTATTCTATAATCTTCTTATTCTATAACCTTCCATATTCTACCACCTTTTCTAGAATCTTATAAGTCTATAGAATTCCTCTTCTACCACCTTCAATTAATTTAAAATTCTTAAAATCCCTCCCCTCTCTATAATATTACATCCTCTCAACCAATATCCCCATTGATCTAAATCCACCATGGCTCTATATTATCCATACATTATTCTATAAATTAAGTTACCACCCTCCATGCAAACCATCTTGGAAGAAACATACCAAGATCTTGCTACCTTGATCATAAATCAAGCCATCACAATTCTTCAATCAATCACCAAGCTTCTAAGGGAATGTCTTTTCAAAATTCATGCGAAAAATCCATATTTGAAGCAACCAACATCAATCAATTATCTTGAGAAAATCCAACACATCAAAGGGAGGATCCTCTTCTTAGTAAGTTACAGGTATTTATTTCCTTCCTTTTAGATAAAATTTGAGTGTTTACTTTTGAGTTATAGTAGAGATATTTGGTGTTGCATCCATGATTTTCTTATTTATGCTCTAATTTTATTAAACACAGATATGAACCTTAAAATGCTTCATTTCTATGACTGGAACTGGAAAAGGACCTAATGAAGGAATGTACAAATTTTGTATAGTTTGTCCCTAATTTTATATATTCTTTGTATAATCTTGGAGCCCTTTTTGATCAACTTATATAATTTTATGAGATCTCTACTTTTTATATTTTTTTTGGATTTTTAGTTGTATTTTACTTTTTTAAAACTACATGTAATTACCTGTAAGAAAGTAGAAACCTGAGATACATGTAATACCTTTCATCAAAACATTAGCTAACAAAATTAGAATTCATGTGTGTGGTGAGGTTAGATTACCCTTAGAAATGAACCCTCGTTCAACCAACCCAAGTGTTGCACTACATGCCCTCGAGCAGAATCAAGCTCGTGTATTTATTTTAGGTGTATGTGTAAGTGTAAGTGTAATCTAAGCCAACTCCCGATAATTTCCCTCGAGTCTCTTGACAAAAATATAATGGGATAATTATGCCGTATAGAATGTAGCCAATGCGGGTAGTAGTGAGATGTATTGTGCTTCAGCTGTTAGACTAAACCCTTTATCCCTTAAGGACATTTGACAATATTTGGAGTGACGTTTTTCTTGTTAAGATATGGATTTAGGAACTTTTTATGCTTAGAAATGGGGGAGTCTAGAATATTTGAGTTGGTTGAGTACTTTATACCTATAGTAGTGAACACTCTAGATGATTTGCAACTACTATTGGAATATTTAGGATAGCCTTGAGTTCTTTTGGATTGCTATTTGCAATAGGAGCTTATGAAAATGATAGGTGAGTTATAAAGTGATATTGAATTTCTTACATATCATTATATAGGTGAAATATTATGATAATGTTGGACCTAAGATGATGAAACAAAACACTTAAGATATTCAAAATAAAAGTAGAATTGGAAGTTATAAAGGGGAAGGATTGTACAAGTTGGCTAAAGATGTACATCTTATCTTAACTAGGTTGTACGATTTGGAAAAACAACTTATGATGCAAAAACCAATTTTTTAGGAATGATGCATAAAGATGATTTAGTACTTTTCTTAATTAATAATTCTTGAGTTTGTGATAGATTAGAGTGTGTAGATGATCAAGTCAAGAAATAGCCATGGAGATATATTGATAACAATTAGAATATGAGATTTTTTTTTTAACAAGGGAACATAACCAAACTTGTCATTTTCAAAGGATAAGCTACCAAATTTGAGTGTATATGTTCCCCCCTTTAATTGTGTAATTGAAAATCACACGCGTAAAGGAAAAACATACCTAAGTGTGTACACACACTTTGTATTCAATTGATAGTTTTATTTCGATGTATTCATGTTGGTATGTTCCATAGTGAAGCCTGCAACACTTAATATGTCTATGGTAGAAAATAAATTATAATTTAATTGGTAAATAATGCTTGTAAATTTTATAAAAATGAAATTTCACAAAGTGAAGTAAAGGATATGCAAAGCATGGAGGGAATACACATGTTTTTCTACAGAGGTTTGAGCTCTTGTTCTTGTTGTACTTTGGAGATTTGGTGTTATTGATGAAATGTCAAAGGGTTAGGGGTGATCAATATTTGATTGTGATGAAGGATAAATTGGGGGTGTTGAGACCATACAACCCAACACTTAATATGAGATAAAGAGGGACCAAAGTACCCCATTTTATTGAAAAAACCATGTACCATAATGTTTAGTAATAACGATATCTTCCCCTAAAAAATTGAAAGAGGATATGAAAGGTTAGCTACCAATAACATAACCACTTCGATACCTTTTGTAACTCCATGGACCACACCATTGTAGATAGATCTAGGCCCAATTTTGTAAATAAAACACATAGTAAAAAAGGAATGGACACACCATTTCCCACCTATGTGTTAAACAACTAATATTATTTATATAAATTATAAAATGACATAGAGGAGAAGAAGTCACATGCCCTCAAACCCTATTTTGGTAATTACATTTGAGTAATGTAAAGGAGAAGAAGTGAATTACTCATGACCCCTATATAATGTTCTTATTTGTGTAGAATGTGTTTGAAATTACATCAAAAGTCTGTAAATATTTGAAAGAAATTTAGCATTTTGGAAAAAATAATAGCTTCCTCCCTAGTTGCGACCATCCAATAGAGTCAAAACCATACACAAAGTCTTAACTGAATTTTATAGTTTTGACCATTACTGATTTCTGCCACTTTTTAGTATTTTCACCCGTTTCTGAGGATTTTTTACCTTGTTAAAATATGAACATGTGCTCTATAACATACTTGTACTAGTTGTAGATGTATAATATGTCCCAATAAATTCCCCTTAATTTGAGGTGCATGTGATAAATAGTTTGAGCACACGGCTGAAAAGGAAATATGTGTACCCATTTTGGATAAGTCTATTAATCTGTGTTGGATCACATATGAGGCTGGAATGGTGGCTACCATTACAAACTTGTACATGTAAAAGGGGTTATGCATGGTGGATACCACAACACTTAAAGAAAGCACCGTGCAAAACACAACAATAAAGAGTAGTAATATAACATGTGTAGAAATAACAATGTAGAGATAGTCAATCAAGTTCATATCTGTAACATCATAGAAAATAGTCACATGAAGGCATAGAGCCGCAAACATGAAACATGGGACACCCATGGTGTCATGAGATAATTGCAATGTAAGGAACTCTAGGCTACATATAAATAAGTGAGTGAATCATGAGGCATATAACAACCATTTATAACAAGATAGGTTAGCATTACATAATATAAGGGTATTAGTTTGATTAGCTCAAAATATAGCATATACATAAGATATGTAATCAAGTGTAATGAGGAAGTAAAAAATAACTAAAATGAAACAAAAACACTTGTATAATGTAGTAAATATCCCCAAAGATTAGTTTCATTGGGAAGTGACTAAGTTGACACCTCACATTGTGTATCAATTTGTGTGTCTCATGTGTCACACTGAATATACGTCATGAAAACATGTGTGTAAAGAGTATAGAAAATTATGCTATCAAACCAATATGACAAAAAAAAATGTATAAAAGAACAAGCAAGCCAATCAAGTTATGAATAGGTACTGATTTTGTATTTATATAAATATTTTACTGTTTTTGTATTGTGTCAGTATTCAACGTATTTCATTTGTAAATAGATATGTACAATAAAGGGGATAATATAAGAGAATTAAGACAACTAGAAGTAGTATGTGTACCAAAATTATGATTAAGATTTGTGATTAATATATTATATCTCATGAGATTGAATTTAATTTATAGTGATTTTTCTTTGTGCATGACCGCCAAAGTGACGGAATTGGTTAAATCGAATTATTAACTCATGTGTAGTGATTAGTATGGATAACAACATAAGTATTAGAAAATATATTGGGAGATTCACCTTTATTATAGTATGTGGGAAAGTGTCACTTTTTCCACACTTGAATGAGAACCCGTATCATACACATCATGTGTATCACACTACTTTCTTTTATCTGTAGATGTAGATTGATCATAAAGTGTAGAGACGTTATTGAAATGGGAATTTAAGGGATTATTTAGATGTGTTATCTCATTCTTGAGAGATTTGGTATTGGTACTCATAAATTGAATTTGTGCTTACAAACATTTAAATGTTTAAATAAACTCTAAGACATCCTTATATATATATGAGAGATGTCATGTCTATTATAGTGATTGTAGGAGGATTACACGTGGATACCTCATTTTTCTTTTGAATAGAATTAACATGCTTAGGATCATCCATAACATCTTTAGAAACATGGACATGTGTCAAAATTTTAGGTATTAGTGACATGTTTTAAAGATTAGGATCTTGATCCAAAATAGCATTTCTGAAAATCTATTTATAGAAAGTCTTGAAAATATATTTTAGCAAAATTTCAGCATCTTTTAGTATTATTCACTTTTGAGGGTCTTTAAAGTATTTATGGAGTCTGGACGATAAGAGAAATAAAATAAATTTTTAATCACCATTGGAATTGCTCTCACCAAGTTCATTTCATGCTCTTTCCAATAGTTCTTGCAGTTCACAAACAAGTCAACGTGCTGGGAGATATGACCCCGACAAGGGGCACTAAATAAAATAGTAGTGATAATAAGATAAATTTCCGTTTTTTCCAATTTTGTCTTTTCGAATCCATCCCTAAGGTAGATATGAATGGTCTTCATGTAGGCTGGAATTTTAGATCCCATCTGAAACCTTTCGTATTTTATTTTTTAGAAAAAAACTTCATATCATCCTTGTATAGCTATGAAACATCTTATTTTTAATAAAGAGATAGATCTTCGGGCATACATATCTTTTACAGAGTTTGTAAATTTGGAATTCCAATAAAATTAGTTTGTGTTTATAATTATTTACTTTTGAATTGATTGTTATATCACATTAAACATAATTGTTAGTGTGTTTTCCACCGAGTTGTACCTCAAGCCAAATTAGATCCCAACCATCAAGATAATCATCCACATTTTTGGAAATGCTATCATCAAAACATGACACATGGGCATCTGAATAAGAGAAAGCCGCTATAGAATAATCCATATAAATTTAAAGAATACTTGATGAGGCACTAAATGGAAGGTCAATAGTGAAGAGACTAGAAAGAATATAACCAAAAAATAATAGTAATCCCAAGGTTGGGAAGAATATGTCAAAAGTGATATTTAGAAAATAACAATAATCATCAAATGAGTAATATGAACATTTGTTAAAATAGAAAATGAATTATTGGAAACCGAGAGAGGTATTGTAGGATTTGAGAATTAGGAACAAGACCTATAGGGGATTTGCTAATAACTATGTATTTTTCTAGTTATACATGTATTACTAAAAATAGAAAACTTAAAATTTTGAAAAAAGTGTTAAAAATTAGGACAAATAAAAAAGGTGTTTTAGTTAAATTTATCAAAATAAATGAAAACCTCAGAGGGATTGGAAAATAATTTTGTATGCTTTATATATGTCCCAACATAAGGGTGGGCCCTATAGTTGATCGTCCTTAAATCAATAAAATGACTATTTCTAAAATTAGATAGTGAATTTTATAAAACCAAGATATTTATTTTAGGATTTGAACATCAGGAAAAAGAAAATATAGGGGATTTGCAAATAATTGCATTATTATTTTTATTATACTCGTATTATTAAAAATAACAATTTGGAATTCCAAAAATTGTGCTAGATATTATGCCAAACAAAACTAGGTTATCGTTTAATATATCAAAATAAATAAAAACTTTGAGAAATTGGAATTTTTTTTATGCTTGAGATATGTGATGAAATGTGTTTTGACCAATAATAAACCCTAGAAAGAGACCCAAAGGGAAAGACTTAGCATAAAACCTTAGGGGAAAAAATGAAAATTATTTTTAGATTGTGTAATAAGAAGAAATCAAAGTTGAATTGGAAAATAAACCCAAGATTGATAGCTCTGAAACCAAAGCAGCTAGGATTGACAGATTTAAGAACAAGTCAAGTTAACCAATTATTTACACCCTAAAAATATATGGTGCAACTATGATGTGAAAAACAATATATAGGATGTAAGGATTCATTATAGGGGTTTATTCTCATTTAATCAATCTATAATTATTCATGTGTAATCAAAACAACACATTAATACTCGTAACAACGATAAAATGATAACTCAAATACACAAGAGGAGATGAATACTTGATTGTACATAGTGGAACATAAGAGATATAGATGTGCAAACTAGGTGAATAAATAGATATGAACTTGAAGATGCATCATTTTTGAGTTTGGAACTGAAAAATGACCTAGTGTGTGACTGTACAACTTTTGTATGGTCTTAGACCCTTTAATAGTCAAATTCTATAAATTTTTGTGTGTTTCCCTTGGCTATAAATTTGCTTCATTATATGCCACTCTTGTTTACACAACATGTAATGACATGCAACAAAGTGGAAACCATAGATACATGTAATACCCTTATCAAAGCATTAGATAAAAAAAGGAGAAATCATGTGTGTGGTGAGACTGGACTACCCTTGGAAGTCAATCCTTGTTGAACCAATCCAAGTGTTGCACTATATGCCCTCGAGTGGAATCAAGCTCCATGTAGTTCTCTTAGTTGTATGTACAAGTGTGATTGTGATCAAACCTAAAACCCCTATGAGTTCCTCATTTTTCTTAACCCAAATATTTTGGAGTTAATATAGAGTAGAGAATATACCTAACACAAAAATAGTGTGATTTAGTTTGCTTTAGCTATTAGACTAAGCTTATGTCCCTTATGAACCTTTGACAATTTTTGGAGTGACTTTTCTCTTGGTAAGACATGGATTTATGACATTTGCATGCTTGGAAATGGGGGAAGCTAGAATCTTTGACCTAGTTACATGATTTATACCTATAATAATAACTATGCTAAATGATGTACAACTAATTTTAAAATATTTAGGCGATCCTTGAGTGTGTTTGGGATGATATTTGTAATAGGAGATTATAAAAATGTGTTAGGTGAGTTACAAAGTGATATTTAACTGCTTATATAACCTTCTATAGGTGAAATATAATGATAAAGAAGACCCTAAGAAGATTAAGTGACATACTTAAGATATTCAAATTGAACGTAAAGTCAGAATATGTAAATGGGTAGGAATGTACAAGTCATCCAGGGTCGTATATCTTATCTTGACCAAGAGTATGGTTTTGGATAAGAAACTTAGGATGTGAAACTATTTTTTTTGGAAAAATGCACAAACATGATTTATTGTTTTTCTTAATTAATAATTCCTAAGTTTGTGACAGAGTGGAGTGTGGAGGTGAGAAAGTAAATAAAGAGCATGGGATATGTACTGATTGACTTAGAGTGTAAGAATTTTTCTTAGGAACATAGCCAAACTTTTCATTACAAAGAAAAAGTTACCAAATTTGAGTGTCAAGTAGAAATAATCATTGATAGTAGTGTCATGGAATTGTGGATTATGAGAAACATAGGTAACAAGTATTCCTTATGGTAATGGCATCCCATGTGTGCCATTATCAAATCATTATCATAATCTAATAATTAATTGTGTGAGTTGTAGTAGAAAGACACATCCATAGTAGTGTCATGAAACTATGGGTTATAAGTAACACAAGCATTAAGTATTCCATGTGATAGTAGTATCTTGTATAGGTCATGTTCACCTACGCATTGTAATTTTGTTGATATTGTGACAAGTAGGTAACATATTATGCTGCTAAATATGGCGTAAAAGGATAATTTGAGTAGACATGAGTGGTATCATGATACTTGGAGCTATTTGATTAGGAAGAAAGTCTCATACGAAGTGTCACTTTGGTACCAAATGATGAGACCGAAGTAAGTCTCATCTAATGCATAAAATAACATTGTTCCTTCTCTTAGAATATGGATTTAGATGTAGTATTAAGAACTAAATATCCTATTTAAGATAAAATGTAGAATATATTTGATCTATCTTTGGAAAGTCCATTGCAATCTAGATGTTTCCATTTCCTAATATTTATTGTAATTTGGAGTTCAGTATTATGTGTGAGTAGGTCATTTGATCTCTAGAATGTATTGTAGTAAGTGTAAGACACACATTACAGAGCACAAGAGTCACAATGCATAGAACACAAGACTCACAATGCATAGAGTACAGGACTCACAAAACTAGGGCAAGACTTGCTATAGCTAAAGTTTTGAGCCTCCAAATGAGAATCTGAGAGAGGTTTTGTTCCAATTATTGTTACGAGGAAAAACATATCTCTATTTTTACGCAAAAATAATGGTTTAGAAGATATCATCATTTTTCCAAGCGCAAGACTCACAGGTCACAGAGCGCAAGACTCACAGAGTCAACACAAGGCTTGCCCTAACTAAAATTACAAACTTCCGAATAAAAATTTGAGAGAGGTTTTTGTTCCTCTTATTGTTAAAAGGAAAAAAATATCTCCATTTTTACACAACAATATTTTTTTGAAGATATCATCATTTGAAGCATATGGTTTTCAAGCACAAGACTCACACACACAACACTAGATTTTCTCTAAATAAAATTTAAGACCTTAAAATGAGAATATGATAAAGGTTTTTGTTCCTCTTATTGTTAGGAGGAAAAACCTCTATCTATTTTTACTCAAAATCAATAATTGAGGAGATATATTCATTTTAAGTTTCAGTAGAATAAGGTTGAAGGAAAGTAAATAAGATAAAAAAATACATGTTCGGTAATTATGCAATATCTCCCTCATTTCTTGATGAAAATAACCATTTCATGATATTTTAGAAAAATTACAATAAAGAGCACCAAACCTAGAAAAGGTTTGAAAAAATTATTCAAATTGAATTCACGGTAACAATTAGAAAATAAGGGATGAGAATATGGGGGGACAACTGACATTTTGAAAGATTTAATCATACGAGAGCAGATTTGGAAAATGGAAAGAAGTAGTTAAGTGCGTGTGGAAGAGATAGTTCAATGTAGAGTTGTAATATTTTATTAATTATCTTCCACGGTTGTCTCTTTGTCAAGTGGAAGAAATAGTTGAGTGTAAGCGAAATAAGAAGTTCAATCTAGAGTTATAGTGTTTGATTAAATATCTTCCACATTTGTCTCCTTGTCAAGTGGAAGAAGTAGTTAAATATGGAGTTGTATTATTTGAATAAATTCCTTCTACATTTATCTCATTATAAAGTGGAAGATGAAGTCAAGTCTTGCCCAAGATTATAGGTAGGTAGTTCGATAATCTTGGAGTATTGGCCAAGGGATGAGTTATAAATATATCTCCAAAGCACTCAATGCAGTAGTGGTAGAAGATGGATGATTTTTGTAACATCATTTTTTATCAATAAAATCCACACTTGAAGTATCTTGGCAGCAATTTATTTTTAGTTTTACCAACCCAAATCTACGGGAAGAGTAAAGGCCCACTCTTACCCAAGGAGGAGGATGGTTTATTGTTTTTTAGAATATAATCATATTGTTTTACTTAGATTGTTCAAATCATCATTGTGTGTTTTATTTGTGAAGCTTCACTTTGATTTATTTATTTTCTATTATTTATTTCAGTTTGTTGGATTATATTCACTTTCAGTTTTTTATTTCAGTTTGTTAGATTAAATTCATTTTTAGTTATTGAATTTCCTTGTAAGTATTGTCAATTCTAGATCAAAGAATTGTAAGACATTATTTACTTTAGCCCCTTTTGTAGATAGCCTTGGACACCACCTAGTTTTAACATTCTTTAAGATTAAATGATGAGGATTGCAATGACTCTCATCACTAGATAGAATGAGTAAGGTGTTCCTAGGTGTCTTAGGGCCTAACTGGTGTATTAAAATTGGTAAGCAACATGGATGGTTGAGGAATATATATATATATATATAATGTTATAGTAACCATGGGTGTCCTATAACTATTAATGTATTTTAGACATCGAGATAAAGCATGAAAAAAGATATGAGCAAATAATGGTGTAACATTCTAGTAAAATTGGTTGGTACTAAATTTAGAAATATTATAGATATTATATTTATGCATACTCGTGAATAGAAGGATTGATTGAACCATGGGTCCTGTAACCAATGGATGTTCCCTATTAGAGGCATAACACAAAGTGAAATATCGATGTTGTAAATAGTATTAGAAAATGAGCACATGATATTGATGGGAATTAGTATGTCACTGTGTACCATAGTGAGTCATTTGTGGATCTAGAAACATTCAAACATGTATATGGAATAATATCCTATGATATAACATCCACTTTAGACATATGTGAAGCCTATGTGGTCAATTTTATACTCTATTCTATATAGGGAGTGCGATGTGTAGGCGGCATATGGGTACAATATGGGTATGACCTTATAATGTAGGGATCTCTGTGAGGACAAAAATCAATATTGATGTATAGTGTGATATATCACCTGCATCCTATGGTAAAATATTCACTTAAAGTATGGGTGTGGGTTATATAGTAAGAATTCCATTCCTGGAGAAGATACTAGTGGAAGTAGATTATAGTGTCTTTTTTGTATATATTGGGAAAATAGCTTGTTGGTGAAAGAAATGCCGTTATTATAAATGAGTACCTAAATCATTTTATGTTATACAGGATGCCCATTTTTAGAAGGTCCATGACTTCCATGGTACATGAAAGATACATTATTATTTAATATTGTATCTAGTAGTTTAGTAGTATCACTGAGAGTAGGTGGAGGTAATTGAATCAAATTACATTCAACGAGTCACTGTAGAATCAAAGTAGGATGAACCTATTAGAATTTTTGTCATCATTAGGGAGAAGGTGCAACAAGTTACAAATTTGGGTTTTGGTGTAGGTGTGGGTGATTTTGGGGGGTCTAGAGTGAGATCTATAAATAATATGTTCCATTATATATAAAGTCTAGTCCTATGGAATATTATTACTGTCAATAACAATAAGTCTTAATAGTTCAATTCTAGCCTAATATTTTTAACTAAAAGAGAAGCCTTAGTGGTGGTGACTAATTTGTTTCCAAAAAAGATTAATGAAAATGAAAAATCATATTTAAAAATATGAAATCTTAGGGGTGAGGATTGAATCTAGAGGATGACACGATAAATAAAATAAAGCAGGTTCACCAAAATGTAATAAAAATAGGTTTATCTAACTAATATGTTAATTCAACTATGTATAATGATCTAAAACGTTAAATACATAAAGTATCATAAATAAAATAATCCTAAAACATGTGAGGATAAATATTTATTAACATATAATTCTAAAAATATAATACATAGAATTAGGTTTAGGGTTTAAAAATATTACACCATTCTAAAAGGTCTACCAATATGACAGTGATTTAAACTTTGAGAATAGGTTGTACAAAATTTCATGATTATACTTCTAAATTATAAAGAGTTGTGAATGATCTCTAGATAGAATTGCTTGTACTAGACAAAATCACTTAGTGATTTGGTCCTAAATAACTCAAATCTTGCATTTTTTGTGCACATGTCTCTATATGTGGAATCTATGTGAAAATATGGAAATCATACTCTTGTACCTATGAATGACTTATTCTTGTTGTCAAACCCTTTCTTACTTTTGTGACCTACAAAGGGGCTATTATAAATTTGAGTTGAGTTGTCTCAACGATTCCTAAATAACGATACTTTAAAGAGGCCTCAGAAAATGTGGCTCTCCCTCCTAGTGAATGTGTTTCAAATGTGCATAAACAATAGTTTTTGGAAAGACCCTAAAACTTACATCAACACTTGGAAATGATATTTGACTTACATTTTGATACATGAGATTGATCTAGGGAAATAAATATTGATGTATTTAGACTTGTAGTTTTTTTTAGTACTCTAATAAGTTTATGCTTGAATGATTAGGTCCCAAAGTCCTTCTCTTAGAGTATTCTTGAGTATGGGATCCCTAAATGTCCAAAGATTTCCCTAATATTTTAGGGTATACATTCTTCTATAGTTGACTTATTTGAATGATTTCCCACTCAATCAGCCATAATCCAATTGGGGTAACTTGTGTATTTGAAAATATGATTGTTGCAAGTA
The DNA here is from genome assembly GCA_019776745.2 of Taxus chinensis. Taxonomy (NCBI): domain Eukaryota; kingdom Viridiplantae; phylum Streptophyta; class Pinopsida; order Cupressales; family Taxaceae; genus Taxus; species Taxus chinensis. The sequence goes on along the minus strand of CM034148.1, from coordinate 837,996,136 downwards.
CAATAGATAGAATTTTTGGCCTTAGACATAATCATCAATTGATTTTTTCTTTTTCCAAGTGATTACATATAATCTTAGGTTTGAAACTAATTATAGATATGAGAAGAATAACGAAGATTCTAAAAATGTGTAATATCTTGGGTGCATCCGTTTTCAAGGTGCTAAGTTGAAGAAAAGTGATGGCCTAGTGGACTTGTAGTGAAATAATTGAGTAAGATGCCTTATGATAAAGTTAATAATCATATGAATGAGATTACAATGGGATAAATTCCAAATGATTATTGCATAGTTCCTTAAGACCAAATTTTAGGTACTACAGTAATATATTCAGGTTATGTAATGTTTTTCCTACTCCTAATACAACATGTATACTTACACTCAAGAATAATATGCAATCACAACCATTAGTGATACACGAGCATCCATATTCACACACAATATTGATTTAACAAAAAACACTTCATCATGTAAATAAAGTTTTATGCAATGTAAGTCCATAATACCTTTGTAGAAACCTGCACCACTCCCAAGTGAGCCAAGAAATGATTTTCTTTCCTTATCCAAATTTCATTTCCATGTAAAACTAAAAAAGTTGCAGAATACTATGGAGGTCACGTAATAATGTAGAAGTTACACAAAACTATATAATCTGCATAATATTATGGAAGCCATACAATAGTACAATACTATGGAAGTTGTGTAACATTGCAAATGTCATGCACTATAACATAGTTAGTGTAAGCTTACTATTATTGTGCTAGCTTACTGATATTCACAACTTGTTCGATGATGCATAAGTTTGTACAACGCCACAAAATATTGTGAGAGTTTTTAATGTTTTCCCAAGTTGGTAATACCTATTTAGATTTTTTAATGTCATTTTAACACTATTAGATGATCTCCGAATTGACGAGTATCATTGATGTTTGTACTTTAATTATATTATTCTATCAATCCATGGTGGTGTTCATGGCTGTTTGCAACAAAGGAAATAGTAGGAACAAATTTACAATACGTACTTTAGTAACACAAACTAAGAAATTGATGAACTGATCGTGATTAGAAAATAAAATGCTTGAAAGCAAAACTAAAATGAAATACATAATTGGGAAATTCTTAAAGTCATTAATCATGGAAAGATAAATGCATAAAAATAATGAAATCAATGTTGGAACAGTAAATGCATTCGTAAAGACATAAAGCAAATAAATGTAAAATCCCTTTTCGTTGGTTAGGAGTGGCCCTTTCTCCTTTCCTTTGATCAGGTTTAAAGATTTAATTTAAACACCATAAATTTCCCCTGAATATGCTATCTTTATTGAATTGAAAGTGCACATTTAAATAAATACAATGACCAAAAAATGAACCACTAAATCTGAGTACATGATCTCTTTTATACAAGAGATGTTCTAGTTCAGTTAGGAGAGAACTAGTTATTCCAAATGACTAAGTCTACTTAACTAAATTCTAACTGAAGCAATGGATATCTATTTTGGGAAATACATTAATGAAAGGGGCAGTCATTAAAGTGTTTGAACTGGAATCATTTGTGACAATCGCAGAGGAAATATGTGATTGAATCCTTTGAAGGATTCAATCAATGTTGAAGATTCTTCAACTCATTAACTGATTGAAGAGAATTTTGGTGATGACAGATCTCTAGTTCAGAGCACTTCATCCTCAAATTTTGGCTGAATGTTTGCTGAGTCAATGACACTATGTCATGTCCAAGATATGGTGCTGCCAGATGTGATTCCAACAATTTAAATTATCTAAATGTATGTGTGAATTTCCTACTTTGGAGAATCAAGGTTGATAACATGGATGATCTTGATGTGGTACTTTGAGTTCCCTATTAACGTGAAGGCAAGTCCTGCACCAAGGCAAGTCTTGCGCCAACACGTTAATTAGATTCATACGCCAGTGCATGAATTAATTCATGTGATTCATGTTATAACTCAACACATACTATTCCAAAAGTGCAGTTAATGTTTCACAACAGATATATTTAATCCATTTTTGAAGAAGAATTAACAAAGTAAAAATAACAAGCATATGCACAATAACTCCTTCAAAATTATAGTAAAGTATTAAATATTATAAGTTAACATTATTCATTGTGCACTATGACATCAAAAAGGTATAAGGCTAAACATGGCTTAAACATCAAAAAATGGGGTTCATCACTCCCCCAGAATAAAGGTTTAGTAGGTCCTCCTGCTACCTAACATTCAATTTCTCTACAATTATAGAAAAATTATATTCATTGGCAAAAGTTTGCCAATTTTCATCCAAAGATGTGTTAGAGAATCTAAAATTATCAACAACATTATCCCTCCAAGTCTTTTAGCTACCTTCTAGTTGGTCATTTATTGAATTTCCATCATGGCACAAGTGCAAGGACCAATAGGGGCCTATATCTCATACCTATACATTGTTCTTTGAGGTCTAGAATTATCTTGAAAACATCTTTTGATCATTTCAATGACCATTTGAGGTTTGTTGGTGAAATGACCTCTTTCCTTTTATATGGCTCTACAAGTAGTTGATATCGGACCTAGGAAACAAGGAAATTAACATTGAATGTGGGGATCACCTATTCTATGAAATTTTTGACACAATTTCAAAGAGTATCTGTGTACCTGTATACTAGATGTAGACAGTACACCTGTGAATGAAACTTGTTGAAAAACCAAAGTGGTGTAGGTAAATCATGCCTCATTAAAAGGCCAATGATATATTCTGACTGCATAAAGACTGCTCGTTGATCTCTCCATCTACCCTGATGTCTAAGTGTGGAAATGAAAGCCCTTAATTTTACTTGTCCCAATTAAATATTGATTAGAATCTCAATTTTCTCTGGGAGAAGGAACTTCTAAACATAGAATTCACAGAACAATTTTTTCTCAACACCATTTACCGCAGTATATCCAGCTACAAATTGTCTATCATCCTCAAACTCTATGTCCATCATTTCACGAGCTATAGATATATTCCATTTGAGGAACTAGTATTTCAAAAATAATGCATAAAATTTTGAAGGGGGTCGACAAGAAAGAACTCGATCATAGATTTAACTTACTGTCAACACATTTTATTTTAACATATGATTTTCTTCTTTCAAATTTTTTTTCTCCTCTGCCACTACCTTAATCTGTAGCATTCTTCCATCTACTTAACCATGCCTCTTAAAATAATAATCTGAGGAAAAGTTTTCTCTTTATCTCTTTTGCTTTCTTGCAATAGTGTGAGTCAAGTTCCAAGCTCCTCAGTTCTAGCTTGAAGGGATATTATCTCCTGTTCACATTCCTCTAAATTATTTTGTAACTCAAGGGTGGCTTCCTCATATTTTTCTATTGTGCCTTGTAGTTGTTGAATCTCTTGATCTTTGACAGTTATTTGCATAGATAAGTGAGTTTCTTTGGCCTCCAAAAGTGACTGTAGATGGTTTATTCTCTCTTGAGCTATATGTAGCTCAAAGTGAACTTTGGACAAGGAGAGGAATTGGGGCATTATATTATCAGAATTAGGGGAAGAACTAGGTTCTACCTCTTCTATAGGTGCCTTCCCTTTATCTCTATCAGGTGACCCCCCGGCTGTAGGAAAAGAATGCCTAATTTCCACTTCTATTTCTGGAGTAGATAAGGACACTGGATTGATAGGAGACTTGGGTGGGGTTTGAACTAGGATTTACATTATTTTAGTTTCTTCTTCTTCCTTTGAAGATGGGGGATTATCAATTGGTGTCTCATTGAGGGTAGGTGTAGGATTTGAAGTTCAGATATGTTTCTTGGTTCTCATAGAGGTAGATGGGGCTTGTTCTACAACCACCGCAAGGATTTAGGGTACATTATTTTTGAAACAAGGCTTCAGAGGAGGATGACCACCATCACTAGTTTTCAATCACCCATATTTATTGCTTTGTCACCTATTACGAATGTCCCAAGTCATTACCCACCAAGTATGAAGGCTTGTGAGGAATAAAATTGGGCTTTGGATGAAGAAAATGGTGAAGGAAAGAGCGTTGTTCCAAACTACAAAATTATCAGTTTTGTAGATGTTGGGAGCAGCCAAAGGTATGATATTTTATATTTTATTTCTCCTTCCATATTGAGTTTTGATGGGTGTGATTTTGAGCATGATATGGAGATGGATATGGTGTGCAACATGGGGTATAATGGTCACATTCTTGTTGGTACTTTTGCTCCTAACATTTGGGTGCATGATGGAAAAGGAGAAAGAGTGAGTATCACTCTTCCCAATGATGGAAGTCATAACAATAAGATTGTTGGTCCATATGATGAAATCATCATTGGAAGGCACAAAGGTATGATGGATTCAAGTGTTTTCCTCCCTGTCATAAGGGAAAGTCATTGGCAAAAAGTAAGGGACAAGCCTCCTTGGATTCTCTATGATGATATTCACAAAAACATGCATTATATTTCAGCTCTCTCCTTTATTTTTGAGCATAGAAGAAGATGAAATTTGTGGTTTCATCTTGCATATGTTGCTTCATGTGATAACGGGATGAAAGGATTTGATTTTTACAAGATTTATTTGGATACATGGATATCATATCCTTTCTTTTTCCAAATAATGCTAACTCCTATCTCCTTGGAAGCCTTAAAGGAAGGATGGAACACATGGACTACACCTTACATGGTAAGAAGCCCATCTTCAGATTTTCAACAACAATTTAGTCTTCCACTTGGATGTTTGATTGATGTGCTTCCAAAAGTTATGTGTTGGGAATGTTTAGTTATTGTTCCTTGCACTTGGGATTGAATACAAAGTTTGGAAAAAGTGAAGGAACATGGTATGAACTCTTTTCAAGGAATTTCATTTTCAGTTGGTTATGGTTGAGGATGAAATTTCAATTACATGGGAGCCATTTGTATTCACTAGATTGATGTTCTTTCATGTTGAGGAAAATATTTTGAAACGTGCTAGTTGCTGCCCCATCATTTTTATGATTGACATCACTATAACCAGCCTATATATCACTTCTATAATTCAAATTTTTGCCATGCATTTTGATGATATGGTTGTTGGTGCTTGATTTTGGGTCATGGGTGAATACTTGGGGATGGAAACCAGCCATCCTAATTCTGATTTTTGAAGGAATCATGCATGATTACAACAGTGTTGGGAGCCACATAATAGATTTTGGGGACAACCCATACATGAGGAAGATTTGAGAGCTCTCCATGCCTTGGAGACATGAAGAAGAAATTTTTGGGTTTTGGAGCTAGATTACTTCACAATGAGCATGCATTACAGGTGGCTAGTTTACACAGTAACCAATGATGGTTGATTAACTGCCATCGATTAGCAGATTAACTATCATCGGTTGGAAAATTAACCGCGATCGGTCCAATAGATGAACCACCATCGGTCAAGGAACCAAAATCAGTTTCTTGTGCATGAAAGTTTCTATTTAACCTACAAGAATTAGATGTAACTTTAGTTATAAAGTAAATCTAAAGGTTGTAATGGATAGTTATGGTGCCCTAAGTTTTTATACTCATATATAAGCATGGAATCTAGGGTTAGAAGGTTAATGAAGGGAAGGATTGAGTTAGATCCTTGATTCTCCTAGATTGAGAGGATGAAAGAGAAGAGAAAGAAAGAACATGTTACATGAAGACAAAGATTTCATGGAGAGAAGCTGAACATAAGGAAATAACAGGTACAACTATGACATGTACATCTCAATGGTGAGAAGAGGGTAACATCTTCTAATTTATTTCCTTTGTATAGTTATTATCTCATTGTAATGGCTTGCATAGTACATAAAGAACATAGAGTTTCTTCTTGTAGATCCACATGTTGGTGAGATCTTTTACTGTAGATCCATGAGATCATGATGTATTGTTGATATAAGTAGATCTAGTCTTATATTGTTAGATCCACAGGTTGTTATGATATCTTGTATTCATAGATCCATGAGATCATGTTATATTGATGATCCATGTAGATCTAGATATTGTAGAGGAGGTTGTATTCATGTTTGCATAGGTTGGTGTAGTGATGGAGAGATAAACTTACTTCTTGGTGCACAGTTATAGTTGCACATATGGTAGAACCATGTGAGAGGTCTTGTTGCAGATCCACAGAGAGCTTGGTTGCAGTTAAGAGATGTAGTAGTTCTTGGTTATGTGAGATTTTCTAGTAGTTTGGAGTTACGGTTGTAGTGAACTTATGGAGATCTGTTTAGAGATCTGGAGGAGGAGATACTCTTGGATAGATGCATTGTACTCTTGTGGGAAGAGTTGGTTTGTACTCTTGTTCAATATTATATATATGAAATCTTTATCTTTGGTGGACATATATTGCATTGGGTGAACCACAATACATGATGTGTTTTGTGTGCGTACATTGTTTTGATTTAGATTTATCTTGTTTACACTTCCAATAGTATAGATTTTGGGGAATTGATTACATTTCCGGAGTACTATATTCCCAAAAAAAACTGGAAAAGTATTTGTTAACACCTGATTTTCTAATGAGTTTTATTTTTGTAAAGGATTGAAGACATGTGATGGAAGACAACTGTCCTATTCATTTCATCATGACATTTTTGAGTGGGCAGCCTTGAAGCTTAGCAAAGCTCATCCCTTTGATGACTCTCTATACCATGTTGAGGACACCATCTCTTGGAGCACATGTTATGGAGTTGATGATGCAAATTTTTGGGTTGACATGAGGGAAATAAACTTGTTCTTTCCTGCACTTTTCCACTTGACATGCACCATATCGAGGCTTTGGATACACCATCCCACATCTTCTCTTTGGGGCATGATGCATGGATCTATGATCTTATTATTGCTTGAGGGAAATAAATTTACAAGAGGGGGGGAATGCAATGTACCCTTTTCAAGGACATTATTAATATCTATTTTTCATTTGTAGTGTAACCCCTTGGCATGCCTAACGCTACAAGTGGGAGTCTCTTTAGTTAATGTGCACATAGGTTAGTTCGTTTTATTTATTTAATGAAAAAATAAATAGTGCACATAGTCTTAGCATTAAATATTTTAATGAGAGTTTATGTTTTCCCTCGAAAAGGGAAAAGGTCGGTCATTGGACATTGCACCCCTTAGTTCTATAAAGGAGGTCACATTTCCTTTATGGGTTATTTTGATTGAACTTTTGATAACACTCCATGCTTAGAGTAATATGATGTATTCCCTAGCTTTGAAGCCTTCTTGCAATCATTGTTTCTTCATTCTAAGTATTGGCGACTTGGTTTAGAGTTTTGGTGCATTCATTTGAGAGTATATATGCATTGTATGTGGAGGGTTTGAAGTAATTTTATGACTATTATTGCTAATGTAATTTTTTATCCATAACGACTTGTATTGGGGTTTGATCTATCATGTTTTAAGGTTATTTATGCTAGATCCATTTTTTGTTGTGTCTAATCAATTATTTTAGATCAAGGGTTGATTGTTTGAGGGTTTTGGAAGGGTTTTATGAGCTGGAAATTATTTAATTAATTTTCCCTAACCCTAGTGACTGGTTTTTTAGATTTCAGGGGCATATTTAAATGAGTTTTAGTGAGATAAAAAATTTAGTTTGTTAGTTCATTGGAAAGATCTTTATTTATACTTTATTATGTAATTTGTTTCATGCAAAAACTCCAAGTATTGAGTAAGATATTACTTTTTGAAGTTTTAGTTGTTCTGGGTGCATTTTCATTGATTAACTGTTGTTATAAAATTCAGATCTATAGTTTGGGATCAATTTAATATTGAATGTGGTTGTAGAAATTAGGATAAATAAGGAGAGGGTAATTGCATAATTTTTGGAGTGGATTTGATGCCTTAAATGTGTTGGGCGACCTAATTTTTAGGCCAAAATTAGGGTTTTCGTGTTTGTTATTGGAAATATGGTTTTGAAAAATTATTCTTCATATTTTTGCGGCCCAAAATATGAAGTTTGAGAATTTTTTCATAGATGGTTAAGTAGGAAATAATTTTGGAAGATTGCAGTAGTTGGGGTTTGAATTACTAATTATTTTTCAGCTGTTAAAAATCAGATATGGATGATATTAGCATTCTAATTAGTCTTCCCATCTAACCCACCACTTTGGCATACTCCAACCCCATTTTGGGTTGTATTATCGCCTACATTGGGTTATTTGAGGTCGAACTAAAAAGATCTAATCTTCCTAGGATCGATTTGGTTAATTAATTTGTAAATTTTAATAATATCCCAAAAGGGGATATTACAGACATTCCTATCGTCAAATACTTCCACAATTTGATATGGGCCCATTCATCTCATCTACAATTTCCTTTTAAAGTCCTTATACTTTGAATCAAATAACAAATCCTAGTCCCCTACCTGAAATTTCCTTGGCTTTATTTTCTTATCATGCCAAAATTGCTTCAGTTATTGGATGATCTCAATATGATGTAATGCCTGAAGTTTAATTTCATCTAGTTCATTTAATTCAATAATTTTGGCATGGTGTGCTTCTATCAAATCAACGCTCACTTCAGTTGTTGTCTTCAAGGTTTGAATCTCAAATTCTATAGGTAGAATTTGATTCTTAACATAAACTAATTCATAGGGAATAAATCCCATTGTTGTTTTCCATGTAGTGTTATAAGTCCATACTACTTCTGGTAGTTTTTTAGCCCAATTCTTCCTTTATATGTCCACTGTCTTAGTTAGTATGTTATCCAGCTCTTTGTTAGTAACTTCCACTTGGCCATTAGACTATGGATGATAGGGAGATGACTTCTTAGGCTTCAGCTAATATGATTCTACAAAAGAACCGATTACCCCTGACATGAATTTTGGTCCTTGATCTGACACAATGGATCTTGGTGCTCCAAACCTTTGAAACATGTGCTCATAAAGAAAATCTACAAATTTCTCATCCCTTGCATGTGGCAGTGCTTGAGCCCACTTATTAACATAATTAGTACAAACGAGGATGTATTCTTTACCTTGGGAAGTTGGGTCCATGGGTCCAATGAAATCTAGCCCCCATTTTTCAAAGGGTTCCAAGACAACATGTTTATGGAGTGGCATCTCTAATGTAAACATTGGTTTTCCCATTCTTTGGCATTGATCACACCTCCACACATACATTTTTACATACTTAAACAAGGAAGGCCAAAAGTAACCAGCTTCAAGAACTTTGTGAATGGTTCTTTGAACTGAATAATGCCCTCCTAATGGTTCATCATGACATGTTCTAAGTATGTCAAATACTTAGTTTTTAGCTACATACCTACGTAAGACATGATCAAAACCACATTTGAAAAGAATTCTATTTAACCAAGTATACATTACACTTTGTTTAATTAGTTGCTTTCTTTTATTGAGTGTGAAAAAGTTTAGAAGCTTGCCTATAGGTAAGTAATTAGCCATATTTGCATACCAAGGAAAGGTAGTGGAAAGTGAAAACAAATGCTCATATAGAAAGTCATCATGACCTTCTCTTCTTCTTCTGAAGTGGAAAGTTTGGAAATAAAATCAGCTACCACATTTGATTTCCTTGGTTTGTCAATTATTTTAATGTTAAACTCCTACAGTAGTGAGAACCACCTTACAATCTTACCATGCACTAAAGGTTTATTCATTATATATTTGATAGCAGAGTGTTCAGTATGAATAATCACTTCATATCCTATGATATAATGTCTAAACTTGTTGATTTCATAAACTACTACCATAAATTATTTCTCTTGTTGTGTAGTTCCTTTCAGCAAGGGAAATATTTTTGCTAATTTAGTAAATGGTGTGCATAGTTTCTCCTTCCTCTTGTTTTCCCAAGACAACACCTACTGCTTCATTTGAGGCATTTTTTAAAATATGGAAGGGTAGATTCCAATTAGGACCTCTCAACACTGGTGTATGTATCAAATTGTCTTTGATTGCCTCAAAATCTTGTTGACATGATTTTGTCCATTGAAATTCAAAATCCCTAGTTAGAAGAGAAAATAATGGAGAAGCAATTTTACTAAAATATGAAATGAACCTTCGATAGTAATCGACATGACCAAGAAAGCTTCTTACTTAAGTTTGGTTTGTGGGTGATGGCAGTTTTACAATGATATTAATTTTGTCTAGGTCCACCTTAATTCCCTCAATTGAGACATGACGTCCCAAAACAATACCTTGTTCCATAATGAATAAGCATTTCTCATGATTCAAAGATAACTAATGATTTTCACATCGACCAAGGACTTTATCCAGATTGTTGACCAACTCTTGTAATGTTGCTCTATAAACCGTGAAATCATCCATGTAAATTTCTACACAATCATGGGTGAGATCAGAAAATATTGCCAGCATGACTCTTTGAAAAGTAGAAGGGGCATTACATAACCCAAAAGGTAGCACTATGTAAGAAAATGTCCCCCAAGGATAGGTGAAGGTTTTTTTAACTTGATCTTTAGGGGAAACTGTTATATGGTTGTATCCACTAAATGCATCAAGGAATGAAAAGTACCTCTTACCAGAGAGATTATTTAAAACCTGGTCAATAAAAGGTAATGGAAAATAATCTCGATGAGTGGCTTTGTTCAATTCCCTATAGTCCACAAAAACTGTCCATTTCCCGTTATTTTTAGGCACTATAATCAAAGGAGAAACCCAGTGACTATATGAGATTGGATAGATAAAGCCTATATTTAAAAGTTTCTCAATCTTAATTTTCAAAATATCTCTTAGAGCAGGGTTTCTTCTTCTTTCAGGTTGTATGACTAGTCTAGAATCAATGGTATAGATGTGATGTGTGAAAATACCAGGGTGAATACCCTTCGTGTCACTATACTCCCAAGTAAAAGCTTGGGGATGAGACTAGAGGAGTTTGAACAAGGTATTTTCTTCCTGATCGGTCAACCAACTATTAATTGTTAATGTTTATTCTAGGAAAAATATGTAATTTTTTGGTATCAGGGTGAATCGAATCTACAACAGGGTATTCTCTTGATAGTGTGTTTAATGGAAACATGTGTGGTAACAACCTATGAAAAAAAGTTATGTTTTGGAAAACATATTTTGTCAGATCTATATGTTTCAAAAAAGGATAGATGATGGGCTTGTTATTTCCATCCATGAAATCATGTTCTATTTCTGTTACCTGTAGCGCAGGACTAGAAAAAAGATCAGCACAGGAGTTGAACATAGGACTCGAATTGAATTTAGTGCAGGAATCAAGCATAGGAATCAAACTATGTCCAGCACAAGGTTCATGATAATCACATTGAATTTGATCTGAGTGCTCTTGAATTACGACCATGGAAAGAGAGGATATGATATCATCTAAATTGTTAGAATCATATTTAGACCCTTGTTGGTTGTCTGTGGCAAATGGTTTAGTAGCAAGGTATAATGATAATTTTTTAAAATCTCACCCATTCGTGATCACCATATTCCCCATCCTGCAATCAATAAGGGTGGAAACTGTAACTAACCAAGGGTGTCCTAGGATGATGGGGTATCCATTTTTTCTATTCTTTGTTTTTATGATCATGAAGTTAACCGCATAGTCCAAGGTTTCAATGGTAATGGTAACATCTTCTATTATCCTCGTGGGTTTGTTCATAGATTGGTATGCCATATGTAAAACTATAGATGTGGATTGTGGTTCAAGAAGTGCTAAAGTGGATAGATTATCTATTGTCATAACATTGATGGCAACTCCTAGATCAATCAAAACATTAGGAATCTGGACCTCTCCTATGCAAACTATTACAAGAGGACTTCAAGGATCTCTGTATTTAGGAGGGGGAATATTCCCTTCCAAAATACTAGCTAGCTTTCCATCAACATAGATGGTTTTAGGTTGGTTCATCATTCTACCTGGAGCCTTGAAACAGAACTCTTTAATTATTTTGTTTAACTCAGGGATTTCCTTAAGAGCCTGTAACACGAGAGTGCCAATACTTAACTTCCTCGATCCTTGTATTAATTCTAACTCTGATTTATCAGGAACTGTAATATTTGGTTTTTTAGAAACCCTAGATGGAAAAAGAATATCTTTGTCTGGTTGAGGAGTTTCTTCAACGGAACTAGGTTGCATTTCTTTTGGTTTTTCTGTTTCTTCAAAAATATCCTTTATCATAGGAGATCAAGGTTTTGAGGAAACCTTCCCTGAACGGAACAAAATGTTCTTGTAATACACCAAGTTTACTATGGTATTTTTATTGGATTCAAAAATATATATTGGGTTGCCCTGCCTCACATTTTTGGGATTAGCCACAGTTTCTACAGGTATTTGTGGTTGGGCACATTGATCAGATTGGACAGCATTAGTGGGTCCAATCAACATGGATTGTTGGCCTTGAGGTCTGTTAGCATATGGATTTACATGCATGCAAATGACATGCAACAGTGTGGGAACGAAGTCCCTCCTCAATGAAGGTGAGGCTGCCTTTATTGAAAACCAAAATTGTATTTACATCTGTACATTCAAAATTGTATGTGGGGGGTGTTTTGGAACATCAATGGAAAGAAAAGTGAATGAGGGAGATGGAATGGAATGAAGGAAAGGAGTGGAATGGAATGAATTGAAAGAACATGCAAGAGTTAGGTAAAAACATAGCCTAATATTGCATGAAGAGGAAAGGTGAATAACTGACACAAATAAAATGGAGTTTGAGTTAGCCAAACAAGAATGTGTAAAAGGGAACACACGTGAGCAAGTAGATAATCAGAGCTTGATCACTGTGAACTAGAACAACATATTAATAATGTTGACAATAAGAACAAAGATAATATTTGCATGCAAAATTCAAACACTAACATCTAATGAACATAAGAACATCAAATGCTATAAGAGAAAATGAATGGGACACAAAGTTCATATTTCATTAACTCCAAAATGTCTTCTCAAAAGAACACAAAGTTTCTTTTTTTGAAGTAAAGCTTGCATACAAAAGTATTTTCTTCTCCTCTCTCAAAGTCACCTCACAAATGAGCCCCTCACTTCATTTTATAACCCAAAAGTTGGTTACAAAGTAGTTAGGGTTTAACATGATCATTAAATAAGGAACTTAAGTGACCTTTGACTTTTTCTAACCAACTTTATTAAAGACAACCACAAATAGAAATCACTTAAGTTATCCACAGTTTCTCGAAAGCAAACAAAAACATCCTTTTCTTAAAAATCCAGTTTTTAAAATATACAATAATAACTAGTGCCTTATCCATTGAAATGGGGTCCGCCTATCTCAAGCGTATGAGAAATGGACTCACCCACTTCATTAGATACCAATAAAATTATCTCCCTGAACCGCCGGTGAAATTAGGATCTGCCACTTTTGCCAGTTGAAAGGATCTAAACCTTCCCAAAGTTTCAAACATCTTTTCTTCTTCTGGAGGTTCATTTGGTCGAAGAATAGCCTCACAAAATACCTGCAATTCAAGAATCCTACTTGGCATATCATTTAAATTAATAATATTTGATTGAGCGTTCTCAAATAAGTTCTTTAATTTGATGCACCGCTCCATTGAAACTGACGAGAAATTGTTGGCGGGAGTGTTAATGTCCTTAAAAATTTGTGAAAATTTCTCTTCAACCTGTTCCGATGAACACCTTTTATTATGCTCATTTACGAGGTTGCAAGGAATCTCAGCTATGAATTCTTGAATCAAGGCGAGTGAAGTGAAGGCTTCATTGCATATGCTCTCATAATGGATTATAGAATCCTCGAGAAACATTTTCCTTGATTTGAGATGCAGACACCAAATAAAACGTGTCCCTCGATGTTTAAATTTGAGAATTATTTCAATGGCTAAAATTGAGGATTCCATACTTGTCATCTCCTGCAAACTGGGCAATATCTCATCCAAATTTGATATATTAGAAACAAAAGTTTCTTTGAAAGAAATAATTGGATCAAGATACACACTGACATCTTCATGAAGCTTAACTGTGGTCTTGATCATCACTTGGCCTAAAATGAGAATCTCTGAAAGCCGAGTTTTAGTGACATGGCCTAATGTGTTTATTTATTTTGACAAATTGAGAGTTTCTTCATCAGGGGCAGCCACTGCTTCAGGTACCCCCGGGAAAGTGGATGATATGGGATTTATCAAATGTTGAACATATTCCACCAATTGAATATTTTCAGCCTTGAGCTAAGAGTTTTGAGACTTATATTTCTCAAGTCTCTTTAGCACGATATCAATTGAATCTCGAGCCATCGCCATGTCACTCTCCAATGTAGACCTCCCAAGTCCAAGTCTAGAAACTTCATAATCAACAGGTGTCATGGCATCACACTCCTTATCAACTTGTGGGATGGCGAGATTTGCAAATCTATTTATGTCATTATCCATTGCTATTTGAGAAAGCACCATTATCAATTTCAATGGCCTTGACAACCCTCTTCCTTTTCTTAACCTCAGAATCAACCCAGGAAGAAGTATCATGCACTATTTCCGCATACAAAATCCTAGAGCGCGAATCAATATTCTCATTGTTCTGGACATCATGAGATCCTACAAGAACTCTATCTACGACCTCAATTTGGGGAGAAACAACCTCAATATCAACCTCCTGATTATTCAAGATATTTTGGGAAATCCCTTCATGAACTACATGCTTCAAAGTGTTTTATATTTGGACTACCTGCACCTAAGTGGATGCTTGTTCAAAGAATGACTGAGGATCGTTTGCCACGAGCTTCTGAGCACTATTAAAAATGTGGGTAGAAAAATATCTACTCGAGGTAGAAAATCCTAATAGACACTCTCTTCCTTCTTCAGGGTTAGGGTCTTTAGATTTTTCTCCTCATGACACATTACTTGCCGAAGTGGATTTTGGCAACCACTCCTTTCTTGCTTAGTGTGTATGATTGGATGGTATAAAGGTTGATCGAGAAGAGGCTTTGGTTGAATGAAGGCCTCCTCGTGTTGGAAATTTTTGTGATCCTAAAGCATGATCTTGAATTGATTGTAACTTGGCAAGTTCTCTATCATACCAAGATATGCTTCTTTCAAGAATCGGTTGATTCTTGCTATCAAGAGAAAATTAATTTCTTTTGGTCCAGTCAATTCGAGGAAACGAGGTAAAAGAAACTACATCATATGAGGGATTAATGACATCTTCATCATAATTTATGAATGAATCGGGAGGGTTCTTGATGCGGAAGGTCTTGATCTGAGAAAGTGTTAGGTGAGAAAATCTCACCTTCTTACTTCATGTTCGTCCGAACAGGCAGCCCAAAAATCTTCCATGGTAGGGTTATGTTGATACTTTGCTCCAAGAATCTTCTGCATATATCCTTTGATATCAAATTGGGCTCTCTTCACATATGGAGGATTGTAATGAGAGAAAACTCTTTTTCCATGAGTTGTGCACTAAAAATATTTGGACATTGGTATTCCCCTATTTGGATTGGGAAATGAATTCCTGAACGGTGCCTGTCACTGAGAAGACAATGAACTTGGAATCAGTTGTCACACAAGTTCCATTAATGCCCATCTGTCACTGACGTACTTAGGTAGTTTCCATGGAGTACCAGCAAAGCCACTCATGTGAATGTAGGAAAAGGATGAAAATTGAATAAACCATGTTCCCCATTGAGAAATGAAACTCATGGCTTCTTTAGAAAATGTTTCCTCTATATTCCGATTCAGGTTCCGAATCACGCGGAAGGTGAATGCATCGTTGACTCTTCTAAAATGGTGAGAGCTATTTTTGAAATCGAGTTGTAGGTAATAATGAAAAACCCTGTTTGACGGCCCCATGACTCCTCTTGTTTCAAGTCCCGAAAATAGCTTTCTTCTTACTACTGCATAAGTCAGATACGATGTCATGTAGAAGCATCCAGTCATCTTAACTTCTATCAATTGTTTGTGAAGGGTATTACTGATGATGGTGGCCCAATCCACAAACTCTTTCTTGGTAAGGATGATACAGATAAACTGATACATCCATGGGTGGAAAATCCTAGCAGAGCGTAAACCAAAAACTCGACTTAGGAGAGTAATCATGTCCCCGATTTCTTCCATGAACTCAATGCGGTACAGTTCTTGGGGAAGCTAGTAAATTCGAGGCCTCTTGGTCACTAACCAGTTATTATTAACCATCTTGCTCCATCTTAGGGGTTCTTCATCCCAAAATTATTGTGCTGACTGGTGAGTGATATCTGCATTCTCAGGAAAGACAGGTATGCCGAGAAATTCCTCAATGTGCTCCGATGTGATTAAGAGGAAAGGCTCACGATTATCTTTAAAAATTCCTCGTCTCTCAGGATCATAGTGCTCCACACAAGTGAAAACCAACTCTGGACACTGCACCGAGATAGGAAATGTTGCTGCTTGAGGTAGACCACTATGGTAAAGCCTATCCGAGAATATGGTTTTTCTTTCAGTTTTCACCCGTTCATAGAATTGTTGCACATTGATGTGACCTAGATTTGTATCAGTTATATTGGCGTATGCTGATTTGATAGAACTGGGAGGAATGATTCCTTGGAATTCATACTTGAGTGCAGAATTATTCGATTTCTCCACTAGCTTCCTCGAGCTTCCTATGGATTTGTTAGATTTCTCAGCCATTATGAATTTCACAGAAGAATGACTTGGGCATGCAAAACAACGCAAGCAGGGTCGGGTCTCAGTCTCCGAAACCTCGTCAATGCAAAGAAAATATGACTCATTTTAATATTAATATTATTATTATTTTAATAATAATAATAATAATAACCAATCCTGGGAACAAGAAAAAATGTGAACACAAGCAAAATATCGAGACTAAGCTCGAGTTACAAATCAGGCAACAATAATATTTTTTTTTAAAATCTCTCGATGATACTATTTCTCCATCTTGTATGATTCAAGTTGCTTCAGCATAAGAATTTCTCTAACTTGTCCAATGCGTGGATTTTCTTGTGAACGTGTTGAATTTTTTTTATACCTAATGAATATGTATTTAGACTATACGAACAGTTTATTTCCAGCTAAAATGTGGACATTGGTCTAATCTTCACTTATGGCTGCATTGAAAATGTGTTTGGAAATATATTTTGCATTGTTCTGGTTGAGTGGTGCTCCCTTTAACTCTACCAATGTGTGGCCCTTATCCTAGACAAATACGTGGTTGTATTGCTTTACCAATGTGGCTAATCTTTTTTTGCTGTCCTCCTTTCTTTCCCTGCATGGGAATCAAACTTCAACTAATTTCCTAAAACGTGCGTGGAAGATCACCTCTGCCCAATGCGTGGGGCCTTTCTTGTCTTCTTTTTTGCTATCTTTCTCCCTCCAGGCATCAGAAAATCAGTTCTTGTTTTCTCCTGGTTGAGCGTGGAAAGCTATGTTCTTTTGATATCTGGTTGTATCTCCCTCCTTGGCCAATGCGTAGTGAATGCAAACTGTCCTCTCCTCATGCATGAAAAATTTCCTTTTTTCTTCTATGCGTGGAAAGCTTATTTTTATTTTCTTGCTGTCTTTTTCTCCTATGAGTGGTGTTTGACTTTCTCCTGGCTAGGCGGTGGACACTGTTTTTACTATCTTTCCTCCTAAAACAAATGCCTTGGTTGTCTTCCTTCTTGTCTTTTTTTGCTGTTTGGATGAGCTTGAAATCTCCTTGGGCCTACGCGTGGAAATTTTTTCTTTGGCAATGTGATGGGAATTGTATTTTCCCAATGCGTGGAGAAATGTTTTCTTTTCAAAGCCTATGATTTATCCTCTCTATGATAGCTATGTGTGTATATTTGGGCCTTTGGCTACACATATTGGCTTCTATAATCTATTAAAACTGTTATTTTCTCCTTTTCCAGATGTGTATTCCTCCTTCAATCTCATTTATTCCCTTTACTTTTTCTTTGTGTGTGGTGTTACTGATGTGGTTTGTGGACTGTTCTTCTGTGTAATCTTCTTTTCTATTTTCCTTGTCTTCTTGCTGAAACATGGAGCATCTCAAAATGGCCTGTGATCATTGTATTTTGTCAGCTACATGTTGATCTTCTCCCTTGGACAGTGTGGTTATCTCTGTGGAGTGTATGGAAAGTTGTTCTTCCTTTGTTATTTTAGACTGTCCTCTTGTTGTTCCTTTCTCCAACATTCACAGTTTGAGGAATGTGATAAAAATATTATTATGTTTCATAGAAGAAGTGAGAAGCAATTTTAGAAATACTCATTCAACTCTTTCCAACGAGTTCGATGGAGGAATTTATGAAGGTTAAACCAACTTCCCCTCTTCCTGGGTAGTGGAATTAATTGCCAGGGGAAATGGGGAAAGCAACGGTCAATTACCAATGGGAATGGCAAAGTGGGCTGGCAATCTTTGTTCAATTTCCCCATGTGGGAAATTAGGAGATTTCTTACCCGTTGGCCAATTCATTAATTTGGCAATTGGGGGAAGAAATCCCATGAGCGGGGATTTAAAGCAATTTTTCCAGGAAAGGTGAAATCCGGGCTCGGGAAGCCAATTTGGGCATCCCTGGCAATGGGAAGCGGAAGCTTATTTTTCCCTGGCAAAACTTGTCGAATGAATTTGAATTAACATTTATTTAATTAAATAGTCCAAAGTTATTTAAAAATTAATTTTACTAAACAAAGAGTAATCAATTAATTAAATATTAATTAATTAATATTTAACGCGACTCGAGACCTGGCAGGAGGAGTTCTTGCCCGAAAAGGACGAAACGAAGACCGAAATGATCACAAAAATGAGACGGTCGTGATGAGAGTGATAAACCATGCAAAGTAACACTTTTGAAAATTGTAAAATTTCCTTTTTTATTTTATTTTTTATTTTTTATAGTTTTGCGCAATCAAATTTGGCTGATAACAAGGTCTTCTTTGGTTATAGTACTGTTACCCAAATCCTTGAGGTGCATTCCACTATTATTAGTACTAAGGATTACGTTGTTGATACAATGGAAGGTTGGGATGTGGAGCCCAAGGTTGTTGACAAAAATTCGGTGGGGCATTCCATTGTGGGATCCATTCTTGGTGGGGTTTGTTGAACCCAAGGTGGCAGATATGGTCATGGTGCATTCCATTGATGTGGAGTCCATTGTGATTTTGGGATCTAGGGCTGATTTTGATTGGTCTGAAATTGTCCTCCTTGCCTCTGAGCCATATATTTCATCTCATATTCCTCTTGTTTTCTTTGTTTTAGGTGATTCGATGTAGTATACGCACTCATCTGGAAAGTCTAAATCTACTAAATCGCTTCCGTCTAATGGGTTGTCAGCTAACCAATCCTCGATGATTTGTCCTTTAACCGACTTCTGATTTATAAATGT
This sequence comes from Taxus chinensis, assembly GCA_019776745.2. NCBI lineage: Eukaryota > Viridiplantae > Streptophyta > Pinopsida > Cupressales > Taxaceae > Taxus > Taxus chinensis. The sequence goes on along the minus strand of CM034148.1, from coordinate 837,976,910 downwards.
TAATTCGAATTCTCCCCATTAAGGTTATAAATCGTCCAGCCTTTTTAGACAATGACCCTTGTGTGAGGAAAGTTTGTAGATGGTCCATTTTTACCATGACCTTCGTTTCTTGATTCAGCATATAATGTCTTAGGCATTTAGTAGCAAAGACTATGGCAAGGCATTCTCATTCTGCTTGTGTATAGCGTGTTTCATAGTCGAGCAGCGTTCGGCTAATGAAATAAATCGCACGTTCTCTCTTGTTATCATCTTCTTGGGCCAACATACAGGCCAGCGAAACATTGGTAGCCCGTGAATATAGAATTAACGAGTGATCTAACTTAGGTGGCATTAGCGTAGGTGGTGATAGCAGGAAACGCTTAACTACATCAAAGGCTTTATTACAGTCTTTGGTCCAATCAATGCTATAGTCTTTCTTGAGTAAATTTTTGATTGGATGAACGACGAAGCTTAAGTCTAGGATGAATCTTCAGATTGCACCCAGTTTTCTGAGAAATGATCTGATTCCAGATTCATCTGAAGGTGGAACCATTTCGAGGACAACCCAAATTTTTGTTGGGTCAACGTCTATCCCCTACGTGACGATATGATATAACCTAGGAGCTTCCCTCCTGTTACACCAAAGATGCATTTCTCTGGGTTTAGTGTGACTCTGTATTCTATTAGACATGAAAGAATGACGCGGAGTACTTTGGGATGGTCACAACACTTCTTGGCTTTAGCCAATAAGTCATCTATGTAAGATTCCATGATTTTATGAATTAGATCGTGAAATAAGTATGTCATGGCCCGTAGGTACGTAGCACCAGCGTTCTTGAGACTGAATGGCATAACAACGTAGCAATAGGTTCCCCAAGGAGTTATAAACGTGGTTTTAGCTTGATCTTGCTCAGATATTATGATTTGATTGTATCCCGAGAATCCATCCATGAGAGACAAAATTTCAAAACCAGCTGTTGCATCAACAATAACATCGATGGATGGTAATGGGAAGTCGTCCTTAGGACATGCTTTGTTGATATCTCGAAAGTCTATGCAGATGTGTATCTTCCCATTCTTCTTGAGAATGGGGACGATATTAGATACCCATTGGGAGTAGTCGACCTGGCTTGATGAATCCTACCTGAAGGAGTTTTATTACCTCCTCTTTTACCATGAGAGCTACTTTGGGCTTCATGGGTCCTTGATTTTTGTTTAATTGACTTTGCATCTGATTTAGTAACAAGGTTGTGCACCGCAATGTGGGGTGCGACTCCTGTCATCTCCTTATAATTAAATGCAAACACCTTCTGATGTTCTTTAAGGATTTGAGTATGTATTTCCACTTCTTCTGGGTTAAACGAAGAACCTAGTTTCAATATTCTTGGTTCATCTTCTATCCCGATGTTGACATTGATTGTTTCTTCGATCAAAGAGGCGTTACCCTCTTCGAACTCCAGGTGGTGCTGGAGGTAAATCTAAATCATCCCCATTTTCTACTGCGTATATGCTAGGCTTCATTTGTGAGGGGAGATCCATCATGGGATTCCCGAAATAGGAAGATGAATGTGGAATTAAGGAAAAATCTAGCATATGATAGGAGAGATGTAGTGCCGCATAGGCGTTTAAGTATTCCAAAGTGGCCATATTATTATCGACATGGTCTGGGGTGGTAGATTCACTTCCTCTTGCAAGGGGATTTGTCATTTTTTTTATCAATGGTTCATCACGAATGGACACTGTGAAATGGGTATCTTCTAACTCATTGTTTGGAGTAAAACGTGATGCTGAAGTTACTATTGAATCGGCGAGAAGATTTTTCTCTCACGGGATTGCTTCAATGGATATGAAGTTAAACGCCTTGCTTAAATCTAATACAGATTCTTTGTAAAGCTGCAAGTGTTCGGATTTAGTTTCATATACTTCAGAAACTTGATTTGCCACTAATTGCGAGTCTCCTAAGACTCTGATGTTATCAACACCAATTCTCTTGGCTAAAGTGAGGCCAAGGAGGAGGGCTTCGTACTCAGCGCCGTTGTTTGTGCATTCAAAGTTTAACTTAAAAGCGAATGGGAGGACTTTCTCCTCGGGTGAAGTAAGAATTATACCTGCCCCCGCTCCATAACGACATTTAGCTCCATCGAAATGGAGAGTCCAATACTTAGTCGGGAGTATAGATGTTGGGGCATTTGTTGCGTTTGCGCACTCTACTTCTACCATACAGAGGTCCTCTGCTGGAAGGGAACCAGCACCTAGGGAATATCCTATGCCTACTGAATCAAATGGTAAGAACATTGGTGAATCTTGTTCTATCAACTCAATGATTTTCGCAGTAGTCTCTAATATACTGTTTCTTTAGTTTTATCTTTGGGGGTTGGAATTGTTTTAGCTATGCTGATAGTTTCAAGATCCGTTGTAGGTACCAACTTTTCCTCTAGTTTTGGGTCAGTGGGTTTATTAAGTTGGTTTGTTGGAAGTTCAAATTCTGAGTGCACCCCTGGTCTTTTCTTTAAATCAGCTAGGTGCAAATCGAAAGGTTTTAGATCGCCTTTGGCTACAAATACCTTTCCTAGATGCAAGAATCTTACTTCTTGAAATAAAGTAGAAGGGATTGCCTTCATTCGGTGTATCCATGGTCGGCCGAGTATCATATTATGATTAGTTTCCCGATCTAGAATATAAAACTCAGTCAGGATTGTTTTGGGCCCTAAGGTGACCGGCAGTATTATAGTTCCTATCAAAGTGGCTTTAAGGCTATCATAGCCTCTCAATGTATTTCGAGTAGTGCAACAGTTTGTTTCCCCATATCCAAGTTTTTGGAGGAAAGAGAAAGGGACTATGTTAACTGCGGCCCCATCGTCAACCATTGCCCGTTTTACATAGTTATTATAAACCCATACTTGTAAGTGTAAGGCTGGATCACCTCGGCGTGCGATCTCAGTATCTGTGGGCATTTTACTTATTTCGAATATGAATTCGACATCCTTGTCCGGCTGCCCCGGAGGGTGGATATCAAAATCTACGTGATTTACTTGTGTTTCAGGAGGTGGAGTGATGTTAATTAGATGGCCTAGACCTAATGCTTCTAAAAGAGCAGCTCTGTGAGGGGGAGAGTTCTTTAGTAAGTCCAAAAATGAAATGTGTGAGAAGGTCTTTGTTAGGTCACTAATTAAATCATAGGCACCAATGGGTTTTTCTACTATTTGTTGACTCTTATCTGTTTCTGGTAGATGACTTGGGCTCGGCTAAGAGAAATATTCTCGTGTTCTTGTTATACCTTCGATAGGTAGTTCAGCGTCTAATTCTACCAAACTGACTATCTTGGGTCTCGGTTGACTTCCTAACTGTCGCGCAACTGATGGATTTAGTGAAGTCGAGGCTTCATGATCATTGTTTCCCGTCATTGCACCTTTGTTTGTTCCAGTTGGATTCAGCCTATTGCTATCATGATTTGGGAGCGGATCGTTAAAGATCTTGAGGGGAGCATTCTGAGGGGAAACTGCTCCTGCGAGTGTATTTGGTTGTGATGACACGGGATCTACCAAAAACAAATCTGTGAAGAACTGTCTTTGTTCTTCTGGCAAACGTTGCATAAATTTATTGTAGTCACGACACGTTCTGGTATCGTGACCCTGAATTTTGTGGAAACCACAATAAGAATTGGGGTTGTAATTCCTGTTTTGTTGGTTTGGTGTGTATTGTGGCCTAAATTTCTGATCAAACTGTTGCCTATTAGGAGTAAAGTTTTGGAATTGTTGTTTCTGGTTTTGACTTTGGTTTTGATAACCAAATGAGTTTTGGCTTGGCCCTTGTATGGAATTTCACCGTTGTTGTTGTTGTTGTGGATGGTTAAAATCCACTGTATTGATCGTCGGGGTAAAGTTGTTGTTTCGTTGGTTGTTTGTTTGTGACAGAGTATTAACAACATTTACCCTCTTGGGGCTGGTCGGTTACCCCATCCGTTGTTACCCCCACGATTTTTGTTAAGGATTTTGGGTCCTTGATTGACATTTGTGATAGTTGTAGTGTATTTGATTGGAGGTGATTAACCTCCCATTTGTTCCATATGTCTTACGACCACTATCTATCGCTACTTGATCTATTCGAAGAGCGCTCTCAAGTACTTCATTGTAAGTTCTTAGTGGGAACTTCTGGACTTCTTCCTTCACCTCTTTGCTAAGAGAATGAAGGAATAAATTACATAGTTCCATCTGATCCATGTTTGGAGCACTTACCGAGGAATAAAGGACTGTACGCCACCTTTGGATGAAATGGGCGACAGATTCATTGTGTTCTTGTTTGATGTGCAAGAATTCTCTGATTCCTGTTCTTAATAGTTTGTTCATGTCGAATGCCTTAATGAATTCTGATACGAGCTGTTTAAATGAATGGATGGAGGCTTCAGGTATCCTGTAATACCAGTCGAGAGAAATGCCTTCCAAGGTTTTGGGGAATATTTTAGCAACAACCCCATCCCAAGGGAGTAATTCTCGTATGGCTGTAGCGTAAGCTTTGATATGTGCGTTTGGATCTCCCTCACCCTTGAACTTGGGTAAATCAGGAAGAGCTCTTGGAAGCATGACGCTTCGTATGGTGAAGTCTAAGGGTTCCTTTAGATATTATGAATAAGTCCCTATTGCATAGCTTTCAACCATTGATGGTGGGTGCTGAGGGAGTGGTGGTGGGATGGGTTGTTGATACGGTGCAGAGTATGCGTTGGTAGGGGCATAGGGAAGGTCCCTGCGTTTGAGAAAACATGCCGGGAGAGGAGAACACATCTCTCTTGTGGTGATTTGGAGTACATGTTTAAGTATGACGGGGTATTGTCTAGGAATGGATTGTTTGATACTAGACCGGGAGGAATACTGTTAGAGATGATGGGCCTTGTTGGCGTTTGTTGTGGATAGTGAGGCGGCATGCCTAACGTGCCTACTCCTGTGAGGAGATCTACTTGGCCAGAGTGGTATGGAGGATTGGAACTTCCTACTTGTATGAACGGAGAATTTTGACTTGCTTGAGCAAGTTCTAACCCTCTCACTTTTTCTACTAACTTTGAAATGACTTCATTTGGTGAAGTCACGGTGCTTTGCCTGAGCTGTGTTTGTTATATACCCTGGTGTTGTATAGGTACGTGATATCCTGTCATGAACTGACTGTTATCTTGCCAAGTTTCTCCGAGAGTATTTCCTATATGCTGTGGTATAGAGGTATTTTCTTGAAAAGAGATCTCAGGTTGTATTTGTAGACCTCCTATAGGCGGGTATATGCCCCGGGAGCGTTGTTCACTTCTAGGATAACGTATTGACTGTCCATCATCTAAGACCAGGTATGGATCCGATCGCCTACTAATTTGTGGTCTAAGTAGCATCTGAGGAGACGAACCAGATTCTCCGATAAACGTCATATTGTTTGAACTTGAAGGCTCTGTTTGTTGCGTTCGAGGGGGTTGATCTAGCTCCTCAGTTTGAAAAGATGAATTATATCTGATTCTTGGGGTTTGCGTTGACAACTGATTAGTTGAATAGTTGTCACCCCATACTGAGAGCGAAGGTGATGATTGTCTATTCTGTTGGGCGTAGTATGCCTCAAGACCCAAGAGGGGTCTGCCATATTCATCGAATCCTGACATATTCGGGGGGTACGTGAATACCCGCAGAATAATGGGAAGGAGCAAAGGTGATTTGTGAAAGGAAAAGTGATACTATGACTCCGGACGAGAAAGTAGGAAGTTTTACATCAGTTTTACTAATTTCATTTGTTTCCCGTTGGGTTCACCAATTTTGTACGTTGGAAAAGTGACAGGCGAGCGTGGGAATCTACAAGTGACTCTTCCGCGTACCCGACCTCTCGAGGTCGTGCCGAGACAGCCGGTGGGGGTAGAATATGCGTGGGATGCAGAAAAACTAGTTAGGCAATCTAATGTCTTCGACACGCACTAATGGAATTTGTGAATCTAAGGCAAAGAAGGCCCTTCTAACTTGGACTGGCGTGATAGATTGATCGGTAAGGATGACTGCTCGAAGGCTCCAATCAATATCGAGCTCTGGCGTGATTCGATCTATGGGTTGTGGAATACGTGGAAAATGACCTGGGATAGTTTCGTGTATGTCTCCAGATAAGGTCATATGGTGGATGGTGGAAATAATTGACTCTATGGATGATTCTCTAGCCTAGTCCAGAATTCTCTAGCTTCGTTAGCCGCTATATCTAGTAAGGACAATTGTTCGATGATAATAGGTGGAAGTGGAGTAGACTGGAATACTAGTGTGTGTAGGCCAGTGTTTATGTCTGATTCTCTTATGGATTCGTTGGGCTACGGGATTTGTGGGTCACAACCATAGGTTCGTGGTTGTTGTGGACCAGCTATGGTCATGCGTGGAATCAAGTCCTGATCCCTAGTATCCAATAATCATACGCTTTCTCGACTTCTATGTTTAGGGCCAACAACTGTGTGATTTTCTCAGAATATCTCACAGGCGTTCATGCAACCTGGATCCTTAGACTAGTATCTATATCTGTGAGAGTGTCACCCGCACCGAGCTGTGGGACCAAAGGATCACAACCAAAGGTCTGTTCTCTTTCGAACCCTTTTACAGTCATGTGAATGTTTGCCTAGGGAAATCTGTAGTTTGGTTGGTTTGACCAAAACATGTGTGCTTGGTCGTCTTCTATGTTTAACCCTCTCAACTGAGAACTGATCAGTTGTAAATCTGTTGTTGTTTGAAATACTTGTATTATGAGATTTTGGTCTATGTCAACTATTTCTGTGATGAGGTTTGGTTGAGGCACGATTGGCTCAAATATGTATTCCTTGGGCTCCCGAGGTCTCGTGATTGTCATACAAAATAAAATGTAAAACTAACTGTAACAAAGCAAATTCTAACTACGTGGAATAAATCTAAAACATATATAACTTCTATTCTTCTAAGAAACCTTTCAAGAGTTTAATGAAAGCAAGCTATTTAAATGTATCTAGGAATAACAACTAAACAATAATTTAAAACAGACAAAATAACCGAGTGTAGTTATCAGCCTGTGTAATTTGTAGATTTATTCTAAATAAAATAGCTCATCTAATCTATCTGTAAGATTCTCGATCCTACCTCAGAAGTGAGGAGTGAATCATAGTTTCTCAGAAACTATCAATCCTCACAACTTCCCTGGCAATATCGAGAATAGAATTCACTGAAATGAAGCAATTATCTACTCTATTTGATATGATTTTAACTAGAACTTTGAAAGTTAAAACCTGGATTCCACAGAACAGTGGCGAATCCGATGGTGTGTGTGATCTTGTCCCCTCAGTATGATCTCCTCATTCTTTCGTGTTCACATGGATCCAGAAAAGTGTGTAATGCTAGCCTCGACAGAAGTAGATATTGGGACAAGGACTGCTCAGGATGCAGACTGAAAATGCTAGTAGGAGAGGGATAGCGCAAGAGTACAGAGCTTGGCTTATGCGATTCGTAGCGGGATTTTACTGTAAGTCATGTAACATAAAGTGACCAGAACCTGAAACTATCCTGTTTGAAGAGAAAAACTTGCAACTTTAATGGCTTCCTAATCTATTCCACTCCAATGGATTAGATAAAACAGCAACAATGTTTGCACAAGCTGGATATGTGGCTTACCAACAGCTGGACAATGCTAACTAAGCATGCGAATGAACTGAAACTATGGATTCTAAACAAGATAATGGACTGAACTACTAAAATGAGGAGATGGGAGTAAAAGATCAGACCTGGGTTGGATAAAACAACAACACTGCTTGCACAAGCTGGATATGTGGCTTATCAACAGCTGAATAAAGCTAACCAAGCATGCAAATGAACTAAAACAAGTACTCTAAGCAAAATTATAGCTAAATCTAATGCAAAGAGAAATTCAGAGACAAACTTTAGATCCATTTGCTTGAGCACAAGCAATTCATTTATAGGAATTCAATCACCCAAAGATCAAAACCAAACTGAACTCCTAAATAATAAACAAAGGAAAAACACTATTCCAGGGGACCAAAAACATAAATGCAAGCCTAAGTCGGCAAGGAAAGGTGGTGAAACGTTGATATTTCACGCGAGTCGTGTCAAAAGAACGTTCTGGAAAACGCGCAAAGGACCGCCGCCCTGCTCAAGGCGGCGGTTACAGGACAGCCGCCCAGTCAGGGTGGCGGTTACGTTACTAAAGAGAAAAGGGGCAAGAAAAGAGGGGAAAAGGGGGAAAACAAAGCACGCGGGGCTAAGTGGGGTATGCGGGATGTTAACACATATTCGGAGAGCTTTTCTGGATCCCGAACACCTTGCGAAGAGACCTGTATCATCATTGGGGCACTTGTTACACTGTTCTGGCAGTACAGTACCTTACAATTTTGGGTACGTACAGTCCCCATTAGCCATTTTTTTCCTTTTTGTCTTCTCATATTGGGGCGAGTTCAGGAGTAATTCCTACAAAGGTTGATAATGTATGTGAACTCTGACTTGTTCATGTATCCCTTTCCCATTAAATTGAATGATTCTTGTGTGTCTTCATCCAACCCTTTAAGAAATAATTTTTTAAGTAGGTTAATATCTAGGACAATACCACACCTTTTGTGAAGGAAAAGGAACCGATCCAGGTAATCTTCTACACTTTCATTTTCCTTTTTTGACTTCAAAAGAGCTCTTCTTTCCTATCCCTCACTCTACAGTAATCCTGATACTTATCCAGGAAGGCATGTTCCATTTCTTCCCCAGTTATCAATGGAATTCAGGCTTAAACCCATAAACCACCTCACAACTGCATCTTGTAGAGTAGATGGAAATAGTTTAAGCTTTTGGGTATCAGAAGTGTAGTCGTATGTTTGGCATAAAACCTTAAACTCAAAAGGGAATTGGTAAGGGTCCTCTGAAACTAATCTCTAAAAAGTTGGTAGAATTGATGGGGATATATTTTTCATAGGAGCATATTCATTAGGATCCAATTCAATAGGATAGGTAAATGTCCTGCCAACTGGAGGATTTTCATTGTTTTCACCATTGGGGTTATGTACTTTATCAGCCATTCTTCCTTGGTCAACAAGTTGTTCCACATGCTAGTTTAGAGGGGGGTTTTGAGGATTTAATCTAACAAATCTACCTCTATGTTCTCTAGGTCTAAACATACAATCCTATCATACTGAAAATGGTTCCCTAACTATTAGTACTAAACTTAATTGTGTGTTCCACATACTCCAACTTAGAGGATTCTTGTTGTCACTACAAGGTATTATGATATTTTTAAAAGAAAGAGTTATGGAAATGAGATTTACGAATGGAAACTTACAAAAAAAAATGAGCAGTACCTTTAGCTAACACATTAACCTTTGATAACACCTTGAATTCCCTAGAAACGATTCTAAAATGTGATGAGTGTCATTGATGCTCATACTTTAATCATATTATTCTATCAATCCAAGGTGGTGTCCATGGTTGTTTTCAATAAAGGAAATAGTAGGAATAAATTTCCAATATGTACTTTAGTAACAAAAACTAAGAAATTGCTAAACTAATTGTGATTACAAAATAAAATGTTTGAAAGGAAAAATAAAATGAAATACAGAATTGGGAAATTCTTAAATTCACTGATCGTGGAAACATAAATGCATAAAAATAATGAAATCAATGTTGGAACAATAAATGCATTCGTAAAGACAGAAAGGAAATAAATGTAAACTCCCTTTTCGTTGGTCAGGAGTGGCCCTTGCTCCTTTCCTTCAATCAGGTTTAAGCTTGAATTTAAACAACAGAATTTTCCCATGAATCCGTTATCTTTATTAAATTGAAAGTGTGCTTTTACAATAAATATAATGACTAAAAACTAAACCACTAAATCTGAGTACATGATCTATTTTATACAAGAGATGTTCTAGTTCTGTAAGGAGAGAACTAGTTATTCCAAATGACTAAGTCTACTTAACTAAATTCTAACTAAAGCAATGGATATCTATTTTGGGAAATACATTAATGAAAGGGGCAGTCCTTAAAGTGTTTGAACTGGAATCATTTGTGGAAACTGAAGAGGAAATCCGTGATTGGATCCTTTGAAGGAGTAAATCAATGCTGAAGATTCTTCAACTCATTAACTGATTGAAGATAATTTCGGTGATGACAAATCTCTAGTTCAAAGCACTTCATCCTCAAAGTTGGGTAGAATGTTTGCTGAGTTAATGGAACTGCATCATTTCCAAGATATGGTGATGCCAACTACGATTCCAATAATTTGAATTATTTGCATGTATGTGTGAATTTCCTTCTTTGGAAAATCAGGGTCGATGAATGGATGCTCTTAATGTGGTATTATGAGTTCCCTATTAATGTGGAGGCAATTCCTGTGCCAAGACAAGTCATGCACCCTATTTATGTGGAGGTGAGTCCTGCACCAACATGTCAATTAGATTCATGCGTCGGTGCATGAATTAATTCTTGTGTTCCCTCTGATAACTTCCAACCATACACATACTCTTCCATAAGTACAGTTAATGTTTCACAACAGATCTATTTAAGCCATTTCTGAAGAAGAATTAACAAAGTAAAAATAAAAAACATATGAAAAAAATTTCCTTCAAAATCATAGTAAAGTATTAAATATAAGAAGTTAACATTTTTCATTGTGCACTATGACATCAAAATGGTATAAGGCTAAATATGGCTTAAACATCACAAAATGGGGTTCATCACGAATCCTCCAAGAGTTATGCTTTAATGGTACTACTCCCACTAGACCAAATGATTAGATCTACACACACTTGCAGTTCTTGATAATATTTATATAATTTTGAGCACTTACACCTTTAATGCAATCATGAACCTTGATCCATCCTACATGGCTAGGGACCACCTGATTCAAGCCCAACCAGATGAAGAGAAACATTTTGAGTAGATCAAGGACATACCTTGAAAACTTAAGAGAATATTCTTCAAGGGATATTTAACCACATTGGTATCTTTACTCTTATGGATAACCACACATGTATTATATAATAAAAGGGAGACACATACTTAAAAATAATATTAATAATCTTAAGTCTAAAAGTATAAACATTAAGGTCAAATGCCCTTGTAATCATGAGCTAAAATTGGTTATGTAAAAGCTTGGTAGAGTTTACAACTTATGATATTTCTAGGTTGTAATTTCTTAGTATATTCCTTGTGGAGTATCATTAAATACTATAATTGGATTATAATAGCAATGTGTCTAAATATGTAATTCCCTTTCTTAGTATTTAATAGAATTTTTATCAATATTTCTTGTGCTTAGAAATTGTGCCTTAGATCTCTCCTTAATAAGGTATATTATGACAAGGCTTATGAGGTGGGAGGAATACCTACACTGGGAACCATGACCATGAATACATCAATTTGGTATTAGAGATTACGATTTGAATCCCATTGAGATTATCCAGAGTGTAGGATTTGCGAGTCTTGTTGAAGAGATCGGTGAGATTATCAATCTAGGTTCCGTGATTGACCTTAGGATATGTTTTTTTCATACTAGGGATATGGGTAGAAGGTGGTTGTGAAAATATCCAACATTTTGTTTTTGGGTAGAGGTGAGGCTAAAAAATATTACTATGAAGAAATTGTGAGGAAATATGGTATGTAAAGTGAATAAAGTAATAAGACTTGTTGAATTCGATTTAATAAGAGGAATGAAAACCCATTTAAAGGCTATGAATAATGTAAAATTACAGGGGTCTTATTTTGAATGTAAATGAGAGAAATGACTATTACAAAGTGAGGGAACCCCTAGAGAAAGAAGTTGTGAAAGAGCATGTAAATATAAAATAGGACTAGGTTTTACAAGCAATCACAAGGATTGGAATAGAAATCTTCACAGATGTTCCATGTTACTCTGAGAACATGGAGCTAGAAGAATTGATATACTATGTTGTATAAATTGAAAATTACTGAGTATAGAGGTGTGGAAGATAACAAGAGATTTAGATTTGTGAGTATCAAATTGCTGGGCTATGTATCCTTGTGGTGGGATCATGTACAAAATGGGAGATTTTACAGAGATAAATAAGAGTTGTAGAAATGGGATCTAATGGTAATGAAGTTGAAGGATAAGTTTGTTCCTGTAGATTACATGTATCATCTATTCAAGTAGTTACAAAACCAACATCAGAAGAAGCTAAGCATAAATAAGTACACTATGGAGTTTTATCAGCTCAACAACAAAGTTGTACATATGGAAGAGGGCACCAAAAATATCAATTATGTTGATAAATTACAAAATTATATTCAAGGTAAAATAACATGATTAGACTGAGATCGGCGGCAGAATAAACCTATCATTTTTCATTTAAAGATGAGGATAAAATTTCTCATAGATAATACAGAAATGGGTGAGGAAAAATAAATTTCCCATATAGAGGTAGCAACTTATGCATTGATGCACAAATAAACACACAAAAAAGAGAAGTGAGAACCTTACATGAGCAGGGTCATGCATAGAGGGGTGGAGGAATACCTATATCTAGAGGTAAATGAAAATGATGAGGTAGAGGATTCAATAAAACCTCTTTTCACAGTGGATAAACTTTATATCATGTATTCGAATTTCCACAAGCCATGTAAAGAAATGGAAACTAGAGGAAATATGCTAGAAATCATATTTCTCAAAATGCAAATGTAGAGAGCCATGCATTGATGATTAATAGTAAAGAACCATAACATGGTGAAACATTGATGATGAAGAGGGTGTTATTGAATCCCCAAAAGAGGAAAATATGTCTATGTGGAGGAAGAATTTATTCAGAACCATCTTTGAGCTACACTCCAAAGCAGCTCCATCAATTCCATCACACCATGAAATCATAGTGATCCTATAGGACAAGTTGATCGAAGAAGTGAAGAATAGAAGAGAAAAAAAGATCTTCGCCTGAAAACCCTCATTGCCGTGAAACAAAGAAATCGATAAATATTGCAAACCAAGGCACGAATCAAAGAGACATTTTTTGTTGTGCTCATCATTCTCAAAGGCCATAAAAAACTCACCAAAAAATCTCCCATTCACAGTAAGGATTTTTTGCAGTGAAGAAATCTCCTTCTTGGCACAAAAAAAACAAAAAAAATATTTCGTGTCAAACTAGAAATTAGTTTGAAGATAAAATTCCCCTAGTGATGAAACGAGAAAGAAAAATCCACCTCAAAAATATAATTTTTGTCACAATCGAATGAGAAAACCAAACCTAGTAATTTTCAAGTTACGTTAATTGTTGTTGTGTCCATAGCTACCATTAAGTGAGATATTTAAAATTTTAAAATATCATTGAAACTAGTGTTCAGAGTAAGCCTAAAATTTCAGAGGGGTGATATTTTTAAAAAACCCATATCAAAAAGAATTTGTTTCATCATGATCCAACCTCCAGAAGAAAACTTACTAAAAATAGTAGGCCTTCCACATGGGAGAATAATATTTCAGGTAATCCACCATCTGAAGAATCTACGAAAGAGGTGGTGAATAGAGAGAAGGTATTGTAGGCAAAATTCATTGAAAGGGTCATCTTGATCTAGAATTGACACTTACTAAAAATAGAAAGTGATCCCATGAACATCGGCTAAAAAATAGCAAACTGGTCTAGAAGGTGAGGGGAACACAAGGAGAAGAAGGAATTTGAGTTGGCATATCCAATTGAGGTTTGAAGGATCTGAATTTCCATACTTAATTAAAGTAATAAGTTGTCTCATAGACACTTACTAAAAATAGGAAGTCATTCCAGAGGGTGAATTTCATAAAAGGAGCATTCTGAAGAGTTGAAACATTCAAATTGGCAGCTGTCAATTAGAGTTTAGAAAAGATTTTTCACACTTACTAAAAATAGTAAGTTGTTCTTTCTAAAAGTAAAGTGTTGAGGAATCATGAAGTACAAGTTTTCAAGACAGAAGCCTGCACAACCTTTCACTTCTGAGTACAGATATGGAATACAATGATGTCTCTTATATGGATTTCAATGATCTAAAGGCTCACATGATGGCCAAGGAAAGAGGGAAGATCAAAGTTCAAGTATTCACAAGTGGTTTGTTCATAGCCACAGGACACCCCCTGTCCGTACAAAGCACTGAGCTGGTCTTGGCCTGTTCACACCACTACGAGCCTGAAAAATGGAAAATTCAAGCTGAGAAATGGTACAAAAATGGTTAGTAATTAATCCCATAACCATCTCACTCACTCTGCAAATTTTGACATCAACCAGCATGGCCATCATCATGAAGGACAAGGTCATGCACGAGTGGTAAAAGATGGATGCATATATGTAAGGGATTTCACTAGGATCATGGATGAAGATAGGGAGAAATCCTTCAATGATGCTAAAAACATTTTTGAGATATGAGTTTCATGGAGGCTATTTAGACACAATCACTCTACTCAGCAGAGTGATGGGAGAATTGAACACGAGGGACTTCTAATATTGGATGGCCCTTTTCATCTTGACAGTGACTAAAGGAAAGCAATGAATTAACTAGGGAAAAATAATCAGTGATAACTTGCATCTTGAACTACTCCAAGTGCCCATGATGAATAAGTTCCACATGACTTCTTACTTGGTATATTTTCTTGTCAATTCAAGGGAATTCAAGGGATTGGCTCTCACACAAAACATTATTTCCAAGGTACCTGCATTCGAGAAACTTATGTAGTTGGTAATGGAATAAATTCACAAACACTTCACTTGCATGAATGATGCATTCACAATGTACGTGGCCTGAAATTTGGAGGGATATTTAGAGGCAAGGATTTCACCACAAGCAGCGTCCTTAACCAAAACATATGGCTCTTATTTCATAAAATTATGGAATAAATTCACAAACACTTCACCTGCATGAATGATGCATTCACAATGTACGTGGCCTGAAATTTGGAGGGATATTTGGAGGCAAGGATTTCACCACAAGCAGCGTCCTTAACCAAAACATATGGCTCTTATTTCATAAAATTATCTAATTTCTCCTACTTGCAAGTTTCTAGCTTTGATCAAGCTCCCCTAAGGTTTCCCAAGTACCTTAGTGACAAAATTGTACTATTTTAGCTCTGTAGTTAGTTCATATATGTAAAGAACAGACTCAGAAGTACAAAAAAGAAGATGATTTCTTTTCCTATCTCTCTTAGGGTGTTCACATGAAAGAATGCAAATGATGCATCTCACCTAAATGTTTCCTTCACATATTTGACTATGCATTCCTACACTTTCAGACCAAATTTCAACATTTGAGATGATCTTGGATCTTTTCATGTTCTAGACTTCCACCATGATCCACAAATTGAAGATTATTGGGCTAAATGCATTTTCAAATTTGAAGCACATGAGAAATATCACATGAAGATGATAGTTAATGAGATGAGGAAATTCAAGTTCTCTTGGTATAAAGATATTTTGCAAGATGATGGAACAAAAATGTATGATCCTAAGTATAGGATGATCAAGGTTTCCCCATTTCCTCAATTCAATTGGAACATTCATGAATTAGGGGATATAAAGGAATGAACTCAGAAAGTGGTCAAGAGAATGAGGGATTGGTTTCAAAGAAAGAGATCCATGCCCATTCAATCACGAGGTGCCCTCAAAAGTCATAAACAAGCCTCACGACAGTCATCGTCTAAAGTTGTGGAAGTTACTTCAAGTTCAATACAATTTAGAGAAATTTCAAAATGAAGGGCAGCATAATTAAATACTTCTCCTCATGAAAATTCACCAAAGAGAGCTAGGGAAAAAGAAGTTAGACTTAGTTGCAATAATGCAATAGCAGGACCTGGTTGTAGAAATGCAAGAAGAAGATCTAGTTGTAGAAACACAAGTGGAGGAAGATCACGTAGTTCAATACCTAGTCTTTGAACTATAGGAGGTCTCACCTCTTATTGACACTAATACCTCTCCAATCCAAGATATGTAACCTCTTCCAGAGTAGGGAACAATTGATGCACCTATCTTAGAGCCTGAGTCCAATGAAATGTTCTCATGGATGTAAGATAAAATGGTACCTGATACCCAAACTATTCAACAAGTGATGGCCATTGATTTATCAAAAATTTCCTCATTAGCCAAGGCAAGGAAAAGGAAGATCACAAACACAACCTCATGGTTCTACTAGTATATTGAAGTATCCCAACCGAAGGTGATCAAGTGAGTGGATGAAATGACATCAGTTGATTATGAAATGAGCACAATCCAACAAGGGTTGGCTACTCATGAAGGGGACTTTGCATATGTATCAAAAGTATTCCACTCTCTTGGTGGTAAGGAACAAATAATATAATAAGAATATTTATGAGCTAAAATGATAGGTGTAAACACTTTCATCGTATGTGCAACACCTAGTGGATTTCAATTCCTTAGCAATTCCCATCGAAGAAGTTGCACCCATCAACAGCTTCAATCCAGAATTTATCAAGAGGATGGGTGAGCTCACAATGCATTGGGATGAGTTAATAATGAATGGATCAGAAACAATTTCTAGAAACAGGGAAATTCATTATTCTCAAGATGCAGTCAAACTCTTCACCTACATATATGTAACTACAAACAAGATGCGGGTGCTTAGAGAAGATTTGGAGAAAGAAAGTGATCACTAGGATCCTCTTGGGTCAAGTGGTGAGTGAAATAAGAAACACTTATTCTCAAGATTTGATTAACAGGAAAAAAATTTGGTACACCTTCAGAAGACTTATCATGTGTATGGGTAATAACCTTAGAAATCATATTTGAAGAAATCAACTGAGCCATGACCGAGTTGGATGAAAAAGAGGAACAAGCGTATAAGTGGCAAGATAATATCAATCGCCAAATTTAGAAACTTGGATTGCATGCAATGGGATAGGACATAACTGCCATTGATTTCATTTTTCCATTTAATGAATATGTTAAGAAAGAGGTAGGTAATCCATTATCCTTCAATAAGGATACCTTGGAGTTCCTCTCATAGATTTGGGTTGTCATTGCACTCATTCTAGATAAAAATCCATCATGGTTTAGAAAGTGAAAATATATCAATGGTGTGTCGGATGGGTGGACAAAGACTCTAAGATATGTGTGTATTCCTCATGCCAAAAATGTGGAACATGTAGTGGCTCATTTCGGCAAAGAATTCTAAGAAACAGAGATCTTCTTAGCAGTGCAAGATGGAGACCAGATAGGGAGTGAGATCAAGTCCAATGGAGAAGCTCATTCTTTTACATGATTCTTCCTCTTTCTTCTTCTTCCTTATTTATCTCTCTCTCTCTCTTCTCTTCCCTCCCAACGTTCACTCTCTTCAATGTTGTGATTTCATGTTGGGGTTTGCACTTTTTGATATGTCTTTAAGTGAATTTAGAAACATGATGTAAAATTTAGGTCACCTTGTTTCTATAAAAGGGACTTAATATTTGATAGGAATATGAACAGCCTAAAGTCAAAAATATGGCATATGAAAATTCATCAAGAAGATGAAGATTTTCTTCTCTTATATAAATTGTAATGAACTCCTCATTTGAGGATATTTTTAGTTGTTTTTTGTGGATTCTTGAGAGAGAGATCATTTTGAATAAATCAAAGAGATAGCGAATTTTTCCATCCCCCATTCACAAATTTCCTCTATTCTCATACTATGTACAAATTTTGTTTAAGCATCAATATAATAAGAAGGAGTTTCGAGCCCTCTTTTGACTGAAGAATTTATTGATACTTTGTGCTCATATATTCTGATCGGTCTTGTTACTTTTTATATATTTTTTCTTCTTAATTTTAGTGCATGTGATTAAAATTCTAACTGATGTATGCAAGACTATGATTTTCTACTCTGCAGCTTAGTTCCCTTATCTAAAATTCTCACTCTTAGAAAATTCCTCTCTTTGTATTGTATTTTCCGCAAGGTCAGTGGAGTTCCCTTGTTGGATCCTAGGCCACAAGATCTAACCCTGATAAAACTCACCTTACTCATGCATGCATATATGGAAGTTACACCATTTAAGTAGAGGGACTTAGATTCCCAGAGTGTCAGAAAGAAACCCAAAAATTTATCCCCTGACAAATTTTCTCACCAACAGTTTTTGGCACCCACCGTGGGGAAGATTTAGTAGCATCTGCACCCAAAAATGACCTGGAAAAATACAAAAGAAATCCAAAAATCCAAAAATTCAAAAACAAAATTTCTATAATTTGAATAGTTACATATGAGCCTTATGTCTTCAAACCATGGTTATTCTAGTAAATTCTCCTATGTTGAAGAGACCTGAGTTACTCTTCCACATTCAAGAGGATATTGCTTCATATTTGTGAGAGGCTATTTGGCATAATAGGAAAAGTGTCAACCACTACTTCATTGGACCACAATAGTACTTTACCTTGAACAAGAATGTGCTTACTGAATTAGAAAGACAAATGTAGATTTAGGCACTACAAAGAAGAGTATAGACTTTCAAGCTAACGGATAGAAGATACACCTGGTAACAAGGTAAAGGAGGACAAACTGATCCCATTTTTGAAGAACTTCAAAGAAGACAAGAGCTGCTCAGAAATCATAGGTGTCCCCTTCTGTCACACAACTATTTCCATCAGGAGTCCAAGTGTTTCCAATCCATTGGATTTTGATTTTCTATACATCAATGAGAATCTTGAAGATTTCATTGACGTAGAGACTAGAAGAAGCTAGAAAGAAGAAGCTAGAGAAAGAGAAGTAAGAGTTGAAGTAGAAATAAGAGCTCAAATTAAAGAGATTGAAATAGCTCAAGCTGAAGTAAATGCAAGAGTAACTTTGAAGACACAACCTTAGATAGGTTAGAAGCTAGAATCAGGAATGAAATTTTGGATCATGATCATGAAGAACACAGGACCAAATGTACCATGGGGTGGAAACACCAGCCCACTTGCCCTTGCTCAACCACTCCATGAGCTACTAAAAGGGCTCAAGAAAAAACTTCCAAAATTCATAAGGGATGGTTCTCAACTCCCCAAGGAACATATAGCAATGTTCATCACCTCTTGCAACATGTTGGGCATTGAGCACAAAGATGTGTCAGTTCTGGCTCTTTATGGAGTCACTTCAAGAAAAAGCTTCCAAATGGTTCTACATGTTACCCCCGAGGTCTATCACATACTAAGAAGATATAAGAAGTGCATTCAAACATAGGTTCAAATCTAAATAATACTATCGTTAGATCTCTTGGTCCAATTGGTACAAATGAAGAAAAACATTTCTAAATCAATGAGATACTTCATCGTAAATATAAATAGGATAATAAGAAGAATTCCCAAAGATTTCATGCCTCCCGAAAATAATTTGAAAAGATTCTTCATCAACACCTTGCCATCAGAAGTTGTCTTCTTCCTCCGAAGATCCCAACCCAGAGATTTGAAGGAAGCACAAGACTTCGTGATCGAGACCGAAGATGATCAGATCTTTTCTAGAAAATTGAAAGGTCCCAATGGGAAAAAAAAGGTCAAAGTTCAAACTCAATTACCACAGACCCAATGTTCCAAAAAATGGCCAATGAATTGGTTTCCTTGAAGAAAAAACTTGTCTCATATCACAATGTGGAGCACTCCAAGGAATCCAAATCCTCCCAATAGACAAAGGATTACTCCACCTCCTCGTCATGCTCACTCTCGAAGCACCAGTGGTTAATGTACTTGTGACACCAAGGAGCCAGAGGAAGAAGCAAAGATAGAAGAACCTGAAGAATAAGATGTAGGAGATGATGATAACTATCTCAAATTTTAAGAATTTGATGGTGATACACATAATGGCCTAATTTAGTACATTGATGGAGATGAAGATGACAATGATGAAGAAGCCCCAAGCTTCTCATGTGTTCATTTTTCACTCGTGCACAATCCAAGAAAGGAGCCTCATCCTCAATGGCTGTGGTGAAGGAAAAGAAAAATAAAGAATATCCTCCTATGAAAGTTCCAAAACACAAAATCATCAGCAAAGGATCACCACTACCACCTTCAATGGAGTTATCTAAAGAAAAACCAGACCCACTAGTTAGCAAGGATCACATTGCCACGCCAAGTAAGTCTTCCCCGGTCCTAAAGTTGTTAAAAATAATTCTTCTTCAAATGATATTCCTACGAAATCATCTAAGGTTCCATCAAAATATACATCCCCATCTTCTTCCAAGCCTAGTTACCACACCCGTGAAAGAAAATCCAACTCCCAAAGTAGAAAAATATGTGCCATGTAAATCTTCCATCATCCTTGGAACCTCAACCTTGTCCATCATGACCCCATTTGATTATGTGGACACAAAAGCAAAACCAACGTCCAAATCAAAGAGCTAGAATATTTACAAATGCACCCTACCCAATTTGATAGGTTTGTTGATGTAGTTTGTGGTGGTAGTCCTATAGTATCAAAATTAGATTCCAAAGGCCTACTTCCCATGCCATCCATGCCACATTCATAAAACATGCTAGCCCTCACCTCCAAAACTAATAAATTTGAGCATTTTTACTTGTCACTTCTCATTAAAGGCTTCTAACTCAATAATTGCATCATATATTCCAAAGCCTCGGATAATGTGATGCCATCAAAGTTTCAAATGCTCTAGGAATTACCTTGACCCAAGCAAGTGGCTCATGTTATTCAATGGAATCCAAACAAGTTTCATTGGTGGGAAGAATCAAATATACACATATAGCACTAGCTGATTTTCCAGAGAAGAAGGTGCTTCTCACCATCATGGTGGCAGACATTCCAGCATCGTTTGGGATGCTACTGAGTCAAATATTCTGTAGATATTTGGGTGGAGAGATCAAAATGGATTGGTCATCTACAACTATTCTAGTAAAAGGTGAGATGAAGAAATTACTACCAGTAAGGAAGATGAAGTACACGGTATGAAAATTTGATGATCCAAGGGCAAACATTTTATTTCAAGATAGCAGGCTAGGCAACTACTTCCTCACATCAGATAAAGATGATAATTTTCCACTTCTTATGAAGAGGAAGAAGATCAAATTTGGACAATGGAATTAGATGGTAGTCACTCTAGTGTGGGTTCAAGAGAAGGCATGGTGTTGTGTTATCCTTTCAGTGAATTGTACCTATTTTCCTACAAGCTACAGTTTGATAACACAAATAACACAATGGAGTATGAAGCCCTCCTCTTGGGCATGGGTGTAGTAGAAGATATGGGAATCAAGAATCTAAAATTCCATGGTGACACAAAGGTAATTGTAAGGTAGGTCTGGAAGCAGTACCAAGTAAATAATCCAAGGCTCCAACATTACAGAAATAAAGTGTGGGAGTGCATTGAATCTTTCAATCATTCTCCATTGAATTTTTTCCTTGAGAACAAAATGAAATATTTGACTCCCTTGTAGTGTCATCCTCTCTTATGATGCCACACTCATCATTGTACAAGGATAAGGTAACTGTAGAGATGGTTTTTTAGACCTAGTGTGCTCGATAATGCAAATCACTGGCAAGTCTTCAACGATGATAATCAACTCCTGGATTTCTTGAAACAAAGAGACAATTTCAATAATCTCTTCTTTGAAGGAAGTGAGAATCCACACAGGGAAGTGGTAGCCAAAGAGGAGAAAGAAGGAATTGAAGGAATTGGTAAAGAGTGATCAAACTGAAAGGAAACAAGATCCCTAAAGGCTTATTCTCTCTAGAAGACCTCTTTGATAAGTATGATAGATTCATTCAAGAGAAGGTAAAGCAATCTTCTCAGTGCCCAGCTGATTTTGAGAAAGAAAACATCGGCACCCTGGAGAATCCAAGAATGGTCAACATTGGAAAGTGTTGTTCACCTGAAGAAAAGAGAAGGTTCGTGTCATTACTCAAGAAATATTTAGATGTTTTGGCCTATTCTTATGATGAGCTTAAATCCTTCCAATCGAAGGAAATGCATCACTCAATTCCCTTAAATCTGGATGCCAATCCGTTCAAGAAAAAAGAAGAGGCCATACAACCTGAAAATAGTGGACACCATCAAAGAGGAGGTTGTGAAAATGCTCAATGCAAGGATCATATTTCCCATCCATCATTCCACATGGGTGGCGAACATTGTGCCAGTGGAAGAAGAATGGAAAAATAAGAATATGTGTAGATTTCTAAAATTTGAACCAAGCTTCATTAAAAGATAATTATCCCCTCCCCATCATGGATCACATTTTGTAGGTGGTCACCAAATCTGAAATGCTCTCCTTGCTTGATGGATTCTTAGGGTACAATCAAATTAAAGTGGTAGAGGAGGATCACACCAAGACAACTTTCACAACACCCTGGGGCACTTTTGCATACAGTAGAATGCCTTTTGGTCTAATCAATGCAGGAACTACATTTCAAATGGAGATGGATCTAGCATTCAAATATTTGAAGCATTGCATTATCATATACCTAGATGATCTCACAGTATTCTCAAAAAAGAGGGGAGACCATATTCATCATTTGGAATAGGTACTCACAAGGTGTAGAAAACATGGCATATCCTTAAACCCAAAAAAGTGCATTTTTGGAGTTACAGAAGGTAAGTTGCTGGGGCACATTGTGAACAAGCATGGAGCACACATTGATCCTGAAAGAGTGAAAGGCCATTCAAGCACTATCTCTTCCCACAAGTAAGAAAGGAGTCCACTCCTTTTTCGGAAAGGTAAACTTTCTTCATCACTTTGTTCCAGAGTTCACAAAATTGATGAAGCACATCACCACCATGATGAAACCTCAAGCAAGCTTCAAGTGGAATGACAAGGGAAAATAATCTTTTGAAGAAATCAAGAAAGCCATTTCCAAAGCTCTGACTCTCGTATCTCTGGATTTTAGTAAAGATTTCATCATGTATTGTTATGCATCAGAACATACACTCTCTATTGTCTTTTCTAGAAGAATGATGAAGGTGTGGAAGAACCTATTACTTTTATGAGCTTCCCGTTGAAGAAGCATGAACTAAACTACATCCAATTGGAGAAACATGCCTATGTGGTGGTCAAGGCTGTAAAAAATTTCAGGTTTTACATACTCAACTCTCATACGGTGGTGATGGTCCCCGGGTAGTGCAATCAATCCATCTTGACACAACAAGATCCTAGAGCTAAAAGAGGAAATTGGGTTACAAATACTCAAGAGTATGACTTGGAGATCTGTCCCTCTAATTTGGTGTGGGGAAATGGTCTATGTAGATTGATCGTTGAAGATGAAGCTCTCAAATATTAACATGGTGAAGATAATTGCACTTGCTCAAATTGTTTTGAAGATAGTCCACAGGTCCTCTTCGTAACTACTATCGATGAGTGGTACACAAAAATCCTATTATCTAACCTATGGATAATGCCCCCCTCATCTTGATTACAAGCAAAGGAGAACACTCAAGCTGAAGGAAACAAAGTTTGTGATCTATGAACCACACACTCTACAAAATAATTCTTGATGGATGCTTTCTCAGGTGCATAGACAAAGAACAATAAGAGAAGTTTCTTAAAACATATCATTACCAAGCATGTGGTGGGAATTTTTCACCCATGGTCACTGCACATAAGATTCTCTAAGGAAGATATTATTGGCCTACTCTCTTTGTAAATACTCAAGAATGGGTTTCCAAGTGTGAAGCATGTCAAAAATTCATTGGGAGACCACAACTTGCAACACTACCACTCAGGCCAATTGTCATTGAAGAAACATTTCAGTAGTGGGGGCTAGACTTCATCAGTTCTTTAAATAGTAATCCTCACTCAAGCACGGGGCACACCTACATGCTCACAAATAACAGATTATTTCACAAAGTGGGTGGAGGCCATCCCAGTCAAGCAAGCTAACACTGAAACGGTATGCAATTTCATCAAAGATAATATCATAGTATGTTTTGGAGTGCCACATAAGATTGTAGTAGACAATGCTACCTATTTTTCTTCAAGGGAGTTGACTAAGTTCTATACGGATATGGAATCTCCCTGTCCCACTCATCAGACTACTATCCACAGGAAATGGTTAGGCCAAATCTAGCAACAAGAACATCATGACCATTTCCACAAGATCATGGATGAAAACCAGAGGAATTGGCACAAGAAGTTGTATGATGCACTATGGGCAGACATGATCACTCCAAAGAAAGCAATAGGTATGTCACCATTCCAGCTGCTGTATGGAGTTGAAGTGGAAATTCCCATCACAGTTGAAATTCCAACTCTCAAATTGCTCTAGGGAATAGAAGATGAACAATACAAGGATTCTATTGACAAAGGATCCATTTCTTGAGAAGTTGGAAGAGAATAGACTCTGAGTGGTTGATCGTATCAAAGAGCATCAACTAAAGTGAAGAAGATCTTCGACAAAAAGGCTAAGGAAAGGGAATTCAAAGTTGGAGACCTTGTCCTACTATGGGACAAAAGGAGAGAACCAAAAGGCAGCCATGGCAAGTTTGATTCATTATGGCTCAGACCCATTCTAGATTCATGAAGCTTGCGGAAAAAATGTATTTCTACTCTCATATCTGGATGGAACGTCATTGTAATTGCCTCGTAGTGGGCAATATCTGAAGCAATATCATCAGTGAAAGTGGGTTATCCCCCACCTTGTACCATAGGTGATTGTTAGGTGTGTTTCCCTTTCTGTTGTGTGTGTCTTTCCCTTTTCGTGTGTGTTGTGTGTTTTTTTTGTCATTTTTTTGGTGTGTGTGTGTTCTTCTTGGTTATCTCTCTCTTGTAAATTGTACATGACTCCGTAGGGCCCAATGGATAAGGTATTGGTCAATATGTTATAAGTTGATATTCTGGGATTCCTCATGCCATGTCTTCACTGTTCTCAGTCCATACTATGTCCCCAAGCTAGAGCCAGTTGTTGTCATGCAAATGTGCAATAGGAAAATTTACAATTTTCAAGCATGACAATGATACCCCCTGTGTCAAAATTTTCAAGTTTTACCTTTCCAAGACACCCCAGGTCTACCCATCCTCAGCACCAACCTTACCCAGTCAGTCCAATGACCCCTAGTGGATGTCAACTCAATCCCCTAGGTGAATTAGGAAAGTCAAGTCAATCCCCCTAGGTGATTTTAGGAGTTCTTGAAGAATGCAAATTTTGGGCAGTTGTGGGAAGGGCTACCACTGGCCTTCCTAAGACTGGTGCAACCCCCTAGAGTGGAAAAAGGATAAAAATCCAACATGGAGATGAATCAAAGGTCTAATAACATCAAGGAATTGATATTGGAAGATTTAGGAAATATTTAGAGGTTTTGGGGTAGATTCATCAGAAACAGGGTTCTCAGGCCTAGGTAGTGCACAGGGCCAAAAAAGCTACTGAGCTTTGGGAAGTGATTTGGAGATCTAGATGGATTTAGGAGCTAAAAAATACATCGTTTAGAAATGTAATTCATATCTCTACAAGATATGGTGAAATCATATTTTTCACAACACCTAGGCACAATAGGTCTATATCTAGTTTTTCTCATGCTCAATCATGGAGCTAGAACAAAAATCCAATTTTTAGGGCATAAATGGAGGAATCAAGAGTATGAGACCCCCACCATTGGATTCATAAGGCATTTTTAAGTCAATTTCATATAAAATTTTTCCAAAAAACTCCATCGGGAGCTCAAGTTATCGCCGTCACAAGTTGTCTCAAGGTAAGCTTTCAACAGTTAGTCAATTTTTGAAGTGGACACGTGTCAGCTCCAAGAGCCTAGCACATTTTGGTGTCCCTTTCATCCCTTAAGAAAAGGTACATAGGGGATAGTAAAATTCACCCATCCCTATTTTTCCCTCTGGTCACCCATGGAACCCTCTGCATCGTCAGTTTAACCCCCAGGAGCTTGTCAAAGCCTATCCCCTCAGTGCACGGATGACCACCAAGTGTCGCAACCTGGCATGATGTGTAAAATTGATGAACCTTTTGTCCCTTTAGCTAAAGGTACATGAGGGATATGAAATTTTCCCAGCCCCTTGTGGCCCCCAGGTCATGCCTTCTATAGTGCTATTCATAGGAGCTAGTTGGAGCCAAATGCACAACCAGCTGCCAAGTGTCAGCTCTAGGTGCGCATGTGAAAAATGATGCCCTTTTTATCCCTTTAGCTAAAGGGACATAGCTCACCCAGCCCTAGGTATGCCTCCTGGTCCTCCATACGTCTGATTTTTTAGCCCCCAGTGTCTCCAGCTCCCTAGGTGCTCAACTGTTGGATGATTGACAAGTGTCGTAAGGAGGCAATGTGCAATTTGATGACCCTTTCATCCCTTTAGCTAAAGGGACATCAAGGACATAAAAATGCACCCCAACCCTTGGTATGTGTTTTTTAAATGCTTTAAATCGACACTTAGCATTTTTTCCCTCCATTTCTTCTCCACAGCTTCACACCCTGCCATAGCTTTGTCCATTCTTGTTCCTAGAACTTCTTGCCACCATTTCTACACTCCAAACCAGCTCTTCAAATCCATCACACCATGAAAATCATAGTGATCTCATAGGAAAATTTGATCGAAGAAGTGAAGAATAGAAGAGAAAAACAAAGATCTTTGTCTGAAAACCCTCATTGTCGTGAGACAAAGAAATCAACATATCTTGCAAACCAGGGCATGAATCGAAGAACCATTTTTTGTTGTGTTCATCATTCTCAAAGGCCATAAAAACCTCACCAAAAATAATCCCTGTTTGCAGCAAGGATTTTTCACAGCAAAGAAATCTCCTTCTTGGCACAACGAAAACAAAAATAAGATTTCCTCATCAAACTTACAATCGGTTTGAAGAGAAAATTCACTGGTGGAACGAGAAAGAAAAACCCACATCAAAAATATAATTTTTTCACGATCAGAGGAGAAAACTAGACCTAAAATTTTCAAGCTCCGTTAATGGTTGTCCATGTCCGTAGCTGTCCCAGGTGAAAAATTTAAAATTTTAAAATCTCATGAACCAGTGATCGGGTAAGCCTGAAATTTCAGAGGGGTGATATTGGGAAAAAACCCATATCAGAAAAATTTGTTCTACTCTATGATCCAACCACCAGAAGCATACTTACTAAAAATAGCAGGCCTTCTACATGGGAGACTGCTATTTTTGGTAAGCCACCATCTGAAGAAGCTGCGAAGGAGGCGGTGAACACAGAAGAGGTATTACAGGAAAAAATCATTGAAAGGGTCATCTCGGTCCAGAATTGACACTTACTAAAAATAGTAAGTGGTCCCATGAGCACCTGCTAAAAATAAAAAACTAGTCTAGAAGGTGAGGGGAACACAGGGAGAAGAAGGAATTCAAGTTGTCACATCTAATCAAGGTTCGAAAGAGTTGAATTTTCACACTTACTAAAAATAGTAAGTTGTCTCATAGGCACTTACTAAAAATAGTAAGTCATTCCAGAGGGTGAATTTCACAAAAGGAGCATTCTGAGAGTTGAACATTCAAATTGGCACTTGTAGTTGGAGTTCAGAGAAGAATTTTCACACTTACTAAAAATAGTAAGTTGCTCTTTCCAGAATAGTAAGTGTTGAGGAATCATGAAGTACAATTTTTTAGGATAGAAACCAGCACAACCTTTCACTTCCAGAGTATGAGATAGAGGATAGTGATGTCTCCTATATGGATTTCAATGATTTGAAGGCTTGCATGACTGCCAAGGAAAGAGGGAAGATCGAAGATCAAGTATTCACAAGTGGGTTGTTCATAGCTGTGGGACACCCCATGTCTGTACAAAGCACTGAGCTAGTCTTGGCCTGCTCACACCACTATGAGCCTAAAACACAGAAAATTTGAGTCAAAATGGTGTGGAAATGATAGTCATTAACCCCAAAACCATCTCACTCACTCTGTAAATTCCAACATCACCCAACATGGTCATCATCACAAAGGAGAAGGTCGTGCACATGAGTGGGAAAATATGGATGCATATGTGCAAGGGATTGCACTAGGATCATGGATGAAGACAAGGAGAAATCCCTCAAGGATGCCAAAAACATTTTCAGGTGTGAGTTTCATGAAGGCTATTCAGATGCAATCACTCTCCTCAACAGAGTGATGGGAGAAGCAAACATGGGACTTCCAAGATTGGATGGCCCTTTTCATCTTGACAGTGACTAAAGGAAAGCAATGAATTGATTGGGGGCAAGATAATCAATGACAATTTACATCTGCAACTACTCTAGGTGCCCATGACAAAGAATTTCCACATGAATTCTTACTTGGTCTATTTTCTCGTCTAGCTCAAGATCATTCAAGGGATTGGATCTCACACAAAACATTGTTGCCAAGGTGCCCGCATTCGAGAAACTCCCACAGTTGGTAATGGAAGAAAGTCACAGACACTTCACCCATGTGAATGATGCATTCATGATGTACGTGGTCCAAACTTTGGAGGGTGATTTGGAGGCAAGGATGTTCACCACAAGCAACATCCTTAATAAAAAATATGGCTCCTATTTCATACAATTCTCAATTTCTCCTACTTGCGAGTTTCTGGCTTTGACCAAGCTCCCCTAAGGTTGCCCAAGTACCTTAGTGACCAAATTGTACTATTTGAGCTCTGCAGGTAGTTCATACAGGTAAACAACAGAACTCAGAAGCAGAAAAAAGAAGTTGATTTCATTTCCCATCTCTCTCAGGGTGTTCACATGTAAGAATGCAAATGATGCATCTCATTTGGAGGCTACCTTTGCACATTTGACTCTGCATTCCTACACTACCAGACCCAATTTCGACATTGAGATGATCATGACTCTTTCCATATCCTAGACTTGCGCCATGATCCACAAATTGAAGACTATTGGGCCAAATGTATGTTGATGAATTTGAAGTATGGGAGAAGGATCATATGAGGATGATAGTTGATGAGATGAGGAAATTCAAGTTCTCTTGGTATGAAGATATTTTACAAGATGATGGAATAGAAATGTATGATCTTGAGTATGCGGCGATCAAGGTTTCCCCATTGCCTCAAGTCAATTGGCACGTTCATGAGTCAGGGGATATAAAGGAATGAATGAGAAAGTGGTCAGGAGAACAAGGGATTGGTTCCAAAGAAAGAGATCCATGATCCATTCAATCACGAGGTACCCCCACAAGTCAGAAACAAGCTTCACAATAGTCATCGTCAAAAGTTGTGGAAGTTACTTCAAGTTCAAGACACTCTGGAGCAAGTTCAAAATGAAAAGCCTGTACAATTAGAGACTTCTTCTCATGAAAAGTCACCAAAGAGAGGCCAGGACAGAAGAAGGCTCAATTGCAACAATGCAAGAGGAAGACTTGGTTGTAAAAATGCAAGAAGAAAGATCTAGTGGCAGAAACACAAGTGGAAAGAATATCATGTAGTTCAAGACCTAGTCTTTGAACCACCACAGGAGGTCTCACCTCTTATCGACACTAATGCCTCTCCCATCCAAGATATGCCTCCTCTTCCAGAGAGTAAGGGAATGATTGATGCACTGTCGTAGAGCCTGAGTCTGATGAAATGTTCCCATGGATGCAGGAAACAATAACACCTGATACTCACATTGTTCAACAAGTGGTGGCCCCTGATTTATCAGACAATTACCTCATTGGCTAAGGGAAGGAAAAGGAAGATCTCACGCACACAACCTCATGATTCTACAATGGAGAAACAAGTAATCAGTATATTGAAGTAGCCCGACCAAAGGTGATCAAGCCAGTGGATGAAATGACATTGATTGATTATGAAATGAGCACAATCCAACTAGGGCCAGATACTCATGAAGGGGATTGCATATGTATCAATAGTCTTCTGCTCACTTGGTGGCGAGGAACAAAGAATATAAGAAAAATATTGATGAGCTAAAAGAACAGGTGCAAACTCTTTCATCCTATGTACAACACCTGGTGGACCCAAATGCCTCAATAATTCCCATCGAAGAAGTTGACACCCATCAGAAGCTTCAATCCAAAATCTATCAAGAGGACACATGAGCTCACGATGCAGGGATGAGCTAATAATGAATGGATCAGTAAAATTTCTGGAAAGGGAAATTCAATGTTCTAGTAGGTAATCAAACTCTTCACCTACATGTGTGCAACTACAAATAGGATGTGGGCACTTAGAGAAGATTTGGAGAAAGAAAGGGATTACTGGGATCCTCTGGGTCAAGTGGTGAGTGAAATGAGCAACACTTGTTCTTAGGAGTTGATTAACAAGAATTTTTAGTACCCCTTCTGAAGACTTGTCACATGTATGGGAAAGGGCCTTGGAAATCAGGTTTGAAGCAATCAACCAAGCCATTTCCGAGTTGGATGATAAAGAATGAACAAGAATACAAGTTGGAAGATAGTATCAATCGCCAAATTCAGAAACTTGGAGTGCATGCAATGGGAGAAGACACAACTGCTGATGAGTTGATTGGGCCATTCGAGGAATATGTTAAAAAGAGGTGGGAAATCCATTATCCTTCAATAAGGATACCTTGAGTTTTTCTCAGAGATCCAAGCCATGATTGCACTCATTGTAGAGAAACATCCATCATGGTTCGGGAAGTGCAAAGATATCAACGGTGTGTCTGACGGGTGGACAGAGACTCTAAGTTGTGTGTGTATTCCTCATGCCGACAGAGTGGAACCTGTAGTGGCTTGTTTCAATAAGGAATTTGGAGAAAAGGAGATCTTCTCAGCAGCATGAGATGGAGACCAGTCAGGGAACGAGATCAAGTCTGATGGAGCAGCTCATTCTTCTACATGATTCTTCCTCTTTCTTCTTCTTCCTTCTCTTTCTCTCTCTCTCTCTCTCTTCTCTTCCCTCTCCTCCCAACGTTCTGTCTCTCTCTTTAATGTTCTAATTTCACGTTGGGGTTTGCACTTTTTGATATGTCTTTAAGTGACTTTAGAAACATGATGTAACATTTAAGTCACCTTGTTTTTATAAAAGGGACTTAATATTTGATAGGAATATGAACAACCTAAAGTCAAAATTAAGGCATATGAAGAATCACTGGGAAGATGAAGAGTTGTTCCTCTTCTATAAATTGTAATGCACTCCTCATTTGAGGGCTTCTTATCTATTTTTGTGAATTCATGAGAGAGAGATCCTTGTGAAAAATCAAAGAGATAGCAAATTCTTCCATTCCCCCATTCTCAAATTTCCTCTATTCTCATACTATGTACAAATTTTGTTTAAGCATCAATACAAAGGAGTTTCTAGCCCTCTTTTGACTGAGGAATTTATTGATACTTTGTGCTCATAAATTCTAATCGGTCTTGTTGTTATTTGTAGAGTTGTTTCTTCTTAATTTTAATGCATGTGATGAAAATTCTAACTGATGTATGCAAGACTCTGATTTTCTACTTGCAACATTAGTTCTCTTATCTAATACTCTCACTCTCTTTCCCGCTTTCTTGAAAAAATCCTCTCTAGCAAGTCGTTGCTAGCTTTGCTCTAGGGTCAGTTGAGTGCCCATGTTGTATCCCCTATTGCAAGACCAACCCGGATAAAAATCACCTTACTCACACATGCATATATGTAAGTTGTGTTGTTTAAGTAGAGGTACTTAGATTCCCAGAGTGTTGGAAAGAAACCAACAAATTTTTCCCCCGAAAACTTTTCTCACTAAAAATCCTATAGGAAGTGAGATATATGATAGGTGAGTATGTAAATATCATGATGAAGGATATTTTATATGGATTACCACCTACGCCTAATATCATCCATCAAGAAATAAGAATTTAAGTACAAGATTTTATTGAAAAAGGGTTGGTCAGAGAGTATTTGAGCTTGTGTAGTATTTACAATAGTGGCACCAAATAAAGGAGGAGAATAGACGTGCATTGATTCTATAGCCATTAAGAATATTACGATCAAGTATAGATTTACATTGTTGTGAATGAATGACTTGATGGGATGTCTGAGTAAAGCGAATTACCTCTTCAAGATTTATTTTAAGAGTAGATGTTATCAGATCAAAATTAATGAAGGATATTGTATGACGGGCTAAGATGGACCCTTGTATTTAACCTCTCAATCT
Source organism: Taxus chinensis (assembly GCA_019776745.2). Classification (NCBI taxonomy): domain Eukaryota; kingdom Viridiplantae; phylum Streptophyta; class Pinopsida; order Cupressales; family Taxaceae; genus Taxus; species Taxus chinensis. The sequence continues at coordinate 837,945,055 of CM034148.1, read as the reverse complement.
CCAATAATATAACTAGGGAAAAAAATAGTGGGGATCCAATCTAGACTAGCACCCAACATGTATATACCAAAAATGCATAAGAAGTGTAAGGTTCACAATTCTAGATAATGGAAACCCTAACCGTAAGATAATTATAGGTTTCCAATTCCTATACCTAAAATAAAGAGAGGTATCCTACTAGGATTACGAATATGGGCCACGAGGCATAACATAAATAATAAAAAATAGTAGACTAAAGAAAACACACATCTACTCTAATATTAAGAAATGAATTATCAACCATTTGCATAAATAATAAACATAAGATAAATTACAAATAGGGGTTATAAATTCTTCACTATACACTAATATTAACATATAATTTCTAAACAATTTATTACAACATAACATATCAACCCATATTTAAAAAATAAATATTTCATTAAATGACACCCTAACCTTTATTAATTTTTATGATGTGACATAAAATATTGACTTACTAATAAAATATGACATATCAACATATATTGTAGGAAATATATAAATTAAAATGACATAACAACCTATATTTTAAATAAACCGAATGCCACATTAATCTATATCAATAATTATAATGTGACATACACCATTAAACTACTAAACGATTACAACATGACATATGAACCTCTATTTTTGAAAATACCAAATGATTACTATTACTAAACCATGCTCTTATTTACATGAGACCATGCCTCTAGTAACATAAATTATATGTTGCATGTTTTTCTCCTTTGAAACTACAACTATAGTTTATCTTTTCATCAAAAAAATCTAAATTGAATTCATTGTGCAATTATTTTTGTTGGAAGAAAAATGGACTGAGAGGGGGGGGTGAATCAGTTCTACAAATTTTAAAATTATTTTACCATGACAAGTATTCAACATTCACTTAACCATTCATTATTCATAACCATATATAAGCTTATTATATGTGTATTAACCATTCCCAAGATCATGTAATAAGATAAAGAACACATAAACACCAGATCTAAGTGGGAAACCCTTGTGGGGAAGAAAACCCATTGAAAACCATTACTTATATTACACAAAGAAAGAACTCAAGTGAATATTACACATCACAAGATATTTCTTTAGCAAGGTACCAACCCCACAAGGAGCATCAACCCCTAAACTCTTGTTAATATTACTCCCAACAAGAGAATCTTATGAATATGACTGATCATAATATATTTTGAAAAATAATGATCACTGAAAATATGTTGATCAAAAAGCTGATTGTGATCCAAATGCAGCTCACACACACATCAAACCCTCTTCAATTTCTCTCCTTCAACTCACTCTATCTTGATCTTTCATGGACTAATTGGGATTCAAACCTTTGCAAAAATTCTCTTCAACCTTCTTCATAATTTCACACACATCCTAAAATCTATCTTGATTCCCTTGATCCACTTTCTTTCTTTCACCTTGGTCACATTTTTCACTCTCTACCAACTTCTCTCTCCTTCAACTCACTCTATTATTATTCTTTCATGGATTGATTTAGATTTAAAAAAATCACAAATGATCTACAACATTACTCGTAATTTTAAACACATCCTCAACTCTATCTTTATTCCCTTGAAAATATCTCACTCTCTTACCTTGGTCACATTTTCCCCTCTTAATCAACTAGTTCAAATTTGAACCAAAAAAGAATTTTAATATGCTTCTCAATTAAAAAACCTAACATAGGTCGGTTAAAAGAAAATATCTCGACCATTAAAAATTTAAAACATAACATTAAATTCATACAAATTCATAAAATTGACCCATGTAGGTCGCTCATGCTCTAAGACACCAAACAAGCCAAAAAAGGCTCAAACCCCCATTACCTTGCTCATTAAAGACCTCCAAACATATCACCATAAGTTTTTAAGCTTCCAAAGTCCTCACACTTTCAAATTCATCATAAAAACATCATCCATGCTTGCACATTTCCTTTCACCAATATTTTTCTTGATAAATCTATTAAGAAAGAGCATTTCCTTCACAAAACAACTGTTTCTAGGAACCAACCTTCATCAAACAAGCTCAAGATCACACCATAGCACCTCAACTATTCCATGTAGCAACTCATTAGAATTATATTTAACTATAGAACACATACAAGCTTTATATACCTCATGAAACATCTATCAATGAAAGCCACACCTCTTTACCTCTTCACCAAACTGAGTTGCCCAGAAAGCAGTTTTGGAGACTCAACTGGTTTGCATCCTTACTGCCAATTTCAAAACCTATAAATTCCTTCAATAAAAATTAAATTCATCCCTATTCACTCTCCAACATATGAAAAGCATGAGATAATTCAAACCACGAGTCTTCAACCTCCATCTTTTGGATAAAGCAGTTCTATCCTAAAATAGTCAAATGTGGTCTTCACAAATTGAGCTAGTTCACCTATCAAAACACATCATCAAGAGATATAAAATATATCATTGGAAAGGTTTCTGAATATTCTTTCCAAAACATCTTACATTTCCTTCCAACTCCAAGTGTATGGCCTTCAACTAGGTCAATCTCTGTAACTACTCAAAATGACCCTTTAGGCCCAAAGACCAGTCTTCATAAATAGGGCACACTTTTCCCTCTATCACTTCAAAAATTATCTGAAACTATCATGGACATATAACACAACTCCAAAAATCTAATCATTTTTTATTTATTAAATAACTTTAATGGGAAACTTTGCCACAAACTGAAAAATCTCTGGAAATTTTCATGTTTGAGTGAGGTCCATAAACTATCACATGCTCTACCATACCTTTATGGAAATATGGAGGATTCCTATACAACCTCCAATTATCGCATTAGTAAGAATAATCCATTATGGGTAGTTACCAAGAAGGTCTTCTCCATTGCTTTAGAGCTAGGGTTTAACTAGCGTTTTAAAGCACTTTACCTTCTTAACTATTGTTCATAAAAACTATATGATCAAATGACCTCATTATTTTCGTAAAACATTTTTATCTCTATGAAAAACACCCCCTAAAACCTCTGAGTCCCATAAAAATTACATAATTCACAATGAGCATCTGAAGCTCACAATCTGAGATGGATTTTTCTTTTCAAACATCCTGTTTTTTCCTAAACTGATGTAACTTGCAAAATTATCATCATGAAAACCTAAAAAATTTCAAACATCACCATGACACACCCTAAAAACATATCTAATGCTCAAAAATTCATAAATATCCTTGAAACTTGATGTCTTGTCTCATTTGCATGACTAAGCCTTAGGGTTTTGTATGTTCTAGGCCATAATAAAATGAACCAACACTATAACCAAGCATGAAACCTCTTTTAAGTGCATCTATATGATGAAAAAAACTTGACATACCTCCATGAGTGATATCAAGAGCTCATACATACCTGCAAGTGACTATCATGCTCCAATAGACTTCCAAACACTAAGATTATGCCTAGTTTAGACCTAGACCAAGTAGATGAACCTCATGACTTTGCTTTCAAGCTCTCTAAAAGGACATAATACACCTGATACAACATGTCTCACACCCTTTTATTCCTTCGTGATCTCACATGGCTCTCAAACTAAATCTCATACTTCATTTGGCCTCCAAGCACCTAGACTAGGTCTAGATGGGCACCTTTAATTGAGTCTTTCACCTGTACCTACATTGTAAAACTCATGCGAGTGTCTAAAAACTATCCAATAATTCTTTCCATGCCTCTACCATGATTATCAAGTCATCATGCAACTCACACCATCATACACCATCACCCAGGCTAGTTAGGCCACCTAAATAGGCTTGCTAGACTAAACCATTCTTAGGCTTGTCCACTCATGCCATCATGTTGTTTCTCAATTATATATTCTTCAAGCTATGATGAGGACTAGTTGCATTGCGACTCTTGCTAATATAGGTTGAGATGTCGTTTGGGGGATTTTTTGAACATAGGTTGATATGTCATTTTACTTTATGTTGTTTAGTAATTAAATGTTATATGTCACATCATCATACTTTTTAATAGAGGTTGATGTATCATTTGGTGGAATGTTCGTTTTTAATAGTATGAGTTAATATGTTATGACGTGATAAATTATTTAGAAATCCTATATTGTATGTTACATCATAATTATTAGTATATCCATAGGTGTATTTTAGTAGTATTAATAAGTGAATAAAAATATATTTAAAACTAACATTACAAATAATGAAGAACTATATATTTAATCCAAAAAAAAAAAAATCCATAGTAAAACTTAGAAGAATTTTGAACTTATTAACCAATATGGAAAAAGAAAAATATTTTGGTAAAAAACTTTAAAACATAAACAATTTAACATATAAATATACTTCTAACCTCTGATTAATTGAAAGTATGAAGTAATAATAATCAAATAAACTCACTTCAAGAATAAATATTTAGAAAACATCTTGTCATCAATTACGAAGGAGACAAAAACCATTATGTTCATAGAATTTGGATAATTATCTATATAATGATGTGATTAATTTGGTTGATTTTTTCTTACATATTAATATTTTTATGTAGAACTAACTTTTTTTAGGTTGCAGAAACAACTATAAAACAATCCTTTTTCAACAAACTTAATCCTATATTAAACCTATGAGCCAAACAAGGAAAATAGATAAAGCTATAAAAGCGTATTTTATTTTTAAAAAAATTAGATGCCCCCAAAAAAATGCAAAGAATATAGTGACTTTAAGCATACTACCTTCGCCACCTTTACAAACGCTTTTGCTTAATGTCCACTCATTATATTTTATATGATAGCAATGTCAGACATTGATGATTAGCACTAAAGAGCCATGCATTGATGATTAACACTAAAGAACCATAACATGGTCAAGCATTGATGATGAATAGGGTGTTATTGAATCCCACAAAAGAGGAAAATATGTGAGCTTAGATGTAAGTTTTGTAACTTCATTATTGATAATGGTAGCATTGATAATCTTATTTATGAGAAAATAGTAAAGAAGTTTGGCCTGAAGAAGATTGTACACTCGAGCCAATACAAGGTGGCATGGTTGTTGAAGGGGCATCATTTGTTTTTGAATGAGAAAAGCAGAGTGCACATCACTTGGTTGGTGCATATGAAGATGAATTCGTGCATGATATAATGCCCATGGATGCATGTCATGTGTTGTTGAGGAGATTTTAGAAATATGACACAGACAATCAATTCATGTTGGCCACAAAAACTTATACATTGGTGAAAGACACGCGGAAGCACATATTGAAGCCTTTGAAGGATTCAAGTGCAACTATTGAGAGAAGTCTACAAGTATTAATGGTTTTAGGGAAAGTCTTCCTTAATACTATGAAGAGAGACAATATGTGTTTTAAATTCATTATGAGGCCCACACAGAAAAAAGGGAGTGTGTAGCCTCACAAATAGACGAGATCCTATAGGAAGTGAGATCTAGATGATATGTGAGTATGTAAATATCATGATGAAGGATATTTCAGATGGATTATAGCTTACACTTAATATAATACATCAGATGGAATTGATATGAGGAGTGATTTTACCAAATAAATCCTTGTATAGGTTGATAACTATGGATAATGAAGAAATAAGAATTCAAGTACAATTACTTGAAAAGGGGTTGGTCAGAGATTCTTTGAGCTTATGTGTAGTATTTACAGTATTGGCACCAAAGAAAGGAGGAGAATGGAGATTGTGCATTGATTCTAGAGTCATTAAGAAGATTATGATCGAGTATAGGATTACATTATCGTGCATAGATGAATTGATGGGATGTCTGAGTAGAGAAAAGTACTTCTTGAAGATTTATTTGAAGAGTAGATGTCATCAGAACAAAATTAATGAAGGATATTGTATGATGAGCTAAGATGGATCCTTGTAGTTAACCTCTTGTTCTCCAATAATATAACTAGGGAAACTAATAGTGGGGATCCAATCTAGGCTAACACCTAAGATGTATATACCAAAAATGCACAAGAAGTGTAAGGGTCACAATTCTATATAATGAAAACCCTAACCCTAAGATAATTATAGGTTTCCAATACCTATATCTAAAATAAAGAAAAGATATCCTACTAGGATTAAGAAGATGGATAGTTAAATAAAGCCAAAGAGCATGTGTTGGATAAAGCTAAAGGGCATAATATAAATAAGACAAAATAGTAGACTAAAGAAAACACACATCTACTCTAATCTAAAGCAATGAATGATCAACCATTTGCATAATAATAAACATAAGATAAAGGATAAATGGGGGTTATAAATTCTTCACTATATACTAATATTAACATAGAATTTCTAAACAATTTATTATGACATAACATATCAACCCATATTTAAAAAACAAGCATTCCATTAAATGACACCCTAACCTTTATTAATAATTGTGATGTGACATACAACATTGACTTACTAATAAAATTTGTCATATCAACATATTGTAGGAAACATATAAATTAAAATGACATAATAACCTATATTTTAAATAAAACTGAACGACACATTAATCTATATTAATAATTATAATGTGACATACACCATTGAACTACTAAATGATTACACCATGACATATCAACCTCCATTTTTAAAAATACCAAATGATTACTACTACTAAATCATGCTCTTATTTACATAAGACTAGACCTCTAGTAACATAAATTATATGTTGCATGTTTTTCATCTTTGAAACTACAACTATAGTTTATCGTTTCATCGTAAAAACTCTAAATTGTATTCCCTATGCAATTATATACTATGTGCTTTAACACACACACACACGCGCGCGCGCACACACACACACACAATTGTTGTTCAATTATCTTTTCTTCAAGGTACAATGAGGACTAGTTGCATTGTGACTCTTGCTAATATAGGTTGAGATGTCATTTGGTGGCTTTTTAAATCATAAGTTGATATGTCATTTTACTTTATATAGTTTAGTACTTAAATCTTGTATGTCACGTCATCATAATTTGGTGGAATGTTTGTTTTTAATAATATGAGTTGATATCATGTTGTGATAAATTGTTTAGAAATTCTATGTTGTATGTCACATCATTATTATTAGTATTTCCATAAGTATCTTTTGGTAGTATTGATAAGTGAATACAATATATTTAAAACTAACATTGAAAATAATAACAACTATTATATTTAATCGAAAATAAATTTTATAATAAAAGTCAAAAGAATCTTGAACTTATAAATCAATAGGGAAGAAAAATTTATATTTAAAATATTTTAGTTAAAAAATCTAAAAGTCCAAACTTTAAAACATAAATAGTTTAATATATAAACATACTTATAACCTCTAATTAATTGAAAGTATGAAATAATAATAATAATCAAATAAACTCACTTAACGAAGAATGTTTTAGAAAACATCTTCTTATCAATTACAAAGAAGACATAAACCATTATGTTTCATAGAATTTGGATAATTATTTATATTGATGTGATTAATTTGGTGATCCAGAGATCATTCTGGGTAATCAGAAGTTCTCTATTTCTCCTTAAACTATTACAGTACAAAAGATCACTTTGATAGCTTTCCAACGCCTATTAGAATGCATAAATCAGACATTGTATGCTCCCGAGGTCGCTGGACAAAGTTCATGGTCAAACTGGGTCAACAGAGAAAGTGTAGATCTATAGTACTTGGCTTGTGCACAAAGCCTATTTGCATATTTTCGAGTTGATTGAGACTAAATGTGATCGTGGATTTGTTTGGTCTAACCCATCAGTCTTTGGCAAACATATGAAAAAATAAGGGTTTTAATAGTTGGGGTCCACTCTTGTTTCGGAAGGGCACCCGACTGCCATGGTATATTAGTGTAATTTTAATTTTCCCAATTACACTATAGTTTTATGTCATATTATGTCATGTATTCTAGTATTGACACTTGACAGGATAAGAGCCTCGGTGATGTGAATATTTTGGAGTAATCCACGTGGTGGATTCTCAGGCCACCACGTGGCCTGCCACCTAACTCACCATTCAAACATCACAGTCGAGTTGTTTACCTAACTCTGTGAGTTGTATTATCCATTGCGGGGCTCATGGAGATTGCCTACTAACTCCTGAATTGTTAGCTCACTAACCAAGCCGTGCCATATACACTCACCTATCTATATTGCCAGCATGGCCGAGCCACTTCCAACCCATCTCGCCAACAGATGAACGAGTTCACAGGGAAGCTACACTCCCAACTCGACAAAAGCAGTGTGGATGTGGTTGTAACCACATTGTAATTAGATCCCAATAGGCTATTTTAAGCCTAGCTAGTGCAACAGTCCGATGGATGTGGGATAAATCCCATCAACTAAACAAATGAAGGTTGCCTTGGTTGGAGTCGAACCTGCAACCTCAGGTAAAATGATAAGGTTCTCAACCAACCCGCCATCGACTTGCAAGTGCTATAAAAGGGAGAAATTGGTATTTTAACCAAGGTCAACTTTTGATTGTGTACATGTTGAACCAATTTTGGCTCGTTAGAGGTCATTCCAAATGGAATATTTAAACCTGTTAATACTGCTAAAGCCTAAGATTTTGTGCTATAGATCATAGAGGAGTTTTATTCGTTCCTAATGGCGTTTTGAACCCAATTAAGAGTTTTTTAGTCACTTTCATTGGAGAAGAGTTTTTAGACAAACAACGAAACTTGTATTGTTGGATCCATAAGTGGAGGGTGTTCCTGGTTCAAATTTCTAGGTCCTTCAGGATTCATCGCAAGTTCAAATTCATTTTATGTTGTAAATTTTTATAATGTACTTGCAATATATTTTTAAAATGAATCGATTCATCGTTTAAGTGAACTTGGAGATGTAGCCAAATTGACAAATTCCGTTATCAAGCTTTTTGTCATTGTTCCTTTCAGATTTGTTGTTTTTATCAGTGTTTTAACTCAGCTTTGGATGGATTAATGATAAGCAAAGGCAAATTATGAAAGATCGTAAAATGACAATTTGGAAGAGTTTAACTGTGGAATTGATGTTTTGAATTTTTAATCACTATGAATCAATTCTAAATCAGTTTCTCAACTCATTTAAATCTAGAATTTGAGAATTTTAATTAATATCCGTTGTAAAGACTATTTAATAGTACGGAGTCTGCTATAATTTACAGATCATTTGGTTGATTTTTTTTGGTTTACATATTAATATTTTTATCTAAAACTAACTTCTTTAAAGTTGCGGAAAGAACTTTAAAAAAATCCTTTCATGCATATTTCATTTTTCAAAAAAATTAGATGCACCAAAAATAATACAAGAAGTATCGCCACTTTAAGCATATTCCCTTCGCCACCTTTAGTAACGCTTTTGCTTAATGTCCACTCATTATCTTTTCCACGCTACCAATGTCAAAGCATAAGACAAAATTGTGGCTTTTCCACTTGTCCACTACCTAATATAATGGACTTACTTTTGTATGATTATAAAGCAGAACAACTTGCCCATCCAACACACCACCTTCCAATACTACTTAAACGTTTAAGGAAAACCTAATGGAATCTTTTGCATGCAAAGCGGATCAAATGATATGGACAATGGTTGAAACGTTTGTGTTTGGAGAAGAACATGAAGTAGAAGAGCATAAGTAGTACCTAGACTATATGGCCACTCAAATAATATTAAGTATTAAGTTATGGACCTCCCCATCATGGGTCCCTTTATGGAGATTTTTCTTTGATGTGCTTGCATAATTAAGGTGAAGGGCATCCGTGTAGGTCTACTTCACCTTTTTATTTAGTTTTTTTCGTTTTTTTTTTTTTTTTTTAAACAAAATTTGGTAAGGGGAAAATTATTCTTTAATTCATTGATGTATATTTTTAGAGTTGTGGAAATAATTTTAAAATGTATTAGAAGAGGTATATGTGATTTGGAGTAATATAATATGTGTTTAGAAATAATTGTATATAATATTTTTTTGGAATTATAAAATTATATTGGAAAACAAACAAATATATTCCTAATTCCCAAATAAATGAATTTTGATTATAAACTTATATTTCTATTTAAAAATACAAATATAGAACACTAATAAATTAACATTTAAAAATAGATATAATAATTAATAAGAGATAGATTGTAAATATTTATAGAAATAAAAAATATAATTAAAAGAAAATTAAATAGCTAAGATTAACAATAAATAGTCAAATATTAAATAAATAAAATATATAAATAGCCCTCCATTTTTAAGGCACAAATGACACCATGTACATTTGAGGTTATTGAACACAAACATATGACATCTCAAAAGAATTTTGTTCTTTAAAAACAATATTCTAAGACTTTAGACCCGCACATTTAAGTCTTTGTGGTGCCTTGTTAGACTTTGCCAATGCTATCTACCCACCCTTTTAAACAATTGGTGGTCATTTGGTAGTCTAACCACCTTAGGCACTGCGACATATATAATGCTAAGTGTGTACCCATCTATTACATTTACCTACACTTGTGTGATTTTGATCTATGCTATCTCGGTTTTATTAGAATGTATTAATATATCAATAATAAATACAAATTGGTTATAATAAAAAAGTCGTTGGAGAGATCGTGACCTAAAAAAATGATGGGAAAACATATGGCAACAAATGAACATTACAAGCAATAAGTCTCAAATTGTATGGTCGGAGCAAGACATAACACTAAACATGCCAAAAATGGCAACCCAAATTAGACCAAATTACATAATACTCAATAGAAAAATATTAAGCCCAAACAACAACACTAGAGGGTGGTGGATCATCCTTGGAGGGAAGACACCCCAACTAGACAACTCCTTCATATGCATATCAATAGTGGTCCATCCATTTGGAGTCTACAAATTATCTTGAATAGTGAAAGGCACCATGATGCCCCAGCCTAGAGGAGGAGAGTTGACCACATTAACCCTTCCCTGAGTTGGAGGTGTCCAACGTGATGAACCAACAACGACTTTACCTTGAGGAGGTGGCGGATTCCACCTGACCCACTGAGACGATGGAACAAAGAAACAACCACACACTAGGGAGGAGTGGCGGTTGTGCGAGAAACTCCTTTAACGTGTAACAACAACAAGAGGAAGGCTCAATCTTGGAGGATTTGGTGACACCCAACTCATGGAGTCTAATGTGCTCCTCTAGTGGTCAAGTAGTTGCTGCAAATATTGAACTTAAAGCACCACTTTCTATGCCTGGGACTAATATGAAAGTAAATAGAATAAATACGACAACTTTATCGTCATTGTTAAATATATCAACACTCTAGCTTTCCAAAAATGAAATAAAATTAAAGTTCTAAAAAGTTCCATATTGAAGTTATATAAGTAGGCCAATTAGACTAATCACTAAAAGGTTCAAAACGAAATGGATGGAATAAAGAACAAATCCATCACCAAACAAACTAGGTATGGGGACATGAACAAAAACAATGTTTTATAATCTCAACATGAGACACTTAAGATTTGAGACCACAATGTGTTTGAATCTCACACCTAAAGGAAGGCCTTGGTAAATGAATCACCACATAAAATGGTAGATTTTTGACTCAAATTTTAACTTCCATACTCGATTGAAGTGAAAAAACCATGTTTTGGGAGAGGAATTCAAGCCCCAACCCACATTGAGCTTGTTAAGGGAAGGTGTGAATGGGTTCATCAACTGGTAAAGCAAACTTGAGTTGTAATGTTTTAAGGTTGTGTCAATGTTTCATCTCCACTCACGCCACCACATAATGGGTAGTTGCAAGGCCAGTTTGTGAAACATGACATCTTGCATATGCTCTTAAATTCTGAGCATAGAAGGTAAATATTTGCAAGATTGAACTTCCTCTTGAGATCTTACCAAGGAAACTAATTTCTAGATGACAATAGGTCTCGAATTATGAATATACATTTTTGAAAAAATATGAGAACTTTAATACCTAACATTTTAGCAAGGGGAATACCTTGCCAGTCACAATTGGCAACCACCAGATGTTGTGATCATTAAAAGATAATGTTGATCTAAAACCATCACCATCCCATTTGAGAAATGGTTTAGCAAGCTCAAAATATTTCCAAATACTCTATGCAGTAATTGAGACTTCGATCTTGACTAGAGCCAGGGTGAAAAGAAAGGTATGTAAACCAATATTTTTTCAGCACATCTTACCAAAAGGTGCACCAAAAGAAATATAATGTTTAAGAAAAAAATTACATGCCTCATTACCTTTAACGACTTTCACAACCCCCTTAACACATAAGGCCATGCTTTGTCTATAATCATCAATAATGGCCCCACCACGTTTTTCCTGATGTAAACATCAAATGTCCCAAGCAACTCGATGAAAGTCTTTGGTGTATTTGATATTGGCCCAAAGAAAACCTCTAAGTAACTTGGTCAATTTGTTGAAATATGCCTTAAATGGACACCAACAGGAAGAGTAGTAAACAAGAGTGGTAGCAAGAATTTTAGTGCAAACCCAAAATTTACATGTTACCGGGTTTTGATATATATGTTCTTTCTATTATAGAGAAGTTTGGTCATGGTGATTGGCTATCATCATGGTTAGAGAATATATTAAAGGAATGTCCTTGTAACCTAAGTACTCATATTAATAATAATAATAATAATAATAGACACACACACACACTAAGATTTTGAGGTTTTAGTGTTACTTTTAGCTTTAGAATTGCATGTTATTTTGATTAAGATTTTTTTCCTAGATTTTGATAAAAACATTCTTTGACAGAAGTAATTTCAAAATCTTTGAAGCTAAATGACACTTTTGAAGTAGACCATTGAACCTAGTTATTTGGTAGAATCCTTTGATGTTAAAATTGTATCATTTGTTCATCAAAAATTGTGTTATTTCTAACACGTAAGCATACATTTTTGTGATTAAATTTGATTCTTTTGGCACCAATCGTTTGAGCATCATGATTGGAGCAAAAAAAAACACATTAGGACTAGATTTCATGCGTAATGACAATAATAGTGTCAAAATTTTAAATTTGAAAAGACATTTTTTGCATGAGAAAAACTTGATTTTCTGTTTGAAAAAAAAAATCTTCCAATTAATTATATAATGTTTTTTTTTTTTTTTGCAAATGATGACAATGGAAGTGACAAAGATGACAACAATTTCAAGAACTTACTAAGAATCTATTTATTTACATAACATTAATAATTTAAAAAATTTAAATTATATAATTCACATTGAATAAACTATTAATATCTACTAATAAAGTAGATAATAGTTAAATAGCTTTTTTTTTTAAATTGTATTTTAATTACAATAATTTTTGGTGTTGTAAATCACCCAACACGTATGAAATATTAACATTATATAAAGTTAAATTTAAATTTTTTACATAAAATCTAGTTTGAACTATCAATCTCTTCCATATTGTCATGATCATAGTCACTGCATTGTCATCATCATCACCACTAATCTCTTTGTCAGTGTCATTATGATATGAAAGTTTTTGTTCTATTATACTCTTCTTTTCAATCAAACTCATTACATCTTCAACATGTGAATTTGTTAAACATATGAAATAAATTTTTCTGAAAATTGATTTTTTAAATTAATATAATTTATTTTTTTAAAATAAGAAATATAGAAAAAATGAAGTAAGAAATAATTAATTACCTTGAAGCCTAGGCCTTTTGTTGCGTTAATTAATTACACAAGGGCTTCCTAGCCTTCTCTCACTACGACATCGATGTGGTTTTTTGGTGGCACCATACACTTTTTTATTGTTGTAAAAAATAAGAAAATATATTATCCTTATGTATAAACCAACAAACAAGAAACCAAGAATATAAAACGACATTATAAAAAGCACATATGTTTTTAATGATAGTTTGGCGCAATCTACTCTTTTTTTATTAAATTATATTCATTCTTTGTAGGCATGTACTCAAACATTTTGTATTGAATAAACATTAAATTAAAAATAGATTATGAAACTAAATTAAAAAATAAAAAATAAATTGATACAAATATAATATAATAAAAACGTACAAATTATGTTGAGAGTCATATTAAGCCCTTTTACCCAATCTGATGTAGAACTAGATTGTTTTCGATCAATTTTCTTGTTGCCTTTAAATAACCTTTCTTTCCTTTCACCTCCTTCTTGCCTTTTTGTCCACTTTTCAATAATACTTCTCCACTTTGTTTATTTGTAATCATTTGTACAAATATTATTACATTGATGTTTAGGTTTGTCCTTGATTTTTTTAATACCACATCACTATACCTTCTAACGACATCATCCATAGTTTGGAGTCTTATTTTTTGGAATAAATTCTCCACAAAAAGATATATTTCTAGCATACTCTGATGTTTTTTTGTTTTGGTAAAAATATGGTCAATCTAGATAAGATACCTCATTCTAATTGGCAATATATCTAATCACTTATCTTAAGAAAGAATGAAAATTCTCTCCTTTATTTTTCCATACATTGGCACAAGAATTGAGCTAAACTAGTACATTTTTACTTCCCTATGAACTTATGTGGTAAAGAGGGGGAACAAGTATTGAGGATTTAGATTCATCATTGAATAACACTTAAGGTCGTCATATGTCTCTATGTCATCCATAAACTTGGTACTCTCTTGCCTGTTATCTAATCTAGATGAGAATTGATTCAATTTTTTGAGGGTTTTAGGGTATTTTGTATATATTGTAAAATAACAACCTTGTCTTAAAAAATTACAAATATAAACAAAATAACTCGTAACTGGAGGAAAAATAATAGCTCAATTATTTTTTATTAAAACAAAACTCACAAATTCTTGCGGACATTAGAATTAAGGTTTATAACTTTTGAAATTAAAATGGAGAAAATATCTATAAATTGAAACAAATCCTTACAAAAATAAGGATATCGCACAAATTCAAAAAAAATATCAAAAAAAGTAATTCAATAAATTGAAAGAAATTTGCTAAAATATAAGGAGATCCAAATCCTAAAAATATAAAGTTTTTGTTGAAAATGAGAAATCCATTCTATATTCTAGTTTTTGAAATTATATAAAAAATAATTCAAAACAAAAACATAAACTTGCCATCCATCTATCTTCTTTAAGTGGATATTCATATTCCAAGATTTGCTCATAGATTTCATTTATAATTGATGTTTTTCTCTTTCTCCTACCTTTTCAATTTCTTCTCTCATCTACTTTAGGTCCTTTTTTGTCTCTCATGTTATCTTTTATAGAAATATATTACTCTATGATAAACAAACTAAGGAAAACTCTAACACATATAACACTTCTATTTTTGTATTTAGATGGATCCAATTTTAAAATTTCCCACTCTTGTCAGGTTCTCTAATGAATCAATCTTAATTTAGGGAAAATGCACATTTACAATATTACATTAACATTCAATAGACAAATATGAATATATAGTAAATGATTAAGAGAAAATTAAATTAAGGAATGTTAAACATAACTATAAAATATATAAGAGGATACTGCACTTGGATTTTTAGTGTTTTGTTGACTTATATAGATGTTAACTAGAAGGAACAAGTTATAAATTTGTTATATACACTTGGTATCTAAAATTGTATCTTTATTTGCCTTTGAACATAATTGATCAATAGAACAAAAATAAACAACCAAAACCCATCCAATTTTGCATTAATTTTTCTAGGTGCTCTTTGTATCTTTGTTTCATTTTACATCTCTTCACCTTGATCTACTATGTCATTTTTCTTGTGCAATCACTCCATATGTTTTTTGTAACAAAAAATCCTAGTTCTCCTATACAAGCACTCACGTTGGATGAGATGGGGGACTACGGTTAAGGAATATTTGAGTTAAAGCACCCATGTGTTTCATAAACAACCTCGTATGGAACAAAAACTCAAATGTGATTATCTTAGCTAGTGGAAGTGTAATTTTTCTCATTTTGACTAAATTTAGACACCCAAACTTGATCATTTAGCATTCGATAATGTTGGTTTTGTATTATATCCCTTACACATGACAAATAAAGCTTGAACACACCATCTTATGTTATTGTAGACAGTCAAATTTGGTAATTTGCACTTTTGAAACCCTTGATTTGACTCTGCACTCTTGCTATGATAAACACAACTTCTCCATTCTTGTTTAATACTTTCTGAGGTCCATTGCTTAGCTTGTTTATCCTTGCACACTGACATGTCGACACATCCTTAGAATACAATGCAAAAAATCTATAGAGAAACATCAATTCATTAGCTCCAAACTTCATTTGGCATATTCCCTGCTCCTAGCCAGGGTCGTATAGTTTGTTCAGGGCCATACCATACAGTCCAGACCTCTTTGTATGGTCTTAAACCAATGTGTATTCCAATTGCACTTTCAAATTTAAATTTGTTTTTGGGTCTTACACTTTATGTGGGCCTGCCTTTCTTGGATAAATCATCAACATAACCCTATATAAGTAAGCAAACACTACCTCATTTGTTAACCTAGAACTCCCAAGGAAATGCACTAGAGCACTCACTTCATACACTTGCAAAGGGCATCCAAATCTCCCTAAATATCAGATTCGCACATCTACAGTCATTATGACAGACCCACATCAAGTCAAATGCTGTAAATTAGGTCAAGGAAACCATTTCTCTCATCTATAAGCATCCAAACATCGTCTCTCCAAAAAATTTAGCAAGAGCTAAGTCAAAAAAATTATGGACAAAGAAATTTCCAAATATGTTTGATCTATCTAGATGTAGACACCCTAATTTCACATCTGTCCTAATTCAATCAATTCCCCTTTCTAATTTCCCACAAAAATACACTTCGAATTAATCAAATATAATTTGATTAATTATCCATTTTAAAATCCAAAAAAAACCCAATCCTCACCACATGTCATTATTCTCCATGTTTTTTTACTATTGAATTAAAAATTCAAAATCAAATTCTCACCCACTCTTCGGTGGTCTCCACTCACCTAAAATCCTCCACTTACGAATTAAAAATCCAAAATCAAATCCTCACCCATTCTTCGTGGTCCCCACTCACCTAATTTTGCCCACATTTTCAAACCAACGATTACTTAAATTACTCTAAGTTAATCACTCTCCTAGGGTTATAAATATAGTCTTACCCCTCCCCTCTAAAGACATAGAGAATAAACTTGAATGTCTTGTCTAAGTTCTTGCATCCTTCGAGAAAAGAACATCCTTCTACCTTGTCCTAATTCCCAAATAGCCTCATCCTGAAGCACCCCAAATCCATATTCATTTTACCCATCTGGTGCAAAGTAAGTGTATCTTTGTTGCAGGAAGGCCTTGCTCCGTCTTGAAGAAAAGCACCTACATATCACGCAATCAGGGATCAATCCAAGTTTCCTAGCTCATTCTGAGCTTTGCTACGGAACGCGAAGGAGGAGGTAAGATTGTTAGTATTTTACTTCCTTGTTAGTTGTGCATTTTTCCTAGCTTACATTCTGGCACGCCCGGTTACTTTTGATCTGTTACCATTAATTTCCCAATTAGTGGTTTTATCTGTTCTTTGTTTATTATTGTTCATTATTATCTCATTTTCCGTGTCTTATGGCCTTCTTTGGTTAACCTTCACATTGTGGGTAGTGTTTTTGTTGTGCGGTGTCTTATTGTGCATCTACAAGTTGTAGTAACAATGACATCACGATGCTCGTCATCTCTTTGATCTTCACAAGTTGCTCGGTGTCTGGAAAAAAGAACATTCATCCCCTGCTCTAACTACTCGTGGGTCGCCATGGATGACAACTTTTGGTATGGGAAACCGATCCGAAAATTCATTTTGAAGTTACCTCTAGTCAATTTAATTTGATACTCAAAATTTTTAGCGTTATACTCTTATTATAAGAATTTAATATTCCCTTTAATTGTTTTTAATTTCTTTTACTTTAATATGGTCTTCTCTGTCTAAAACCTACACAAAAAAATAAAACAAAAAAGATTATTATTATTAAAAAAAACTCAAAATAATACAAAAACTATATATTTAGTATTTTGCTTAGGCCGTCTATTCATTTCAATCTCAAATCTAGTTTTTCATGTTTATGATATAAACATAAATACTTATTTATTTACATAAAAGTAAAATTTAAATATCCTAAATACACCTACCCATCATCCCCACTTCCCAAACCTTCACGTCGACCACTTGTCCTAACTCCCCTTCCACCCATCTCGTCTCCTTCCTTCAACTTCAGCTCTTCTCCCATTCTCCCTATCCCACCGATCACATCTCCCTAGCTCCTCGGCCACGCTATACCCCACTATCTTCCAACCGATTCCTTACCCCATTTCTAAATTTGACTCCTTTCCCTATTTTCCTCCACGTCACACCCATCTTCCTTCCACCTTCCACCCAACTCTTCCCCCGTCCCACGCCCCTGTCCTTCCTCCCATGTCGACTCTGCCAGCTCCCCCTCCCTTTGTGAGCTCTCCCCACTCCCTCCACGCCGAACTCCCTCACAGTCCTTCCTCTCTGCCCATCCGCCACCTATCTTCCTTCCCCATGGACACCCCAACCCATCTCTCCACATCCATCGCCTTCCTCACACTCCCACATAGGCTATCCCTTACCTAACTACCCACATCTCACAGCCCCCCCAAACCAGGCTTCACACGCGCCCTCTCCCTCGACTCAAAGTCAAAATCCTCTCCGCTGACCACTCCTAACTCTCTCCACATCCATCCCCTTCCCCGACTGATCCCATATGTTGTAAACGTTTTCCCACCCTCACAAAATACAAGCTTTTAGTGGAGAATCCACTAAGCCCAAAATACATATTTGTTGGTTATAACCAAACTACCCACATCATGCCTTCCAGGACTGCCCGACTCTTCGGCCTAGCTCCTATGCTTTGCAAAGATTTCTAATGTTCTTACCACACATAGTCTTATCTTTTGACGGTCTGAAATTCATAGCAAGTATGTCTTGGACTCTAGATATCATGTCCTAAAACTTGTGACCCATCTCTGTAAGTTTTGAACACCTGAATTGCACCCTCTCATCTCACATCTTCTATTTTCGTTGAAATTCCTTTGTTCAGATGCGCCATATATAACACCTAATACAATTACAACTATGGACTCAAACGTGGTGAGGACCCACCATTCTATCAAATCCCGCTTTATCACCGATTTTTCCATGGATGCAAGTTGAAATACAGGTACGCCATTTGTGCACAGATTTCAATGATTTGGACGTTACATTTGTATGTAGGTTAAACTCTTTTGGAGATTATTTTTTTATACCCTGGTCATATGTTAATTTAGGAGACAAATGTGTCGAAATATTTTTGCCTCTATGATGTTTTTCACTGATCTTCCATCCATATCCATGGCATTCCACTTTTTAAATCATTTCATAACTGTAAACATCTAATAAATTTTATTCAGTCTTATTTCCTGCGTAATTATTTTTACATTTTCACTTAGATTTATTATTCGGACTAACACTTAGGTCCTTCACCCATATTTTCCTTCCATTCTCAAATTCACTTTCCTCATTTTCTATTGAGTCTACCTTCTACGTCCACCTTTTTAGTCAATATCCCATCATATATCTATGTTCATATTTTTCCATTCAATTTGTCTTTGTCCTCCTTGAAGTCCTCATTTTTAACATATAAGTCCACATTTTCATCGTAAAAATTACACACTTCCTTCCAACTTGTCTTTGTGCTCCTTCACAGTCCACATTTTCGGTGTATAAGACAACTTTTGAATCACCTTCCCTTGTTTCGCACACCGTGGTCGCTCTCCATTTTTTTTTCTTTTTTTAATGAATTCTAATTTGCTTACTCTTATTCTTATTTAGGTCGTGTGAATACTTAGTTGGTTGTGTTTATATTACTTCGGTACCAACAAATTGTTAATACTAACTTGTTCATGTTAGTTATTTGCTTACTTTATTGTATTTAACTACAAAAAACATTAGAAATTCTAAAAACTACAATATTCACATTTTATTTTATCAACTTACTTTTGTGATTTTTACCACTTCGTGATCAAAATTAATTATTTTTGTGATCATTCTACTAATCATGTGTGCAAGTACAAATTACTCATCATTTTCTTGCAGGACCCTTTTCGACGATATAAGACCTATTCACACCTCATTCGCCACACTTATTAGGTCTGCATTTCTCATCGTCTTTTGCACACTTGAGGCCAGTTGGGCTCCGCAAAACAATTTTTTTTGCCTTACATTCCAAATTTTCAAGACGAAACTTTTGGTAACATTTTTTTTTACGCTCTTCTTTCGTTGTTTTTTCTTTTTTGTGAAGATAATCATTATCGTTGTTTCGCAATCACAATTAATTACAATAATTACTAAAATTTTACAAAAATCTCTATTTCAATTATATCCGTGTATGCTCTTTTCCTGCACCTTCGAGCGATCTGGAAAATCAGAAACGGTCACAATTGTTTAGTTTCTTGTTCTAACATTGCATGATCTTCTAGCCTTAGTTTCTAATTGTCATTTCAATCATTACTTTACTTCGTCATATTATTAATATTTGTTCAGTCGTTGGTTGTGTATGTTCTTTTCCTACACCTTCAAGCGATCTGGGAAATCAAAAACAACCACGATCAATCTTCCTAACATTTTGTCTTCAGGAAAATTACTATTTTTTTTTGTAGGACCACATCGCTAGAATATTATCAAAGAACACAAAAACAAACAAAAAAATC
This sequence comes from Taxus chinensis, assembly GCA_019776745.2. Lineage (NCBI taxonomy): Eukaryota > Viridiplantae > Streptophyta > Pinopsida > Cupressales > Taxaceae > Taxus > Taxus chinensis. The sequence goes on along the minus strand of CM034148.1, from coordinate 837,924,388 downwards.
CCACAAAAATACTACCATTCAAAGAAAATTGCTGAAACCAATTTTTTTTAGCACGCTCAGGTACACAATTATTTTTATGCTAGTGATTTATTTCAAGTTGGAAAGAACTTTGCATTTAATCACTTCATCATTTTATTTTTTCACATAGTTGAGGTGGATTTCATCACCACCAAAGCTACACTGGTGACGTGGAATTGACTACCACGCACCACCAGCATTTGCATTTGCATTGCAATTTGAGACCTAGTCTCATCACAACGTTCGGTATTTACCTCACCCATGCTCTTCACTTACAGGTAATATTTTTGTGCGGCACATGTGAGTCGTGCCTAAATAGCTGTAACAAAAAAGCTTGGGCATCGTCCTTATAAATATTCAGGGAGCTATAAGGACACCATACACATTCATTCCCCCGTCACCTTCCACCTTTTCACAAAACCTGTTTTAGACATAGTGATTCATTCTGAAGCAGGTGAGTAAGAATTGGTGAGTCTCATCCAGTGCTCTAAGGGTTCCCCGTACTAATTATATCCCCATACATAATTAGGTATATCAAGACTAGGGTATATCGGAGGACGCATCTTTTTGGAGTGATAAGAGCCTGCATCCATCATTCCACAACATACTTGTATGATTGCATGAAACAATGATCATTCCTGAAGAATTTACCTCCTAAGCCAAAACAATTTGATCCACATGATTGCTTGTTGTTTGTAAACAAAATAGTTTAGCATTGTTTTATCATAAAAATTGGCTAATATCAATGTGTTCATTGTAAAATTTCAAACCCTAGTTGTGTTCCACAAAAAAACTATTTCTCGACCAATTCAATACCAAGCGCACACATCCAAACAATTCAACAACGCAGACCAAAACATGGCACTGATTTCATTAGCTTGCTTCAGCCAACAATACATCTGTCATAGCTTGTTTTCGGCTATATCCAAATGATATTGAGTGACTAGCATTCACTCCCCATATCGTCAATTATCAAAACATCCTCCATAGCTCATTTCAAGCTATATCAAACTAATATTGTGTGACTTGTTTGAGTTCACTCATTATTTTGTCAACCATCAAGTTTATCCAAATCACAGCCAACAAAAATCCTTTCATAACTCATTTAAAGTTATATCACAACCATATTGAGATTAACTTGTTCGGGTTACTCTCCTCATCATCAATCTAGAGCTTGTTCAAGCCAAATTTGTACAATGTGCAAAAAATTCCCTAATAACTCATCTCAAGTTACATCACAATCATATTGAGATAAGTTGTTTGAGTTACTCTCCTTATCAGTCTTCATGAGATTATTCAAGCTAAATCCAAAGTAATCAAGTTCTCATTTAGTCACACCAGCTCAAAATTTCTACCCACTTTTCAGCTTAATCAGGCACATTTCATCATGGTATTCACACATAGTCACAATCATGAAAATGAAGATGAAGAAGTTGCACAACCAGAACTCACCAATGAAGAACAAGAACAAGGCAATAGGGTGATAGAACAAAACAAAAACAAATATCTATTACGCATCCTAGCCATGAGGGCAAAACTACCCCTGACTTCGGGACTGAAAATTTAAGCAAACTTATCGACAACGATGAATCAATTTATCACAACGAAATACCAAACAATCCAAATGTATCTTCGACTGACGAGTTATTCATTAAAATCTAAGACTTAACAAAGAAACTTGAGGAAGCTAACAACTAGAGCTGAAAGATTAAAAGACCCCAATCCAATGCTAACTTGGTGAATGTTTTACATACTGTTATGGCTCTTGGAATGAAAGCAAACATGTTAAGATATGTTTTTGATCTTAAGAGAATGTGTTGCTAATCTGGATTCTTGCATACTGTGGCTTTATTGCATGGACAGCAAATATTGTTACTTGTATGATTGCTGATGTGACGACAGATTGTCGTATAATTGCTTGCTCTTGTGTTGATTGACAGCATACCCCTGAATCAATTCCATTGATTCAAGTATGCTGAGGTCCTCTTGTGTTTTCTATGTTAATTCACACTTGAACTGGACTAGGATTATTATAAGCATTGCAGCGTCTGATTACAGGTGTGAATAGCTAGCACGAAAATGTCAACGACAGGGGTTACGATTCTTGAACCCTTGTACTGTCGAATTCGGGGACCTCGTGGGGTGAGAAACACCTGGACACGGGTGGCCTTGGCATGTAATCGGAAGGACGGAACGTCCTGCTCTGCGTTAACATGGATGTTAGCAAGGGGATGGAAGGAAGTTGTTAGTGTTAGTGGTTAGTGTGAATTAAACCTAAAACTAACCCTAAGACCTAACATACATCCTACACTACTATCCTAGTGGATTTTTTTAAATTATATAAAAAAAAAAGGGGGAAAAATAAATCTAAATCCTAAAACCTAAGGTCTAACTAAGACCTAGGTTGTAACACTTTATGCAACCTAGGACTAATCCTAATCTAAAAGGGCGCGCAGACCCTTGGAAGGAGAGGATAAGGATGGAGGGGAGTATTCATTGGCATTAATTGAAAAGTCCATACATGGACAGCGCCAGTTTTGGTGGGGCAGGTAGGAGATAGAGGTATCCATTTGGAAGCTTGGCTAAAATTCATTTGCATGGAAAAAATTTGAAAATTGGAGACTTGCCAACCCAAGTGGAGGTGGCGTAGAAAATAAGGAAAAAGGGCGAGCCTTTATTGCATTAATGGTTCTTGGTCCTCGCGACCAGCTCGCCTTGGGAAGAGTATGAGGGAATTTTGATTTTAATTTTTTGTTGATTTGAGCTTTTTGCAAAGTTGCTCTGCATTGGTTTCTTGGTCTGGTTCAGTCGAACCAGCTCTTGCATTCGACATTTTCTTGGAAGTTTTGAGGCTGTTGATCAGCCAAGAAGAAGGAAGAAAGTGCTGGGAATATTGTGTTGCCGTTGTGGAAGAAAAACGCAGCAAAACGAAGCTTTCTCTCGAGTTCTGGAAAAGAGAGAATACAGGCATGTTAAGCCCTTCTCTTTAAAATCTTTGCTTGATTTAAATGTTTCATTAAAACAACCCTGCTCTTGGTTTGGGATTGCATGATTGTTATGGAGTTGATTTGGAAATGGATTTTGTTGGTTCTTGCTTCTTTATCTTTGGAAAATGTTAAGAAGACTTGATTTTGGTTTCTCGGCCTTGATTTTCCTTTGCTCGAATCATGGTTGAAAATGATTTACAGTATTAGTTGTTGACTGTATAAATGGTTTGAGATGGATATTCCCTTGACTGTTCGTGTTGCTCGAAGCCCGGAAAAAGGCTGTGCAATCGCTCCATATAAGTGGAATTTTTCCTTTAAGTATAATCTTTTCTTGCTGTCATTTCTTTAGGGAAATGTTAAGAAAATTTTTCCTCAGTTACTGTGTTTAACTGTATTGTTCTTCTCGAATGGAATTACTTCCATAAGGTGCTGATTATGGGTGTTATATGAAAATATTAATTGATTATTCTTGTGGCAATGGAAAGTAAATGGTACAGGTTACTTGAGCTGTTTTTGGCATTGGAACTATACGTCCTTTTGTTGACGGACTAAAAAATAAAGAAGCATTAGTGTTTTGAAATTGTTTCCTTATTGAAAGTTTCAAGGATATAGATCATTTCCCTTCTCCAGTTTTGGGATTTTATTGAAGATGGTATTTGGGTTTTTCTACAAGTATTCTGGTTTCGCTTGAATGAAGTATTTACGGTATTTCCATTGTTGTGTCTTTACTTGTTTAAGAAATAAGCGAATACGTTTCGGTACCCGTGAGAATAGAAAAAAAAAGCAGCTATTTTTCCTTCTGAGGTTGTTGCTGGATTATGTTTTCTCTTTGCTGTGAGAAATGGGTTGGTTTTATGGTGATCTAATGATGCTGTTCGGTCTCCCTGTTCGGACTGTACACGTAAATACAAATTGATTTGTATTTAGTGTAGTGAATGACTATATTTCTTTATTCGGTGATGGAAAGTTGATTCCATGGTGTCTTGTAGATGAGGGTTTGACCTTTCTGTCTGAATTGTCTTGTGAATGTGAACTCGATTTGGATTTCCTGTCCTTAATAAATAGAAATTGTGGGAATTAGCTTGTTTTTCTGAATCTATTTGACTGGTACCATGCTTAGGTAATTAACACCTTAAACGGGTTTGACCTTATAGAGGTACTGATATATGAATGTTATAATTGGAGTTCTGTCCCTCCTTAAGAAAAATGGAAAATGCTGTTTTGGAATTAACGGTTGATTGTAGATAGAAACTCGAATTGAGTATATCATTGCTGAAGCACGTTGGATTGATAATGTACAGGCTATGTGAGTTGCTATTCAATAAGGACGACTGTTCTGCTATTTTTATAATTTGAGTTTTCATGCTAAGAAAAACATGATTTTGAGTGTTTTACTTCCTGCTGAATACTATGACTGTTTCTTAACGAAATCAAAGAGAATGCAATTCTTTGTTTTCTGCCTGCTGTTCTAACCTGATGAAATTCATCGTCATGTGAATAATGGATTGTTGTAGGTAACAGTAATGAATAAATATTATTCTGAAGGGGTACGTTACTAAGAATTAGATCATTATGTGATTAAAGTGATTGCATGGTTGAAATACTGTTTCTGTTTAGTATGCAGCGAAAGAAATCCGATTTTCTTTAATCTGGCAAAATATATGGTATGTAACCTTATATTGTTGATACTCGGATGTACCGATTGTTGTACTAATCTATTTCAGATCTTTATATGAGTCTGAATCAAAAGAAAATATGGGTATGGATGATGAATTCTTCTTGATTTCATTTTAAAGCTGCTTATAGATGAAACTATTCTCACTTCCAGAGAGTGAATTACGAGTGGATTTGTAAGTTTCACTCTGAACTGTTATCTTAGATTGAATTTCATTTGGATTTCCACTATTAGGACAGTCATGTGGAAGGGAATAGAGATATGAATGAATGTTTTAGAAAAATGATCTTTCCCTTTCATTTAGTTGGAATTCTAGAATTCGTGAATGATGAAATTTTGTAGTGCTTAGATGGGAGCTACTATATGCGTGTGTTGTTCGCTTTCTTTTTTTTACTTGAATGCTCTAAATTTAACATGCTTCATGAACGGAAAGGAAAGCAATGGATTTATATTCAGTTAGTTTCATCCTTTGCATTTTTTATTAATGAAAGGCGTGGAAAAGATAACTGTATGCTGTATAGGCAGCAAGCTACTTGAATTCCTAACTTAAATTTTGTAAATTGATACTTGCAATGATTATGTGAAAATGGGACAGCAGTCCCTTGGCTGGTTGTGATGATATTCTGATGATTTAGTGGATATGCTAATCTTTCTTTTGTGCTTTTCGAGATTGATGTTTTGCTGTTGTTTCATAAAAACAGGGTTCTTTTATTGAAACAGTTAATTGAAGCATCTTATTTTAAGGATAAGTGCTTAATGTGCTCAGTTCATTGAACTGACCCGTGCAATTCATTTTGCAGATGGAATTTGATTAGAATGAAGACTTGGCTGTCTTCTGATGTCTCTTGATAAAATATAAATTAAATTGTAATTGTTGCTTTTATTCCTCTTTGAGGAATTGTGAACGAAGAAAAATATATTCTTCTGTCCATAGAGTTGTATGGATGCTTTGTATAAACTATACCCAATCAGCTGGATTGGCAAATGTACAAATTATGACTTGAAATATTGAATACAGTCACAAGTGTGATATTTTCAATAATTATATCAGTTTGATATTGTTATATAAATTGGGAATAAAATGTTATTTCCTGATTTGGAATTGTTTCATTATCCTTGGATGGATGTTGAATTGAAACTAATATTTATTCTTACTTAAATACAACCTTTAAGTTGAACAATGCCATTAATTCATACTTGGGTAAAGATGAATTTTGAATTGACATTAAAAAGAATTAAGAAGAATATGATTTTATAATCAGAGGGTATTCAGGATTAGCTTAGGAGCTAAGGAATATCAATTTAAAACTGGGAGTATTGAAACTTCGTTTTCGAACCTCATTAATGCTCCCGTTTGATAAAATTCAGAATAAAGGTTATTGGATACATATATACATAACTAATGATCCTTAAACTATATAACGTTGAAGGGGAAATAAATGAATTCATTTCTCTCAAGGATTAGACCTCGTTTTAATGACGTCTAATAAGTTAATATTCTGAAATAAGTTGCAGTTGGAAACATCTTGGTTAAGTTTAATAGGTTAAAATTATTATGTCCGTCGGTACGGACTGCTTAATCTAACGATTAAGAAATAAACCCAAGTAAGGAAATGTAGCTCTTCGATACGAAGGAGACAATACATAACGAACTAATGGACAGCTTAGTCCCTCTTAGATATATACAACTGCAATGGAAACGAGGATCAAGGGATCAGCGTGGATGCTAAAAATTGCTTAAACTATTAACTCGTGGCTAAGTCACTTGGGCAGGATGTGTATTCTCGTTGGGAGAATTCTGCAGGACATTGGCATACGCTAGCTACAGCAAGGTGTCTTCATGAAGACGGGGGTCTTCATGACGACACAATGTTGCAGCTGACATATAGCAATGCCCTCCCGAATTAAAACATTGAGAATACATAGGCTGAAAGTGTAGATCTTAGCTGGGGTGGAGATAGGGTATGATCTGGTATACGGAGTGACTCCGGAATACTAAAGATAATCAGACACACGGAGTCGTGGGGGTAACAACACTGTATGTCTGCGTATCTTTAGTTACCAGGAGTACCTTCCTATACCCACTCATATTACTGGTTGGAATCGAAAGTTTTAAAACGGAACTTAAAAAGATGAGGACTGGCAGGAACCAGGAAAGACCATTCTAGATAACAGGTGAAGTGAAGTGAAGGACGTATTCCGTAGATGTGTATCACATTCAGGAATATGATCATGCAAAGCATGTGAAAATATTTGGCCAAAGTATCGCAATTGCTGGTTGCGTTGTCCTTATCACTTAATTTAAGATGCAGGATGTCAGATGAATATCAGTAACAGATATTTAGATAGGCTTCTTAAATGGATCACTTCGATAACCCGGGGAAGGTTATGGAGAACAAGTATATAAAATATTACTATGCATAAATAAACATGAAGGATCGGTTGTTGCCGAGTCATGTACATGAAGGATCGGTTGTTGCCCGAGTCATGAAATGAAGGATCGTTGAAACTCCGAGCCATGAAAAATGGAAGATCGGCAGTTCATCGAGTCATTACACAGCAGTATATAGAATCTGTTATGAGATTGAATGGCATTGAATGTGTGTTCTATATTGTAAATATGTGAACAGGGAACATTCATTTTTGAAAGAAATTGTATGATCCAAACTATGTGGTTTGGGCAGAGAAAAATTACTAAATCTCGAACATGTGTTTGAATTTAATAATTCATAACAGAGAATGTTATTTTAAAAAAAAAAAAAAAAAAATTTCCCTTGTTCTGGTGTTTTAAAATGGGGATGTTACCATATAGCAATCCATTTGATATAGAGATATCACACTTACCATTTCTCTCATCCTTCGAAATCCCAAAGTTTGACAAATACAAAAGCAAAGGTGACCCTTGTGAACATGTCAAGGAATTTTACATGTAATGTCAGGAAGTTGTCTATCAAGACACATACCATTTAATGATTACTCCCCCACAGTTTAGAAGGACAGGCTTTAGACTGGTTTTTCCATCTTCCCAAAGGGTTGGTCACGACATTCCCAGACTTATCAGAGAAATTTGTCAAACAATTTTCCTATAACTTAGACTTAGAAATAACCATGCTTAATCTCTGCAACATTAGGCAAAGGCCCAACAAAAACTTTGCCTCCTTTTTACAATGATGGCGAGGAATTGCAAGTCAATTTCCCTGCTTAGTACCCGAGAGACAATTAGTTAGCATTTTTGTTCCTAATCTCAATGCCGAATTATCATTCCACATGAAAATGCATTGTCTAAATAGTTTTGAATAATTCTTTGAAAAGGGGACGCAAATTGAAAAATCTCTCATTTCTAAGGGCTTACTTAAAGCACCCTTTAGGGACTAACCTTATTGAGACACCCCTTAGAACCAAGACAAATCAAAATTCTTTAACCGGAATCAACATATCGTCAACGATGGCATTATTGATTCCCACCATTTTTGAAACGTTCAAAACCATCCCATCAACACATTAAAATCCAAACAACCAATCATTATCCCTAGAAAGGACGTTCCTTCTCGGGACCAACAATGACAATTCACTCCTCTCAGAGAAATTCTATCTAGTGTCTTTCATCATTTGGAAAATGCCAATATGATTACATATCCCATCGTCAAACCCTTCAAAGAAGGACAACCCAAACCAAATTTATATAAGGAAAATGAATATTTTGATTACCATCGCATAAAAGGGCACTCTACATATCGATGCATGCAACTATGCCATTACGTCCAAGACATGATTAAATGTGGAGACATAGAAGTTTAATATACTTCTGAGACAAAAACACCTAATGAAAAACTTCACATGTTCAAAAATCTCTTCCCTAACCACAATAAAAATTCAAAATATAAGGGTCAATCATCAAGCAATGTGGAGTATGACTCAGTCATCTCGACCATAGACTATGACCAAGACGTACTGACAACTATAAAGATCAAAAATGACCGTGTGATCACCACTAGACAGAAAAAGAAATGTGGGTCCATATAGCAAAAATATCTGCCACTTCGTCCCCCGAATCACCCCCTAATCCACCATCTAATTCCGCCACCAATTCCTCTCCACAACCTACGCCATCATTCAATATTGTCAAACAATTGGAGAAGACTACAACACAAATTTCCATCATGAAATTACTTAATTCTTCTCCCACACTACAATGCATTCTTATGAAAACATTAAATAATGCTCGTGTCCTTGAGGACATCAATTCACAACAATTTCAGGCTTTAATTTCACATCTCATAATCCCCAATCCTATTTTATCTTTTGGTCCCGCCAACCTTCTTAATCTCAACATCACTAATAATCATTCTTTATACATCGAGGGTTATATAACTCATCGTAAGATCAAGCACGTATTAATCGGCAATGGATCCGCATTGAATATTTGTTCCATGAAACTTTTACATTGTCTAGGCTACACTGAAAATGATTTACAAAACAATATCATAACCATTTGTGGATATGATAATAGCGAGAGAAAGTATGAAGGCATAATCATGTTGCCTCTCCAAGTTGGACCCACCACCTTAGACATGATATGTCATGTGGTGGATGTAGAAGTTGCATATAGCATTCTCGTTGGCTGACCATGGATTCATGCCATGAAATTCATCCCATCAACGTTCCACCAATGTATTAAATTTCCTCATTTGGACAAGGAATTTACCTTACGTGTGGATCCCCAACCCTTTAAGTATTGTAGATTCTTCGAAGAACGGTATCGACATGATCACTATTGTCCATTAATAGATAAGTATGCTCCACCTCGCATAATCCCTAACGAAACACGCATCGATCCTGATACACTCCCTAACAATGATCTGAAACCATCATCTTCTAACCAAAACACATTTTCCAATCCATTATCTTCCGTCAGTCAACAATCTTCCACCAGTCCTCCTTCCACTAATCAATCATCTTCTTCCACTAATCAAGTTTCTTCTTCCAGCAACAGTTATTCTTCCACCACGCTATCTTCTTCCTCACCTAGCCAACCTTCTTCATCCAACCACACCTCTTCTACTAAGATACCTTCTCCTGTGAATAACCAAACTGCATCCTTCAATCCACCCCCTTCTTCTTATAACTCATTCTCTTCATCTTTTAAAACTACCAAACTGACTTCCCCACCACATGAGGTACCTATTAGTCCCCCATCCCACACATTTAAAATCATTAACACAGGATGCAGTGAATATCAATTTCAAAATATGGTAGACTCCTTTTATATCGAAAAATCTCCATATAGCTACGGAAAACCTAACGCTCCACATCTGAGAATCCATCTAGCTTACCAAATGGAACAATCAGTTTGGAAAAAAATTGGTTATCTTGACAACGAACATATTCCAAGTTCTTCAGGATCTTAGTTATATAATGACAACTTTGCTCCATGTTATGAGTCCTCTCAATTTACCTAAGCTCATTGAATAATGAAAAACATGTGATGGAATGGTAAAGGACTCGGTCCCAATGAACAAGGTCATTTAGACCCGATCAATTACACACAACATCACGGTAAACATGGTCTAGGTTTCAAGGTGTTTGATGTTACTCCCGTAATAATTTTAAGTAATAATGATGACACCAGCTCTAATAATGACATTAGATCTCCACGTAGCCTTTTCAAGGACCTCGCTGAAACACATCTTTACTTTGAACATTTATCTTTTAATGTCATCAATTTTGAGCCTACGCATCCAACTCTCATACACCATGGCCAACCACATCATGTGGCCATGGACATGTTCCAAAATGATGAAGACATCGAATAATTTCTTGGAACTCGCAACCAAATCCCTACTTCTGACCATAGAAAAGGATTTTAAATCAATGTAAATGAATCGACCTATTTTGGTGAAGAGATAAAATATTCAGATCCTTCACCCTCAGAAATTTTGGATCAGAAGCGCAAACAGAAAATTTCCCATAGTCAAGTTCTCACCACCACCTTATCTAACAAACATGTTAATAAAAAGTCCCAACATTATACACAAAAATGTTGTACCAAATCCCCTAGAACACCCAACACCGATGAACTACATTAACCATTAGCATCATTCTCTGAAAAGGATACATCTAAAATTCTTGTAGAATAAACTAAAGACATAAACATTGGCACCACTGAACAGCCAAAAATTTTACAACTTGACATTAGTTTGTCTGACCAAGAATGCATGGAATTTACAACACTCCTTATTGAATTCCAAGATATATTTGCATGGACATATAAGGACATGCCAGTTTTGGACCCATCTCTTGTAATACACCATCTTGTGGTACATCCGGATGCAAAACCTGTAAAACAAAAATTACACAAAATGCATCCCCAAATTACATTGTTTCTCAAAGTTGAACTCGAGAAACTCTTGGAAGTTGACTTTATCAGACCTATTGATTATTCAGCATGGACATCTAACATAGTTCCCATTACCAAGAAAAATCCCGGCATCAAAATATGCACAGAGTTCCGAGACATCAACAAGACTTGTCTCAAATATGACTTTCCCTTACCAAATATAGACACGATTATTGATTCTACGACAAGCCATGAAATGCTTTCCTTAATGGATGGATTTTTTGGTTACAATCAAACATGTATTGCTGAAGGAGATCAACATAAAACGACATTTACTACACCATGAGGCACCTTTTATTATAAGGTTGTGCCTTTCGGCTTCAAAAATACTGGTGCCACCTATCAACGAGCAATGACTGTCATCTTCCATGATATGTTGCATGATATCATGGAAGATTATGTTGATGATATATTAGCAAAATCAAAAACACGAATATGACATCCAGGTGTGTTGAGATGCAGTTTTTATAGATCACACGAGTATAAGGTGCATCTTAACCCAAAGAAATGTGTGTTCGGAGTGACCTCTGGTAAATTGTTATGGTTTATTGTCTCACAGAGAGGCATAAAAGTGGATTCTACAAAATTCAAAGCCATTATGGAAATGTCTCCTCCTCAAAACCTAAAACAATTACGCAGTCTTCAGGGAAAAATACAATCTATGTGGCATTTCATATCACAGTTGGCTGATAAGTGCCATCATTTCAACCAGTTACTCAAGAAAGATGCATAATTTCACTGGAACCACGATTGCCAAGACTCTTTTGCTAAGTTAAAAGAATACCTCTCAAGCCCACCTGTTCTTATGTCACCAGTTGTCGATATAAACCATGTTTCTTTATACATCTGCCATTGAACATGCCACAAGAGCTCTATTAGCACAACATAATGATCAAGCAAAAGAACAGGTTATATATTACCTTAGTCAAACACTTATTGAGTATGAAGTACGTTATTCCCAAATCAGAAAAGTATGCTTAGCGGTTGCCTTTGCATTCCATAAGTTACGTCATTACTTGCTCAATCACACAACTAAGTTGATTTCCAAAATTGATCCTCTCAAGTATCTGTTGTCCAGACCCATTCTCATAGGAAGAATGTCTAGTTGGGTTGTATTACTTAATGAATTCAATGTCAAATTTTTTCCGTAGAAGGCAATTAAAGGACAGACCCTTGCAGACCAACTTGCCGAGGTACCCCTTCCTGACACAGAACCACTTCATTTTTCTTTTCTTGATGAAGATCTTCTACACAAAGACATCGTGCCAACTTGGACTCTATTTTTTGATGGATCTTGTAATCTCCATGGCTCAGGGGATAGTATTTTGCTTATCACACCTAGCGGACACGTTATCCCCATATCATTTCACTTAGCATTCCCATGTACCAACAATATCGTAGAATATGAAGCTCTAATCGTAGGATTAAAACTAGCTATATCTTGAAATCTTACAGAATTAGTTGTATTTGGTGATTCTTTACTTATCATCAAGCAAGTTACTGATGAATACCAAGGTCAAGGATGAAAAACTTATCCCATATAAACGCATGGTGGATAGTCTTCGAAGCTATTTTCGATTAATTAGCTTTGATCAAATCCCCAGAATTCATAATAAACCTGTTGACGCTATGGCAACCATTGGATCCCTATTAGAAATCGCATCTAGTCAACCGCAAGCACATTTTCTCATAGAACATCTCTTAATGTTTGCCCTATGATCTTCCTCAAAACACTATGGTATGTGAGATCATGGTTCTGAATAACCCTTGGTATCTTGATCTTTGTACCTTCATTTGTGATAAAACATTTCTTGCCAACATGAAACCAATGCAATAAACATGCATTAGCACAACGTGCCTCTCATTACACCATTTTACAATAACCTCTTTATAAACGAGGATACGATGGCACCTTGCTCTAATGTCTTAATCAGGAAGAATCCTCAAGTATCCTAGCTGAAGTCCATTCTAGTATTTTTTGGAGCACACATGAATGGTATAGCCTTAGCCGAGAAAATCCTGCGAGTTAGATATTATTGGCCCACCATGGAAAGTGATGCATGTCATTTTGTCAAATGATGTCAAGCATGTAAAAATCATGGAAACCTTATCCATGCACCTTCCCAAGAATTACAATCAATAACCACACCATGGCCCTTCTCTCAATGGGGACTTGACCTCATTGGTAAAATCAGACCAACATCGTCTGATGGACATAAATTCATCATTACCGCTACTGATTACTTCACTAAATGGGTGGAAGTTATGCCTCTCACTTATGTTACCAGTAGCCAAATATCGAAATTCATTTTTAATAATCTCATTTGTCGATTTGGTATTTCATCTGCTCTAGTTGCAAATAATGGTAAATCATTTAAAAACCAGGATGTAAAGGACCTAGCCAAACATTTTCGCATCAAACTTAAGTGGTCCACTCCCTACTACCTCCAGGGTAACGGTCAAGTGGAAGCAACCAATAAGACTTTAAAATCCATCATGGAAAAAATTGTCAAAACCCATGGACGTAATTGGCATACTGAAATTTACCTTGCTCTTTGGGCTTACCATACATCTTACCGGACGCCTACCAGAGCCACCCCATTTTCCCTCATTTATGGTTGTGAAGCCATTTTACCTATTGAAATAGAACTCCCATCCTTGAGAATCTCCCTTAAAGAGCTTGAGATTCTTCATGAAAAATGACTTAATGCTCTCAATCATCTTCAATTCTATCAAAACTGACTACAACGCAATTATCATAAAAAGGTAAGACCCATAGAATTTAAAATTGGTAACCTCGTTTTAAAAGAAAATCAAAAGACTACCACTAAACAATGAGAAAAACAAGGAAAATTTGAGCCTAATTGGTTAGGACTCTATATAGTTACAGCTAAATTTGGCTCTGGAGCCTATAAGTTGGCCACTAAAGATGGTCAAGATCTTGATGAACCAATGAATGCAGTTCATTTAAAGAAATTTTATCCTTGAGATGTTCATTATTCTGGGAAACAACAACGTGTACATTGTTCCTTCTATCGTGCTTATCTTCGAATAATTTAAAATTTATTCATTTCCATTGGCAGATATTTTCTTTATCAAAATCACATCTTCATATTTATCATCATGAGACATGTGCTAATATAGATCTTATTAAGTTTGTGAGTATCATACTTCTTATGATATCTCCCATTTTCGGTCACTTTCACCTATGGTCATACCTAAAAGCTTACTGATGGTAATATATTCCCTTCAAAGACATTCTCTCTTTCATAACAAAGCTCTAAACTTCTTTACCCAGTTCATTTGGTCGTTCATCTCAGTCTTCGGTGTTGTACCCTCGCGCCCTATTAGTCAAGTGGGGATGAGATTGGGAGCAGACGTTCCTTCCCAAATACAAATCACTATTATAAAATTCCACCAATTCAATAACTTATGAATAATTCATCGTCACATCTTTCTTCCTTCATAGTCTTTGGGTGTTGAGCCCACACTTCTTACTAGTAGTGTGAGACTGGGAATGGAGGAAGGTGCCCTTACTTATCTACGTCTTGTCTTCGGTGATAAACCCTTGCCTCTTACAGGTGGCATGGGGTAAATTGTAGAGGGTCATTCTCATAAAATCATAAAAATATTGTTAAAAACATTCAAAAAAAACAAAATAAAAAGAAAAAACAAGACAAAAAAGGGAATTCACTCACCTATGTTTTACCTTTGGTGATGAGTCATTACTTCTCACTAATAGCATGGGGCAAAGCAAAGAGAGTCATTTCAAAAATATAAAATCTTACAATGCTTGCAATTATAGAATCCCCAAAGAAGTAATTTAGATGCCTAAGTGAAGAGAGAACTATCCCTTCACCTCATATTTTACCAATCTATAGGCCCTGTAACTATCTAAGTCTAGCACGTGACTCATAAAGTGAAATCCATTTTTGAAACCGGTTTAGTAACGTTATGAAGAATTGAGTCACACTTTCTCAAAGGGAGTGGTGTTAGCATTTGTCTCTATACTCATTATCTACCTCCTACGTCCTTCTTGATTCTCAATGATGAGCCCACGCATCTTAATAGTTATGTGGAGTCAAGAACGAAGCTGGACTTCTTTTCATCTTATCATCACCACCATATCCTGCCAATGGAATGAGAATTTGTGTTATTACGAGCATGAGTTATCACAAGGAACATGGTACATACGGATAATATCCTGGTTTATCACCTCTCAAAATAAGTCTGCACTCTGGTCCATAAATTGCCAATAACAGTGTAAAAATCTAAAAATCCAAAAACATTAGAAAAAATCTAAAAATCCAAAAACATTTGAAAATCATCAAAAATCCAAAAAAAATAGAAGCAATCGTCAAAAATTCAAAAAAACATTAGAAACACTCGTCAAAAATATTTAAAAACTCCAAAAAACATTGATATATATATAATAAACAAAAATAAAAATATTGTAAACTCCACAAAATCGTAAAAACTCTAAAATAATTAACACAATTCAACCTTTGAACTATTATCCCCAACAAATGATCCAATCACCTTATGACTACCGAATTCAAACCACTTCTCCTCGCGTGAATCCTCGCTTCGAGAAAATTCGACTCTCATTATTTCCTTGTTTGAGGACAATGACCCAATCCTTTTCTATGTCCTTGTACCCCTGCTTGGGGGCACATCCAATAAATCATAATTATTTTCTTGTATCTTGATATATTGCAGGGGGCATCTTGATTTTCTGTATCCTAGTGTTCTCTCTAATATATTTATGTTATCTGATTGCATATCGTATTGGGGCATCATACTTTCTGGATGGCCTCTGTCTATTCTTTCTTCCACTTACATATCATATTAGGGCATCAAACCTTTTTTGTTGGCCCCTATCTATGCTATCACGCAGATTATAGTCTATTCATCCTGATCTTTTATATCACGATGCATGTTGTTGTTTGCTATATAAAAATTAAGATGTTTTTCGTCACGTGAGTATCTTCCTGCATGATCAACATCTTACTTTGCACCCCATCCATTCACCCGTACTAATGCATTCCCCAATTTGGGAATCCTACTTGATCACCGTTGTAGTTTGCGAATCCTACTTAAAGATTTTTCTCAAGTAACATTCACTATCCACCAGCTCCTTCTCCCCCACCATGATCACCATGTATTTTATCCATTCATTCTCACTCCTCATCCCCATATTACCCTTCTCACCATTATTGTCCCCTCTCACCCATTTGCATTCTTTCCTTTCACTCTTCTGCTTCCCGCTTGACAATCTTACTTAATAACCCCTTCTATATGGGATCCTCGGTGGAGGTTTCTTGTAAATATCGATGATTTAATCAAATAAAAAACAAAACATTGCACGATAAAATAATAAAACCAGAGATATTGTAATTCATTCAAGACAAATTCCCAATAGAGAGATTACATATAAATAGCTCAATGAACTCCTATAAGTAAGGAGTCAAGGCTAATCTCTAAGTCCTCTCAATATCCCAAATATCTCTCAACTATGAGTTGTGCATTACAATTGTTTTGCACACTCATATATTATTTTATAAATATTAAAAAATATTACTCCCAAAAACCCAAACCACTCCTAAGTGTTCACACTATGAACAATATTTCTGTAACAGTCACCCCCTTAGTGTGAACATGGGGAAAGCTATCTCATGTACCTGCTCATGATCTACAAAGAAATGAAGGTTTTCAATGAGTACCAACAACTCAAACAATATGGGGTTTTCAAAGTGAACCTCCAACTCAGAAAATGGTTTTCTAGTGGAACCAACCACTACATAGCAGAGTACATTATTTTTCTCAAGTCATTGGTTCTAACTTAGAGAGATTACAAAACATAAATTATGCTCATGCAGGAGCTTTAAATAGGAATGTTACTTCTATTCATTATTACAACATAAAGTAAACACACCACACAACAAAACTAAAAGGTCACCTATACCATGAAGCAATCTCTTTGTTGGTGACTAACAAGAGATGTCAATTTTTTTCCATCCTCTTATGCCTCCATCCTCCATCAGGCACTACTTAGTATAGGTAGTCATCTTCATCCTCCTTCTGTTCAGGTTCTTTTCCACTCACAATTCCCCAAAGGTTCTTGTTCATTAATTGTATTTGTATATTCACCTTCCATGTGTGAAAATTTAATCCATTGAATTTATCTAATGGAATTTCCATAATAGGTTTCGAACTTAGTCGAAAATGCACCTTTACAATAAACTTTAAACACTAAAAGTAAAATTTTCTGACAAATTTGCCAAAAATAGAAAAATATTTTTTTGTGCAAAAACAGAAAACATAGGATCAATGTGTAGAGATCGAAAAAATACATTTTAAAAAAAATGGCACATTAATCTGAGTTACCAGCTGAAAGTTATGGCAATTTTAAGTTATAACTCCAACATCTTCCCGGACCCTTTCCAAATTTGGCAAAAGAGAAATTTATGCTTCTATTTTTTTCATCTACATCCAAAAAAGGAAATAAACGCAATACCTCTGTCACTGCGGATCTGGATATTGCAAGAAGTCACATCGCAGTCAAATGTGGATTCGCCTGAGTGAAGCGTCACTATTGTTGGTAGATAAACACGCAGGTCAAGGATTTGATTCTAATGAAACACGCAGGTCACAAATTTGATTCCAATGAAACAAATTTGTTCTAGATCTAAATGCCTCACAAACTTCTACAGGTTATCATTGCGGTCTAACCCACTCTGATACCAAATATTGTAAACATCTATGATTTAATAAAAAAAAAACATTGCACGATAAAATAATAAAACCAGAGATATTGTAATTCACTCTGGCCAAATTCCCAATGGAGAGATTACATATAAATAGCTCAATGAGCTCCTATAAGTAAGGAGTCAAAGCTAATCTCTAAGTCCTCTCAATATCTCAAATATCTCTCAACTATGAGTTGTGCATTACAACTGTTTTGCACACTCATATATTATTTTATAAATATTAAAAACTATTAATACCAAATAACTCAAACCACTCCTAAGTGTTCACACTATGAACAATATTTATGTAACAAGGTTTACCCTCTCCTTAAGATCTTCCCACTGTAAAATATTCTTCACCACCTCCCCTCTCATCAAACAACAATCACCACCACACATCTTCCCATTCCATCTCTTTTGCTTCTCGTTCTCGCACTCTTGGTTGTAAGCAATTTGTCATATGCAGCAAAGGAACTTGTCCACAACAACTCGTCCGCAGCCAAAGAACTTGTCTGCATCAACTCGTCTATAGCATAAGGAGATCATTCACAACAAGTTACAAAACATTTATGATGATCTTTTGAAGCATGAAATGATGGAACTTAAGTCCTTACACACCATTGGAGAAGTAGTTACAACAAAAACGTGGAAATTTGAGAAACGAATC
Organism: Taxus chinensis; assembly: GCA_019776745.2. Taxonomy (NCBI): domain Eukaryota; kingdom Viridiplantae; phylum Streptophyta; class Pinopsida; order Cupressales; family Taxaceae; genus Taxus; species Taxus chinensis. The sequence goes on along the minus strand of CM034148.1, from coordinate 837,905,895 downwards.
AATCTTTGATTTCGTCATTGATTAAGAACTAGTGAAGAAATGATTGTTCGTTAAACACTTGTTATGTGTTTCAAACATGTGTCGAATCTCTCACGTGTTCTTTTGAAGACTCCTTGTTGTATTCTTCTTCTTTTCATGTGTTGTAAATGATAAGATATAACGGAAAGGGTTGGTGCCTTGTCATGGGAGAGGGAGTTAGTCAAGAAGTTAGTAAGTCAGATTTGGAATTAGAGAAAAGAGATTACTCTAATATTTTGTTCCTAGATGTAATGTTTTATGCAAACCAATAAAGAAATATGAGTTCTGTCATTTAATTTTAAGTTGCAGAGTTAGGAAGGGATTAGCACCCAAGTTAGGGCCCACTTAAGGTCTGTTAAATCCCCTCCATTGTTTCATTTCATGCATATTTTCTTAGGAACAATCTTCTCTCTGAATCAGCAACTTTGTTTCAATAATAACATTTAGCAATAGTTCATTTTAAAGTCTGAGTTTTATTTTACTTTTAGCATTGTTATGTGACAATTATTTTCTTTCTAACCTCCTAGATCAACTATAATTGCGCATACACCACCGGCAGTATTTCCGGCAGTATTTCAATTCTACGCTCCCTGGTCTAATAACTAAATGAATGTAACCCAATGTACATCATATTAATTGCTACAAGTTGATTTACACCACTAGTGATACTCTTCTTCACATATCAGCCCTTTGGAAAAACTTATTTATGGTTGGGCATATGCAAATTCAACCACCTAGGAGAAAAATTAAGTTCTTGATTTGGGTTCAGTTAGATTATGAGTTGTTTCCAATTTTGAACAACTATAAGAATGATCCTTTTGAAGATACTAATTCACGGGGTAATGGTCTTGAGGTTGTTGGTTTGGAGGAAGATAGTAAGGATACCGTATTTTTTTATTCTAAGAACATTTCCATAAGCTTTAATGTAAGCATTTCCAACCCTTTCTCCAAGTTTTTATCAGTTGTAACCCTATGGCTAGCTCCGATAGCATGGATAGAAGGGGAAACTTTGAAGGTATGTCATGATTACATCTATTGAACTCTTGTTTCTAATGTTGTTGGCGGATTTTCCAACTATTTGTATACTTATAAGGTACCAAGAAAGGAAATTTTAATCACATGGTTGGAAGAGTACCAAACACTTCTTGGATATTGTAGTCACCATACATCTCTCATTTAGTCACTATGGTGTTATTTCTCTCAAGGAATCAATGGCCTAAACATGAGAAAAAGATGGGAGGGAAAATACCTTGACCCAAGGATCAAATTGAAGATGGTTCAACCTAAGGGGTCTGCTGATTTATTCATTATTAGTTTGTTCTTATTGAAGTCTTGGTTCATATAGACTTTTTATAGCTGGAAATTGCATTTTCTACACAATGACACACTTGCACTATTTTGTACAATTGAAGGTGGGATTCTAGTTCCCCTCATCCTAAATTTTGAAGAAGAAGAGCAAGATTATATTGGTGATTGGGACAGCAGGCAAGAGATGGCGGGTCACAATGCTTAGATGGTAAATATAAAAAAAGAGATCAGCTTAAACTTGTTGGGATCCAGGAACTTGCTATTACTTGAGAACAAGCAATCTTGGGAAGGGGAGGACAGTAATGTCCCTTTTTCCCACTCAAGATTCAAAATTTAGACTTCTTGTCATTCCTTCTCCATGGCCAAGAATTAAAAGATTTGGAGAAGAACATTGAGCTTTCATTTGCTTTTATTTTTCTAATTTTTTATGTTTTCTTTTTAGTGTTTTCGCTCTTATATCAAGTCAGCTGAGTTAGAGTCAAATAAAGGAAGCTAAGGAAGGAAAATAACATCTCTTATGGGTCGTCCTTATGTTTTCAAGCTTTGGTGCCAATGGAGGAATATAAAATGAATCTTAAGACATCATTTGTGCATCTATCTTGGACGCATTTTCCTAATATTGAGCATTGTGAGCTTGTTGCTCCTTTTTCTTCCACTTGAGGATGAAAACCCTCTTGTGCAGATTCCTAGAAAGATGAAAACCCTTCTAGTGGTTTGGGTGAAGGACAAAAACTCATCATCATTGCTTGGTATTGAAGTTAAGGGCATATTTAAGGAGAGAATATTAATTTTCATATTGTTATTTGCTTACTACATGTGGAGCGACCTACCTTGGTGTAGGGTTTGATGGTTTAGAGGACGAAAAGTTACATTTTCAATTCTTAATTTGATTTGGCATATTTATTAAGGCCGAAATCTACATTTTCATGATTTTTTGAGGGTTTCTAGACCCATAATTCATAATTTTTTCGTGGTTGCTTTTCGTTGGACACTAATTAATTTCTAGCAGTGTGTTGGTTCAGATTTATCATTGTTTATGGTTCTATTGGATGCATAAAATATATCTTTAATTTGAGGCAAGCTTACTTGAAGTAAATTTGGTGTTTGACTTATATTTTATACCGTTGTTTGAAGAATTCAATTCGTTGATTTTAATTTCAGTATGTTGCTCATAGAAATCAGATTTGGTTATTTGGTGTTTGAAGCTAATTCCTTAATTGTTGGCCTAATCCCTTGAAAGGGACATTTCAAGGGAGAGAGGCACATGGAGGGGGTGGGACACATCCGAAGTTAGACCTAATATTTGTCAAATTGGATAATCACAAGGGTGGTATGACTAGTGGATTTGCGTTTGGGTTATAGACAAGAATTACGACTTAAAACCAATAGCACCATCGACCAGTCCAACTTCAACCCATAAGTTATCAATAAGCATTTAACTATTTTAATAGCCATCAACCTAAAAATTCTTACTTTTTTAATACCTTTATAATTTTTTCGTATTGTAATTACATTATAATGTATTTTAATAACATAAGCATTGAACTAATAAAACAAAAAACTTTAGAATAGAGAATCGTGGTATATTAAGAATAAATTTTGACACTTATTATAAGGGCAACAACATATTCAATCATTTTGAATATTATTAATAGAGTATAGGTTAGAGTAGGGACCTGTTGACAAAGATTCAGAAGGAAAAACATGTGTACATATATTCACTACACCAAAAACTTACATAAATATTGTTTTAGACAAGCATTGAACAAAAATATGTATTCTTCCCCGTACTAACAAAAACAAAAAAATAGATAGCAATAGAAACCTAAACGGTGCATCTGGATAATATCGACCAATCCAAACTAATGAAAGATCTAAGAAAAATTGACATACTTTTAGATGTTTAATTGGAGGTAAAACATTTATAGTATTTAGGGTTTTATCTAAGGTAGCAGTTTTTAATCTTTAACAAATATTGAAAGCGTTAAATGCCTTCGATTTGACAATCCAACTTACCTATCATAGAAAATTTGAAGGTGGTGTGCACATTTTAGAAACCCCATGTTGACATTTCATATAGTTACTTTAAATTCAACCATTACAGTCAAAAATTTAATATATTGAAACTTTCGCAGGTTGAGTCACACAATTAGGTATAGTTTCATACAAATTGATGAAATTCTTTAATATCCTAAATTGTAAAACATAGTAGCACCCTTATGAGGGAAACAACATGAAGTGGAGATGCCATCTTACAAGAAAAACTAGAGAACCTCATAGATATCCACAGGATGATGTGGATGTGGAAGCCAGTGGAAACAATGTAGTAGTTTGGCCATCCAAAAGTAAATGATAGAGAGGCCGACATCTTTCTTGGTACAAGCCCTACGAATCACACCAAACGAAGCAAGCCTCAAGTTGTTGCCCTGGATCCGAAGATCCTACTACAATAACTTCCACCTTTGCACTCAAAAGGAGGGGTGAAGTTCAGAGTCAGTGATTCAATAAAATATTGTTGTGTATGTGCATCATCAATGCACTTATAATATTTTTCACTAGAAAAGATGGCTTTTAGAATAGAATTACAGAGTTACTATCAATATACAAGGGACAATCTTCAAGACATTAATTTTTTTATAGCGTGTGCAAATGCTTGTATGGGGCACATATCCAATGGAATAAGAATATATGAATCACCCTTATATAGTTGCCTAGGTACATAGTACACATTATAATTTTAATATACTCAAAATGAAGAGAAGGCTCCGCGAGTCCGTCAAAATGAATGCCATCAAATATAAACACACTTTGTGTTAAATGACATATGTGTATTTTCTATTTTTTTTGGATTGTATAATACACATCCATATCAATAATGAAGTTGTACGATGTGTCAGTGGGGTGTTGTAGACTCCCAACTAATAGATGATGTCAGTGGTCGGACATCAACAGGACAAATATATATATCCGTGCCTTGAAGCACATACAACTATTCACAAATAAATCTCAATGTTACATCGACGGATTACACTCCTTCATGCTTCAATGTACCCTTGGCAACCAATCTGAGCCGTTCATTTTTCCTAACAACCACCCTCAATCCAATAAGGGCACTCCTATCGGCGTAAATATGTAATAGTTGATGCTTGGAAAATGTTAAATAAATGTCAATAAATATTACTAATTTATTAAAGCTCGTTGACTATTTTTATTAGAAACTTCGAACATGTGGATAAATGGCCCCACATAGTCGCTTTGTTCATAAGGCTTTCATCCCTACATAGATTTATAGGGATGATTATTGATTGCTACCACCTCCCTCACTTTCAATGAAGCATTAGTATGTTTTGCTAGTACAAAGCTCACTTAAAATTAAAATCAATACCACTACTTTATGTTGCTCCTCCACCATTTCCGAATAATTTTCTATGGACTTCGAGACCACTTTCTTTCTAGAAAGAAATAAAAGTCCCCCCATCATTAGGACATCACCGTGGTAGAATTGGGATTTGGAAACGAAAGGGCATAGATCCTTTTTGCCGCATCTTTCAGGGATTTTATTCAAACTGTTTTAAATATAATTCTTAGGCATGGTAAAGTTGATATTTGTTCTAGACAAGAGTTTTAATTTGACTGTAACCAAGATTACTAATACTCTATTAAACAAATCTCGTTTGTAAATAAGTAGAATGTTTCTTCAAGTTGATTGAAATCTATTCGAACATCATCTCGCCATCCCTTCCATTGAAAAGCCTATGAACCCTTTAACCTTTAATAGAGGACATATTTCAATTAATTGTATCTGTGAAATAGGGCCACCTCCACTTCATTGAACTTGTCAGAGTGTTTGAATTTCACCTCATTCTGAACATTTGAAATTAAGTGAACCATTAACTGATCAACAAGGAAGGTACCATGCAGCACTGTCATTCAGCATCTAGAGTCTAAGACAGAATCTACCTGATCACACTTGTTCTCTTTACAAAGTAGAAGGTCAGTTGTACACTTTGCGGGTGCACCCTACATGGACAAAGGGCAGTTGCATGTACATATTTTTCAGATTAACATTTTAATTAGATATGGCAATACTGATCTTTACATGATTGAATGGATCTTTTCTCTGTGCTTTATTATTGCTTACATTTGCTTGAACAATAATACCCTACACCGTGAACTTTCAGTTTGTTGTCCCTCTTAATTTCCTAGGTTTTAGAACATTCTGTTTACAATTACATCGGTATTTCTCATGTCAGTTTACAAACTCAAAATTTTGAGAATGCTTTTAAGAATCAGTTTTAGCACAAATGCCAAACTCGAGTCCTCACATCTACAAACTCAAGATCTCCTTAGTCCACGGTGCAGAACTTTCAGTAGACATCATATTCTCTCAACTTAAAAAGATTTTAGTATATTTTTTACTATTCATTGCCGTGCTTTAGATTTTATGATTTGACACAATTTTTTAATATTTTTGGAAAGCTTAGCAAATTGATCTGGGATAGGTAAGGTTTTAGACATGAAAGGGATCTTGACAACAAGTAATGTTCGATGTTATGGAAGTGCCGTTGGCTCTCTTGGTTCTTTTCTCCTATAGATAGGAAGATTTGTATCAATGAAAGGGTTTGTGAATGAAATTATTTGTAGAAGTCAAAATGGACTCATTGGTCTTATGGAAGGGTTTTTGTAATATCCCTTTTGGGAAGTGATTGAAGACTCTTAGCACATTCATTGTTTCTTTATGATTAAAGGAGGAATAAAGGGGAAACTGAGTCATAGTAATCATAAAATATTATTATAAGCACTTTACTAATTTATTAATGACAAAGTGAAAACAAAAAAAACAAAAAATGATAAAATAAAATTAGAAAAAGAAATCACTTTATTTATTTTATTTTCCCTAAGGAAAATGTGACCCGTGTGGAGGAGGAAAAAGGTAAAAGAAAATATTAAATGTGGGAAAAGAAATCTAATTGGTGGTTGTGGGTGGCAAAAAGGTCAAAAATTGTTATAAAAGCAAGTCGGCTTGCAAGGCAAGGACGTCTTTTACATTTTGACAAATTCTGATTTTTAGTACAGCTTGTATGCTTTCCATAAAAACTCCGAAGGACGAAAACTATTTCTAGCATTAGAAAGAGGAATGAAAACTCTTCTTTCTTTTGAGAGGAATCCCTACTCAAGGGTTTCTACTGATTTTCAGGGTTCTATGAAATATCCCTAGTTGGGATCTTACCACAAAATTGACAAAACATAGAAATTTGTAGCAAATACTAAATCTGATTTTTCTAATTTTTATGCAGAAAATTACAGCTAGGGGCTAGCGAACATTAAAATGTGAATAACTCTCCAAATATCCGTTCAAAACACTTGAAAATTTAAAGAGAACTAGATAATAATATAAAGAACACAAGGGAAATATTTTTGGAATTTTTCAGTCACTATATCGCTGCCAGAAAATTACAGCATGCCTAAAAATAGCTGGGAAACTTCGAAAATTAATATCTTTCCAAATACAAATGCAATAATGGTGAAACTTTGGAAATAACATATATAAATATAGTAGATGATTTTCCAACCTTTAGATCTGAAAACGGCTAGCTGGAAACCCTAGAAATTAGAGCTGCAATTTCCCAAACAAGTTGCCCCCCTTTGGAAAATGGTCAAAACCCTTGTGAAACCCTTTGTAGATGATGCCAAATCCTTCCTCTATGGCTGCTGTAGGTCTGATCCGAAAACCAGCTGAAAATCTCCACAAAAAATCTCAAAAATCCTCAAACCCTGATTCTAATTTTTTTGAAAATATCTCTGTAAAACCAGCCCTGAATTCTACTCCAAATGACAAGCTAAGGTAGATCTTTCACTACCAAAGAATTCCCTGCTAGCTAGGGATGGATCTCTCACCACCGAAGCTAAGGTTCCCGTGGGATCTTACTCCACAAGCTAAAAGTTTGTAAACAGTAGTTGCACCATGAAAAGAAATATAAGTGTATGCATGAATGACTATCCTTTCACCCCTCTTCTCCTTTTATAACCTTTTTCATGTCAAAGAAACCCTAAAACCCCCAAGGCACACTTTCTCATAAAGAGGGCCCCAATTAAAAATAACTTAAAGTTACTTTTTCCCTTCCTAGGTGCCTTGGCCCATAAAGTGACCCCAATGAAGAAATATAACATTTAATGACATACATATCCCCTCAAGTCACCAAAAAGGGACTTTAAGTGGCCCCAATGAAGAAACAATAACATTAAATGCCAAAAGTGTCCACTTAAGTGATCCCAACGACAAAATAGAACACAAAGGGCCCATTAGACCCTCCCAACACCCAAAATATAACAAAAAACATAGTAGGAAATTAGACAACCATCCCCAATAACCTCTAAAGTTGTTAGTCCCTTGGGAATGACCAGGGCTAAGACCAAAATAGGGCCGTTAGGCCAACTGCTTGGAATTGGGGACATTACAATCCTCCCCTTCGGAAAAGTGCTTGACCCCAAGCATTATCCTCTTGTGCTGTAGAAACTGAATACCACACAAGTAAGTGCCTCCATCTCACCCTGCAGTCAACCAAAGATCGGTGTGATCCTAAGTGACCAAAACACCACATATAGTCATCATGCTCTCCACACAATGTAGACAACAATGCTGTCCCTGAAGTAGAATAATGCCCACTTCGACTCTCTACTGGTACCCATACTGAAACTGTCAATCTGTCCAATCCCTGCCACTGCAAAACTATCATCATGTGATCACTTACTACATCTCCTGTCGACTCTGTCCCTCGGCTAGCTAGCACATGCTCGTCATCCTCATAAGCAGTAAAATATATAGGAGTGTTATCCCCTATCAACTCCAGAAATAAGGAACATGCAGACTCTAATTTGTCACCATGACAAACTACACATCCCTGCACAAAGTTGAGGATATCGTCCCTCAACCCATGCCATCTGAACCTTTCCCATATGAAGTTGAAGGTCTCATCAAAGCTCAAGTGTCCAGACATGGAAGAATAATGCACATGTCGTAGTATCTCCATACTCAACCATGAATCCGACACGAGGTACAATCTGTCCTGATCAGAAGATCATCTCATACTCAAATCTGTAGTTGTCATCCTGTATGTGACCATCCAGAATCTCAAAAGTGTGTCGGTTCTTGGAGTACTCAACAAGCAAATGAGATCTCCAGTCTACAGAAACCTCAGACAACCAACATAATGATAAACTCAGATGATCTGAACCTGTAATCCCAATCTTTGTAACTGCCTCATGTGCAACACTACTGGTCACACCCACATCCATCATAATCCACATCGATCCGCAATAATAAAACCCCTCATTATGCTAGAAAGTCCTCTCCATCCCCTCAGCTGCAACCACCCTAGGTGCTCCTACCGATAATCCCCTCAAAATCACATTCCTACCTTCGAACTTAAACTTCAACTCCATCATCTGGAAGTTAGTTCAAAACTCACCAAGAGAGTGAAGCCACTGAACTCCCAATACTACGTGGGTCACTCCCATACTAACAATGTGGAAATCATCAGTAACTGTGTAGTTACCCATGGTAATGCTCATATTGTGGAACTTTCTGTGTGCATCTCATATACTCCCCATTGGCTACAACAATGTTAAAGCCCTCGAAGTCCCTCATCTGTACAGACCTTGTCTCTCCACCAATGATGCATCAATAAAGTTATGGGTATCCCCACTGTCAATGAGTACCATAACTCGCTGACCCTGCATAACTCCCCTAATCCTAAATGCCTTGTACATCGAGAGTACTAGACAATGTGGCTATAATCTCCCGAGGGAAAGTCTCCTCCTCCTACTCCGCATTAGCACTATCTATCGTAACTCCATTCCCATCATCCATCTCGTGAGTTTCCCAACTCCTCAACTCTATCATACTCACTCTCCTCAAAGACCTCGATGAATTGGGCCTTCCCTCTACCTCTTCAACCATGTCCTGGAACCCAAGGTGTGCGGCAATCGAAACATAGTTTCTTTCGCCTCAACTCATCTCTGTCCTCTCAGGAAATGAATGGCTTCTTAGCCACCTCCTGCCTCGGTGGAGGCTCCCTCTGCTGAAGTTCGTCTGATCCAGATGGAGGTTCTCTTTGTTGAACACGAGGTGGAACCCTCGACTTTAGAGTGGATAAATCCAAGTCTTGAGATCTCCTAATAGCCTCATGCAAAGAAGAAGGCTCAAATGCCTTCACAAATCCTGCTAAGGTGTCAGTCAACCCTTCCATGAAGAGTGAAGTCAACCTCATCTCTGAAACATCAGATACCATAACTGATAACCTCTGAAAATATGTAATGTATTGATCTAGAGAACATGTCTGCCTCAAGTGAGTCAACTCCCTGAAGTTCCTATCTGGGTCCCTCCTGTCGAACCTGCTCATCAATATCTGTGTAAAATCTACATACGTAGTGATATGCATGTGCCCCTGTGTGATCAATCCATGATGCCACCAGTCATGGGCATCTCCCTCGAGGTGTAAGATAGCAAAATTAATTGCATCTTCTTCACGCATGGGATTCAAGTCGAAGTAAGTCTTCAACTTTTGAATCCAAGACTGGGCGGTACACTTCTTAGAGCCATCGAAGTGCAGAATAGAGATTTGTCGCAATCTCCTCTGAAACTCAGGTACCTGTGGCTGGTAATCTCTCCTGGGCCTACTACCAATCTTCATTTTGTAATACTCCTGAAATGGCATGTTGTCCTAGAAACCCTCACTCAATGTCCGGTACTTCTCCCAGCAAGATTCCTCATCCACAATGTCTGCGGGGCTGTCGTGTCTACGAAACCTTTGGATCCTTCAAGAAGGAAGGCTCGTGGAGTCCCAAGGGCCTGGTAGATGCATGAGGGGACCCTTGTCCCGAATGTCCACTCTCACCTCTATTACCATGCTATCCCATATTGCTAGCTTCTCCTTTCTCTGCATGAGCCTCAATCCTACCCTGTGCCAACCTCTCAGTAAGCTGGCTCAAATAGAGGTTGGTAGTCTCCTGCTGCTTCACCATGTTGGTGAACATTTGTCTCATCAGATCTACTCCCATCTCTTCACTATCTCTGTCTATGAATCCCATCTTTCAACCCTAACAGGCTGGAGGAACAACCACTCTGATACCACTGAAATATCCCTAGTTGGGATCTTACCACAAAATTGACAAAACATAGAAATTTGTAGCAAATACTAAATCTGATTTTTCTAATTTTTATGCAGAAAATTACAGCTAGGGTAGCGAACATTAAAAATGTGAATAACTCTCCAAATATCCGTTCAAAACACTTGAAAATTTAAAGAGAACTAGATAATAATATAAAGAACACAAGGGAAATATTTTTGGAATTTTTCAGTCACTATATCGCTGCCAGAAAATTACAGCATGCCCAAAATAGCCGGGAAACTTCGAAAATTAATATCTTTCCGAATACAAATGCAATAATGGTGAAACTTTGGAAATAACATATATAAATATAGTAGATGATTTTCTAACCTTTAGATCTAAAAACAGCCAGCAGGAAACCCTAGAAATTAGGGCTGCAATTTCCCAAACAAGTCGCCCCCTTTGGAAAATGGTCAAAACCCTTGTGAAACCCTCTGTAGATGATGCCGAATCCTTCCTCTATGGCTGCCGTAGGTCTGATCCGAAAACCAGCTGAAAATCTCCACAAAAAATCTCAAAAATCCTCAAACCCTAATTCTTAATTTTTTTGAAAATATCTCTACAAAACCAGCCCTGAAATCTGCTCCAAATGACAAGCTAGGGTAGATCTTTCACTACCAAAGAACACCCTGCTAGCTAGGGATGGATCTCTCACCACCAAAGCTAGGGTTCCCATGGGATCTTACTCCACAAGCTAAAAGTTTGCAAACAGCAGTTACACCATGAAAAGAAATATAAGTGTATGCATGAATGACTATCCTTTCACCCCTCTTCTCCTTTTATAACCTTTTTCATGTCAAAGAAACCCTAAAACCCCCAAGGCGCACTTTCTCATAAAGAGGGCCCAATTAAAAATAACTTGAAGTTACTTTTTCCCTTCCTAGGCGCCTTGGCCCATAAAGTGACCCCAATGAAGAAATATAACATTTAATGCCATACATATCCCCTCAAGTCGCCAAAAAGGGACTTTAAGTGGCCCCAATGAAGAAACATAACATTAAATGGCCAAAAGTGTCCACTTAAGTGATCCCAATGACAAAATAGAACACAAAGGGCCCATTAGACCCTCCCAACACCCAAAATATAACAAAAACATAGTAGGAAATTAGACAACCATCCCCAATAACCTCTAAAGTTGTTAGTCCCTTGGGAATGACCAGGGCTAAGACCAAAATAGGGCCGTTAGGCCAACTGCTCGGAATTGGGGACATTACATTCTACTTGTGTTTTCCAGCAGTGTTTGAAGGCTAGATTTGCAGATTTGGGCTAGGGTTTGAAGGAGGATAATTGTTGTTGTGATCCACCTTTATTCTCCATCTTTTTCATAGTGGAGCAACCCATATAGAGAGTTGTTTGGAGTGATATAGAGTTGTTTATTATTAGAAATGAGTTTTCCATTAATCAAATGTTTGGAGATAAGATCAACTATTTTGCATAATTTTGGGCCAAAGGACTTGTATTTTCAATTATGTCAGAGGACTGTCATCTACATATTTTAAATAGAAAATTACAGCCTTCGTTTGCTTCAAATCTGGTATTTTTCTCATTGTACTTCCAAGATAAAAATAGTTGATTTGTTTCGTTGAAGAATTAAGTGGTTTTACATATATTTTGTGCAACAATCATTCCTAGACCAAGTCGCATTTTTCTACATAAAATTCAAATCTACATTTTATAAATTTTGCATATTTCCTACAACTTGCTATTTTGATTGGGATTTGTCGTTATTTCGTTTGGTGTTAGAAAAATGACCATTGGGGACATTACAGTGGTATCAGAGTTGTGATTCTCTTAGCCTATGAAAGAGAAAATAAAATCTGAATGCAACCAGAGAAAATTCATATAGTCTATCAGAGAAGGAATACTCCAAAGAAGGTTACAATAGAAGAGCATGATCAGAGAGCTCCTCCTAACGATGAGTTAGGCTACATGCATGAAGTGATCACAAGGAGCCAGAGAGAATTGCAGTATTCTATGAGATTAAGTCAAAGAGATATGCATCATGTATTGAGGGAATCTCAAAGGGAAATGCATGAAGCATTGACCTATTCCATTAGATATTTGACAAAGATTCTAAAAGGGAACAATATATCTATAAAACAAGGAGCAACCAACAATGGTGAAGGAAGCTCTACTAGACCGGTTAGGACATCCACCAAGCCTCTGCATCAAATTTTCAGAGCCAAGGGTAAGTGCACGAAGTTGGGGGGCCAAAAAGTGGACAAAAACCTGAAAACAGACGAAACGCATACACGTTTTGCTAAAACGCGCTCACATTTTAATTTGTTTGGCTCGGTAATCACCGAACATATAACGCATACGCGTTTTAAAGAAGTCAAAATGTGTACGTGTTATAACGCGTACGCATTTTGTGTAGTATGGACCATGTATATGTGTTTTGGTGGTTTATACTTACAAAAATAAATGTTTAATATAAGAAATTAGGGTCACTCTGCACCTTATGGAAGTGGTCTCGTACCTCCAACAGTTATAATCTAGAAGATAGTTTTTCAAAATCTAATCTGGTCAGTACTTACTCATTTTCAGGATTTCAGCAAACGACCTAAAACTTTCAGGGCATATATATTGTAGTCGGTCTTTGTTTTGGGAAAGAATATAGTCATTTTTTAGGTTTTTTGACCTTCTAAAATGGATTTTGTCCCTACCACTGCTTGAATTGGTACTAATTTTTAAATTTGGTCCATAATTCACTTCAGTGACCATGAATTAACTCTATGATGTTTGTTTACTTCTTACTAAAAAGAGATCCTCACTTTGTAGATAGAGGATTGTTCCCTGAATGGGATTCCTGTTCTATGGCCAAAATGAGGTGATTGTAATGTGCCTCCTCCTTAAGGTGTGATAACACTACTATGTGTTGAATGAGTTGTTACGAATAATACCAAGTGAATTGCATCAAGTGAACTCAGATGATTGCTCATTCTTAGAAACATGGTGCTCCATATAAAGATCATCCCCTCACCTTTCCTAGCTCTAAAAGCTTCCTTTCATGGAATCAAATTCATGATTCTCATACATGTTTTTGCTCATATGTCTCTTATGGAGACAAACAATGCCTTAATACTTCACAAATAATGGTCCTTGATAACTCGCTGACATGACTAGCTCATTTTAGCTTGTTCTACAGGGTGTTCAATTAACTACAAAATGGCCAAAAATGCCTTTTTAGGCCTTCAAAGGAAGTAGTCTCTCATCAAAACTAAATGAGTTGATCGATCACCTTAAACACTATTACCTACACACTGAAACACACTGAATGGTATTTTTAGGACTTTCCTTTGGGTGAGGGTTTATGATTTAGGGTTTAGGGTTTAGGGCTCGGGGTTTAGGGTTTAGGACTCAAGGTTTAGAGTTTAGGGTTTAAGGTTTAGTGTTTAAGGCTCATAGTTCAGATTTTTATTGTTTAGGGTTTGGGGGTCAGGGCTTAGGGTTCATGATTTAGGGTTTAGGGTTTATGGTTTAGGGTTGAGGGTTTATGGTTTAGGGCTCAAGGTTCAAGGTTTAGGGGTCAAGGTTGAGGGTTTAGAGTTTATGGCTCAAGGTTCAGGGTTTAGGGTTTAGGGATCAGAGTTGAGGGTTTAGGGTTTAGGGTTGAGAGTTGAGGGTTCGGGGTTGAGGGTTCAGTGTTTAGTTTTTAGGGTTTAAGCTTGAGGGTTTATGTTTGAGGATTCAAGGTTTAGGGTTTTGGCTTAGGGCTTAAGGCTCAAGGTTTAGGGTTTAGGGGTCGGGGTTTAGGGCTTAGGGTTTATGGTATAGGGTTTAGGGTTTAGGTCTCGAGGTTTAAGGTTTATGGTTGAGGATTTAGGGTTTACAGTTTAGGGTTTATGAGTTAGGGTTTAAGGTTTAGGGTTAAGGATTTAGGGTTTACGGTTCAGGGTTTAGGAGTTGGGGTTTAAGGTTTAAATGTCAGGTTTCATGGTTTAGGGTTTAGGGATCAGGGATTATGGATCAGGGTTCAGGGTTTAGGGTTTAGGGTTGAGAGTTAGAGGTTCAGAGTTTAGGGCTCAAGGTTTAGTTTTTAGGGTTTAGGGTTGAGGGTTTATGTTTAAGGGTTTAAGGTTTAAGGTTTTGGCTTAGGGCTTATGGCTTAGGGCCTAGGGTTCAGGGCTTAGGGTTTAGGGCTCAAGGTTTAGAGTTCAGGGCTCAGGGATTAGGTTTTAGGGTTTAGGGTTTAGGATTTAGGCCTTAGATTTTAGGGTTTAGGGCTTAGGTTTTATGGTATAGGGTTTAGGGTTTAGAGCTTAGGGTTTAAGGTTTTAGGGTTGAGGATTTAGGGTTTACGGTTTAGGGTTTAGGAGTTAGGGTTTAAGGTTTAAAGGTCAATGTTCAAGGTTTAGGGTAAAGGGTTCAGGGTTTATGGTTTAAGGCTCAAGGTTTAGCATTTAGGTTTTAGGGATAACGGTTTAGGTCGCAAAGTTTGGGGTTTAGGGTTTAGTGTTTAGGGCTTAGGGTTTAGGGTTTAGGATTTAATGCTTGGGGTGTAGAGTTTAGGGTTTAGGGGTCAGAGTTTAGGGTTTATGATTTAGTTTTTAGGGTTTAGGGTTTAGGGTTTAGGGACCTTCAGGATTTAACATTTAGGCCTTAAGGTTTAGGGTTCACAGTTTAGGGCTCGGGGCTCAGGGTTTAAGGTTTAAGGGTTAGGGTGCATGGTTTAAGGTTTACGACTCAGGGTTTAGGGCTCAGAGTTACGGGTTTAAGGTTTATGGGTTAGTTACGGGTTTAAGGTTTAGGTGTTAGAGATCAGGGCTCTAGATTTAGGGTTTATGGCTCAGGGTTTAAGATTTAGGGTTTAGGGCTCAAGGATTATGGTGTAGGGTTCAAGGCTTAAGGTTTAGGGTTTAGGGATTAAGGTTAAGGGTTCATGGTTTAAGGTTTGGGGTTCAGAGTTACCGGTTTAATGTTTGGGGGTTAGAGCTCGGGGCTTTGGATTTAGTATTTAGGGTTTAGGGTCTAGGGTCAAGGGTTTAGGGTTATATGTTTAGGGTTTAGGTTTTAGGGTTTAGTATTTAGTGTTTAGGGTTTAGGATTTATTATTTTGGTTTTAGGGTTTAGGGTTTATAGTTTAGGGTTTAGGTCTCATGGTTTAGGGTTGAGGGTTTAGGTCACAAAGTTCAGGGTTCATCGAATTTGTAGGCAGAACATTCAAAGAGAGTCATCAAAAATTGATGTTTTTCATCTGTTGATATTTTGAAGGAGGGAAATGTCATATTCCTAACTGGCCAATCCTTCCAAAGACCCTAGTAGTCCTCAATCCTTGGATGTGCACGGAGACATTGTTACTTGACTTCCATTTATAATGATAGAGATATTTGTAAATTCGTGTTATGACCTCTAAATCTATATGAATTTCAAGTTGCTTAGAAATCACATCACACTCTTCACTAGGATTGATGACTATCCCTATCTTTTTGTTCAGGGGATTTTGAAAACATCCATAGGTTTATCATATAAGGAATTATCAATGAATGGAAGGTCACTAAGTTGTAGGTTAGGTAACTCCCATTTAGAACTAAACAAGAAAGATTTACTAGGCGATTGATAACCCCTTAGTGTTCTTAGCCATTTCCTTGTTTCTATGCTTATTTTGAACACTTCAGGAAGTTATGTCAAATTTACTATCCATTCCAGTAGAACACTTGAACTTTATCTTTCTCCGGAGGAGATAATACTACAGGAAATTCAATTATGATCCTACACATCTGCATTGATATATTCTCTATGTTTCTTTTATTTTTACAAGAAAATGTAATAATGTCACTTCCTCTATGATAAATCAAAATAAAACAATCGATCCATTTTTAAAAAAATATACCACGACGTAGAACAGAGTCTCTTCTTTCTAAAAATATAATTTTTCAAATTTTCTGACTAATATAAGGTTTCCATATTATTTATTTTCTAACTATTCCTTTTTATAGCTATTTTTTGAAGTGTAAATATGTCTATCTTTCATGGTGTATCTTTTTTTTGTATGATCAAAATTTTAAAAAAATTATACTAGCCCAAACTAGGCATAATTCTATACATATTAAAAAAAAATCTAATTTTCGATATTTTTTTAGGAAGTTAGAGGGGGCACGGTCGGAGCTCCGTTATTTTTCAAAACATAAAATTTTTGTACTAGAAAAATCATAAATAAAAAAATATTCCCTAAAAAAATATTAAAAAACTGGAGCCCAGACTAGATGCTCCTAGTTATCTTTCTACCAAAGGGTTTTCAAAAATACTAAATGGTGCTCAAAAAATGGTGGAGGGAACGATAGTCACTCTATTATGTTTTTTAACAAAAACAGGAGCATCTATTGATATTTTAGTTGTTTGACCCACTTAAACTTATCTGTTTTCAATAAAATTTAGTAGCTTAGAAACTAGACTCAAAATGCTACGATTCATATTTCTACAACATCTTCCAATTTTGAGTGTAACTATTTCGACAAACTCGTACAAGTTGAAGTTTTGTTTTTCAAAAAAATGCATCCACTTAAGACCCCCTTTTGGCCTCCCAACTTGGTGCACTTACCCCCAAGTTTCTCCAAAGAGAGAACAACTTGTTGAGGAGGAAGTCTCAAATGATGTTAATGACATGGAGGTATGGGATGAAGAGTATGCATCCCTTAGCTACAGAGTCAAGGAGATGTTATCCTTCAGAGACTATAACCAAGCGAAAAATAGAAAAGGATCGTAAAGGAATCAGAGTTCAACATGAGAAACCAAGAAGAGATATTCAGTAAAGGTTGGTTAAGGTAACTCTTCCTTCTTATGATGGTTCAGATAAGTGTTATGTTAAAGCTTGGTTACAAAAATTAGATACATATGTTTCTTTGAATCCAATGTATGAATAACAGACCCTCAAATTTGTAACTCTGCATTTGGAGGGAGTTACACATGAATGGTGGTACCATGGATTGATCGCACAAGGGCATAGTTCCATCAGCACCACGAAGGAATTCAGTCAAGGTTTAATGGAGAGGTTTGATAAAACAGATCCAGATATGCATATCAAGGAGTTAACTCAAGAAAGAAGGATCTTTGGACAAGTATATTTCATATTTCCAAAGACTTGCAGTAATGATGATATCAGTGAGAGAAGACTTGTGTTTTTGTTCATTGAAGGTCTTGGAGATCCACTTAGAGGTCTAGTCAAAGCCTTCAATCCTTCATCTTTACAAGGAGTTTTTAAGAATTCGTTGGACTTGGGAAGTTCAACCCTAAAGGAAAACAAATTGTAGTTTGGACAGCAGCGAACAACACCTTTGGGGCAGCAAAAGAACTCATTTGAACAACCAATAACAACTCAACATGATAAGAAAATGAAAACAATTAGTGGGTAGCAAGGAAAGGAAAAGGAATATGAAAGAAACAACCAAGAAATAGAGCAAAGAAATGAGTTGAAAACAAATTATGCTTCAATTGTAGGGACCTGTGCACACCTAATCATAGTTGTCAAGGTAAGGGGTCAATCCACTACATTGAAGGTAGTTTCAGATGATGAAGATGATGAATATGATGGAGATAATGTTGATCCAAAGAAGATTGAAGACCAAGCAAAAGAAGAGGAAGTGGTTATCACAGGTGCCACACTTGTTACATTATTTTTACCACCTAGTTTCTATGCATTCCAAGTTAGAGGAGATCTTCATGGGAAAAAGATCGTCGTATTGATATATAGTGCAACTACCCATAAATTCATTGATGACAATTGGGTTACAAAGATGGGATTGCGGGTGGAAGATTTCCAAGCGTTCAACGTGATTGTGGCGAATGGACATTCAATCTCATACACAAAGAAGATTCCACAACTTGAGTTCACCATACGAGATCATGAGGTAAGAGATAGTTTTTATGTTGTTGGTATTGGTGAATTGGATATAGTACTTGGAGTATAATGGCTGCAACCTTTGGGTGAGTTCATTCAAACTTATCAAACTATGGAGTTGAAGTTCAAAGTGCAAGACAAGGAAATTGTTTTGTAAGGTATGAGGAATAATACTCCTTAAGCTGTGACATCCAAAAACATGGGAAGTTCCTTCCAAACTGGACAGATTGCACAGAATGCAGATTGTGTGGAAAAAGTATATCATCTTGTTTATTGCAGCAGTTATATCATGAGGATATTCATCCCATTCTAGACAAGGATGCTGAAAAAATTGTTTGCTAGATTTTCTGCATAGCTGAAAACCTAGGCAGTCATGAGATAAATCTCCATCATTTGCCAGTGAGGCTCCCGTGTAAGATTTGTCAGTTAAATATGTTAGTATCTATTTATGGGTATTACTTTAACCATGCAGCTCATGAACCATAGTTGTATATCTTTGCAGCAAGTAAGCAACTGTTTAAGAAAGGAAATATCTAAAGAAGAAGGAAATAATAAAACACATGGAAGAAATAGGGAAGATGTGCAACCCAATCAATAGATTACAGATTTGATTGCATGTACATAGACAGGACCAATAGATATTAACACACACAGAATTATCAGCAAAGGCAACTTTCAAATCTAGATCTAAAATAACAAAAAGTTTATAAGTAGATCTAAGATAAAAAGCTAGAAGCAAAATGTATCGTCGACACAAAGTTCTCCAGAAATATACTCCTTTCTATTCCTTTGCTTCAAATAGCTATCAGGGATTTCAGCACAAAGTCTAGAACACAAGAACGCTGCTTACAAATTATGATCCCCTACCCTGTAGGTTCTTCCTCTACTTATAGAATGTAGAGGGGCAGTTACAAGTCGGAAGTTTTTAGTGAACTGGCACATGTGGAAGTCAGAAAGAAAACAACTGGCAATCTCCCTCCTGGAATTCCTCTTTGCATGACATGCATGGTTTGCAACTGAAGATAGAACCTTCTATTTTGCATGTCTGCCACCTATTTCCAAGTAGTTGACTTCTTCAAGTAATGGCTTTTAAACCGATCACTTATGTTTTATAATTTAATTAATCGCTCAATTACTTTGTTGGAGAAAATAAGAGAAAGAAGAAGAAAGAGGAAAGCTACAGTCTTATCCTTTTTCATATTCTGCATGCAGCTGATTCTTTTGCCTTTGATTCTCACCAAACTGGATTTGGAAGTGGCTAGATCTGGAAGCAAGTGACTATGATTTTCTTGCGGGTATTACCTTTGACTTATCTTCCTTCTTATCCTTGAAGCTTTTGTAGTTCTTCTCCAGTACATGCATCAGTGCAATGTTTACCGTAAATAACTTATCATTTTTATTTTTAATTGCATATGAGCAATTAAAAATTCTGGAAAACACTCCGGGTGAATGCAAATTCAACGAAGGCTTCAACTGGAAGATTGGAAGCACATGCACAAGATCCTGGAAGGAATTTTTCATGCACTGACTTCTACACGGGCTGCATTAGAAACAAGAGGATGAATCCTTTGCAATTATGGATTTGGATCTGGATCTATGCATGATTCTATTGATCTTTCTCATTCATCCCGCTTTGCCATGGCTGGAGCGATCTTTGTCTGAGCAATTCTTTTTCTTTTTATTCAACCGGAATTATTTACAACCGGTGCAGATATGGAGATTTCTTTAGATTCGGAGGATATGTTCAATGTATTAGACATTGATTTAAGCTCCCTTTCTCTTATAAAAGCACTTGTAATGAATTTCTGCAATTAATTCAAACAAAGATGGCAACCGGAACATGAACACTTGATTTTAATTATAAAAATCTGCATATATCAAGCCTGCTACCCCAAAATTTGATGTTTTGTTTGCATGCAAAGCAAGCATGAATTTTGTCAACTTCACCTGAGCACTCTGTACCACTATGCAGACAATTAATCGGGCTTAATTCAAGTTTCTTCAAACCTAGGCACCAAACTTTGAAGCCTTCCAGTAGTAAAAACACCTTCTTCTGTGCAAAATTCCTCCTTAATTGGGCGCAAAAATTGTCTGGGTTGCACTTCCTTGTAGAAGAATTATTTAATTTATCATTATGACAGTCCATTCTTAGATAACCTTCACCATTCTATAATTAATAATTGCCTCTCCTATTCCTGGCAATTAATTAATTAATTAACATGTTTTTCTCTTCAATTTGGGCGCCTATTTTGTGCATGCTCATGGCTGCCATTAAATAAATTAAATTTATTTAATTTTAGCTTTCTACTTCCAGTCCACATTGACTTCACAGTTTGCTTTGACCTTATGCACCAAAAATAGGAATTAATTCCATTAATTAATACTTTAAAAAGTATTATTTCTCCTCAATATGTGTGACACTTTTTTGCATGAGAGGGGGCTGCATTAAATAAATTAAATGTATTTAATTTTAGAATTCTATTTCTAATCTTCTTTATCCTTTCATCATGCATTGACTTTTCCTCATGCTTGGGCAACAAAATTGGGTGAATAAATATTATTAAATGCATTATTATTCACCCAACGTGGGTCGCACTTTTTGGCAAGGGTGAATTCTATTTTTAAAAGTCAATTTTTAATGGGATTATTCACTCTGCACTGTAGCTCCAAAAATCCCATGATCCACTTAAGCTGTTTGACTTTCATAATGAGATTTTTTACCCTGCAAGGCAGGTAAAAAATTCTCATCAATGCCTTAAGTGATTTTTTTATTTCACAATAGGAATTTTCACCTTGCAAGGCAGGTAAGAAATTCTCGTTTGCCTACTGCCTCTAATAATCCCATCATGACTTAAGTGGCTTTGCCCCCATGGGAAAAAGTACCCTGCTAGACAGGTACAAAATTCGCATCTACCTACTGCTACCAAAAATCCCATTGTAGCTTAAAACCTTCTTTTCCCAAAAATGCGACCTGCCCAGAAGAAGCTTTTTCATGCATGACTTCGTCTTTTCAGAGAGAACCAGGCCTCCTGTGGAAAATTCCTTTTGGCATAACGTCCATAGATGATCTCCAGATACTCCAGGCAAGAAATCAGACTAAACCGGCAAAGGAATTGACCTAGAGAAATTTCGTAGAAAACAAAACGGGAAAATACCAAAGACGTAAAACATTGTCAGAAGTCACAGATAAAGCCCAGGATTCATTCCTAGTTAAAACCCTACTGGTATATGGGAATATTGACATGTAAGACTATAACAGGGTTAAACCGGAGCACAATTTGCCTCAAACGGGGCTCAGAATAATTAAATAAAAATCTTCCGCAGGCAAACCCAAGCGACAGAATATAACGATTTCAGGCATCTGGGTATTTGGCGAAATTGGCTAATATGACTCTCTGGGAATATCTTGACACAATACAGACACTTTCTGGCAATTAACACACAAAACGAACCATTATTTTAAAAGAACACATTTTTTTTAACATGGGGTAGTCTCAGATTTCAGGGTGAAATCTGGGGACACCAAAATTGATGCAACAAAACCAAGATATCACGAAGATCAAAGGAAATGAAAAACTTGGTGACACTCTAAGGTATGGAAGGAATGAAAAAAATTCATTTTTTTATAAGTCAAAAAAATAGGCTTCTTGCCTCACTATCGATAATATTTATAAAAAAATGCTTGGAAATATGTTATAACTAGATACATAGTAAAGACACCCGATATATTAGTTATCCTCCTCATCAGAGGAGCTAGACACCATAACAGTGGGCATTTCAGCATCCCTTACTTCCTTCTTCACCATCAGAGTAGCCAGAGACTCAGCAAGCTTGGAATCTTCAAATTTATCATAGGGGATGTTCAGCACTGCACATATCACATCTAATTTCTTGCCTTGTAAAATTCTCTCCTAAGCCTAGGCCTTAGACAGCTGCCAAATATGATCCAGGAGGAGTCCAATATCGAACCCCAACTACTCCATGTCTTCATGAATTGCATAGGAATTGTTGGCACCAAAGAGAACAGTTTGTACCCTAATAATCTGGGCCACTTTCAGGGTATCCAATCTGGCACTGGACTAACGAGGGTCATTCAAAACTTTCACCACTTCATCAACAGCAATAGTCTCCCTGAGTCTGGTTGAAAGTTGATCTCGTAGTAGGTTAGTGGTCATCCATCTCAACAACTTGGGATCCTCGACACTTGTAACCAAAGCTTGTTGTCAGAGGTCCATGGCCTCGTTTACAGTGATTTGTGTCCTTTTTTCCAAGAGACAACCAACATTTAACAATTTCTTGAGCTTAAGGTCGTTAACCAGCCCCAAAAATGAGTAATGGACATCATCTATCAAGAATTTATGCACCAGATTTTCCTACATTTCATTCATTGTGTTAGTTGTCGTTGCTTTCCCCTTCCCAACCTTGGTGCGCATAGTTGTTCTAACCTTATTTTTTCCTTTGTCCATAGTCTCGCCGCATGAAAGGAAAGGCTTTTGTCCAAATGAGGAGCGCACAAAGGGGACAATGGTAATAAATCCCTTCGCACATGCAAGAGATCTTTTCGTTCGCTGCGAGAAGATATGATTGTGATTTTGGTGCATGGAGAAGGTGACGTGGGAGTGTATAGTCATAATGACTGAGGTGGTTATACAAGATTAAATCCTACCACTTGTGATGATTTAGTAGGCCTTTCCTGCTTGATGAGTTCGCCCATTTCCTTAATTAATTCATTTGATTAAAAAATTGATAATTTTTTCATTTTTAGTATTGAGTTCAACGCCCAAATCAGCAAGCCTATCCGCTGCTTTATTTGCACTTTTGGGAGTATGGAGGATGCATTCGTGTTTGTTCAAGGTGATGCAATCATACACAATGTGATATAGATTCCAATGCTCCATTTTCCCCTTATTGTCCGTATTAGTAATTATTTGAGAATCACCTTCAATGATTAGGTTATTCCAACACAAGCATTGGCCTCTACAATATTATTGGAGCAATGCCCAATAGCTTCAGCATATCCAAGGAGGGGTGTACCCAAGGAGTTACGGTAGATACCACCATCACCGGCCCTTCCAGGATTATGCCTAGTTCCTCCATCAAAGTTGAGTTTGATGAAGTTATGTGGTGGTGGATTCCAATTTGCTCTAGCTTTTACTTTACTCTTCTTTCCAATCCCTTTATCAAGGACTACTGAAAGTGTTCTTTTCCAATTATTAAAGGTGTTAATATCTTCTAGGAAAATCTTCCCATCTTTAGGAGTCCATGTCATGATGAGATCCTTGACAGTCTTCAAAATTTGGGAAAGAGTTGTCTCATAGTTTCTAATTTCACTTTTAAATATTTTTTGTTTCTTTCTAGCCAAATGTTCCAACAAATAGTTGTAGGGATAGAATACTAGATTTCGAGAAGTGGACCTAAGCTAAGTTTGAAATCCCAACATGCAATAAGATCGCTGATAGAAGCGGGGAGAAATAGAGACATATTGAACATTTTAAGAAGAGAATTCCAGATATTATAGGAGAACTCACAGTGCATGAGGAGATGATTGGTCTCTTCTTCATGTTGTAGGCAGAGAGAACATCACGATGGGCCATGAAATCTGCGTTTTCCAAGGTTTGTCTGAGTGAGGATCTTGTCCCAGTAAGTTGTCCATAGGAAAGCATTAGCTTTAGGAAGGCCATATTTGTACCAGACTTTCTGAAAAGGGAAGGGGGAAACTGCTCTGTTTGAAGAGGAGGTGATGATAGAATATCCATCCTTAACATTATATTTTCCATATTTTTCTCCCGTCCATATTACCTAGTCATGATGATCAGAGAAATGGAATGACTTGAGGATATCCAATAAGGCATGTTTCTCCTCGTTCAAATTTTATGGGACCTATAATTCAATCCAGCCATCTTTATTTTGATTATAATAATCCTTTACAAATGGCCCAAACTTTCCTCACACCATACTTTTAAATTGCGTAGGTTATGAGCATTCAGTGAGGAAATGAGAAACCAAGCTTCATTCCAAAATTTGACTTTTGATCCTCTGTCAACATTCCATCTTAAGTGTGGTTTGAGAATAGTCAAAGCCTTAGTCATGAAGTTCCAGATGTGGGAACCTGCAAGGTGTTCACGAACAGTGAAGATCCATTCAGGGAGCATATTGTCTAAGTATTTCTTTCTGAGAATGATGCTCCATAAAGCACGAAGCTCAAAGTAGAGTCTCCAAGATAATTTAGCCCCAAGTGCCAAATTCATATGCTTGTTGATTCTGAATCCTAGGCCACCCCTTTCTTTTGGAAGATATAAATTTTCCCATTTCATCATAGGAATTGTTTTCCCTTCATTCAAGTCACCCCAAAGAAACTTGGTTTGAATAAATTTCATATGTTTGTCCACATTAGTTGGGATAGGAAGCATAGATATCATATAAATAGGAACAACTTGAACACAAGATGAGATTATTTGAATTCTTCCAGTGAAGGATAACCACTTACCTTTCCAGTTGTCCAATTTTCTCATAATTTTATCGATGGTAGTTTTCTGTAAATCCTAAGATTTTTTGCCTTAAAAGAGTGGTATTCCAAGATAGGAACATGGAAGGGAGCCACGGTTGATGTTTAGGATTCTGCAAATCATAGTCTAAGAATATTTGTTTGTGTTGAAGAAGAAAATCTTATATTTTCTTTTATTCACTTGTTGATTTGAGACTTCTGCATAGAGATCAAGAGCTTTTTAAAAGGTCCGAGCCTCATCAATGGTAGTTTTCCCAGCAAGACCAATGTCATCCGCAAATTGTAGATGGGTGATAATAGGAGTGCCATTAGTGACTAGAAAAGACATTTAGCATTATGTTTGATTTAAGGAAAGATAGCCATCGACTTAAAGATTCGGTCATAATAATGAACATAAAAGGTGAGAGTGGGTCACCTTCTCTTAGGCCTCTAGTGGAGCTGAAGAATACTGCAAGTTAACATTTTATGAGCACTAAGAATTTAGTCGTGCTGATGCAATTGAAGATCCATTTCCTCCAATCTTGACTAAATCCAATTTTTTACAAGATATTCATAATGAAAGGCCAATTGACTATGTCAAATGCTTTGGTCATATCTAGTTTAATTAGCATGTTTCATTGGTTTTGGTGTTTGATAGAGTGAATAAGCTCATGAAGTTATCACTATACCATCTAGGATTTGTCTTCCAGCCACAAATCCACCTTGCTCAAGTGAAATAATCTTAGGTATGAGGTTTTTAAGTTTATTAGCAATAACTTTGGAAATGATCTTGTAGGAGACATTGCAAAGAGAAATTGGCCTGTAGGAATCAAAAGAATCAGTGTTCTCTGATTTAGGTATTAAGGCAATGAAAGTAGAATTACGATGTTTAAGAATATCCTTGGTAGCGTCAGATTCCTGAATAGCTTCCACAACATCTTTATCAACAATGTCCCAAAAATTTTGATAGAAGCCAACAAGGAAACCATATGGCCAAAGAGCTTTGTTAGATTTAAAGGAGAAAACAACAGTTTTAACTTCCTCTTCAGAGATAAACCCATTGAGCATTTCATTGTCCTCATGAGAAATGAGTGTTGGTGTCGAATCACAGCACCCCTGGGACTCCGCAACGCGATGGGTTGAGAATCTTAGTGCGATTGCACAACATGGAGCTTTTCCCAAGTGTGGGACCTCGCGAAATCGGAAAAGCTCTCCGGATGAAGGCCGGCTCCTATTCCTCTGTTCAGATGCACCAATGAAACGCAGAGGTTTACCCAAAATACCTAATCTAACTACCCCAAAGAAACTTGGTTTGAGATAAATTTCATATGTTTTTCCAACATTAGTTAAGGAGGAAGCATAGCATCATATAAATAGTTGAACAACTTTGAACACAAGATGAGATTAATTGAATTCATACAGTGATGGATAACACAACTTACCTTGCCAGTTAGTCCAATTTGCTCATAATTTTATCGATGGTAGTTTTCAGTGAATCCTAAGAGTTTATGCCTTAAAAGAGGGTATTCCAGAAGGAACATGGAAGGGAGCACACGGTTGATGTTTAGGATTTTGCAAGGATCGATTCTAAGAATATTTGCAATGTGTTGAAGAAGGCAAAATCTTATATTTTCTTTTATTCCACTATGTTGAGGTTTGAGAACTTCTGCATAGAGATCGAGAGCTTTTGCGAACAGGAGAGAAGGGAGGATGCAATGGTAGAAATGTCCCAGCATGAGACCAATGTCGATCCTTTACAATTGTAGATGGGTGATAATAGGAGTGCCATTAGTGACTAGAAATCGACATTTAGCATTATGTCCAATTTAAGGAAAGACTAGCCATCGATCTTGGCGATTTGGTAATAACCTCAATGAACCATAAAAGGTGAGAGCTGGGTCATATTTCTCGCGTCAGGTCCGTTCTAGTCGGAGCTCGAAGAATACTGCAGGTTAACATCCGCATCGAGCACTAAGAATTTACCGTCGTGCATGATGCAATTGAAGATCGTGCATTTCCTCAAATCTTGACTAAATCCATTTTTTTACAAGATATTCATAATGAAAGGCCAATTGACTATGTCAAATGCTTTGGTCATATATAGTTTAATTAGCATGTTTCATTGGTTTTGGTGTTTGATAGAGTGAATAAGCTTGACATGCTTATCACTATACCATGCTTTTCCGATTTGTCTTCCAGACCACGGAAATCCGACCTTGCTCAAGTGAAATCGGGCTTAGCGACCCTATCCGACATGTCCTTCCTGTAAGTTTATTAGCAATAACCCCTCCGACACATGATCTTGTAGGAGACATTGTCAAAGAGAAATTCTGCCTGTAGGAATCAAAAGAATCAGTGTTCATCATGATTTAGGTATTAGGGCAATGAAAGTAGAATTACGATGTTTAAGAATATCCTTGGTAGAGTCAGATTCCTGAATAGCTTCCTGCAACATCTTGTACCAACAATGTCCCAAAATTTTTGATAGAAGCCAACAAGGAAACCATATGGCCAAAGAGCTCTGCGTCAGATTTAAAGGAGAAAACAACGAGTTTTAACTTCCTTCTTCAGAGATAAACCCATTGAGCATTTCATTGTCCTCATGAGACAATGAGAGATGGTATTTGATTAAGAATCTAGTTTCTGGCAACGTTCATGTTCTTACCAAAATCGGTCAGCAAATCCTTGAAGTACCTTTCAGCTTCTTTGGAAATTAGCTTATTATCAGAGGTAGATTCCTTTGAAGGTAGATTGATTTTGGAGATCCTGTTGAATTTTCTTCTCATTATAGTAGTTTTATGAAAAAAACATTGTTTCTGTCACCTTCACGAAGCCATTTGATTCGGAATTTTTGTTTCCAGTGAACTTCTTTTTGAAGAAGAACAAGGTTAAGATCATCAGTTAAGGGGCCCTCTTCTTCTTTTGCTTCTTTAGTAAGACCATTTTCATGTATTTCTTTTTCAATTTGAAGGAGTTGACTTTGAACTTAGTTTTTTTTTTAAATAAATTTCCAAAAGTTTGTTTGTTCCGTTCCTTCAGGTTCTTTTTGACCCTTTTTAAGTTTTTCTACCAGTCTGTACATTTGTATTCCACTAAATTTT
This sequence comes from Taxus chinensis, assembly GCA_019776745.2. NCBI lineage: Eukaryota > Viridiplantae > Streptophyta > Pinopsida > Cupressales > Taxaceae > Taxus > Taxus chinensis. The sequence continues at coordinate 837,877,976 of CM034148.1, read as the reverse complement.
CAAATTTTTAGATAAAGTTGGGTCCATGGTCCACATCATCTCGAATTTAAAAGGTCTCCTCATCGGGGGGATGAGGGGGATATTGTCAGTAAAATAGGTCAGTGATCCCAGTCAACTGCCCATCAGCAATTTCATATTCAACTAAAAAATTTTGTTGGATCCAAGCTTCATTGATGATGAATTTGTTGAGCCTTTCAGCCACAAAGTTTTAGCCAATCCTTTTGTTTGTCCATGTGTATTAGCCATTCTTGAGGGGAATGTCGACCAGGGCACTTTCTTCAATCAATTTTCAAGACAGAATTGGAAATGTTTCAAGATCCACCAGTTTTTTTTAAGGGAGAGATGATTGTGTTGAAATCACCTTCAAAGATCCAGTTGTCCTTTGAGTGCATGGATTTTAGAGTTTTAAATTACATCCAACATAGTTCTCCACCAATATTGGTTCTTGGGCCACACACATTGGTGCAAAGAAAATACTGAATCATGCCAATGATTTGAAATCCTACAACTTGTCAATTGATACAGTCATCTATTAAGGTACGAGAGATTTTGGTGGGGTTCCATATCATACCAAGTCCACCTGAGGACCATGCAGCATTTTTGATAAAGAAGTTAACATTTTTCCAAACTTGATTGACAACTAAGGAGAGTGAGGACGAACCAATTTTGGTTTCTTGAAGTAGGATGTTTGGTTTTTCCTTGTCAATGCAGAGCTTTAACAGCCTTTGCTTCTATGGGGCATTAAGCCCTCACAAGTTCCAGAAGGCAATTATCATTGAGAGGGTTTGGCCCCACTGTTACTGCGGGTTTGCGAATGAATTGGCGATTTTCTTTTATCCTTTAGAGATGCGCCATCTTTCTTTTTTCCTTTGTCTTCATGTCCTATTTACAATGGGGACCGGTTTTCTTTCTCTAATCTAATTTGTTTGTATAGCATCTCAAGGATTTGTTTTTGACTTCATTTCCCGATATTGATTTGAGCTTCTAAATTGCGGGAATTGGAAAAAGTTCTTCCAGGCTTGTTTTTCCAACTTTGATTGACCTAATTACATTGTCTGATTCTTCTAATTTTTCTTGATCTTGATTGTTTATGAGGGACTTGAGATTATCTAGAGAGTTGTCATCTAATCTGAGATGCTTCTCCATATCCTCCCCCCATTCCTGATTTTCACCATCTTCAGGTTCGACCACATCAAGGTTCGGATTTGAGGGTTCATGATCATGCTCGTGAGAGTTCAAAGTTTCCTCTAGATTTTCAAGGGCTTCAAATCCATTTTGCATAAAGGTTTATTTCAATCTATCATCTGGTTTTTCAATGTGCACCTCCTTGTTCCACAATTTCTTCGCAGAGGGCTTCTTTTTCTATTTAGGTTTGGCAAAACCCTCCTTATCTTGTTCATCTGGGTTTTTAGATCCAAGTATTATCAAACAAAGTGCCCATACTTGTGACATTTTTTGCACTGAAAAGGGACATTCTCATAATCTTAGTTCATGCAACCATTATCGGGTTTCACATTTGAAGAAAATAGAGTTGGATAGTGGCTGTGAGATATCAAGATCAATGCAAACCCTGGCATAGACAGCGAGCACCCAAGATTTTGTAGGTTTAGCCATGCATATGTAATCTCCAAGAGAATTACCCACTTGAATGAAGGTGCTTTCATTCCAAAGCTCTGTGGGGAGCCCATAGGGTCGAGTCCAAACAGAGACTTTGTTCATGTTCTCAAGGCTCAGCTTAAAGTTTTCCACCCAGGGTTTCATGAACAGGTCAACACATCCCACGAACCAAGGGCCAGAGTGAAAAGCATCATCCTAGGCCGAAGAGCTATTGAAAGTAACCTAAAAAAACATTGTGGAAGAAGTTTTACCTGATTAGAAGAGGAAATTGTCTAGTTTTTTTAGCCAATTGAGGAGATCAGGTGCTTTGGGCCAGAATCCAACAAATTTGCAGATTAAGGCACGCTCCAAAAGCAAGCGCATGGAGGCATCGATGTCTACGTCCTTGATGCAAATAATAGGGACACCCTCCGCCTCAGGGATGATGCCACGAACAACCCCCATGAGGGCGTACAGACAAGGCCAGGTGCAGAAGCACCCGAGCTCCCTGACCAAAACAAGGTCTAAGCAACGAAAGAGGCACCCAAAAAAAATGTGAGCTCGTGCAAATTTTACACCAAGATAATGTCATATTTATTTCGGCATATTCAGATTTATTTTCTCATGAGAAGAATGATGAGTTAGAGGATCATATCTGCAATATAAAGTATGTGGTACCCTTGATGCAAATTTACGTGTATGAACATCAAAAGAGCTATGTATTGTAGCAAGAGCTCTCTCATTTAACAGGAACAGAATCAAGACTTTTGGAGCACTACAACATGTTTTATATCACACACATGGCACTTGAGTATATAAGTTACAATTGCTTGAAGGCAAGCAATTTAGAGAATGGATGATTGTAATATCCCTTTCTCGGAAGAAGTTAATCGAAGACCTTTAGACCATTCATTCTTTCCTGACAACTAAGGGAGGAATAAAGGGGAAAATAAGTCATAGTAAATTAATCATAAAGTGCATCAAAAAATATTATTATAAGCACTTTATTAATTTATTAATGACAAAGTTAAAAAATAAAATAAGTAAAAAAGAAAAGTGACATAAAATTAGAAAGTGAAGTCACTTTATTTATTGTATTTTCCGTGAGGAAAATACGATGCAACCCATGTGGAGGAGGAAAAAAGGTAAAAGAAAATATTAAATGTGGGAAAAGAAATCTAATTGGTGGTTGTCGATGGCAAAAAGGTCAAAAATTGTTATAGAAGTCAACTTGCAAGGAAATGACATCTTTCGCATTTTGACAAATTCTAATTTTTCGTAGAACTTGTATACTTTCCTTAAAACTCCAAATAACGAAAACCCTTTGAAGCTAGCTTTAGAACACCATCTACTCTCAACATGAGATGGTGTTGGTTCTCCAACCATCTATCCCATCGAGGGGCCATACCCCACTGGGGTATAGCTGGGCCGGATGGAAACCCTCTCTAGCATTAGAAAGAGGAACAAAAACTCCTTTCTTTTGATAGAAAGCCCTAGTCAGGGGTTTCTACTGATTTTCAAGGTTCTACTTGTGCTTTCCAACAGTGTTTGAAGGCTAGATTTGCAGATTTGGGCCAGGGTTTGAAGGAGGATAATTGTTGTGATCCACCTTTATTCTACAACTTTTTCATAGTGGAGCAACCCATATAGAGCATTGTTTGGAGCGATATAGAGTTGTTTATGATTAGATCTGAGTTGTTGTCCATTAATTATATTTTTGGAGATAAGATCAACTATTTTGCATAATTTTTGGGCCAAAGAACTTGTATGTTCCGTTGTGTTTGAGGGCTGTCAACTGCAGATTTTAAATAATAAATTTCAACCTTCATTTGCTTCAAATCTGGTATTTTTCTCATTGTTCTTGCAAGATAAAAATAGCTAAATTGTTTGGATGAAGAATTAAGTGGATTTACATCTATTTTGTGGAACAATCATTGCTAGACCAAGTCGCATTTTTTTATTAAAAAAAATCAGATCTGTATTTTATAAATTTTGTATATTTCTTACAACTTGCTATTTTGGTTGGGATTTGTCGTTATTCCATTTGGGGTTTAAAAAATGTCGATTGGGAACATTACAGTTTGGTTGTAGCAAGAGATAGAAGGCAACTTACCATGTTATAACATGTAGTATTGATAATGATGAAAATACTCGGGATCCTTGCAATTGATATATCCTATGTGGAGATCGTATCAAGCTGAAGGGTATATAAAACAATTTTCTGCTTTGATTTACACACAAATAGATATATTAAGCCCATATTCGGTTTTTAATGGATTCGCACTATATAGTGCACGCCATATCCTTTAAAACTTCTGGTACGTGATGGCCCAGGTACTTCCTAGCAAGTAGAGACTAGCTACAATTGGTCACTCAAATGGTTTTCTAGACAATTTTTCGGGACACAGTTTGTTCGACCACCCTTGCTTCCAATTGAACATTTATTTCACCCAATTATTTATGTTTGTCCATCGGAGGGCATCCGTATTTTTGATCCGGGGCTTCATAGGTAATCTGCACGGTTTTTATGGTGCTTTTTTCAGTTGATTGCTCTTTTGTTCCCTTGAAAAGTGAAATGTAACGTTACCTAAGACCACTCTATAAAATAAAATTACGGCATGAAGTTCCTTAGATTTTCTACTGACTTACGCATTCAGGTTTGTGCTAAAGGCCCTACTACTTACGTAGTTTGTATGGCTTAATCAGGGATGCTTGTCCTTCTTGCTCAGGTAGGAAAGGAGTGTCATGATGCCCTGATTTTAAAGATGTGGCGTGTTTTTTTTATGTATAACATAAGGTTTGGTTATCTTGCAATAAATAGATAGATAGATCTTCACACATACCTAAACAAGCATAGAGAAAGTAAAACAAATTATTCCAGTGTGACCGGTCCATCATGTGGAGAAGTCAAAACTATCAAAAGGGATCAGAGCTCCATCCATCATAATTGCATTTGTAAATAATACAATGTTTACCAGATATATGATAGATAGTTAAGCCCCCTTCACCTCAACAAGCCTTCCACGAACCCACCTTTTCTTGACATCCTTATTTGAAGCCAAAAGATCATTCTTATCGACCTGGAATGATCCAGATTCAGAGATTTCAGCAATGCTCTGAATCGTACCCTTAGAAGTAACACAGTTTGCAGTTACAGACAATATATTGTTTTTCATGTGCTCTGGGATATGCTTTTCAACAGTGTTTGCAATGGTTGGATCATCTACAATACCAGCATAATTCACTGTCATTAAAGTGGGTGCAGAATTTTCTTCAGAATGTGACAGGCTTTCTTTGTCAATACTCTTGTCTGACATTGATTTGAAGATCATAGCGATTCCCTCGGCTGAAAGATTACTGTTAGAAAACTGAGAAGCAACATAACTAAGGACTTTTTCCCCACCTATCTCTGTCGAATGATTAGGCTCACGAGCATAGTGACAAACATTACCAGACAATGCACCATTCAAGACATTCCCCACAGTGGGTTTATAATTAATATAATTATCTGCCTTGCAATTGTTACTGAAAGACAGGTATTGTATATCATCCTCGTCACCTGGTCCTGGTGTTGTGGAAGCAGATATGCAAGAATTATTCATGGGTGTGTCGCCCCATAGGGGATTTTCATCAAAAGAAGTCCCTGGGCTTCCTTTCAAAGCATGCCCATTGCTACTTATGACAGATTGAACACTGTGCATCGTTTGTACTGCTTCAGCTAGCAGCTTCTTAGTTTCAAACAAAGAAGCCAGCACACTACTATCTGTGACTGCAGCAGCTTCCAATGCTTTTGCAGCTTTCTCAGCTTCTGCAATTAGTAACCTGTTCATAGAATCATTTGTGGCAAAATATTCAATTGTACAGAGTATGATATTATATTTAAGGATGAACACAATTAAAAAAATGATTTTAGATGATAAGGAAATTCATATAACAAGCTCAAATATGTACTTAGTTTTACCTTGCCCGCTCAACAGCTTCACATTTCGTCATTTCAATTTTTTCTCTATTTGCTCGGAGTTGTTTAATATTCTCCAATTTGGCATCTGACAATGGGTCGAAATATGGAACAAGGGGTTTCTTTCTCTGTACCTGTGAATACTTAGAAAATTTGGGTTGAGTTTTATGAGAGGGCAAGTGCTCACCAACTTTAAGAGATCGTTTCCAGTCAACTCTTCTAGTTCTAACAGCTGATGGTGGCCTGTTTTCATACATTTTTCTCATTCCAGCCTGCACCCTCTGCCGGTAATCCTGGAAGTCCACAGATAAAATTACTTTGCTGACATCTTGCTAGAGTGAGAAAATAGTTGCTACATTGTGCATACAAGGGTAATCCTTTCATAAAAAGAGATTTGTGAACATGCCTCTTAAGAATTCACTAATGCCCTTACAGGATCTGCCCATTTGGCTTTGATTGCCTCTGATATTTTTAGCTTCTGCTCGACTGATTTAGGTGCCCTTCTGTCTTTCTTTCTCGTTCCAACGAACTGCAAACAATCTTGATGAATCTTTTCTTTTAGAATTTCATAGGCATCCCATTGTAGTTCATACTCACCATCACCACCTATTCTAGCAGCTTCTGCAATACTTTCTTTCCACTCAAGCAAACATGTTTCTTGCAATCGCTTCTGCTGCTTGCGCTTGAGATTTGCCTTTCTAACAGATATTCCAATCTTCATCTTTGTTTCCTCACTGCACAGAAGATCTTTAATAATGAGTTGAGATCAGAAAACAATCGACAAGAGGAAGTCATCATGAGAGATGTGTATTGAGAAGTAAAAGAGATCTAGACGAGCAATAGATAAAAGGATACAATATATTTAATAAAGAAGAACTCGAGTCTTGAGTGTAAAGTAGAAAATGATGATTTGCTGTTTAGATGATTTTGCCACTCTGTATCTAAGCTCTCAATTATATATATATATATATAAGATTGTTATGAAATATGAAGTATATTTCTGACCTGTATAGAAAGAGGTTAGTAATATACTTCATATTTTATGATAATCATAACCTTCTTGCAGGCTTGCAGCTATATGAGTAACCCATGAAAGGTTAATGTGCACTATTCGCATGCAATATGGCACAACAACAAAACAAAGAAAATATAGTGCGGAATTTGGAATCAGTAGCTGCAGTGAGGAATAAATACAATGAAATCCAACGGCTCCTTTGCTAGAAAGAAGAGGGCCACAAACATAGACAGAGCAAATTTGAATAACGAGCCCAGAGCAACCACTTTTAGTAAGTCATCGTGGCATCAAAGCTGAATGCCACATAAAGGAGGGGAAAGGCCAAACCATACATTTAGATGAACAGCACAATTAAGGGAAGCAACTACATAAGACAGAAACCGTGGCAACTTTCACCTTTAACCATGAATTATCTTCTATGAATAACGAACTAACTTTCAACAGTTCTATTAAACCATGGTGACTTGAATTTGGGCTGCGCGTTGGCTAAATTGTAGATTGCAACCATAGTATTTGATTGTAAGGCTTCAGGAAGGTGGGCTTCCCATGAGGAGGTTATGATGGTAAATCTGCACCATTTATAGTCAATATTCTTGATATTCACATTCTGTCCTCCATTTTTCAGATTCCTAGAAGTCTATGAATATTTTACATGGTGGGTAATGTGCTCGTTTAAGCATGCTTCTTAAGAGTACATTTGGAAGTATTTCGAGTACAGACTTACCTGTGTATGTCACTGTCATAAATTCTTAATAGGCACACATTAGTTTAAGAATTGGTCAGCATCCATGTGAAACAATGATTGATTTTAATTGGGAAATATAGAACAAATGATGTCACTGATAAAGATCGCCCTCCTTTTAAGCCTTAATTACAAGAGATTTGGTGTTGTACCTTATTAAATTATGAGATATAATTCAGTCTGCATATTTTACAAATGACTTCAGAAATAACAACAATAAGCAAACAGTTCTATGGTTCTGGGAGCTGCAATGCTCTACCATTTTATTCCAGAGGAAATCGCCCTATGACAAATAATCTGAAGAGAGTGACACCAGATACACCTTGAGCACATGCATGGTACTGAAGTCGAGGACTGTCATTTAATAGCCAACATTTTTCTAGATATATAATGCTTAATAAGAGGAATCTAGCATACTTGTATGTAAGAAGCGATAATTAGACCATCCATAATAAGTTTAATTAACTGTGACAATAAGAATAAAATGACCACTCCCTGAATCCTAAATAGAAAACATGGAGTGGCCTGCTAAATATTGCCTTAACACAGGAAGCAGCCATTAATGTTATTCTTTGTTAGAGGCCATTGTTTATAATGATTGAAACATGAGACTTATAGGGACTGCAATGTCTTACTAGCTGGAGAAAAATTCAACCTCAGAAAATAGTTCTAAAAGTTCTATTTTTATCATTGTGAATAACTGTGTTCAAGATAAGTAAATATTGAGAAATGATTAAAGTAGAAAAAAGAAGGAAGCATAGAGTTACCCTCTGAAGCAATAAATAAAGTTCTGGTAATAGAAAAATTCTTTTGGAAAACCCGTCATAGAAGTAAATTAAATCATTGATTCAGATCACCTTACATGATCTATCATCAGAATGAAGATGTGTGTTGAGGTTTATAATTTTTTATATGAATAACTCAGTTACAATTGTAATAGGTATACCAGCTGAGATCATTAATTGTTAGAATTATTTGGTAGACTTTGCAAATTATCCATCACAAGCTAGTCGTGAACTAGCAGATGCAAAAGTTAGTTACAACCCTTAATTAAAATATTAAATGATCATTCACCTTGGACATTGGGAACTCTTCTAAGTCAAAGAATGATAGGTCTCCACAAGCAGCTTAGGCTCAAGCTCTCATCCTTGTTCAAGTTTTATGGATGTTTGCAAATTTCCATTGCCTCCTTAAGCCGATGGTTGTAGAAAAGATCTTCATTCATAATGACCGCAGCCTTTTCATTACAAATGTGGTGTTTAGTCCGATCTGAGTGACCTGCTATTGTCGATTTTTCCACGCTGATGTAATGTCCCCTTTTCAGAATTAATTGATTCTGGATATCTGAAGCCTATTCTTTTTAATTTCCCGTAGGCTAAGGGGAATTAATGAGAAAAATAAATTAATTTAAATCATCCAAGGGTACTTTTATATTTTAATTGGCAAAGGACACTTAATTATATTTTAATAAGAGGGCCACAAAGCAAAAGTAGAATAAAATATTATATTTCAATATGGGGCACCGAAAGGAGAAGTGAGTGCATGAGTGAAATAATGATAAAATAATGAATGAGTGCATGAGGAATTAAATAATGAATTTCTAACACGAGGCGTCAAAGATAGAAGTGTTTGCATGGGTATCAAGCTTATATTTTTAGGATGGACTGCCAACTTTGGATATGCCAATTAAATGATTTTAATTATTTTAAAGCATGCATGTAACTCCAAAAGGTGGTGCCAACTTTGGGAGAAGGCTTTAAAAGCTATAAAAGCAGATTTTGGGGATTATTATTATCTCATCTTGGAAATTTATCAACTACTTCATTGTCTGCAAGTAGTTTCTACTTCTGCATCAGTAATAGAGAACGAAAACTCTCATTTACACACAGATCTGAGGACGGAAACTCTCATAACTAAGCTTGGCAATTCCATCCAGGGGTTGCAGTGATCATTCAGAGTACAAATATTCATCCAATTCAGCTAGGGCATCATATTCAAGGTTGTTTGAGAATCCAAGACAACAAAGTACAGCCAAAGATTTCTTTAGACAAACATCTGGAAGACATACTAGACACTTCTATAGTTGGACACCACCCTTGGGAGATTGATTTTATGTTGGGTGCCACATCTGGAGAGTTTTGCAAGGGTTTCAGCTTACATATTTATTTCTTGCAGCTTCGAACATATCTGGATCATCAAAATTGAGCCAGTAATTGTATACAATTATTTTGGTATTTATCCTGAAGCTGATTTGAAAATTAATAAATAAATTTTATTTTGTTTGCAATTGGGGTTTGCCATTTTTTAATAAAAATCGGTTTATTGCTGCTGTCATAAAAGTTCAAATTTTTATACGGCTGCCCTAGGGTTTGATAAAATATCCAGATTTGTTAGAAATTATTTATCAAGGATATTATAATGGTATTAGAGCCACTTTTCCCCCCAGCTTGTGGATAAAAAATAAAAAAATAAAAAAATTGCAGCTTTGAACTTTACGCAAGGTAGTGACAGAGAAGTCAGGTACTACCAAAGGGAGAAAGGGAGAAAAAGAATAGGCTTCGGGTATCCAAAATCAATTTATTCTGAAAAGGGGCCATTACATTTGATTATTGATGAAACAAATGCCTACTCTATATTCTTGTTCGAGTTGTCTTGCACTAGGTAGTAATGTGTTGAAAGGATTTCTTCTTTAAGTATGAAACAAATGCCTACTCTATATTTTTGTTTGAGTTGTCTTGCACTAGGTAGTAATGTGTTGAAAGGATTTCTTCTTTTAGAAAATGCAATTATGAATCCTTGTTGGATGGGTTAAGGAAATAATTATCCCACTGCAGAACAAATATGGTCTTACGATTAAATATTTAATATATGCCTCGAGTTGTTTTTCTCTAAGTACTCTTCTAGAAAAAGCAATTACAATTTTTTTTTGGATGTTTGAGTAAATAATGGTCCCATTGAAGATCAAATATGGTCTTGCAATCACAAGATTTAATATTTGACGACTAGTGATGCTCAAGGTTTAACATTATGTATCAATCCAACTTATGTATAATATAGTAACAAAAGTTGCAGATAAGTTATTAGCTGCATATTTATAAAACAATGGCATAAAACCATGACATTAATGCAATGTTTACATTGATTGAATAATGAAGACTAAAACAGATCCTAAATTACTGACTTTTTAGCTAAAGACAACTATACCCATCACTGAGATAACTATTTTTCATTGACTTTGCATTATAAATACACCTAAACACAATGTAACTATCTAGTACTGCATCAGGGTCTAGAATTTTACCTGTACTAGGGTATGTACAGTTTTCATAAAGCTTGAAAAAAACCCTTCACTTTGTTCGATAGTGGTGTTGAAGGTTGCTTTGGTTGGAAATAGTGTCCATCATTGGTTCCTTGATTAGAAAATTGATTAGTGCATAAACTATTTATTTAGTACAGGGCTGATTAATAATCATAGACTGAGCAAGAAAAATACCTTCATAATTACCCTTCCAAGATAAGGCACATCTTTATTCTCTAAACAATATAAAAATTGTGTCAACATGCATAATTATCAATGAGAATGCCTTGTATGGATATCTTCCTAATTTTGTAAACCCTATTCTGCATACATATTATTCACTCTGGGTTCACTCACAAGCTATTCAACAATCTTAGGGTTATTCATTATTCAGTATTCAATCTATGAATATGAAGTTGCACTAGAAATAGGTACGGTGGTCCAAAACCTTGAAACATTGTATTTTATAATTTAGTAACCCTTGAATACAACAAAAATGTGGAATAAAAATACTTGCGTGGTAACTTCATAAAAATCATAAAATCCAATGTATACGTGCATAAACAATCCCCCCCAAACCATGTCACATGAGTTTGGGGCTATCCCAGATTATCTTGGGGACGGCATTAACGGGGGATACGTCATCCCTTATGTTTCCGACTATGCAAAAGAAGACAGGAAATGTCACTAGATATTAAATCTTCAGTGAGAATGCACATAAAATGTCAATGCCACGTAGTGGGATTTATTTGAAAACAAAAGTACAATATCGTCTGGATATCCCCAGGACATAATTCGTAGGTACGACAAAGATGAAATTTTAGCTGGATAACCTCCGACGTCGCCTTTACGTTTTTTTCATTTTTTTGTACCATTCAAAAGTGTGAAAATACATTTGGCACTATAAATCTTCCCACACATTTCTTTAAATTTGTTCCCACATAAGTAGAGTATTATCTTATAACTAACATACTAACCTAACCCTAACCCTAAAAGTGTCATTCTATGTTATAAAATGACTCTATGGTGCATTTCGGCATATGACCCGAAATTTAAGGAGTGGCAAGTTTAGCAATAGATGGATATTTAAGAAAGAGAAAGATTTAAGGAGATGCATTTTAACAAACCAAAATATTGAGAGCATGATCAAAACTTTCAAGTAAATGTGTTTATTTTTATTTGCCTACGGATGCAATTCTAGCGTATGAAAACATTTCTGGGAAGGATTTGAACAGCCTATTTGAAACATATGATTTGCTTGATTTTTAGTTTTTTATCTAGCATTCACAATTAATCATTTTATAGTTTCTATAAATTTAGAAAATGCAATGCATAGGGTTTCTTTGTAATGGTTAGATTTTTTTTCATTACATTGTTAAATTCTTGGAAACCTTTCCAACAATTTGCTTTTTCCTTGAACAACAAATTTTTATTTCTATAATTTATTTCCTTCTATTTCTTCTTTGTTTCAATAATTTAGAGGACAATGTTTATCATTGTAGAAAGACATTTGGTTGCTATTGTTCAATTCTTGGAATACCTTTCCAACAATCTTTTTGCCTTGAATAACAAACCATTGTATTCGCAAATGATTTTGAGGCAGAAACATTTTTCCAATGCAATCACCACTTCAATAATTTTAGTATGTTTTGGTAAAAGATCCTACGATTTGCCGGCAATCCCCATAATTTGGTAATACCTCAAATTAAGTCATAGATGACCCAAAACCCAAGTGAGTTCTACCACCACAACATGATTCCATTAGGATTACTATTGTCCCCTTGTTGTTAGCAGCATCAAGATTCAATCAAAGCTAATTTTCCAATCAATAAAATATAATTCATAATATATTTGTTTTACTCCAATCATTTCTTTCAGGACAATTGTTTTGTGATTGTGTGCTTGATTTGGATATCACAAGCTTCTACTTTATAGCATGAAATAATTTTAATTCAAATACTTTTTGTGCCTCTCCCTCCTCCCCCAACCCCAAATACTTTAAAATATTAAAATAGGTGGTAACCAAACACCATAATCCAATTTTACACGGGAACGCATCTCCCCATGGCCTCACAAAATATTCCTAGACGTCCTAGGGACGGCGGGGGAACAAGAAAGGAGGTTCACATCAGGACGGGTAAATTAGTCCCCCACACATTTCCGAGGTCAGTAAAATCATTAAGACTTTGAACATTAAAATGTCGAGGAGTATTGGGGGACATCCTGGGAAAGTCCCCCTTCAATTTGGGGAGGTAGGGGACGTTTCCTATGGCACTGCCTTTTTTTTTTGCATTTACTCTAAAAATCAATTTTTCCTCAAATTTTAATTTATGGGAAATTACAATAATTCATAAAATAGAAACACAACCCTAAAACCCTAAAAGTTGACATTTAAGTTATAAAATGTTATATCTATGGCCTCATTCCATATCACATTCAATATTCACACTTGAGCAAAGTTAACAAAGAGAAAAAGAGGCAAGCAACTGCAAGAGGAAGAGTTAAGAGGATTAAGGCACTCTGCAAGAGACTTCGATTGCAAGCAAGAGTTAACTTATAATTTTACTTGAATTACCTAATACTTTTTAATAATATCATACTCACTGAGTAATTTACATTAGATTAAAAACTTATGGTAGTTACTTTTTAACAATTTTAATTATTTAATTGTTGTTTTTTATGTTTTTTGCATATCTACTATTCATGGACATAGTAGCATATTGTTTTGTTATTTTTTGAATAATTTTACAAAATGCTTACTGCTTATGGTTGTTTTTCTTGTTTAAAATTAAATTATAATCATTTTTATACTTATAAAAATCTTGATTATTGAAATGTAATTCATTACATGATACACATGGTTGTTTTTTTAAATTCATTGCAGCCCCAACAATCATCAAATGACTTCTTACACAGTATGCAGTATGTAGATCAGAGGAAATGAGAAAGTTGATATTTGAGATAGGTGGAAGTGTTGGTGATTCCATAATGGGGGAAGTGGAGAAGAGAGACAAAATGTAGTGGGCCTATGGTAGTTTTTTTGGTAGTGCATACCAATTACCCCTGTTATTTTTATTCTCAAATGTTGTATATATTATTTTCACATTGGATTCATTTGATAAGAAGCCATTGCAACAATTTGCTAAGATACTTGAGAACCCCAAGTTTGAAGGGGGGAGTAAACTATGGAAGTGCAACATATGTGCACTGACTTGGCATGGCAACATCACCATGGACCAATGCACACTTGTTGCACCTTAGGTAGGAAGGGGGGTTGGTCTTTGTAAGACCTTTTCACTAGAGCAAAGGGTGAGATGGTGAGAATTTTCAATGGAAATACCACGTAGTGGCAATGTTCCAAAGTTCGTGGTAGCTTAGCAATGTAGTGCTAACACAATTTGAGCTCTCATAGGACTGTTAGAATACATTGGCTGGTTCTAGTTTTGGAATGAACAAGTGGAAAGAAAGAGGGAAGAGAAAGGCATGGGGGCAGCCCTCAATCCAATTTGCTAGACATGTTTGATTCAAAGGCAAAGGAAGAGGTAGATGATGCTGGACGGGGAATTTTTCTATGTTGTTGGGAATTTAATGTCACTTCGCTCTCCTTATTACAAGGAGGCTATGACTAAGGTTGCAAAAGCAGGTACAAGTTATGTGCCTCTTGGAGACACCAAACTAAGGACAACAATCTTGGATAGCACCTATACCAAGGTTAAGGGGTTGATGGAGGAGATGTAAGGCTCATGGGTGTCTCTTGATGCAGATTAGCAAAGACAGGTGGACAGCTATTAGACATGTCAAATACTCATCAAACGATCATTGTTTCTTGCAAAGTTCGTGGTACTAGCACTGAGAGCTAACACCCCTTTGAGCTCTGTTCTGGGAAACTGGCAAGAATAGTTTGAGTTCCAGTTTCAGATTCTGAAGGATGCCATTGGGGAGGTTGGACCTTCAAATGCGGAACAGGTCAAAGGGAAGCAGAAAGGTCGTGGAGAGCTACCAGGCAATCCAGTTGAGTGGGAGTATATCATATTTATTGAACCCCGTGTTGTGTGCATGCCATGAACAATGCACTAAAAAACATAGGGAAGATTCAATGTATCAACCAGATTTTAGTGGTTGAGGTTAGGGAGAAGCAGATGTGCACATGCAATCACCACACATCATTGGCACTATTTTGAATTAGTTTGAGGAAGGAATTTCTTCAAACTAGTTGACACCCACTTTGCATCCCATTTTATTTTGTTAGAAAGGATGCTAGTGTTGCAAGAGTCCCTACAAGTTATGATTATGACACAAGATTGGACTAGGAGGCGTAAGTCCAAGATAGAGCAAGGGAAGAAGAGTGAAGCAAGTGATGAGAGAGACATTTTGGGCCAATATGAAATACATCACATCAATTATATCTTCAAATTTTTAGCATCATCAAATATGGGGATTCTAACAACCCCAATCTTGGTGAGATCTATGAGTGCATTGACAACATGCTTGGGAAAATGAAGGCAACTATTTGGGCGAGGGACCCCATTTTGGAGTGTTCTACAATGAACATATACAACCCATTATTCAACAGAGATGGGAGAATTTGAACACCCTTCTTCATATGGTTGCGTATGCACTGAATCTCAAATGGTATGTGGAGAGGCCTAGGTAGAGTTATCCCTTTGGTCGTCGTCATTCGACGTCTTATCCACCATTGATGGTTAGTCATCTCACTTAGTGAGAATAGGTCATAGTGGAATATGTCAATAGGGTTATGTTAGGGTTGTGTACACGTGTCATGCACAGGAGTTACACAACACTCCTATATGTACCCCTTCTTTTTTGATCTATGAGCATGTCAGACACACCTGTTGTCTTTCTCTACTTGATTCTCGTTTTGATTCGATTTCTTGCTTATTACGTGAAGCATTCATGACTCCATTGAAGTGCAACCTTGCTCGATGTGCACGGGGTTCCGAGTTGATCCTTGTAGAACAATCTGATATGGTATCAGAGCGATTGTTTGGTAAACATGTACTCATTTGAATCTGGTTGTTTTTACTTTATTTTATGGTTTTTCGTACTTCTCGTGCTAAGTTTTTGGTTTTTAGAATCTTTTTTACAAGTTTAAAACATATGTGTTTTTCGGAGTTTGTGTGGTTTTTTCTGGTTGGACATGTGCAAGTTATGGGGTTTTCCAGCCAGATTTAGCTAGCTGTAGCCAATTTGGAAGAACCACTAAATCTAGAGGTTGGTGTCATTCATTTCTGGTTTTTTTAATCTTTATTTTTTTTAATTGGTTTTTACACAAGTGAATTTTTTTGGTTAGATTTCTAGCTTTTTTCATTGACTTCTTTGGTTTGCAAGTGATTTTTTGAAAAAAAATTTTGTCTTTGCATTGATCATTGTTTTTTTTTTACTCCTTATTTTTGTGTAAGCTCTCCTCCTCCCTGCTATTCTTAAGCATTTTTTTTGTCATTGGGTCAGGTTTTGTTTGTGCTTTATTGAGTCATACTTATGTATTTCTATGTGGTTTTTTTGCATTTGGTTTTGTTTACATTCCTTGATTTTTAGTACCGTATTGGGTTTTGTTGTGCATTTTACAATGCTGTTTTTGCTTTGAGTTGTTTTAATTGTCATTTTTTGGTGTGTTTGTGCCTTGATCTACCTACATTGCATGAATGTCTGGGTTGCATATTTTTTGTTGCATTGGCATGTGCACTGGGTTTTTTCTTCTTGCATTGTTTGTGGTATTTCGACCCGTGGCTAATTTTTCTTCTCTTTCTTGGTTGGTACCCCATTTGGTCTATCAAACCATGTGCCAAACCAAACCTTTTCCTATATTTTGGTTGACCTTACCTTTTGGCTCTTGGGATTTGGATTACGTGCTCTCATCCTGTTTATCGCTCATTTGGTTTCATTTTTGGTTTGATTTGTCTTTGACTGTGAAATTTTGTGTTTAAGTATGGTTCCGTACTTTTGTTTGGCCATTGTTACCCACTTTTCCTGTGTGGTTGCTTTATCTTCTTGCCATTGCATTTGGGTCTCACTGGAGCTGCCTTCTCCTACATTCGTCCTCTAGTTCTATGGGTCTTACCTCCAGATGTCTTCCTCCAGTTAGTCTTACCTTGGGTCACCATTTTTACCTCCTTTGTGCCTTTCACTCTTCCACTCTGACGTCAAGCTTCCCTCTGATCCATGCTACCATTTCTCTTTATCATTGTAACCCTGTTTGTCCCGCTTTACCCATACCCTCGCCATTTTGTGCCCATCGATTTGCCCTTGCTCACCACATTTAAACCCTTACCCATTGTTTTTTTGGATCAAGTAACTCGTTTTAATATCCAAGTTCCCTCTTCCTTAACCACTGAGGGGTGGTTTTTTTATTGCTTTTGTTTTATTTCATTATAAGTGGTGGGTTTAAAATATTAAAAAGTGGTGATCTTTAAAAGAGGTTGTCGGGTTTAAAGTTTTTTAATAGTTAGGTGGGGTTTTAATTTAAAAGTGATCGATTGTTTTATAAAGGGAGGGGTTGTTAAATAATAATTTAATGAGGTGATTTTATACTATATTTTAAATTAGGATTAATCTTTTATTAAGTGGGGTATTTAAGATTAGATCTTAAGGAGTAATAAATGTTTTATTAGCTCTAATTTATCTTTTCTAAGATTAATTTAATTTAATTAGGTAGATTAATTTTCTTAATTAATCCAATTAGGTAGCCTTAATTAAATTTAGAAGTCTATTTTGGCTCTTATTTTTTCAATTAGTAGTTAAATATTGTCATCGTTTAACGTTAAATTAGAGTTTTTTGTAAGTTCTTTTTTAAAGTCCCTTTTGGCAAAATCCTAAAATAGGCTCATTTTTTCAAAAGTACTTTTTTTAGTGTTATTGGACAATTTTTTTTCTACTAATTTTTTCCTGAGTGTGTAGCATCCCTCTTAGCTTTTTTTCTCCTTCTAGGAGCCTAATTCATACATCCTAGAAGACCTTTCTAGGACTCATTTTGAGCCCTTTTTTCACATTGTAATCAGCTCTTCTTTGCTTGCAGGTTAGTGAGCGCGTCCACCACAACCTTGTGGAAAGAGAGCTTCCTTCCCTTCTTGATTTTTTTTGCTTGTTTGTTTACTTGTTTTGTTGTGCACAATTGAGCATATTGTGGTCTCCACGCTTGTGTGATATTTCACTAATTACAAGTTGAGTGACCAATCATCTCACATCACATGAACACTTGGGTGTAATCAACGCACTACTTATAAAGTGCCACAATCAAGGGGGTGTTCATTGTGTGTGGTTCTTTTCTTTTTGTTATTTTCTTTTGCTCACTTTTATCTTGCTATGGATCCTAATTTTATTCCTTTGCTTACCCCATTTAACTATCATGAATGGAAAGATGCCATGTCTCTATCTTTGAGAAAACAAAAAATTTTTCGGATAACTATGGGATTGCAAACTGAACCAAAAGAAGATGCATAGAAAGAAAAATGGTTTGAACCAAATGTGATGAAGCTTTTAGACTTTTGTATCTTTCTGTATCATCAGAACTATGCGATTTCATATTAACACATCTAAATCACCCAAGGAAGTATGGGATGCCTTAGATAAAAAAAATTGGGAAACAAGATGAAATGAAAGGGCATGAACTGGAAAATGATTTGATTAGTCTCAACCCTAGTATTTTTGACACTCTCCAAGACTTTTTCACCAAACTCAAATCTCTAAGATTGCAACTAAAAAATTTGTGGAATTGATAAGAAGGACTCACAGCTCATACTTTTTGTCCTTGCAAAACTTGGTCCAGAACTATTCAATTTTTGTCTCTACCTTCCATGCTACAAAAAGAGCACTTGGTGCAAGTTGAACTATGCCCTCCTTTGATGAGTTTGTCACTGATTTGACTAGAGAACAGGATAAGCTAATTCAGATGGGTACTCTTAGATCCAAAAATTCCCATGCTCTCATTGTTGGTCATGAAAAACCTAGGGTTTCAAAAGAGAAGAAGAAGAAAAATAAGGATCATGAGAATAAAAAGGACCAATCCACCACAAAATCAAACTTTTCCACTTCCTCTTCTAGTTCTAAATCTCCTAAAGAACGGATTGAAATGTGGGTACTATAGTGGTAGACATGAAGAAGAAAAATGTTTGAAGAAGAAGATTGACCTCCTCATGAGTCTTCTTGAGAAGAACAACATAGGAGTTCCCGATTCTCTCAAGCCATCTTCATCATCAACTCACGAAAGTTCTAAGGAAAAAGACAATGGAAAGGGGGAAAGCGAAAGAAAAATAAAAAGAAAAAGAATCAACTAAGGAAAAAACAAAAGCAAGAGATTTAGTTGTTGTTGTGTCACCTACTCCTACATGGGTGATTGATTTGGGTGCATCTCATCATATGGCCTCATCTGACATTGAGTTTGCTTCATTAGAGCCATGTGACATGTCTTCTATTCAGCTTGGTGACAACACTTCTACACCGGTTTTCGGGAGAGGGTTATGTTGAAGTGAATGGTGGAACTTTCAACAATGTGCTTAGATGTTCCTTCACTTTCAACTAATCTCCTTTCAGTATATCAGATCACTCACCTTAGTTAGGGCATGCAGAGTTGAGTTCACTCCAAATTTTATTTATGTTAGGAGAGCTTCACAGTGACAATATTATTGTAGTTGGTACAGTTTATCATCACTCTCGACTTTACTCTTTTTATCACTTTGTTCCTCCTTCAGATTCTTCATCGGATTCACCTGGACTTGATGATATTTCTGAGATCACTTCTGATGATGATGACTTCTCTTCTAGCTTGGTTGATTGCCATAGTGATGGGGACCCACCTCCACCATCCACTTATCATCTACCACATATTGAGGATTTATTTCTTGATCCACCTACTTCTGGTCCTCTACAGACTTTTCAGGGAGTAGGTACTTTGATTCAGGACTCATCAAACACCAAGCACTCTTTTATATAGTTATAGGATATTCCACCTTCCTTCTTCATCATTTTCAGATTCACCATCCCTTCATGGAGTAGTTGGCACTTCCACCTCACATATGGAGCATCCTTCCTTGGATAGGAACCACACCTTGTCACTTCAGGGATAGGGATTCTTCTTCTTCACTTAATACAGGGTGGTCTTCATACATGTTCTTCATCTTGGGAGGCTGGATAACGTTTCTTAATCTCTTCTCTTCTTCTAGAAAGATTGCAGTTTGTACATGAGTACCTTATTAGGCCTTTAGTTTCCAAGACTCATTTGATGCATCTTTCTTAGGTTGTTTAGGGGTTATTTTATCTCTTGTAAGTGGATGTTTTCCCTTAGGGGTTTTTCCTCCATTACTTGAGATCCTTATTGTACATGGGTACCTCATCAGGCCTAGTTGTTGGGACCCATTCTTCTCCTCTTTATCTTTTCCAGAGAGATGTTTTTTTTGTACATGGGTACCTTATCAGACTTAGTAGTCGGGCCCCATTGACACATCTTTCTTAGTTGTCTAGGGAGTTCTCTTTCAGTTCTGACTTTCCATGACCTCTACCTCAGCTTCGATGAAGGGGGGTGTTGGTGTATATGACTTGACTTGTCGTCATTCAACATCTTGTCCACCATATTAGTTAGTCATCTCACTTAGTGAGAATATGTCAAAGTTGAATAGTTGAATAGGGTTAGTTAGGGTTATGTACACGTGTCATGCACATGAGTTACACAACACTCATATATGTACCTCTCTTTTTTGATCTATGAGCATTTCAGATACACCGTTGTCTTTTTGTACTTGATTCTCATTTTGATTTGATCTCTTTCTTACTACGTGAAGCGTTCACGACTCCATTTAAGTGCAACCTTACTCAATGTGTGTGGGGTTCTGAGTTTATCCTCATAGAACAATCTACAAGGAGACCCCAGTATTATGGTGGGATGTAGATCCCAATGAGCCGAGGCAGGTTGAAGAGGACAATATTATGCAACGGGGATTGATTGGGCTTTCCTTTGAGGACGAGGATGATAGTTCCAAGAGTTCATGGATGTTGCTTCAGATGTTGATTTTGATTTTTAGGCCGATACTTGTCCTCTTCTTTTGTAATATTGACAATAGACAATTGTTGGTGTATTCGAATATGAGATTAATGATATGAATATCAGCTATTGTCACTTGATCAATCAGAATGGTTTTATGATTTATTTCAGCTTATTAAATTTCAAGTCTCAAATTCAAATGGTTTTTCTTTTATTAAATTATGTATAACTATATATATTTGAATTTTGATATTTAGGAATGAGTAATTATCATGAAAAAGTTAAGCATTCACTATATGACATATGTAACTTACATATTATGATATTAAGGAATGTATTTGATGTTTATAATTTCAAGTTTCAACTTATTTAAATCTCAAATGGTTTTATTCCAGCTTATTTATATAGTTTGGTCACTATATTTTTTATATTTTAAATATTTATATAATTTTTAATTAGCCGTCCCCAAAATTTAGAAATTTTTTGCAGTCCCATAAATCCTGTCCCGTCATCCCTAAGTCTTAGGTAACTATGATATAAACGTATATAAAAGAAATGCATGATACTCATTTTTAGTCTATGAAAGATAAAACACTTGAAAAATGTAGTATTCATGAAAGTTCAAAACATTCAACATGTTTATGTTTTGTGTTTGACTATGGCTAGGGCCCAGGGTTGTTAAGGATGGGTTAGGTTAGTATTCAACTATTTGGTTTATTTTAATTTTTGAAGCTCTTTTTTGAAGTTTTTTAAAATGAAAATGCTACTGGAAACGTCCAGACGTTTCAGAAACAGTAGTGTCGTTTTTGGAACGTACCCAGACTGCAGCAGCATTTCTGATGTAGGAGCATCCAGGTCCACATGTAATTTGCTTCAACCAAAAAAAACAAGTATAGCAATAAGTAGTATGTGCAGCTCAGAAATGATTTATTTCAATGACTGTCAGCACATCTAACGTGTGTCATTTTTGGTACCCTTCGGAGTGTTTTCAGAGCTCACATTATCTCAGCACAGATCTTTAGCTATGAGTCACTTCTAGATCATGAGCCAAGCTTTCCAGAAAGAAATTATAGTCCAAAATCGGAGCATACCCAGAAAAATTAGCCCTGTTAAACCTACAAGTTGTCTGAAGTTCTAGACAGCCTTTCTGCATTGCCCTTTGTCTGCACGCAGCCTTATTTGGTTTAGTGAATGAGGACTTATGTCTTCGCACAGCTTGTAAGCCCTGCATAATTGTTTGGATAGCTCTGCATGTTGCGCATGTATTTTGGGAGTCTTGCACGAAGGTGTCGAAGTTTTGCGAGCTCTGTGCACTTGCACAGCAAAGTGGCAAAGGTTGTGCTTATATGTCTTGAGCGGCTTGTTTTTCAGAGAAGTTTTGCATGTGTATGGTTTTTGATTTGTGTGCTAAGTGAGATCTTGTTCAAAAGGTTTTGTTCTTGCACAGCTCTACACAACATACAGTGATCTGTGCTGCTTGCACGGTCACTGGAGGAAGCCTCTTGTCCACAATACTGGGTACCAATGCACTCTTGCAATGTGGAATCTTCAATGCATCGTACGTAGCATGTTGCTCCGTGTTCATATCCTTGTGACAAGCGACAGCCTTGACACGTGGCATGTTGCACTCTTGCAGCCTTTCTGTGTTGCCCTTTGTCTGTGTTCAGCCTTGTTTGGCTTATAGGGAATGAAGACTTTTATGTAAGCAAGTCTCTGGAGATTGTAGCCAAACAAGAGAACCTGTTCAAGTCTATGCAGAGATTTTTAGAAATCTGCAAATCTAGAAAGTAGAGATAAGCCTGTGTAGCACGTCCATTTTGGAACTGTTGCAATGCTGCAAATTGTAGTAGTCTGCAATCAGACTGTAGCGGTGCAATGTATCTGTGTAATTGTAATCTCATCATTTGAAAGCAATAAAACTGAATTCTTTTGTTTTTTGCTGCAATGGGGCCATGTGCATGCCTATTATTGTGAGTGAATTTCTAGGCTTCATGGTCTAAGGCAGTCCTTCATTGGACCCCCCCACTGGGACTGCATCAGTTTTGAGGGCATTTCACATCAGCGTTTCACTTCCAAAACGTTTTCCCTAGGAAACGCCTAAACCTTCCATCCCCCCTCCTCCTTTTAGCCGTTTCCTGCATTCCAGGATATTTATAGTGTGGTCTCAACCTGTGGTGTGAATTTTCTAATTTTAGCCTGTGGGTAGAATAATATTTTTTTCTGAAATAATATTTTCTTCTGGCCCATGGCCAGCGATTCTTTTTTTGGGCAGGCCACGAGTTTTTACTCACTTTGAATTTAATTCATTTTATACTGCAAACCCTAAGTAATCACATTAGATTACTACCTGAGTCTGTTTTGGTAAGAACGCATTGCGCAAAATAATATCCATTGGTGCTGAATTTTTTTGCTGCAGTAATTGTCAAAACTCTTGCAACTCTCTGATTTGACTCTATCTATGATCACCAGACATTCAGAGAGGATAGATTCAATTTTTTGCAGCTAGTGTGAAAAAAATACTTCTTTAAAGAAGATTAGTGTTAAGTTCCCAGTTCTGTTATGAGTGCTGGTACCAGTACATCATTAAAAATCTAGCCAAAAAAACAAAATCAACCACATAAATGATAATACATTGATATATATTATATATGGACAAAGCAAAATAACTGTAAGACTCTACTGAGAAATTGCTGATCAATAATTCAATGCCGAATGTCATACTAAACCAAAATTGAATTTCATGAAGTCAAAGAATGAAAAATCAGAACACTTCGTTTTAGGTTATTTGTTTTGCTTTTCATTATTTTTTTACTATAATGTAAATGACTGAAAAATGGTCAAACGTTTACAGAAGGCACCAAAGCCTGTGGCACCCTTGCCTGCCCAGACACACCTGGGTTCATGCCTTGATGAACCCAGGCATATCTGAGCCGAACTTGGGAGTGAACTTAGAAAAATATTCTTGCCCCCATTTCATTAATAAATAACCTTACTGTGGAAGTGGTATTAAAGGGTAACTAAACCCTTTGAAATATTTGAATCTTTGATAAAAACATTTTACAAGAAGTCGCTGTAAGGGACCTAATTTAAATCGCTTTGAGCATTGTAGACAAGATATATACCTATATAAAAAATTATTATGTAGACTGAATAGCTAAATTGAAGTTAAGAGACCTATGAAGTGAGGTGTCATTAAGTGACTCATAAGTTAGAGCTATCTGCAGTTCAGGAAAACGATGAATTTACCTGAACATATGCACCTACTTTTAGTTTCATTTCTTTTAATAGCCTTCACTATATTAAATCAAGAAAAGTGCAAGCTATACAACAAAAAGAACACCAATCATAGGGCACGAGGCCTGAAAAAAGTCATGGAACACAGGTTGAGAGAGACGACATCATCAAAACAAACATTAAGAGACACAAAAGCCAAGTCTCATAACAAAGGAGGAGATGACTTGAAGATCAACAATTAATAAAACTTAAAAGACGAATGAATGAAATCTTGAAAGAAATGATTTTGGAAAGATAAGTCTGCAAATTATGTTTGCAATTGCAATCTATTCAAAAACATTAAATCAGAATTAATTGGCTACTTTGTGTCATCTTTGCTGGCTCTTAACAGATCCTGACAGAATTCAAGACAGTTTGTTTAAGGGTTAAATCTAAAGTAGTGGTATATTCCCCTATAAAATCTCTGATTCTTATAAGTGAGGCTTCCTAACAAAACTCACTTGGGAGGAGATGGAACTTTTGGTAGGAGATGAGCGTGTGCCATACTGGGATATTAGAGTGTAAAACTTCGATGAGACTGAAAGCTAGAGCCCAAATATTCATAAAAGGCTAAATTTGTTTACGAACCATGGCCCTCCTTAAAAGACAACATCCTCTCCTCCTTTGTGGACAAAATAACCATAAAGTAATTATCCTCTGCTCCTTTGTGGACGAAATAACCATAAAGTAACCTTTTCACATAAGCATTAAAAGGGCCTGAAGGCTTCCAATTTGGATATGCCCATTTCTTGAGTGTTTTAGACCCTAGGAATATTCCCATCAACCTGCACGTCAATTTGTTTCCTAGAGACACAATAACCTTTGTTCAGCCTCCAACAAAAGAAATTAGATTTTTTGCAGTTGTTTCTGCCTGCTGATAGCATCCATTTGCAAGCTTGGCTGGAAAAGATGCTTGTATGACTAGTCTTTTTTAGATTTGGATTTAAAAACCTCAAAAGATCTCCTGAGAATTTGTAGTGCCTTTTGAGGATTGGCTGCTCTGTAGGACTGGAAGGAGAAGCTGGAGGATCCATAGCCTCCTCTACTATGGAAAATTTCAGTAGATTTAACAGTCCCAGTCCTATACTAGATCTACTTGTAGTGCTACATGGCAGATTTGGGAAGATTTCAGGAGGAATTAAAGGAAGATGAATAGACTTGAAAAGTAGAAACATATGTGATGTTAATTTCATTGAATAATATACAATGACAAAGATTAATGTCTTTAACAGGGAACGCAATCGATTTTATCTCTTTGATTTTCAGTAAAATGCCAAAAACAAAGAACACGTGTAGCACCTTGAAAAAGTACTCAAACTCCTTAACATATCCTACATGCGAGATTATCCAGATGCACTATCTTGAAGGCATAGAACTAGAATGTACGACAATCTAAGTTGTTTAAGATGTAAGAACACCAATTCTAGGCATTGCAGAATTTTATAGAAAGATGGCCTATGGATTTTCTAAAATAGCTCAACCCCTTCTATGACTATTAAAGATAACCAAGCGATTTAAATGGAATGATAAACAACAAACGTCTTTGGATATTTTCATCAAGATGCTAATAGAAGCACCCATGATATTCCATTTAGAATATACATACCAGCGCTAGTCAACACAATATAAGGGTTGTGCTATCCCAAATGGCAAGATAGTAGCCTTAAAAAGGCGGGAAAATAGATGATGCCGAGCATTGGTGTCCTACTTTTTTTATCAAGAAAAAAGGAAAATATATTCATGTTCACAAATGACTGAAGTCAGTCAATGGGATCCAAACTACATACAATAACAATAACAAGAAAAAGTCAAAAATTAGCTCCAATTCCTAAAAGAAACAAAAGGCTACAAGCTGGAATCTAAATGTACAAGAACAAAAGATTCTAACTATGGGAGCAAACTGAAAAGGGTAAAATCTAAACATGTTGCAAAAGACAACATTGTGTATTATAACCATTACAAATAACCATGTGAGAAACACTATAAAGGGAAAATCATATTTACTTAAGGAATAAAAGTTGAATAATGACAGGTCATTATGTGTCATCTTGGAGAATGATGTGTTTAAACTTTAGGAGTTACTTGTTTTTGAGAAAGAAAAATTCCCGTTTGTGTTTATATACAAATTTTTACAACAAACACTTTCCAAAGTCAAAGAAAGACTAGGTGGAGAGGAAGAAGGGCATTTTTACAATCAAATGAACAATTTTAACTCACTGCACCATCAAAGAGATTGTAGAAAATAAACAGCATACTGCTACTACAAACTGGTTAAACCCTCAATATATACTAAGATTAAAAATCCGGTCCAAGAGATGTACTTGGACATTTGAGTTGATTTAATTTTTCATGAAGTATTGTGGTTCCCCAATGATGATTTTTGTCAACCATTACATCTATACTTGTAGAAAAAGATATAAGTGAATCGGGAGATGATCATTGGTATGGACTTCATCGGTGTCCATCATAATTTAGGCCTTGATGTTATATCATTGTACACCATGTTGTGATGATGGAAATGAATATTCATTTATGTATATTGTGTTATCTGCAAAATATGATGTTTCTTGTTGACTAGTTTTGTGTGTTTCTATCATATAGATAGGTTTAATGTCTACATTTTTGGTGTCATTATCACAAATGAATAAGAACCACCATTCTCAACATCGAACCCACAGTAATCCTCTGTTTGCGTAGTTTGCATATGTAGTTCCCATCAATGAACACGAAAAAATTTAAAAAATAGAAAAAACTATAAATTTGTAGGACAAGAAGCCAATGTTAAAAAATAAATAAATTCTTGCTAAGGAAGAAGAATTGGCAAGATATTTTAGCACACTGTAGGATGCGATCACGGCCAACTTAGCTCGTTAGGAGTTTGAGGTCACACAAACTACCCTTTTCGACATAGTCAACAATTTAACTTAGGAACATGAGCGTGTTGAGCATATTTCTTAACTTTCCAATCTTCCTCCATCTCCGCTATCTTGAGTTAAAGAGGAGATCCAAGAAGAAGCAGTGAAAGGCAGAGAGGGAAAAAAGTCACTTAATATGAAGATTAAGGGGGAAGAGAGAGAGAGAGGGAGGGGGAGAGAGAGAGAGAGAGAACAATTGATGCCATCAAGGAAATTCATGAATTTTGAGTTCAGAGCATATAAGAAATCACCTTCTCCCCATTGTAGAAAGAGAGTCATACAGAACGACTTATGCTATTAAGGAAATTCATGAATTCTGAATTCAGAGCATATAAGAATCACCTTCTCCCCATTGTAAAAAGGAGCCCTCTAAAAAAATGTCTCTCTAAAGAGAGCTAGTTGATAAAGGAATAGACACAGTTGTCCGAGACAATATAATCAACAATTGAAGAGATATAGTTAATGACAGTAGACGACTATCAAGGATAACACTGAGATGTTTGACAAAGGTATGAAAGAAAATTCGATTCCTTGGACCTGGTATCTCAATATTCTCCTGGATTATCAACCTACCTTTGGGAGGACTGTCTAGAGAAAGCAACAGGACAGTAAGGTTGAGGAAAGACTCACCGGTGAAGATGAGGGAACATCTGAAACTAAAGGAGACATGGCACCAAGTAACAACTTTGGGTTAGAGCTTGCACCAAGTTTCATGGGAGTGTGTAGATTGGGTTTCAGACCAGCAGTGTCGACATGTAACCTACAAAGATAAAAACCATTTGATATTACCAAATGAGAAAAGATTGGCAAGCCAGACAACAAGAGAGGCTAGGCAGGACAGAACTAGAAATTGCAAGAATAGTGGAACCAGGTGAAGATGGCACCCTAGATGCTTAAGGGTCTGAGACAAAGAAGGTGATACACCTCAATTATATTTTCCAACTCCTTCACAATTATCAAATGCTTCAAAGCTCCTTGGGAATTGATATGTTCTGAATTTATTTTCGCATTTGCATCCTTTCCTAAATTGAGCAAACTCCAACTGCTTAGTCCTTTATTGTTGTTGTATTTCTACTTTTATATTTTAAAATCAGAAATGTACCAACTAAGATTGAGAGGCTTTTCCAGAAGCATTCTCATATTGTTTGTTTGCATTCTCTTCCTGCTCCATAGGACACCTCAACTACATGTCCTTGACTCTAACTTAATTCTCAAATTCATCAAGTTGTTTTCCTATCCTTTGTCACATCCAATGTCGATTTGACACTTTGTGCCGTCATCAACCATCACATCTATACTTGGAGAAACCGATATATGTGAATCAGGGAGATGATCATTGGTATGGATTTCTATCAGTGTCCATAATAATTTAGGCCTTTGCTGTTGTATCATTATACACAATGTTGTGATGATGGAAAAGAAGATTCAGTTCTATACATTGTGTTAACTGTAATATGTGATGATTATATACCACAATGTTTCTTGTTTACTAGTTTTGGTGTGTATTTCTATTGTAGATCTAAGATAAGTTTAGTGTCTACATTTTTGGTGTCACTGTAGAAAATGAATACAACAACCATTCCCCATCAACGCCACAATGATCCTCTATTTGCGTAGTTTGCACATGTAGTTCCCATCAATGAACACTAAAAAAATAAAAATACTATAAATTTATGGCACAAGAAGCCAGTGGAAAAAATAAATAAATTCTTGCTAAGGAGGAACAACTGGCAAGAGACTTTAGTACACTCTAGGATGTGATCACGGCTGACTTAGCCCATTAGGAGTTTGAGGACACACAAACTCCCCTTTTGGACATAGTCGACAATTTAACTTGGAATACGAGCGTGTTGAGCATGTATTTCTCGACTTTCCAATTTTCTTCCATCTCCGATATCATGAGTTGAAGAGATGTGAGAAGAAGCAGTGAAAGGCAGAGAGGAAACACACCCCCTTGATATGAAGATCAAGGGAAGAGAGAAAGGGGGAGAGAGAGAAAGAGAGAGCAATTGATGTCGCCAAAGGAAATTAATAAATTTTGATATCAAAGCACATAAGAATCACCTTCTCCCCATTGTAAAAAAGAAGCACTCTAAAAAAAGTCTCTAAGGAGAAATAGTTGATGGAGGAATAGACATGGTTGTCCAAGACGATACAATGAACAATTCAAAAGATATAGTTGATGACTATAGAAAACTATCAAGAAGAACATTGACATGTTTGACAACAGAAGGAAAGGACATTCAATTAACTTAGTAACTCAATATTCTCCGTGAGAATCAACCTGCCTGTGGGAGGACTATCTACAGAGAGCAACCCAACAATAAGGTTGGGGAAACACTCAACTGTGAAGATGAGGAGATGTTTGAAACTAAAGGAGACATGGCGCCAAGCAACAACTTGGGGCTAGAGCTTGCACCAAGTTTCATGGGAGTTTGTAGATTGGATTTTGGATCAGCAG
Source organism: Taxus chinensis (assembly GCA_019776745.2). Classification (NCBI taxonomy): domain Eukaryota; kingdom Viridiplantae; phylum Streptophyta; class Pinopsida; order Cupressales; family Taxaceae; genus Taxus; species Taxus chinensis. The sequence goes on along the minus strand of CM034148.1, from coordinate 837,848,727 downwards.
TATTGACATGTAACCTACACGGATACAAACCATTTCATATTACCAAATGAGACAAGACTGGCAAGCCAGACGACAAGAGAGGCTAGGCAGGACAGGACTAGAAATAGCAAGAGTAGAAGTGTAACCCGGTGAATGTGGAATCCTAGATGCTTTAGGAGTCTAAGACGAAGAAGGTGATACACCTCAATTATATTTCTTACAAATCCTTCACAATCATCATATGCTTCAAAGCTTCTTTGGAATTAATATGTCGTGAATTTATCTAAGCATTTGCATCCTTTCCTTAATTGATCAAACTCCAATTGCTTAGCCCTTAGTTGTTGTAATTCTATTTTTCTATTTGAAATCAGAAGTGTATCAACTAAGATTGAGAGGCTTTTCTAGAAGCATCCTCATATTGTTTCTTTGCATTCTCTTCCTACTCCAAACGACACCTCAACTACATGTCTTTTACTTTGACTTGTTTCTCAAATTCATGACGTTGTTATGCTATCCTTGTCACCTCCATTGTCAATTCAAGGCTTTGTGCCTTTGTCTCTTCATGCATTTTCATGGCCAGCTCACCCTATGGATGGTTGTTTCATATTTTCCCTCAAGGTCAAGTTTTTTATTTCTCAACTACTCTCACTAACATAGAACCATTTCAAATACAAATCCAAGTAAGAAAGCTACTCTATTTCTCCTTGGATGGTTGAATCATCCATCTACTATCCTAACACTCAAAGCTAGTATTGCTTAGATAGTCCGTGATATGCTCCTCTCCTCTCCTCTATACCTAACATTCAAATATATTTTTTTACCATTGTCATCTAAGTTCCTGTTCTATTTTCCCATTGAGCCATATTTTAATTTCTCATATCTCCCTTTGATTGTGTATGTAGTCGAATGGGTTGTCTATGTCGGTCGGCCCACTCACTTGGCTTCTTCTAGCAGGTGGGCCAACCTACATTGACAAATCATCTAATTCCTTGGACTTACCATCTCAATTAGTTGGAATTGCATTCGAAATGACACTATGTGATGGTGAGAGTAGCTGAGATTCAAAAACTTGACCTCCAAGAGAAGCATGAGATAACTATTCAAAAGAGTGAGCTAGCTACAAAAATGTGGGAACAAGTAGACAATGATTGCTTTGAATCAAACATTGGCGGTTTCAAGGTTGGGAAAGCGACTTAAAAAAACTGAGAAACAAGTTTAATGACATCTAGTTGAGGAATTCTCAAAAGTGGTTGAAGGCAAAATCCTCTCTCTTTGAATTAGACTTAGAGTTCACTCCACTTCAGAAAATAGAAGTAGAATTACGGCAGCAACTGAGCACCAAGATGTCAAAGTCAAGGCATTTTGGAAGGATGGTATATAAAGGCCAAGGAATAATATATGAATGTCGCGGCAGCAGTGAAGCAGATGATGATTACGAATGAGTTGGAAAAGTATGCATGAAGGGTATCACCCATAGTTCAAAAAATCGTTATCGGCGATTAATCGGCAAGCCAAATTTTGACTCAGAAACCGGGAATCGGCAATTTATCGGCATTAATCGGCAACTTTATCGCTACTTTTAAAAACATTTAAATTCATAAAATATACTTAAATTAAATGTAAAAACAATGTTAAATGATGCGAGAAGTGACTCTGTACAGTATACAGTATACCATTATATTGTATACTAGTATACTATTATAATGTTAAATGATGTTAAATGTTAAATCGTTATGATGTTAAATGATGTTTAATGTTAAATCGTTATACAGTATACTATTATAATTTTATAGTGTATATTGTACAATTAACTATAAATTTATAATAATGTACAGTATATACAAAACGAATAAAATTAAATTTATAGTGTATGTTATAGATTGTATAAAATTAAATAATGTATTTTATATAAATGTATACAATGTACAGTATATTGTATAAGTTGTATATACCATAGTTGGAATACTCGCATAGTTGTATTTTTAATTACTAATCTATCTACAGGCGATCAAAGCTCATGATTCTTTCAGAAGATTGCAAGAAGTTGCTTGGTCCAAAAAGGTGCAAAAATGGATTTTATGAAAATAAGAAAAATATTGTCATGAATGCGTAGAGCTCAAGAAAATATACACTTTTAGAGAAAACCGCACCTGAAACGGAGCCACAGAATGAAAGTTATGTCGCATGCAAGTTTTTGCTGCTACATCTTCCCAGACCCTTTCCAAAAATGGCAAAAAAAATTCTATACTTGTGTTTTTTAGCAGAAGAAAACAGGAGAAAAAATCCAAAAAAGGAAAAAAACGATTCGAGTAGAGGAAAACAGGAGAAAAAATCGCAGAAGTTGAAAACGATTCGAGCAAGAGGAAATGGAGCGATTTTCCACGATTTTTCAAGTTATTTAGCACCGGAAATCGCCGATTTATCGGCAATAAATAAATCGCGATTTATGGAAAGATAAATCGTTTTGCATGTGAAAAACGATTTATCGCAATTATCGTCCGAGTAATCACGATTTTTAGAACTATGGTATCACCTACCCCATCTCATAATCTTAAAGCAAATAGAGTGCCACCTTCACCCCATTCAACTTCTACTTTTACTTGTTCTAGCGGTGCCCTGCCTCAAGTGCAGTTTGGAGGTAAACCAGCTTAAACTGGTGTTCATACCTTCTCGGAAAAGTTTCTTGTCATCTTAAGTCTTATTCTAAGTTATTGTTTTTTGATAATAGCAGAAATTCAATGTGTGCTTGAAACTATCAAATATTTTCCTGTTCCATCTTGTCATTCAAATAGTTTAGATCTGTCTCATGAAAATCCAGACTCAGTTCAACGAGCAAAAAAAAACAAAGCAAATTCCATCTTTTCATTTCAACTTTCACTTTCCAGGATTTAGTTGTTTTCAGAATAAATTGTTTAGTTCACATTTCAGCATTTATAGCAGTTAAGTATAGCGGTACATACCCTATTAGTAGCAGATTTCACCACACAAATTCAGATTTCTCGGCCCTAGGTGCAGAATGTTTCCAGCCACAATAGGAGGTTTCAGAGCAGTTCTCTAGCCTCACGGGTAGACACCAATGTAATGGAGATTTCCTTTAGTGGAAACCTGAATCAAATTCTTAAAAAAATGCACATTATACATGGAAGGAGTACAAAATGGAGGTGAAAACCTGGTAGGATCTATAAGAAGAATGTTGTAAATGGTAAATGGTGAGAGGAATATCAAAGAGGGTCTCAAAGATATATAAATATGTAGAAACGTTTAAAAACATTAATAGTAATAATAACCTTTGGGATATCCAAAGATAGAGAAGCTCGACTTTTTGATGCAAGTTTAAGAGACATAACTATGCAAGAGAATGAGGAGTTTGTAACTAAGGGGTGCACAAATAGAGGCCATGAAAACACATGAATGATGGATTACATTGTTTTCTAGCATAATTGTCCTTGATGCTCATTCACCAAGAACGGCAATTACAGATTTATAGGGATTGAAAAGCCTTAAAGCTACAGATTTATGGCCAATAGCAAATTTCTTTATATGATATGAAATTGCTTCCGAAATATTAATTGAAACAAAAATAACAGAATGCAAAGAACTTGAATGCTAAATGAACTCAAAAAAAAGCTTCAAACTTGCTTATACTCTGAAATAATAGGCCTCTTCGAAAGCAACCTCCTTTTGAGCAGAACTCATTTACAAAAATAATCTCCTCCATCTCTTCTTTAGTATACAATATATAGGCATTACAACCCTAATCCTAATGCTCAAGGGTCAGCGTCACAACACATAGGTGCCCACGATTCATTACAAACCCTGACCTTAATGCTCAAGGGTCGCCCTCATACACATGATAGGTGCCCAAGCAAAAAATCAGCTATGACTATTACAATGCAAAATTAATAAATGGTTAGGACATTCGGATTTTAACAAGCCCTCCCCCTTCAGAAAGTTTTTCCCTCAAAGCTTGTTCTGTGGAAACTGTTGTTGAAGTTGTAGTAGAGGTTCCCAAGTTGCATCTTCCGGTTGTATGCCCCAACATTGGACCAAAACATCGGTGATAGTACGATTGCAGAATGTGCACTTTCATCTAGACATGATAACCTCAGGTTTGAGGATTATGGAGCTCTCTTCATCCAACAGTAGGAGTCGCCTGGACATGAACTTGTTGCCCAAGGACCTTCAAACAAGATACATAAAAAAAAAAGATGAATCCTAGAAGATGGCGGTAGGTCCAACTTATATGCCAAATTGCTATCTATTGCAACACTCAGTATGATCCATAGAATCTTGGTGCTAACTTCTGACTTCCTTTCAGCTTCAAGGAAGTTTGTTTGTAAAGTTGGAGTCACAACAAAACCATGTCCCCAACAGCAAAGGTGCAAACTAAACGATGTTGGTCTACTTGTCGCTTCATCTAGTTTAGAGACTGTACCAAGTTATCCTTAAGATCCCACCATAGACTTTCTGAATGACATAGAGTTGAATCAACAGTCTGCACCGTGGAGCTACGGGGAAGAAAGAATACAAGAGATGGTAGCAGTTGGGCATACACAATTTCATAGGGCGACATCTTGGTCGAAGTGTGGCAAGAAGTGTTCTACCACCATTCGACAAGAGGTAGCAACTTAGCCCAATGAGTCCGTTGTTCTAGACAAAACTATGCAAGTACGTCTCCAAGCATTTAGTGACCATCTTTGTTTGTCCATCAGTCTGAGGGTGGTATGCTAAGCTCATTTTGAGTTGTGTCCAATGTTTAAGCAATTCCCGCCAAAAGTTGCTAGTTAAAGTAGGATGACAATTTGAAGCAATGGAAGAGGGCAAACCATGGACATGGAAAATTTGATCAATAAGAATTTGCACCACTATGGAAGTGATGCAAGAGCATCATCAAGTACATAAGAAAATTTTGGTTTTCCATCATTTTTGGCTTGCTTTAGGTGTTAGAGGGTCCTTTTAGGTGTTTTAGAGTGTCTTAAGTCCATTTGGACCTCCATGGAAATGTAATGATGAAGTTATGAAGTTTCCATCCAAAAATTCCTTTTCAAATATTTGAATTTGTTTAATGGTGTTTAGGAGTCTTAGTATTAGTTTTGGTGGAATAAGGTGATGTAAAGGGTCACTAATGACCTCTTCTCTTTTAACGAACATACTTTCATCCTTCATATAGGGTTTTATGTGTAAACTCATCCTTTGACTCTAGTTGAGTTAATGAACTTTATGTAACTACTTGAGTCATGACATATATGGAGAAAATTATAATTAAGGGAAGTTATTTAGGTTTTAGAGGAGGTTTTAAATTTGGTGATACGTGTGGGGAAGCTATGAAAAGCATTGTAATATGTAGAAACTTATGACACATCATTTAAGACATATTATTGAAGAATAAAGCTATGATACTCATGTAAAGTGAAGGTGTAGAAGAGATCAATTTATATGTATGTGATCCTTGGCTATATATATGTTTTGATTAATTTTAAAATTTGTGGAATGCATCTGTTGTGTGAGTAAGAGAGTGGAGTTGTAGAGGAAAATACTATGGAATAGTGAAAAGTAGTCATGAAACCTTGCTGAAGAGCGGTGATGTTAAGTGCTTATAAGGTAAAATATTTTTTATCCATGTTGTTGAATTATTAGAAGAATTTAAGGGATTTCAATAGTGATAATTACTATTTGCACTATTAAGGAACATGAGAGATATAATAATTTCATAATGGGGATTCTTGGGTAGAATCTAAACTGAGAACTATGTAACGTAGTCCTAGTAATATTGTTGTTGTTAATGATTAAATGCCTCTATTGTGTTAACCATAGGCTTCTTAAGAAGGCATAAAAAGTATAGCATTAGAGGTGGTGTATGTCTATAAGAACATTTATGAGTGTTGAGGGACTTGATAGAGAATGAGGAGCCAAAAAGAGGAAGTTAGAAGACCATTAGATGAAGAATATCAGGGGGTCTGAGACAAGTTTTACGTAAAAGTTATTGAAAACTTACATCTGTAACAAATCTTGACCAAAATAAGATTCCTTGAGGAAAAAGTTGAAGAGTGATGAAATAGAAATGGAAAAGTAAGTTAGAGGTATTGAATGTTTGATTTGTGCAAAATATGAAATTAATTCCCTCTCGCTGCCCTGTGCAACCATGTATAGGATTTCAAGCAAGTATTTAGATGTAGCTTAATTTGTATCCCTTGGAAAGGTTCAATTTTTTTGGGAAGGTGGATCTAAGGTGAGGTAGAAGTTGTCTGTGAAATTTTCAAGGTGAATTGAGATGATTAGGTGGGCAAAATGTAGAAAGGACACTCCCAACTGTACATGTGTATAAGTTTTGAGGGTTTTAGCACTAACCTTGTTCAAGGATTAAGTAATCTCTACTATGTCTCTTCATGAATGGAGTGACTTGTAGATAAAGTGAGGTGAAATAGAGGTGTTGAAATAGTCATTTGAAGAGTTAGTAAATAATTGAAAAGATAAGAAGGAATAATTTATTATAGTCCTAGGACCTAGTATTGCACAGTTAAGAGAAAGTACCAAAACAAATGTCATTGTAAAGAGTCAATGACATGGGATGAATTTTTAATTCATGGTGTAAATAAATAGATAAAAGGTGTGAAGAGAGAGTAACAAGTGGAGTTTAAGAATAAATTGGAAATAAAGTAAGCTAAGCAGTCATACTTTGTTTTGGGCCATATTGTCCAAGAGAAGAGACAAGTGGTCTTTGAAAGCAAAATGGTGTTAGAACAAGGTGGAAGAGTTAATAATTGATAAGCACCAATATGAGGTGATTAGATATGGTTTCATAATGCTAAGTGGAACCAGAGGCATTGTCCATATAAAGACAATTACCAAACTTGAAAAACTCTAGTCCTAAGCAATCAAGAGACCTAATTTAGCAAGGTAAATAGTGACACGAGGAGGTTAGGATTAGCAATTAAGATATGAAACTTGGGGAATAGTGAGAAGAATGGATAAAGGGTGCACATATATGATTTTACTTGCTGAGGAATCATTGTGGTTTTTTTAAAACAAGTGAATTTTCCTTTAGACAAGGCTACTTGATAAAAGACCTCATTGTGAAGAAAAATTGTAGTCTAAGGATTTGTACTACACCTTAGGACATGAATTTTGGATATAAGTTGAATGAGCCTAAAGGGTATCTAAAAATATAATTGGTTTGGTTTGAGGCATTGTGAATCTCTCTGAGCTACAAGATTTTCATATTTTTAGGGCTACTAGATCATTTGGGAAGAGTAAATAAGGTTATAGATGTGAAATGACATTTTGAATCTTGGTGAATGATTGAAGCATGTTTGTTTGATGATTCTAAGCAGGTAAAAGGTTGTCAAAGACATTAAGACAAGTTTGAAGTGGAAATTTGGTATTTTGAGGCATTTGAAAGTTTAAGGTTTGAGTTCTTAAGCATTTTGGCATGTTTGATGAAATTGCACTCCTATCTAACATTGTCATTACATTTTGAAGGTGTTATCATATCTTTTTGTCAATCATGTGGTAGCAGAGTAGGTATTGATCTTGAAAATAATAAGAGATTATTGAAAAGAAAAAGTGAAGTGTGATAAAGAAGTAGTAAGCAAAGAAACCTTAGCCTAGAAGGCTTAAAGAAGAAGGCAAGAAGAAAGTAAGAAGAAGTCCAAGGTGAAAAAAAATCATAGGGTAAAGAGAAGAGTGAAACAAGCACCAAAAGACTAGGTAGGGATAGGGTGAGGTGTTGAAAAGAAGCAAGGTGGAAATACTTGCTTGTGTAGAAGAAAAAAGAGAAGTTAAGAGAGAGAAGAGATTGAAAATGAGAGGTTTATTATTAGATGGCTGCTACTAACAAGACGAAAGAGAGTGAAAGGAAGGTGATAATGAATCACATGAAGAGATTATGAAAGAACTTAGAGAGATAGAATAACATTTTAAGCTAATGATAGAAAGAAGAAAGAGGGAAAACCAAGTTTTTGGGTGGAATATGAAGAAAAAGAGTGCAATGGCCTATAGAATGGCTTGTAGAAAGAAGAAGAAATAAAATGATTTCTTGGAAAATAGAGGAAAGAAGGAAGAAAATAAGTCATGAGCTTAAGTTTTTGTTATTCATAAGTGGGAGTGATGCTTGGTGAAGAAGAAGAAGAAGCAAGTGAAGAAGAAGAGCGACTGAAAGGAGATGAAGAAGAGCTCTTGCAAAGAGCTTCTCAAGAGGCTAAACGGCCTCCGAATTTTAATTATAATAGTGTTCTTTCATGTGTGAATGCAAGTACTCAAGATGAAGAAATGAAAGTAATAAATAATGCCTTGGATGAATATTTAGAAGACAAGAAGAGCAAAAATGAAGAAATGCATGAAGAAGAGGTTTGTGAACAAAGTCCAAATCAGTTTGTATCAGTCAAGGAAAGTATAGCTGTTAACATGATACAAGGATCATTGAAAGTTCTTGCAAACATGTGGAGTTGTTTGAGTGGAGAAGCTGGGGTGAAAAGTCAAGGAAAATACTATGAGAAACCTTAACCAAAGAGGCCTATGATGAAGATGATGGAAAGATGAAGACTCGAGAACATGAAGAGAGGCAAAAATCAGATGATATGGAGCAAAATACAGAGATAACAACAGATGTTGGTCGGAAAGAAAGTTGAAGAAATCAAGTTGAGCAAGAAAGAGGACAAGAATACAAGACTAGTTGGTCTCTAAATTTTTACAAACTAATTTTGCTTTTAGCTATGCTTGTGTAGGTGTGAACAAATAAATGAATGTGGAAGCTAATAACAAACAAGAAAATGATGACAAGACACAGCTGAAATATGAAGAAAAAGCAAAAGTGGAAAATGAAGGTAAGAATGAAGCAAGAAGAAGACAAGACAATCAAGCTAGAAGCCTAGAAAACAAAGAGAAGACAAATGAAAGATAAGAACAATGACGATAAGCTCAAACACAACATAGAAAGAGGCAATTCAAAGAAAGAAAATGAATTGGAAAAAGAGAAAGAAGAACTATATTTGCACAGGAGGTAAATCTTCCCACTTTGGGGAGTATGATGCAAGAATCATATCAAGTACATAAGCAAATTTTGGTTTTCTATCAATTTTGGCTTGATTTATGTGTTTGAGGATCCTTTGAGGTGCCAAAGATGTGAAGTGGTTAAAATGGGGCATTCGGTGTGATTGCATAACATTGGATCATCTCTCAAGCTGTGGGACTTGCAAACCTTGAGATGATCCTCCAGAGAAAGCCGGTTCTTGTTCCTAAACTACCTGCCACGAGCTACTCTAATGCAGGAAAAAACTAAACTATCCTAATCTAACCATTCCAAGGAACCAGAGAGAAAGAGAGGGTGAAAGAAAAGCCTACACTAAAGTGGTGATACACCAGAGAAGGAAAGGGGTGAGATGCTCTGTTGAGGGAGGATGAAACAGGGGAGAAAGGAAGATGGGAAGGTCAGACAGAAGTGACACAAACCCAGACCCTAATCCATGATCAAAACTCCATGAAACACAATGCCCTGCACCTGCAAATGTGAAATACATGCACATAAAATAGATTTGAAAGGGAGAGGCACAAAGAGACAACAAAACAATGCAAAGGGTTGAAGAAACACCACAAAAACACGTTTTATTGCTCTATATGGGTGCACAGACCATTACGTTTCTGCTTAGAGGCACAAAAATGCTTGCCAGGCGTAGGAGAAGGTTTTCAACTCAAAATGGAGTCGGGAAACAAATTTGACAGAGTTTCCCTACGCCCAGAATAATCTCCTCTTCTCAAATGAGAAGTGTTACAATATATAGAAAGAATAAGAGAGAGAAGAGGGAAAAGTCGAATCCTGTTTCAACTACCACGGATATGCATTGAATCCTACCTTGAAGACTCAACCACTATCAATCAATGCCCCTTTCAAATCCACCCCAAATCTGTCGATTCTGGCTCCCTCTGTCTGTCTGGCGTATTGAAGAAGAACGACAGATCGAATCGAATCAGATCTGGTAGTTGGAGAAATCAGGCTCTGTATTAATGGCCTGGAAGACATTTTCCCATTTTTCACCCACCAACACCTACAAAAAATGATATTTTATGTTTCCAAGGCATAGAGGGCATCGAGACGTTTCCAAAAAATCTTCTCCCACCCAAATCTGAGTTCTCAGTCAAAAGATATGGTCATTTGAATTTTTGGGTCACGGGCACGTAATATTTAAATGAGTCTATGTCTGTACCGGGTCCACGTGGCAGCTCTGCACTCATTTGAGATTTGACTCCTTCCTTCACTCTTGGAATAGCACCCATGTGACACATGTGGCGTCCACAGGTTTCCCTATTTCCTTTGTATTCTTCCTGAGTCTTTTCCGCGGGCGGAGGCACTGTATCCGACCCAAGACACGTGGAGGCTTTGCGCATGTTTAGAAACTGCCCCCAGACTTTACCTTTGGAGTAGCATGGATACGACACGTGGAGACCTCCGCGGGCCTTTGGAATTTTCAACGGTCGCCCTCACCTTTTCGGGCTCTGGGACACGTGGCGAGCTGGCGCTCATTTGAGATTTTCTTTTGGACAAATGGCACCGTGGAACTTGGCCCTTCCGCTACTGGCCCACCTCTGCTTTGACATTTGACAAAATCCTGGGACACGCAGTCCCGCGGGTCTCCACCTAGGGTCTTTTGAATGTGCGTTGTTTGGACACTTGGCACCTTCCACCTGCATTCATTACTTAGCCATTTTGGGCCCATTCTCCTTTTGACCTCTATTGACCATTGGCTACGTGGAGGGCTGGCGCAAGTTTGAGTCTCCGCCTTGGGCTCCCATTTTGGAATTGCGCTGAGCCGACACTTGGCACCTTCTGCCGAGTCGAAGAATTTTCAACGGCCGGTGCAACTTTTTGGAGCTCTGGACGCATGGAGGCTTGGCACTTGTTTGAGCCTGCCCCTTTGGTTTTAATCTTTTGGAGGTGCGCCATTTGGACACTTGGAGCTTCCACTGTCTCCTCCATACTTAGTCGATTTTTGGGTCCATCCTGAACTATTTCAGAGCCCGAAGACTTTGAATCTTCATCATTTCTTTTCCTTTGAGTCTCTGGTTCCTTTGACACTGCTCCTCCTTCCCCGACCCTGCTATTCCATTTCCGAGCCTGCCTGTAATTTGTTTAATGGATTTGAGGCACGGATTCACTCGACAGAGCCATTTTTTGAATTTCTCTTGCACGGGGTCATTTGATCTTTCGCAGGCCCCACCACTCCATTGTAGAGTCTCCCTGCAACCTTGTTTGTCAGGATTGTGAACTCGTGATTTCTCTAATTTCTTTATGTGCAGGGTCATGGCTGATCCAATATTTTTCCAGGGGGGAAAAATATGGATAACAATTTTGGTGACTCACAGGGGTATCTGCCTGCTAGATGAAGAGACCAGTAGCCTTGAAGCATCCATTGGGCATGGAGTCACAATTAATGGCTTGGTACTGACCCTTCCTTCAAAATGGACTCCCCGACTGCCTGCACTTTCTATGTTCTGCCTGTCCCTGAGCCTGCCCGCACATCTGCACTCTCAATTTTCATAAGAAAATCTTGAAATGGAGTTTCTGAGAGTAGAAAATTGTATTGACCTGGGGCTTTCATTTGTCCCTGAATGGACTGACTTAAAAAACATGTCCTTTGGTTGCTCTGCATTTGTTTCATTTTTTGGAACTAGCAACTGCTACAGACAGCTATGGATCTTTCTGCCATGAATACTGAAGAGCCTGGCCTTGGTCTGTCCCGAGAATGGACTGTTACAATGTTTACCCGGGCACATTGAACTTCGCAATGACATAACCTTGGAGCAACAAAACACAACAACAATGCTATGTACAAAGAATCAAATCATACATGCCTCAAATGAGACATGCAGAGTGTGCACAAGCACTTCTTCTGCTGAAAACAAAATCTACTCCTACTCCTATACTAACCAGAAAGAAAGAAAAGCTTAAACAAAGCCCACTACAGGAAGGGAGAAATAGCTTCCCTTTCTCAAAAGGGGCAGCCATGCAAATGATTTGACACTGAATATGGCTTCCTGGATGAATAAAAAACTGACTTTAAGCCTGTCCTCCACCCAAATCATCAAGGTATCTACATTAACCAAAAATACCTCCTCAAGCTGATTGGCATTGGACTCCTGGAGGTGTTGATGATGACCCTTGGTACTTTGATGCTCATCCTCATGCCCTGAAGTAGGCATGACTGGTTTTGGCTTCTCCCTTGGCTCCAATGAAGCCAAATATCTGATTGGGCAAGGTATGGTCCTTTGAATCTGCCCATGGTTCTGAACTCTAACTCCAAAAATGGAGTCTTTTTGTGGACCTTCTTGGATGGATGGTGAGAGAGAGATGATGACATCTCCTTGCTTTTTCTCTTCCTTCTCTTGTGAAGAACATGGAAGACCATGATCTTCCAACCCTGGTTCCAGAGGGATGTTGTGAGACACAGGTTGTTGTCTTTGAGTGCCCTCCTTTATGGCAGCAGGCTCATGTGCTTGGAAGATGGATGATGGAAGAGAAAATGATGTGATCTCCATGGGATTTTCTCCATCAAAGCAATCCTCCAAGTCAGACAGATAATCTACCTCCTTGTTGTCCTGTTGCATGTGCTCAACCTCCTCCATGGTGTCCTCCTGATCTGAACTTGATCACCATGGCTCCCTTCATCCTCAAACATGAAGTTTGAAAGCTCAAACTCTTCTTCAACATCAGAGCTTGAAGGGGATGAAGTGGAAGGAAGAACTGAAGGTTCTCTTGTAGCCTGCTCCACACTTGGAACCTCTGAAACTGTATGGTCCTCCTCCATCATGGGTTCATCAATCAAATCAGGCCCTTGAAATGAAAGCAAAAAATCTTCAATGATGCCTTCTTCATTGAGTGGCCTCAACTCTGATTCGATCTCTCCCAGCTGCTCCTCTTCAATGGGACTTGGAGCTGGTTGTTCTTCCTCTTCAACTGGTTGTGCAGCTTGGATCAGCTCAGCATCCTCTTCAGACAAAGTGCCATCATGGACACTGCATCTGGAGCAGCCAGACTGCTGATCTTCTTCTTCTTGTTTTTGTTCCTTCTCTGCTGCAAACTCAGTCTCAGCCACCACTGGCTCTTCAACTTTGACCTCCTCTATTGGCTTGACCATCAAGGGGATCTTTATAAACCCAAATTTGGCAGCCCAACTCTTCAGATTGTCTGTCATTTCTTCTCTGTTGGGCTCCCCTTCTTGCTGTTTTCCTTGACTGGATTCTTGAGTCTCTTCCCAACATGGACTTGGGAAAGCAAGAGGAGTGACAGGTTGGGGTTCAACCAGCTTTGCAATTGTTTGTGGTGGGGAGGGAGGTGGAACTTCTTGTTTGTTTGGAGGGGATGACTGTTTGGAAGGGAAAGGGGGAGAGGAACTGAAATGGGGTGGAAGACTAGGGAATGGAGAAATGGAATCAACACTTGGGGCAGCAACTGGGAAGCTTGGAAATTGGAGCTTGGGTTGAGATGGTGCTGCTTGAGAAAGAGAAAAAGAAAAGCTATGAGATGGTGGACTTACCCATTGACAAGGTTGTCTTGACTCCAACTCATAAGCCTCGATCTCCTCAGTCCATTGTGCAAGTTGGGGCAGCATTTCAACCATGAAGTCTAGCTTCTCCTGAGGGCTGTAATGTCTTGGAAAAGGGCCTTCCCATGGACAAGGTGCCCTGCAACCAATCTTGAATGCCTTCATTTGTGCTATGCCCCTTGACTGAACCATGCCAGCCTCCATTTTTTGAATTTTCTCCAATAAACCAGCATTCTCCACATAGTTGTCACCATTGTATGCATCCCCTTGTTCTTGATAAGCTCCATGGCCAAACTGACTTTGACCCTGCTCATATGGGTAAGCATAATGGTCCTGGATCTGATTATAATGCTGATTTGGAGGAGTTGGGAAATGCATTGGAGGTGGATTGCATTGCTGTAAGTGTGAGTTCCATGAAGGGAATGAAGTCATGATTGCACAACCTCATGGAATGGGAGAAAATGAAAGAGATGGAAGAAGAAAATGGATGAAAATGAGTGGAAATGGATGGAAAAGGTCTGCAACTCAGAGAATGGGTTTTTGACCAGATGGAGTCACCAGATGTGCTTGCATGTGCCTCAAAAGGCTGAATCCCACCAAGAACACATCAACTTGATGAAATAAAGTGAAGACCTCTTGTCCCACCGGCGTGCCAAAACTGTTAGTGCAAAATCACAGCACCCCCAAAACTGTTAGAAATGGCCAAAGATGTGAAGTGGTTAAAATGGGGCATTCGGTGTGATTGCATAACATTGGATCATCTCTCAAGCTGTGGGACTTGCAAACCTGAGATGATCCTCTAGAGAAAGCTGGTTCTTGTTCCTAAACTACCTGCCACAAGCTACTCTAATGCAGGAAAAAACTAAACTATCCTAATCTAACCATTCCAAGGAACCAGAGAGAAAGAGAGGGTGAAAGAAAATCCTACACTAAAGTGGTGATACACCAGAGAAGGAAAGGGGTGAGATGCTCTGTTGAGGGAGGATGAAACAGGGGAGAAAGGAAGATGGGAAGGTCAGACAGAAGTGACACAAACCCAGACCCTAATCCATGATCAAAACTCCATGAAACACAATGCCCTGCACCTGCAAATGTGAAATACATGCACAGAAAATAGATTTGAAAGGGAGAGGCACAAAGAGACAACAAAACAATGCAAAGGGTTGAAGAAACACCACAAAAACACGTTTTATTGCTCTATATGGGTGCACAGACCATTACGTTTCTGCTTAGAGGCACAAAAATGCTTGCCAGGTGTAGGAGAAGGTTTTCAACTCAAAATGGAGTCAGGAAACAAATTTGACAGAGTTTCCCTACGCCCAGAATAATCTCCCTTCTCAAATGAGAAGTGTTACAATATATAGAAAGAATAAGAGAGAGAAGAGGGAAAAGTCAAATCCTGTTTCAACTACCATGGGATATGCATTGAATCCTACCTTGAAGACTCAACCACTATCAATCAATGCCCCTTTCAAATCCACCCCAAATCTGTCGATTCTGGCTCCCTCTGTCTGTCCGGCATATTGAAGAAGAACGACGGATCAAATCGAATCAGATCTGGTAGTTGGAGAAATTGGGCTCTGTATTAATGGCCTGGAAGACATTTTCCCATTTTTCACCCACCAACACCTACAAAAAATGATATTTTATGTTTCCAAGGCATAGAGGGCATCGAGACATTTCCAAAAAATCTTCTCCCGCCCAAATCTGAGTTCTCAGTCAAAAGATATGGCCATTTGAATTTTTGGGTCATGGGCACGTAATATTTAAATGAGTCTATCTGTACCGGTCCACGTGGTAGCTCTGCACTCATTTGAGATTTGACTCCTTCCTTCACTCTTGGAATAGCACCCATGTGACACATGTGGTGCATCCACAGGTTTCCCTATTTCCTTTGTATTCTTCCTGAGTCTTTTCCGTGGGTGGAGGCACTGTATCCGACCCAAGACATGTGGAGGCTTTGCGCATGTTTAGAAACTACCCCCAGACTTTACCTTTGGAGTAGCACGGATATGACACATGGAGACCTCCACGGGCCTTTGGACTTTTCAACGGTCGCCCTCACCTTTTCGAGCTCTGGGACACGTGGAAGGCCTCGTTTGAGATTTTCTTTTGGACTCATTTGACAACCTGCTTCCACTACTGTCCACCTCTTTTGAATGTGCTCTGTCCCCCCTTTTTGGACACCTGGGACATGCCTTCCACCTACATTCATTACTTAATGTGCATTTTGGGCCCATTCTCCTTTTTACCTCTCCTTTGACCATTGGCTACGTGGAGGGCTGGCGCAAGTTTGAGTCTCTGCCTTGGGCTCCCATTTTGGAATTGCGCTGAGCTGACACTTGGCACCTTCCGCCGAGTCAAAGACTTTTTCAACGGCCGGTGCAACTTTTGGAGCTCTGGACATGTGGAGGCTTGGCGCTTGTTTGAGCCTGCCCCTTTGGTTTTAATCTTTTGGAGGTGCACCGTTTGGACACTTGGCAGCTTCCGTTGTCTCCTATACTTAGTCAATTTTGGGGTCTGTCCTGAACTATTTCAAAGCCCGAAGACTTTGAATCTTCACCGTTTCTTTTCCTTTGAGTCTCTGGTTCCTTTGACACCACTCGGCCTCCTTCCCCGACCCTGCTATTCCATTTCCAAGCCCACCTGTAATTTGTTTGTTGGATTTGAGGCACAAATTTTCTCGACAGAGCCATTTCTTGAATTTCTTCTTGCACAGGGTCATTTGATCTTTCGCAGGCCCCGCCACTTCCATTGTAGAGTCCCTCTGCAACCTATTTGCAAGATTCGAACATGATTTCTCTGGTTCTTTCTATGCGGGGTCGTGGCTGATCCAATATTTTGCCGGGGGGGCAAAATATGGATAACAATTTCCCTATTACTAATATCTCTCACATTTCCAAAAATAAGCTTACAAAAGTAATAGCACTGGTCTTAGGTGGAATAAAGTGTCCACCTTTCCGATGCTCTAGGAATGAGCTCTTATCTTGTTATGCAACAGTGTGTCCATTACATACCCTAACATGGGTTCCCTATTTATACAAAAATTAGGGCCCTAAAATAATGGATTAAAAATTATCTCCCCATGGTGGTGGATTGTAAACAGGGATAAAATCCCATATTTGGTGGGTTTGATAATTTTTTAGGCTTTAACAATCCTTTCCCCACACAAATATAGTGGTCTTGGGACCACTTGAGGCTAACCGCCCCCACCTCCTTGTAACATGGATGTCCATTCATACCATATGCCCCCTACCACTTCTTCATCCTCCCATCCACCACGCGGACCTAGAAAATAGATATGGGGTTGGTGGTTTATGTGGGTGGTTGTATTAATGTTTGGATGAGTCATGTGGTGTGCTTTGTGAATTCTGAGATATGTGGGAATGTGGTCTCACGAAGATTCGACCCTAAACATTACAAATTGAAAATGTATAGTAATATGGTGAATAATATAAAATTCAACCATATAAACTATAAACATTACAAATTGAAAATGTATAGTAATATGGTGAATAATATAAAATTCAACCATATAAACTATTATATTCAAAATTAAAATTGGCTAAGTGGTGGCAAGCCACGTGGTGGCTTGTGGACCCACCACATTGGTGATAATACCATAGTCCACATTGTGGTCAAGCTCCCCTCCGTAACAAAATTTTAGCCTCTTGTTCCAACGAGCTATCCTTTTATGACAGTCAAAGACCAAAGATCGAAAACCCAAAAACGAATCCCTTTTCCTTTTCGCCATGTGTCACATTGCCCTTGGTCCAATATTGACTAGTTGACCATAGTTGACTTTCTCATCGACTAAAATTTGAATGGACATAACTCGAGCTCTCGATGTTCGTTTGTCACGTTTCATAGTCGATGGAAAGCTCTCGAAACAATCTTCTATAGTGACACAATTTAGGGATGTTTAGGAAACTTCAAAAATGATCCCTTGATCATCACAAGATCAATAATATTTTATTTCTCTTCCATTATCACTGAAAGAGTGTAGGACGAAGACCTGCAAGCAAGGAATTCACGAGGGATCAAATATTTGCACATTCACCAAAGTGTAACGGAGTTGACGAGATTCAGGAGCAAGCAAGCTTTGTAAAACAATGTGCATGCATATGAGAGCTCAAGATTCGAAACACGTGGAGTGGAACATGGTTAAGCCTTAGCTTAGCTCTCCTGTATGGCTTAACATAGATCAAAAGAGATGGTGTACATATAGGGGAGTGAATGTGTAACTCCCAGTGTAAGAGAATGATTCAACTCCAGTAATGGAGAAGAGGAGTTACTTTCCCAGAATGGGAATGTAACTCCCATATGACACACTATGACACACTGACATAGTGACAGCATTGACTGTAAGAGAATCTGTCATAACTAAGATGACACCTAGATCCATGTCCACCTAAGTGACCTATGATCTCACATAAGTGAGGTGGAATAACACTAAATAATGTGAATAAGTATACCACCTACACCAACACCCCCCCTTCATCGTAACTTAGGATGAGGTGGCAAGTTAGAAACAAGAAATGGGTACCGGCACAAAGTGTGATGAGGTACCCATGTACAAGAAAGAAGTCCCAAGCAATGAAGGAAAACCCAGTGGGAAAAACACCCACCACAAGAGAACAAAACACTCTCTAATCTAAGAAAGATGCCAAATATGGGTCTCGGCCATATACGAGCTTGAAAGGGTACCCATGTAAAAAGAGGCAATCTCTCGGAAAGAAGAAGAAGAGAGAAGAAGAGGGAGACGAGAGGAATATAGAAGATGCCATGGACGGATCTGAACTCTGCAGCTCTATGAGGTCTCCTAGAAGAATGTTGATGATGAGATCCTCTGCCTCTAGACTGAAGAAGAGCCACCCACAACGAACTGTGTGCCTGCCCTTAGGAAGGACAGAAATGACGTGTTGGAAGTCCGCCCACTCCACAAAAGAAACTGAAGGTAGCAACACGAAGAACTCTGATTCTGGTGCACATGGAAGTGTGACATAGGTCTAGCTAGTGAGTGCCAAGGAACCGAAGGTAATTCCACGTGTGTATAACTGTTAGAGTGAAGAGGAACACCCGCAGAAAGGATGTCCAAGTGATGTGAAGGGAACAAAACATCCCCCACAACAGAAAATGGATCCACAAGCTGAGGGTGGATCAATGAAGGTCTCTGGAAATGTGGAAGTGACATGATTCCCGGAAGGGGCACTCCCAACAATAGAGATGATGAACTCCTCTGAAACACCTGTAGATGGATGAGGAACCTGTAGAGCATCACAAGTGGAATATTTGAAAAGACGACTAAGGTCAGGCAGATAATCGTCCCAATGAGGGGGATCAACAAACAGAAAGAGTGATGTGAGATAGGTATGAGTGATCCAATGAAGGTAGAGGAGTGAAATGGGCCTCGCACACTGGGAGTGGAAAGGAGGCTAGGTGTAATGACTGGTGTGAGACTGAGTATGATACTACTTGATATCTGATGAGATGTGGGGGGGTGACAACAATGTCTGGAATAGTGAGAGAAAGAGGAGAAGAGTCCTCTGTAGTACTCTCTGACATCAGAACTGGGTGCACAATCCTCGTCATCAGAAGTAGAACCAAGCGAGCCTGTGTTAGTGGAACTATCATCACACGAAGAAATGGAGGAGACAACTGAATCAGCAGCAACAACAATGGCAGTAGTATGTGAAGGGTCTCCATAGAAGGACTGAAGAATGCTCCAGACACGGTGAGGTGGATCTGAGTCTGCCACGTGAAACCAGAGAGAACGAGAGACATGCATCATCATCTGACAAAAAACATGGTCGCAAGTGTCGAGGAAGTCATCTAGATGACGATGATCAGTGGGTGCAGGAACTAGCCCAAGTAAGAAGGATGAAAGACCCTCATAGGTGAAGTAATGTTCCATGGAAGCACGTCAGACTGAATAGGTCTCTCTCCCGGTGAGAAGTGGCGGAGTCTATAAGGTGATCCTACGATGCTCATGTATGGAAAGAGCACTCTCCATGATGGAAAAATGTAATATGCAAGGTGCAAAAGAAGACGTCGGAATCGGCCGATAATTCATCTACGTGTGTAGGCCCAAGAGTACAAGTCAACCCCCCCAGAATGCAGAACTTTATAAAATTAGTGAGTTTACAAAATTGGAAATGCCATCACGTAGAGTGTGAGAAATCATGCAACTTTGACCAAGGAAGCGCTCAAAAATGAGCTACGAGTCAAAAGTTATGGCATTATTACAATTCCCACAACTGATGGAAAAATGCACTAGACACTGCAAATACATTAAAAAAATTCTTGAAATGGGTGCAAAGGGTGTCGTGTGACTACTCATTGGAAACGGCATCAAAATTTTAGCAAGGGTTTTTTTTTCTTGCGAGGGGGGATTAGCCTCCTGCCAACCTCGGACCTCACCCTCCGTCTTCGACAAGTGTAGGAAGGGCATTAAATACAAGCCAAAATCAACAGCCCAAAATCAATTTACAATGCCAATGAATAATGTTTTAATTTTATAAACACCTTAAAAAATTAAAAAAAGATAAGGAGGGGGAACCACGTTGAAAAGCCAAGGCTGTTGCACCGAGCTAAAGATGTTACATGGAAGCCCATGCTGCAAATGTTGAAACGTTGGCACAAGCTTGTAACCGTCGTTGCAGAGTCTGTTGGGCAATTTTGAAACGCCAGGGTCAGACAGAGCTGGTGAAGGGGGATAACGTGCCAAGGTTGCCTCAACTGTGCTGGAGTGCAGCTGTTTCACTAGAGTAGGTAGTGATCCACATGCTGAAGATCCTAAGGTGAGTCAAAAAAATGTTTTTCCAATAAAAAACGTAGTTCGTTGTAGGAGCTTGTGACAGGGTTGTGGAATGATCCAAACACACGTTTTTTTCAATGCAGACCTGCACACGGAGTGAGGATGAAAATAACTTGACGTCTGAGATGTGTGAAACCAGTGCTTTCAAGGTGTTACCAAAACGTTATAGGTCAGGGTAAAACAAGAGTGCATGAAATGGGTGGAAGCACGAGCAGCAAACGTGGAGGAGAGATCAACACATGAGCAAAACCTGAGCCGCTGAATGCTGAGCAACTACCAACGTGGTAGAATGAACGCTGGTTTGGACATGCTGACGAAATAGGCAAAACACATGGAGCATCCAGCATGAGAACTTGAGCTGTAGCATTCAGTGCGACGAGGCAGCCAAAAATGAACCGAAGGAGGAGGGCACACCGACGTGCAGAAGCAGAACATACACGCAGGTCAAACACAACATGAACCCAAGAAACCTGATGTAAGTTCATAAATGCCAAACCACACAAAAGTAGTTCAGACTGAGTCACGAGCATATGTATCGAGAAAGTTATTCGTTAGACCACAGAAATGACCTTAGGCAAGTGAAAAACCCAAATCTCAAACTAGCAAACGCCAAAAAACGTACAACCAGAGACTCTGAAGCACCTCAAAACCACATGCAAAGTTTGAAAAACCCATGAATACCTGAAAACAAACCATGAACAACCCGAACGGAGGTATAAACACCTGAAATCAATGCAAGAAGAGCACGGTCAGAATTTCCATTATGAAACACACAACGAGAATCTGAATATCACACTGGAAGCTAAAAACACGCACGAGAAATGCCAATGAGTGCACAGATCCACAAGATCCACTCTGATACCATGAAAGAGGGTTTAAAAACCGCAAGCTGAGGATCACGAGAGATGACGTGCACATCAACGGATGTGTGAATGGCAGTATAAAGAGATCTCTGGAGGAGCGATGCATCAACTGAATGTGTTTGCAAAGATTTGAAACACAGGACAGAACCTGGTTAAGCCATAAAACTCTCCTCTATCTCATAGATCAAATGGGGTGTACATATAGGAGATGCTGAGTAACCCCCAGTGCTGCAATCATGACAACTCGAGTAGAGAGGGGGAGTTACATTCCAAGAATAGAATTGTAACTCCCAATGACGCATATGATGCATTAACACACTGATGTGCAAGATAATCTCATAATGACCCCTAAATGACACGTGGACCTACGATCTCACCTAAGTGAGATGACTCACCTAATGATGTGGAAAATAATACACACTAACAGTGTCTCTCTTTGATTCCTGTGGAGGCTTGTTAGGGAGTGAGATAAATCTTACTTGAGAGTAAATTTTACTCATTTGAAGAGTTTAATAATGATTGAACGAAGAAAATCAGGAATACATTGTCTTATACCCTGTCATAGCCAGTATTGGCCTTAACAAAACAGAGCAAGGAGATATGTCATTGTTGGAAGGTCTAGTGGTCCTAACAAATAAGTGTAAAGGTTTGTAGAAGGTCTAAGAAGGTGTGACATAGGCGTAAAGAGGAAATCAATAGGGATTTGCAATTGAAAAACAAGAATCTCATACAAAATTGCATTGAAGAACAAACTGAAGAGTAAGAGGCCAAAAGGAGTTGGTGTAAGGTTGTTTCAAGGAGTCTAAGGGGGATTAGAGGCAAGTACTCAGGTGAAAACAAGTGGAATTACCAAAAAGTTTTAAAAACTCAGTCCTATTCCAAGAAGTGACCTCATTAGTCTTTATGGATGGTGAGTTAAGGGGATTAGGTTTGCAATTAGCTCATGAAACTTAGTGGAGGGCACGAATGGAGTAAAGGGTACTTGAATTGGTGTTTAGTTTCTTGAAAAGTGGTGTAAAGTGTTTTCAACAAGAGGATTTGCATTAAGACAGACCTAATTGGAAGCAAACTTGAAGATTGAAGGGGTTATACTAAATTTCAGGGTGTAGGTCTTTGATATGAGCTGTAAGAGCCTAAAGGGTATCTAAAAATATGCTTGGTTTAGTTTGGAACCTTAGGAGTATTTATGAGTTACTTGATTTGCATGATTTTAGGGCTGCAAGAGCACTTAAGAAGGCTTACGAAGGATATTGAGGTGAAATAGCGTCTTGAAACTTGTGAATGCTCTAATCGAGTTTATTGAGTGTTTCTAAACAGGTTGAAGGTGATCAAGTCTCAGTGACAGGTTTGAGTTGAAATTCGGCATTTTGATGGTTTTTGGAAGCATTTAAGGTATTGAGTTCTTAAGCAAAATTGGCTTGTTGGATGAAATTGCACTTATAACTAACAGAGTTTGTGCATTGTGAAGGTGCCCATCTGTTTCATTGTCAATTAGGTGGTATCAGAGCAGGTTTGCTCTTGACAACAAGAAAAAGAAAGTTATTGAAGAAGTGAAGTGTGATAAAGAAGTAGTAAGCAAAGAAACCTTAGCCTAGAAGGTTTAAAGAAGGTGGTAAGAAGAAAATAAGAAGATGCCCAAGGTGAAACAAACTTGGAGGGTAAAGAGAAGATAAAACAAGCACCAAAAGACCAGGTAGGCCTAGGGTGAGGTGTTGAGAAGAGGCAAGGTGGAAGAGACCTGCTTTTGAAAGAAGAAAAGAGTGAGTTAAAAGAAGAAAGTGAAAATGAGAGGTTTCATGTTAGATGGCTACTACAACAAGATGAATGAGAGTGAAAGAAAGGTGAGAATGACTCATGAAGAGATGATAGCAGAGATAAAAGAAATAGAAGAAGATTTGAAATGGATACTAGAAAGAAGAAAAGAGGAAAACCAAGTTTTTGGGTAGAATATGAAGAAAAGAGTGCAAAAGCCTATAGAATGGCTTGTAGAAAGAAGAAGGAAGCAAATGATTGCTTGGAAAAGAGAGGAAAGAAGAAAACAAAGAAATATAGAGGTCAATATTTGTTATCCTGAAGTGGGAGTGATGCTTGGTGAAGAAGAAAGTTTGTAGACCCATTGTTATGGCCCATGGGTGGTCTAGGTTTGTTGGCTAAGCTTGGATGGGCTCTCACCTCAAAGGCTCGGGAAGCCTGGGTTCAGACCCTCTCTGACAAATATCTTCCTAACAATAGATCCTTCATCTCCAATGCTCTCCTTCCTAGGGGCTTGGTGATTTGCGAACTCTATTGCCAGCTGTAAGGATCTTCTAGTCAAAGATTCAAAATGGAATCTTGGTAACGGGGCTATCATTGACTTCTGGAAAGACTGCTGGATTGTGGACCATCCCTTGGCTAGTGATCCTGCTTGGGATCCCATCAAATTTCATTTGGTCCGCCAGCAAGGGAATCTTGTGGAAGGCTATGTAGACAGATTTATCTCTCCCCCTGAGTGGTCCTTGCAGAGCTGACAGGACTGTGATGAAACTCAGACTTGCCTTTTGAATTCATTGAGAGGTCTGCTTTCAAACCAATTCATAAGTTTTTATGTCAGAAAACAATGAGATCATTTGGTCAGGGACCACCTTGGACAGATTTTCGGTAAGTTCAGCTTACAGATCTTTATCCTTGCCTATGGTGGGCCCCTCTCTGAATCTAATATGGCCGCCTCATCTTATTCCGAAAATTGGTATGTTTGCTTGGCTTGTTATGAGGGATGCCATTCGCATGGGTGAAAATCTTCAGAGACGTGGTTTCTCTATGCCTAGCAGATGCAACTTATGTCAAAAGGCCTTTGAAAGCTCTTTCAATTTGTTCCTTCAATGCTCCTCCAATCAGATATGGGACCTTCTCCTTGGTAAATTTGGGGTTTGTTGGACTTTTCCCAGGTCTATTCAAGATGCCCTCATCCAATGGTCTTCCCCTTTTTTGAATCAAGGCCTCTCCCTTTCTTGGAAGACCTTTCTTCCTTGTGTATTATGGGGTATTTGGAAAGAACAGAATAGAAGAATATTCAAGAACAGAATCTGCCGATGCCTTTGATGTGTTCAGACTCATTACTTTTAGTCTACAAAAGATCATTAACAACTCCTTCTAGCCTAAGTACAGAAAGAAGGTTGCTCTGGGTGATAGCACTAATTGGAAATCTGATCTGTTCACTTTGACTGTAAACCCCTCTGCTTCTGTCAGAGCCTCCACCTTCTGGAACCCTCCCAGCCAAAATTGGTTGAAGTTTGATGTAGATGGGGCTTCGAAAGGGGAACCCAAGCCCTTTAGGTTGTGGTGGCTCTCTCAGAGATGCCTCTGGTAACCTTATTGTTGATGGTGCCTTCAATGTGGGGGATTGGAAATAAACATAAGGCTGAAGCTCTTGCAATCCTCAAAGGTATAGACTTGGCTAGGAATTTTTCTACTAGCTCCCTCATCATTGAAAGTGACTCCTTGAACAGTCATAAACATTCTGATCGATAATAAGGACCATGCCTGGTCTATACAAGGTATTATTATCAATGATATTGGATCTCTAAAAGATGTGTTCAAGGAGATCAAATTTCAACACATACACCACGAAGGCAACAAGCTGGCAGGTCTGCTTGCCAATTTAGGAGTTAACGTTATGTATACCAGCCTATGGTTCGACAAATATCCAGATGAGCTTTTGAAGATTACTACTTCTGATGTTGCACACCTTAAAGATAAATGAAGCAAGTTTGGTGTCTTGGTTTAGATGTAGCTACAGATATGGCTGCATCCTTCCTCAACGTTGCATCTCTTATTCTGGCTACATCCCCTCTCAATGCTTCATCAGCAGGCTTGGTTACTCTCCCTGATGCATCCTTCTGGGCAGTCCTCTTTGTTGCATCCTTCCTGGTGATGCCATTGTGACAAGTTGTCCTACTGCCAGTTTTTACTATGATAGGTCCTTTCCCATGTGCGAAGATCGCACATTCTCTGGGCCTTTAATGAATAATTGCGATGGTAAGATTGTCTTTGCAAGTTGTCTTTTCCACTCTTGGATAGCCGCGTGTGCGAGAGTGGGCTCGTACTACTTATTTCCTTCGTGCGCCAGTTTTTCCAAAAATACAAGCACTGTTGTTTACATTTTTAATTCTTCCACCATGGGCGGAGATATTCAAAGAATTGAGCCTGACAACTGTAACGAGGCCTCGTCAGATGCCGAAGTCTAGAACATCCTCAAGGAAGGTGGCGTCACTACCTCCATGGAGAGATTGAAAGGTCATTCGGCTATGGTGACCAATTGTATTCTGGCATCATGAAATACTGGCAAAGTTAGAGTGGGTGACACCAAGTTTACAATATCTATAAATTCCATTGCAAATGCCACTGGTCAGACTCATTCGGGGGCTGATTTTGTTAAGAAACCTCTTGTTGTCGAAATTGATGGTTCTTTAGGAGAAGATGAAGTTAAGGGCAAAAGTATATCCAAATACGAGTCGGGATTTGAGACTCTCTCGCTTCAGTCTTCTAGGGACAAGGTTGCCAAACAGGTCATTCAATTCTTCACAGTAAACGGGCAATTCAAAGTGCTACATGGCATTCACTTCTTCCTGTTATCTCACTTCCGCCATGCAGAAAGGTAAATTTTGCTAAGAAATTGTTCAATTTTGTTTATGTTTCCATTAACACTTCTAGGAAAGGGGTCAGTCCAGTCTTACACCAAGGGCTTCTTTAACTTCTCTTCGACAGCTCCTGTGTTGGCCATTCTCCGCTATCCCGTGCATGTCTCCTGGGGCAAACGCAAATCTCTATCCTCTGCTTCTCCTCTTGTGCATGCCGCCACTTCCTCCTACTCCCCCCTAATTGATGCTTCTTGTCTCCCCATCTCTTCTCCTTCATCTTGCTCCCCTGCCCACCAGGCTCACCCTGTTGTTACCCCTTCGTCCTCGAGCCTTGATTTTCGTACTCAAAGGCATCGACTCAGACTCACTCACTATGACTCTGACGACTCGTTGGAATTCGTTTCTCCTCCCCACCCTCCTCCTCATCCGCATAGACAGAACTTTTCTTCCCTTCATACTTTTGAGAAAATTTATTCCTACTCCTATTGGCCAACTCAGCGTCCATCATTGCCTTCTAAATTTCCTTCAACTGTTGTAATAACCATTACATATATGCATTCACAAATATAGACTTGGAGCAGTCACAAGCTAAAGTTGGAGATATACTCAAAAAACACTTAGCCTGGCTCAAAACAATATGAATCAGCAATAGACGAACATTTTGATCTTTGTAAAAGAACATTTTTGAGCAATTCTTCTATTTGGCTCAATGTAACCATTTCGTTCTCAGGAGTATTCAAAGAACATTGACTGGATTCATCAAAAAACATGATTTAGTCTATAGGCAAGTTTGAATAATTGACCTTCTCCTTAATTTACACTGAATGGAAAAATAAAAAATTTCTCCCAAAGCAAGTACTGAAATTGTGGAACACTAACTCCATAAAAAGGTCATCCAACTTAAGGATAAAAACCTTGTGAAAACAAGTCAAAATCGTAAAAGTGCAGCCAATCTTGAGAGAACCAATCTCCAAAACAAGCCAAGGTAAAATCAATACCCAATATTATTCACAAAGAAAAAACTAGAGAATAAATAACCCTAAGGTGGGAAGGTATTATTGGACTGCATGTTGTCCCTTTACTAGAAAAACATCTACTTTTGATGAGTATGCAGCGGCCTAACAAAGGCTGACTGCCAAATAATGGCTACACTCTATGACCAACTTACTGCACAATGCCAGACCTGCCAAACGATTCTTACGACGTCACCCTTAACTATAATTCCCGCAGTAATTGGGAATGCCAGCCTTTCATAAGAAAGATAAGCTGATACAAAACCTTAAACTTACCATCATTATTTAATTATACAATCAAAATAAGTTTATCACACTATTAAAGCAGATCAGACATTTCCACAAAACCATTGACCAGTTTGTAAAGCATTTTAAGTAGAAAATCTTCAAAGAAAAATAGTTGATAAACTATAAAACATAGAATAATAGAAACAACCTAAAGCTACTGCGGTAAGACTACAAGCCTACCTCTGGGGATGAGAAGCGTTTTCTGAAAGCATCTTTCTAATCTGCAAATCCAAGTATCATCAACAGTCATATTAAAAAGTGGTTTTCTAACTTCAAGATTCACGCAATCCGATACTTTTCTCATTATTAATAGCAGTACAATTGACTAGCAATCAATTCTAAGACAAATTTGAATTCTTACATGACATCACCTTAAGGTCTTGCATTGCCAGTCTGGTCCTCTCTCTTATTAGGGCAATGGTTTCTGTATTGAAACGAAAGCCATTCAGAAAAAGAACCGTGTAAAATTAAAATATTTGTGTATACCCACACAATCCAGAAATTAGCAAACAATACTTGTTTCAAAAACAATCAAAATGATTTCTGACACAATAGAACAAAAAAGAATCCTCGGCGAAGTAAATCAGAAACAAATTTCACAGCATAGGCCTTGAAGTGACAAAGCTACCAGTAAGTGTAACCAAGCTCAATCTACAAAATTCTGAAACCAAGATGATTCACATTGAATTTTACCTGGACTGTGCTTTTTGCCTTTGTTCCATGGTACATTTCCTTTGTTTGACTTACTGATTTTCATTTTCCTTTCATTGTTTTTATTTTCTCTTTCTTTTAAATCGTCTACAGAAACATGACTTGGTATGCTCCGTAATTCATTGTTAGAATTTATCTTTTCTTGCAAATCAGGAAATGCCTTATCCAGCTGCGAAATTGTTGCAGCAGCCTTTACCACAAAGGGTCTTGGCATCATTGAATGCCCAGATCTGGAAGCTCCTTGGCCTGAAAGTTGCAATCCAGTATTCCATCCTGAAGATAATTTCTCCTTTCTTAGGTACACAAAATTTGGTAAGTTTCTGCCATGCGACAAGGGACACAAGCACTTCACAACCACGCAAGTCCGGACGGATGATTTCAAGGCGATAGTATCTGCTCAGTAAATTTCACAGCTATAATGAGCCAGACCATACAAAATATGTAAGGAACTACATATATCAAAAAATACTGAAAACAGAATAAATAACATAAGAAAGGTTGTTAATAGGCAAATAAGTCAGAGATGATATATTATTAAAATGTGTAAGGAATTACATACTGAGAAAATAGTGAATGTAATGAATTAAAGATACAACTATGAACTTTAACTTTAAGGAATTGCATATTCAGAAAAATACAGAAAAGTTATGAATAGATGATAGGTCATATATAATGAAATATGTAAAGAATTACGTTCTCCCAAAAAATAAAAAAAATAAAATAAGAAAGGTTCTGAAGAGGTGATTAAGTTGCATAATGAAGTACTTAAGCAATTACATATTCAGAATATACAAAAAATAGGATAAATAGAACTCGGAAGATTGCAAATACAGTGATTACATGATAGGTTTAAATGTGGCTCAGGATTTCATATCGGGTAGGTTTCATAGTCAGTAGACAATTTCTCAGTTCCAACATCAGCCCCTGTTGTAGCTGCTACTGCTGTTTTCTTGATCTAGCCTATTGGTCAAGGAAGCTAATAACCAAAGGAAATCGAATTGGTTGTGTTTAAATTTAGTATGGCAGTCATAGCAACGGTAAGAGGTAAGACTCACGCGCGAGGAACATATGTCAGGTTATATACATGTGAGGGTTAAATACAATAAGCTACAACCCTACATAGACACAACAATTCATTGTAGCAAAGAGGCTAACTAGGTGTATAACAACTACCCTATTTAGGTACATAACTCATAGTTATGAAACTCTGTGAGTAAGCCATATCCAGTGTTGTGCGGAGATGAGTCCCCTAGATTTTGGTGATGAATTTTTTTGCCGTCATGGAAACCCTGACCCTCCACACCAGTTCCTCCCAAGCCCGAGACTTTGGTAACTGTGACCGTATCCCTACACACAGGCACACCAACTCTTTTTAGCAAAACGTCAAACTAGGTACATAACAACTACCAAAATCGTAACTACCAGCTTAATTATGTATTTAACTCATCGTTATGAAACTCTGAATCCCAGCAGAACTCGCAGAGTCCCAAGCCAAGTGAGCCCTAATGAGCCCAGTTGACTCGACTAGAAAGACTTGACATTCAAAATAAAACATACCGGAAAACACATAAAGCTGCAAAGCAATCCCTCCCTCCATTATAGCATTTTAATTTTGTTTTGCAGCACCCACAAGAGTTAAACACGATTTTCTGAATGGAGGACTGATTTTTGGCGATATGGCCACTTTTGGGTGATTTTGGGTGAGTTTTTGGCCGTTTAATTTGCCAGAGTTTTTGCCAATTTGTTTTAGCTGAGCCTGAGTAGGAGCCTAGTCCAAGTTTCACTATTATATTTATAACAACTCCCCAAACAAAAAAATCCCAGGTAGTGCTCTAGTGCATGCACTAATGCCACTTGGGGCCTATGCCACTTTTTCTACATAAGGTTTACAAGGGATTTGAATAGAAGCTACCCAATCCCACTGCTATATAATTAATCCATCTAAAATGCAATACGAAATTCTTTCTCGACCACTCTCTCAAATTCTTGGGTATTTAGAGCTATCTTCTATGTTAATGTTGAACTAAGTAACAGGCAGATTTGATTGCAACTGCAAGTCGAGATCATAAATGCCATGAATGAAGAAACAATAGAAGGGGGAAAACAATGGGTCACCTGATGAAGGCATGAGGTGATTGAAGCAATCAAAAAACCACAGCTCCGTCCACTGCCTCATTCAATTTTTGGCCGTTCTGCATGTTTATTTTGAAGCACCCAACTGAATTTTTTTCTCCTTCTGCGGTATAGAAATTTGTAATAGAAATAATATGGTCTGTCTGATGCGGAAGCCAGCAAAATAAGGAGATATGAAGTCTTGAATTTTATGTGTTGCAGAGCCACACGAGTCTGGGGCAAGAGATAAGTCGATAAAAACATCCAAAAACACTTGTACCCGGGCTAACGTTAGATTAACAACTTTTATGTTCCTTTGAATAATAATAAAAGCTTTATTTTATTCTCTTCTTTTAAAAAAAAGTATACAAGGGATTTAACTCGCACTCGCCCTCGCCCTCGCCCTCGCCCTAGGCGGAACATTAGAGTGTTTATCTATTACGACACAAATTATCAAAATGAAACTAAGTATATTCATAAAGTAGTTGTGATTAATAGCAAAAAGAAGAAACAACCCTAAATTGCTAAATTGCTAGATACAAAAGAGCAAACACCTTCAATTAAAAAAGAGAATGAATCAAAGGGCTTTTGGTTCATTAGTGAAGTTGATTGGCTCTGATAAAGCCCACCAAGGATCAAGTCTTGTTGAGTGCAAGGCCTGGAGATACCCAACCCAGAGAGTCAAAACGGTTAAGGCCAGGATCATGCCCTGGGTGACTTTATCGACGTGGAAGCAAATTATTTGTAGTTGCTTAGGCTGAAGGTGCTCATCTAGTTTAGTTGTACGCTTACTCGTAATTGTAAATATAATATATACTTCCTCTGAAATATGAGCAGAGATGTCGACAATCTATGTAATCTAGTGCCCAATGAGTGCACTACTCATCAAGAGAGAGAGAGAGAGAGAATGAAAAAAGTCTTACAAAGTGCATGTTTATGGAAGTTAAACAAACACTAACCTTACAGTCAGAGGGGGATTAAGGCCTAGGCAAATTAGGCAAGTGCCTAGGGCACCAATATTTAGGGGGGGTGTTAATTTATTTTATTTTACTATGGTGTTTATGAAGAGTTGATCATTATATTAACCATATAAGCTATTAGTAGTTAGTGGCCAACCTTACATACCAATTCAATTCATTTCATTCAAAATAAAATAAAATTTACAAAATTATATTAAGAGTATGATATTTAGGAGGCCTCAAATATTTATGCAAGTACCTTTGTTGCATGATTCCTAAATTATTATTGGAACTGCACATTATATTAATAAAATATATGATAGAGTTATAAAAGTAGGGGCGAATGGATAACTCACAGTCCCAAAAAAAAGCCACGAAGGCACCATGAAACACCCCAAGGGAAAGCAAAAACAAATGCCATGAGGGAAAATATTAGCACCACCTTAAAACATCAAACCATAAAACATTAAGCACATGTCACCGCACTTCAAGAGGAGGAGGATCATCCCAAGGAGGGATGTAAACTCCACTGGAAGGCTTCAACCGATGAGAGGATCAACCATTCATCCATCCTGATCGGGGCATTTGAATTTATAGAGGCACCATAATTCCCAAACTAGGGGTAGGAGAGCCAGTAAATGCCCATGAGCTCCATGAGGAGGAGAGGCCCATCGTGGAGAACTAGCCACTTCCTTCCCCTATGGAGGAGGACTCCAGCTTGGCCTTGAGAGGACAAAGCTAAAGGGCGACCCCGAGGAGAGGAGGAGTGATGGCTGCGAGAGTAGATTCTATGATGAAAACCTTGTGGAGGTGGTTGTCGTGGGGGTGATGGCCGAGGTGGCAGTAACAAAGATTCAGGAGGGACCCGAATCATCATGCATGGAGCACTCCCCCATTGAGAAAGCAATTCCTGCAGGTGGGAAAACTCCAGAGTAACTTTTTCAGCTTGAGCTTGAATATGTATGCACACAACAGAAAAAATAGCCACTTTATCATTAGTGGAAAATAAAGCAACAAAATGATCATTCTAGAAGATAACAACATTACGAGCTTTCTGAAATTTGAAAGAGAATACATGTTCTGAAAAAATGCCAAAGAGAGTCAATATAGGGCAGTAAAGAACTAAAATCCCCAAATAACACCACCCGCCAATGAAAGAAATCAGGGTGGTAGGGTTGAAACAAAGTATGAATCCAAGACCAAGCAGCTTGAGCACACACAAGACCAAAAATAGATGTTTAAAAGATCCAGGCCGAGAACAGAAAGGGCATTTAGGATTATGAATGTCAATGTGACTGAGTTCGTTCACTTAAAGGAAGACCCTAATAAATTAGACACCATAAAAAATGGTTAACTTTAGGTTCCAACAGAGAGTTCCAGGCACGGGAAAGACGTCGAAGCCAAGTAGTCGGGGCAAATTGAAGCCCCCAATGAGCATTGAGCTTGGAAATGGCAGGTGAAATAGGACTCAAAAGCTAGTAAATAACTCCTACATTATAGTGAAAAAAAAGTAATATTATGATTCCACTGCCAATCCCACCACCAAACATCTGGAGGTTTAAGACCCAACATGTGAAGCATGACATCCAACATCAAATCTTGAATTATATGGATAGACAGAAGGTCTGAATTGGAAAGATTGAATTTCATCTTGAGCTCAGGCCAGGGAATCCAGTCTCTGCGAGAAACCAAATCTTGAATGGTGTGAATTCCTTTCCGAGATAAATAGAGATATTTGATGCTTGGAGTTTCAGCAAGCGAGATTGTATCCTCCATGATAATGGGAGACCACCAGATATTCTAGGAGTTGAAAGAAATCCCGGTGTGAAATCCATCTCCAATCCATCGCAGCAAAGGCTTCACAGCTTCAAAATCCTTCCATATATTCTTGGCGATGAACGTGTCAGTAATCTTAATAAGCTCCTTAGTGATAATTAAGGTATGTAACCTACATTATTCCAACATTTTTTACCATAAGGAGAACATGAGGCAATGCAATGCGAAGCAAAATTTTCTAAGCTTGATTACCTGAAAGGTAACTCACCACCCATTTATAACATAAAGCAATTCTTTGCTTGTAAATTCAATAATGTCCATACCACCTTGATCATGGGAAGATAAGAAACATCCCAAGCGACCCGATGAAATCCCCCAGAACCAGAGCTTTTAGACCAATGGTAATCCTAGCAATTTAGTAGTTTGGCGAAGGAATCCCAAGAGGGGCACCAACAAGCAAATAATACACATGGGTGGCCACAAGAATCTTGGTGCACACCTAAAATTTTCTAGCTAAAGAGAGAGATTTAGACACCCACCGAGAGACTTTATGCTCAACTCTATCAATCACATATTTCCATAAGGTAGAAGAATCACTATCAAAGGCAAAGGGAATGCCCAAAAATTTAAATTGTTCTCCGCATGCCAATCCACTTCCAAGGGTAAGCTTTTAACCAATCAAGCATAGGCCAACTACTTTGCCAATAGCCCAAGGTTTTAGCCATCTGAATGTTGGATCCTGAAGCAAGACAAAAGATGTCAAGACATTGAAAAACTTCAACAAAATTCTGCTCATTTTCCGCAAGAGTGAGAAAATAATCATCAGCGAAGTGACCATTAATGAGTTGAGTAGAGTGATCTGATAAAAAATGATGCCATGAAATGCACCTTGATCAGTACACTTAGCAATAAGATACCCGAGAGCATTGGATACTAAGACAAACAGAGTAGGCACAAGAGGGCACCCCTATCTGATAGAGCGAAAGAGGCCAATCATAGAGGACTATTGGCCATTGATAGTGAGGCAAACAAGACGCATTGGAAAACAACATTTGGACAACTGAAGTAAAAAAATCACCAAAGCCTAACAGCCTTGAGCATGGCCAAAATAAAATGCCACTCGATACGATCATATGCCTTCTCGAAGTCAATTTTAAGAAATAAGGGTCATTAAAGAGACATCCAAGCCCATTCCATTCCTTCCTAGACTGCAATAATATTATCCATAATGTAGCGCCCTTTGACAAACCTCGTCTACTTGTGGTCAAATAATCTTAGGTAACAGATCAACAATGTGAAGAGCAAGGGCCTTGGCAAGAATTTTATAAGAAACATTCAGAAGCGTGATAGGCCACCAACTAGTAATCAGTTCAGGATTTCCAGCTTTAGGGATGAACTTGATGTTGCCTTGATTGATGAAGCTCCCTAATGAATTGGATTGGAGGGCTTCATTGTACATACGAAGCAGATCGGGACCAACAAAAGACCAATTAGCTTTGAAGAATTCACAAGGAAATCCATCCAGCCCAGGAGATTTATCATCGACTAAGCACATAAGAGAAGCATGTAGCTCATCCAAAGTAAGAGGGGCATTGCATCGAGTGTGATCATCAGGAGAAATTTTGACAGGAACCACCTCAATACATTGTTGCATGGAAGTCACTCACTCATTGGTAAACTCTTATGCTTGGAAAACTAACTAATAATGTTCCATAAAAGTGTTAGTAATCTCAAGCATATCCATGAGCTAAATCTGAGCAACCTGAATAACTTTAATCTATTCACGAGCATGCTTGACACAGAGGGATTTGAAAAACTTACTTGGATGCTTTGTCTCCCACCTTGAGCTAATGTGGCCTTGACCAGATTTGGGCTCCATGGGTTGAGTGAGATTCCATGAGCTTGAGCCTATGCCGAATGTTGGCAGCCTGCAACTGAAGAGGGGTATCGAAAGG
Organism: Taxus chinensis; assembly: GCA_019776745.2. Classification (NCBI taxonomy): domain Eukaryota; kingdom Viridiplantae; phylum Streptophyta; class Pinopsida; order Cupressales; family Taxaceae; genus Taxus; species Taxus chinensis. The sequence goes on along the minus strand of CM034148.1, from coordinate 837,814,103 downwards.
ATTGGATTCAAGGAGAATAGAAACCCGACAGAAATTCTTTCTGCATAGTCAAGTCTGTGAGCTTGCAAACCCGAGAAATGTGTTTTCCAAATTGGCGGAGGAATCGGGTGGTGCACTTGATCGCCGCCTCCCACCACTCTATCCAGCTGGCAGCAAAAGGTGGACATGACGCCATATTCCATACTTTAGTAATAAGAGGGACCACCCCCAAGTGACTCAGCAAGGAAACATTAAGAAATAATTGATTAGATGGGACTTTGAAAGGGGCCCCGAGCCAGATAATCTTGAAAGAGATCAAACGATGATTTGATAAAAGAACATCAGACCACACCATGACAGGGGAGAGGCCTTGCATGTCAAAATCAAAGATATGTTATTGAGAGAGAAGTACACGATCTAGCCCTTTGAAAACCTGATCAGATCCTTCTTGAAGATTGGTTCAAGTATACCAAGCTTGAGACTTAAATTCCTGCCGCCACCAGAGCAGAGGATCGGAAAGCCCCCAACGAATTTTAAAGTAATACCAAGTGGCATGCTCGCTGACACACCAATGCATAGGGAGGGCACCAAGTTTGTCAACAGGATGTTCAATCATATTAAAGTCACCACAAACCAACCAATAGGCAAGAGGCAAGTTATCACCTAACCATTTCCATAATGTCATTCTTTCCATGCCATCATTAGAAGCATAAACATTTAAGAATACCAAAAGAAAGATCATTAATATCCATAATCACCCACATGACCTGATTTGAAGGATCGTGGCCGAGGAGGTAATTAAGGCTAAAAATATCAAGGCAATGGAAATACTAGCACCACCCTTTCCATCAATATGCAAAGTATGAAAATGCAAAAAATCAGGAGCAAATACAAGTTAGCGTATTCTGAAGAAAAAAACCAAAGGTTTTAACTTCCTGTGAACAAATAATATCCAAGTTACTAAAATCACTTGATAAGCTAACCATAGAGAGTATTTGTGAGAGGGCTCTGTGAGACCCCGAACATTCCAAGAGATGAAATTCATGAAAAATCAGACATGTCAATCTCCCCTTGACCATCTGGAACACCATCCTCCAAGCCAAGAATTGTAAAATTATTAGCAAGTGGGATCTGGTTTGAATTAGAGAGCTCAACATGGATGGAGTGGTGTTTAGCCCTATTTTCTCCCTTGAATTGTGGGACACCTCCCAGGGTGGACCACATAAATGACACAGTGGTTAAGACGTTGAAGCTAAATTCCCATAATCCTCTATTTGCGAAGGAAAAACTTGGCTCTACGAGGGATATGAAGGAATGGAAAGATGAGGGGGAAGGACCTGGAACTCGACTTATCCTTGGATGGAAGAGGGGAAGGAGAAGGAACAAGGGTCACCACATAAGTGGATTTTACACCCGAAACCTTCTTATTCCCTGACTGCAAGTCCAACCATCAGTCGATAGATCCCCTTTGGGTTTTGACGCAATAGGCAGTGAAGCCATGGGTTTAGATCGAAGCTAGAAGAGGAAATTCATGAATGCGATGGTCCAGGGCTTGACAACAAAAGAAAGTGTTGGGGAGGTTGAAATAAACAACCTTCTTGAGAGAAACACAGGGACCCCACTTGAATATCTAAATGGTCCCATAGGTCTTTTGCAAGGTCAACCTTACACAAACCCATTTATTGGGTTGGGCGTAAAGAAATGATCTTGTTCGTGGCATATCACCTTGCCAATGGGTTTGAACAATCTCTAGAAGGAAAGACCAAAGATGAACGGGGAGTCCAGGAAGCTCAATCCAAATTGGAATTTTCGGTGAAACCTAGCTGGTAGGCTTAAAGTTAGGAATCCACTGAGGAAAACACCAAAAGTGTATTTCTTTAGTACCAACATGCAACCTTAAGAAGGAGGGCTTGGACCTGCGATGATTCACAAAATGAAAAGAGATAAAATACCTTTGTGAGATTGCGGATGCTTGACACTAGGATACCGTTGTCCTCCCAATGGTTTTTTATTTAGTTTTGTAGATATGACTAAGAGGGAATGTAACCACATAAATTTACAATAAGGCAATTATTTAAATACCATTTAACTACATGGTCTAAAAACTCACTAGAAATAATAACATCCGGGGATGATTCACAGTCCATATCTCATCGTAGACCTTAGGCACAAATTTCTGAGCACGCTTGGGAGCTATTTCTAACACTAGTTGTAATAATTGTTGCAATAAATGGAGAGGCAACCATTTATAGACTACTCACCACCTTAAATGAAGGGAAAAGAATGAATAAAACTATGGTAGGACTGTTAAGAATACCCTAGTATTATTAAGGTTGCACAATATAAACAAAGGGAGTAATACAAGCAAACACATGAAACCCTAGCAGAGCCGAAGTTCATGAGACTAACATGATTCCTAAATTTAATTCATGATTCCTAAATTTTCATACTTTGTATTGTTTTGAAGTCTTGGAATTTTTTTGGGAGGAGAGATTAAGAAAGGTGAACATGTAAAGAACCTCGGAAAAAATAGTTGGGAAATACATGAAACAAGGATGATTATGATAGACTATATGCTAGAGAATTAACTACAAAAATAATATTAGCAAGTTATTCTTGGATGGTAGAGGCATAACATATCAAGTAATATGACATTTGGTCATGGTTAATTATTTTTTTATGAAAAAGATCTTATATTATATTAATTCAATATTATACAAGATAACTTTCAACAAAAAAGTCAGGCGGTATGAGAGCATGCCCCAAAACCACAAACAAAGTTAGGTCGAGCCTAGGAGAACAAGAAACAAACTAGGCCGAGCCTAGGAGAACACAAAAGCTAGGCAGCGTCTAGAAGCATACAAAAAACCATGTCAAGTTGCAGTAACAAACATGCCTGAAGCAGGCAGATCATGATCATCTGGCCAGCTTGAGCTAGGTAAATCCTTGTCAGCATCCAGGAGATCCCAACCAGTAGGATTTTCTTCTTCTAGGTCTACCTCTCCATGAGTGGGGATGGCGAAGCTGAGATGAGGAAATTTGTCGGAAGAAGGTGGCGGCGGAAGATTTCATCCATCGGTAGTGTGTTGAGCGACTAGCAGTAGGACAACCCCACCCGATCTGACGAGCCCGTGACCCCCAACCCTGCTGGCGAGCTGGCGAAGGACTCATGTGTTGGTGAGGGCGTGGCGACCCCTAGCCACGCCAACGAGCTGGAGAGTAAATTCTTTGGTGAAGAGGGTCTCGTGGAAGGCCAAACCTTGCTAAAAGCATGTCTTTGCGAATGGGTACGCCGACCAACACGACCAGGAGGCGGGGAGTGCCTAGTAGGACATGGTGGCACACGAGCAATGTTACAAGGGGCTTCCCCCCAGTGGCACAACAGGGTCTGGCGGTGGTCCACCTCCAACGTGACTTTGTTTGCCTGGACTTGTATTTGCAGCAACACATTCGATATCACCATATATTTTTTATAAACGGAAAAATATTGATCAATGACATAATTAGCAAAGAAAAAAGCATTTCTTTCTTTCCATATCCAAAAAAGAAGTTCCCCTCTGAAAACATGCCAAATCTGGGTGATCATAGGCAGAAGCTTGGGATTGTCTCCCAAAAGGATATGTTGCCAGGTAAAAACAATGTGGTCTTAGCGGAAAGAAAAATGAATGAATCCCGTTCCAGGCAAGCTGAGCTTTGGGACAAAACCAGAAAAGATGCAAAATAGATTCCAAATGGACGTAAAATGGGCATTGGGGAGTCGGAACTCCAATTTGAACAAGACGAGCTCTGATAGGGAGACCTTGGTGTAAAATGCACTAGAGGAAGTGGGCAATCTTGGGCTCCGCAAAGATAGTCCAAACAGATGTCAAATCGCTTACTCCAGGTGGACAGTGGAATGAATTCCCCATCACGTGTTGAATTTATCCACCATGGGTAGATGAGGTGAAAGCCAACTGTAGCCTTTATTTGCTGAGTAATTACGAAATGGAGTATCCGCATACCATTTCCAATCTGTCCACCAAGGGCGAGAGGAATGCACAATAATTTTGTGTAGCATGTGGTCAGGGACCGAGATGATCACAACATTATAAGTATTCTGGTCCTGGTTGGAGAGCCGAAAGTGAGTTTTAATTTCCGGCCAAGGGAGCCAAGATTGCGCATGTTTGCAAAATAAGTATTCAATGGTGTGAATTCCGCATTTAAAAAATTTAGTGCGGAGATTCTCAAAGCTTTTTCCAAACACTTATCCTGCGCTTGAAATATTCGGTGACCACCAGATGGATTGATGATTAACAGAAAGCCCATTACGAAAGTCATCACCTTTCCATAGGAGCCAGAGTTTGATGCATTCCCATGCTTTCCAAATGATTTTAAGCACCAAAAGTGCCAATTACTTTGACAAGCACCGGGGTTATGAGCAGATTGATAAACCCCAATCCTTTCCATGCAGGGTGGCCATAAGGTGAGCCTTCTTCAATACTCATGTCGTATGAGAACTTTCCAAGCTTCTTGGCCAGTGATACTTCTAACAATCCATTTCGTGTAAAGTGCCCACCCTTGATGTTGAATTTCAATAAGGCCAAGCCCCCCGGAATTGCTGGGAAGGCAACATATCTCACAAGCCATACGATGAAATCCTCTTCCTAGTAACGGTGTTAGCCCATAAAAAATCTTTGAGAAGCTTTTCCATCCTCTGAATAGAGGCTTTGGAAGGAACCCAACATGATGAATAGTACACGTGTGTGGCCGCAAGAACTTTGGAACAAATTTGGAATTTCCCAGCTAATGATAAAGGTTTGGTAAGCCAATACTCCAGTTTTTTGGCCACCCGTTGAATAACATATTGCCATAGCTTGGCCGGGGTGGCTTAAAAAGCAAAAGGATTACCCAAGAACTTAAAAATTTCACCATGAGCGGAAACCTTCCATTTAAAAGTGGCGAGCCAATCAGGCGCAGGAAGAAAGGATTTCTGATAGCATTGGGTTTTTTGCCATTGAATAGAGGAGTCAACTGCTAAGCAAAAAGTATCCAAGCATTACATGGGGCATTGTGAATGTTGGTTTCATCTTCAATGAGCGTAAGAAAGGAATCATCTGCAAAATGACCATTTAGCAATTGAGAATTAGGCGCAGAAGGTAACGAGATTCCCCTAACAAGCCCCTGAGATTTGGCGTGGGCCAGTAACTATCCAAATCCTTCATACATTGCTAGCACATGTTCAAGAGCCAAAGGGCAGCCTTGGCGAATCAGAGCCTGAAAAATCCCAAAGGGTTCTGAGATGATGCCATTGATAGTGAGTTGAGCAGAGGCATATGCAAAAAGCATACTAACAGATTGAATAAAATTGGGGCCAAATCCAAGGGATTGAAGCATGGAAAGAATCAACGGCCACATTCAATATGATCATAGGCTTTCTCAAAATCAACCTTTTATGAACATGGCAGACTGATTGGATCGGTGAGGCCATTTCCTTGATGCCCTCCCAAACAATAATGATGTTATCCGTGATGTATCGTCCTTGTATGAATCTTTTTTGTTCTGGCTCGAATAACATCTAGGAGGATAATGCGAAGCTGTACAACTTTTAGGATTTAGCAATGATTTTGTAGGAGACATTCAATAGGGTGATCGGCTTGCCAACATGTAGTTTGCTCTGGGTCTCATTGTTTAGGGATGAATTTGATGTTCTGCTTGTTGATTTGTGGTCCTAAAGATTGGTTTTGAAACCCCTCGAGATAAAATTAACAAAAGGTCGTGACCGACCAAATCCCAAAGGGTTTTGTAGAATTTGCAGGAGAATCCATCCATCGCATCCTGAAGCTTTATCATTGGCCATCTGCATGGTAGCATCATGGAGGTGATGAGGGAGCATAACTTGTGGAGACCGTAACTTTTGATTCAGACCGTTGGATCTTCTTGAAATTTATAGGGTGGTAGATATACATTAGTATTATGTTGGGGTCAACTTTTATTGCTAAAATTATGGCCATTTCGACACATTTTCGGGCCCAGATTCCTTCATCCAATGGCCTAAAATTGGCTGGAGTGAACGTTTTTTTTCACTTTTGACTGAGCAGAGTCTTAGAACTTTAATAACTTTTGTTGTGCTTGTTAGAATAAATCAAAAATTTGAGTGAGCCTTAATTTATGAAGGCATATTTGGCATGCAAATTTTGGGGCCCATCCGAGTTGTTTTACCAGTAGGTAATTTTTGGCATTTTAGGGTTTTTCTGGTTGAATTTAGGGTTTGCAAAGCCACACAACCAAAGCTTTGGCATTTTAGGGTTTTTAAAGTATACATGAAATAAAAGGTGGATGGTAATGATGTAAAAGATCAATATGGATTCCAGCCTGGATTCTAGAATGAGAATAAACCTAAAAAGGTTTGAAACTCCTGGTTTTTATTTGCAAAGTTTTTTATGTGTGTTTTGGAGGTATTTCAACCTCTTGCAACTGGATTCACATCAGGAGGTCCTCAATGGTGAGCATTTGGTTGCATATCACCTTCTAAGCCTCGAACAAATTACACGACACAACACCCAGACATTGATCAAGAGCATCTTGACGAGTTGCAGAAGGTTGTTGAGCTTGAAACACAAGCTTGTAGTGGCGCACAAAGGCTTGCAACATAAGTTGAGGATCGGTAACCTGAACATCACCTTCCATGATGGCCCAAATTTGCTGAGAAGGTTTATTAGCTCTGAGGGAAAGAAAAAAATATTTCAAGACTCAATCACCAATTTTGAGCCAGTGCATTCAAGCTCAAATCTACGCTCCTCTAATATTGTAATTGTAAGCAATTTGAATTTGTTGGAGAAGCTTTGTAACATGAAGTTGCAGAGTTTGAGAGAAGGGATCGCCTTGAAGTGCCACCACCGCTCGGCTAAGAGCTGAGGTGTTAGCGAAGTATGAGTGGCACCAATTTTTTTCCATTTATCTGCCATAGATTCTAAGGAATCTAGTTGTCTAAGTCATTACGTCCTCCCACCATTGAATCCAGCTAGCTATGCATAGGTGGATGGTAACGTTGGATAATGACTAGGCTGAGGAATTAAGTTCCACACATGCTTGATATGATTAACTGTGGGCACATGTTGCATCAAGGCAATATTAAGAAAGAATAGGCCTTTATGACAAAAAGTGTGTGTATCATGCCAATTGATACGAAATCGTATTGGAGAATGATCTGAAAGGACAAAGTCAGGCATGACTTCCACTGGTATGGGATAAATGCTATCAAACTAAAAATAATCTTGAGCTGACAACATAGCTCCGTTGAGCCGTTTAAGTACATCGATATTTCCCTCCTCGAAGATTGGACCAAGTATACCATGCTTCTGATGTGGGAAAGCGAGAGACGTCATGGTCATAAAACCCAAACTTATTACGCATAAAAAATCCATGCCTCCCTTTCGCCAGGTGTCCACCTCATTGACAATTGGCCACATTTATCAGTGGGTGACTCAACCATATTAAAATTTCCACTTATGACCCAATATGCATCAGGAGTTGAGTTGATAATCCACCGCCATAGATTGGCCCTTTCTGACCGCATCGTTAGAGGCGTAAATATTAATGAGGCAAAAAGGGCGACCGTCAACATTAAATAGGACCCATATGGCATGGTTGGTGGGGTCGATGCCATGGTCAATTAACAAGGGCCGCTATTTGGGTGTAAAAAGTGAAATTAAACCCCCACACTCTGCTTCATGATTACTATAGAAAGCCAAGCTGTCAGGCCAGATTGATTTACAAACCATCTATAACTGAAAACCAATAATTTTTACTTCCTACAAAAAATACATCCAAATTTGCAAATCTTTTCCAAATTTCACGAACAACGTATTTATGACAAGAGTATGTAAGACCTTGAACATTCCAAGATAGACAATTCATGGGAAACGATGGTCAAGAGCCATGTCACCATCCTCCAAGCCATCGAGGGCATCATATTGGTTTTGTAGGAATTGAGCAATATTATGCTGTAAAAAATCCTGCAACTCAATTTTTTTCCATTATATGTATTTGATGTTGTACTCCGCTTCGATTGAATCCATGTTGGGAGCTAGGCTATGGTCCCGAGAGATGCGAGAAGGGCTTCGGGGCCTTTTGGAGGGCCCTTATGAACAACTTGGCAAGAGTAGTGGCAAGGATTGTGGGATGGTAACATTGTAAATGGAATTTGTCTGGTCCATGAGAACCAAAGCCAATTGGGGTGTGCTAGAATATTTTGGCAACTAGATAGTTGATTTGGCAGCGACAGTTGGTTCTTTAGTAGCAACAATTGGATCTTTAGCGTGAGTGCTATGCGGTTGTTCCTTAATAGGTGGCTCCCGTTGGCCATTGGAACCAGGGACCTTAGATTGCTAGGCTTTGTTCTTGTTTCTCCGACCCTTAAAAACTTGCCAACCTTCCTCCTACTGGGGTTTGACTGGTTCGGGAGCTGCTTTGGCCACAAGGTGGTTGCGAGGGACATAAAGAGGACAATCTTTGATTTTATGATCAGAGGCCTGAAAATAGAAACAAGTGTTAGACAAGTTGATATACATGACCCATTGAGAATAGTGTTTGTCTCCCATCTGAATGTCTACAAATTCTTTTAGATCTTAAAAGAGATCCACTTCAACGCGGGTGAGCATGGTAAAACCTATCTGCTTTGAGGCATACCACTTAGCTAAGAGAAGCGACAATCTGTGATAAAAAAGGCACACATGGCAAAGGTAGGCCAAGGAATTCAAACCAGACGAGCACTTTAAGGGTGGTATATTCAGATACCACAAAATCCTTGTGCCATAGGGTTAAAACAAGTAGAGAGTTACGAACATACCAAGTGGCTTGCTTAGCCATAATATTGGGGGCATTGGCAGGATCAGAAAAGTGAAAAAGAAAAAAACCCTTGGTCATGTTTTGAACGCTTTCCAGTCTGACTCCATGGGGATTCCAGATTGTATTGACATAGGATTTGAGCATGCTTTTAGAGGGGATGTGACCCACAAAATATCCAATGAGACAAAACTACTCTAACCATTGACAAACAACATTAAATTCTGGAATAGGAAAAACCACATCAGGAGGAGAATCATTACCTCGTGGAATATTTTCAGAACGAACTTCCTAGGTCGTTTTGCCGGCGGTGTCATTGCTCAAAGCTCCACTATCTACAGCCACGGTTGTAACAACTAGGTTTGAAGATGGCGAGGTCATTTTATAGGGGATGCCCAAAGGGCAAGAAACCCTAGGAGAAACTATAGCAATAAATTCATGCAGAGCCCGAAAAGGTTGCGGTATGACAGTACAAGTAAAACCCTAATAAAGCCGATTCTCGTTTTTCACCAGAGTGTAGAGCGTTTTTTCTCTCTTACTTTCTTTTCACTTCGCCTGCTTCCATTTCAAAGATTTTTCTAGTTAATTATTTTGCCTACAATAGATTTTTTAAATTATAGAAGGTGTTAGGTCCAATATTACCTATGGCACTCAAAACCCTTAATTTGGCCCTGCCTATAGCATGTGTCACCTTCGTCATAGTTGGATTCTTTGTACTTCTTCAAACAATCACCATATTAACTTCTGGAAGGGCCTTGTTGTAATTCTTTCATGAAAACCCGTTTTAAAAGAGGAATATTGAATATAACGACATTATCCATGTCCATTGGATTGAATAAAGATTTGAAAAACTTGATTCTTAACTAACGTTTATGTCAAATAAAGGTGTGTCATTAGGAAGATCAATCAACCAAGGTGAGTTTGATATAGGGAAGTCCACCTCAATAGTCTTCCTGATCCTTATCTTATCACTGTCTGCTCTCTTAGGCAGAGGATTTGAATTGGGAGAGGGAATTTCCTACATGGGATTGTCACCCTATGAAATAGGGGAAGAAAAGGGACGCACACCTTGTTTACGACCGATAAAAACATTTCCCATCAACCTAGAAATAGGGGACACTTCACTATCTTTTTTGGGAGGAGGTAGGATTTAAAACAACATAATCAGGGATAAGCTTAACAAAGGACAAATTTTACAAAACAAGAGCAATATTATCAATTTTACCATATATGGTCTTGAACATGGCAACAAACTCACCTATAAGCATATTCAAAACTGCCTTTGCATTCTCTTTTCATTGGTTTTGGATGGAGAGAAAAAATAAAATTCTTTATTAGATCATCTGAGCCCTTACCTCAAATTTTATTATTAAATTATGAACACAACTCCATTGGGTTATGTTAACCAAAATGAACCCGCTGCCCATTTTTTTTAACCTTGTGCTAAAAAAGGACAAGCCCTATAAGCACTTGTCCATTTTTATTTATTCATGGCACTTTGATGTATACAACGACTCACATACTATAGTTTAAGTTGTGAAGAATTCCACTCTGTCGCTGTGTATACTTCATATCATAGCCCACATATTACTAAAAAACTTAGCTCACCCATCCCTGTTAAGTCTCAATTCACGCCAAATTGTAAACCCTTGTGCCACATCATAGAGTGCTAACACATCATCCCCGCACTTTTCTTCCCTTCCTCCACTCCATTTCTATCCAACTCTCTCCCTACCGCCTACCATTTCATTTTTTTTTGCATCATGTTAATGAAAATCCAAACAATGTCATATATTATAATTGATGTTGCAAATGGTTTTGCAAAGTCATGTTATTCTATTGAAGCCATAGACCATTCATGTTGAAAGATATAAAATACTATCCACAACTGTGAAGGTCTTCATAATTAGTACACTATCCCACTAAGTCACAATGAGCTATATTTTGTTTTGATGCCTCTCCTCATGCCGCAAAACATTGTCAACACCCACACTCCACTGTTTTGGTTGAACTTTTGGTGCAACAATACCTCTTCCATAAACTTCTACATGTTTGAAGAGCTGCAGGTTTCTCCTTTGGTTCACTACATCTCTTTATGTTTTCATGTGTTCAAACCTCTTCATTTGCCCCTTCCATATTGTGGATCGCTATTTCCAATCACTATAAACCTGTATTTATATCTTGAGCTACCCTTGTGTCATATAAATATATGACGATCATAGAGGTTGTCATTCCACTCGGAGTAGTTGTAAAACTTAATTTTTTACCTAATGCAACATAAGTGGGGCAACAACATCAACTTCTCTGACACATGGCATTTCAAGATGATAGTTTCTTTAAGCAATTGTTTGTCCCCTTCGAACGCATTATTCACTACCAAAATCCTAGATTTTTTACAAGGGATGATCCACCATTCTTCCTCCACACCTCCTCTGACTTATTTTCAAATTTTCTTTCCCTTTCTTTTTCTTCTATAATGAGCAGGGTTTATTTTTTCTGAGGGTTTTTTGACTTCTTATATTTTGGCCATTTCTTATTTCCCCTTTAAAATTCACTTAAATCATCATATTATTTAAATGATTTCATAGCATGTATGTTGATAAATGTAATGCCTTCAGGGCCTCTTTTATAGTTTATAATACGGTTGTGTATATTTAAGAAACAATTAAGTTATTTGGCTTATGTTTTCCATACTATTTTCTCTTGTCTCCATGATATATAATGGATCGTTATTGTTTACTGTTAAATTGTGATATGTGTGAATGGGCTATATTTACATTTTTAAATAGATTATGTTATACTCAAGCATAAAGTGGAAGGAAGATCTGTATTTCTCTCTTGGCACATCATTTTTCCTTTTACGTTATTTTCCCTCTCTCTTTTAGCCTGTAAGTGATATATCAGGTAAATTAGAGATAGTGTTAGTAGTGGAAGCAGAAGTAAATGAGCCAACTCTCTCTGAATGTTTACTTCAAGTCACAAGTCCCACACTTCATAAGCAGTCCCATGTTGTGTTTTTAGTGAAACATATGTCACAAACAAACACTTTCAACCTCCAATAAGTTTGGCATGCTTTATGGGACTAATGTATTCCTATTGTAAAACGTTGTGATATTTGTTAATATATGAACCTTTATTCTAAATATCCATCTAAGTTTTGGTGTGTTCTTAACTCATTTGGTTTTTGAACCATTTTTCAAACACCTGAAGACTCTATTCCACTCTTTTCCCACAGATCTAGCACATGAGAAGGATAGTGACATGAAGTAGGGCTTGAAAAGAGGGACATTTTGAGTTTTTGTAGATTTCCCCAAGAAGAAGTAGTCGTGTTCAAAGGGATACTTCCCCTATTTGCAATACTCAATCCACTCCTTCAGAAACCACACCCTTATTTTTTTAAAAAGAAGCATACATCATATAGTATCCATGGCTCACAAAAGAAACCTCTCCTTTATTACACTCAATGGAGGTGGTCTTTTAAGCTTGATAGCATAGAACGATATCCCTATATCTACTCTTAAAAATTTTCCATACTTCACTGGTGAGAATGTAGCCACTCATGTTGAACATATCTAGGAAATTGAAAATTTGTGCTCGGTTCATCATGTTATTGAAGATAATATTGTTGTAAAACTATTAGCTTCTTCACTCAAAGGAAAATCTATTAATGTATAGAATCCTCCTCCTAATTTAATACATAACTAGGATGAGTTGGGAGAAATATTCTGCAAGTTCTTCCAAAAAAAAAGGTGCTAAATTTTCTCTCGTGGATCAACTGACCACTATCAAAAGGACCCCTAATGAAGCAATGTCTAATTTCAACTATAAATTTTAGAAAACTTAGGACAAAATTCCACCTCAAGTATTCCTTTCACCTCATATAACCTTTATATTCTTCCTTACAACTTTAAAATTATGACATTGCAGTCATTATCTAGTCCATGGGTGAGATTGTGTTACATGATGCCTATGAGATTGTTATTCTAGCCAAGAATAGTCTAATCTAAGTTGTAAAGTTATCCCTTAGGCATCGTATGCCTCTATTCCATGAAATTCCAAATGTTAACACTCTTACAACACAACATCTAATCACCATACACAAACCTAAGAATGTTTAAGTTGTTCCTAGAACCTTCTTTAATGAGCTAGATGAAATCAAATCCCTTTGTAGAAACACGAGAAACGAGATAACTACCATCAAAGTGAAAAACTCTCAATAGGCTCCTAGGTTATACCAACCTTACAACCCAACTTATTATCCACATAGAATGCAAATTCAAGGCCAAATAGTCTATATGAAGCCAATGTAACAATAATTTTGTATTTAACCCTAACAAGCCTTTGATTCCCATGTATAACAACATGACAAAAGAGATGAAAGGGTGCTACCCAAGTGGGGTGCCTCATGATTCCAACACCTGTGCCTATTAGAATGTAACTCAAACATTTATGGTGTAGAATTCTATGACATAATAAAAGCCATGTGTTGAACCAAGTCAATCTTTTATGTTTCCACCCAAAGGGAACCTTTCCTATTGGTTAGAAGATAGCTTTTTGTGGTAAATACAAATGATTTATTCACATCAAGGCCTCAAGTTTAATTATAATACAATATTCAGATAAAGAGAATAAAGTTAGAGAAACTCCTTTAGACCATAACTTCTCATGTCATTCCTCTTAGTATATTGCGGCTCGCTGTAGAAAGAAGAACTTCAAATGAAGTGACTTTTCCACTTAAAGAGTCACCTTTAATAGCCACATGGATGCCCAAAGCTTGGAATCTATTGATGGAGAAGCCAAAGTAGTATTAGTCTACGTAAAATAAAAAAAATCCCCAACTTGAACCCTTGAACATGGTTGATCAGATGAAGAAGACTAGTGTGAGAGTCACAATGTGAGACAATTTTGCCATAATTGGGAAAATGGATCTCTTATAGGAATCTTTGAATCCATTGGACTGTGCACCAAGGACAATGACGAAGGTGGCTCTAGATGACATGAATCTTTATTAGTCAAGCCTAACCAAATAAGGACTCAAGGAAAACCTCCTCCCATTTATCTTTTTGAGGTCATTAGGCTACACCTTGTCCATAACTACATGATCAACTCTAGTGTATGCACCTCAAAATAGTTACTACCAATTTTACTAAGCATCCCCTCCTAATATTACTAACATTCATCCTACACACACTAACATTACCCCATATCCCATCCTTCTAACAATTTAATGAATTTCCACCTAATACTAATCAAATCCTCTCACCTATTTTAGGAATTTAATATTCCTAGCCACTTGCCTCTACATGTTAACCTAGCCTCTCCTACTTACTACCCTACGAATCCCTCATTACACACTAATCAGATCTAGAAAATTATAATATTATCTAATAACTCTCTACCGCCTTTCTAGAATTCTCTAATTTTAGATCCTTCACATTCTACCACCTTCCATAATTTTTTAATTAATGGAAACTCCTCTCCCTCTAGAATATTTTACCCTCACACTCATCCTCCCCCCTTAATCTTCCAACATGGATTAATCTTAAGCCCTACATTTTCCTATAAATCCATCCACCACCCTCCATGAAAGCTATGAACTAGAAGAAGATGACCAATTCTTGCTAACTTGAGATCAATTAAGCCAACTACAATCAAGTGATGCCAAATTTTGGAGCCAACAATAAGCTATTAACAAGAAAACTTGGTGAAAATACATTCCATACAAGAAAAATTATAATTCAATGAAAATTGAGGTAAAATCTTGTCCAAATATGATTATCTTGAGCTCAATGCTCCTTTGGCCCAGCATGAGGTGCAGAGATTAGTTCTAGGTAGATAGATTTGATGGTTTTAATGGCTTTCAATGTGCATACTTATAATTAAACTTAACACATTTTGGCACACCCAGTGGGACTCTCACACACTTTGTATTGTCCCTTCCCAGTTGTTAGGACCTAATTTAAGATTTGTGAAGAAAATAGAGCAAATAGGGTGCAAAATTTTGAGTTTTTAGCCATTTTTCTATATTATTTGTTAACATAATTTTCATGACAAGAAACATTGTTTTCGTTAATGATAATGCCATTTTCACAATCAGGCCATCATTTTCATCCATTATGTGTAGGTGATAGGTGGACATCATTTTGTAAGTGACTATGATGTTTTCATAGGTAACCATGTCATTTTTGTGGATCATGTTGCTATCACTTCAAATCGTATCATTTCCGAAGGTAACCACATTGTTATCATGACAACACATACACTTATTGGTTTTATTAGATTTTGGTCATTATTTTTATCTCTAATTACCTTGTGGTAGTGTAATATCATCTTAGCTAGCTAATCAACATCATTAAACATTCCACCTTTCTAATTTTTAATCAATTTTGGCCTAAAACTAACAATGCCATTATCGTGCTAACCACATCATTATAATGCTAACTACATCATTTTTGCAATTAACTGCATCATTTTTGCTACATATCAGGTCATTTTTGTGGAAAATTGTATTATTTTTGCATAAGCATATCATTTTCATGACTAAAAATTATTCAATGAGTAGTGGTGTATTGGTTCTCGGGTCTCCTAGTAATTGGGAGGTTCAAGGTTAAAATCTCAGCTCCGTGTTAAGGCGGCCTACTACCTATGGTTTGGATACCCCGGTGATGGGGCACCACGATAATGTGGTGGAATCCGTGGGCTAGTCGAGAGCTTAAACTCCCATCCTTAGATGGTTCCACGGTCGGTGTGGGCTGGTGATGCCACAAAGGGCTAGGGCCCTCTCCCTAGGTAACCTAAAAAAAATTTAAAAAATCATGACTAAAAATGTTGTTTTTACTCTCTGTAACATCATTGTCACTATTTTGTAGGTTTATACACTTGTCAAAGAGCTAGCTAAAATGTAAACTATTAGTTGTGTGTTTGCAACCTTAATGGATTCAAGAGATAACATCCAAAAACAACGTTTTGATTGTATATTGCTTTGATTTTGTTTGCATAATCTTTGTATATCTATTGTATAACTTTTTATGTGTGTATACCTGAAACTAGGTGTGTATTCTCTCCCCTCTCATCGCTTGGAGATCTTGGGGATAAAAAAACAACATGTGATTCCCCTTTTATTTTTTTTAGGGAAATTTGATGTAGATTTAATCCCCACATACTTTACAATCGTCTATATGCACCTTGTGATGTGTATTTCATCACCACGCACTAAGACACACCTTGTGTTCCAACGAGTTATACAACTTCAAGGAAAATTGTCATTATTGGATAAGCATTGACATGTTTTGATGGCAACTTAAAGTGAGGGGATTTCACGTCATAATATCTAGGAATTATACAACATCCTTGCAACATGAACTTGGTCCCCACATAACGAAAGATATATAGGATACACGCCTAGTGAGCCTAATATATTCTAACATCAAGACCTATGAACAATTGTAGACACCTATCCTCTTTCTCGTAAATTGATGACACTCCATCAATAAACCGCCATTTTCCCTCTATCACCGTTAATTAATGACATTTCGCTAATTAATTAACCCTTTTATCATTCAGGATGTTGATTAATGACCTTTCGTTAATTAACGTTCGCTTCTACCTAGGTCAATTAATTATTCTTAATTAATTACGCCTACTAGTCTAAATCAATAAATCATTATTTATTAAACCATTTCCTCTCTTGAAATCCCGCAAATAATACTAACATTCTTCTAAAGCCTCTATAGGCATCCCCCCTTCTATCAATTACTCAACTTTTATTAATTAAACCCCCTTTCAACTCCCACAAAGTGCACATAGTTTATTAAACATACATGGCCTTTGTATTTCCTCTCTGGGGTTTATCCCACATTCACCAATTTCCTAGCCTCACCTCTTCAGGAAAGCTATATAATAAGCCCTCCCCCTTACCTTTCTTCTTACACCTTATTTTCCCTAGGATAAACTATAGGAATTTTGATCTTGAGCCATTCCATTGAAGGAAATAGCTTCCCCATCTTGCATCCATTCTCTCGAATTGAAGAGCATGGGAAGATCCAAAAATGGCCTTGTAGCCATGTTTTGGTGAGATTCCTTCTTCAAATATTGAGGAAGCCACTCCCTTTTTTATTGCTAAAGTGATCTAAATAGGTTCATTTGTTAGATTAGCAATCTAGAGAGTAAGAAATAACTTAGCATTTGATTTGAGATTGTTCATGCATGGAAGAAGTTGTTTCTCATAAATTCTTATCTTGATGTTTCTATAGGGTTTGATTGATTTATTAGAATCTACTAGGTGTTAGCTTTATTGTTTAGCATGGCAAATTTCTATATGAGCACATTTGGCACACCTGGTGGGACAGATCCATAGTCTCTTAGCATTTAATTTCAAGTTCTTGCTAGTTTATCTCAAGTTTTTACTAACCCTTATTATGCACATGTGAAATAGTTTGAATTCCTTAGGTATTTTACTAACTTACATGCACTGAGTCTCTTTTGTGGGTTTAATTGTGATGGGTTGTCATTGATTTTGAGCTAAATTAGGAAAAACTTGACCTTTTTGAAGTTGCATACGTCAGAATTTTGTATTTTTGACGTCATTTGTAGGTGGCCGCATACACGTTGCAAAGGTCACGTAAACGTTAGAAGGGCCACATATATGTTGTCTAAGCTATGTAGGTGCTTCACTGGCCGCGTATCTGTTAACTTAGTTTTTCCTCTGCCTCCCTGCTGCATAGGTGTTTCACTGGCTGCGTAGGTGTTCCATTGGCCGCATATGTGCATCTCTTTGTTCTGTCAGTCGCCAATTTTATCAGAGCCACGTATACATCTTAGGGGCCGCGTACACATTGTTTAGAATGTGTAGGTGCTTTACTGGCCGTGTACACGTTGAATTGTCTATAAGTTTTTATCAGATTCACGTATTCATTATTAGGGCAGCGTATCCACTGTTAGGGCTGCGTATCCACTGTTAGGGCCACCTGTATGTTGTAAGAGCTACATATGCATGATTAGGTAAAATTTGGCTCTATTTTAGGGGTTACATGATTTTAACTAGAGTGTTTATAACATTTCTTGTATGGATTTTTTTAAAGTTAACTCTTGATTGCAGGGTATATATTAGATCATATTTTGTGCTAACTTGTTTAGGATGAGTTAATGAATGTTGCATTTTTCATTTATGAGGATAGGATTGCATATGCTCTTCCCTCACACCTTCTAGGTGATCTTGGGAATCAGAAACAATTCTAAACCTTTTTCATGCTTTGAAGACATTTCATTAAACTTTTTGTTAAGGGAATGAACTTCAACTTGGTTAAAATGAATGGTTTGTGCATTTGAGTTATAAGTTTTTCCATTATTTGCAATATAGTAGGATTTTTCATTGTGTATGCTCTTCTCTTGCGTCTTAGGATGATCTTGAGAATCAGAAACAATGTTTTATCCTCTTTTCATGATGTGTTGATCGTTTTGGAGAACTAATAATCTTTCACATGCAGGACCTAAATACGCTTGTCAAAGAATCAGGATCTAAACAAAATACTAATACAGTTTGATGCAGGTTGCCAATGATGTACAACCAAACCACATTAAGTTCAAAGATAAGAAAAAACACCACATTCAAAACACTGTATATGCAGGTTTTGGTTAAGAGCTACGGCTCATCTGCTTTGAACTGGGAGAAGTGCCCTTTGGCATAAGCCTTAAGATAACAAGAGGGATGCTCCTAGGAACCCCAAAGTAGTCCACATAAGAGGGAACCTTGTGGATGAAACAGGAAGTGCTCCACTTACCTACTTGTCTAGTATACACTTGTGAGATTTAGAGTCAAAATTATCTTCACACAACCCCAGTGAAAATACAACTGAACACATTTATTGCTCATTGTATCGAAGGGGGTAAAGTAAAGTGGGATACTCCAAGGTTTAGTCAGTATGACTTCCTTGGCAAACCGTGCTCGCAAAGGTAATTTGTGACAACTAGTTGAGAGAACCAATTAGGAAGCCATTTCGTCTTAGAGCCAACTTGACTGACTCAAAGCCAATCGTGTTTCAAAGATATTTCGCAAGAAAGAAATTTTTTCGGAGTCAAAACCTTGTTAGTCGAACAAGGGGAGAGTCCATTAAAGTTTGAGCCAAGCATCATTCATCACGAAATTTGTGAAGTGTTACTTTGTCTTAGTTTTTCACTTGCCATAAGACAAGGTGAAACTTTTCCAAAGTGACGCCAAGTATTTTTCATCCCCCACTTGATCTACTCCTTTGCTTTCTTGTTGATATTTTTGATCAAAAGAAGAACAACATATGTGTGTTATTGATTGATTGTGTCCACCACTTTTGCACCCGTTTACATTCGTCCTTGCTTGAGACTGGATGGTAAACATTGAAAGTGTGTTGGTATGTCTTCTCATCTTGATAGCCATTTGATCTTGATACCCACGTCAAGATCTTCATTGTAGTTAGGCTTGATTCATCATTAACCTTCCTTTGAAGTGTTACGTTGCTTGCATCACCTTGATACAATTTTGATACTTACATCTTGTTTCTCATAAACTTGATCTAAGTGTCTAGATTATACCATTACATTGCTCGCATCTTAACAATTCTTGGTATACTTTGGCCTTGTTTCTTTTCAAACATTACCTCAACCTTGAAAAGTGTTGTTGTTACATTTTTAGCATCATATCAATACTATTTTGATACTAATATCTTGCTTTTCCGTAAAATCTTGGTTAACATATCTAAGTGGTATTGTTGCATTGCTCACACTTGTAACTTCCACTTTTTGGGATTTAGGCCTTGTTTGTATCTAGAATGTTATAGTATACTTTCATTGGAAGTCACTTCAACCCCTTGTTAATACTTATGCCTTGTTTATTTTAAACTTTACTTAAGTGTTGACATTGTGTTGATCATCTTGTGTCAAACTATCATTGAGACACATTTTACATAGGGAGTATTTCCTTATAGATTGGTTGATGTGTTTTTAACTTGCATGATTGTTCCTTGTGATCATTCATCTTGTAGACTTGTTTTTCTAAGGACAATCCTTTTGATCCTTTGATTTGCCTTTGCATGTCTTGACATTTTTGGAAATTCTTTTGTCCAAACCTTGTTGGATTGTCAAAATTGTGTCATCACAATGTATGTTTTCCTTAGATCACCTTCAGAAAATCACAAAAGCATCCCCTATTTTCTTACAAAATGTCTAGTTGGTTGCCATTATGTTTCCCGAATCGACATGGAACTTCCTTTCATATGAAGGAGTTCAATCATACAATCTAGGTCTAGGAATTTGACCCAACAATGTCCAAGCCATGACTAATTATTCACATGGTTCCTCACACTTACGACAATAGGGAACCTAGGTTTAGGCATTCACATCAAAATATGCCCATCACGACTAAACCTCGATTGGTTCTTCACGCTAGAGAACCCATTCGGAAACCCCTTTCCCCACCTTCATCTCATAATCGGTGGTATGGTTTGGACACTTCTAATCCAAATTATTATTTGGGTTCCCCCACTCCTCTTTGATGAATCCAAACTATTCTTTTGATTCCTCTCAATCTTCTAAGGATTCTAATCCAAACTATCTTTCAGATTCCTCTCACAAAGTTCCTCTAAGCTTCATTCAATCGACTTTCTTCTAGGGAGTAATCAATCACCTAAACAAAGCGTCCTTCTCTAATTTTCCTCCTTTCCCCAGGATTCATCTCAATCACTCATAGATTTTCCTGCCCTTCCACATCATTCCTTCTAAAGATTCTGACTCCTAATTTTCTTAGATCCTCCCTTTCTTATGCATTATTTAATCAAACTTCTAATTTGAATCTTGAGTCACAGTTCTCCCTTTCTTCACAAGGACCCCCTTTATCAGTCACCTCAACGATGTATTCCTCCTTTGAAGATACATGCGAATCTAAATCCTCCAATCAAACATCTAATTTGAATCCTGATGTCGTGGTCCTCCCTTTCTTCACAGGACCCCTTTTATCAGTCACCTCAATGACCTCTTCCTCCATCAAGATCCCATGTGACTCAAAATTCCTCTACTCAATCATCCAAGTCAATCCTACATCATAATCTATTGACTGGATACGTGATCCTCTTTGTCTACCTGCACTATGTCATCTTCTAGGAAAACCAATACCAACCCTTCCAAGTCCCCATCTTCTTCCACTCGTGAGACATCTAGATCCAAATCTACTTCATCTCTTGAGTCACCTTCTTCTATCAATCATCATCAAACATCTTCTAAATATTCCACACTTGTTGGACCTCTTTCTTCCAATCAACCTACTATCATCGACCAACAATGACCCATACTGATTGATTTCTTTCAGAATGAAGAAGCAATCAAAGAATTCATGGGGCTACACAATGACATCCCTCTAGAGGACCATGAGAAAGGATTCTATTTTGACCTCGATGTGTTCACGTATTGTGGGGAAGAGGTTGATTCCTTTTGTTAGAAAATAGACGGAAGATCCTAAGACCATCAAACTTGATCCTCTTCTTATTCTTCCATCTTCACATCCCCATTACATGGAGAAACTCTTGGGTTTTTCATTGATCCTTAGGCCTATCTTCTCATCACCCCATCATTATTTACATATCAAAATTCCTCAATCACAATCTTTCCTTGGGTCACCTCCTGGTAGTCCATCATCTTCTTCTATATGTGGGCCACCTCCTAGTAGCCCTTCATCTTCTATTTGTGGGTCACCTCCGGGTAGCCCATTATCCTCTATTCTTGGGCCATGTCCTAGTAGCCCCTTATCTTCTATACTTGGGACACCTCCTTAGTAGCCCATCCATCTTCTATTTATGGGCCATACCTCCTAGTATCCCATCATCTTCCATCTATGGGACACCTCCTGGTAGCCCATTTTCTTCCATCTTGGGCCACATCCTAGTAGCCCTTCATCTTCTATCTGTGGCTCACCTCCCGGTAGCCCATCCTCTTCAATTCTTGGACCATATCCTCTTCATCCATCATATCATCCTTCTATCAATGACTGGGGAAAGCCCACCATCATTCCTCACATTCCTCTCATCAATCCTAAACATCCACTTTCTTCTCCCACTTCTCGGGATCAGAAAAATCACACATTAGCTTATATGAAACCCAAATAGTTTCTTCATCAAGCTAAGATCAAAACTCTGAAGAGCTCCAAAGCTCCCAACAAGTCAAACAACCATAAAGTTAAAAATAAAATGATTCAAGAATGCACACCAACGCAACCATCAAGTATGGTGCAAAGTGCATAAACCTATGGATAGGGAACTCAAGATCCCACATACAAAATCCATGTTGAAAGATAAGTCACAGTCACTTATCAAATATGATCTCACTACGGTCATCAAGATTGGAGATAATATCACTCTTGATAAGAAAAACTCCTAGTCTCCCTCATCAAAGAAATCACAAACATTGTTGTTGGATCTTATCACGCAGAGTGACATTGTTGGTCCCAACTTCCCAAAAATCAAAATCTCTAAAAAATAATAATTCAAAAATACAAAAAAATGAGAAAACATTAAAACATTAAAAAAAATCAAAGGTACAAAGATCAAACATTGTAATCAAGTATTGCATACACATGGATGTTCTTTCTTCCCTTTCTTTCCATTCCTTTGCAATTCACCCACCATTTTCATCCCTTCGATGATATTTTGGTTAGTCTATTTGTTGCTCATTGTGTGGAATTTATCTCTATGGTATCTGTTTGACCTTGGTCTTTTATCACCTTGGTAAATTAAAGAACGACTAACCTCTTAGAGATCCTATCACTATCTACATCTAATAAACTTGTTGCGAAGAACTTTTGGATGTATTTGTTGACACTAGCCAATGTCGTCATCACAATCACTTCCACATCCTTCCATCAAGCCATCAATGGTTCTTAACCCCTTATCAAAACAATCAAGAGAGTTGAAATAATTTTTCAGAAAGAAAAAAAATAAATCAAAAATTAAAAAAAATCAAAAGAAAAGCAAAATATAACTCTCTCTTGGGGTATTTCCAGTATCTCTATCGGGGCTATGGATGCCTGGCTGGTAGTAGAGAAATGTTGCGACTAGAATCAAATACATCTCTGTCAGGGCTATGGATGCCTGGCTGGCAGCAGAGCAATGTACGACTCTCCTTCCACCCTCTCATTCACAAATCAACTTTCAAAATAAATCATTCCTACACATTGGCTAGTTTGTTTTCACTTGTTGTTTATCAAATCTTCACTTCAAGAGGTAATTAATTTCCACGTGCACACACTGGATCTCTATGAGAAAACAAGATTAGTATGTTACCAAGTGTTTTTTTGGACCTTGTTCAGACTCTTGCTTTAGTCCATATTTTGTCTCATGATTTGTGCCTTTGGCTAATCACCTTTTCATCACCAATCTTCTAGCTACATTTTCCATATCCTTTCATAACATTTTATGATTCTTCTGCTTCATTCAGAACATCCATGTGTATAATATTTCCTTTTTACCATGTTTACAGGGAACCTTTGTCCCCTTTTAATAAAACAATCTTCTACTTCTTTTCTATCATATGTTTCTTGGCCAGCTTGCACTAGGGGCACATGATTATCCTTCTTGGCACTTCATTGGTTTGATTTCATCATCATGATTGAACCTATCTGTCTTGGCCTTGATCCAGACTTATCTTCTTCTTGTATATACGTGCAAATGATTTTCCCTTGTACATTCCCATCTAATGATGGGGGCATCTTTGCACATCTTCACTTTCTTGCACATACTTGTGGCATTTTCCTTGTACATTCCCATATATCGCTAGGGGCATCCACGTTTATTCATTTTTCTTGTACATAGCTTCAAAAAAAATTCAAAAAATCCTAAAAAAAAAGTAAAAATTAAATATCCAAAAATTGGTAAAATCATCACAAAATCCAAAAAAATTGGTTAAAATTTCAAAATTTCAAAAATTGGTAAAAAACATGCACGCAGCTGAAGCATTTATTCAAATGCATCATCCTCAAACATCAAAATTTGTCCTACAAAACATATTTCTTTGGTCCTCACTTGTTCTTGCAAATGACTCACAGATCATTTGGATCTATCACCATTAAACAAAATCTGGTTTGCTTACTATGTCTGTACTCCCTTGCACAAATGAGTTGTTTGGTACTGTTTCATAGTGCATGATTGGTTTTTCATAGGACCCATGTGTCCTCCATATACCCCCTCGCATGTATCCTTACTTGGGGCACCATTTTTAACCCTTGTCATCAAATCAAACATTTGGGAACTGGAGCTTGATAACAAAAACATTAGTGCAACTGTCTTGAACGTTGTTTGTTTGAGTATGTGTGTTTGTACTTGTTTCCCTGTTAGGTTAGCTTGTTTACTTTCTCGTATTGTATTACATTTATGTATGTTGCATTGAGTTAGTGTTTTAGCAATGAACAAATGTTTGTATTATAGATTTTCATGTTATTATACACTTTTGTTGTATACGTATATTTTAATAAGGACCGATGACGTAGATCAAAAAACAAAATGATGAAATAACGTTGTTTTTACATCAGTTGGATGAAAGCTATTTCCATTCTCTTCATCTTCATTTTTCTCACTTGGGGCAATAGGGATATAATTTTATTCTATCAACAACTATTCTTCCAATAAAAGACTTGGGGCAGTAGGGATCACCTTTTATCCCCCCCTCACATTTCTTCTATCTATTTCTTTCATCTTTTCGATCGTCGATCGACCTCTTTCATCACCCCATCGACACTCAAGGGTGCATCCTTCATTCTACTAATTTTTTCTTCTATCCTTCAAAAATTTACGTGTCTGTACTTGGTCTACTATCTTTGAAGTGGTGTCACTTACGCCACCCCAAAGAGGGGCAAATGTAGACACCTCAAATTTGAATAAGCAATTTTAATACTTAAATTACACTAACTATCCTCTTTCCCAGTAAATTGATGACACTCCATCAATAAACCACCATTTTCCCTTTATCACCATTAATTAATTACATTTTGCTAATTAATTAACCCTCTTATCGCTCAGGATGTTGATTAACGACATTTCCTTAATTAACTTCCACTTCTACCTAGGTCAATTAATTATTCTTAATTAATTACAACTACTAGTCTAAATCAATAAATCATCATTTATTGGACCATTTCCTCTCTTAAATCCTGAAATCATACTAACTTTCTTCTAAAGCCTCTATAAGCATCCCCCCTTCTATTAATTAATCACCTTTGATTAATTAAACCCCCTTTCAACTCCCACAAAGTGCACATACTTTATTAAACATACATGGCCTTTGTATTTCCTCTTGGGGTTTCTCCCACATTCACCAATTTGCTAGTCTTGCCTTTTCAGACAAGCTATATAATAAACCCTCCCCCTTACCTTTCTTCTTACACCTTATTTTCCCTAGGATAAACTATAGGCATTTTGATCTTGAGCCATTCTCCATTGAAGGAAATAAATTCTCCATCTTGCATCCATTCTCTCAAATTGAAGAGCATGGGAAGATCCAAAAATGGCCTTGTAGCCATGTTTTGGTGAGATTCCATCTTCAAATCTTGAGGAAACCACTCCCTTTTTTATTGCTAAAGTGATCTAAATAGGTTCATTTGTTAGATTAGCAATCTAGAGAGTAAGAAATAACTTAGCATTTGATTTGAGATTGTTCATGCATTGAAAGAAGTTGTTTCTCATAAGCTCTTATCTTGATGGTTCTATAGTCAGGTTTGATTGTCTTAGAAGCTACTAGGTGTTAGCTTTGTTTTTTAGCATGTCAAATTTCTATATGAGCACAACCAGATTCCCTTAATTAACCATAACCATTCTTCGAAACCCATTAATCAACCCAATCATACCTACCTAAAAAATTCATTCTTAACCACCCAAAATCCACGTCAGACAAACTATCCGCTTATCCTAACAACTAAAAGTCCACTTACCATTTACTCTCGTTTAAACACGCTCTCATATAATGTAAGCTTGTTCAACCATTATGGATCCTAGTCAACATAATCCTATCTAACCTTCCACCAAACCCAATCTATTCTCAACCATATTCAATCATTTGTGACATCCCATCAAGCTTGATAAAAATTATATAATATAAAATCTAACATATAACCCATAAATAACTTTCCAACTGTCTAATCAATCCTATCAATTAGGGTAATATATACCCTAAACATCAAGCATTACTAAAACCAAACCAATCTCAGGGGTTATCATTTGACTAGCTCAAATCAAATAGCTTTTTTGATCAAGATTCATCCTAGATCCCAAATCCTACTTTGCATCTAATCATCACCTCATCCAACATCCATCCATATGCAACTTCCAAATCAACTCCTAAGTAAGCTTAATCTACAATCCATGAACAAGAACCAGTGCCACCTGAAAGTGGATATAGGATTTTAATGGGACTAAACACACACAACAAAGATCCCCTTATAAATCCTTGTAAAAATGAGTGATTTCATGATGACGATAAGGAAATCCTCGCAAACCATGAAAAATACAACCAATGAAATTTTAATGACTTGCTTTGGACTGAACAAGGAAGGACCCAACTTGACCAATATTTATATGATAATAATGACCTTCTACAATCTATCATCGATGTTAGAGCCAAATTACTACTAAATTATGACCTTGAGAACCTAATAAATATCATAAGTTGAAGAAAACCCAAACAAAAACATACACAAGCCAAAAACACTTTGAGAGAGAAGACCCTTTTACTGAATCCGTGAATATAAATTGTTTGAAAGCTTATAAAGGGAAGACTAACCTAGAATGACAAGTGGAATGAGACCACAACTAAGCCTTGAAAGACAAAATACAACAAATATGCCACCAAGTGTCTATCAAATGCTTTAAAAATAAACCTTAATACTAATGAGAAACCCTACCAAAGGAAGCCATCCAAACAACCAAAATCTCATGCCAACTTGGAAAAAGATCACCCTAAAGTCAAAGTAATTATACCATCCTCTCCTATTGTCATCTCATCATTCACACAAGAGTGAAAAGAGATGAAATAAGGCTCTACAAGGGTTACAAACATGTACAAAAGATAAAAATGCATATTTGAAGATTTGTGCCCTTATCCAATGGAAACTAAGCTCTTATGAGTTCCTTTCCACCCTACTTTGAATCTCACAAATTTGAGAAATATAGGGGAAAGGGTAACCCCAAAGAGCATATAAAGGATATCTATATGGCTTGATATGAGGTAGCCTATAATGATGCTTACTTGTTACAAATATTACCACAAAGCTTGGGAAGGCACACACTTGATTGGTCATGGGATCACAATAAAAGACTTGTGATCCATTACAACCTTTGTCGATCTGTTAGAGAAGTTTGTAAAAACATTCTCCTATAAAATTGAGCATGAGATCAAAATGAAAGACTTGTGTGATACCAAGTATAGAAATGGATAAAGCTTCTCATCCTTCTTGTATTAATGACAGAGTCTTTTTAGGAAATTCCCTTGTAAAATTATGGAAAAACAAGTTAGCATATTCATTACTAACCTAAATTAAGAACTTGATTTTCATCTACAAGTACATTTTTGCATTACTTTTGATGAGATCATTGAGAAAGGTACACAGATCAAATATCTCTTGTAGAAAAGGGCCTAATCAAGATCTATTCAAAGGATACCAACAACCATTTAACATCAACATCTGAAAATCCCAAGTTATTTAACAAGAACAAAAATGTAGTTGGTGATGGGGTAACTGAATCCAAGTACATAAGTTCCATTCATGATACACTAAGCCATCAATACAAAATCTCCCAAGCCTCCAAACACATCAAGCATCACTAGTCCAAGGTGGAAAACCAAGGAAATACTTCTAAAAGGAGGAATTATACCCCTCTTGGACAGCCATTAAAATTTATTTTCTACAAGATCTTAGCTATGAATATGATTGAATTCCCTGATACAAATTATTTTGATGAAAATATAATCCCAAACCATCATGGTATCAAGAAGAGGAATACCATAAATTTCACAGAAAAAAAGGTCACAACACAAATCAATGTATGAGGCTCAAGAAATATGTCCAAGACCTCATTGATAAGGGTGACATTGAAATTGAATTAGATGTTTCCAATTCCAAAAATCAACAATTGGGTATATATCAAGACCCATTCCCAAAGCATGATCAAAATCAAAAGTCCAAACAACAAGTCTAAGGTCAAACATCCTAACCAACTATAACAATTATAAGAGGATCCCCTATGATTATAACTTAGTTATGGGTATATTGATAGACAAAATCATTGAAATCACAATCAAAGGTAAGTATTTTAAGATCCCTTCTCCTCAAAGGCATCCTACCATCTCAATCAAACCAAATCCCCTAAGTGTAATGTTACCACTATGAGGGACAAGGTCATAATCCCAAGAGCATCACCCAATGTCACTATCCAAAAGGATCTTTGCCCACATCTGAGGGCTACATATGATTTCATCAAACAACTTGAGAATACCTTTGATCAAATATACATCATGGATCTACCTAAAACATCTTCCATCCAAAAAGACATCATCTACAAAGCCCTTTAAGATTCCATTGTTCCTCAATTGATATTAATCCCAATTTGTTTCAAGCTCTTGTAGGACACCTATCATCTAACCAACAACTCACTTTTGACTAAAATAACCTGCCACCAACCAGTCCATCTCATAATTTCCCCTTATATATCAGAGGTAATCATTACTAAGCATAAAATCAAGCGCGTACTTATAAATAATGGCTCAAGTGTCAATATTTTCACCATAACTCTAATCAAAAGATTGTGTTATTTTGATACGTCACTAACACCCAATATCATTACAATTAAAACATATGATGATGTTGAAACATAATCTATAGGACAATTCATCTTCCTATCATGGTGGGTCTTGCCATGTGTCAAACACTAATTAATGTGGTGGAAATTGAACTCCCTTATAACATCCTTTTGGGAATATGCAATTCATGAGATCAAGAATGCTCCATCCAATGTATCAATGTATCACTCCACCATTTGGATGTCAGGTCAATTCCTAGCGATCCCTAACCCTTTCAATATTATAAGTTATTGGAAGGGTGATATCATAGTATCATCTATTTCCCTAGTACTATGGATCACTCTAACTAGCCATCCTAGAAAAATAATCATCAATCCTATATCCCTTGACATCTTCCACCCACTTTAAACCTCCACCTATTGAATCCTTTTTTAAGGTCATCCCAAAAGATGCGAAGCATATAAAATCCAAGATGCTTTCCACATTGGACATCTCCCTACATCTCTCCACAAAGCAATGAGAATCCTACCATGAGGAAGCCCAAACATACAACATACCACCTTAGTACATCCAATTTTCACTGCTTTGTTACTAAATGATGAAAATATTGAAGGCTTAGATGATCCTTGGTTGTTTGATGATGAAATAGGTTCCTTCTATCATCATCCATAGTATCCAAAAGCCAATCAAATGTGTAAAATTATGAAATATAAGGGGAAATGTCTTGGTCCATGAGAACAAGGAATTTTAAAACCCTTGTATCTTGAAGAAAACCACCACATCTTGGTTTAGGATACAAACCACCAAGTGGTGACCCATATGTTAATGTCATAAATGACACTTCTTCGATTTGTGGAAATTTCTTCATCTAAGGATAACATCAAAATAGGTTCTTCCATATACCTCTATAAAGGACCTTTTCATAACCAACATTTTAACTGATACTACCATCTTAACCATCGACATTGACCTCCTATATCCTTCCCTCATCAATTGGGACCAATGAAATCCTCCATCATTTGATGAATTTCTAAATGATGAAGAAATCATAGAATTTATGGGACTCAAGGATCATATTCACACAAGAGATCGTAAGAAAGGATTTGAGATTAACCTAGATACATGTGCCTATTTTAAGGAACAAGTGGAATTCTCTAGTCACTTGAAATAATAAAAAATGCAAAAAAAAAATATTCAAAATATAGAGTCCTCTAGTAAAAACCTCTCTGAGGCGCTAGTGGCGTAAAATAAGAAAAAAAAAATTAAAAAATTAAAATAAAGGTGAGTCTTATTGGTGAAAACCTCTTTGAGGCAGCAATGGATGAGGAATTCCATTTGTCCTTCAAATATGGCGATAAAAAAAACTCAAAGCCCTAATAACATACAACAAGAAAACTCTCTTAGCATAAAAGAATCAAAAGAATTTGATGAGCTACTCAAATAATATCCCAATAAACATGTAGGAAAGATCATCATCATTGGTTGAAGACATTGTTGATGTCAATATCGGCATAAAGCATAAACAAGAATCCTAAAACTTGGGGCTAGCCTACCCCTCAAATAGCATGAAGAATTCACTAACACTATCATGAAAGAATATGTTGAACATCTTTGCTTGGTCATTCACAAATATGTCAAGCCTTGATCCATCATTAGTAGTCCATCATCTTATAGTACATCCTTGATGCTAATCTATGGTTAACCAAAAACTAATAAAAATGCATCCTAAAAATAGCTCTGTTAGTAAAATAAGAACTACAAAATATTTTGGGATGTGATTTTTCATCTCCCAATCAACGAATCATAATGGATCTCAAACATCATCCCCATTAGAAAACCTGATGGACACATCCATATCTACACAAATTTTAGAGGTATCAACAAAGCATACCTAAAAAATGATTTTCCACTTCCAAACATTGATATGATTATAGATTCCATAAATTGAGACAATAAATTTATCACTCATGGATGGATTTTCTGGACATAATTAAATCAAAATTACACCCAAAGACCAACACAAGGCAATGTTCACCACTCCAATGGGAAATGTTTCCTATCAAGTGATGTTTTGGCCTTAGGAATGTTGGTACAAATTATCAATGAGAATGAAAATTATCTTCATGATATGATGCATGCTATTGTTAAAGATTATGTTTATGATATCTTAGGAAAATAAAAAACAAGGGAAGATCATCCCATAGTACTCAGAAGGATTTTTAAATGACGAAGAGATTATAAAGTCAATTAAATCCTTAGAAATGTGTTTTTGGTATACCACCAAAAAACTATTGGGATTCATTGTATATAGCTGAGGCATATAGGTTGATCCATCCAAATTCCAAGCCATCACTGAATGCCTCCTCAAAATATCAAGCAATTGTGTAGCCTACAAGGTAAAATCTAGGCTTTCTGTTGATTTATATCTCAACTAGCTTATAAATGTCAACCATTCACCCATCTACTTAAAAAGAGGACAACATTTAATTGGAATCAAGATTTTCAATAGGCATTTGAAGCTCTCATATAATATCTTTTACATATACTAGTGTTTATTCCACATATGCCTAGGGAGCCATTGATTTTATATATATCAACCACTCAATGTGCATTAGGAGCTCTTTTAGCACAACATGATGAATATGAAAAGGAATATGAACCATATACTATCTAAATCAAACCTTGGTATCTTATGAATTAATTGTACACCAATCAAAAGATCATGTTTGGTTATGGTGTTTGCCTCTCAAAAGTTGCATCACTACATGCTAAACAAAAAAACCAAGCTTATGGCCAAGGTTGACCCATTAAAATATCTATTATCCAAATCAACATTTAGAATAGACAAATAGATCTCTAACATACCCTGCATAGAATGAAAAAAAGAGAGAAGTAGCCCAAGAGGGGAAAAACAGACAACCAAGAAGGCTGAATCATGTTATCAAAACGTTAGATCATGTTAGTGAGTTTTATATTATAGTCTCATTCAGATTATGTCAATAAAAATTTAATCAAAGTATAAGTACTCGTAGATCAATTAGCAGAAGCTCGTATCTCAAATCAACCATTTTTTATTGGGTTCCCTAACGAATCAATCCCGACCATCAAAGAATCATCTACATAAAAGATTTATTTTGATGGGTCTTTCACTCGTCATGGCTTAGGGGTATAGGAATCCTTTTCATCACACCACAAGGAGACTTGATCATGAAGGTTTTTCATCTTAGCTTCCCTTGTACAAACAACATTACTGAATATGAAGCTATTTTTATCTGGTCTTAGAATTTCCATTCAATGGATCATTCAACATCTCATAATCTATGGTGATTCACAGTTAGTGATCAAGCAGGTCAATTATGAGTATCAAACAAAGGATGTCAAATTAGTCCCCTACAAACACTAGGTTCACATCTTCAAGTAATATTTTAAAGATATACAAGTTAAACAAGTTCCACGAGATAGAAATAAATCACTGGATGTCATGAATACTATGAAATCCTTGCTTGAGATGCCTCTAGAAACACAAAAGTGCGAATTCTTGGTTGAAAACCTAACGATCCCTACTTATGACACCTCAAAATAATCAATGGTATGTAAAATTATTGGTCCTAATTACCAATTAGTATCAGGGTAGCTATAACTACATCCATGACACCACCTCACCACTTGATCTAACATGTTCCCATCAATTCAAATTCTTCATCCAAAAATCCTCTCATTTCACCATCTTATGTGGCACACTCTATCGTAGAGGATATGATGGAAACTTGTTATGATGTTTGAACTCAAACAAGGCCAACCTAATGATCAAAGAAATCCATGATGGCACCTATGGGGTACATACTAGTGGGATGGCCCTAGCCAAGAAGCTAGTTTGTGTGGGTTATTATTATCCAACTATGGAAAATAGTGTCTTCCAATATGTCAAGAAATGTATAGCCCGTCAGAAGCAACATGATCTCATCCATTCTCCATCATAACCTTACGACCTATTAAATTGTCACAGCCTTTCTATATATGGGGATTTAATCTCATCGGTAAGCTCAATCTCACATCAATTGATAACTATAAGCACATCATCACTCAAGTGGATGTAAGCCATGACACTCACTTATGTCATCGATAAAAACATTTCCAAATGTATCTTCAATCACATCATGTTTCACTTTGTTGTTCCCTTCACCATTATCATTGATAATGACAGATCCTTTAAAAATAAATAATTCAAAGCACTTTGCCAAAATTTCCATATTTATCAAAGCTGATTTACGCTTTATCACCCTAGGGTGATGGTCATGTTAAAGGCAACGATAGAATTATTACCAAGTTCCTCAAAAATTTAGTTAATTATGTTAGCCATGATTCGTAGTTGTATCTTTACCTACTGATTCAGAGGATTTTTGGGTGTTGGAAAGTTTCCTAAACCTCCTTAAACCATGACCACATTGTAAAGTGTTCTGAGAACTTTCCGATGGTATGCGAATCTCCAGAAACGGAGTCTGAATGCAAAAGTTATCGCCGGTCACAGTTCAGGTTTGAAAACTGGTCAACGGGGGTCAACTGGAGAGTTGCACGTTGACATGTGGCATTTGGCGAAAAGGTTAAAAGGTTGAAATTTTGCATTTTGATCACCTCCGGTCGTTGACGAAGGAAAAATTTGGTGGGCCCCATTTTTTGTTGGTTAGGTTTGGCACACTCTTTTATAGGAGGGGTGCCTTTACTGCCATTTTCATATTATCAATATCACAATTTTGATTCTATATGCCTATTATTTTTCTAACTCCTCCCATGTGGGATTGTATTGTTTTGGAGAGTTGAATTGTTCATTGTAGGGTTTATATATTAGCTTGGCGAGCTAATATTTATCTCGGTGGGGTGATCAACTCCACACTGAGTTGATCACATTTAGCCTCAATGTTCGGGCTTAACGTTAGAGTGAATTCTATATTACCTCCACATATATCTCGGCAAGCCCAACGTCATATTACTCGGGCTTATCCCTACGGCGAGTCATCTCCTCAACGGATGGGTAACAAATCACCATATTCGATCAGGTGTGGCGAGTCAATGCCACAACTATACACATCACCATATTTGTGTGGCCGAACAAAACAAAGCCATAACGTGGTTGAAGCCACGTAATAAAATGTCAGATGGTCTAAATTTAAACCATCAAACTGCCTCCCACGTAATACAAGTGGGATTTGATCCACAACTATGCAAATCGACCTGACATAAAAGAAGCCCCCGGTCTCGAACTCATGACCTCCTAGCTCAGAAGCCTATCCACCAACCAACTTGCCCAAGGCGATCTAGTTTCTATAAAATGGGTTAATAGAGTTTTATTAAAGCAAGGTTGTAAGACAATGTATAGGCAAAATAGGGGCAATTGCAGTAAACACCATTTTTGGAGCACTTCTACTCAAAACCAAATCTCAAGTTATATATAAAAATTGCTTAGAATTTCAAGATGATTGTGATGGTGTGATCATTTTTCTTATTTGGAGATTTTGTGACATAATTTTTAACTGTTGAAGTCACATGAGGACGTAGAACCTAAGGGAGACGCAACTGCAAGTGGATCAAGAAGGTAAAGGGCAAGTGTTGAGATACGTCAGAGTCCTTTGAAGGTCTGATATGTTAGGAAATTAATATTAATGTTCACATTATAGTCTGGGTGGTTAGTAATATTGTTATAAACAATATTACGTACTTAGATCATATTATTATTGTTGTACCCGTAAGTCTATTAACAAGTTTATTGTTTGTAATACATCCTATTTTATAGGATGTTTTGTTACCTACCTTCTTGGCTATTTAATAGCCCAATGTAATGTATGAGATATACTGTGATTATTATAATATTCGTGTGCAAAAGTTTCGACTAAATTGATATTTGGTATAGAGAGAAGCTAATGGTTTTCTAATAATTTTCCCACGGGCGGTTGTACTCCTCACTTGCCCCTGTGGCTGGTGTCGTTATATTATTTATCTGTGCATTTTTTTTGAATCTGGATAGATGTCACCATATATGCGAGTTCAAATTTTCTAAGATCAACAATCAGGTGGAAGTATAACAGAGATAAATTTGGAGATCTATTTTTACACGTGAATATCAAATTTCTGGTGATTATTGCAATTTACTATCAGTTTTTTGATACATCCACCAATAGCAAAAGGTGTCTTTGTGCATATTTTTTAAAATCGGCTACTCAATCCTATGCAGGTGTCATTGTATGATTTTTTGGGGAATCATGATATTCATTGCACGAGAAAGCAAGGTCATGAATTTTATTTGAAAGGAAGTTCAAGTGTTGATTCATGGTGGTGAAGAGATAATGAGCCTGACCTGTGCATACATGGCGCTACTTGGGTGATCGCATTTGTACTCAGAGCATTAAGACCAGATCACATCATTCACAACTTGCTTGGTCGTTTCTTTGTATTGCAATACAAACTGTGTTCTCCCTTGCAGTCGTTACATCGCTGGACCATACAGATCAGATAAACAATGCACTTACAAATCTCTGTCACATCCGTATGTATATTTGATCAGTTTGTGGTGAATTGTATGCATCCTCACGTGCAATCACTAAATACTCATACAATTTTTCCACAAAAACTACTTATTTTTCCTCTTTACATTGGTCTGGAGACATTGATTTGGTTATCTTTCATTTTTATCAGAGACGTCCTGCTCTTTGTGCAGGCCTATGTTCATTTATCATTACGACGTGCTACAGTTCAAGAGTATAATTGGATCAGTTGATAATTGTCTTGCACCTTTGGATGACTATGCAAAGCCGTATTCCTAAGAAGTTGTGTTGCCCGCGTTGGAAAGCTCGACTCCCAAGTATCCTCTCTCAACTATAAACCGTATTTGAACTCTGCACATGTTTCATCAACACATTTTGGGTTGTTTTCTCTTTGGTTGTGTTGTTTTAATTAGTTTTTAGTGTCTTGTTTTAGTGGTAGTCTAGTTTTCTAGAGGTCGATTCAATTTCTAATAATAATATTAGAAATTAATTGGTATTGTAATTTATATTGGATTTAGTCTAGTCACTTGTACTTGTTTGTGGCAATTAAAATTGTTATATTGGGCCATTAGATATAGAAATAGTATCTTGTTAGAAAGTGTGAAATATTTTGTTGTGTCGTGTTGTAAACGTTGTCTTATGGTCAATTTAAAGAAACTATATTTCAAGAGTCATAGTCAAATTTATAGTATTGTCAATGTGGCAAAAATGCCATTGTCAAATATGTGATTTTAGGATATTTGTCTAGTCAAGTTCTCTTGTCCATGTCTAAAGTGTCATTTTTCAAATTTTTGAATTGTCATAAAAAAGAGTCGTCAAATTTGTAATATTATCAAAAGCATTGTTTTAGTCTTCAAGTGTTGTCATTTTTTGTCCATAATTTTGTTGTCAAATTAGATTGTCAAGACATTGTAAAAAGTTCGTAAAAAAATAAAATAAAATAAATTTGACTCACAGACGCATTTTCGGTGTTACCCAACGTTCGAAAAATAAGTTGTTTCACATTATAGCAGGGATATTATATAATAAACAATGTGGAAACAGTTGAGCATCACAGATTTATCCAACTGAGTTAACATCACATTTACTGGAGGATGGAGGCAATAAAGGCTAGAGGTCAGACACCGACCTCTCGTCAATAACCAATGACGGGGCCACATAGAGCTGTGGTGGCATATATATAGTGTGAGTATATGCTTTTCAGTGTGGTTTCGTGTACTTCAGTTTTTACAGTTTATAGTTTTCAATAAGTGGAAATTTCACATTGAGGGGGGAACATGATCAACATGATCCTATGTTCCATTTCCAATTTTTAAGTTATGTATGTGATTATTCCTACATAAATTCCTGAATGCAAAAACATAGTGAAGAACAGATAACATAGTGAAATGCAACATCATGAATCTTGATGAGATTGAATAGTCAGATGTGTTGCTGTTCATACCTAGGTTTGTGGTTAGCCTCTAGAAAACCATTGAAGGATGTTCATATGTGTTCCTGCTTGAGTTCTCACACTGCTAGGTCAGATGTGTTCCCTAGAGTGACTGGTTGATAAGCAGATGATTCCTAAGAGTGTTCCCACCCTCGTTGGTTAGATGTGTTCCTGAGAGTGCATGGTTGATAATAAGTTGATGTGTTCCTTATTCTACCTTCATTTTGAATGTGTGCCAAGATCATGAGCGCGTAGTGGCGGCAGGCTGCAGAGGAAGTGTGAAAACTCTTTTACTACCATGCAAACATTAAGGGGGGAATGTTAGGAAATTAATATTAATGTTCACATTACAGTCTGGGTGGTTAGAATATTGTTATAAACAATATTACGTACTTAGATCAGATTATTATTGTTGTACCTGTTAGTGCAAAATCACAGCACCCCTGGGTATTGATCAGGTTTCTAGGTTGATTACTAATATCCAGTGTGATTGCATCAACATTGAATCCTTTCTCCAAGTGTGGGACTTGAAGAGTGAGAAAGGAATCTCCAGAGAAAGGCTGGTTCCTATTCCTCTGTTCAGGTGCATACGAATTATGCAGAGGGTTTTCCTCAAAATCTAATCTAATTTGCCAAGGAGACAAGGAAAGAAGATGCATAAAATAAATCTAAGCTAATAGAGGTGATGCACCAAGGAATGAAGAACATATGCTTTGCCAAATTTAACACAGATCATGTAGATGTAACACAACATCATGCACAGATAGCAAAAATGCAATGAAAGATCAAGAATGACAGTAATAAATATGTAAGAGGGTTTAGAAGTAACCACAGACACATATATATATTGCTCAAGGATAGATTCAATACATTGCAATGGCCAAAAGGCAAAAAACGGTGTTACAGTCTATATGGGAGGTTTGAAAACTCCACAAATCTTCTTATGAACAGGAGAGAAGGGACGGTGCAAAGCGGAAATGTCCCCCCTTAGAAAGAAACCCCTCCTTACAATTTATAGGAAGAATGGGAGAGCAAAGAGAGAGGAATTCGAAATCTGCCCCAACCACCTCTAGGTTGCATTTAATTCGTCCATCATGGCAGAAGCGGCGGGTTCTGGCAAAGCGGCGGTTTGTCTAACAGAAGCGGCGGGTTGTTTGCTGCATTAAAGTGGTTGTTGAAGCATTACCTCTGCTTGTTATTTCGCGCCAGAGGCGTTTCTCAATTTTCATCCTCCAAACTGAACCAAAATGTAAGATTGACCTTGGAAACGTGTAGAGAATCTCATAAGCTTTCCGTTGATATCAAGAACGTGCAAATCCGAGCCCTGGATCGAAAGATATGTCGATCTGAAGATTTAGGGCACGGAACAGGCGAAAACGGATTTTGAAATATTTTCCCACTCACTGCCACTTGGATGCCATGTGGCATGCTCTGATTCGCTGAATAATTCTCTCTCTTCTGCTTTTCGGTGGGCTGTCTTTTGAATTTTCCTTGTGGGCCCTAGCTGGGACACGTGGCACTATCCCATTGGTTCGGATCGGTGCTCGAAAACTCGCCCATTGATTTTTTGACTTTTCTCTTGTGAGGACACGTGGCAGCTTCTGATTGGTCCTCGGCTGATTCGACTCCTACGCGTACTTCACCTCCATTTGTCCCGGATGTCCCATTTGATTTTGGGCCCTTTGTGCTCATTTCGGCCGGTTCGGGCAGTTCGGGCATTTTTGGCCCGCTTGTCCCACTTTGCTTCGGACTGACTTGACTCTTTTCGGCCGGTTCGGGCAGTTCGGGCATTTCGGGCATTTTTGGCCCGCTTGTCCCACTTTGCTTCGGACTGACTTGACTCTTTTCGGCCGGTTCGGGCAGTTCGGGCATTTCTGGCCCGCGCGTCCCAATTGCTTTTGGGCTCCTTGTACTGTTTTCGCGCGATCCGGCTGGTTCGGGCATTTCACGTCCATTTGTTCCACTCGTCCCGAATGCTACCCTCTTCAGCAGTTAGCCAATTTTTCTCCTCGGCTGGATCGGCTTTTCGCGCCCGCCGCGTACTTCTGTCCCACTTGTCCCATTTGCTTTGTGGGCCGCCTGGACTCATTTCAGGCGGTTCGGGCGGTTCGCGTACCTTTGTCCCACTCGTCCCACCTTGTGCTGGACCAGGACTTAGCCGATTTTCACAATTTTTACTGGCCCAAACTACTTGCTTTCTGCAACCTTCTCCGCACTTTCTTAAAGCTTGCTCCCTCCTTCTTCGGCATGAGGAGTTTAGAAAGATTCCTGAAGGGACCCTAGAAACCTGATTTTGCTCTGAATCAGTCATTTTTCTTGGAATTTGGACATCCTGATGCATGTTATCAAATTTACCCTAGGGGGGTGAATTTTGGATAACAATTTGGTGACTCAGCGGGATCATTCTGCCTGCTAGATGAAAAGGCCAGTTGCCTGAAGCCATCCATTGGGCATGGAGTCATCAAATATTCTGTTAGAATCCAAACTGACTTAGAATGTGCAAAGGGAAAGATGAATGGACCTGATGTAGCAAAGAACATGATTTCATCTCCATAGAAAGTAAGCTGCGCCAAGGGCATTTAGGGAAAACAAACTCAATTACAGCAAAACATGTGAACAAGCACTTGGAGGAAAGAAATCTATCTAGTATTTACGATTGTAGTGAAACTCCCTCTAGAAGCAACGCTTGAGATAGATTCCATTACTGGAATCGCAGTTATTCACAATACAATGAGGCCAATGGAACGCATTGTTGTTATTGGCACTTTGTGGACCATGTATGGGCCACTCCAAAGGGCATCAAATTTTGAGCCTTCCTGGTTTTGCTCTGGTCCACATCCCATTTGCAATAACTAATCTCCTTACGTGAAAAGATCTATCTTGGGCCTCCTACAAAGGTTCTTTGATCAAACATGATACGTTCAATTTGTAATATCTCAAAGCTTGTTTTAGTAGTCTCAAGTGTTGTCATTTTTTGTCCGTGAATTTGTTGTCAAATTAGAATTGTCGGACATTGTAAAAGTTGGTAAAAATAAATAATAATTTGCCTCACGGATGCATTTTCGTTGTTACCCAACGTTCGCAAATAAGTTGTTTCACTTATAAGGAGGCTATTATATAATAACATGTGGAACAGTGAGCATCACAGATTTCCAATGGATTAACATCAATTTTTGGAGGATTGGAGGCAAATAAAGGCCAGAGTTAGACATGACTCCACTCGTCAATAACCAATGACGGGGCCGCATAGAGCTTGGTGACATATATATAGTGTGAGTACAATCTTTTTCAGTGTGATGTCATTCCTTCAGTTTTTACATTTGTATATAGTTTTCAATAGTAGAAATTCCAGCATTGAGGGGGACCTGATCAACATGATCCTATGTTCCATTTCAAATTGCTTTTAGTGTGTATGTGGCTTATTCCTACATATTCCTGAATATGCAAAAACTAGTGCCGAACAGATAACATAGTGAAATGCAACATCATGAATCTTGATGAGATTGAATAGTCAGATGTGTTCCTGTTCATACCTAGGTTTGTGGTTAGCCTCTAGAAAACCATTGAAGGATGTTACATGTGTTCCTGCTTGAGTTCCCACACTGTTAGGTTAGATGTGTCCCTAGAGTGATAGTGATAAGCAAATGATTCCTAAGAGTGTTCCCACCCTCATTGGTCAGCCCCTGGGTATTGATCAGGTTTCTAGGTTGATTACTAATATCCAGTGTGATTGCATCAACATTGAATCCTTTCTCCAAGTGTGGGACTTGAAGAGTGAGAAAGGAATCTCCAGAGAAAGGCTGGTTCCTATTCCTCTGTTCAGGTGCATACGAAATATGCAGAGGGTTTTCCTCAAAATCTAATCTAATTTGCCAAGGAGACAAGGAAAGAAGATGCATAAAATAAATCTAAGCTAATAGAGGTGATGCACCAAGGAATGAAGAACATATGCTTTGCCAAATTTAACACAGATCATGTAGATGTAACACAACATCATGCACAGATAGCAAAAATGCAATGAAAGATCAAGAATGACAGTAATAAATATGTAAGAGGGTTTAGAAGTAACCACAGACACATATATATATTGCTCAAGGATAGATTCAATACATTGCAATGGCCAAAAGGCAAAAAACGGTGTTACAGTCTATATGGGAGGTTTGAAAACTCCACAAATCTTCTTATGAACAGGAGAGAAGGGAGGGTGCAAAGCGGAAATGTCCCACCTTAGAAAGAAACCCCTCCTTACAATTTATAGGAAGAATGGGAGAGAAAAGAGAGAGGAATTCGAAATCTGCCCCAACCACCTCTAGGTTGCATTTAATTCGTCCATCATGGCAGAAGCGGCGGGTTCTGGCAAAGCGGCGGTTTGTCTAACAGAAGCGGCGGGTTGTTTGCTGCATTAAAGTGGTTGTTGAAGCATTACCTCTGCTTGTTATTTCGCGCCAGAGGCGTTTCTCAATTTTCATCCTCCAAACTGAACCAAAATGCAAGATTGACCTTGGAAACGTGTAGAGAATCTCATAAGCTTTCCGTTGATATCAAGAACGTGCAAATCCGAGCTCTGGATCGAAAGATATGTCGATCTGAAGATTTAGGGCACGGAACAGGCGAAAACGGATTTTGAAATATTTTCCCGCGCACTGCCACTTGGATGCCACGTGGCATGCTCTGATTCGCTGAATAATTCTCTCTCTTCTACTTTTCGGCGGGCTGTCTTTTGAATTTTCCTTGTGGGCCCTAGCTGGGACACGTGGCACTATCCCATTGGTTCGGATCGGTGCTCGAAAACTCGCCCATTGACTTTTTGACTTTTCTCTTGTGAGGACACGTGGCAGCTTCTGATTGGTCCTCGGCTGATTCGGCTCCTACGCGTACTTCGCCTCCATTTGTCCCGGATGTCCCATTTGATTTTGGGCCCTTTGTGCTCATTTCGGCCGGTTCGGGCAGTTCGGGCATTTTTGGCCCGCTTGTCCCACTTTGCTTCGGACTGACTTGACTCTTTTCGGCCGGTTCGGGCATTTCTGGCCCGCGCGTCCCAATTGCTTTTGGGCTCCTTGTACTGTTTTCGCGCGATCCGGCCGGTTCGGGCATTTCGCGTCCATTTGTTCCACTCGTCCCGAATGCTACCCTCTTCAGCAGTTAGCCAATTTTTCTCCTCGGCTGGATCGGCTTTTCGCGCCCGCCGCGTACTTCTGTCCCACTTGTCCCATTTGCTTTGTGGGCCGCCTGGACTCATTTCGGCCGGTTCGGGCGGTTCGCGTACCTTTGTCCCA
Source organism: Taxus chinensis (assembly GCA_019776745.2). Lineage (NCBI taxonomy): Eukaryota > Viridiplantae > Streptophyta > Pinopsida > Cupressales > Taxaceae > Taxus > Taxus chinensis. Next base: position 837,772,257 of record CM034148.1, on the reverse strand, counting down.
CTCGTCCCACCTTGTGCTGGACCAGGACTTAGCCGATTTTCACAATTTTTACTGGCCCAAACTACTTGCTTTCTGCAACCTTCTCCGCACTTTCTCAAAGCTTGCTCCCTCCTTCTTCGGCCTGGGGAGTTTAGAAAGATTCCTGAAGGGACCCTAGAAACCTGATTTTGCTCTGAATCAGTCATTTTTCTTGGAATTTGGACATCCTGATGCATGTTATCAAATTTACCCTGGGGGGGTGAATTTTGGATAACAATTTGGCGACTCAGCGGGATCATTCTGCCTGCTAGATGAAAAGGCCAGTTGCCTGAAGCCATCCATTGGGCATGGAGTCATCAAATATTCTGTTAGAATCCAAACTGACTTAGAATGTGCAAAGGGAAAGATGGAATGTGACCTGATTTAGCAAAGACATGCATCATCTCCATAGACAGTAAGCTGTGCCAAGGCACTTAGGGAAAACAAAACTAATTACAGCAAAACAATGTGCACAAGCACTTGGAGGGAAGAAAATCTAATCTAGTATTTACAGATGTAGTGAAACTCCCTCTAGAAGCAACGCTTGAGATAGATTCCATTTACTGGAATCTGCAGTTCTTCACCATCCAATGAGGCCAATTGGAAAGCATTGTTGTTCTTGCACTTTGTGACCATGTATGGGCCACTCCAAATGGCATCAAATTTTGAATGCCTTCCTGGTTTTGCTCTGTCCACATCCCATTTCAATACTAGATCTCCTACTTGAAAAGATCTATCTTTGGCCTTCCTATCAAAGGTCTTCTTGATCAAAGCCTGATCCTTTTCCATTGCTTGGAATGCCTGATCTCTGATTTCTTGCAGCTCCATCAATTCTGCATATCTCACCTTCATGGGTCCAAACTCTAGCAATTCCAGTTGTTTCATGAGTTCCAACGTTGGCAACTCAAGTGACAGGGGCAAGATTGCCTCTCTTCCGTAGACAAGCCTAAATGGAGAGTTACCTGTGGACCTTTTGGGAGTTATCCTATCAGCCCATAAGGCTGACTTCAGTTTGGTATGCCAAGCCTTCTGATTCTCATCAAGAGTCCTCCTAATGATCCTCAGCAAGTTTTTGTTTGTAGACTCGGCCTGGCCATTACCTTGAGGGTAATAGTTTGATGAAGTGCTGAGGTAGATCCCGTTCTTGACAGCCCACTCAGTAATTTTAGATCCAATGAATGCCAATGCATTATCAGAGACTATTGTAGCAGGCACACCAAATCTGGTAGTTATCCCCTCGTAAAAGTCCAAGATGCTAGACTCATTCGCCTCTTTGAGTGCCACTGCTTCTGTCCATCTGGTGAAGTAGTCTGTGGCTGTCAAAATCCATTTGTGCCCTTGGCTCGAATTGGGATTGATGATTCCAATGAAGTCCAAACCCCATTGCATGAATGGCTGGTCAACTGAGATTGGATGCAATGGGAGGGCTGCAAGTCTCTCTTTTCCTGTGAAGAATGCACAATTCTTACATTTCTTGATCCATGCATAGCAATCACTAAAGATTTTAGGCCAATAATAACCAGCCTTCATGATTTTCAGAGCTGTCACTCTTGGTGCAAAATGGCCACCAGCTGGTCCATCATGAAACTCCTTTAATACCCTTTGAATCTGACCTGTGTTAATGCATCTCAGCAGCACTCCATTGACATCCTTCTTGAACAAAACTCCATCAATGATGGTATATGGAATAGCCTGCAACCTGAAGTGTCTTCTTCTTGCTTTGCTCATTTCTAGAGGGCACATGCCCGTCTGTAGGAAATGTATCATATTTTGAGTCCAACAGGGAATGGACTCATCATCATTTTCCTGTTTTTGATCATTTTGTAAAAGCAGGACAGCGTCTTCTTTATCTTCTGGGTTGTTTAGTTGTTTGGAAGCGAGCTGCTCACACAAACCCTTGCCTCTTACCAGCTTGGTGATCTTGATCTCAATGTCATACTCCATGACACGGGTGATCCATCCTGCCCTTTTCTCATTCAAATCCTTGTTGAGGAGGAAGTCCTTAACCCCAGCATGTGAGACCAGCAACTGGACCTTGTTGTTTGAGATTAAATGCTTGAACTTCTTCAAGCTCCTGACTACTGCAAGCACATGTTTTTCAATAAAAGAGTACCTCAATTCACAGTCATTTAGGCTTTGGCTAAAGAAGGCAATTGGCTGTTCATCATTATCTTTATTCTGTTGCACCAAAATGGCAGAAATAGTGTCATCACCCCCAAATGCATAGAGGATGAAATCCTTGGAAAAGTCCGGGTTGATGAGAGTGGGTGCCTGGGAGATGGCTTCTTTGATTGCTTCAAAACTCTCCTTGCCTTCTGCCGTCCATTTGAAAGCCATGTTTTTTCTTAACATTTTGGTGATGGGCTTGACAAGGGCTGCAAAATTTGGGACAAACCTCCGAACAAAGTTTATCCTTCCCAGGAAACTTTGAAGAGCCTTTTTGTGACTTGGCAATGGCAGAGCTCTTATGGCTTCAACCCTTTCTGGATCAATTGCTAATCCTTCCTTGGAGACAATATGGCCAAGAAGTTTCCCTTCATGTGCAAGAAAGATGCACTTCTTAGGATTTAAAGACACTCCAAACTTTCTACACCTCTGAAATACTTGCCTGAGGTGAAAGAGATGGTCTGCAGCATTCTTTGAGAAGACAGTGATATCATCTAGGTATACCAGCACTATCTTGTTAATCAAGCCTTTGAATGCCATATCCATAGCTCGCTGGAATGTTGCTCCGGCGTTCGACAGTCCAAATGGCATCTTCTTGTAAGCATATGTGCCCCATTTGGTTGTGAAGGCTGTCTTGAACTGGTCTTCCTCCTTCACCATAATTTGATTGAAGCCTGAGTATCCATCAAGCAGCGAAAACCTTTCTGACCCAGCTACAACCTGCAATATTTGCTCCATGGAAGGGAGTGGATAATGGTCCTTGAGAGAGGCTCTATTCAAATCTCTGAAGTCAACACATAGCCTGATCTCTCCACTTTTCTTTCTGACTGGAACTAAGTTGGCAACCCAACTAGAATGCTTGATTGGGAATATAATTGCTGACTCAATCAGCTTGTCCAATTCTTTCCTCATGAGAGGCTCCATGTGTGGATTGACTGGTCTCTGTTTCTGCCTGACAGGCTTAGTATTTGGATCCAACTCGATGGTATGCTGAGCTAAGTTGGGATTGAAGCCCTTCAAGTCTTCATAGCTCCAAGCAAACACGTCAGGGAATTCTTGACAAAGCTGTATGAACTCATATCTCTCTTGCTCAGTTGTCATTTTTCCAATTTGCAATGGCTTGTTCTCTTTTACCAAGATGGATACCGAATCTTCCCTCTTGACCTGAATATTTGCTTTCTCCTTTCTAAACTGATCATTGGGGTTAAAAATGGACTCCAAGGTGACAAGTCCCTTGGGCAGCTTGTCAGTTCTCAGCTGTATCACCTGGTCACCATATTGCTGTTTCAACTTCTCTTGATTTTTAGCTGAGAACTCAGCTTCTTCTTGCAAGAAGTGGATGATTTGCTGGTCATTCTCAAATACTTGCCAATTGACATCGTTATCCGGCACTGAAGGCCTCACAATCACGTGGATGTTTGGCTGTACCTTGTCTTGTTGAATGTTTTCTACAATGTCAAAGGTTGCCCCCACTGCTGCAAGCCTGTCAGCAGCTTGATTCTCTTTTCTGGGAATGGCCTTGATGCTGAAAGCCTCAAAATCTTCCATGAGGTCCCACACCCTGTTTTTGTAGCATCTGAGTAGATCATTTTTGGCAGCATGCTGTCCCTTGACCTGATTTACAATCAGCTCACTGTCCCCAAACACTTGCAAGTTATTTATTTTTCTCTTTATTGCCCAATGCATCCCTTGCACCAAGGCTTCATATTCAGCAGTGTTATTGGAGCATGCAAATTGAAATCTAAAAGCTGAATAATACTTTACTCCTTGAGGTGAAATAAGCATGGCTCCACCTCCTGCGCCTTGTCTACTCCTTGATCCATCAAAAAACAGTTGCCATACCTCATTGTCATCCTTGTGGCTTGGCTTGGTGATGTTAGGAATAGGTTGACTTTCTTCGTGTATACAATAGACCCCTAGCTCAGATTCTTCTACTTCTTGATAAGGATCAAAAGCATGCACCTTGCTTGCCCATTCATCAAGAGTCAAATCTGGGATACTTCCAACCTTAGTGTCAGCTTCATCAGTGCCAAGGTGATCTTCTTGATCAAATGCTGAGCAATTGGTATTAATATGACTTGGAGTATAGGGCTCAATGTGGAAATCTGCAATAGGTTCCGACCTAATTGTAGCTTTAGTTCCATACCTCGTTCTGAACAGCATGTGTGACCAATCAGCGGACAAATATCCCCCAATCTTGGCAGTAAAGTCCCTTGACAAACAGAGGGCAAAGAGTGGTGGAAGGTCTATGACTGATATATCTTGTAAGACAACAACATTTGGACATGCATGCAAGGTAAGACTCAAATTTTTAATCACTCCAACTGTTGCTATTGCTGTCCCATCCAGCTGCACTACTCCCTTAGATGTTATTTCATACTGGAGCCCTAGCTGATCAGCTATCTGTTTAGGCATTACTGAGCTACTTGCCCCAGAGTCTATCATGCAGTTATGCACTAGCTGATTTCCAATAATTAACGAAACATAGAAAGGGGGGGGCTTCAGCATTCTACCTTGTTGTGTTCCATGATTTCCTTCAGGCTGGGCAGCATTTGTAAGCACTTTGTCTTGCCTTTGAACCTGCTGATTTGAAGTTGGCCAATCCTTTATGGCAGCTTGCAGCAGATTTCTTTGGCCTGGGATGGATAGGGATTCCCACATAGATATATTGACGTTTGTCTTCTTCATCTGATCAATGATACTGAATGGTGATGAAGGATCTCTCTGCTGTCCCTTGGTTTGCACATTTGCCCCTTGAATATGGGCAGCAACAGCTGGCATTTGATTTGGCCTAGGGGCTGTTTTTGTCTGCCCTTGTGCATTTGAAACTGGGTTTTGCTTGCCAATCATTTGTGGAGCTGTGGGAGGTTGAGGATTGGCTGGGACTAATGGCTGTTCTTCACCCAAATTTCTCCTTTTTGACCTTGTGTTGGCAGCAACACCCTGAGAAACTATCTGATTCATGCCACAGAAATCCTCTGCTTGCCAATTTACCAACGTGGTATCATTTGGGGCTGATTGCTGTTGGAATGTTTCTTGTTGTTGGCTGTTTTCTTGACTACTCTCACCCTCCACACCAGCACTTGTTACCATTAAAGCTTGGGTTAGAGCACCATTATAGCACATGGATTGATTATGGGGTTCATTACATGGAAAACACCAATCATACTCCTGGGCAATGTTGTTTTGTGCTGGTACTAATGCCTTAGAGGCAGATATGGCATTTGGATTATAGGGCTGGAATGGTCTATTGGCAGGAGGCCTTGTTTGATTCATATTTGTGGCTGGATTAGGTGGTCTTTGAGGCTGATATGGCTGCCTATTCGGTTGAGCTTGAGGCTGATACGAAGGTCTAAAACCTTGAGCTTGCTGCCTCTTGAGTGTGACCAGCTCATTACCTAAATTTTGCAGTTGCTTCATGACTTCTTGAAGCTCATTTGGGGCACTTGGAGATGAAGTGGAAGCTTCATTTGAACTCTGATTTCTAGGAATGGGAGAAGGAGCTAAGACAGGTGCCTGACTAGTACTTGGGCTCTCTAAGCTTGGATATAATGGCATTGGAGGCCTAGGAGATAGCTTGCCAGCTTGAATCAGACAATTTTCAGCTCTAATGGCAATATTATAAGCAGCAGGGATAGTTGTGCCTCCCATGGATTGAATCAATATAGAAATATCAGAATTTAAAGCTTTAAGGTAGTATAGAAAAGCACCTTCTGCTGTTGGTCTGACTGCTACTGGAATTCTATCCCAAGATCTTTGAAATCTGAAGTTGAAATCAGTTAGCTGCTCATTGGAAGCTCTCTTGATGGTTGTCAGCTGCTCCAAAAGAGACAAGTTGTCTCCCTTCTCTCCGAATTGATTATGAAGTGCAATACACAGCTGATTCCAGTTTGTGATAGAGCCAGCTCCAAGGCTCCTAAACCATTGCAATGCTTTCCCCTTGAATGAAGACGCCAGCAATTTGACAGCTACTTGCATCTCGTCGATCTCATGGATTGCACAAATGTTAGCAATGTCCTTGACATGATCGCCAGGAGTGGTCTGATTTTCTCCAGTAAAGTATGGAATGTTCTTCAGTGCTGCTACTGGGATTGGATTTTGTGCATTGAGAGCAAGTGGGCTGCTGCCTGTGAAGTTGACATAGGGGTTCACTGGTTGCGCCATTCTGATTGGTCTTAAAATCCTTGTATATTGAAAGAAAGGCCGCTCAGGTGGAGGAGTTGAGAGAGTTCTGTTTGGTGGAGATGGAGACCTTTGAATCCTTCTTCCTCTTTGCCTTCTTCTTGGAGATAGTTGCAGGTATTCAAACAGCACTTCCTCTTCTCCAGCTCTTGATCTTGTGATTCTTCTCATAAGCTTTTAGGGCTGACTGCTGGAACCAGTTGATTCCTCCCCTTGGAGTCGCCAGATATGCAAATAATAGCTCTTTTCAAGCAAGAAAATTGCAGCAGATGCATATCAACCTTGCTGCAAATAGAAATGAGACCTCTGTCCCACCGGGCGTGCCAAAACTGTTAGTGCAAAATCACAGCACCCCTGGGTATTGATCAGGTTTCTAGGTTGATTACTAATATCCAGTGTGATTGCATCAACATTGAATCCTTTCTCCAAGTGTGGGACTTGAAGAGTGAGAAAGGAATCTCCAGAGAAAGGCTGGTTCCTATTCCTCTGTTCAGGTGCATACGAAATATGCAGAGGGTTTTCCTCAAAATCTAATCTAATTTGCCAAGGAGACAAGGAAAGAAGATGCATAAAATAAATCTAAGCTAATAGAGGTGATGCACCAAGGAATGAAGAACATATGCTTTGCCAAATTTAACACAGATCATGTAGATGTAACACAACATCATGCACAGATAGCAAAAATGCAATGAAAGATCAAGAATGACAGTAATAAATATGTAAGAGGGTTTAGAAGTAACCACAGACACATATATATATTGCTCAAGGATAGATTCAATACATTGCAATGGCCAAAAGGCAAAAAACGGTGTTACAGTCTATATGGGAGGTTTGAAAACTCCACAAATCTTCTTATGAACAGGAGAGAAGGGAGGGTGCAAAGCGGAAAATGTCCACCTTAGAAAGAAACCCCTCCTTACAATTTATAGGAAGAATGGGAGAGCAAAGAGAGAGGAATTCGAAATCTGCCCCAACCACCTCTAGGTTGCATTTAATTCGTCCATCATGGCAGAAGCGGCGGGTTCTGGCAAAGCGGCGGTTTGTCTAACAGAAGCGGCGGGTTGTTTGCTGCATTAAAGTGGTTGTTGAAGCATTACCTCTGCTTGTTATTTCGCGCCAGAGGCGTTTCTCAATTTTCATCCTCCAAACTGAACCAAAATGCAAGATTGACCTTGGAAACGTGTAGAGAATCTCATAAGCTTTCCGTTGATATCAAGAACGTGCAAATCCGAGCTCTGGATCGAAAGATATGTCGATCTGAAGATTTAGGGCACGGAACAGGCGAAAACGGATTTTGAAATATTTTCCCGCGCACTGCCACTTGGATGCCACGTGGCATGCTCTGATTCGCTGAATAATTCTCTCTCTTCTGCTTTTCGGCGGGCTGTCTTTTGAATTTTCCTTGTGGGCCCTAGCTGGGACACGTGGCACTATCCCATTGGTTCGGATCGGTGCTCGAAAACTCGCCCATTGACTTTTTGACTTTTCTCTTGTGAGGACACGTGGCAGCTTCTGATTGGTCCTCGGCTGATTCGGCTCCTACGCGTACTTCGCCTCCATTTGTCCCGGATGTCCCATTTGATTTTGGGCCCTTTGTGCTCATTTCGGCCGGTTCGGGCAGTTCGGGCATTTTTGGCCCGCTTGTCCCACTTTGCTTCGGACTGATTTTCGGCCTTGACTCTTTTCGGCCGGTTCGGCCGGTTCGGGCATTTCTGGCCCGCGCGTCCCAATTGCTTTTGGGCTCCTTGTACTGTTTTCGCGCGATCCGGCCGGTTCGGGCATTTCGCGTCCATTTGTTCCACTCGTCCCGAATGCTACCCTCTTCAGCAGTTAGCCAATTTTTCTCCTCGGCTGGATCGGCTTTTCGCGCCCGCCGCGTACTTCTGTCCCACTTGTCCCATTTGCTTTGTGGGCCGCCTGGACTCATTTCGGCCGGTTCGGGCGGTTCGCGTACCTTTGTCCCACTCGTCCCACCTTGTGCTGGACCAGGACTTAGCCGATTTTCACAATTTTTACTGGCCCAAACTACTTGCTTTCTGCAACCTTCTCCGCACTTTCTCAAAGCTTGCTCCCTCCTTCTTCGGCCTGGGGAGTTTAGAAAGATTCCTGAAGGGACCCTAGAAACCTGATTTTGCTCTGAATCAGTCATTTTTCTTGGAATTTGGACATCCTGATGCATGTTATTGCACAATTTAGAGAAATCAAGTAAATTGGGAAACAATGATTTTTGGGATTTGATCAAACAATGAAAATTTGAGTAAATTGCAAACTTAATTTTAGTTTCAAAATAAGTCCTAAATCAGATTTTAATTAATATTTTGGAGTATTAAGGCCTTTTAAGTTGATTAAAATTGAAGATCCTTTGAAACAATTAAAAGTGAAGAAGTTAAACACCCGTTTTTGGATCACCTACCCTTATGGGCTTATCACACCAACATTTTTACACCTACTAAAGCCACTCTGTACTCCTTCATCTCTAGCACTGAAGTTATCTTGTCAGTTGAGATCAAGTTACCTTCTCTTTGCATCTCACTTGAAATCCTAGACGAGAGATGAATAAATATTGTTAATCAACTCAAATCCTATTTGCATAGGATATGCAGGTAATACAACAAGAAAGTTCATGAAAGAGAGTTTGAAATTGGTGATCTTGTCCTAAAGGAAAATCAATAGAACACTATTATCGAGTGAGAAGAACGAAAAGTTTGAGCCTAAATGGTTTGGACCTTATGTATCAGCAAGTATGAATTTGGGGCCTACAAGTTATCCACACAAGATAGTGTTTATATCATTACCTCACCTTATGGGATTACCACACCAACATCCATACACTTACTGGAGCCACTCCATACTCCTTTGTCTCTAAAAATGAATCTATTTTGTCACTTAATATCAAATTACCTTCTCCCTATATCTCACGAAAAATCCTAATCGAAAAAGAGGAATATTGTGTTTCTATAATCCAAGAGATTTAAATCCTATATGAGAGATAACTAAATATTCTTAATAATCTCAAATCCTATCAGAATAGGCTATGTAGGTAATACAACAAGAAATTTCTTCGAAGAGAGTTTGAAATTAGTGATCTTATCCTAAAAGAAAACCGATGAAACACTACTATTGAGTGAGAAAGAAGGGAAAGTTTGTGCCTACTTGGTTTATACCCAATGTAATCATCACATGGTATGAATTCAGGGCCTATAAGTTAGCCACACGTGATGGTTATGAGCTTGATGAACCCATAAACAACATGCATTTGAATAAATTCTATACTTAAGTGGTGTTTTTATGTCTCTAATAAATCCCATCACATATCACAAATTAAAAAAATTCCAATGGTGAAAACCAGTTCTTTGGCATCTTAGGAAAGTATGGCGATGAAGTCTGGTTTCCAACGTCACTCATAATAATAAGCCATCTGCCAACACTCGTTATTAGTACCTACCTTATGGACTCGGGGGAAAGCCCTATACTTTCCCTGTCACTTGGTCCTTTTCACCCCATCTACAATCCCCTATCCCACTTGGATCTTGGTCATTTATCAACTATATGAAACCTTTGGGGAACATGGATTGAATCAAAATCAAAATCAAGAAGAAATCACAAAAGTGCCATTCAATTTACACAATAAAAAAACAATGAAGTTAAGATAAAAATGGAGGGTAGTATCTTAGATACCTAATAATGGAAAAAATTGTAACCCTTAAACAAACCTATCTTGATGTTTGCATTCTCTCATCACATTTCTCTTTCATCCCCTATCATCCATCATCCCTATTAATCCTTTTCGCATCCATTTGTTGTCTTCCTTTTACTATCTTTCTCATCTGAAAAAACCCTTAAGATCATGCTATCCTACAATAATCCATCCTTTTTGCTATAAAAGCAAGTAATTGCAAATATCCTATCAATAGGGGGGCATCTCTCACTACTCGGGGGAAAGAATAAACAACCAAACATCAGGATATGTTGGATTGTAACTCACTCACACAATAAAAGGATCTTCACATGGGATTCAGATAAACACACACCGTCAAATGTAAATATCCATCCTCTCATCTATCTTCATCCATCATTTATCCCTATCCATTACATTATCAACATCAATGTTTCTTAAATTGTTTTGTATATATTGCTTGTGTATTCTTACTACATTGTTAGTTTATTATCTTTAGTTTATATCTTTGTTACTTAGAACATGTCAATGTATTCCCAATGATATGAGGAGGGTTCTGAGACATTGGTAAATAAATTTTCATGTTCGAATATATATCATGGTGTATACTATCTAAAACTATATCAAAAATATGATCGCTTGTAACCCTGGATCATAAAATGTCAACACATCTCATTGCATCACATCAACACATCCCATCATCTATGTAATTACTACAACATCATCATAATATTCCCCACAACATCAATTTTCTCACTATATATCTAACATTAACACTATCATAAATATCACAATCATTATCACATTGTTAAACATATAACCTCATCATAACATTTTTTCAATAACACCTAACATCCATTTCTAATCATCTAATATTTTCTAACCTTTTTTCCATCCAAATGACCAAATGCATATCACAACATAAATCAGGAGTAAACATAGATAATCATCACATTATAGCGTAAACCACAAAATACTATGTGTTTCTTTTCACATCATAACACAATGAAAACAATATACATCAATGATACATAACATCGCCATCACAAAACATACAACATAAACATATGTAAATAATACATCATATCCATCATAATAATGAGCATGTATCCATAATCATACTCCATAACTAATGATAAAAATAATCTATAACATAACCATAACCATGTACATCATCATACATCATGTGTACATCTCATATATACATAAAAAATGGTCAAGAAACCACTCAAATACATCTCAAAGTGTCTCAATATACATATATATCCATAAAACAAATCAATAATACATCCCAAAATCAGCTATATATAATCATCCTCTCACATTTGACTCTTTGAATCTGTGAGAAGAGAAGGTGGAAGCCTCAAAGTAGTAGGTTGCGGTCCTTTAGCTAACAATCTCAATGGTGTTATCCTCGATGATTGGCTCCACTGCCTACATGCATACAATGGATCTCTCTACACCACTAACATTTTATAAGCTCTCGAGAAAGTGATATATAACCTTGAGGATGTGTGGCTCCCAACTAATCACGCTCAACCCTGAACCGATATCTCTCGGTATGGCATGATCCATCTCTAAATAGAACCGATTCCTGTTTGTATGGAATCGATGTGAATCTCCTTTCAAATCAACACTTTGTGTTGATAATTGTTAAACCTAGGCAAATGACTGAGTAATTTGTGTTATATTTATATTTTGTTGGCCCTATAATCATGTAATCTCTTCATTCCTAACATTGATATCTTACTGTAATCTTATAATCAACGCTATGTTATCTACCGACTTGACATGTGATGGACTACTCCCCCACTACCACTCCTATATCCCCCGACTTCATCCCCACGAGTCTATCTCAGTCCCATTCTCCCACCTTGATCTATATCCATGGGTTATGGAATACCCATGGATACACTACTCGCTAAACCAATTCATGTGGCATTACTTGTGTTGGGTGTTGAACTGGTCTAGGTTGAGGTGGTCCAACTAGTCTACTAATATGTGTATGATCTTGCACTCATCTCATTTAAGGCCTCACTTGTAACATCTATCACATCCTTTGGATGTTCTCATGATATGTCAATGGCCGTGTTTGTAATGTCCTAATAAGTCACACATGTTTGACATATTCCCACCACATGTCATAGTATGGTGTACTCCCTGTATCAACCATGTCTATGTGCGGATCATACTAAACCAACACTAGTCCAATCCAACTCAATATAGTGGTCATCTAGTGATTGACCCTATGGGCCTCTCTCTAGTCACTCTAGTGAAAAATGTGGATTAGATCCACATGTATCCCCTACCGAGTCCTAAACGATCTCTAGACCATATACAACCCATATCTCTTTATCTCATAGGCATGCCAACCCATAATATAGTTAGGTGTCATGATATAATCAAAATATAATTGATCATCTACCCATATGATTTTCATATCCTTATAAGGAGACCATGTACTATGATTAGCTCAGAGCTCATTTAAAACTCTCATGTACTATACTATATCACCAAAATAAGGTCTCAAGGTCCTAATTGTTAGTGCCTATCCATAAATAATAGGCTTATATGGATATTTTACTCATATCACTACCACTAGTCTCTCTACGAAAATATGCTCCCATACACTGATTTGAAGAAGTGTAGATAGGCCTAATCTCCGACCATCCCTGTAAGAAATCATATGTAAGTATCTTTTAAAAGTGGCCAACACACACAATCCCATGTAAACATTGTCATATGATGATGTATGTCTCCTATCACATCATATAGTCCCATCATGAAGTATCACCTATCTTATAATGAGCACTACATTGTTGAAAAGAGCCATCAAGAACATGGGAAATATCCATACCAGGCCCTAATCATAGCACACATCCACATCGATCCCACCCTATATCACTATCAATTTAGTGTAACATGTCATCCTCTGCATCGTAGAAGTCCACCCTATTAAATGCTAGTAAACCTTCTCTTCCCACAATGGAAGGCACACATTGTCGAACATCATAGTAATCTCTATTTTTGGAAAATGAAATGTTTCAGTCTCATATTGCCACCACTTTTCTAATGCCCTGTCAACTCCAATATCTGACATAAAGGTTATATGATAAAAACCAAACACCTCTAAAAATGTAATCTCTAAGGCTAATAACTATGGCACAAAGTTGTGAACGCTTGTGGCTACAAATCTCATGAAACCAACATCTCAAGTACTTCCTGTAAAAATCACAAGTGCACTTAGTTATGAAAAACCTTAACTTTCTTCATCCTAACTACTGACTTCACTCTTGCGTCACGTTTTCAAAAACTATGTGCATCCTTTTCCACTACATCATTTTGGATGAAAATGGCATGTCCCTTATTGTTGTTAGCACAAAAATGACACGTTTCATAGAGAATTTTTTTTATCTAAAACAACGTTATTTTTTTTGAAAATGACACCCTACTTAATTATTTCTTCGTCTTAACTACTAACTTCACCCCTACATCATTTTTGTCAAAAATTACAAACATTTATTTTCCCCAAACATGACATGTATCTCATCATCATTTTCACATAAACAATATGCTTTATAGCAATATTTTCACAAAAACAACACCCTATCTAAAGATCCCTAACTTTCTCAAAAATGATATCCAAGTCACAATTACAGTGTTCTCAAGCATGATAACATTGGTTGAGGGTGTTATTTTCATGATTTTCCCTATCTACCCATAGCTATTGCCCTATTTATGATATACCTATCATTAACTTACAAAATCATTAATTTAAATCAACACTTATTGATTGTCCTCGGTTGGCAGGCCTCTGATACTCCCAAACTCACTCCCCACAATGTTGATCATACGAAATCCTCAACATTCTCACTCTAAAATCATGCGACTCAAAGCTCAAATTTGCTAATCAAGAGAGTGGAAATGAATCATTTTTACCCCTAATTATAGTGGACATGGGCCACATGGTCATGTAGCTATTCGTCAACAATTCAACATACACATGTCTCAATAATGGAGATGGATTTGTAGACAAATCAATTTGAGGTCCCAAGTTCAAATGAGAAAATTTTTAAACTATTGGTAAGAAAATTAAATACCAAACACGCATGATGTAATTAAATACAAAAAAATTATAAATTGAAAGAGATAGAAAAACAAATTGAAGAAGTAAGACAAGTGCAAATTCAAAAGAAACACATCATTTAACCTCATTATTATTTTGTTAAAAAATTGTTCCAAGAATAAATGTAAAATGATATGAATATATTTCAATTATTTTACTTCAGATGATTAAAATTGGTGTTGAAATGGTTGCAATGCCCCTCTTCATAGTGATTTTTATTTTCATTGATCCCTACAAACCTGTTACCAATGGGTGACTACGTATAATTGCTTGCACTCTTTTGGGGAAGAAGAGGAAAATATGAAAATTCAAAATGTTTTTTTGTATTAGAAAGAAGAAGACGAAGATATTTTAACGTCCACAAGGATACCAAAGTCAGCCTATAGGAAAACACATCTTGCCAAAGATCTTTTTGGAATTTAGATATCCTATTGGTGAGTTTGATAATCAACTCCCCTTTTTTTTCAACCATATTCTCGCTGAAAATATCTTGAAAGGATGCAGTAGCCACCATGCTAGCAAATTGGGCCTAATGTCATTATAAGCATTACACTCCAACATGATATGTTTCTCTAACTCCACAACACCAGACACACAAAAGACTCAGATTCTTTCTTCTCATGCCTCTTTAGGTCTTTTCCATCTTATTGTTTCACACTAAAGATGATGGGAATTAGTTCTCAACTGAGCTATGAAGATCTTTGCTTTCTATGGGATATTAGCCCCTATAAAATCCTTTCATTGATGATCACATGTGGAGTTAAATTCCTCCAAATAATACATCTTATTTCTCCCTAATGGCTTTCCCCACATAAAACTTGGCGGAATTTATCTATAATAAAAATTTTACTCTTGGCTATTATTAGGACATGCATTCAAGTAAATGTTCCAATTTTTAAGCCATTTGTTATTTTGATTCATCCATGACTTTATTATTTTCTCTACAAAGTCATTGAGGACAACCTTAGGCCATATACTACCTTCCATTTTCTCAATCCTTTTTAAATATGTTATGAAATAAACCATAGTAGTATCTTTAAGACGTATAACCCCCGTTTCAGCTAGAATAATCTCATATGGGACCGAGATATTTAATTTGAACTTGTTAGTAATCATGATTTTTTGACTCCTCTCAAATTGTTTCCACCTCGAGTTTGAAATTTTGTTATCCCAAAAGGAAACCCAACTTGTGCTTCACAATTATTATGTATGCTAGAAAATATTAGTTGTGAATATGAGAAAACAAAATAATTGTTCTCTTGTGCTAATCCTTCTAACAATACCTCAGATTGAGCAAGATATGGAAAGGGGGAGAGAGTCAATACCTGCACTTATCAACAAAATGCAATTCTCCTCCTTTGTTGTATTGGATTTGCTCATGGATGGTGTTGATTGCTTCAGATTTTGTGGAGACACTTGGGCATCCTCCCCTTGAATTTCTTGGACTGATTGATGAAGGATGAATGGATTGATTGTAGATGAGTGATGGATTGATTGAAGATAAAATAAAATGGTAGAGATTTGTTATAGATTCTTCCTCCTAGATCTTATGCAGGAGGAGAGCTAAAATTATAGTTTATGGGAGAGGAAATTGAGGGTGAGGATTGATCCAAGTGGGACGAGGATCAATGGTTAGAAATTGAGGAGAGGATTGGAGGGTTCTAGAATGGAGAATTATAGAGTTTGAATTTAAAATTCCATGGAGGGAAGAAGCTTCCATTCAATTTAAAATTCAATGGAAGGAGAAGTTTAGAGAGGCTCCTAGAAATAGAAGCCTCTAGATTTAGAGGTGGATGTTATGATTAGTTTTAGGATTAGATTATATTAATAAAAGATGATTAGGGATGTGTTTATATGGAAAGGCTAGGTGTAGGGTAGGTGGGTGTAATAATATTAAATTTATAGAAAATTTTAATAAGGATTAGGATGAGATAATAAGATATAATAATGAAATAAATGGATTAATGATAAGATGAGGTATTAGATAAATGATGAAAATAATTAACATAAAGGGTATAGGGATTAATAATAATTAATCTTGTGATTAATTATTATACCGATAGTGATAATGTTAGGATATTTGAGGGATAAATTAATCAAAATTAATTATGTCGACATTTTAGATGTCTACATTTTCCCCTCTTTGAAGGGTTATTGCGTATAAATGACCGTTCAAAGAAAAAGAAGAGAAAATGTTAGGATATTGATATGATGCCCCCTCGAGGGGTTAGGTGGGGAGGAAAGAGTTGGGTAACAACTCGAAAAGAGGAGCGGCCCAAGTTAGTATATGGGAGAGGATTAGTTAATGAGAAGATTGAGGATGATAGGAGAGGAGAGAGGATTAGAGGATTAGAAGATTGATTGAAGGGATTGGATTATAGGATGCCCTAGTCAAGGGTTTGAGATTACTGATATTGGATTTGAGGATTAGAGAAGGATTGTTGATGTGGATTAGGATATTGATGAGGATGCATGATTAGAGGTTTAGAAGATAAGAGAGAGGATTAGAGGAGTAATATATAAGAGGATTAGGAGATATTGGATTTTGGAGTAGAGGATTTCCTAGTCAACAATGTATAACAAGGGTCAATATTTAGGATTAGTGGATTGGAGGATGCCCCAGTCAAGGGCTTAGGTTAGAATATTTGGGATTTATATTTGAGGATGTTGGGGTTGACGATGTGAGATGTGATGATGTGGGAGTTGAGGATGTTACATTTGAGGTTTGATTAATTGGATATGAAGATAGGGTTTAGGATGTTGGATTTAGAGGATTAGAAGATTAATGATGTTTGGATGAGAGAATAAGGATTGGTTTTTGGAATGATTTGGATGATAGGACATCGATGAGGAGAGGATAGGAATGATGATTGATGAAGCTATGAGAAATAATGTTCGAGTTTGATTGATGAAAGGATGTTAAAAGATTCCCCAGCCAAGGGGTGATGATTTTGGATGTTGAATGCAAGAGGATAATGTTTGGATGTGGATATTGATTGATTGATAAAGGATTGATTGGATAGGGGATGAGGAGGTTCGATAGTTGGTTAGATGATGATGAAGATTAGGTGTGGATGCTGATAAGGATAAAAGATGATGATAAAAGGGGGTGTGCTACCATAAAGATCCCACTGTTATCATCATTAACAATGTTATAGATGTGGCATAGAGTAAGATGCACTAAGGTATAAAGACCATGATGATTGAATTAACAAACGTCCTTCTTCTCATATCATTGAACATATTAATACAAAAATCTTATCCTCATATCATTGGACTGTGTAAAGAAAAAGAAACAAAAGGGCACTCATATCATTTGCCAAAATGTAATTGCAGACAAGAAAGAAAACACACACAAACAAAAAGACATAAATTGCATTTTGGTATTATTATTATTATTATTACTATTGGTGTAATTTTATGATTTTTTAATGGATTTTTTGAATGTTTAGATTTTTAGATTTTGGATTTTGGATTTTGGATGTTTAGATTATTTGACGTTTGATGTTGAGATTTTATGTTTGGGATGGGAGGAATGGTTGAGGATGAAAGGATTTAGGAGGTGATAACACATGGGGGGATGGGAATGGATGTAAGGTGGGATGTGAATTTATCCTACAAGTCACAAAGTTTGTTTAGGTAGGATGAAAGGGAAGGATTGAGGGAAATTGGATAGGTTGGATAAGATAGGGATTGGTTAATAGGTTAGGATTAGATGGGATGTGGGATGGGAGATAGATAGATAGGATGAGGGATGTGGTATAGGATAATATGTGGGATATGGGACATGATAAGATATGACCCTAGGTATATGGGAGATAGATTGAGGGATAGATGTGGTGTGTCCCCAAGTGTAAAGTAGGGTGTCCTGTGTGAATGGATGGATGGGTTCAATTTTCCCCCAGGTGTAGGGTAGGATTGGGAAGTGAGGGGTATCTAAAATGGATGATGCCCCTAGTCATGATGATGACAGTTGAAAAGGGACACGAGGAGGATTGAATGAAAAGAAAAGGATCGTCGGTTGCCCATAGATATTTGATCAAAGGGAAAAAGGAGGTGGATGTGATGGATGGAAGGAAAATAACATTAGTGATGAAGAAAAGATGAGCCTAATGACACATGTTGTAAGGCGAGAGTTGGACTAAAATAGAAGTGTGACCAAGGTCTAAACAATATCTAACAACATGCAAGCCCTATGTCTATGTGTTGGTGAGAAAATTTGTCGGGTGGAAAAATTAGGTGTCTCTACAAACAATCACAGGGCTACGACCCTTTGCATTGAATGGTACAACTCCCATTATTGAAAGTAAAACTAATACTAATCCTATCTAAAATTTGTGGGTGGCCAAATTGGCTAGAGATCACACAGGGACACTCCACCAACCTGTGGAAAAGTGCTTGTAAGAGGTACAAGGGAGGAAAATCATAACGATGAGGGGGAAGGAGAGAAATGAAGAAAGAAATATTACCGTCGTGAGTAGATTGCAGAGCTCACACCCAGTAACTGGAATAGTTTCACATTCAATATAGAAGAATGTACGATGAAGCTAGTGGGACCAATGAATCAAAACACAAAGTTTTTGGGATCATCTAACGAAGATACACAACTCTTGCATCACTATGCTTACAAAGTGCATAAATGAAAGAAGTAGAAGAAACAAAATATGTTTGTACCAACTATGCTTATTACACCAACAATGAGAGGAAACCATGCATACAAAGTTGCACGCATTCATTCATCTTGGAAAGTAGAAAACTCTATTCCTTGATTGACATTTACACAAGTTGTACAAAGAAAGGGAAAATAAGAAAACATGTAGCAAAAAATGTAGCTTTATTTCATGTATATTGATGACATAAATTCCAAAAACATATCACAATCCACTATTGCTACAAAGCAGAAATCTTCAAAATCTGGAATCCCTTGGAATGGAGACGCCATCCCAATTTATAGCAATCTCAATTGTCCTTTCCCCTCCCTCACATGACTCTTCATGTTCTGTATTCCACTTGTGACCTTTTGTTTTCCATGAATCAAGTATTTCTCGTATAATTTTGAGAAAATACTATTACAAATTTAAAATAGGTCACTTAAGTGAAAATGACGAAATACAATGATTATGTTCAATGAAGAATTAGTACGGAGAGAGAAAGAAGAGGGAGAAGGGAGAAATAAAGATCAATGAAGATCACTCCATCTATGATGAAATTTTTTCTCCACTGATGAATTGGTGTAATGTTATCTTTGAACCTTTGAACCTTTGAACTATGAGGAGACTCTTTCTGAGTAGTCCATGAAAAGTTGCCACTTCCTTTGACCAATTATGCATATGGACGGAGGCTTGACACAATTATTTGCATAATGCACCCATGATAATCCCATCACATTGATGAAGGCTGATCCTCTAGACACCTTTGAACACTTTTCTAATGATGGTCACAAAATATATGATGCATAGAACCCTTGAACTGAGTGTTTAAAAACACAGTTGAATGATCACTTTGATGACCGTGAACATTGTTCACTCAGGTCCACTCCGAAGAAGTTTGAGCATGGAGAACAATATATGATGACATTCTGCTACACAGTCGCACTATTGTACTCATCAGAAAGAGTTTGCTTCCTCCTTTTACATAGTGCTCGGGCATCTCGGGTCTCAAAATGAGTGTTGACAAGCATTGTTTCAAGACTTCTTAACATGAGCTCGAGACAGACACGAGCATCGGTCACGGTGATCCTCCTCGATACCTGATTGATGAGCCATTGTAATTCATTGAACTCTCCAAAAAAAACATTTCAAATCACCCAACTCACTGAGTGATGAAGATGAATTCATCCGTTGTGTCATGCGATGCCTTGCATTACTTCTGAGAACACTTGAATTCAGGACGATGCTTCCAAGACCAATATGAAGTTAACAATGCTCTGTTTGAGACTTGTAATCACCTTACAATCCCATGAGGATGACAAAAAGTAACGATATATGTCGTTACGAAGGTGACAACAAGTTTTTGTGACTAGGGCCGAAAACTACTATGTTTAGAAATCAGGACCCATGGGCTGCTATTTCGAGTAGGTTTCTTTTTTGGTCCGCTATCTTTACTGAAAATGTTTCCTTTGCGTTCTAAATCTTCCACGGATGTTTCGTGCTCATCTTAAAGCACTTTCCATTTTTGGAAAGTTGTTTTTTTGCTTTTTCTTTTTCACTTTTTTACTTTTTTGACCTGTGTGCCCAATTTTTCAATCTGAAATATTTTCAATGTGTTCTTTTGGAGGAGTTTGCCATTTTTGGAAACTTACTAACAATGGTAAGTGTGAACCAGAAGCACTTACTATTTTTAGAAGCTGAAAATCACCATGATAGATCGACGAGAAAACTTTGGATTCTTTCTAGGTTTTTTATTTAGATGCTCTGTATGAATTTTCAGGTAAAACTGCTTCCCTTATTTATGGCAAGTGAAGGAAGAACACCCTAGGGCACAAAATTTCAAATGGCTACCATTAAAAATTAGGGATACCTTTGTTAGGAACTATCATGTTGGTGCTTACATGTGTGAACGTATATATATTTGGGTTAGTAAGGTTATATGTTGTTTGGGTGAGATTTGGTTGTTAAACCAAACTCACTTGAATAGTTTGTTGAGGAATATTGCTAAAATAATTTCCTAAATTATAGGAGCATTATCTCCTATATATATATTTATATTGTAATATGAAGTTTTGCTAGAGTAGGTATTTACCTTAGCTCATGTTCACCTAGGTACTTTATTTACCTTTATTGTATTTATCCTCAACCACTTATGTGTGTGGATATTTCTTTTATCTTATTTAGATATTAGGATATATTATCTAGTTGTTAGGTATAGTTCTTTCCTTGATCTATGGTATTGACTAGTTCCTTCCTTGATCTATAGTATTGACTAGATCCTCGATGTCTAGTTCTCTCCTACATCTATGGTCTTGAATAGTTCTTTGATAACTAGTTATTTCCTTGATTTATGGCTTGATCTATGACCTTGACTGGGTCTTAGATTGTTATTCCTTTCCTATATAAGCAAGGCAAGGCTCATTCTCATTGTATTTCATTGAGTTCCATAATAACATATAATATTGCTGCTCATTTGTTTTGTAAAGGTTTTATGTAAAGTTATTATGGCGAATTACTTTCATCTTATAGATCATGGTGTTTGATTAGCATTTGTGTTTTTAGCTTAGTACGATCGAGTTATCGTTCCTTTTATGGTATCAGAGCAGGAGATTGTTGTTGACATCCGTCTGTAAGTTTTATTTTGCAAATAAATTCTTTGTATATTCATATATTAGGGATTTGTTCGTATTTTTTTGATGCGTGTGGGTTTATGTAAAATAGAGGCTTCCATTGGATTCGGAAGGCCATAAAACCCTAAGATCGACTGTAAACTCAACCATTTATGGAGGTAGCCATCTTTTGTTTTTGTTATTCACGTTAATCAGTTATATGGTATGGTCATATGAGGCCTTAAGCTTATGATTCCTACTAGTAGGTGCTTAACTTCAAACCCCTTTCATTTTATTTGTGTGTTGAAGGCAAGAGCATTTTATTTTGTTTTAGTCGCAACTAAAATAAAAAACAAAGCATAATATTGAAAAGCTTGTATATTTTGATCGGCAACTCGATTTTGAGTGCCATTTTTTGCAAAAATGCTTATTTTTCCGTGCTCTTTCCATTGGAAATATTTATTTTTAGAATTGAACTATAATTATAAAGTGTTATATTGTAACACACACTTATTATAAAGTGTCAAAATGTTAAATATGGAGGAGTGTTGTAATCAATTGTGGACGCAATTTCGGCTGAGCTCGACGTCATAAACTTTTGGGAGTTGCATTCTTATATCTATCATGAATTTTGAGAATGATATGATTTTCTCTTAATTGTGTGGAATTCAAGATGATATTATAATTTTTTGGAAGAAAATAGATCGCTCAAGAAGCGAAATTCTCTTCTACAATCACTCATTCACGATAAGGATACACTAAACACTCCATGTCCCAAAAAATTGCTAGCCTACAACATCGTCATCATATTGTGGACATCCATGTCCATGCTTCTAGTCCACTTATAGTTGTTGCTCTTGTACCCAATGGCATTGATCTTCCCGTCTTTGAGCATGTTACTACTCTTGATGTTCCTAAGCCTAAGAGGCTTGTTATTGCATGTTCTTCCACATCTGTTCCTACACATGTTGTGTATCCTACTTCTACCCATATGCATGACTCTTTTGAGAAGCATACCGCTGCATTCAATTCTTGCATGCTCCGTTTTATGGGTTTCACTAACGGAGGTATTGAAAAACATTCATAGGGTATTGCTTCCCCTATTCCACATGTTAAGTGAAATTCTCGCCATGACATTAGTTTTCGAGCAGATACTTCATTGGGATTACACATTGACATAGCTCATATTTTTGTTTGCTTGACTTTTTCTGAGGATCATGAGCAACACATGAGTTTTGCACCTTCACTTAGGCTTGAGAAACTTGAGATTTCAACTGTCAGACATGATCAACCTGACACACATTTTGATGTTCCTTTGCATACACCCATTGTGCATTTTGCACCAAGTCATATGCAAACATCTTCTTCATCCATCTGTGTTGATTTGGGGTGGATATCTGATCACTCGCGGTGGCGACATAGATATTCGTTGAGAGGACTCTACAGGCATGGCTCCTCCACCATTCGACCTCTTGCTCCACTTTCTATACCTTTTGTATTGTAATACTTCTTATTTTGAGAATTTTTCGTTAGCAAGTGTAGGTATCTCTCTTGTTTGTTGAAAGATTTTGTATCTACATTTTCGAAATTTTTGGCATGTTGACAATATCTCTTGTGGGGGATCTATTTTGGTGAAGTCCAGTGTTAGTTTTTTAGTGTTCAAGTAGTTGTTTTGACAACTCATATAGATTTGTAGCGTCACTCCACCCATTCAACATTATGGGAGGGTGTGGTGTTGATCCTACTTCTTCAGGTTTTGTGTCCTTGCCTTGTTACCTTGGATTTTCTTAGATTGAGACACTCTGGATTTTATGTCCTTGCCTTGTTGCTTTGGTTATTATTCTTGGATCGTGGCACACCTATTTGCAGCAGTTGATCGAATTATGTTTGGTGTTTTTTTGCACTTTCGACATCACTCTGTTGATAGTCTCCTTGTATGGAGCTATTCTGGTGAAGCCCAGTGTTAGTTGTTTTTGAGTTTTGTGATCGAGAAGTGGATTTAGACCACTATACACACCAAACTTCTTCAGCATTGTATGATTTTTTTGAGCTGAACTTCTTGGGATGCCTTGCAGCGGGTTTTTACTTTCTTTACTTTGTTGTTACTGGTTTTGGGTACCTCGTATTGTCCCTTTTCCCCAATTATTGTACATGAGTACCTCATTAGGCCTAGTTTCCAGGACTCATACTATGGACATGCCACTTCTATTTTGGCCCCTAGCTTCACTTGAGGGGGGGTGTTAGAGTAGGTATTTACCTTAGCTCATGTTCACCTAAGTACTTTATCTACCTTTATTATATTTATCCTCACCCACTTATGTGTGTGGATATTTCTTTTATATTATTTAGATATTAGGAGATATTATCTAGTTGTTAGTTATAGTTATTTCCTTGATCTATGGTATTGACTAGATCCTTGATGTCTTATTCTCTCCTAAATCTATGGTCTTGACTAGTTCTTTGATGACTAGTTATTTCCTTGATTTATGGCTTGATCTACGACCTTGACTAGTTCTTAGATTGTTATTCATTGCCAATATAAGCAAGGCCCATTCTCATTGTATTTCATTGAGTTCCATAATAATATATGATATTGTTGCTCATTTGTTTTATAAAGGTTCTATGTAAAGTTATTCTGACGAATTACTTTCATCTTATAGATCATGGTGTTTGATTAGCATCTGTGTTCTTGTCTTGGTACGATATGATTATCGTTCCTTTTAAGTTTGATCGGGTGAATATCAAAAAGTTTCTTGTGTCAATCTGTTGCTACTCCATTATTTGGTATCAGAGCGACCTTGATCATGCCTCTGATGTAGAATTAGAGAGAAATAGGGGCACTGTTTGATTTCATTACCGCCCCAATTCATGAAAACTTGATATATTCCTCCCGAGTGTAGCATTGATTATTTGTTATTAGTTTTTGTGGAAGTGCACAACTTTACCAAAATAATTCAGTGAAGAAGATATGTCAACAGAAAAATATTTCTCTTGTGCATTATTGGATCGATGCTTTTTATCTCGGCTTTGACAGTTTTCAAGAGACTCAATTGCGGATTTTCAATTTGGACTTATACTGTAGTTTTGCATCGATCTTCACCATGATCTGTAGTTTCTTGTGTTATTTTACACTCATGTCAAAGTGCATCTTATCAGCGCCACATTGGATGGTTTAAGAGATATTCCATTCAACTATATATTTCTATAGCTGATTGGATCTAATATCTGTCGAACTCGGTGTATTATATACCATGCATACACATATGCCAATTCAAGTTGTACTTGCATTGCTGTAAAGATCCCTTCTCCTCCACATTTGAGCCAATGAATATGCACTTCCTCTCGGTGAAAAGGGCACGTAGCATTCCATACTACTCATACTTGTTTACAGTCACCTCTAACTAGACGCCACTGCATCAAAAAATATTTATGTGCTTAGTTTTCTTCGCAATAATCCTCAGCCACAGATTCCATTACAATTGTTATTAGAGCATTCTGATCGGAAAAAATAGTCAGACCTCTCAATACACACGCTGGTCCCTTTGTCTTCTATCTTCCACCTTGGAAATTGGTTCGTCAGTTTCATGTGGATATTTGATAGTGTTAGGCTTCTGGCATCATTGTTTTTGCAGAGCAAAAATTCTTCCCATGTGGTTTCAATAGTCAACAAAGTTTTATTTTATTTTTATTAGTTTTAAGTCATACAATTTAAGGCCAAATCAAGTCTTAACAAGCCATTCCATAAAAAGAGTTACTTAATAGTTTTAGTTTTATTTTCTCAACATTAAATTCATTTGTAATGTTATCGTTGTTTTTCATAAGTTTGTAATATGTCGAGTCAGTTTTACTATTCTTCTTGTCTATTGTCAAAGCCATTTTGATAAGATTCCTCCTTTTATGGTCGAGAGTTGTTATTAATGTCAAGTTTTATAGAGTCATTATGTCAAGTGTCTCATTAGAATTGTCACATTTGTTTTATTTAAAAGTTGTCAAGTGATTTTTTCAAGTCATTAAGTATTGTCATTTTGAGAGTTAAAATAAAAAAAATTCAAAATAAAGAAAAAATTGCCTCACTTTTCAATAATTGGATGCATTTTTTCTTGTACGCGACACCCATCTTGTGGGGGTGAAATGTTCAAAGATCCTAAAAAATAGATCAAGTTGAGTTAGCAACAACTCACTAGAGGATGGAGGAAAAGTAATGTCCTCTCATCAGTCACCAACGACGAGGATGTATAGGAGATGTGTTGGCATATATATAGTGCGAGTATATGCTTTTCAGTGTACTTCAGTTAGTTGTGTTCTTGTTGCTTTGTGGATACTGGAAAATAATTGTGTTGGAGTGCAAATGACTATCAGTGATCCTCTGACTGCCGTACTTCATTGGAAGATGGTCCACTTGTGAATACGTTCACTTGCAATGGTGACCATGTCCAACAAGATCTAACTAGCAAGATCCATTCAGTAGTATGTACTTCAATACGATTTACTTTTCAGTGCTCCTCGTTGTGTGAATAAATGGAAATTTCACATTATGGGGGGGATATTACACCAATGTTCCATTTCCATTTTGTGCCTAAAATGGCTAAAGTCAAGGGCAACTTCCAGTGGCAGTGGCAGTTTCTTATGTTGTTTGAGATCGAGTGACAATGATTGACAACAATGGATACAACTAAGAACATTGCGATTCTTATAGGATCAAGTGTGAAATTTATCCAGTTTGTGTTCTATTATTCAATTTGGTGAGTTGTATTTCCTATGTTATTCCCTACAGTGAGATATTGATGAGGGTTAAAAATAATACTTGGCACATCATGATGTGGTTTGTGGTAAACCACTTGAAAACCACCAGTATCAGTTTGTGGTCAACCATTGTAAAACCATTTGTCAGGTTTTTGATTGTCCTTTGAAAATCACCTAATCATGAAAGTAGGTACAAGTACAATGATAGGTTTTCCCCATGTTCACAGTAAGGGGGGAATGTTAGGAAATATCATGTTAGTGCTTACATGTGTGAGCGAATATATATTTGGGTTAGTAAGGTTATAGGTTGTTTAGGTGAGATTTGGTTGTTAAACCAAACTCACATGAATATTTTGTTGAGGAGTATTGTTAAAGTAATTTCCTAAATTATAGGAACATTCTCTCAAATATATATTTATATTGTAATATGAAGTTCAATCGGGTGAATATCAGAGAGTTTCCTATGTAAATTTTTTGTTGCTTCATTATCCTTTAGAGATTTAGTTTTTTTCAGCTTCAAGGCGTTTGGATAAAGAAGGTTTTTTCCAAGTTTCACTGGAATTTGACCACTGGTTCAGTAGTTATGAGCAATTCTTCGTTTTTGTGCCCTGGGGTTTCTAGTAGCTCTTGATCATAGATTTTGCTCAGAAGGGTGGATTTATTTCATAGTAACAACATGGAATGATGGAGGAATGATGGAGGAGATGATATAAAGGTTTTGGAAGAATAATAAATGGAGGAATGAAGAAATCCTGACAGTTGGAGAAAAACTTGTGCGTGCGTGCAGGAAGAATGGAAGCAACTAGTGACAACCCGACAGTTAGAAATTTTTAATTTATTTTTGAGTTTTGGAATGGGTCACACTTTCTTGAACCTATTGAACCAAATATTTGGTGCATTCAGTGCAAAAAATTTCACCCTAACCCTATTGGGCCACTTGGCGGAGCATGATTGGTAGTTGGGGATGAGAGAGGGGCTAAAATTTGCGCTTTAAGTGGCTGTCGGGGGCACATGTGTGACCAAGTGACTACATGGGAGGACTAGGGAGTTTTTTGCACCAAGTGAACCAAGGATTTATTTCACATGGGACAAAAAATGTGCCACTACCTTGGGTTGACAAGTGGTGGCATGCGATTGCACGGAGTAAGGGTTGGGAAATGAATCCTGGGGACTTAACTTGCAAGACAAAGCTGAAACTTGGTCGTGTGGAGGGTCCAGGGGTCCAAATGAGGTAGGGGAACATTTTATTACACCTATTTCACCAAATATTTTGTTTAATTGGTGTAAAAAAGTGCACCACTCTCCCATTGGTTGGATTTCCAACCCGAAAAATGGCTAACTGCTAGAGCTTGTGCATTGGAGAGTGACTTGTCGGGACCAATCTGGAGCTTCTGGTGGAGTTTTTTGATGAAATTTTATATGATCTTGACTGGAAATGGACTTATGAATCCAATGGTAAAAATTTCAGACCTTTATTCTACCATTTACCCCCTGAAATTTATGATTTTTTTCTGGATCTGAGGCTCTACATGAGAAAAATAGGATGGGGACATGATGCTCCAAGGTGTTGTGAAAATTATGATTCTACCATATTGTAGATCTCTTGATAAAATTTCTTAAGATATCTTGTTTAACTCTTAACTCCTTTTGGAGCTCCCAGAATCACTTCCCGAAGCTCAGCAACTTTTTTGGCCATGTGCACTACTTAGGCCTCCAAGACTCACTCTTACTTAACTTGCTCCAAAAATTGTGAAACGTTTCAAAAAATTCCAAAATTGATTTCACAATGTTCTTATCCCTCATTTACATCTCCATGATGAATTTAGGCCTTTTTTTTTCGATCCAGGGGGTGTGCACCAACTTTGAGAAGATTAGGAAAGGGCCTTTTCGAAGTTTTCCAAAAAACATATCTTGATAACTATTGTTCTGAAAGTACTTGAATTGAATGGATACCCCTAAATCACCTATGAGAGCACTGACATGACACCTTTAACTGATAAGAGAGGGAAAAGTGGGACTAACTCATGGATTAGGGTGATATGAAGGAGGGCTCATAATGACCTTTGAGTAAAGATTTTCGAGTAGGGTGTGGTTGTCATGCTCAGAAATTGTGAATTTCCTCGTTGCACATTTGCGTGACAACACTATGCAAGATCAAAGTGTGTGTGATTGTGATGGTTAATTACCACTTGAAGTGAAGAATTAATGGGTAGTATGTGAAGAAAAACTAGCCAATGTATAGGGAGTGATTAAGTCAAATAGGCGAATGGAGGGTGAACAGAAGGCTAAGTCGTGCATTGCTCTGCTGCCAACCAGGTGTCGATAGCCCTGATGGAGACACATATGATTATTGTCACAACATTTCTCTACTACCAGCAAGACATCCATAGCTTCGGTAGATATTCTGGAAACACCCTTAGAGAGAAGTTTGAGGTGGATTTTATTTGATATTTTTAATTTTGATATGATTTTTTGCTTTTTTAATATATTTGATTTTTTTTGCATAAAGATGTTCCACTCTCTCAAGAAATCTCAAGGGGTTAATAATCACTAGTGGTTTGATGGGGGGATGGAAATGAGTGTGGAGAAGACATTGGCTAGAGTGTCAAAAGACACGCCTAAGGGTCTTCACCACAAGTTGATTAAGTGTGTTAAAGTGCGTGGATCTCTAGGAGGATAATTGTGTTTAAATTTTGGAGGTAATGATAGACCAAGTTCACACCATTATAGTAGGTACTATTGTCTTACAACATGGTTGAGAAAGCTGATCAAGTGTTTAAATGAATGGATTGGAAGAGGATATGAATGGATGTGATGATAATAATGGATTACATGCAAAGGGATTTGAATGTTGGATGGAAAGAGGATCGATGAGAAGGAAAGAATATCCGTGCACAGGCAACAAATTATGTGCTCAATCCATTTTTAGGTGTTTGGTATTTGTAGGGGGATTAAATGATTTGTGATTGGATTGAGTGGTTGGGATGGTATGATTGTTATCCAATTTACCCCTAGGTAAATGGACAACGGGAGTAGAATTGGCCCAGGCACTGGAAGGGGTTATCAAAGGTGAATTCTTGGTTTCACAGGTCAATTCCATGTTTGAGGAGAATTTGGGGGCTATTCAAGTCATCAAGACTCATTCTCAGGCCATTCAGGGTCCTAGAGCTCTGTAATGGATGAAGAGGGGTCCCTGGGCCCACTTTCGAGCAAAATTGGGCAAAAATTTAGCAAAATTGAAAATCTAAATTTCAGGTGTTTCAGTGGAATCACTGAAAAAATTGCAAAAAACAGTTAAAATTGGCCTAAGGGGGGCTTTAAAGGGAGACCAAGCTAGATTTTAGCTCACCAAGCAGCTCGACGAGATGAGAGTTTTACAAAGGAGGTGGGGTGTGTAAGGAGCTTGGCGAGCTCAAAGTTTGGCAGGTGGTGAGTTAAATGAATGCGGCTCGGTGTCGAGAGTGGTCGCGACTCGGCAAGTTCGTGACATAGGCATTTGGTTGGCGTGGTGTGTCGAGGTTTGCATGTGGGAGCACACATTGTGTTTACACCGACGCATTGCAAAGTCGATGGGGATGCACATGCACCACATAATCTAGACCAACAAAGCACAGAGGTGGAGTATGTTGGGGGGCTTGAATAGCTCGACACACACGACATGTTGATGAGTTTGTTGGGATTTGCCCCAACGGAAGCACAAATTGGGGAAGCACTTGGACGAAGCATGGAGTCGGGTGGTGTAAAATGAAGTGTGGGTTCCGAGCCCGCATGATATGGAGCTCAGGAAATCTCGAGGTTCCCGTTTGGGGAATCACCTCAACTCAACATGTTGCGAGGGTCGTTGGGTCTGATGCAAATCATCCCAATTCTCCGCCACCGAAACAATGCAAAGCGGTCCGTGGAGTTGAAGACTGAGTTAACTTGGTAGGTGGGTGAGTTAAATGCAGGTAAGTGGGAAAAATGTCGGGGGGGGGGGGGGTAAAATGAATAGCTTGGTAGGTGGAGTGAGTTGGTAAACAACTCAATCGAGATAAAAATGGCCCCCAACACACAAAAATTACCCTTCACAAATTTGAGTATAACCTTCACCTGGATTTTAGATCGGGGCAAAATTACAGTCGTCGGAAAGGTGATTCTAAGCCCGTAGTCATGGAACCAAAAGAAATGGATTTTGGTGAGATTTAATAGAGAAAAATTTAGGAGGGAGATTTAGGTTCCAATAGAAGGCCAGGTGCACCATTTACTTCTCAAGGGTGGTTGGGCATCATTAATGCTTCTTCTCTCTCTCCTCCTCACTTCCTCTATAAATGTAAATGGGGGTTGCACATTTGAGGGGTTAGATATTCTTCCTCTAAGGCACCCTCTCTCCTTCCTCTTAGCTAGAGGTAGTTATAGGGATTCAAACCTTCCCATCTGCAATGTAATGGAACTTCATGCCTTCTTCCTATCAGATGATGTACTGTGCATACCTATGGAGCAATAAAATCATGTTTTGTGTTAATTTTTCTAACCTTTGCATGAGATTGTTGGTTCTCTTGGCCTCTCGTTATTGCCTAGGTGTTTTGTGCATTCTTATGGTTTCATTGTAGGATTGAAGGTGGTGTTGTGTTTATCTGAATGTGGTCTTGGGTGTAGTCCTGATATGTGGTGCTTGTTTACCCTCTACAAGCTCATTCACCTCCATTTTCATGCATTGTGGACTATCTAACATCTCCTTCTCTTAGTGTATAACCGCTTCTCGTGTAGGATTTCCATTTTCATTCATCTCTCTCCATGTCTCCTTGGTATGTTAGAATATGTGTAGTTAGTTGCTTCTCTTTCATTAGGAGTAGTTTGTGGCAGGTAGGATTAGGAGCCGAAACTGACCTTCTTCAGAGAGCTATCCCATTTCTTGAGGTCCCACACTTAGGATAGCTCAATGTTATGCAGATTACACCGAATGCCCCATTCAAAACTTGGCTACTTGGCTATTAGGGGGGTGCTGTAATTTTGCAACAACAATGATCAACAAGAGGAGTGGTAGAAATGGGCTGTGATGGAGTAGTGAGAGGGACATTGTTAGTGTATGTTTATACCTTAATCCTAAAGAACTTGGATTTTGATGAAGGGAGATGGGTTCGTGAATGCCTTGTTCATGGATGCCTAAACCTTTGCCTTGATGTTTAATTTTAGTGAACATATTTTTGGCTATAGGGTATGAAGTGGATGGCGAAGATGATGCCATGTGGTCATCATGAGATTGGGGGGTTGTAGTTTTGCCATCCGCTAAGATGCTGAACTTAACAAAGGATGGGAGTTGAGGATTTTTTTTTGTTTTTGGTCGGTGAGGGATGTTTAGATGTATGATGGGATTTGGATGGCTAATGATGTTTGGATGTTGAGTGGGATGTGATTGGTAGATGATGGTTAGGGAGAGGATTAGATGGAAAGGTGATGGATAAAGAGGTATAAGGACAAGAAGCCCTTTGTTAATGAGGTTTTGGACATAAGACCTAAATTGCATGTAACGATTGATCGAAATGTCCATGGGTGCAATGGAAGTCACAATAATAGTGTTTCCGATACCAAGATGGTTTGGGAAGGTTTTGATCGTGTGATTTCATTGGGGGATGGATGATCATGTTGAAGGTTTTTAGATGATGGAAGATGGTGGTTAAGGATTCTCCTAAAGGAGTGAAATGGTTTGGGTTAAATGATTTTAGGGGAGTAAGAAGTAAAGGTGCAGGATTGGGTGGATTATGAGATGTTTTGGTTGATTTAGATTTGTGGGTTGGATTATATTATTGTGGCTTAGAAGATGAAGGGGATATATTAGGCCTAGGGGCCAAAGTGGATGGTTTGGGCTTGGAGGCCGATGTAGATTTGGTTGATTTTGGATTGGTTGGAGTATGTGGTTTTGAGGTAAATGGTTTTGGCTTAGGATTAGATTATTTGATATTAGCATATGTAGATGAAGGGGATGGGTTATATTTAGATGAAGGGTATGGGTGTGATATGGGAGTCACATTAGATTTGGGTCATGTTGAGTATAAAGGAGCTTTGGGAGATGAGTTTGGTGTAGGACCCACATTAGATTTGGTCAATTTAGGGGATGAAGTAGATGAAGGTGGCATATGGGCCTCATTAGATTGGGTAGGAGATGGTGTGGGGAGAGGATTGGGATTGGATTTGTTAGGTTTAGTAGTTGGTGAATTAGGAGTCACATTAGTTGTTTTAGGATAGGGGATGGTGGAGATGAAATAGGATTAGAGGATATGATAGTGTTAGGTTTAGGTGATGAAGGGTTTAAGATAGGATTAGAGGATGAGGGTGGCGTATGAGCCACATTAAATGGTTTAGGATTGGGGGTAGAAGGGGATGAAGGTGATTTAGGAGTCATGGTGGATAAGATAGTTTCGACAGAATTGGGCGTAGGTGATGGAGGGGATGAAATAGGCTTAGAGGCTCAATCTGATGGTGGATTAAGGGATGTGGGACTATCTAGGAGAAAGTACATAGGATCAGATTGGGATGATGAAGATGACAAGGATGGAGGATTAAGATGAGATGTGGGGGATAATAATTTTGGGCTAAGTTGTTCGGATTGTTGTGGATATGTGAATGGGACTCGATTATAGGTTTTATGATGATTGGATTTAAGAGTTGAGATTCTGGATGGCGGTGTATTATCTGCATGATTTATGATGGGAGGAGGGTGTAGGTTATGATGATTGAGAGGGGATTTAGAGATTGGGATTTGGATGGTTGTGTGGGCTTAGGATTGGTACCTAGAATAGCAAGGACATAAAGGAGGTCCTCTTGGTCTAGGTCAAAGTTATTAAGGTTGTCAAAGTCAATGTAATTGTCTTATGGGGATAATGGTTTATGTTGATTAGGTTGGGGTGTGGATTGAGATGATTTGGGTTCCTCAAAGAGGAAGTCAATGGGATGTGGGGTAGGGATATTAGGAAGGGGATATTGTGGATGAGGTTGCTTGGGAGATTATGGTTTAGGAGGTAATTGGTAGATACATGATTTAAGATGAGATATTTGTTGATTAAGTTGTTGGATGGTTTTTAGGATGTTAGGATCAACATGGGATGGTTGATTTGGATGGCGAGGAGGGATTGGTTGAGGTAGGATGTGATATTTGAGATTTTTTTATTAAGGTGTTGGATAGTGTGTGGGATTTCATGATCAAAGAGAGATGGTTAAATTTGATGGGTGGGAGATGATGGGACAACTTGGTTGATGGCTTTAGAAAAGAAGTAGGGGTTTAGATGTTGGTTTGGAGAGGATGGGGATTGAGGATCAAAGTACATGGTTTGATAGGATGTGTGGGGGATTAAATTTGGATTAGGTTGTTTGATTAAGGATGGTGATGGAATTTGGATTGGGATTGTGTGATTAAGGATGGTTGATTATGATGATGTTTGATTGATTAAAATTTTAAGGTGGTAGGATGGTTAAGGGTGTTCACAAGCAAGAAAAAAACATGCTACACACACCCTAACTAGTCCAGTGGGATTACAATCAAACTATAGCCCATTTTCAATACCACACACCAATGATGGTGTCACAATTGGCTCTCCACATATGTGTCGATGTGGGGTTGGCTAGCGAATAGACTTAGGGAGTGAGACCTCCTTGAACTATAGTTTGATTGTGACCAAAAGGTTTCCTAGTCTTGTATGTACAAGCTCACTAAGGGAGTCCCTGATATATCTTGCAATACGTGGGGCCCAAGTCCATGTTGCAAGGATGATGTCTAAGGCCTGGGTATTGGGACGTGGAATTGTCATCACCAATCCGACACTATGATAATTCTTCATCGGGAACTCCTCGTGCTATGATTATTTACTAATGCACAACCTTAATTTGGTGGATGTAATCTGGAAACAAAACAACAACATAACACAAAAATACCATCGACTATGATAAGACGGAATGATGAAAAATCTGAAATATCAAAGTAAATTATAATATTAACATGAAACTGTTACAATCTCACCCATGAGGTACTTCAAGTGTTATTGACTTCACTTTCCTTTCACCAAGACTATGGGAGAAACTTTACAATTACACCTCTTAATGGCTTCTTCAACACACCTTTAAACTGATGGCTTCCTTCGCACACTTCCTACAATATTTCTCACTACTTCCTTCTATGCTAAATGAGGGGGGTGGCCTCTCTATTTATAGAACTTCAAGGCTTATCCATCTTATCTCTACGATAGGATAAGAAATACACTTTGACGAATCATATTCCATACCTTAACTCTTATCTGTACATGTAAGCTTATCTGTTAAGATAAGATAAACCTTATCATTTTACATGGGTTCCACATTTTTAGACTTTTTACAAATAAAATACACAAAATATTTATGACCTCACTCTTTGTCTTTATTACCAATATAATATTTCTAATTCCTAATCATGTAGACCCTACCTCTTAATTACCCAAACTTCGACATTCTAACATTACCGGACCACTTACGAAAAATATTTACTTTTTACAACATTCCTATTGTACTTTAACTGTTACCGTACTCCACATTATTGGCGGCACCGTACTGACGGCATCGTTATCTTCTATCAGACGCTACTACTAATTATACTTAACAACATCATATTCCTAATACATACATTAATGAAATAGAAATTATGGAGGAAACTTTTAGTGTCGACATCTTCCCCCTTCCTAGCTTCTACTCCGTCCTCGGAGTAGACTCTTCTGGTGCTTGGAAAATCTTCAACTTGTCGTGGTTGACCCATTTCGTAATGGGAGTGCCATCCAATTCCTTCAATCGGTACGTACCATTTTCATGCACAACTGCTATTTTGTAGGGCCCCATCCATTTTGGAAGAAATTTTCTCTGTCTTCTTTTTTTGTATCTGGAATCATATACTAGAACCAAGTCATTCACATGAAATGGACACCACTGGATCTTTTGATCAAAGTATTCCTTCTGCTTCATTTTCTTCTTATGGCTTGTATCCTTTGCTATTTCTCTCATTTCCTCCAGCAAATGAAGATGTACCAACCTTTCTTTTACTTAATCACTTTCATCCATCCTTTCATTTTTCATAACTCTCACAGTGGGAATATCAAACTCAATAGGAAGAATTGGATCAATGCCATAGGCCAACTGAAATGGGGAGTATCCTGTTGCTGACTTTTATGTTGCCCTATATGCCCACAATGCTGCATGAATCCTTTTATCCCATTTATGTACCTACAAGGCTGCATCTTTTGCTAGAATTTGACACAACACAAAATTTGTTCGTTCCACCTGTCCATTTGTATTTGGCTTGTATGTTGTTGCCTTCCTGTGCTTAATAGAAAACTTATTGACTAGGGCTTCTACCACCTCATTAATGAAGTGGCTTCCTTGATCTGTTACAATTTCTAATGGGCAACCAAATCTGGTGACAATGCGTTCATACATGAACCTTGCCACTTCATCCATGGAAGTTGTTTTCAATGGCCTAGCTTCAACCCACTTGGTTAAGTAATCTGTGGCGACTACAATATACTTATTTTGGTGTGATGTAGTTGGAAGTGGACCTACAATGTCTATTCCCCACTTTTGAAAGGGACCAAGGGGAAGAATAGGACATAATGGAGCTGATGAAGTCTTACGGTTACCATGTGTTTGACAAATATCACATGTCTTACAATAATTATAACAATCTTTAAAAAGAGTGGGCCAGTGATAACCTGCATCCAAGATCCTTCTTGCTGTAAGTTGTCCAGAAGTGCCCTCCACATGTACCATTGTGGAATTCTTCTAGCAGTTCCTTCCCTTGATCACGTCCAACTGCCCTGTTGTACTGTCCATCAGGTCCTATTCGAAATAATACTCCATGCAGAATAGAATATGGATGACTAGCTTGAGTAATCTTTCTCTTAGTCTTTGCATTGGCACCATCAGGAAACTTGAATTCATTCAAATAATTCCAAATATCTATGTATTCACTAGGGATTGTGTCAAGGGAGAACAATGCTGCATCGGGGAAATCATCATCATCACAAGATGATCCTAAACCATCATAGGCTCGAGAGAGTGCATCTGCATTGACATGCTTCTTTCCTAGCCTATCTATAATGTCAAATTCAAATTCTTGTAGCAAAATTATCCATCTTGCTATCCTCCCTGATGGGTTAGGCTTATTTACAATATATTTTAGAGCCTGATGATCTGTTACAACTAGAAATTTTTGCCCTAGCAAGTAATTCCTAAACTTCTTTACAGCAAAAATGATAGCTAGAGCCTCTTTTTCAGTTACAATATAATTTACCTCAGCATTGCTCATTTGTCTGCTCCCAAAGTAAATTAGATGTTCATTCTCATTTTCATCCTTTTGGCTCAAAGTACTTCCTAGTGCTACATCTGAGGCATCAGTGTACACAATGAATGGCTTGCTCCAATCCAGATTCTTTAAAATAGGTGAAGACACCAGGGCTTCCTTCAGTTGTCCAAAAGCTTCATGCGCCTTATTTCCTGGTTCATAAGTAACATCCTTCTTCAAGAACTGGGTTAGTGGCTGTGTAATCTTTGAGAAATTCTTGATGAACCTTCTATAGTAACCCACATGGCCTAAAAATGATCTCAACTTACTTCTATTAAGAGGAAATGGTAAATCTTTGATTTTTGAAACTTTATCAGGATCAGTACCAATACCATCTCTGGATACAACATGCCCTAACAAAACGCCTTTAGAACATCCAAAGACACACTTTGTAGGGTTTAGTGAGGCTTGTGCTTCATCTAACCTTTGAAATGTTGTCTCCATCTGGTGCAGGTGGTCCAACTTGCTCCCATAGATGCAAAAATCATCCAGAAATACTATTCATGGTAAAAAGTGACTTTACTGTGGTAAATACTATTCCAGCAAAAATGACTTTACCATGGTAACTACTATTCATGGCAAAAATGATTTTACCATGATAACTACTATGCACAGTAAAAACAAGGTTACCCTCTAATTGATTTTTTACTAAGTGGGAATATCTCTCTAGAAAATCCACCAACGAGGAATGGTCCCGGCAACGGAACCAAAATGTCATCACCAATCCGGCACTATGATAATTCTTCACCGGGAACTCCTCGTGCTATGACTATTTACTAATGCACAGCCTTTAGTTTGGTGGATGTAATCTGGAAACAAAACAACAACATAACACAAGAATACCATCGACTATGATAAGACAGAATGATGACAAATCTGAAATATCAAAGTAAATTATAATATTAACATGAAACTGTTACAATCTCACCCATGAGGTACTTCAAGTGTTATTGACTTCACTTGCCTTTCACCAAGACTACGGGAGAAACTTTATAATTACACCTCTTAATGGCTTCTTCAACACACCTTTAAACTGATGGCTTCCTTCGCACACTTCCTACAATATTTCTCACTACTTCCTTCTATGCTAAATGAGGGGGGTGGCCTCTTTATTTATAGAACTTCCAGGCTTATCCATCTTATCTCTAAGATAAGATAAGAAATCCACTCTGACGAATCATATTCCATACCTTAACTCTTATCTGTACATGTAAGCTTATCTGTTAAGATAAGATAAACCTTATCATTTTACATGGGTTCCACATTTTTAGACTTTTTACAAATAAAATACACAAAATATTTATGACCTCACTCTTTGTCTTTATTACCAATATAATATTTCTAATTCCTAATCATGTAGACCCTACCTCTCTAATTACCCAAATTTTGACATTTTAACATTACCGGACCACTTACGACAAATATTTACTTTTTCCAACATTCCTATTGTACTTTGACTGTTACCGTACTCCACATTATTGGTGGCACTGTACTGACAGCGCCGTTATCTTCTATCAGACGCTACTAATAATTATACTTAACAACATCATATTCCTAATACATACATTAATGAAATAGAAATTATGGAGGAAAATTTTAGTGTCGACAGAATCCCCTCACTTCACGCCGCTCTTAAAACAAGCAAGCACTTAGCCAATAATGACAACTCTCTAAGAATTTATATACCCCACCGGAACACGGGGCATGCCTACGTGTATGGAGGTGAAGCCCACGGTCACAAGACCCCAAGGAATATGGTAAGTGTGTGGATGTCAATTCCACATCATGTTACCCCTATAGATAAAAAAGGAGGAATGTTAACCTCTTTTGATCCTCAAGATCATCCTAAGATGCGAGAGGAGAGTATATACAATTTCATCTTTGGGATAAACAAACAACAATGCAAAACACACAAGAAAAATGATAGATGTAAAATAATAAAAGTTAACGATAAAGATTATATGATTGGGTCTTCAAGAGGAGGCCCTACAACACAAAGATTAGTAATTTGATTTATAAACCCAAATGTATTGAACCAATAATGCTAAAAAAAAAAGGGTTAATAGTTTTAGATTTATTTTTTATCTTTGGTAAGTGTAGGAAGCTGCACACAAAGTGCTAGTAGTTTGGAACAAAAAAATATAACTCAATGTGTAGTTAAAATGACAAGATTTAGGAAAATTAAAACCATGATTAACGTATCATATAAAATTCTAAATTAACACTTTCATTCCATAGATATTTTTGATACCTTTCTAGGAAAACAAATGGATTCATTTTGAGTTCGGGATCAAAAGTTATGGCTCTCAGAAGGAAGGCAAAACAAAAGTGCTACAACACAGAGCATAGGTGCCAAATCATAGGCGCAAAACTATGTAGCATAGGCACCAAAGTAGGGAAATGGTGCCAAAGTAGGGAAAAGATACTAAAACAGGGTAAAAGTGTCAAAGTAAAACAAAGGTGCCAAACCTTATATCATAGGTGCTAAAACAAAGGGCATAGGTACCAATTCGTGCTAAAAATGGCATATGAACACAAAAATTCAAAATTTGAAGGTGTCAACAAAAATGACTTTTTTTAAAAAACATTGACAACTTGTTTTAGGGATAATATAGGATTCAAAATAATAAAGAAGTGGGGGGTAATCCCCACGGTGGGCTCCATAAATGTATATGCTAGAAAAAACTAGTTGTGAATATGAGAAAACAAAAGAATTGTTCTCCTATGCTAATCCTTCCAACAATACCTCAGATTGAGAAAGAGATGGAAAGGGGGAGAGATTCAATACCTGCACTTACCAATCAAATACAATGATCCTCCTTTGTTGTGTTGGATTTGCTCATGGATGGTGTTGATTGCTTCATATTTTGTGGAGACACTTGGGAAACACCTCCCCTTGACTTGTTTGAATTGATTTATGAAGGATGAATGGATTGATTAAAGATAAAATAAAATGGAAGAGATATGTTATGGATTCTTCCTCCTAGCTCTCATGGAGGAGGAGAGATAAATTTACAGTTTGTGGGAGAGGAAATGGAGGGTGAGGATTGATCCAAGTTGGATGAATATCAATGGTTAGAAATTGAGGAGATGATTGGAGGATTCTAGAATGAAAAATTCTAGAGTTTGAATTTAAAATTCCACGGAGGGAAGAAGCTTCCATTGAATTTAAAATTCAATGGAAGGAGAAGTTTAGAGAGGCTCCTAGAAATAGAAACCTCTAGATTTCAAGGTGGATGTTATGATTAGTTTTAGGATTAGATTGTATTAATAAAATATGATTAGGGATGTGTTTACATCGAAATGATAGGTGTAGGGTAGGTGTAGAGTAGGTGGGTAGGTGGGTGTAGGAATATAAAATTCCTAGAAAATATTAATAAGGATTAAGATAGGATAATATGATATAATAATGAATTAAATGGATTAATGATAAGATGGGGTATTAGATAAATGATGAAAATAATTAGCATAAAGGGTATATGGATTAATAATAATTAATCTTGTGATTAATTATTTTACTGATAGTGATGATGTTAGGATATTTGCGGGACAAATTAATCAGAATTAAGTATGTCAAAATTTTAGATGTCTATAGTTATAACTTTCAAGTTTCAAAATTTTGAGAAGTATTTAAATTTATATAACTAATATTATTATATTTATGCGGAAATACATTTTTTTATAGTGGTCATGGGTCACTTGGACCTCTAGTTCTTCATCAACAATTTGATGGCTTGAAATTAATGTCTATCAATGGTGGAGATGGGGTCATATCCTTGCAACACTATCAATTCAGATTGTCAGAGGGACTGCTATTGGTGCATTAAAACATGATTGTGTTGCCATATCTTGTATTTTGGCTCCAACTAGGATCATCATGAGTGTTATTTTAGAAATGAATGAGCCTCCTACCATTGATGAACTTGTTATAGTGTAGATAGAATATGAACAAAAGAAAATATGAGGTTTTGGAAATGAGATTATTAGGGGTTTTTATAAATAGGCCTAAAAACCTTTGTGCCATTTTAATGCCAATAAATCTCACCCTTTATATTATAGCATTCATTTAAGTAGCTTCACATATAGAGGTTCCTTGCTTCCAAGGATAGAATAAATTCAAGGTTGCAGAAATGAGATTATTGAGGGGTTTTATAAGATAGCCTAAAAAATTTGGTGTTGTGTTAATGCAATTGAATATCACCCTTATATTCTAGACTAAATCAATTCTTGTATACATATACTTTTGATCTCCAATTCCAAAGTTGTGGGATATGAGTTTTCATTTAAAAGTGTTATTTAGTTTTTAATATAGGTGGCAATGACTTGAGGCTTCTCCATCATTCACCTATGGGTGGCTAAATTGTTGCATCATTTTCATTAACTTCCCTGTCCGCAACATCCTATCCATTTATTTGAGTCCCTCCACTTATCTTGTGATATGTCATCTCCACTTTATGTTGTATCACCAGTACCTCAGCTTGTTATAAAGTACTAAATTACATAGTCATTTTCCTAGTCTTTTGTCCCATACAAAGCTACCATTATTCACTTCTTGCAAGGATGCATCGTCATATTGTAATTTCAGTGCTTCCATAGGTGGTAATTATAGATGACTATGGTTTTTGACGACATAAAAGGGATGTTTTGTGTAAGAAAATATTAGCGTCCAAGGGAGAAATGAACTAAGCTTTATAATTGATATATTTTCCATCAGTGATTTTGTTGTGGCTAATGAATTTAAGGTGATAATGTGTATATGAGAGGGGAGGAAGGTGCAGAGTGAATAATCGAAGCCATAGTGAAGGTATAATTCGATAGAGAATCCTAATATACATTATACAAATAATGTTCCCATAACTATTTGTTAAACAAAATTGTGTCTAATTTATGGTGAATGCACCCTATCCATGGAAGACATCAATGTGGTTGGTGTAATATTCGTGTTCAGTTTGGTATTGCCACCACATTTAGCATGTGGTCAATTATAAATGACCCACAAATTTGGGATTTTCTATGGTTGTTTTGAATAGAGATGGAGAATGTGTACATCATGGGAAACAACATGAATCTTCTCAGTTATCTTGTGAGATGGGATATCCACATTATTTTATTTTCTTTATAAGGGTTCCACTCAGTGTTATCCTCTATTAGAACACACAATAATGTAATTGCCATATGTCTTATGCTATGAATACAATCTGCACCTTTACCATTTTCTCGTGTAGGCAATCACTCATTATAACCATGACATAAATGTGAGAAATGAAATCCATGTGAAATTAAAGAATCATGTAAGTCTTTATTTAATTTCATAAATCCATGAGTTTCACTACAAACTGATAAAATAATTAGAAAAATGTTGGGTCGTGTGTTAATACCCTACCAATAATAATGCTATTAGTGAAAATGCCTACTTAAGTGTTGGAGGTTTTGAATGAGAAGGGATTAATTTTTGAGTTATCTATTGATTATGTTGCCTCAATGTTTTTCACATCACATGCCCATTCTCCTTTCAAAAATTCCCACAAAATACACGTGGTTCATATTTTACTTATCAAATTAAGTAAAATGACTACCTACATTCCCTCCAATATTTTCTCTTCCCATCTAACTCTTCCCCCTCTATTCCATTCTTCATTGCCTCTCTTATCTCACTACCATTTCTATCTCTACTCGTCACTTTTCATCCCTTGTGACCCCTTATCACCATCATGAAACATTTCAACCCTTTCAATCATCCTAAAAAGTTGACAAATGGACCGAAACTTGTGTTTATCCTTATTATTCATTGATCAATTCAAATAACCGTGACTCAAAATCAAATTGATCA
The DNA here is from genome assembly GCA_019776745.2 of Taxus chinensis. Taxonomy (NCBI): domain Eukaryota; kingdom Viridiplantae; phylum Streptophyta; class Pinopsida; order Cupressales; family Taxaceae; genus Taxus; species Taxus chinensis. The sequence goes on along the minus strand of CM034148.1, from coordinate 837,729,925 downwards.
ATGAATTATCTATAAAATCAAACCAAGTACATCAAAATCAAATAAAATATTTATAGTACACCCTTATCATACATTGTTTACTGGGGAATGACCAAGTTGACAATGTTAAATCCCGTTACAGTCTCCTCCCTTCCATACATCGTTGGTTTGGGAAAAATCCTAGATCATGACATTTTCAATCAATTTGGTTCCCTTACATATATCACTACTTGGGGCACATCTCATCCTGTAACTCTACAATCTCGTCAATCAATTAAAATGTAACAACTCCACCCTTTTATATATCATTGACTTGGGCACATTTAAGATCTAATTTTATCAATCCTATCAATTTAATCAATCAATAAAATCACTCAACATAGTTCCAAATCGTTTATATTTTTTTTAATGATAAATCACAATTACTCCCATGCATATATCATTACTTGGGGCATAATCAATCAATCCATCTTGATCCTTACATGTTTCACTACTTGGGGTATCATCCAAACAATCAAAACAAATATGATCAATCAATCCTCGCTCAATGGAAGCAAGTATCTACTACATTTGGGTACTCATCTTCACTCCATTTCCTATAATATACTAACATGATATTCTCATCAGTTTGAGAATTCGTTTCTCTCGTTCCTCCCTATATGACCTTGAAGGGCACATCACCCTTCCCGAATTCTTCATCCTTCTTATTTGAAAGGTCATTAATTTCTACGACTACATCACCTCTTCAAAGAGGGGAAAAATGTATGCACCAAAAATTAGTCACTAGTAATCTTTCTTATTATCCCCTTCTAATATTTCTAATATTCATCCTACACACACTAACATTACCCTCTATCCAATCCTTATAAAAATCCAATTAATCACCCACCTAACATTAATCAAATCCTCTCACCTATTTTAGAAATTTAATATCATAGCCACCTACCCCTAGATATTAACCTAGTCTCTCCTATTAACTACCTTACTAATCCCTCATTAATACACTAATCACATCTAGAAAATTCTAATATTATATAAGAATTATTTACCACCTTTCTAAAATTATCTAATTCTAGATCCTTATCATTCTACCACCTTCCATGAAATTTTAATTCATGGAAATTCCTCTTCCTCTAGAATCTTCTACCCTCACACTCATCCTCTACCCTTGATATAATCCAACATGGATCAATCTTGACCATTCATTTTCCTATAAATCTATCAACAACCCTCTATGGAAGCTATGAACTACAAGAATCCTAACCAAATCTTTCCAACTTGAGATCAATCAAGCCAACTACAATGAAGTGTTGCCAAAATTTGGAGCCAACAACAAGCTATCAAAAAGAAAACTTTGGGAACATCCATTCCATCAAGGAGTAATTTGAATTCAAGGTAAATTGAGGTAAAGTCTTGTGCAAATCTATTATCTTGAGATCATTCTTCCTTTGGCCCAATCTGAGCTGTGATTATTAGTTATAGGTAGATAGCTTTGATCAAATTTCATGGCTTTCAATGTACATGTTTTGAATTAAAATTAACACATTTTAAAAAACTACCTCTCCAATGCCCAAACAAGTAGCCAATGTTTTAGATATTAGCTACACATCCATGAGAAAATTCATTATCCATTTTGATGGAAATGTAATCAAGATATTAGGCATTTTCAATGACTTACTCCTTACTCTACATGATTTCTTGAACATAATTGTGCCTTACAAGATAACAGTCATCAATTTTCCACCCATGTTTTCCTTTTTTCTATCTAGATATTTCACCACCAAGATATGAGGATACTTTTCATTGTGATTGGTCCCACATACTCTTGGGAGCTAGATATGATACCAAGGTGGCCGTTTAAAATGAGTCAATGCCCAGTTCCACATGGAAATCTTCTATCTATGACCCAAAAAAGTAAATTGCACAATTCAACAGGAAGAAAATTAAAAATTATCCACTCCTGATGAGCCACACAAAGGGATATCTAATGAACAACTAGATCAATATGCTTAGTTCAAATTATTTTGAAGAACAAAACATGGGAAAATATTGTATCTAATAAGAAGAGAGCGTTAGTGTTTCAAGGGTGCTTAAATAAGAAAACTCAAAGCCATAATATATGTGAGATGTATTGTGACGACTCCAAATCTAGAATTGATGTCAACACAAGTGTTGTTTTGATCAATCCAAATGATGAAAATAACTTCTACTCCCACATGTTGCAATTCATCTACAAAAATAATGCTATGAATTATGAATCTATGATCCAAGGACCTCAAATTGCTTAAAATAAAGGTGTCAAACAACTACAAGTGTATGGAGATACTGAGGTGGTTATCAAGAAAGTAAGATCACAGTGGCTTGCCAGAAATGTTTATGTTAAAATCATACAAACATAGAGTGTAATATTTGATCAAATAATTCGACACCTTCAACATCTAAATGGTCCGTAGGAGAGAAAATGCAGAAGTCAACAAAATTGCATTCATTAGTGCCCAAATTGATCCACCCAAGGACCTCATGGAAGACCATGGACACCAAGTAAAGATATTAGTTATATACTTTATGATTGATCATGATTTTCACTGGCAAGTGTTCAAAAGTGACATTCAAATCACTACTTTCATTCAATAAGAGGTTGGATTTTGAAAAATGTTGCAACCTAGATTGCAACAAACTTATAAAAATTAGGCAATTTAAATAAATACGAACATAGTTCCCAAGGTACTCATGGCCTTAGAAATAATTTTCAATTTTGATGATCAATACAAGGGAGAGAATATGAACATAGTGATAAAAGATAAATATTACTAAGAAGTTATGATTGATCCTAAAAAATATCTCAAGTTAAAAAAGGTATGCACAATCTAAATTCACTCCATAAGTTACAATTTTTGGAAATTTTGTAGGTTTCTTATATTGTCATAAATCTTGTCAATAGTCATCTAGGCATTGTTCTTTGTGATTCTCTCTATTCACCCAATAATCATACAAAACCCCAAACATTAAATTCCTACCCAAATCCTTATACCCCAAAACCCAAATCCCACATCATGGTAGGGAGATCACCTATAGGCAAAGGGAAGGGTCTAACCAATCTAGGAATGAATCAAAATAAGGAAGATATAGATTTTGAATTTCAACTTCTATGGTACAATAAATAGTCACCCAACTTCAGGACATGGTGAATAACAAGGTGAAAAATTTACAAATCGAGTTTCGTAGTAACTTGAGCTCAATGAAGAGTGAAATAATGACAGAATTGGACAATGGATTGCACACAATGTATGGTGAAATGAATATGAAATTTGATTCATTAAGGAATGAGTTGTTGTAGATTAGCTCATGCATGAAGTCTAAAAATGATTTCCATTCAAGTTACATGGGTTCCTCAAGCAATGCACACTTAGATTCAAACCACACCAACTAGGGTGGATCCTATACACAACCTAGTGGATCTTCTAGCCAATGGTGTAACATTATTCCAAAAGTGGAAATACTTAATTTCAATTGGAATGATCTGATCACCTAGAAAAACCAAATGGATATTTTTTGATCTACATCAAGTTCCAAGTGGACAAAAGGTGGTAATGGCATCCTTGTATCTAAAACTAGAATAAACTTGGTATCATTACTTGTGCTCTCAAAGAATAAGAAGGCTCTTAATGTCACTTGGTCATTTTCTATAGAGGAGTTGTAAATGCACTATATTAGTAGTGTGGTTATGAACTACTTTAGCCAATTAGCAAAGTTGCATAAAATATTGTGAATAAAGGATTATATTCAATAGTTCCAGAGATTTTCATTGTGCGTGGATATAATTATAGGTGATACTATGAATGATCTATTCCTAGGTGATCTCAAGGATCACAACATGATGTATGAATGTTTAATCCATTCAATATTTCTGATTCTATTATCATAACACGCAAGGAAGAGGAAAAATCCATTTGCATGAAGAGGAATACCTTCACTAACATTAGAGATCGTAACACCTCGGTACCATCATTACCGCAACGTAACTGATTGAATTTGTAACTATTTGAAGATAAATTAGAAAAAGGGATTGGTTTCAATCGTGATAACAAATGGAGCAAAGGACGTAAATTCTTGAGAAGAAATTATTTACATTAAAGGACTGATTGAGGAAGATGGAGTGGATTATAAATATGGTGAAGAGAAAGAGGTTACTAAGATTGAGTCTGAAGAATCTCCACCAAATTATCTTACCACATAATTTCAGACATTAACACCTGACAAACCCTTAAGGTAGTTGGGTTTGTGAATAAACAAAGGGTGACACTATTAATTGACACTGAAAGTACTCATAACTTCATCAATCATAAGTTGTGTTTTCTCTTAATTATTTTGTTTATCAATCCTAAATTTTTATGTCATGTGGAAGATGGAGGTAAATTTAGTTGTTCAAGAAAATGCTATAAGATTAAGCTATCTATGGGAGATTACTTGCTAAAAAGTCCAATGTATGTCATTTTAATGGGGGAGTAGACATTATGTTAGGGTTCTAATGGCTTCTACCTTGGGAACTATTGAAATGAACTTTCAATATTTTTTCATGAGGTTCCATTATGAAGGGCATCCTTTTGAGTTATGTGGGCCAAAGATAAAATATCCATAATTTGTAAGTTATCATCAAATGTAGAAAATGCTTGAGAAGGGTGCAAATGAGTTTGTGACATAACTATTTTCACTCGAAGCTCAACCATTAAAATGTCCTATACCATCTGATCTACAATAAATTTTTAATGATCACTCAGTCATTTTTGGGGATTTTCTTAAAGTGTTGCCTCCCAAAAAATATCATGATCATGTTATTTAGATAGTACTAGGAAGCCAACCACCTAATATTAGACCTTATCGAAACCCTTATCTATATAAGAGTGAGACTGAAAAGGTGGTACAAGAAATGTTGGAAGTGAGAATTATTCACCATAGTTAGAGTGCTTACTCTTATCCAATGGCGATGGTATGAAATAAGGATGAAGCTTGGCATATTTTCCCAAACAACAGGGATCTCAACAAATACATAGTGAAAGATAAGTATCTTATTCCTATCATTGAATATTTTTAGATGAATTGTATGGTGTTATTTATTTTACAAAATTAGATCTTCGATTGGGGTATCATCAAATCATAATTTGTGATAAATATATTCATAAAATAACATTTAGAACACATGAGAGCCACTATGAATTTCTAGTAATGCCTTTTGGCCTTACAAATGCACCATCTACTTTCTAGAGTTTGATGAATTCAATATTTTAGCCATTTCTGTGAAATTTTTTCCTATTATTCTTTGATGATATATTAATCTATAAGAAGCCCTCATATGAAAATTTACATCATGTCATTTTGGACACTCTTGAAAAACAACACCTTTATGTCACACCCTCCAAGTGTGTTTTTGATGTAAGGGAGGTGGAATTATTGGGTCATAGCTTGTCTCGCGAAGAGGTAAAAGTGGATTCTCATAAGATACAAGCCATGATTGAGTGCCAAATTCCTAAAACCCTAAAAAAACTTACAGGCTTCTTAGGGATTACGGGTTAATATCACATATTTGTGAAGAATTATGGCAAAATTGTAGCACCACTCACAATATTATTGAAAAAAAATATTTTCATTAGAATGAGGATGAAAACTAGGCATTTGAGTCACTAATGAAGGCCATGTGTACCACTCCAATTCTAACTATCCCAAATTTCTCCAAAACCTTAATTGTTGAATATGATGTTTCAGGGTGTCGCATAGGTGCAATACTTAAGAAAGAGGGTCACCCCATCACATTTGAGAGTCATAAAATAGAAGGTAAGAACCTATCAAAACCAAATTATGAGAAGGAAATGGTGGTTATTCTTCATGTATTTAATTATTGGAGAATTTATCTCAATGGTTGTCACTTCAAGGTAAAAACAAATCATGACAACTTGAAACACTTCTTAGAGCAATGGCTATCATCTAAAGAATAATAGAAATGGGTCATGAATATGTTGGGATATGACTTTGAGATCATTTACAAGAAAGGACAATAAAATTTGGTGGCTTATAAGTTATCCAAGAGGGAAGATTCCAAAAAAGCCTTGTCATATGCCATGTCCATATTACAGAAAAATTGGGTACATCAGGAAATATTAGAATGGTATTAATGAAATAGAGACCCAAACTCTCATTTAAAATATCCAACAAGATCCAATAATTTCAGAAAAATGTATGGATGGGGGGTGTATTGTGGTACAAGGATCGATTGTACTCATGCAAGAAATCTACCCTTAAAGGCCAAGTTCTCTTTCTCTAGTGGGTGGTCATTCAAGGTTCCTAAAAACATATAAAAAATTTAAGAAATATTTCTTATTGGAAGGGTTGAAATGAGATGTCCATAAGTTATAGGAAGTATGTTTGGTGTGCCGGTGTAACAAGGGAGAAACTATTAAGTCTTTAGGCCTTTTACAGCCCCTATATATTCCTAGTGAGTGGCGGGCAGAGGTTTTAATGGATTTAATCACAAGATTGCTGAAATCTAAAGGGAAAAGTGTAATTATGGTGATTGTGGATAGAATCACCAAATATAATCATTTTAATACCTTTTCATGTCCATTTATAGTGAATAAAATTGTCATATATTTTATGGATACAATTTAGAAGCTACGTGAAACACCCAAGATTAAGTCAGTGATCGTGATCCTAAATTTACTAGCAATTTTTGGATTGATTTATTCTCATGTCTGGGTACTAAATTGGCTCGTCGCTCATCATATAATCCCCAGTGTGATGGATATACTAAGGTAGTAAAAAAATGTTTTCAAAGGGTATCTACGATGCTTTGCCTCAAATAAGCAAGACGGTTGGGTTAAGCGGATACCACTTAGAAAAATATGGTATAACACTTCATTTCATACTTTATACATAATGTCCCCATTTATGACGTTGTAAAATTATCACCCACCATCCTTCACCTCCAATTTAAAGGTATACCTTAAAGTAAGAGCAGTTGAAGAGAACATTCAACACTAACAGGAGGTGCTCTCTAGCCTTAAAGAGAATTTTGTAATGACACAAAACTACATGAAACAACAAGCTCATCAACACCTTAGTGAGTGAAGATTTGAAGATGGATACTTTGGTTTTTTATTGCATCCTTATTTAAAACAATTGAAAAAATATAACAAGATTTCACCCAAATACTATGGCCCTTATCAAGTGTTGTAAACAATTGGCAGCGTGGCATATAAATTGGAGCTTCCTCGGTCAACTAAAATAAATCAGGTTTTCCACGTTTCTTTTTTTAATAAGGTCATTGAGAAAAAAGTTTCTTCTTAGTAAGTGTTCCTAGAGCTTTATGAGGAGGGATGCATCATCTCATAGCCTAAAGGAATCCTAAATACACACACTAATAAATTAAGGACAAGGGTCATCACTAAGTATCCAATCAAGTGTTAGAATTTCAACATTGGAGATGCAACTTGGGAAGATGAAGCATTCTAGTAGTACCAACATAGGGGACAATGTTACTTCGAAGGGGAAGTGCATGTTACATCCTTAATCCTAGGTCATACATCAATATATGGATGGTTAACTTATGGCTAACACAATATCTTATCATGTCATATCACATTCATTTATGCTTTCATATGCTTAGTACATCAAACTTGGGGCTTTGTATAACATAATAGGGTTTATATATGAGTTAATAACTAGTATATGATCATCATATTAAACACTTGAGTCTTATTTTATGGTTTTTAGAATTCCCCCTCAAAGTGGCTAAGACATTCTACTTGCAAATTGTGACCAATTGTCTATATTTTGGTGTTCTTTGGTGTTATATTTTTTTTGATATTTAGATCTATCTAATAATTCCATTACAAAGCTCATGGGTCATGTTGTGTTAAATGAAGGCTTGGCCATAGATCCATAAAAATTATCTACCATCCTCACCTTATCCATTCTGCCTTATAGGAAATCACTGCAATTTTTCTTTGGGAAGATTAATTTTGTGAGGAATTTCAAAAGAAACTTTGCAGGGATAGTCAAACCGATCATGGGTATGTTGAAGAAGGGTGTGGTTTTCAAATGGATGTTGGAAGGAAAAGAGAGTTTTGAGTATAAAAAGTAGGCTATTTATCAATATTTGGTGTTATCTAACCTTAACTTTGAGAATAGTTTCAACATGTATGCTTTCAACAACTTGCATAGCCTAACCACAACACTCACTCAAAAGAATTAGAAGGAACTTATTAACCTGTTATCCTTTCTAGTCAAATGATCAAGGATTATGAAGCTTGATGCAGGAGCATCATCTAGAGTCCACTCAAATGTAATTGTTTCTACAATGAAGTCAAATAGGTAAGAGAAGTCACAAGAGAGAAAGTGTTGAGAGTGAAGGATTTTAAAATTCAAATGAGGGATTTTCCCTTCAAAACACAATTCAAAATGTAAAGGCATGTCTAAAGAGTATTAAAGGTTGTTAATGTGTTGTAAGTTTCTAATTAAGTCATAGTGTGTGTGGTTAGTCATTATGTGAGTGGATAACATTCATAGTTTTGTAAAATGTCATCATAACATGTAGGGAAGTTGAAAAGCCACTAAATGGCAGTTAGGATTCATCATGAAACTTGTAAGTTAGATGGTATGTGTAAGTACAAGTTAAATAGGAGGATGGATTCAAGTATGTAAGAGAGAGTTAGTATGTAAGGAGGACATCCCTCACGTGGAAGAAGAAGATAAGGTTGAAATGAAGAAGGATCAAAGATTTTTGCATGAAGATATATAATTGAATACATATGCATCTTTGTTTATATATATATATATATATATATATATATATATATATATATATTGCTCTTTAATGGTGCTTTTGATTTTGGCATTCAATAATGTTAGTTCTTTGCATTATGTTGAGATGGACCCTTTAGATGATTTCTAAAGAGTCTTTACATGCTCTGTTTGGTAGTATGTGATTGTCAAGGATGGGAATGCTTTGGGATTGTAGGTTGTGAACTCTGCCTTGTATAGCATGTGTGAGATGTGATCTAGAACCTGAATATGCTTTGATAAAATGAGAAGTTGTTACTCTACCTAGTAAGAGAACAAATGCCCTCTGTGAAGTATGACTAAGTGCTTGACAAATACAAAGAAGGATTTGACTGTGGTATGGGACATTAAGGTGTTTGGTTGATTCACGTGGAAGGAGATATGTGCTAGATTCCCATAGTGGTTTTGAAGGTATGTATAGGTTCAGTGAAATGAACTCTTCAGTGTAATGCCATGCATAAGGAAAGGACTAAATGTGAGGGACTATAGTTGTGTACTAACATTTAAGGAAGCTTGGCATTATGGTGGAAGTAAAAATAATGTGCATGTATGGTAAATAAACTTTAAAAATGGTGATTCAAATGTGAATGAATGAATTAAAAGCTAGGGTGTGGTTTTAAATTGATTGAGATATGCTTTGCATTGCATGTGCTTTAGAGTGATGACAATGATACTCTGTTTTGGTCTTGTGACAATGAGGACTGTACAATGAACTCAAATGATAGGAAGACCTTATTAAGTGTTCAAGATTGAAGTTGCTAGGAGCATATTGCATTAAGTGTGGAAGGAAGGTGGTACTCAGGTGGGTGAGTGTGTTGTTTGGTTCAAAGATATAAGATCTTTTGCAAACCGTGACTCTGACTCTTACAACTTGGGACAGTGGAAAAACTGAAGAAAGGGATATCTCTAATGACTCTCACAGTTCACTGGTAAGTAAATATTAGGGAGGACCTTGAGTTACATAGGTATGAAAAATTTCAAGCTTTGAAACCAAGCTCCAAGAATTTTATACTCATTTGTCTTTACCCGGGTTGACTAAGAGGGTTTCAAGTGATAGAGTTAGGGCTTGCAGTCTAATGGATCAAAAAAGTAAAAAGAATGTGCATGTATGGTAAATAAAATTTAAAATGGTGATTCAAATGTGAATGGATGAATTGAAAGCTAGGGTGTGGTTTTAAACTGATTGAGATATGATTTGCATTGCATGTGCTTTAGAGTGATGAAATTGATACTTTGTTTTGATCTTGTGACAATGAGGACTGTACAATGAACTCAAATGATAAGAAGACCTTATTAAGTGTTCAAGATTGAAGTTACTATGAGAATCTTGCATGAAGTGTGGAAGGAAGGTGGTACTCAGGTGGGTGAGTGTGTTGTTTGGTTCAAATATATAAGATCTTTTGCAAATTGTGACTTTGACTCTTACAACTTGGGACAATGGAAAGACTGAAGAAAGGGATATCTCACATGACTCTCACAGTTCAGTTGTGAGTAATTATTAGAGAAGACATCGAGATACACAGGTATGACAAATTTCAAGCTTTAAAACCAAGCTCCAATAATTTTATACTCATTTGTCTTTACTCAGGTTGACTAAGAGGGTTTCTAGTGATAGAGTTAGGGCTTACAGTCTAATGAATCAAATCGTGAAGTTTGACCTTGCAACTTGGAAGAAATACTAACAAGGGTGTCCTTTATCCATTCCAAAATGAATTTAAAACTTTCATTGGCCTACTCACAAGTTCCTCTTACTAGTCCCCTTATAAGATTGAGTGCATAATGGAAAAACCTAGTTGTAGAGATCATTTTGCAAAGGAACCCAATTTTATAGTTTGAGCCAAGCATTAAAAATTATAGGGAGTAGAAAATATATTAAAGGGTTATCTAAAACATATACTTTGTGTCTTGAAACCTCTGTCAACTGAAGATATTCATGATAGTTGCTTAAGGAAGACATAGTGAGGGTTAGAAACAAAGTTGCAAAAAGTGAGTTAGTAGGAGTTGGGTAAGGAGTCGAGATCTGATATTTTACATGCATATCATGGATGTGGGAAGACACCTAGTGAGGGTGATAGTCCTTGGTGGGCATCTCTAGAAGCTTTTTTTCATAGCAAAGCAAATAACCTTGTCTTAAGGGCAACTAGGCAACTTTGTACAAGGAAAGTGTTATTGTGGTTTGGGTTGTTTGAATTCATGTTGGTGTTCATTCTAATAGTGGATTAAGTGTATGAGAAGGTGAAGAAGAATTGGAGGAGGTTAAAGAAACAAAAGTGTACCCTTGAGCAACATAGTGAGTAAGCAAGAAGTCAAACAAGAAATTTCAAATGAATGTGTAGAAGACTACAATGAAGAAATGATTTGTTGATGGACAATGTGACAGTGAATGAGAATGTCGAGCATGGTAGGAAGATGTTTTTATAATGACTGAAGCTATTCTTGGAGATTTTTTCCAGCATTAGCAAACTTTTAGCCTTTTGGGCTTATTCAAATCCTCTAGTGCAGAGCACAGGTGAAGTTAGTTGTTTAATCCTTCTTGTTGACTTGACTGAGCATATGACTGAAATTTTATTTTGATCTGCATCAAAGCTAAGTATAACTTCATTGAGAAGCAATCCTTTTTTGTCCTCAAATCTCTGGAAATATTCAAGCATCTCCCATCCAACAAAAAGGTAATCGTTTTTGTCGCTCATATTCATGTGTCAGAGACTACATTATGCAAGGTGGAGTAATGTCAAGAAATGGATGGATCATTGAGATCATGGATTTTGGCATTGATATAAAAGTTACCAAGATAATAAGAGGTAGGGATATTTACTAACACCTTTATGAAGACTTGGATAGTACACGAGAACTTGTGTACACCCATGATGAGTAACCACCACATGAAGAAAGGGGCACAATTAAACTCAAAATATGAAAATATCTGTGACTGTGAGATTCAACTATGCACAAAGGGTTTTTTTATTATTCATTTCTCCACTCATATATATTATCAACAAAATCTTAATGAAGATTCATGGTTTTGGGGTAGGGCTGGCCTTTTTCTTACTCCATGGTTTCTAGATTTTAATCCGTCTACTATGGTAGTATCTAAAATGTCAGTTTGGGTTCGTCTCCCCAATCTTCCTCTCCCATTTTGGCAACCTACGGTTTGTGCTACTATTGGAGATTCTCTTGGTCGCTTCATCAGAATGGATGATGAGCGGTCTAAGCAAGGGATGTTCACTTATGCTCGGATTTGCATTGAGGTGGATTTTAGTAAAGGCCTTCCGGTTAAACTAAAATTATAAACCATGATGGCTTCAAGTGGATTCAAATTATAAACTATAAGAACACGACCTTTCGTTTTCGTTTATGCCATCAAACTAAGCACCTTCAGCAGGATTTCCCATTGTCACTTAAAAATAATAACAAAGGGGTTTCTTCGTAGCATAAGGGTTGGCAGCCATTGTCAACACTGAAAGTCAAAGAATGTTCTCACCTCAAAAATTTAGAAGATATGAATATTGAGATTCCCCCTGTGGTGGTGGTGTCAAGTGGTCGCATGTATCTAAGTCTTCTGATTTTGACCTAAGTCAGGATAGCCTTGCCTCTATCCTCTGCTCGAATTGGCTCCCCAGCAGGCGTCGTTGACTCTTATCACAAAAACTAAGGAGAAGAAGGGGTGCTTTGAGCCTCTTGCTTCTCGTTCTGCTTCAGTGCATGGTAACTTTGTTTGGGGTGTTCCTCGTATGTCCATGTAACTTGACATTGTTGTTTTTCTAGGCATGCCCTAGTGTTCTTGTGGTTTTGGGGCGTGCTCTCATACAACCCGCTTTTTGTTGAGAGAATCTTGTACTATGTTGCATTTAATATAATATAAGATATTTTTCATCAAAAAAAAGAAAAGATAACTCACAAACAAGAATATCTTATTATTTTGGACATAGCCAAAAATGAGATATTTCAGGTTGTAGTACATTTCATATAGCCGGTCAATGAGATATTTTTTGTGAAAAAATTGGATGACATCTTTCTAGGTGTATTGAGCCCAATGATGAAGATAGGTTGTTGAGGGAGATCTTTCAAGAATCCTCCGGTGGCCACTTAACTGTTAGGAAAATATTTTTAGTGCTCCATTTGTATGGGTTAATACTCACATGTTCAAGTAAATATGTTGTGAGTATAAATATAATATGTTAGTAAATAGACATTCGTAAGTGAGTTAGTTATATATGTGTAATGAGTTGTGAGACAACCCATCAAGAAATATGTGAGATGTAATAGTTAATATTATGTATGAGTTGGAAAAAATTATACATCTCTAGTAGAGTTTTTTTAGGAGATAATTAGATATACTGATTTATAGGAAAAAAATCTTGTATGTTTGTCAACTTTGCAATTGAATAATACAATGTGAGATTATTGTGTATTAAGGGTTTAGAGTGTTAAATATATATTCCACTCTAAAACTCTAACCAAATTATTTCATTTGGTATCAGATAAGGATTTCTTTGTTAGAGAAAGGTTATTATTTTGTACATAATGAAATTGATGTAGAGGAAGCTATTAAACACCTTAACAATCACAAGTAATATTCATTTCTCTCTAGTCATGCAAAAATCTTATAAAAGTTGTCCCAATCAATTTCTAAGAATAATGATCATTTCCTCACCTTTTCAATGATCATTTCATGACATTTGGTTGATGTTTGATACTAAATATTGACAAACCTTATGTTCCTTATATGTGAAAATTCTCCCTTCACCTGATATCAAACAACGTCCAAGAAATTAGAAACCAAATGTCTTGATCTAAACAAATCATGCTTCACATTTTTGGATATAAGAGATTAGGATACTCTTTATTAGTTTTGAACTAATTCTTGAGATATTTCTTCACTCAAGTAACATCACCTCTCTCTCTCTCTCTCTCTCCTTTATTCATCATCTACTATGCATATTCCTCTCTATCACTGCCCTGCACAAACATCAATCTATCATGAAAAGCATAAATAATACCCTACACTCTACCCTGTTTTGATATACTTGGTTGTGCCTTAGCTTAGGATTTGATTAATGAAATTATCATGAATCACAAATAATTCAAAAAAAAAATCACTTATCCATATGCATATGTTTGTCAATTCCATTCATCTATCTCTTGGAATTACACCCAAAATGCATCTATTCAATCTTAGGATTGGAACTCAACATTGTTTCATATAAAATTCATTTCTAAGCCCATGAATCCCCTTCATGCATCCATAAGACCCTAGTAACCTATCATGTAACCTGACACACCTTATAAAAAAATTCCTTCATAAATTTAACTCCTTAATCAATTATTTACCATATTAGCTTTTAGACTAGCCAAAACCAGGGTTTAGGGCAAAGATTCCACCTTTTCTCCATTGAAACTTACTCCTTTCTACTTGATTTTTTTTTCACATTTTGATTAACTGTCTATTAACCCGATCACCAAGTTTTCTCAGTTTCGTAGGTTAACTTTTGAGATATACTCACTTCTTGTTATCAAATATGTATCTCAGGTTCTAGGACTAGGTACCAAGACTGTCAAAGAATTTTTTTATTTTATGAGTTCCTAGAATGTTTCCTTAACCCCAAAAACCCTTACATATACACAAACATCATGATACATCTTCTACATAAGTCTTACTTCATGAAAATTGGACTCCTAGAATGTTTTTTGCCTCAAAATTGCTCATAAACTAGCAAAATAGGTTGTATAGATTGTGTTTTCCAAGTTATTGTTCCCTAAACATAAAGTTTCCTCCTAAAACTTTGTTTATAGATTCTTCTTCCCTATACTCCAGTGATCTCAAAATATCAGACCTTTTGAACAGTAGAAATAAAATTTATTCACATTTTACTTTTTCGAACACTTGTTAGGATTAAAAAAAACCTGAGAGCTCTTCTATTGGATTTTTTTTATTGGGTTCCCAAACTCTATCAAGGCTCAAATACCCTCTTCAGACCCTTATATAACCCTTGTAAATACTATCAATATATTTTCTTAACAAATTTTCTTAAAAAGCCTTAAAATGACTACCTACAGTCTTATAATGCCTGAACTTTGTTGAGTTACTAAATTTTTAGATTTGTTATCAATGAAGACTTTTATATACTCCTTCTAAGCATGTAAATAAACATATTTCCCATTATACATTCACCATGAAATCTAGAGACTCATATAAACCTTGGATAACCATTAATCACACAAGAAACAACATGATAATTTCTTACTTACAAATTGCTACCATAATGTATATTTCGCTATTCTAGGGTTTTAACATCATTCATTGATATTAACAAAACAAATCTTCAAATCATTCCAAACCTGCAACTATCACAATGCACTTAGAGCAACATAATTCCACCTCTTTATTCACAAATATATATACCTTATCTTTATATTTACAATGCTTCTCTTCAAGAAATCCTACAAATGAATATCTCCATTTTATATATTTAGATTCCTGAGCCTTCAAGGTTCTTCTACCTATCTTATCACCCTACTAACTGACCTATTTAATTTCTAAACAGATTTCCTCCTTATTCCATTTGAATACCTCCTCATATGCACTAAAATGGAGGAGTTACCAAAACTCATAACTACCTAACTAGGGTTTACTTCCAACTACAACCTCACTTGAGTGGGTTAGGATGCTTAATTACAAGATTTTCATCTCTTTAAAAGATTTGCATTGTCCTTATAATGACACCACTAACACTAGACTCCCTAGTTCCATATAAAAAAATTAAATATTTGAAGTTGATCTTTTGGAGGGAAACCACACTAGACCTTATTACATGCTAAAGAGGATCACATTAAGTGGGAATCCATGCTAAAACACCAAAATTTCCCTTAAATTATTTATCATGAAGATATACAACAAAATTTGAACTTGTTTATAGATGCTTCTACATTAGAAAGTCTAAGTTGATTTGCAATGGGCATTCACTGTCATTCTCCCTTGAGATTGAGTAACATTGGTTTTAAAAGTTAATATTTTGGCTTTAGATTCAATTGTATTTTTCCTTTAGGGTAATATATTTGTTATTTAGCATACATCTTGTGCACTGATTTCTAACATCTTGTATTGACATCTATTGTATCATTTCTCTCACAGATGGTTTTGATTTGACACTGATATCTATACAATTTTTTTGTCACATGATGTATGTATCTTTTAGGTCCTTGTTTAAGGTAGTACATATTATACAAAAGGGTTTTGACATTGATATTTTCACATGGGATAGACACACTGATATCTAAATTTCAATGAGTGGTAGAGGTGCCTCAAATAAGATTCTAGAAACATCGATCACCAAGTTTGTGATATTCAACTTGAAGAAAAAATTGTGTTCAAAGAAAGAAAAGTAGTAAAGAGAAATGGAATGACATAGGGAAAGGCTCTAGAAAAGGAAATTTTAATATCTAGATGAGTTGTGCAACTACTATATGAAAATAGGGCATCATTAAATTCAGTATATATGCACCTTGGATAAAGTGTTACAACTACTTGAGTTAGACATTTGTCAAAAAGTATCGAGGTTATGAAAATCGTGAATGATCTCATGAAGGACCTAGAAGTGATTGCTACAATACAATAATTTAGTAAAGAATTAAAAAAACACTCCTCTCATTAGGTATAGGCTCTTCATTAGTTAAGTATAAAAGTCAAGAGTCATAGACAAGTTGTTATATTAGGAAGTTAGTTTTTAAGAATATTTTTATTATTGTAAACAAATAATGTAATTTTATGTCAATTGTAATTTTATCAAAGTTAAAATTATCTTGTGTCATTATTCGAGTCTATATTTTATCGTAGTTAATTCCATATTTCTAGTCATATTTAGTTTTAAGATTGTATAATCTTTGTAGTCTATTCTATTTAAACTATTGTGTATGTTTTAGGATTCTAATTTTTTTAGATTGTACTCAATTCAAGTCTTTTATCCCCCTAGTATAAAGGTGTTATCTTCCCTATCATCTATAAATTTGCATATATTCTTTTCAAATTCAAGTTTGTATATGTTAAAAAGGTCAAGTCAACAAAATCAATTTTATTTTAAAAGTGTCAAAAAAAAATTCCTTACAGACACATTTTTAGGTCAACTTGATGTCCTAAAAAATACGTGTTTCACATTGAGAGGGGGAGATGAAAATAAATTACAATGTGGAAACCAATGAGCATCAAGTGGTATAATAAGCAACACCATACTATAGGTTGGAGGAATTAGAGGCTAGAGGAAAATCAATATCATATTACAAGCAACTAGTGAAGGGGCCACACAAAGCAATAGTGGTGAATAGAGTGTACACAATGAATACACCGAGGGTGATCACTAGTGATAGTGACAACCATCTATGATGTGCAAAATCAAGTAGTAACGATCATGTACAAAGGCTATATGAGGTGATGAGAACTTAGTCCTCTTTTTTTTCATGATGTCAGTTTGGTGTGGTATATTGAATAAGAACAAAAGTGCATTCATGTTTGTAATAAGTGAGCATAACTCCTATGTAATCCCCTGATAAAAAAATGTAGTAGAAAAACTAAAAGCACAATGTATTCCAACATCATGATACTTGAAGAGGATAAACAAATGTGTGTGACTTGTTCATTCCTAGGTTAGTGCTCATCTTATGAAAACCATTTGTGAAGGTTGAATAGATGTAGAATTCCTATTCGTGGTTCCCACATTGGTTGGTTAGAAGAGTTCCAAGTAGTGCATGGTTGATGCATTCCTTCTCTATCATCAGTTTGAGTTACAGACAAAGATCATGTTAGGTAAAACATTTTACTTAGGTAATTATGCATTTTAATAGTCATTTATCTTTACCATAGTAATTAGTGGTTTTATATTGGTTATATGGGTTATTTTGTTATAACCATATATTTGTTTCTTATTCATGGATATTGTAATTTGGGTATTATTGGTTAGGTTGTTTAACATGTAAAACCATTTTTTTTTTGTACATAGTTGTGCAATATCTATAAGTATTGCATCCTTCATTTTCCTTGAAACTTGATTTTTCCATACCAATAAACTAGTTAGAATCCTCCATGTTTTATCTTTGTATTTGGTATTAGAGCTGGTTGGACCGTGCACAATTAAGCAGATGTCATAGGAGAGGTTGAAAATGTGTGTGAGAAGTCTTGGAGAAGGAAATTTCCCCCTTGAAGAGCTTGTGTTGCCACCAACAACTTCGCAACCCCCCCTGCATCTCGATAATCTGCAATTTCAATTTCCATGAAGTTTTCATATATTTTCTATGCACCTGGAAATGAGTTGTCCCCAGACACTACCTCTTGCACCAGACTGCTTTGCAAGAAAATCTCATTCAGAAAAAAATCTTCCCAAATAGGGGTTTTTCCACTAAATTTAGTGGACATTTTAATCACAACTAACTTCATCTATATTGCTAAATTTGGAAATTTTTGCTACAAGGATCTTCATCAAACTATCGGGCGAGCTAGGAATCTAGCTGGGTGAGTTTACTATTACATTGAGGGGTTGACCGAGTTGGATCATTGAGGTAAGGATTGATCCGTTCATTTTTTACCGCATCAGTAAGCACACATTTTTTCAAGTGGTCGAGCTCATAGCCCATGGTGCATGCTCCCCTAAATTAGGATCACATATAAAATTGGTGCATGAGCTATTCCATAAAAAAGCAGACTGAGAAATCGACTATCAAATTGATCTCTCCCTGCATTATTGTCAACGAGCTTGCGTTACCCCATGCCGGATAGTGGATCGAGTCAATGTTGTAAGGATACTTTGGCAAGTTTGCTACCAAGCCCACATTGAGCCCCAAACCTGTAACTTGCAGCGCTATCAAATGAAAAGAATTGTAAATTTTGCAGAGAAAATACCCTAAGCAGCGGCGGAACCACAACAAAAACCAATATGTAAATAATACAAAATGGTGCAAACAGAGAAACATCAAGCAATTTCTTGGGGAAACCTAAAATACCTCTAGAAGCTCTCTATGGCACTCATTGCCACGTCATATATTTTTAAAGGTAAGTCCAATATGTAGTGTTTAAATACATATTTTGTCATTTCATATGACATTGCGCTAAAGGAATTTTTTTGGTTAGTTGAAGTGCTTTAGGAGGTAGCACGTTAAGGGGTTGAACTCCCCAAAGCCCTTCTAAAAATTTAGTGCCACTTTTAGCAGAAACTGCCAATATTAACGAAAAAAACCTCCACTAAACCAGATAGTCACAACTAAACTCATTCCAAATTTAGTGGGGAAAATACTATTTTTGGGGAAAAAATATTTCTCCCACATTACTCGAAAAGTGAGTGCGAGACACTTTATCCAAAAGAGGGGTTTGCGAAAGGGTCATTTTCAGCCACTTTTTTGTGGGTTTTCTCTGTTTGAGGTAATTTTGAATTGTATTTTTTCTAACGTGTCCTCTAGTTGGTAAAAGTCTAACAACCCACTATGGAAAACAATGGTCCCAAATTCTTCTTGCCTGACTCATAGTTGCTCAGTGGTGATAATTATGCCATGTGGAAGACCAAAATTTAAACTCAAATCAAGTTTGAATAAATTTTGTTGATTGTAAATGGTTCAACAACTGGATTAGTAGATGATGCAACCTAGTAGGGACAATTTCACATGGCCAATCAAAAGGCCAAGTTGATAATCTTGTTTGCAGTGTCCAATGACGTGCAACCCCATATTTAAGAGTCTAAAACATCCAAAGAAGCATGGGACAAGCTGAGCACAATGTATGAGGCCAAAAAATAAGAACACCATATTGAATTTGTGGAGTCAGTTGCATACACTGAAATTCAATCCGAATGAGAAAGTTGAGGCTTTCTTGCGTAGAGTTACAGCTTTGAGGGCTTCACTGATAACCCTAAGAGTGGTGATTTTATATATTGCTCTCGTGCCCATTGTTCTGACAACACTTCCACTCTCATACCACATTTTTGAGATGATAATTAACTTGTCAGATCAGACCATAATTTTTTAGAAGCTAGTGAATTTTTTACAGCAAGAAGAGGCACTTTATAACAAAGATGATGAAGAAGAGAAAGCACTTTCTTCTCATCAAAAAGGGAAGGGCAAAGCATAATCTTCCCAAAAGTCCCAAAAACAACATCAACAAGGGAAAAAACAAAAGAATAAGTTTCCTATTTATAAAAGAGGACACCAGTTGAAAGATTGTTGATATAACACATACAAAAAGGGCTCATCAAGAAATTCATGACCTCGCAATCAACACTAACAATAGGGACAGTCACATTACAAGAAAGGGTAAAAGAAGGGGAATGGAGAAAGGAACACCATCAAAAAGACAATTTATCTGAGAAAGAAGCCCATTCATATGATGAGGAATTCTTGTACATTGCCCATTCTAATGAAGCAACCATGTCATCTAGTGCAATATGGTACGTTGATTCAAGAGCCACTCAACACATGACT
This sequence comes from Taxus chinensis, assembly GCA_019776745.2. Lineage (NCBI taxonomy): Eukaryota > Viridiplantae > Streptophyta > Pinopsida > Cupressales > Taxaceae > Taxus > Taxus chinensis. The sequence continues at coordinate 837,709,660 of CM034148.1, read as the reverse complement.
AGACATATATATTGGTTCACCAGTATACAATACACACCCTTCAAAAATCATGTTTCATTGGGGGATGACTCTTCCTACATGGTCCAAGGTATTGGAAACATTACTTTTCCTCTTGATTCATGAAATTGTATGTTATTAAATGTCTCGTATGTCCCAGTTTGACTAAGAACTTACTATTAGTCAATCATATTCCAGATCATAATATGGAGATTGATTTTGATAGTCATTTTGGTAACAAAATTATGTTTGATTTGAGACAAATCCAGAAGCTCAAATATTGTTGCAAGATCCTCAAATGTGGGACGTATATTCCATCTTGATTTTGTCCACATGGATGATCATGTACTAGTGGCTAAGAACACTTCTTATGTATAGTTGTGGCATCATAGACTTGGTCACATCAGTTTTGGATATCTCGATACACTTCACCGATACAATATGGTGAGATGTTTTCCATCTCTCAAAAAGGATACAAACAAGTGTTCTAATTTCCTCGTAGGAAAACAAATTAGAGGTTCATTCCAGAAGATTCCATATCGAGCTCTAGGTAAGCTTGATTATGTTGACACTAATATTTACGGTCCAGTGTAACCTAATCATTCTATATTTCAATATTTCATGCTCTATGTTGATGATTATTTGAGAAATATGCATATTTTTTATCTTTGTAACAAAAATGAAGCTTTTGATAACTTCAAGAAGTTCAAAGTGGCTATTGAGAACGAGATTGGTTGCAAAATCTGATCTCTCCACTCAGATCAAGGGGGAATTCACCAATAATGAGTTCAAATCCTATTTGGAAGCTCATGAGATTCATCAACAAATGCCTCCTCCACATACACCGTATAACAATGGCATTGTCGAGAGAAGGAACCATACTATCATGGAGATGGTGCATTGCATGATTGATGATTCAAGACATGTGAAGATATTCTGGGTCGAAGCAATGAAGACTACAATATATTTATTAAATAAAGTGCTCACAGTTTCTCTTGACGAAGTAACTCCACATGAGACATGGTATAATCGGAAGCCATCCATTTCACACCTTAGAGTATTCGATGCAAAACCAACATGCACATACCTAAATAGAAAAGAAAGAAGTTGGATATGAAATAAGAGAAACTCATCTTCATTAGCTATGGTGAAGAAGCTCTTGGGTACAAATTGATGGATCTGAAGAGTAGGAAATTCTACACCAATAGAGATGTTGAGTTATTTGAGAAGAAATAAGTTGAAGCTCCTTCCACAAACTCACTTAATGTAGATAGCACACTTGTTGTGAAAATAGAAGCACATGTTCCCACTAATGATGACAATGATGATGTGGATGATGGTGATGATCAGACATGACCACAACCCATGAGAACAATATAACATATGTGCAAGGTTAATATAAATATGATTCGAGATGCTAAATTGGATGCTCCTCCTGACACATTTACCACTAGACTATGAACTCGTAGTAAAGATCGTGAAGAGTAAAATTTTATTTGATGAGTAGAGTTGTTGAATCTATTGAGCCCTGAAGCCCTACAATCAAAATATTAGAAATATGTCATGCATTTTGAGTATCAGTCATTGATAAAAAAATACCTAGCAGCTTGTCGATCTTCCAATAGGGAAGAAGCCCATCAATTGTAGGTGGATATCCTAAACAAAGTACAAAGCAGATGATAATATTGACAAGTATAAATTGAAACTCGTAGCAAAGGGTTATGCACATAAGGAAGGCATAGTCTATGAGGATACATTTTCGCCCACAAATAAGATCACAATGATCAGGATGATCTTTTTGTTAGTTGCACAGTTTGGATGGAACGTCTATCAGATTGATGTGAAAAGTGCCTTTTTGAGCAGAGATCTACATGAAAAATTCTAGATGACTCAACATGAGGGTTTATCATACCTAGATCAAAAACAAAGGTACGTAGACTCATCAAATTTTTGTATGGCCTTAAACAAGCACCCGAGATTGGTACATCAAGATTGATGAGCATCTCATTCAACATGGATTCATGAGAAATCCATATGATCCATATCTCTACCTCAAGACGCAAGGAGGAGAGATTGTGATAGTTATTGTATATGTCGATGCTCTAGTCATCATTGGCAGCAAAATGAAGATGATCTATGCTACAAAGAAAGTTTTAAATCGATCGTTTAACATGATAGAACTCAGGATCATGCACTATTGTCTTGGATTGGAAGTATGACAGAAGGATATTCCTAATTTTTTTCTTAGATGAAATATACCAAGATAATGCTTGAAAAGTTCAGGATGATGGATTACATACCGATCGCCACACCCATGGAGATGAGGCATCAGTTATCTCATACAGATCCATCTCCTCTAGTAAATGTAATTCTCTATCAAAACTTGATCAAGAGTCTCAAATATACTATACCATATATCAAATTTACAGTCAACTATCTTTCATGGTTCATGTAGGAACCCAAATTTTTTCATTGGAAAGAAATAAGGAGGATCTCTAGATATCTCAAGGGGGCACTATGGATCTTGATCTAGAGTACAAGAAGAATGATCAATTATTCTTGACTGGGTATTCGGATTTAGATCATGCACATAATATTAATGACTGTAAATCCACTTTTGGATTTGTATTCTTTTTGGGATCCGGAATGATATCATGGGGAAACAAGAAACAAAATTTTGTTCTTACTCTTGTACAAAGGCCGAATATCGTGTTGCAGATGGAGCTGTCTGTGAAGCGATAAGGTAAATCACATATTTGATGGTATTGGAGTACTATAGGAGAAATCAAATACCTTATAAGTTGATGATGAGGGTGTTCTCAAACTTGTTTGCAATCCACTGTTTCATGAGAGAACAAAACACATTAAGGTGCAAGTTCATTTCATTCGTGAACATGTTTTGAAACACAATATATAGTTTCAATTTTTCTCAACATATGAACAACGAGCAGATGTTTTCACAAAGTTACTTTCATGTGATAAATTTGAGTTGTTCAAAGAGTTCCTCTCCTCATCTCTTGAGGTAATGCAAAATTACAGGGGGAATGTTAGGTAAAACATTTTACTTAGGTAATCATGTATTGTAATACTCATTTGTCTTTACCATAGTAATTAGTGGTTTTATATCATTTATATGGTTTATTTTGCTATAACCATATATTTGTTTCTTATTCACGCATATTGTAATTTAGGTATTATTGGTTAGGTTGTTTAACATACAAAACCATAGTTTTTGTATGTACATGGTTGTGCAATATCTCTAACTATTGCATCCTCCATTTTCCCTGTCACTTGTCTTTTCCAGGTCAATAAACTAGTTACACATCCTCACTATTTTCTCCTTGCAGATCAAGAGAAATAAAAGGTGGAACATTGTAGAAAGAGTGTAATTAATTTTCTACCATATTTGAATTAAGGGGGAATGTTAGGAAAATATTGTTAGTGCTCCATTTGTAAGGGTTAGTACTCACATGTGTGAGTAAATATGTTGTGAGTATAAATATAATATGTTAGTAAATAGACATTAGTACGTGAATTAGTTAAATATGTGTAATGAGTTGTGAGATAACTCATCTTAGATATGAGTGAGATGTAATAATTAATATTATGTACGAGTTGTTGGAAAAAATCATACATCTTTAGTAGAGTTGTTTTAAGAGATAATTAGACCACCTAATTGACAAGAAAAATATTTCCTATGTATTTGTGAAGTTTACAATTGAATAATACAATGTGAGGTTATTGTGTATTGAATGTTTGAAGTGTTAAATCATATATTCTGCTCTAAAACTCTAACCAAATTATTTCATTCACTCCATGGAAAACAACCACAAATATAAAGTGAACTAAGTATTACTACTCCACCATGTTTATAGACACTTTCAAATGGGTAAGGCAATGTTGTGAGTGCCTATTCTTCATAGGCAAGAAACAGAAATCTCCCCTTATAACATGCATATCACAGTTGACTGAAATTTCTTATAGCAGGGATTGAATTTCATTAGAATGATCAATCCACTCTTCAGTTCCAACCAAAAACAAGTCCTAATTTCCATTAATTTCTTCATGAACTAAGGTTGTGCCACTAAAGGAAACAATCAAGGAAGTCATCATTGACTTCCTTGATGGAATCATCACTAGATTTGACATCCCCCACATAGTAATTTCTAAAAATGCTAAGACATTTATGGGAGTCAATATCATTATGTTTTATCTAAGGTATGGCACATACCTCAAGACTTTCTCCAATTATTATCTGCAAGGTGATAGAGTCACAAATTCCACCAACAAGAACTTGATCACAATCATAGAGCAAAAAATTGAGAAAATTTAATGGCAATGACATACCAAGTGATATTATCCTTCTAGGATTACATGATTAATGAAAAATTATCAATTGAAAACTCTCCCTTCATGTAAGTATATGAAACAAAAGCTAGGCTCGTAATCACAGTGGAGTTCTCATCTTTATAACTAGTTAATTAGTTGGAATTGTAGCATCATGATGCAAGAACAGTTAGGATAATAGAGTTGTTAAACCTTGAAGAAATCATGGAGAAGACTAGAGACAAACTTCAAGAGAATCAAAAGGTAGTGAAAAGGATATTTTATGAGAAATCCATCGATCAAAGGTTTGAAATTGGTGACTTGGAGCTTAATAGGGATGTTAATCAAGTTAAACTTGGAAGGAATTCTAAATTTGACACTTTCTAGATTGGCTCTTATTAGATTACCTAGTATAAAGAAAATAACACTTTCAAAATCTAAAATTTTGATGGAGAACTTCTGTAAATCCTATTTAATTATATGTTTCTCAAGAAATACCCTTGAGTGCATACACCTCTCCTTGTACACAGTTGTATAGTTTTATTTTTTTCTTACTTTGTCTTTGTTTTGCACTTTCCCCTTCTGTAGTTTTGTGAGCCTTTGTGCATTTTACTATTGCTCATAATTTCAAAGTTTTAAAAATTATTTGATCTTCCAATTCAATTAGTGAAAAATCCATGTCCAATGGATATTAAAAGTTACTAGTTTTTTACACTTAGCAGGCAAGTGTCCCTGTGAGATGCCATAAATGTTAACCAAAATGAGCCCCCTACTTATTTCCATTAACATCATGCTCAGAAAGGAAAATGTCCCCAAGAACTTATCTATTATTGTTGATTCATGACACTTGTACATTTACTGCAACCCAAAAAGTGCTTTATAAGTCACAAAGCACTCCACTATACTGCATTGTATACCCATTTCATATTGCAAGTCATGCATTATTTAAAATATTATCTCACCCATCTCCATTAAATCTTAATCCGTAAACCATTCTGCCTCATCATGAAGTGCCAACACATCATCCCTGCATGATTCTTCCATTCATCCACTTTGTTTCTATCCAAATCCTTCCCTACCAGCTCCCATTTTGTCATATCGCATCATGTTGATTATCCACAAATGTTGTGAAGTATAGTCAATGTCATGAATGCTTGTAGATAGCCACAATGTTCTATTCAAGCTACATAACATAATTTAAAGATGCAAAATATTATTTATAGCTGTGAAGTTGTTTCTAAGCCACACACTATCTTGTGAAGCTACCATGCATTATCTTTTTCTGCAATGCATCTCCTCGTGCTATGGAACATTGTCAACACCCACATTCTACTATTTTGGTTTCACTGTTGGTGCTATAACACATCTTCCATATTATTATACTCATTTGAAGACATGTAGTAGTTCATGACATCTCCTTTATGTTGTCATGTTTTCAAACCACTTCCTTCACCTCTTCCATATTATCGATCACTATCGTCAATCGCTATTAATCCATATTAATGTCCCAAGCAACCCCTATGTCACATAAATTTGTGATGATAAAAAATCTCACCATTTTGCCAAGTGCATTTACAAAACTTAATTTTAAACCTAATACAATGTAAGTGAGATGCAAACATGGACTTATAGTATATAGGAAAATTTAGGTTGATAGTTGTTTTAGATGACTATTTATCCCCTTTAGACACATTGTTCACTGCCAAAATACTAGATTTTCTATAAGGTATTGTTTTACATTCTTCTTCCAGGACTCCTCTAGCTTATTTTCAAATTCTCTTTCCCCGTTTTCCTTCTATATTAAGTAGATTTTTTTTTGCTCTAAGGGATTTTTTGACTTCCTTTATGTTGGTCATTTCTTCTTTCCTCACTGGAATTCATTGGAATTATCATTTTCTTTGTATGATGTCTTAGCCTCTATATTGATGTATTTAATGCATTTAAGGATTCTTTTATAATGTAATATAATTGTGTAAATTCAAGAAATGATTAAGTTATTATGGCTTATGTATATAATACTCTGTTCTCTTTTCTCTTTAATATGTAGTGGATCATTCTTACCTACGGTTAAACTGTGATATGTGTGTATGAACTATATTTACATTTCTTTAGTATATTGTGTTATCCTCAAACACATAGTGGAAGAAAGATAATTATTTCTCTCTTAGCACATCACCTTTACTTGTATGTTATTTTCCCACTGCCTTTTTCCTCCAAGTGATAGATTAGGTAGATCAGCAATAGTGTTAGAAGTAAATGAAAGTCGACTCTCTATAGAGGTTTTATTCAAGTCACAAGTCCCAAACTTGAGAAGCAATCCCATGTTGTGTTGTTAGTGAAAAATATTTCACAAAAGGATGCTTTCAACCTCTAACAGGTTTCAATCTTTGTCTAAAATGTTCAAAAATGCTTCTCCCACAATATCTTGAATGAACTCCACAAAAAATACAAATAAGGATTAAATACGATATGAATATGCATGTCAAATATAGGGCCTTTGTAATCACATTTCTCCATGATGTTTTAGAAGCCCCTTTAGACTATTTTTCTCTTGATCTTCATGATGCATCCATATTCTTTTGATTTTTCAAACCTTCATCCTCTTGGTTACAAAAACCATATTTATTTTTTGCATTCTATTTTCCCAAAAAAGACTAATATTTTTTTTTGTTCTTTTTATTATTGTTGAAATTCATCAATATATCATATTATTTCAAAAAATAATTAAGTTTATAAAAAGTTACAATAAGGTGCTTGGGTGACATACATGAATTGAAAGTAAGACAATGCTAGAGAAAGCATGCATAAACATACTACATACATAACATATTTATCTAGAGAAAAAATAACATAGAAAATGAGATAGTCGAGTGAAATATAATCATGCACTTGAGGGAGGTGAAAAAGGATCATACTTGAGACCAATGATTAAATTTGAAGGGCTATTCTTAATTTCAGGTGGAAGGGTATATATTCATCCAACCTTTCCGTGACGAAAAGTTTCAAGAAGTAATTATGTTTTAATTTGATATAGTAAATTAAGTACACATTTTTTAAAATAAATGATATTTTTTCTAAAATTTAGAGAACTCAATTCATTGGAGAGGTTCGAATCCCTAAGGAGGACTAATCAAACAAATTATATTTAAAAAACTAATGCATTTCAAAAAAATTATTTTCATCAAATAAGTGAGGATGTACATGAAGAGTCGCATATATTTGGAGGTATACGATCCTCATTTCCCATCCTTCAAAATAATTTTGGATTATATTTTGAATTTTATCTTTCCATTTTAACTATCAAATATTTTAGGTATCACAGTAAAATGAATTAAACATTAGACATTGTAACATAGAATTGAGCTCTTTTAATTTGTAGTGACTCTTGTCCTTCTCAATCACAATTGTATGCAATGAAATTAAAAAAAAAACCCTTACACAAACACTACCATGTAAAATCACACATCTAACATAAAACAAACAATTTTAGTACTATTATCAACAAAACAAATAACAAAATTCTAATTGAGCATTTCCCAAAAATAACAATTGCATTTGCATTAACATTAGCTAATACAATGAAGTTGATGCACGCACACACTCTCACACGCGCACGCACATACACACACACATATTGTACCTATTAATATGAATAAAAGTAATGCATATACTGACACAACTATTCTTTACAACTTATAATTGTATTTTCGTCAATTAATATATAACCTTAAATGTTATAGGATTGGAACACCCAAAGGTATTCAAACCATGAAGCTGTAAGATAAAATAATTCTTTGTCACTGTCACAGAGGTTAGATGTTGAAAAGATGGTCATCTCTAGATAATGTATGATGTTGGTAGGATCATCATAGGAGTAATAGTAAGTTTTAGGAAAAACATTATTATAGAGGCAATAGAAATTAGTGTTTACACACCTACAACTTTTCATAAAGTGTCATACAACAATATTGAGGCATGCTTAAGGTATAGGAATGATCTTATAAGCTATGGAATATTTATGGTTGTTTTTCACACTAACAAAAGGCATGATTTTGACTTGGCCTTAAAGGGAGATATGGTGATTGGAAGATTGTAGTGATGCATGAGGATAAAGATGTAGAAATTTTAGGCATCAAGGAAGAACTAAGAGAGCATTGTAGGTGGCATGCCTTTCACACCATTATAAAAGAGTTGGACCATACACTCACATATGGCCCTATATTTGATCTAACCATCTTTAGGGAGTAAAAATTGGGAATAGATAATGATTAAGGCCCCATATTTGACGTGACCATTTTAAGGTAGCTACGATTGACACAACTTGTAGAGTCATTATGTGAAACTTACCATTAGAGAGTAGTGGCTTGTTGATGTTACATTATACATTGGACCATAGTGAGTTCTTACATTATTTTAACATAATCATTATAGTAGAAACACCGTTTTATCCTCCACAAAAAAAAGTCACAAAACCGCAAAAATACTATCTAACTCGATGGTACCACTAAAACATATAAATCATAATGTCAATGAACTATGCATATAAATAAAAATGAGGATGGAAAAAATATTGAAAAATATGACTATATTTTAATTGATTCAAAATAAGAGAGATATGGGTGAATCAATGTTTAAAATGTAAAATTAAATTATTATGAATACATGTTTTAACAAATAAAATGAAAGAGACAAATAATAGAACTAGAATAGTTTTCAAGATGACTCTTAATGGATTTTAGTGTCTCATTGATAAAAACCATAAGATAGTGTGACATCTACTTTTGATTTGTATCACTTCTTTTGAAATTTTATCAAAAACAATTCCCTCATAAATGTCAAGTGAATTCAAGAAATTAACTATTTTTTACTACTAATTTTTAAGTTGCAATTCTAGGATGGGTTTGAACATCTTGGAGTGTTAAGAAGGGTGCAATTTTAATGATTCCTTGGAAGGAACCCAAGAAATAATATCCTCCGAAAGAGTATTAGGGTCCACCCTCCCATACCCATCAAGATTTTGAGTGTCACCGACAAGGACCGAGGAAACAATAAATCCCCACCTAAGTGGTAGAGGCACCATTTGAACATTCCTTGTACTACAAAGATCAATGAGATGAGCTAGCTATATATTTTCTACATGGAAAAAAATGTGTATTCTAATCCCCTTTAAGGAAGAGGGGGAGAAATGACCATGTGAATAGCTACAATTATGTTTGGGTGCTAGATGTGGGGCACCTTGTGGATGGTGGTCTAGGAGCATGTTATTCATTATGTAGGTAGCGACGATAATGAAGTTATAATAAATGTTGCAACTCAAGTACAAATTTATTTTCTTAAGAATGGATCTACACAGACACTGATGATACAACATAAAAAATCATTAACAAAAATTTTATGATCAATTATCTATTTACTAAATACAGTAAATGAAAATATTTTGGAGTCATCCACATGATGAACACATCAATGTTTATCTAAATCTTCAAGATCTCTTATGATAGCTCAAGTCATTATTGTTGCTCCTTCATGCTAAAAGGGTGAATGGTGCCATAACTCAAATTTTAAGCTTAATAAAGTATTAAACATGGTGTAAATGAAATCAATAGATTATTTGGAGTCAAAATCGTATAAGATTTCACCTCTAAACTTTAACTTTCACTCCTAGGGTAGAAAAGGCAAGCTACATGTTCTAATTTCATGTTGGGGTGATGACATCAACATCACATAAAGGCATGAGCACACTTTTCAAGGTGTTGAATCCCATTTCAATTTTCCCAAGGTAGTGACATGAGGGACACCAAAATGCAGTCCCCTATGCATGTTATACTTTTGTCACTTACTTGTGACTTGAGTGGTTAGGTGAGTGTTAGGAATATTATAATTTTTGTGTGTACATTGTTTTAGATTGTTCAGTTGTTGAATATGATATTATTATAACAATATTATTTGGGTGGTTAAAGAATAGGATTCCTTGATTTAAGGAGAACCTATTCCTATATATTTGTAAGTGTTCCCGTATGAAATTAATTAAGAAGAATGATTTATGTTTTGTAAAAATCTGAGCGTTGCTCTTCATCTGGTATCAGAGCGATGGCATAGTTTTGAATTATGAACATGGAATCTTCATTGGATTTCATGGTTTCTCGTCTATGAAATTTAAGAAGCTAAAAATATTTGGCATTGTATGCTTTGTTGGAGATATTCATTGTCGCTCCCCTATAATTTCTATATGTAGTTGTTGCAGCCGTCTAGTTCTTCTGTCAGGTGCCACATATTATTCTATAACTCTTGTGAATTTACATGAGTTTTAACAACAACTCATGGCTCACAATAGTTGAGAGCTAGATTTATTTCCACATCGCTTGCAGTCCTTCAAGCCACACATCTAAAATCTCTTCACAAAAATATCTTTGTTGCTTTCCTTGTACGTGGGATATTTGGAAGTGTGAGTGACTACACTTTGCATAAGAAATATATCACTTGGCGAGCATTGTTTAAGTGGGTAGACACAAATTGATGAGGCATTCAATACACGAATAGATGATCAAGACATGTAACATTGGACGCTTGATAAAACTATCTTGCAACTCTGCAATCAACACGTCTCAAACGGTCTTATTCTCCCTATGACCACTCAAATGATTCCCAAAATGGTGTGTTGAGTCTAATACAAATTCAATTTTTTATATTTCATTTAATTTTAGTTCCATTTGTGTTTACAAGAGTGAAGATTAGTCTCGCCTATGTTTTCGTTATCAATAATTTGGAGACCAATCAGTCTAGAAGACCGACTGACGAAAATATTTCTCATAATTAAGAATCATTGTCCTTTTAAAGAACGTATTTATAAACAGAAATATATCCTCTACAAATCAAAATTTGGCAATATTTTGTTATTTTGTAATGTAGAGAGTTTGTTTAGAGGTTAGTATTAACATTCAAAGTTGAATCAATTTAGCTTATCATTGTGTAGGTCGGTTTGGGCACTTGTTGAGAAGTCTCTTGATAATTAGGTACAAATCAATAAGAGATAAATGTTTATATTGTTCACAAAGTCAATTAAATATATTATTAGGGGATACTATTCATTTATAGTCATCCAAATTTTGTTGAAGATTTATCGTTTAGGTCAACATTTTATTGTAAATAAGTCATTATAAAAATTTCAAGTCTTTGAGTCATCATAAATTATCTAGTTATATGTCAAGATTGTCTTGTCATCTATCATTACAAGTGTCTATTTTTCCTAAGATTCATATTTTATAGTTGTGTCATCATATTAAAAATTGTCAAAGTGTATGTTACGTCAAGAGTCAAAATTAGGTCATTGTAAAAGTCTTAAAAATTAAAAAAAAAATTGCCTCACTTTTCAATAATTGGACGCATTTTCACTTGTACACGACGTCCATCTTGTGGGGATAAAATGTACAATGAACTCCATGATCAAATCCATATGAGCTAACAACATGACACTGGAGGACTGAGGCATCAGAGGTTGGAGGTCGATCAACAACCTCTCATCAATCACCAACAATGGGGCCGCATTTTGTTGTGGTGGCATTTTTGTGGTGTGAGTATTTGGTTTCAGTTTTTGTAGTGTGTTTCTTTTCAGAGTTCTTATTTTGTGTGGTTCTGGATGTTGGAAAAAGAGTTGTGTTGGAGTGCAACTGACTATCAGTGATCCTCTAACTGTCGTACTTCGTTGGAAGATGGTCCACTTGTGAATACGTTCACTTGCAATGGTGATCATTTGCAACAAGATCTAACTAGCAAGATCCAGTTAGTAGTATGTCCTTCAATACACTTTGTTTCTCAGTGTTTGTGTGTGGAAATTTCACATTGTGGGTGGGAACATGACACCAATGTTTCATTTCCATTATGAGCCCAAAATAGATAAAGTCGAGGGAAGCTTCTAGTGGCAGTGATAGTTTCCTATGTTGTTCGAGATCAAGTGGCAATAATCGATAACATTGGCTACAATTAAGAACATTGTAATTCTTAGAGGTGGTAATGTGAAATATTTCCAGTATATGTTCTATTGTTCTAGTGTTGTGATAAGCAAGTTGTTTCCTATGTAATCTCCTAAAGGAAGAATATGATGAGAGATGATGATACTATTGCAGCATCATGATATTGTGGTTAGTAATCCATTGGAAAAACTATCTAGAGGTTGTTGGTATTGTCCTAAAAACCAGTTGTTGTGTGGTTGTTGGTTAACCACTTGGAAATCCATCCAAAGGTTATCGGTATTGTCCTAGAAACCATCTAGATCATGAGCAAGCTACAAAGTGACACGTTGAAGTACAAAGCAGGTTTTCCTCATATTCGCACTAAGGGGGGAATGTTAGGAATGTTATAATATTAGTGGGTAGATTGTTTTAGATTGTAACTAAGTTGTTGAATATAATATTATCATAACAATATTGTTTGGGTGGTTAAAACAACCGACCCAAGATTAGTTTGAGTTGTTTGTGGAGAGAGAATAGGATTCCTTAATTTAAGGACAACATATTCCTATATATTTGTAAGTGTTCCTGTATGAAATTAATTAAGAAGAATGATTGATGTTATATAAAAATTGAGCATTGCTCTTCAGTGAGCACAATGCAAAAACATCCCCCTTCCTCATGTTGTGGACCCCATTGGCCCAGTTTTCAAGGTCAGTTATCCCATTGAACTTGTCCCAATGTGAAAAGGGACGCGAGGGACACAAAATTTTCACTCCCCCTTTCATTTACATGTTTTCCTCACTTAAAAACATCAACTTAAACTATTTGAAGTGTTAGGAGTGTAAACTTGCGAACTTGAAATCAGTTCCCCTCCTCATGACAGGCTCACCCATGGAAAATATTTCAAGGTGTGATGTCCCCTTTCACTTATTCCAAGGTGCAAAGGGATATGAGGGACAAAAAATTGTGCTCCCCCTCTCTCAGCTAGCCCCCAGACACATGAAAAACCTTTATTAAGCCACGAGTGCTAGTGTTTTAGCCCCTTGCATCTCACTCTCATGAAACCACAAGCTAAAACATGGCATGATCTAATGAAAAGAACATTTAGGATCCCCTATTGTCCCCTTTGTCTCTTTCCCCCTATTTTTAGGGTGCAACTCCACATCAACCATCATTCAACCCCGGTTAAGCATGTTTGAGTCTAGCATGAGTTAAGGTGTGCAAGTAAGATAAAAAAAGCTTCATGTTCAAACAATTCACCATTTTTGAGTTTCAAATCTTCATTTTTTCATCTTAATCTCACTCTCCTTGATGTTATGTTGTTGAAGATATGCCAGATACCTTATCTACTGAAAATGGGAAGTTGCTCATATCTCCCAAACCCCTTGTTTGATCCCCGTGAGATTTTAACATTTCCTTCTCAAAAACACTTTTCGAAAGATTCCAACCTTACATCCAATAGTGGTCTACATTATTTTTAATGACTGAACAAATTTTCATGTTACAAAAACTTATTTTTCAAATTTATGGAGTTTTAGAGATTGAAATCCTCTAAAAATTGGAGTAAATCTTCCTTGTGAAATAACAAACTTTTGAGACCATTCTCATTGCATTCCGACACTGGGAAGATACACTTATAACAATAGTAATCCTTCATAAACTTCACAATATATAAATAATAAGTTCCATAAATAATGCATTCTCTAAGTTGTCATTGCTCTTTGCACATAGGGAAAACTCAAAAGTGTCAAATTGAGAAATTGGTAACTAAAAATAGATTTCTTATGTTAAGGATTACTAAAAATAGTAAGTGTCGAAACATCGGTAAGGAAACAAGGATGTTGAGTTATCTATGTTGATGAAAGAGTGCGTGGATATCATTGGGACAGTTGCAAGACATCATGGTGACTTGAAAAACTCAAGGTTTCACAATACGCACTTTCAACATAGAACGAGAGTAATTCTTGTAGCTGGAAAAGAAGACTTTTTCCAATGATTAATAAATGAGAAAGAAGTTTTTTTGATAATCTTAAGGTTGATTCCATTCAAAAAGGAGAGATATTTGTCACAAAGTTGAATCTTGAATTCAAGAGGAGTAAGGTGATTATCTTCGTATCCTAACTCCGACCTTGTGTTCAAAGAGAATCATCATGTTTGCAAGAACGGAAAATCATCTCAAGTTCACATGGTGCAAGTCACTTAATAGTGTTTTTTAACTCTTATTCAATGCTTTGGAATGTGTTTGCATCTCACAAAAGAAGGAGATTGTAACCACGGTGTTTCAATCCAACAAAAGGTCAAAGGAAAAGAATTTCATTCAGGGAGCATTTCCTCAAAGTCCATCGGAAGTAGATTCTTAATAAACAAAGGCTTCCTCGTCTCTAGATTTTCACTTCTCTCTCTTCTTCTCTCCTCCACTTCCTCTCTCTCTAGTATTCTATTTCTTCATTGGGAGTGTACTTTTTCACTCTTTTGTCTTATTCACTTAAGTGACTTAATGTTGTATTGTAAAAGTCCCTTTTTAAAAATAAGAAAATGAATTAATTTCATTCCTAGGGAATGTGAAAGGTCACAAGTGGTGAGATGAAAATCACATAGGGGGAAAGGAAGAGACATTTTGTAAGCTATAAACTATAATGGCCTCTCCATTCCAAAGGGTTAGCATTTGTTGAATTTTGTTAATTGTTGGCCTTTGTATACTACAAATACAAACAATAAGCTTACATTCTTCTATCTCCTTGCTTATGTTTTTCTACTCTCTCTACTTTCCAACTTTGCAAGCATTTTCATCTTGTACAACAAAGAAGGAACTTCGTGGATTTGATTAATGAATCCATAGAACCTTGTGTCTCTGATTTATTAGTCTTTCTATTGCTTACATAGTTGATTTCTTCATATTGAGCGTGGACCTCCTCTGGTTAATAGTGGTGAGATTTTGCAAGTGCCTACTCACAATATTAACCCTCTCTCTCTAATTTTCTACTTTCCTTTACCTTTTTTACAAGAAAATTCCTCCCTTGTACATTGTATAAGCATTTTTTCCATAGGTTTAATGGAGTATTCCTATGTGATCTCCGACCTAACGACCACCTCACAATTTCATTTAGTCCTTGTATTCAATAAATGGGAACCTCCCCATACTCAAGGAGGGTCCTAGCCCCATGACCATTGGTGAAAACTAATAATCTTCCTGCGACAAATTATTTCACCAACAATTTTTGATGACTCCTCTATGGAAGATTTACCCTTTGTGTACCCTTAAAATATCTATGAAAATATAAAAAAATTTCTAAAATTTATAAAAATTAGAAAACTGAAAATGCAAAAAAAAACACTATATGAATGTGTTAAAGCCCTATTGAATCTTATTGAAAAATATTGTTGGCTAGATTTTCTGCATAGCATAAAACCTAGGCAGTCATGAGATAAATCTCCCTCATTTACCAGTGAGGCTCCCGTGTCAGATTTGTCAATTAAAATATGCTAGTATCTATATGGGGTTTTACTTTAACTATTCAGCTCATGAACCATAGCTGTACAGTTTTGCAGCAAGTAAGCAGCTTGTTTAAGAAAGGAAATATTTATAGAAGAAGGGAATTATATAAACACGGAGAAGAAATGGGGAAGATGTGCATCCCAATCAATAGATAACAAATTTGATTGCATGCACATAGAAGAAACCAATAGATATCAACACAGAATTATAAGCAAAGGCAGCTCTAGATCTAGATCTAAAATAACACAAAGTTTATTCAAAGATCTAAGATAGAAAGCTAGAAACAAAATACACCGTGACACAAAGTTCTCCAGAAATCTGCTCCTGTATATTCCTTTGCTTCAAGTGGCTCTCAAGGGTTTCAACACAAAGTCTGGAACACAAGAATGCTGCTTACAAATTCTGATCATTAACCCGGAGGTTCTTCTTCTACTTATAGAATGTAGAAGGGAAAGTACAAATGGGAAACTCAACTGAACTGAAACATAAACAAGAAGTAAAGATGACATCTGGCAATCATCCTCCACTAACTTCTCCTTAAGTGACACATCTATCACTTAACTAATAGAATTGTTCCACATAACTTAAAGTAATGGTTTCAAAACCAATAACTTTAAAGTTTTACAATTTCATCCGAGAACGTGGAAAATAGAAGAAGAAAGAATAGAAGAAGAAGTCAAGCCAGCTGTAACATTTATATCTTCTTTTTGTTCTGATACTGAATATACTTGTCAAACATGTAATTCAACATCTTCCCATCTGTCTTAGCCACAGCTTCCTTTTCTGTCCTGAACTACAACAATCCTTCGTTCAACACCTTGATACATGCTTCCACATCCTCCAAGCTCGGCCCGAACCTCGCAATATCCGACTGCAGTGCCACCAGTCTGCTAATGGAATTCATCGTGAAAGGCTTAGTAGCTCCATCAATTCTCCCTTGTACCATCAGAAGAGACCCTTCCAGGGAATTAGGCACTCTGCTAGGAATGATCCATATGTATGAAGTAACATTTCTGACCACTTCCTCCTCAGTGAAAGCAATGATACTGTCTGGTAAAGATGATGTCATACTCTCAAGTGCATGCATCCTCTTCAGCAAAATTCGGAAGATCTCCAAACAGAAAGATACTAAAACTCTAGTTGCTTCCCCTTCTCAACTGATCCGTCTGGTACAATCTATTCAGCAACCAACACTTCTCTCAGTAGCTTATTGATTTTGGCCAAAGTACTCAGGTTACTCTCAACAACTGTGTTCATATCTACTATGCTTGTCACTAGTTGCTTCAGCTGATCTGCTGCATCATTCATAACCTTCAGGCGGGATGGAACCTCTCCAAGTTGTACAGAAGCTTGATGAATAATCAGATTCTTCCATTCATCAATAGCTTTCACCTGATTGCTTGCATCTTCCATCTCCTGCATCAGATGATCACTCACCTGCTCTTGAGCTGAAATGGGCTGAGTGGAAGATTTAGCAACCTTGGCAATGATCTCACACAACTAAGATACATGCTTCTGAAGTTCTTCTTTCTCCACCTTTTCTCTGTCAAGCCTAAGGAATAGAGCATCTATCAATGTCTACATGTATCCTAATTCAATCCTTCTGTGGTGGCTTGACCGATAGGTACTCTGGTTACTGTTATGTCTTCTGCCATGAGCTCATCCTCTTTCTTTCCTTCTGCTGGAACTGACATCTCAGCAAACTTCTGCCCCGACTCCTCGATGAATCAACCTTGAAGTTACCTTAGCAACTTTAGGTTTTCTTTCTTTTCCACCTAGACTCTGGAGTAGCTGCAAGTCGTGTTCCTCCAAGTTCATTTCCACTCTAGCTTCTGGAACCAACTGCAAAGTCAACCATTCTGAGAAATTACTTCTCAGAGAATGAGAAGTTGTTGAGTGTACTACTATCTCCCGCTCTGATTCCTCTCCATCAGAAACTGCTACTGTGTTATGGCTGCCATCTTCTGAATCATCCAAGGACAAAGCTCTTTCGAACTCTGCCATCTGCAGCTTCAACGTTTCTTCAGGAACAGGTGCTGAACGGAGTGGCTAAGGAGAGAAGATGAATGTTGTCAGATTCAGTGGAGGCATGGAAGTGTCCTGCTGAGGTGCAACAGTCGGTGAAGTACTAGATGCTAGAGAAGCCGAACTAATGTCATGGCCGTGGAAGTGATCTTCTCCTTTGAAGGAGACCTTCTGTGCACTTTCATCTTCTCAAGCCTTCTGCTACTTTCTCCTCCATGCTTCCTCTTGAGGGAATCTCCTGCACCGAAGTTTCCCATGACTTGATTCATCAATGCTTCATCAAGGCAGTATCCCTTTGTCAGCAACCAGTTTGAAGTATTCACCAGAACAACGGCAGACCTTTCTTCAATCGTATGGCAGCCCCCTACGTTCTCTTGAAGTATGGCTCTATCTCCTCCCATTTGATGGTAAGTGTCAAGTAACACATTCCCATCATCTTTAAGATCCGTAGGTATCCGTGCTAGTCCAAAGTCAAACACTTGCCATGTTGATAGCCTGCTGAAATCTTTCTTTCTAACCTCGTACTCACTTTTGCACTTCATCCAGAAATCCTCTAATGAAGGCACATGTGCGTACTCCTGGGAGATCATCTTCCTGGCTACTCCAAATGGATCAAAGTTTAGCCATGCTGGGAAGAACTCTTGCTCGTACTTAGAGAACATCTCTACCTCCATTCCTCGAGCTCTATGAATGCTCTGGCAGTATAATGACCCATAGTGATTATGAAGAATCCCGTAGACTTGTGTCGTTTCAACTGAAGGTCATGTATCTCCACAAGTTGCCTTCTCAGCTCCATGGTGATCAATCTATCATTCAGATATCTGGGTAGCTTAACCAGTTCTCCAGAAAAGCTAGTAACCCTGAGGTATGTGAAATCTGTAAACTGAATGAATAGACTACCAATTCTGGATACAGCTTCCCATGCTTCCTTGCTCACCCTGTTGGCCTTTAGGTCCCTGTCTAGCCTACAAATGAATTCATAGAAGAATCCATCATTGACCACTTTGAAATATTTCATGCATGCAGGTACAGTAAGTTGTGGGTAGCACTCGAAAATGGGGTCCTTAGAAAGAATGCCACATCTATCCAGCTTGGAGAAGATGCCTTGTGAAGCTGCTGCATATACCAAATAAGAAGTCATTTTGAAGCTGAAAGTACGCTTCACATTCCAGAGTTGCTCACCAATGTTGTCGCTAATAATTTCTGACCAATTGATTATTGAATCATCCTTGTTGATTTCAATGGTCCTGATGAAAGCATACATCCATGTACGGAAAGTGTGAGCGTTCACTTCGCCATTTATCCTGCATAACAATTTGGCAATATCATCTACCTCCTGTACCAGATTGGACCGCGGAAGAGTTCTTGGGAACTTGGAAGGAGATCTGGGCTTCTTCATGTATCTGTTGTTCATTATGTTCACGCACTCAACTCTATGCTTCTCCCACCTGCTGCCGGCATCCTGAATGCTGATAGAAGTCACCACCTTTTGTGCCGGAATCTTCAAACAATAATTGATGAACTGTGCGTCCAACCAAATTATTGTTTTCCCCGTAGCATCTCGCACTGATCTGGATGATGGATGGTAAGACCTAGCACACTCCATAACGAAACTCTGGCAACTGGGCTATGTATGGAAAGGCTGCAGCTCGAATAATTCCACTGCTTTTAACTGCACGCATGAGGGAAGTCTTTCCTACTCTGATCTATCAATCAATTCGGAAAGAGGTTCCGGACCTAGATCTATGTCTCCAATGTCTGTGAATTTGGAAGTGATGCATGACTCCGTTGTGCTTTCTTTTTCATCCCTCTTTGCCATGGCTGTGTCTATCTTTGTCTGAACAATTCTTTTTCTTCTTATCTTGTCGGAATTCTTCAAAACTGGTGCAGATCTGGATAATTCTTCAGATTCGGAGGATATATTCAATGTATTGGACATTGATTTAAGCTCCCTTTCTTTTGTAAAGCACCTGTAATGAATTCCTATAATTAATTCAGACAAAGATGGCAACCGGAACATGAACAGTGGATTTTAATCATAAAAATCTGCATAATTCAAGCCTGCTGCCCCAAATTTGATGTTCTATTTGCATGCAAAGCAAGCATGAATTTTACCAACTTCACCTGAGCACCTGTATCACTTATGCAAACAATTATCTAGACACAAATCAACCTCCTTCAACCTGTGCGCCAATTATGGAAGCTTTTAGCATTAATTTCACCTTCTTTTGAGCAAAAATCCTCTTCAAATGGGGCACACTTTTCCTCTAGGCTGCACTTCTCTGCTTGTGAATTAATTAATTCATCCTTATGGCAGCCCCTGCTTATATAATCCTCATGATTCTATAATTAATTAATGCTTTCCTATTCCTGGCAATTAATTAATTAATTAATAAGCTTCACTCTTCAAATGGGGTGCCTATTTTGTGCATGCTCATGGCTGCCATTAAATAAATTAAATTTATTTAATTTTAGACTTCTGCTTCCAGTTAACTCAAGCCTCACAGTATGCTTTGACCTTAGCCACTGAAAATAGGAATTAATTTAATCATTTAATACTTTAAAAAGTATTATTTATCTCCCAAAAGGGGCACACTTTTTGACATAAAGGGGCTGCATTAAATAAATATTATTTATTTAATTTTAGAACAGTCTATTTTCAACCTCCTTTTGTCCATTTACCTCTGTTGACTTTTCCACAAGCCTGGGCGCCAAAATTGGGTGAATAAATATTAACAAATATTTATTTAATGCATTGCCTTATTTCCCTAAGGTGGGTCACACTTTTTGGAATAAAAATTTCTATTTTTAAAAGTCAGATGTCAATGGGATTATTTACCCTGCAAGGCAGCCCTAAAAATCCCATGATTCACTTAAGTCATTTGACTTTCATAATGGGATTATTTACCCTGCAAGGCAGGCAATAAAATCCCATGATTCACTTAAGTGATTTTTCTTTTATTCCACAATGGAAATTTTTACCCTGCAAGGCAGGTAAGAAATTCCCGCCTGCCTGCTGCCTCTAATTTTCCCATTGTGACTTAAGTGACGTTGCTTCCATGGGAAAAAGTACCCTGCTAGGCAGGTACAAAATTCCCACCTGCCTGCTGCTTCCAAAAATCCCATGATCCACTTCAAACCCTCTTTTTCCAAAAATGTGGCCAGCCCAGAAGAGGCTTTTTGGTGCACGACTTCATCTTTTCCCAGAGAACCAGACCTCCGATGGTGAATTCCTTCTGGCACAACGTGCGTATGTGATCTCCAGATACTCCAGGCCAAGAATCAGGCCAAACCGGAAAAGGAATTGATCCAGAGAAATTTCACAGAAAATGAAATGGGAAAACACAAAAAACACAAAACGTTGCCAGAAGTCACAAATAAAGCCCAGAATGCATTCCTGGTTAAAACCCTACTGGTATATGGGAATAACGATATGTACGATCACAACAGAGTTAAACCGGAGCACAAATTGCCTCAAACGGGGCTCAAAATAATTAAATACAAATTTCCCGCAGGCAAATCCTGATGACAGAATATAACAATTTTGGGCATCTGGGTATTTGGCGAAAATGGCTAATATGGCTCCTTGGGAATATCTTGACACAATACAAGAACTTTCTGGCAATAAAAACACAAAATGACCCATTATTTTAAAAGTACGAATTTTTTTCAGATAGGGTAGTCTCAGATTTCAGGATGAAATCTGGGGACACCAGTCAGCTCCATCTGTGGACATCTTTTTCTCTGTCAGAATGACAAGGGAAAAGATGAGATCCTAGCATCTCTGGTTTCGTATCTTGTCTTTTGGGCACGGGGTCAGGCAAACAAAAACAACACAACACAAAAACAAAACAAGGAAAAACAAACAAAGTTTTATTTATGTACATACAGGTTTTACCCTGCTTTTCATGTCTGGAACAGCTTCAAGTGTTTCCCATTGAAAGGAAACGGAAATTCAACTCCATCCTGATGAGCAAGAATGAAGCTATCTGCTCCGGCGATCTTCTTAATCACAAAAGGCCCTTTCCATAGTGAATCAAATTTTCCATGCATGCCTTTTGCTTCTCTTCTTTTGTCCCATAAAAGGACCCAGTCATTGACTTCAAACTTTCTTTCCCTAGCCTTTTTGTCGAAGATGACTTTCACCTTCTTTTGATGCTCTGTCAGTCTATCTGCAACTTGAGTTTGTACCTCCCTCAATTCAGTCAGGTACATTATCCTTTTATCAACAACATCAGTGAATGTAGAATCCTCCAGGGCTCTAGAAAGTTGTAGGGTAGGTAGTTCCAAGGTAAGAGGCAGCTCCGTGTCTCTACCATATAATAGCTGAAATGGGGACATACCTATAGCCCTTTTTGGTGTAATTCTATCGGCCCATAATGCATCAAACAACTTCTTATGCCAAGTCCTTTGATTCTCCGTTACTAGCTTTCACACGATAGTCACCAAGTTTTTGTTACTTGATTCAGCTTGGCCATTCCCTTGTGGATAGTAGTTGGAGGAATGTACCAGCTGGATCCCATGAGTGTAGCAGAAATCAACCAGCTCCTCAGAAGACAAATTTGGAGCGTTTATCTGCTACTATCTTATTGGGCACGCCAAACCTGACAACAATATTTTCTTTTATAAAACTACACACCTCGCAGAAGTGGCGTTCTTCACAGGAATGGCTTCTACCCACTTACTGAAATAATCAGTAGCTATCAGAATATAGTGATGGCTGGCACTGGAAGCCGGGTTGAGCATACCAATAAAATCCATTCCCCACTGCTGGAAAGGTTCTTCAATTACAATGGGTTTTAAAGGTAATGCAGGCAATTTTACACGCCCAACAAAGTGTTGGCACACTTGGCACTTAGCTACCCACTCTGCAGTATCTTGAAAAAGTGTGGGCCAGTAATACCTTGCTCTGAGGATCTTGTGTGCAGTGACTCGGGCTGAGAAATGACCACCGCAAGCCATGTCATGAAACTGTTGTAAGAGTTGATCCTGTTGAGCTTTATCCACGCATCGGAGAAATACGCCATCAATCCCTCTTTTGTATAAACCATTATCCCAAAGAACAAAATCTTTGGACTTTAGTTTAATTGTTCGTTTCTCTTTCTGAGAAAGTTGATCCGGGCATTCTCCATATGTCAGAAAATAGGCAATGTTACTGTACCACTCCTCCACTAGATCTATAAAAAGTACCATAGGCAAATCTTCATCTACCTCTTCTTGATCTTCCTCTGGCGTTGTTGCTTTCATCTCCGTCATTAGTTCACACAGACCTCTTCCTTGAACCAGCTTTGTAGGTTTGATATCCAGGTCATATTCTTGAACTTTCGTCACCCATGTGCCTCTTAACAATCCTAACTCTTGTTGAGTGAGGATAGATTTCACTGCAGTATCTGGAACCAAGACCACAGTGTGTGAGGAAAGAATATAATACCTGAATGCTTTACACGCCTTCACCACTGCATATGCATGCTTTTCCATTGGAGTATATTTCAACTCATAAGCTTTGAGAGGCATGCTCATGAAAGCAATCAGAGCTTCTACATCCTCTGATTCTTCTGCATCAAGATTGCTGACATGGTGTGTTCGGAGGAATAACAATAAAGAATAAATTCTTTACTAAAGTTAGGTGAAACCAAGACTGGGGCTTTTGACAGGGCCTCCTTAATCTTCTCAAAATCTTCCTTCCCTTCGCTGCTCCATTTGAAATCTTGTGTCTTCTTCATCATATTTGAGATATGACGGGTTAGCTTGGCAAAGTCAGGGATGAATCTCCTGAGAAAATTAACTTTTCCAAAGAAAGAGTGAACTCCTTTTTTGGATGTTGGCAATGGCAATGTCTGAATGGATTTGACACATTCCAGATCTATCTTGGTTCCTTCTTTGGAGACAATGTGCCCTAGTAGCTTTCCTTCTGTTATAGCAAAGATAGATTTCTTAGGGTTCAGAGAAATACCATGTTTGCGGCATTGTATGAAAACCTCTTCCAGATTTGAAATGTGTGTGCTTCTATTCTTGGAAAAGACTGTCAGATCATCAAGGTACACCACTATGCTTATATCCTTGAGATGAGCAAAAGCTAAATCCATAGCTCTTTGAAATGTAGCTCCAGCATTGATCAAACCAAACGGCATTTTCTGGTAAGCAAAAGTTCCCCAAGGTGTAATGAATGTTGTTTTGTATTGATCTTCTTCAGCCACCTTGACCTGATTGTAGCCTGAGAAACCATCAAGCATGGAAAGCATCTCAGATCCAGTGACCACCTGCAGAGTGTGATCCATGATGGGGATGGGGTAGTTATCTTTCAATGAGGCTTGATTGAGGTTGTAAAAATCTACGCACAACCTAATCTCGCCACTCTTCTTTCTCACAGGAACTATGTTGGCTAACCATTCAGAGTGATGTATGGGATAAATAATCTTTGCATCTAACAACTTCTGGATCTCTGCAAAGATAGTTCCGGAAATGGTAGGGTTATGCCACCGCAGCTTCTGCTTGAAAGGCTTTTGTTCTAGTTTTAATGGGATGTAGTGTTGAACTTCTGCAGGCTGATATGTTTTTAGATCCTAGTAAGACCAGGCAAAAACATCCATGTATTTCTTAAGAAGCTCTGTAAAAGCTTCTCTTTCTGCCTCTGAACAACACTTACCCAGATTTACTAACTTGGGATCATTGTTGGCTCCCAAATTTAGTAACTGTGTATCGGAGGAAGAACCTTCCCCACTTTCTTCATTCTTCTTAAGCATCTGATCATGCTTGTCGAACATTTCCTCAAGAGATACCAAGCCTTTGGGAATTTTATTTCCCTTTAGCTGGATAATCTCCTGACTTCCTGAGATGTCTGCATCCATTTCTCCCACAGTAGTTTGTCTCGGAGGTGAATTGCTTCCCTCATAGTAGATCTCTTCGAAGTTGTCCTTTTGTTGGAGAAATGCAACAATCTATTTGTCATCGTTAAAAACTTGCCATTGCTGGACGTTGTCAGGAACTTTTGGGTGGAAAACCATCTCAACTTTGTAATCCCCCTGTCTGAAAAATGTGGGAGGCTGATCTGGATTTAACAAAGCTGCAGTCACTGCAAGTGAATCAGCTCTTGAATTTTGTTCTCTCAGAATGTAAGATACCGAGAAAGCTGAAAAATCTAGGATAGCAGAGTAGACTCGATCTCTATAATGCCGAAGTTTGTCCTTTTTTACTTGATAGAGACCTCTTATCTACTTAACAATCAGCTCAACATCTCCCTTTGTGTGTAAGAGCTTGATTCCCATTGTTCTTACCTACTCCATGCCTAACAACAATGCTTCATACTCTGTTGTGTTGTTAGTATTTTCGAACATCAATTTGAAGGAATGTGCATGCACCTTCCCTTCAGGAGAGATAAGAACAACGCCTGCACCGGATCCAAATGAACAACAGTTGCCATCAAATTCCAGAGACCAAACCTTTTTGTCAAGTTGATGTGGTTCTTGAATCACATGTTGAACTTCTTCTTTATCCATTTCTAGATAATAGACTCCGTGATCAGATTCTTGAAACAAGATCTGAGATCTAGGATCCTCAGACTTTGATACTGTGTACTTGGATTTCTTCTCAGGTTCTAACTTCTGATTAACTCCTTTGATTGGTATGTGTGCACAAGACCAATCCATCTTGACTTCTCTGCCCAACTCTTTACAGAAATTTCTACTCAACAGCATGCCATAAGAGACTAGGATGTCTGCTACAAGGATAGTCATTTTCAATCTTTTGTCTGGAAAAGAAGCAAGTACTGCCTACGCATCTTTGATTTGCCCCACAAGAGGAACTTTCCTTTCCATTGAATAGCATCTTCCAATGGTTTTTTTCAATGTGAGGCCCAAGGCATCAACAACTTTGGCAGGCATGACGTTGTCAGAAGCTCCAGAGTCCAAAATGTAATTTCTTAGTTTATATCCATTGATAAGCAAAGATACATAAAATGGCTCGATCCTTTCCGATGTAGCAGGAGAAGAAGTAGAAGGAGAAGAACTTGCAGCCGCATTATTTGAAGGAGGAGTAATCTTTGGACTTGACAAGATACCCCATGAAGTATTATTTGTTGAAGGGTTGGGACCATTACTTTGCACATACTTGACCAATCTATTTAGCTGGTCAGGAAATGCCCTCAAATACTCATCTTTTAACATTTGGACCTTGGTCTTCTTGATATGATCAATGATGTCAAAATCTTGACTTGCTTCAGTTAGATGTGTGTTGGCCCTTTGCTTTGAATTAAAAGAATTTGAATATTTATCTTTTGGCACTAATGAAGAAGGAAGAGGGCTGCCTCTTTTCAAGATAGTAACATCCGGCCCAGGATCTTCTCTTTCTCTTCTTTGGCCACTTGTGGATGCTTCAACATTTTGGCGTGTCTGAGACCTTGTGAACACTGCAAATGTGTGACCATCAAAATCTTCAAAAGATTCATAATATCCATCATTAGATTCGTAGTCTAGGTAACCAATATTGGAGTCGCTAGCGGGATCTACAAAGTCTTCATCATCAAATGATTTGTCAATGCCGAGATCTTCTTCATTAGTTTCCAAGTTATTCCTTGGAGCAGCTTCAATTACCAACCACTGTGGTGCAGTAGCAAGTCTGTTTTGATTTTGATTTTGATTTTGACCATTAAAGGTCTGAGCAGGAGCTATTCTTGAAGGGGTCGCATTTCCTTGCTTGAGAGATCTACTTCTTGATTTGCAACATGTCATTAGCCAATATTTACAGCAAAGGATCTGAATTACTTGAAGAAGCTCCATCACCTTTGTGAGATGGTTGTTTGAGTTTTCCAGCCATGATCAAGTCATCTTCAACTTCCACGGTAGCATTTTGTGCTTCAAGTAGATTCACGGGTCTTTCCCTTCTCAGCTGATATCCAACTTCGGGCAACAGAGCGTTTATAAAAAAAGTCTTTTGATTTTCATCGCTTAATGCGGAAAAAGTGGGGATTTTATATAAAATCCTCTGGAACCTTGCAATAAAGTCCCACATGTTCTCACTTGGCTCTTTCTTCAACTGAGTCAGTTGAGTGATCAACGTGCTAGCGTCCTCTGTAGGCTTGAATCTTTTCAAAAATTGCTCACGCATAGTCACCCAGTTGGTTATGGTGCCAGGAGCTAGCCGATAGAACCATTCACTAGCCAAGTCGTGTAGAGTCTCAATGAAGAGTCTGACCGAGACATCTTCATGCTCCACTATAAGCACACCACAAGATATGAAGAAGGTTGCCAAATGATCATCTAGGTTTTGCTTTCCATCTCCAAAGAATTTTAGAAAATTCTTTCTGGATCCTTTTGGTAGATCGTGCATAGGTGGAGCCAAGTTCAGTGGCCCAAAAGCTACTCCCCATGGGACAGGTACAATCTGGTTCTGATTTGCCATGACAAACGGAGCACGTCTTCTCCTTGTGTAGACTTGGTGAATAATTCCAGCCACCAGATTATGCTGAAGATGATCCAAATCTGGATAGGTGTGCACTCTCCTTCCTGGTGAGAGACTAGATCTGTGACTTCTAACTTGAGGAGGATGATTGAAATTGAATTGCTCCTGCAGTCTGAAGAAATGATCAGTCCTTCCTTGTGCCTTCATAGATCATGTGAATGGATGTTTAGCTAGGTTGATATTTGTATGGAAAACACTCCAATCTTCAAGAGATAAGCTTTGATCTGCAAAGATAGTTGTTCCCCAGTGGAGTCGCCAAAAACTATTGGCTAGATTTTTTACATAGCATAAAACCTAGGCAGTCATGAGATAAATCTCCCTCATTTACCGGTGAGGCTCCCATGTCAGATTTTTCAATTAAAATATGCTAGTATCTATATGGGGTTTTACTTTAACTGTTTAGCTCATGAACCATAGTTGTACAGTTCTACAGCAAGTAAGCAGCTATTTAAGAAAGTAAATATTTATAGAAGAAGGTAATTATATAAACACAGAGAAGAAATGGGGAAGATGTGCATCCCAATCAATAGATAACAGAGTTGATTTCATGCACATAGAAGAAACCAATAGATATCAACACAAAATTATAAGCAAATGTAGCTCTAGATCTAGATCTAAAATAACACAAAGTTTATTCAAAGATCTAAGATAGAAAGCTAGAAACAAAATACACCATGACACAAAGTTCTCTAGAAATCTGCTCCTGTATATTCCTTTGCTTCAAGTGGCTCTCAAGGGTTTCAGCACAAAGTCTGGAACACAAGATGTTGCTTACAAATTTTGATCATTAACCCGGAGGTTCTTCTTCTACTTATAGAATGTAGAAGGGAAAGTACAAATGGGAAACTCAACTGAACTGAAACATAAACAAGAAGTAAAGATGACATCTGGAAATCATCCTCCACTAACTTCTCCTTAAGTGACACATCTATCACTTAACTAATAGAATTGTTCCACATAACTTAAAGTAATGGTTTCAAAACCAATAACTTCAAAGTTTTACAATTTCATCTTGGGAACGTGGAAAATAGAAGAAAGAAAGAATAGAAGAAGTCAAGCTAGCTGTAACATTTATATCTTCTTTTTGTTTTGATACTAAATATACTTGTCAAACATGTAATTCAGCATCTTCTCATCTGTCTTAGCCACAGCTTCCTTTTTTGTCTTGAACTGCAGCAATCCTTCGTTCAACACCTTGATACATGCTTCCACATCCTCCAAGCTCGGCCTGAACCTCGCAATATCCGACTGCAGTGCCACCAGTCTGCTAATGGAATTCATCGTGAAAGGCTTAGTAGCTCCATCAATTCTCCCTTGTACCATCAGAAGAGACCCTTCCAGGGAATTAGGCACTCTGCTAGGAATGATTTGTACTTATGAAGTAACATTTCCAGCCACTTCCTCCTCAGTGAAAGCAATGATATTGTTTGGTAAAGACGATGTATTAATCTCACGTGCCTACATCATCTTCAACAAAACTCTACAGATCTCCAAAGAGAAATATACTACAAACTTCAGTTGCTTCCCCTTCTCAACTAATCTTTCTGGTACAATTTGTCCAGCAACCAACACTTCTCTCGATAGCTTATTGATTTCAGAAAAATTACTCAAGTTACTCTCAGCAACTGTGTTCATATCTACTATGCTTGTCACTAGTTATTTCAGCTGATATGCTGCATCATTCATAAACTTCAGGTGGGCTGAGCACCTCTCCGAGTTGTACAGAAGCTTAACGAAAAATTAGATTCTTCCATTCATCAATAGCTTTCACTTTATTGCTTGCATCTTCCATCTCCTACATCAGATGATCACTCACCTGACTCTTGAGTTGAAATGGGCTGAGTGGAAGATTTAGCAACCTTGGCAATGATCTCGCACAACTGAGATACCTACTTCTGAAGTTCTTCTTTCTCTACTTTTTCTCTATCAAGCCTAAGGAATAGAGCATCTACCAATGTCTGTGTATCCTTCTTAAATCCTTCTGTGGTGGCTTGACCGATAGGTACTCTGGTTACTATTATGTCTTCTGTCGTGAGATCATCCTCTCTCTTTCCTTCTGCAGGAACTGACATTTCAGCAAACTTCTACCCCGACTCCGTGATAATCAACCTTGAAGTTACCTTAGCAACTTTAGGTTTTCTGTCTTTTCTGCCTAGACTCTGGAGTAGCTGCAAGTCGTGTTCCTCCAAGTTCATTTCCACTCTAGCTTCTGGAACCAACTACGAAGTCAACCATTCTGAGAAATTACTTTTCATAGAATGAGAATTTGTTGAGTGTACTACTATCTCCCACTCTGATTCCTCTCCATCAGAAACTACTACTGTGTTATGGCTGTCATCTTCTGAATCATCCAAGGACAAAGTTCTTTTGAACTCTACCATCTGCAGCTTCAACGTCTCTTCTAGGAATAGGTGTTGAATGGAGTGGCTAAGGAGAGAAGATGAATGTTTCTGATTCAGTGGAGGCATGGAAGTGTCCTGCTGAGGTGCAACAGTCGGTGAAGTACTGGATGCTGGAGAAGTCTGGAACTAATGTCATGGTCGTATGGAAGTGATCTTCTCCTTTGAAGGAGACCTTCTGTGCACTTTCATCTTCTCGGGCCTTCTACTGCTTTCTCCTCTATGCTTCCTCTTGAGGGAATCTCCTATGCCGAAGTTTCCCGTGACTTTGATTCATCAATGCTTCATCAAGGTAGTATCCCTTTGTCAGCAACCAGTTTGAAGTATTCACCAGAATAGTGGCAGACCTTTCTTCAACCATATGGCAGCGCCCTACGTTCTCTTTGAAGTACAGCTCTATCTCCTCCCATTTGATGGTATATGTCAAGTAACACATTCCCATCATCTTTAAGATCCGCAGGTATCTGTGCTAGTCCAAAGTCGAACACTTGCCATGCTGATAGCCTGCTGAAATCTTTCTTTCTAACCTCGTACTCACTTTTGCACTTCATCCAGAAATCCTCTAATGAAGACACATGTGCGTACTCCTAGGAAGATCATCTTCCTAGATACTCCAAATGGATCGAATGTTCAGTCATGCCAGGAAGAACTCTTGCTCATACTCAGAGAACATCTCCACCTCCATTCCTCGAGCTCTATGAATGCTCTGGCAGCTATAATGACCCACAGTGATTGGGAAGAAACTCGTAGACTTGTGCCATGTTTCGACTGAAGGTTATGTATCTCCACAAGTTGCCTACTCAGCTCCATGGTGATCAATCTATCATTCGGATATATTGGCAGCTTAACCGGTTCTCCAGAAAAGCCAGTGACCCTGAGGTATGTGAAATCCGCAAATTGAATGAATAGACTGCCAATTCTGGATACAGCTTCCCATGCTTCCTTGCTCACCCTGTTGGCCTTTAGGTCCCTGTCTAGCCTGTAAATGAATTCGTAGAAGAATCCATCATTGACCACTTTGAAATATTTCATACATGCAGGTACAGTAAGTTGTGGCTAGCACTCGAAAATGGGGTCCTTAGAAAGAACACCACATCTATCCAGCTTGGAGAAGATGCCTTGTGAAGCTGCTGCATATACCAAATAAGAAGTCATTTTGAAGCTGAAAGTACGCTTCACGTTCTAGAGTTGCTCACCAATGTTGTCGCTAATGATTTCTAACCAATTGATTATTGAATCAGCCTTGTTGATTTCAATGGTCCTGATGAAAGCATATATCCATGTATGAAAAGTGTGAGTGTTCGCTTCGCCATTTATCTTGCATAACAATTTGGCAATATCATCTACCTCCTATACCAAATTAGACCGCGGAAGAGTTATTGGGAACTTGGAAGGAGATCTGGGCTTCTTCATGTATATGTTGTTCATTATGTTCACGCACTCAACTCTATGCTTCTCCCACCTCCTGTCGGCATCCTGTATGCTAATAGAAGTCACCACCTTTCATGCCAGAATCTTCAAACAATAATTGATGAACTGTGCATCCAACCGAATTATTGTTTTCCTCGTAGCATCTCGGACTGATCTAGATGATGGATGGTACGACCTAACACACTCCATAACGAACTCTGACGATTGGGCTGTGTATGGAAATGCTGCAACTCGAATAATTCCATTGCTTTTAACTGCACACATGAGGGCAGTCTTTCCTGCTCTCGATTTGTCAATCAATTCAGAAACAGGTTCTAGATCTAGATATGTGTCTCCAATGTCTGTGAATTTGGAAGTGATGCATGATTCTGTTGTGGTTTTTTTTCATCCCTCTTTGCCATGGCTATGTCTATCTTTGTCTGAATAATTCTTTTACTCCTTATCTTGCCAGAATTCTTCAAAACTGGTGCAAATCTTAATAATTCTTCAGATTCAGAGGATATATTCAATGTACTAGACATTAATTTAAGATCCCTTTCTTTTGTAAAGCACCTGTAACGAATTCTTGCAATTAATTCAGACAAAGATGGCAACCAAAACATGAACAGTGGATTTTAATTATAAAAATCTGCATAATTCAAGCCTGCTGCCCCAAATTTGATGTTCTATTTGTATGCAAAGCGAGCATGAATTTTATCAACTTCACCTGAGCACCTATGCATCACTTATGCAAACAATTATCCAGACACAAATCAACCTCCTTCAACCTGTGTGCCAAAATCTAGAAGCTTTTAGCATTAATTTCACCTTGTTTTGAGTAAAAATCCTCTTCAAATGGGGCGCACTTTTCCTCTGGGCTGCACTTCTCTGCTTGTGAATTAATTAATTCATCCTTATGGAAGCCCCGGATTATATAATCCTCATGATTCTATAATTAATTAATGTCTTTCCTATTCCTGGCAATTAATTAATTAATAAGCTTCACTCTTCAAATGGGGCGCCTATTTTGTGCATGCTCATGGCTACCATTAAATAAATAAATTTATTTAATTTTAGACTTCTGCTTCCAGTTAACTCAAGTCTCACAGTATGCTTTGACTTTAGCCACTGAAAAAAGGAGTTAATCTAATCATTTAATACTTTAAAAAGTATTATCTCTCCCAAATTGGGCACACTTTTTGACATGAAGGGGCTGCATTAAATAAATATTATCTATTTAATTTTAGAACAGTCTATTTCCAACTTCCTTTTGTCCTTTTACCTCTATTGACTTTTCCACAAGTCTGGGCGCCAAAATTGGAAGAGAAATTAATTAAATTAATTAATTTAAGGTTGTCTTTATTTCCCTAAAGGGGTCGCACTTTTTGACATAAAGGATTTCTATTTTTAAAAGTCACATGACAATGGGATTATTTACCTTGCAAGGCAAGCAATAAAATCCCATGATTCTCTTAAGTCGTTTGACTTTCATAATGGGATTATTTACCCTGCAAGGCCGGCAATAAAATCTCATGATTCTCTTAAGTCATTTGACTTTCATAATGAGATTATTTACCCTATAAGGAAGGCAATAAATTCCCATGATTCTCTTAAGTGATTTTTCTTTTATTCCACAATAGGAATTTTTACCCTGCAAGGCAGGTAAGAAATTCTCGTCTGCCTACTCCCTCTAATTTTTCCATTGTCACTTAAGTGGCGTTGCTTCCATGGGAAAAAGTACCTTGTTAGGCAGGCACAAAATTCTCACCTACCTGCTGCTTCCAAAAATCTCATGATCCACTTCAAACTCTCTTTTTCCAAAAATGCGGCCAGCCCAGAAGAGGCTTTTTGGTGCACGACTTCATCTTTTCCCAGAGAACCAAACCTTTGATGGCGAATTCCTTCTGGCACAACGTGCATATGTGATCTCCAGCTACTTCAGGCTAAGAATCAGGCCAAACCAGCAAAGGAAGTGATCCAGAGAAATTTCACAGAAAACGAAACGGGAAAACACAAAAACACAAAACGTTTCCAGAAGTTACAAATAAAGCTCAGGATTCATTCCTGGTTAAAACCATACTGGTATATTGGAATAATGATATGTACGATCACAACAGAGTTAAACCGGAGCGCAAATTGCCTCAAATGGGGCTCAAAATAATTAAATACAAATTTTACGCATTCAAATCCCGACGACAGAATATAACAATTTTAGGCATCCGGGTATTTGGCAAAAATGACTAATATGGCTCCTTGGGAATATTTTGACACAATACGGGAACTTTTTGGCAATAAAACACAAAACGACCCATTATTTTAAAAGTACGAAATTTTTTCGGATAGAGTAGTCTTAGATTTCAGGATTAGGGACACCAAATATGCATTTTTCTAGTTACATTCATATCTAACACTTTGAGAAAAATGGCATAAAAAAGATATACTTGAGCTTATCGTGCAAGTGGTGTTGTTAATCTCGCATTTGTAGAACAATAACACGTTGATTTCAGACTTCTTATTATCTAGGTAACAAGACAAATAAGGAAAGAATTTCTTCCTAAATTTGACCCTAACTTTCCTCTTGAAGATCACTTTGAAGAAACAATTGTAGAACCACTTGATATCATTCCTCCAGAAGAAGAAGAAGAAGAAATTACTACACATGTGTCATGGGAATGAAACACCAACCCGCTAGCTTTGGCTCCTCCACTGCATGATTTACCAAAAGGATCAAGAAAGAAATTTTTCGAGTTCTGTTGAGATAGAAAGAAACATCTAGATGATCATATCACATATTTTATCACAACATGTGGTATTCTTGGAGTGGAACATGAAGATGTTAACGTGCAGTTATTCACGGAGTTGTTGCAAGATGTTGCGGTGGAATGGTTTTACTACTTGCCACCTCGCTCCATTACTGATTGGGATGACATGAAAATCAGGTTTGAAACAATATTCAAAACTGCGAAAGATTCCCATGCCCTCCTTGCTAAATTAGCTCAGATGAAGAAAGAACCACAAGAGCACATGAGATAATTTGTGAAAAAGTTTAATAAGTTGGTCGATAAAATTGCTACTGGTGTTTGTCCTACCGCACATAATTAAAAGAGGCTTTGCATAAATGTTCAATTGCCTGAAGTTGAGTTCATGTTGCAGAGAGCACAACTGAACACTTTGGACAATGCTCAAGAACTTTCTATTTAAGTGGAAGATGGCATTGTCATGTTAGGGAAAAACAAGAACTATTAAGTGAGGAATAAGGTCTAGAGTTTCAAAGATGAAAGTGTTGATCTGTTGCTACAAAAATTGGTCAATCACCTGACTACATTAACGAGGGAAATTTTTCAATATGCCTCATATCAAAACACAAACATGAATCAAAATGCGGGAGCACCCCGAAAGCTTGCCTTGGAAGTTCCATTGGTTAATGTAGTATGTGAAATGGATGAAGATGAAGGAGAAGAAATTATTGAATCAAAAATTGAAAGAGAAAAAGAAGATGAATATGCAAGAATTGGGTATTTTGAATACTCACCTGAAGAAGATCCCAAAGAATGCATTACTGATATGAATAGTTACTCTTGTGTAATTTTGACTCACTCACAAACAGAGAAAGAAGCCTCTTCTCCCGCTTAGCAAGCAAAGCACTTGGATATTCAAATGGAGACTCTACAAAAAACAACAATAAAAGGAGGATCATCATTTTCCACTTTCATGGGGTATTTTAAGAAGAAGCTCGAGATTACTTCAGTGAAGACCCCATCTACCTCTTTGAGTAAGTCTCTTTCATCTCCTGTTGTCGAATCAGTTTATGCTTCTATTGTCCTAAGAATGCAAATCCTACTCATGTCAAGGTTGCTATAACTCCTGACGTGCCTACAACTTCTTCACCTTTTGATATTATTGGCCATGTTTTTTTTTATTAAGGGCAAATAGTTTTGAAGGGACTATACCCTGTGTATAAAGGGCTCAAAAGCCAGATAATAAACATGAGAAAAGCAGCCCAGAGAAGGGAAAAACAGTCAACAAAGAAAGGCTCAGCAGCCAGATATTACAATAAAGGCGAAGAGTGGATCTAAACATACAGAGATCCAGAGCAAAGGAGACAAGTTCAAAAAGAAACCAAAAGAAAAACGGAAAACAGAGCTCCGTAAAAAAACAGCGCTAGAACCGCTCGATGACAGCCAGATCACAGCCAAAAAACAATAGAACATCAGCCCGTTATGAGGGCTCTATCAATCTTGGCCTTAATGGTCTGCAGTGACATGAAAAAGGTAATGGCTGTGGCCTGAGAGGGGTCCTTCATGTTTGCTTGGGAGATTGTAATGTCCCTATTTTCTTTAGGGCCCCATATATCTTCATTGATTCCACTTAAGCTACAAACACTGTGGATGTGCTGTTCAATGAAGTTATTGACGCTTTTTAGGGTAGACAAAATACAGTCATTGCGGCTTTTGGCATTCCCCAATCTGCCATCAAGGGACTGCAGCTTCTTGAAGACTTCATCAATGACCCCCTCTTCCTTCTCTCCTTGCAGGATCCTTTTACCTTTGGCTTTCTCCATGTTCTTAAGAGCCCCTTTGAGCTCTTGAATCTCCTTCTCCAATCTGTCAACCTTCTCCAGCAAGTCCTCCTCCTTGGGCTTCTCCACAGGCATGCTGATATGTAGGAGGCTTTCAGCAAGTTCTAAGTCCTTGTGACTCCTAAGGACACGCTGGGAGGCAGGGATTCTAGTTTTTAGATTCTTTCTTTTCTTGCTGGAGCCCAAATCATCATGCTTTCTTTTTGGCAGGGGTGGAGTGGGAGCAATATGAGGAGGTGGGGGTGTGGAGAAGGGAGGTGGGATGGGGTTCATGGGAGGGCAACTGGAAAAGTGGCGGTGAATGAGGATTATTGGCCATGTTAAGAAAGCTAAAATTCTAATTTCTAAATCTAAGTAACTGAGAACTCATCTCAAGCAATTTGATAAACTTGTCAAGTTTATCAAAGGAAATAGTTCAAATCCATGTTCCAAAAATGTCATCACTAAATAATCACTTCCCACTCCTAGCACCAATCCTTCCCAAAACCTTCTCGCCTCAACATGCCCCTCTCTTGGGAAGATAAAACCTTTCTACCTTGCCTTGATAGTCAAAGTGTACAAATTGATTAACCGCATTGTTGACTATGGTGTCACTTACAATGTCATGCCCACAAAAGTTGCTAAAGCTCTTGGTCTCTCTCACATCCCCACTACTGTCCATTGTTGCTCCATGGAAACCAAAGAAGTACCTCTCATTGGCCATGTTAAGGATGCTCAAGTAGAATTTGCAGACTTTCGTAACAAGAAGATCAAGATGAAAATACTTGTGGCAAACATGTCAACTTCGTATGGCATGCTATTGATTCGAAGTTTTTGTCGAGATGTTTATGGAGATATACAAGTGGATTGGTCATATGCCACCATACCCGTCAATAGAAAAATGAAAAATATCTTTCCTATGAGGAAAATGATATACATGGCTAAAAAACCAGATGACTCAAGGGAAAAATTTTATATCAAGATTCAAGGTATAATAACTTTTTAATAACTTCAGAGCAAGATGTTGATATTCCCATATTAATAGAGGAGTACCCAAGTGCAATGGAGTTGGTCAATAAACATCATGATGATATGATGGAACCTGAATTTAAAGTATGTACTTCCATTGTATGTGAATATAGATGCAGGTTCTTTACTTATTGGTGATGAAGGTCATGAAAATATTGACTTGCAACGAAGCAATACCAAGGTGATGAGTGGTATAAGACATGAAGAGAAATGGATATCAAATGAGTTCTTGACATATGAGCCCCAACTTTCAAATCACCTTCTCAAGATCTGACAAAAAGATTTGTTCAATGAAGATGATTGTAAATTTGAAACCTTCTCTTTCCCATTGGAAGATGAAAACCTTTGTAATGAGGAATGTATGAAAGAGAAAATGTTTGGGTCTTTAAAAGGTGGCTCTACTCAAGAAGGAGATACTTCCATCATGAAGATGAATTTCCAAGCTCAAAAGGGAAAAGGTGGAGAAGATGGTGATTTTCATTTTTCATGCCCAACCATGTGCTCCTTCTACTTTCAAGAAATGAAGCATTGTGCACATCACACCATAGTAATAATAAAATTAAAAATGAGCCAATATGTGTGAGGGATAATTTTTTAGAGCAATTGAGAAACACGGAACACTAAGAAGCTTGTGACGAGGTTCAAAATCTCAAAATATTTGTTGAGAACCATATCATAGGGACCATGGGCACGAAGAAGATAACAAATAAAAGTCAAATGCCCATTAAAGACCACAAGGCTCAATGTGAAAATGGTACACTTGGTGTGATCAAGACTTATTCTTGTTGCAGTAATACAAAACCAAAAATTGGAATGAATTTTCAAATTGATAAGGAAACCAAAATAGAATGTCAGAGCAATAAAGGCAACGAGGTATCTAGGTGGACCCTCACTTGCAAGAACAATCATGCATATTTTCACAAGAAATTGAGAAATGGGTCATGTTTCACTACAATGTTGATTATTCTATGATGTTGATTCTTCTAAACCTTCAATATCTCATGTGATAGTTTAAGTCACAGTTGTCGCTCCTTCATGCTAAAAGGGTCAATGGTGTCATAAATAAAATTTTCAGCTGACTCAAGTCTTTACAGTGGTGTAAATGAACTCATTTGATGATTTGTAGTCAAAATCATATAATATTTCACCTCTAAACTTCAACTTTCACCGTCGGGGTAGAAAATGCAAGCTACGTGTTCTAATTTTGCATTGGGATGAAGACATCAACATTACTTAAAGGCTTGATCACACTTTTCAAAGTGGTGTGTGCCATTGAATTTGTCCCAAGGTAAAACCGGACATGAGGGACACCAAAGTGTGCTCTCCTATGCATGTTATGTTTTCGTAACTTAAAACTTGTGACTTGAGTGGTTAGGTGAGCACGATGCAAAAACATGCCCCTTCCTCATGTCGTGGACCCCCTTAGCAAATTGTTCAAGGTAAGATGTCCCCTTTCACTTGTCTCAATGTTAAAAGGGACATGAGGGACACAAAATTTCTCTCACCCTTCCATTTTCATGTTTTTGTCACTTTGAAACATCAACTTGAAGTGTTTGGAGTGCAAACTTGAAACCAACTTGAAATTAGTCCTCCTCATGACAGGATCACCCATAGCACATTTTTCAATGTGTGGTCCCCTTGCAATTTTCCCAAGGTGAAAAGGGGTATGAGGGACACCAAATTTCACACCCCCTCTCTTAGCTAGCCCCCAAACACATGGAAAAAACCTTTGTTAAGCCTTGAGTGCTACTTTCCAACCCCCTGCATCTCACTCTCATGAAACTGTAGTTTGACACATGGAATGATCTGATAAAAAGTGTATTTAGGAGCCTCTGTTGTCCCCTTTTTCCCTTTTTCCCCTATTTTTAGGGTTTAACTCTGCATTAATCCTCTTTTAACCCCAATTAAGCTTGTTTGAGTCAAGCGTGAGTTAATATGTGCAAGTAAGATAAAAAGGGATTCATCTTCAAACAATTCACCATTTTTGAGTTTCAAAGATTTATTTTCCCTCCCAAGCTCACTCCCCATGTTGTTATGTTGTTGAAAATATGTCAGAGACCTCATATACTAAAAATGGAAAGTTGCTCATATCTCCCAAACCCCTTGTCTGATCCCCCTGAGATTTAAACAACTCCTCAAAAATGCCTTTCAAATGATTCCAACCTTGCATATAATGGTGGTCTACATTGCTTTTAATGACCGAACAACTTTCATGTTATAAAAACTTATTTTTCAGATCTATGGAGTTGTGGTGATTGAAATCCTCTAAAAATTTTGAGCAAAGCTTCCTTGTGAAATAACAAAAAATTTGAGACCATTCTCATTCCATTCCAACACCGAGAAAATACACTTCTAAAAATAGTAAGTCTTCCTAAGCTTCACAATCTATAAATAGTAAGCATCATTAATAGTGCATTCTCTAAGTTGTCATTTCTCCTTACACATCGGCAAAACTCGAAAGTGTTAAATTGAGTAGTTGGTAACTAAAAATAGACTTCCTATATTAATGATTACTAGAAATAGTAAGTTTCAGAATATCGGTCAAGAAACAAAGATGTTGAGTCACCTATACTGACGAAAGAGATCATGGATGTGATTGAGATAGTTTGAGGACATCATGGTGACTAGAAAAACTCAAGGTTTTACAATTCACACTTTTAGCTGAGAACAAGAGTAATTCTTCCATCCGGAAAAGAAGACCCTTTCCAATGAGTAACAGATGAGCAAGAAGGTGTTTGAGCATCTTAAGGTTGATTTCATTCTAAAAGGAGACATCTTTGTAACGGAGGTGAATCTTCAAGTCAAGAGGAGTAAGGTGATGATCTTCATATCCTAACTTTAACCTTGTGTTCAAAGTGGATCATCATGTTTGCAAGAATGAGCAATCATCTCAAGTTCACATGGTGCAAGTCACTTAATAGTGTTTTTAAACTCTTATTCAATACTTTAGAGCATGTCCTCATCTTATAAAAGGAGTTTGTAACCACAATGTTTCAATCCAACAAAAGGTCGTAGGCGAAGAATTTCATTCAAGGAGCATTTTCTCAAAGTCCATTAGAAGCATATTCTTCATCAACAAAGGCTTCCCCGTCTCTTGATTTTCACTTCTCTCTCCCCCTCCCTCTCTCTAACATTATATTTCTTCATTGGGAATGTACTTTTTCACTCTTTTGTATTATTCACTTAAGTGACTTAATGTTGTATTGTAAAATTCCTTTTTCAAAAATATGAAAAGGACTTAATTTCATTCATAAGGAATGTGAAAGGTTACAAGTGGTGGTCAGGGGGGGAGGGGTGTGGGGGGGCGGAGGTGTTAGGACGAGACAAGTTATAAATTAGAATGGGCTCCCCATTACAAATGGTTAGCATTTGTTAATTGTTGTTATTTTTTGACCTTTGTATCATTACTAATACAAACAATAAGCTACATTTTTCTATCTCCTTGCTTATGTTATCCTACTTTCTCTACTTTCTAACTTTGCAAGCATTGTAATATTGTATAACCAAGAAGAAACATCGTGTCTTTGATTAATCAATCCATAGAGCTTTGTGTCTCTGATTTATTAGTCTTTCTATTATGAAAATATAAGACTTATTTATAAGGTGCCTAACTACAAGTTGGTTGTAACCGGTTGTAACTACATCAACCGTTTTGTAACTATTTCTTTTATAATAAATAGACAAACATAGTCTCAAATGTGTGCAATCCGAATTCTCTTTATTTCTTCCTTGGATACATCTTCTAACAGTGGTATCAGAGCAAGGAAAAGTGAGGAAAGAGAGAAGGATAGAAAATTTGCCACATTAGGGCATTGAATCTGCATAAGGAGAAAAACGATTACATTTTTCGTTTTTTTAGGGCATCTGAAAGGTACAGTCGTATTTTGAAGGGCAATCGCAAATATAAGAAGGAAAACGAAGACATTTTCATTTTTTATTTTCGACAAAGATCTAGGGCATCTCGAAGGCACAAAAGGGTTTTATAAATTTTGTTGAAGCCTGTAGAAAAGAACCCAGTCGCAGTCACAATTTTTCAAGTCGATTCAAAGAAGAAAACATCACAGTCGTGCAATGAACATATAGTCACGTTTTCTGCAAATTCACAAATCTGGAGTAAAGACTAAGCCACGAAAAGTTGCGATTTTAGACTGTTTTACAGTCATGCCATTAATATATAGTCCGTGAGCACCAT
The DNA here is from genome assembly GCA_019776745.2 of Taxus chinensis. Taxonomy (NCBI): domain Eukaryota; kingdom Viridiplantae; phylum Streptophyta; class Pinopsida; order Cupressales; family Taxaceae; genus Taxus; species Taxus chinensis. Next base: position 837,668,823 of record CM034148.1, on the reverse strand, counting down.
TATACAGATTATACAGTTGCTTTTTAAAGAGAAAAACCAGTCACAATTTTCAAGGAAAATCAAAGTTTGCAATTGAGGGTTTCAAGTGAATACGAAATCCAGGACTTTATTTGGTGATTTTTGGAATAGCACGAAAACCTTGTCTTCTGTTAACAAAGTAGGGCACGTTTTCTTCATCTAGGAAACGAAACAATGCACCTCACATTTGCAGAAAAGGACACTCTTCAAAACTGGTATTTTATTCTATTTTATTCATTTCCTAAAATACCCAGCTGTATTTATTCTATTAAATGGAAATGCCCATAGAAAAGTATTCTGATCTAAATTTTCATACATAGAGAGTAAAAATACAAATGCAACTTATGAATAAAAATTTGTGGGGCATTGTAAATGGGAAAGAGACATCTCCTATTGATGCATCGAAATTGTTAGAATGACAAAGCAGAGATGATAGAGCGAAAGCTATTATTGGTCTTGCTCTCTCTGGCTCTAAACTTCATCATATAGACCTAAACAAATCATCGAAAGAAATTTAGGATACTCTAAATAAATTATTTGGAGCGAAAGCAATCAATGCCAATTTTTTCCTTAAACTTCAGTTATATAGGTTCAAAATGGATAGAGTCTCTATGTCAAGTCACATCAATAATCTGAGGTCTCTAATCAAACAACTAACATAAGTGTAATGCCCCTCCTGGGACACCGGAAAACATGCCTAAAAAATCCAGGGTAATTTTTTTTTTTTGAAATGTTTAATTAATACTAATACACCTCTTAAACTCTTTCTCGATTACTAATTTTATACAATTTAATTTCTTTAATTTAAAATTGTGCACTAGCCCTAAACTCGAAATTAATTATTTAATTATATTTTAATTTTACTAAGGCCCTAAAAGAATAAGTCTACACCTCTTTATTTCTATTCACCCTCTCCTTAGGTTCATCACCCTTTATCTTTTTGATATATTTCCCATTAAAAACCCATGGCAAAAGAAAGGTGCAAGATTGAATAATGACCCTTAGATTAAATCAATGTTGTCCCTTGGTTTATAAGGAAGCCCTAAAGTTTGCCCTAATCTCTTTTTCTCTTCCTTTCTTTTCATTTGAATTTTCTTTCTATTTTCCCCTCTTCTTCTCCTCATTCTTTTCTCATCTTTGTTTTGTGCAGGTTGCAAGAAAGGAACTATGGAGCTATTTTTATTATTATTATTATTTTGCAATACTCTGGTTGTATTATTCTGGGTTATGGAGTAAATAGACACATATATTAATACACACACACACACACACACACACACACACACACACACACACACATATATTTATGTGTGTGTATATACAAATATCTCACTTTTGACTATTAAAAAAAAAGTGCAGGAGACTGTGTGAAATGGGGGGTCATGGTAGCAGTAGGGAGGGAAGATACAGCAGGGGCGGCATGGGTCGGTGGCTGGGGGAAGGGTGAACAGGCCCCCAAGGGCAACGTGGGGGGGGGGGGGGGGAAGGGGGTTTAGGTTGGAGGGGGTGTGTCCGCTGGAGGGCAGTGCAGAGGTGGGGGACGGGACAGGCCGCGGCAGTGGATTTTTCAGTGGAGGCGCAAGAGTGCGGGGGTCCGTGGGGGCAGCGCCCCCCCCACGATTGGTTGCAGGGGTGCGGGGGGGGTTCGACCCCCCCGCCATTTTTGTTTACCATGGAATATGTGCAGGGGGTGGGGGTTGAACCCCCCACCATTTCAAAATTTTATATATATATATATATATATATATATATATATATATATATATATATTTATTTATTTTTTTTGATAAAAATTCGTTTTAGATTTGTGTTGTATAAAATATGTTAATTACACATGTATATATTGATTAAGTGACACATTAAACATAATCAACAATTTAAAAGAAAGAGGAGTTATTAACTCTCAAAACAAATTTACATCATAACTAACTACCCTAACCAAAATTAATAATTCAAAGCACAATACATTACAAGAATTGGGGTCACTCATAGTGCCCAAAATTAATAATCTCCTATACTAAGGCTTCACATAATGAACATGGCTAGGACTCGGTCCATGGGCTGCTTGTGCAAGATTGACTAGCTGGCCTGAATCCCACGTTCTCTTGTAAACCTTTCACCTGCACACTCATTACACACATTAACTGCACATGTCCGATATAAGATAATTCAATGACATAGTAAGATATCAATGCATTTTAAACTAACTTAACATCCTACTGAAAATCAAGATGCGACAACGTGCACAATTATACTCAATATTCCAAAAGTTAGACAAGATGATACGTGACATATAACCATAGAATTCCACATGCAACATCTATCCATTATTATAATTATGTTCCAAACACAGCATCATAACCATTAGTATCCATGACATAACAAGAAAATGTGACAATATAGAAATTAAGTTAAATTGGCGCTATACGCCTAAATGTCCACACCTGTCTAATAAGATCAAATATCTACATATAATGTCCAAGATATAACCAATCACTATCAAACCATGTCTATGAGCAAAGAAACAACAAGCTACTGAGCTATAAAAAAGTGTGGGCACTACATCTTCCTCTACTAAAATTAGACTTCCTCCTGGAAGTCACTGAAAGAGATAGGGATATCTAGCCCTCAAAGGTATCACATCCTCCCAAGTAGCTGTTGTCTTATCGTACCAGTCCCACTGTACTCTAACCTAGTCCAAGTCTCGACCCCGAAGGGCCAACCTCCGGTGCTCCAGTATGCGTACGGGCTCCAATCTCCAATGTCCTCCATCCTCTGCCTATAATGCTGACAAATCCAAGACATGAGAAACATCAGGTACATATCTATGTAGTACAGAAACATGAAAAACATCGTCGGCCTGTGCAAGGCGTGGTGGCAAAGCTAGGTGATAGGCAACTAGACCGATGACCTCTAAAATATCAAAAGGCCCCACAAAACAAGGTGATAGCTTAGAACCCTTTCCATAACGGATAGGACTCTTATGCGGACGAACTCTCAAGAAGACTTTGTCACCCACTGAGAAGTGACGATCAATCCTCTTGGTGTCTGCATATGCCTTCTGGCCTGCTCAAGACGTTGTCTAATCAGAACAACCTGCTGCTGTAAATCCTGAAGGTAGGCTGATCCCAGAATAATCCTGTCATCTAGTCTATCCCAACTCAAAGGTGTCCTACAAGGTCGTCCATACAAGCCCTGGTAAGGAGCCATACGAATGGAGCTATGATAGCTGTTGTTGTAAGCAAACTCAACTAAATGCAAATAATCTTCCCATTTCTTCTGCTGATCCATGACATACATTCTCAACATGTCCTCTAACACCTGATTGACCCTCTCTGTCTGCTCATCTGTCTCTAGATGATAAGCTGAACTGAAATTAATTTGCGTACCCAGAACAGCCTAGAATGAAGTCCAGAACACTGAAGTGTAGATGGTATCCCTGTCATGATGATGGTCTTCGGAATTCCATGCAACCTAACAATGTCCTCCATAAATACCTTGGCGATGGCTTGTGCATTATAGGTGACCTTGGTTGGCAAAAAATGCGAAACCTTGGTGAGCTTATCCACGGTGACCATAATGGTGTCATGACGATAAGAAGACATAGGAAGTCCGACTATGAAAATCCATGGAAATCACATCCCATTTCCACTTAGCAATATCATGAGGATGTAAAAGTCCTGCGGGATGAGAATGCTCTACCTTGACCCTCTGACACTCAAGGCATCGTGCAACAAAATCTACTGTCCCGTCGAAGGCCTAGCCAATAATATAGCTCTCTCAGATTGGCATGTATTTTTTTTCACTCCTGGATGTGCCACATATGGGGCTCGATGAGCCTCTGTGAGGATGAAGCTACGCAAATCACCTGACTTAGGCACGTAGATGCGCCTGTGGAATCGAAGCAAACCATCTGTCCTCTAAAACATGCCCAGAATATCTGCCCTCTAAAGAACCCTGAGACTCTAACATCTCTCTAGCTCCCTCATAAAATCTGTCCTCTGGAAGGTGCTCGAGAATCCTGCCTCTCAAATCTGACTGAAGTGTCAAAGAAGCAAGCACATGTCGTCGTCTACTAAGAGCATCTACAACCACATTTTCCTTCCCTTTGGTGTACTGAACCTCCATGTCATACTCACATAGGAATTCCATCCAACGCCATTGACGAGCGTTGAGGTTCGGCCTGTGAGAAGATATGCTGCAAACTCCGGTGATCTGTCCTCAAAATGAAAGGCCTACCCAAAAGGAAATGTCGCCAACGCACTAGAGCATGTACAACTGCTACAAGCTCCAAGTCATGAGTAGGATAATTAAGCTCATAGTCCTTGAGCTTACGAGACTCAAAAGCAATAACCCGACGCTCCTGCATAAGAACTGCTCCCAAACTCTCTAGTGATGCATCAGTACAAACAAAAAAAATCCTCTGTCGGGTCTGGAACTGCTAAGATGGGCGCCGTGGTTAACCTTTCCTTAAGCAACTGAAAAGTATACTCACACTTCTCTGACCAATCAAACTTCTTCCCTTCCCTCTGAAGAGAAGTGATAGGGTGAGAAATCCTAGAAAAGTCCTGTACGAACCTGCGGTAATACCCTGCCAAACCCATGAAACTCCTCACCTCAGTAACTGATGTGGGCGCTAGACAGTCCAAGATAGCCTGTATCTTAGAGGGATCTACAGAGATACCCTCGCTTGAAATGATATGACCCAAGTACTGAATCTATGTCTGAAAGAAGCTGTATTTTTCCAAGTTCCCATACAACTTCTACTCTCTCAAAACCTGAAGTACCTGCCTCAAATGCTCCTCGTGTTCCTCCTCGGAACGAGAATATATCAATATGTCATCAAGGAACACTAAGACAAAGCGATCCAGAAATGTCTTGAATACACCATTCATGAGGCTCATGAAGATAGCTGGGGCATTGGTCAAACCAAATGGAACCACTGTGAACTCGTAATGCCCATAACGTTGTGCGAAATGTTGTCTTATGAATGTCTACATCTGAAATGCACAACTAATGATACCCTGACTTGAGATCAATTTTGGAGAACACTCTCGCTCCCTGCATCTGATCAAACAAGTCCTCAATCCTAGGGAGCAGATAACGGTTCTTTATTGTGACTTTGTTGAGATGTCTGAAGTCTACACAAAGCCTGAAAGAACTATCGTTCTTCTTCACAAATATGACTGGCGCTCCCCAAGGAGATTCACTAGGGCGAATGAGACCCTTATCCAACAAACTCCTCTAACTGAATCGTGAGCTCATGAAGCTCTGGGGTCGTCATCCAATAAGGTGCCCTAGAAACTGGTACTGATCCAGGTACTAAATCGATGGTGAAATCCACCTCTCTGCGGGGGTGGTAACCCTGGAAGCTCGCCTGGAAACACATCTGCATACTCCCTCAAAACTGCATGATCATCTAAGGGTGAATGCTCTGGAATGCTCTCAGATCAATCACTGATGGTGATGGCAAACAACTGACACCCCTTACGCATGCTCCGCTTGAGTTGCTTAGCCGATATCATGCACAAGGAGATAGGCCTCTGCATCCCTGATACAACAACTGCACTTCCAAGATCATCCTGACACTCAATGACCTTATTTCTACAATCCACCCTAGCTCGATGAGCCTCGAGCCAATCCATACCCAAAACTACCTGATAGGAAACCTAGAGGGATAACTCAGAGGTCAAGAGTAGTGGAGAAGGCTCCTAAATCAAGTACACAACTCTCCACATACGAGTCCACGACAAGTTTGGCCCCAGAGGCCAACTCAACCTGTCAACTATCTGATTGCCTAGCCACCACTAGCCCACACTGGTCCACTATAGAAGGTGATATAAAGGAATCTGAAGAACCTAAATCAAAACATACTGAGACAGAAATACCCCTGATAGTACCTGTCGTCTTAATGATTGTGGCCTGATGCTCGGCCTGGCGGTTGTCAACCACTGTATATACACGATGAGTGCATCCTACATCACCCACCGTCTTCTCGGATCTAGTATCTCTCTGTGGATCCATGGTATTGGGTTTGTGCGGGCACATGCGCACATAGTGATTTTGGAGATCCACAAATAAAACAACCTCCTGTACCCCTCTGAGTTGGGGTCCCCTCCTGTACTCTGGTGTACTGATCCTGCCCGGTCCAACCCTAGCAGACTGTTGAGTGCGAGCTGGCTGTGCCTGCTGAGTGCCCTGCCTCCTATCTCTGGCTCCACCAAAACCTCCTCTAGAAACACCTCTCCTGAAATCCCTGTGTCTGTCTAGCCCCCTACTGCGGGTGGCCCTGCTTGTGTGTCTGTTGCTGCGGGTGTGGTGGAGCTCTCGTGGTTGCTGGCGGAGGCCAAAATCCTCCTCGAGGGGGTGGTGCAGTACCTCATGACCTCTGACTCTAAAAGGCCAGTATCCTCTCCTAAAACTTTCTCTTGTTTTCTATCATGATGTTCCTGTGCCTTGGTCATGTTCTCCTAAGCTAAGTAGGCCTTCTCAACGGCCTTCTCAAGTGTGGGAGGAGATAGCATCCTAACTGCTCCTGCTATATCTGCATTAAGCCCTCGAATGAACCCGTTAACCTGTAATTTCTCATCTTGCAGGTAGTCCACATACTGCAAAAGATCCAGGAACCTGCTCTCATACTATGCTACTGTGCCAGATCCCTGTCGTAAGTCATGAAACTCATCAATCCTCTTCTGCACAAAATGCTCTGACAATATAACGAGCCCTGAAACGCTCCTCAAACATCTCCCAAGTCACTGTCTCTCGAGTCAGATGGAGCTTCCGCTCCTCATTCCTCCACCAAACATCTGCTGCATCTCGAAGGAGGTGTATAGCGAACCTTGCCTTGACGTTGCTCTCGTAAGAGTGCAAGCCAAAGCAACTATCCAAGCTAAGGAGCCATGACTCAACCACAAAACCATCTGTAGAGCCGGTGTAAGTGGGCGGCTGCAAACGAAGAAGATCCCTGATCACACTGCCTGTATCTTGATCCTGGCGATGTAGTCCAACAGGCGAAGGGGGTCGCCTATCCTCGAATGGTCCCTCGAGACTGTGTGAGCAGCTACGACGGAAACGAGGCTACCCTCTCGTGATGAACGGAAGGGCTACGTGACCTCTCCCGCCTCGGTGTATTGTGCTCCGGCGGCTCCGAATGCGCGTCCTCCCCCTATCGGCTCCTCGTCTCCCAATGGTGCCTCCACTCTCGTCCCTGCGGTTGTGGTAGGCGCTGCTCCACAACGCCAATCAAATGGCGCAATGCCTCTAATATCCGAGGCCCAAATTCGGGTGTCGGCGGCTCCTGCGTAGATGCACTATGCCCCAAACCTCTAGCTGATCGTCCTTGCTTGGGCATCATCCTGCGCAAGAGGTGAGCGAGCAATTTATTAATTTAAAAATTTAATGGTAGTGGGGCGATTTATTTTAACTATTTATTTTTATTCATTTACTTAATTTTGTGTTGTTAAAATTAACATTAACTATTTTAATTAGTTACCCAGTGGTCCACGAGTGCGAACCCCAAGCTCTGATACCAACTGTAACGCCCCTTCTAGGTCACCGAAAAAATGCACCAACAATAAAGTAAAAATTTAGGGTAAAATTTTTTTTTTTGAAATGGATTACTAACCATTCTAAAACTAATTATACAAAACTGATCTCAAAAATTGTTTATTTTAACTAATTTTGGTTAACCCCGTTACTTAACCACTAGCCCGACACAATTTTCATTGATTTAATTATTATTAGCTTTAGCTAAAAACATCTACTATAGACTACACCCCCCTCTTTTTATTTTGTCCACATTCACTCTTCTTTTATTTTATCATGGAATCCCCACAAAGTCCCATGACTTGGAAAGTGTAGTGAGAAATATCCACCCTTGGATGCTTTAACTTTTAACCCTCATATTATAAAACCCTAAAATTTCCATAATATTTCTTTATGTTACTTTTTCTTTTCATTTAACTTTCTTACTTGTTTTCTTTTCCTTTTTTTTTTTGGCTCACATTTACAGGCTGAAGGAGAGGAGTTATGGAGTTTATTCTTTTCCTTTGTTTTTGAATACCCTTACTATATTGTTCTTTGTTTTAGAATAAATATATATTTATATATATATATATATATATATATATATATATATATATATATATATATATGTATTTATTTATGTATATGAATATCTTTATATTTATTATTTATGGATATATTGCAGTGAGGGCGGATTTGGGGTTTGGGCCTCAGGTTGAGGGGGGTCGGGTGGCGGACAAGGGGCAGTGTATTGGTTGGAGGGCGCGTGGGGGGTGCAGGGGTCGGTCGTGGCCGTAGGGAGAGTCGGTGAAGGGGGAGGGGAGGAGTAGGGGCAGGCGGAAGGGGCGAGAGGAGGGAGGCTGTGGGCGGTCGTTTGGGGCCAGGACATGCGGCAATGCGGGCAGGGAGATGGCGTTGTAGGAGGGCAAAAGGTAGCCGAGGACAGCGGCCAACGGAGGGGGCCGTGAGGGGGGTTTGGGGGGGCAGCGCCCCCCCGGGACAGTGCGGGGGTGGGGGGGCTGAACCCCCCCACTGAAACACTTTTTTTTTTGTTTTCTTTATTTTTGTTAACATATAAATTTCGAATTTGATAAAAACGTTTTAAAAGAAACAAGGATGTTTTAAAATCAGGGTGTATATATATATATGATATTTAACAGTATTATTATTAAATAAATAACGATTAATATATATATCTTGTTTATTGATCGTTATTTATTTAATAATAATACTGTTAAATATCATATATAATATGTATATATATATGTATGTATATATGTATATATATATATATATATATATATATATATATATATATTGTGCACACACAGGAGAATTAAAAGCTTACTTAACTATAAATTACAAATTTTTAATTTTATTATTTTGATGCCAAAAGAAATTTAGAACTTTCACTATTCACCTTAAATGATTTATCTATTTTAATATTGTAATGATGAAGCCAAAATTTTGAAAAGAAAGATATTGCTTAAACTATCACTTAGAGGAAGGATATGCACAACAAAACTACTTCTTCATCCATTCAAATAAGATAACCAACAAGGAGAGTAAAATCAGTATTATTTCATTCTCTAACTTTTCAAAAATTGTCACATTAAGGGTGTTTCAAAAAATGATGTCCAATCTTATATTTACACAAGTTCTCAACATTTCACAAGATAAAATCTATCACAAAATAATGAACTTTCCAGACAACTCGTATTAAGAAAAATTTCACTAATTACAATCCTTTTTATTTCAAATGTTTAAGTCTTCCAAAATGGCAAGGCATAGTTTTACATCATTCCAAGTATTCAAAGGAACCCCATGAAAGATAACATGCAATTGTTAAGGGGTAGATCTATTCACAAAAAGGATGCTAGTTTACATATGACTCCAAATGCCAAGTAGGATTTACAAGGAGATGTAACTTCTTACATAACTATATTCAAAAGAGGATTACATTGCAAGAAAGTATCACAAGGAAAGATAAGAACAATGAGAGCCCAAAATGCCACCAATTCCAACTTGAGAGCCATTTTCCATGTCTTTCTAAAACCATGCATGGAGAAAAAAAAGCTTGTTTGCCACCCAACCATAGGCATCATCACATACCTATCCCAAGGTTGGGATGCATGCTAGCCTCCCCCAAGCCCATGGGAAAGAGGATAACTAACCTAAACTTGCACAAGATGGAGGGTAAACCAACAATGATACAAGCACACAAAAATAGTTCACAACACAAGACTCCAAAATTTACAAGGAGGAGAACCCATGTTCATCCTCAAAAGTAGGGAAGAGAGGAGAAAGTTCTCCAAAAAAAATTATTCCAAAAATTTCTTTCACAAAGCAACAAACTCCATACCCTCCTTATTGCTCCTAATTTCAATCCAAAACCCTCCTTATTCCTCCTCCCTTTTTCCAAGTCTTTCTTGGAAGGATTTTCAAACCCCAAAGGGGTTTCCTTACCAAGAATGGGGAAGGAGATTCAAGCCAAATGAATCAACTTCCCCACCTCAACCATTGAGGGGAAACACTAAGACCCTGCAAGGCTTGTCCATCAAGCCTTGAGGATTGAGAGGGAAAATTCCCTCTCTCTTCCCCCACACTCCAAAACTCTATCATGCCATATGATGGAGGGAGTAAAACAAAAACAACAAGTAACAAAACCATGCAACCCATCTAACAACTATGAAAAATGCAATACAAGCAAAAGACATAAGAGCCTACCTCAAGGAAAGCTTTCCAAAAATCTCTCCAACTTCAAATTTCTCCACACCTTGACTCAAGCCAATCTCCAAGCTCCAAAATCCACAAGCATCCAAAGCAAGAAGTTCCAAAAAAAGTCCCTCTCTTTTCCCATGAATGGGAATTTGAAGAGGTGAAAGCAAAGCATCCTCACAAATGAAGGGGTGACATGTGTCACCCTCTCCCCTCATCAAGGTCAATGATGCCAAAACAAAAGAGAGAAAGGGTAAAATTATCCTTTTGCCCTATTCTCCTAAATTCCCCCAAATGTTAGCAAGACAAAACTAAGTGAAACTTTTGATAAACACTCAAATCCACATCCCTTATATGGATGTGACTAAACAAGAGGTTAAAAGGGAGGGAAAACTCCCTCTAGCCTTGAAAATAAGCCCCCCTACCCATTAGGTAGGGTCCAAGGGCTCATTTTTATGTTAGGGGGACTCCCAAGCCACAAAGGGGGTCTCCAAAAATGCCCCAATATACCCTAATTTCGGGTTTTGAATTTTTGGCACAAGGGTAAAGGGTGTGGGGACCACCCAAGGGTCTCACATGTGACCCCGAACCCTTGGGTGATTAAGTGACTCATTGAAACAAAATCTAATAATTCAAATGAAAGCGGGATTATTAACTCCCAAAGCAAGTTTACAACTTCACTAGCAACCCTAAACAAGATTAATAATACAAATCACAATACAATACATAGAATTGGGGTCACACATAGTGCCCAAAATTAATAATCTCATATATTAAGGCTTCACACAATGAACATGGCTAGGACTCGGCCCGTGGGCTGCTTGTGAAAGATTGACTAGCTGGCCTGAATCCCACGCTCTCTTGTAAACCTTTCACCTGCACACGCATTGAACACATTAACCACACATGTCTGATACAAGATAATTCAATGAAATAGGAAGATATCAATGCATTTTCTAAACTAACCTAACATCCTACTGAAATCAAGATGCGACAATGTGCACAATTATACTCAATATTCCAAAAGTTAGACAAGATGATACGTGACATATAACCATAGAATTCCACATGCAACATCTATCCATTATTATAATTATGTTCCAAACACAACATCATAACCATTAGTATCCATGACATTATAAGAAAATGTGACAATATAGAAATTAAGCTAAATTGGCGCTATACGCCTAAATGTCCACACCTGTCTAATAAGATCTAAATATCTACATATAATGTCCAAGATATAACCAATCACTATCAAACCATGTCTATGAGCAAAGAAACAACCAGCTACTGACCTATAAAAAGTTTGGGCACTACAGAGCTAAGTAAGAATATCATTTTACTTAACAATGCAATAAAATTGAAAGGTGTGTGGTAACAGTAAGACTTGAGACTCGTTGATATAAGCACATGTATAAGAAATAACATGAATCTCTGTATGATATGATAACAACTCTTTTAGCTAAGGAAAAACGAACTACAAAGGATGTAGAAAGTCATTCCTAGCAAGAAAGTGCATTCTATTCTAAAACCAGAAAATATCGTAGAAGATCAGATAAAGATAAATCGGAGATTGAATGTCATTATTGTAAGAAAATAGGTCACACAGCATGGGATTGTCGTATTCGAGACAATGATGTGCTCAAGGGTAAAGTCATATCAAATATAGTCAATATAGCCATGGTTGAAGACCCACCGGATGCAGAAGGTAGTGAGGACATTGATGAATACAGAATATAAAGATGCTCTAAACTTTGAAGGCAAGAAAGGATACAAGGTAGATGAAGCTCGGTATGGATAGTTGCTCAGATAGTTCAGGGGACTGTGGATCTTGGAAATTATACCCTCATGAGGGTCATGAGACAATTTGATGGAGCTTGTGGGTGGCTCAATATGAATGGTTGTCCAATAATTCGGGAGATTTATGATTCGGGAGTTCGGGGAGGTGGAATCCGGGAACTCGAGAATTCAGCTCGGAAGCTACACCTTTACAAAGGTCATGAAGCAACATGATGGAGCCCTACCTTATCATAGCATTGTTTTCAAAGTGAAAGTGTTTGAAGATAACGTAGTTATGTTTTGTTAGATTGTTTGTTTTTGCTTTATGTAGAATAAGTCTTAAGAGGGGGTATGAGAATATAAAACTTATTTATAACGTGCTTAACTACAAGTTGGTTGTAACCAGTTGTAACTTCATCAACCATTTTGTAACTATTTCTTTTATAATAAATAGACGGACACACAATCTCAAATGTGTGCAATCCAACTTCTCTTTATTTCTTCCTTGTATACATCTTCTAACATCTATTGTTTACATGGTTGATTTCTTCCTATCGAATGTTGACCTACTCTGGTTAATATTGGTGAGAATTTGCAAGTGCTAACTCACAATCTTAACCCCCTCTCTCCATTTTCCTACTTCCCTTTACCTTTTTCCAAGAAATTTTCTCCCTTATACACAATACAAGCACTTTTTCACAAGTTTGATGGAGTATTTGCATGTGATCCTCGGCCTAATGGTCACCCCAAAAAAAAATTTAGTCCTTGCATTCAATAAATGGGAGCCTCCCCGTACCCAAGAAGGAGGGGCCTAACCCCGTGACCGTTGGTGAAAACCAATAATCTTCCTACAAAAAATCATTTCACCAACAGGTTCTAACTTGGTAGACCAAATATTATTAAGTTTATAAATCCGAGTGTGGGGAGAGGAATGTAAACTCCAATGCCTCTTAGGTTTGAGAGGAACAAATGAGAAAGGAATTACAATATAATTTGATAGCAAAAGAGTAATTTTTAAAAGCGATGTCATAATTCCATCACCAATCCTTCCACCAAGCCATAGGTAGTTAGAGAAAAAGTTTATGAAGCATATCATTGGGAAATAACTCCTTAATGCGATTGCGTAAAGGAAACATAAAGCCCAAAAGGTTAAGTTTCCTCTTAAACTTAGGCCATAGGACCTAGTCCATAATGATGACAAGTATCATTTCTATAAAATTTGAACCCTTTTATACTGGGTAATTAAGTTAGAGGGATGCTAGAAGAAGTCAGGATAGGGGGCCACCACAAATTGTGATCATTAAAAGAATTGGCTCACTTAAGGTATGGCTTAACTAATTTTAAGGCTATTTGTATTCTTTTGGCAATGAAAGACACCTTGATTTTGGTTGGCATAATGATGGTCGCAAGTGTATGCAAGATGATATTCTTATAGAATCTATTGCCATGTGAAGAGCCTATTGAGATGTGGTATCTTAACAAGATTTTCCATGTTTCTTTTCCTTCCATATACTGCATGACCCACTAAACATCGAGAGTAACTCTTCGGAAATGAATGTTGATGATTCCCACACCATATTTTTCTTTCATTAGGTACTAGATATCCCAAGCAACTCTATTAAACTCTTGGACATACATAACATTAGCCCATAAAATGTTTCTCAATAATTTATATATCTCTTCATAACAAGCTTCATAGGGAGTCTAGCAAGAAAAGTAATACACATGGGTGGAGGTGATATTTTTAGTGTAATGCTAAAATTTGTCATCTAGGGATTGAGGATTGGTAATCCAAAAAAAAAAAAAATTTCCCCCACAATCAAAAACATACTACCACAAATATTAAGGGGGGCACTCAAAATAAGATGGTGTGTCAAGGAATTTGATTTACTCTCCATGTTTGATCCATTTTAAATTAAAAACTTTAGGCTAGTCAAGCATCAACATAATTATTTTTTGGAAACATCTAGTTTTAACCCACTAGAGATTGGATCAATGAGCCTTGCACGAGCTGCAAACAATCTTGATGACTCTTTTCTTCTAGAATTACATAGGTATCCCATTGTTGTTCACCCTCACCATCGCCGCCTATTCTAGCAGCTTCTGCAATACTTTCTTTCCACTCAAGCAAACATGTTTCTTGCAATCGCTTCTTCTGCTGGCGCTTGAGACTAGCCATTCTAACAGACATTCCAATCTTCATCTTTGTTTCCTCACTGCACAGAAGATCTTTAAAAATGAGTTGAGATCAGAAAACAATCGAGAAGACGACGTCATCATGAGAGATGTGTATTGAGACGTAAAAGAGATCTAGACAAGCAATAGATAAAAGGATACAATATATTTAATAAAGAAGACCTTAAGTCTTGAGTGTAAAGTAGAAAATGATGCTTCACTGTTTAGATGATTTTGCTACTCTGTATCTAAGCTCTCAATTATATATATATATATATATATATATATATATATATATATATATATAGATAAAAAAGATTGTCATGAAATATGAAGTATATTTCTGACCTGTATAGAAGGAGGTTAGTAATATACTTCATATTTTATGATAATCATGATTCATAACCTTCTTGCAGGCTTGCAGCTATATGAGTAACTCGTGAAAGGTTAATGTGCACTATTCGCATGCAATATGACACAACAACAAAACAAAGAAAATATAATGCAGAATTTGCAATGAGTAGCTGCAATGAGGAATAAATACAATAAAATCTGAAGGCTCCTTTGCTAGAAAATAGAGGACCACAAAGATATAGAGAAAGCAATTTTGAATAAAGAGCCCAGAGGAACCACTTTTAGTAAGTGATCGTGGCATCAAAGCTGAATGCCACATAAAGGAGGGTAAAGGCCAAACCATACATTTCGATGAACAGCACAATTGAAGGAAGCAACTACATAACACAGAAACAGTGGCCACTTTCACCTTTAACCATGAATTATCTTTTATGAATAACGAACTAAGTTTCAACAGTTCTATTAAACATTGGTGACTTGGATTTGGGCTAAGCATTGGCTAAATTGTAGATTGGAGGCTTCAGGAAGCTGGGCAACTCCCATGAGGAGGTTATGATGGTAAAATCTGCACCATTTATAGTGAATATTCTTGGTGTTCATGTTCTGTCCTCCATTTTTCAGATTCCTAGAAGTCTATGAATATTTTACATGGTGGGTAATGAGCTTGTTTAAGCATGCTTCATAAAAGTACATTTGGAAGTATTTCAAATCCAGACTTGCTTGTGTATGTCACTGTCATAAATTCCTAATATGCGCACATTAGTTTAAGAATTGGTGGGCATTCATCTGAAACAATGATTGATTTTAATTGGGAAATATAGAACAAATGATGTCACTGATAAAGGTCACCCTCCTTATAAGCCTTAATGATGAAGAGATTTGGTGTTGTACCTTATATTAAATTATGCGATATAATTCAGTCTGCATATTTTACAAATGACTTCAGAAATAATGACAATAAGCAAACAGTTCTATGGCTCTGGGAGCTGCAATGCTCTACCATTTTATTCCAGAGGAAAATCGCTCTATGTCAAATAATCTGAAGAGAGTGACCCAGATACACCTTGAGCACATGCATGGTACTGAAGTCAATGACTGTCATTTAATAGCCAACATTTTTATAGATATATAGTGCTTAATAAGAGGAATCTAGCATACTTGTATGTAGGGAGCGATAAGTAGACCATCCATAATAAGTTTAATTAACTGTGACAAAAAGAATAAAATGATCACTCGTATCCTAAATAGAAATCATGTACTGGCCAGGTAAATATTGCCTTAACACAGGAAGCAGCCGTTAGTGTTATTCTTTGTTAGAGGCCATTGTTTATAATGATTGAAACATGAGACTTATAGGGAGTGCACTGTCTTACTAGCTTGAGAAAAATTAAACCTCAGAAAATAGTTTTAAAAGTTTTATTTTTATCATTGTGAATAACTGTGTTCAAGATAAGTGAATATTGAGACATGATTGATGTAGGAAAAAAGGAAGCATTGAGTTACCCTCTGGACTAATAAATAAAGTACTGGTAATAGAAAAATTCTTTTGGAAAATCTGTCATAGAATTAAATTAAATTGTTGACTTGGATCACTTTACATGATCTATCATCACAATGAAGATGTGTGTTGAGGTTTATAGTTTTTTATATGGATAACTCAGTTACAATTGTAATAGGTAAACCAGCAGAGAACATTAATTATTAGAATTATTTGGTAGACATTGCAAATTATCCACTGCAAGCTAGTCGTGAACTGGCCGATGCGAAAGTCAGTTACAAACCTTAATCAAAATATTAAATGAGCATTCACCTTGGACATTGGGACCTCTTCTAAGTTAAAGAATGATAGGCTACCACAGGCAGCTTAGGCTCAAGCTCGCGCCCTTGTTCAAGTTTTTTGGATGTTTGCAAATGTCCATTGCCTCCCTAAGCTGATGGTTGTAGAAAAGATCTTCATTCATAATGACCGCAGCCTTTTCATTACAAATGTGGTGTTTACTCCCATCTGAGTGACCCGCCATCGTCGATTTTTCCACTTTGATGTAATGTCCCCTTTTCAGAATTAACTGATTTTGGTTACCCGAAGCCTATTCTCTTTTATTTCCTGTAGGCTAAGGGGAACTAATGGGGTAAATAAATTAATTTAAGTGATCCAAGGGTACATTTATATTTTAATTGGAAAAAAACACTTCAATTATATTTTAATAAGCAGGGCCACAAAGCAGACGTAGAATAAAATAGTATATTTCCAATATGGAGCACCAAAAGGAGAAGTGAGTGCATGAGGGGTGAAATAATAATAATGAAAGAGTGCATGAGGAATTAAATAATGAATTTCCAACATAGGGATACCTTGGTGATGGGGCGCCACGATAATGTGGTTTAATCCGTGGGCTCGCCGAGAGCTTAAACTACCATCCTTGGATGTTTCCACAGCTGGTGTGGGCTGGTGATGCCACAAGGGCTAGGGCCCTCTCCCTAGGTAACTCGAGCAAAAAAAAATTCCAGCATGGGGTGCCAAAGATAGAAGTGTTTGCATGGGCATCAAGCTTATATTTTTAGGATGGAGTGCCAATTTTGGATATGTCAATTAAATGATTTTTAATTATTTTAAAACATGCGTGTAACTCCAAAAATGGCGCCAACTTTGGGAGAAGGCCTTAAAAGTTATAAAAGCAGATCTCATCTTGGAAATTTATCCACTACTTCATTGTCTACAAGTAGGTTTCTACTTCTGCATCAATAATAGAGGACGAAAACCCTCATTTGCACACAAATCTGAGGACGGAAACCTCATATCTAAGCTTGGCAATTCCATCTAGTGGTTGCAGTGATCATTTAGAGTACAAATATTCATCTAGTTCAGCTAGGGCATCATATTTAGGTCTACTTTAGCACCCAAAACAAACAAGGATTTCTTCAGGCAAACATCTGCAAGGCATACTGGACACTTCCATAGTTGGATGCCACCCTTGGGAGATTGATTCTATGTTGGGCGCCACATCTGGAGAGTTTTTGCAAGGGTTTCAGCTTGCATGATTATTTCTTGCAGCCTTCTACCATTTGGATCATCAAAATTGAACCAGTAATTGTATACAGTTATTCTAGTATTTACCCTGAAGTTGATTTGAAAATTAATAAATAAATTCTATTTTGTCTACAATTGGGGTTTCTTTTTTATAAAAATCAGTTTATTGTTGTTGTCATAAAAGTTCAAATTTTTATACGGCGGCCCTAAGGTTTGATAAAATATCCAGGTTTGTTAAAAATTATTTATATAGGATATTACAGCGGTATCAAAGCTAATTTTCCTCCCAGCTTGTGGGTTAAAAAAAAATTGCAGCTTTGAAATTCATGCAGGGGTGATAGAGAAATCAGGTACTACCAAAGGGAGAAAAAGAATAGGCTTCAGGTATCCAAAATCAATTAATTCTGAAAAGGGGACATAACATTTGATAAAACAAATGTCTGCTCTATATTCTTGTTTGAGTTGTCTTGCACTAGGTAGTGGTGTTGAAGGATTTCTTCTTTTAGAAAATGCAATTACGAATCCTTGTTGGATGGTTTAAGCCTTTAAGGAAATAATTATCCCACTGCAGAGCAAATATGGTCTTACGATTAGATTTAATACATACCTCGAGTCGCTTTTCTCTAAATACTCTTCTATAAAAAGCAATTACGATTAATTTTTGGACGTTTGACTAAATAATGATCCCATTGAAGAACAAATATAGTCTTGTTATCACAGATTTAATAAATGAAGACTAGTGATGCTCTTTTAACAAGAAATTGAACTTTTTATAATATTTTACAAAAGTTGCAGACCCGTTATTATCTGCTATTTCTAGAACTACAGCGAAAACAGGACATAACTCATCTCATCGATTCAATCTTGAAGACTGCTACTTATCCATTTTACTGACTTTTTAGCCAAACACAACTATACCCATCACCAACATAACTGTTTTTAGACTTAGCATTTAAATACACCCAAAACATCTGCTGCAGCATCAATTAGAATTTCGACTGTCCCAGGGTATGGAAAAATTCAAAAATTGACATTTACCCTTAACTTTGTTCCAAGCGGAACTGAAAAATGCTTTTTGTGAGTAGTGTCCAGAAGGTTTACAAGAATTTTGCTAGAGCATCCATATGTAAACAACAGGATTGATTCCTTCTCATAACTGAAAATATGTTTATGCTTGCACTTAAGAAAGGCCTCTTTACTCTCTGACGAATCTAATTAGTAACAATAGTTATCAACAGTTGCTTTGTAGGGATATCTTCCTACTTACGTACCCCTTATTCTGCATATATAGTTTCACTCTCCCCCCTAACTATACATCAATCTTATTTAATCGTTATTCGTTATTCAATATAATATATATGACTATGAAGTTGCCAGGAAATAGGTACGGGGTCCAAAACCTGGAAACGCTGTTTTTCCAAAAACTCTTGAAAACAAAATGGCACGGAGACATCTGTACCTTAAAAAAAATATAAACGTATATAAAAAAAATGCATGATAGTCATTTTTAGCCTATAAAAGATAGAACACTTGAAAAATAAAAAATGTAGTATCCATGAAATTTCAAAACATTCAACATGTTTCTGTTTTATGTTTGACTATGGTTAGGCCCAGGAGTGTGTTAAGGATGGGTTAGGTTAGCATTCAGTTTATTTTAATTTTTGAAGCTATTTTTTGAGGTTTTTTAAAATGAAGACGCTACCGGAAATGTCCAGACATTCCAGAAACAATAGTGCCGTTTCCGGCACGTAACCAGACTGAAGCAGTATTTCCAGAGAATTTCTGATGTAGGAGCATCCGGGTCCAAATGCAATTTGCATCGACAAAAAAAAACAAGTATGGCAATAAGTAGTATGTGCAGCCCAGAAATGATTTATTTCGATGACTTTTAGCACATCTAACATGTGTCATTTCTGGTATCCTTCGGAGTGTTTTCAGAGCTCACAAGATCTCAGAACAGATCTTTAGCTATGAGTCACTTCTAGATCATGAGCTAAGCTTTCCAGAAAGAAATTATAGTCCAAAGTCGGAGCATACCCAGAAAAATTAACCGCAGCAAACCTACAAGTTGTCTGAAGTTCTACGCAGCCTTTCTGTGTTGCCCTTTGTCTGCGTGCAGTCTTATTTGATTTAGTGAATGAAGACTTATGTCTTTGCACAGCTTGCAAGCCCTATGAAGGTGTTTGGAAAGCTCAATGTTGTGCATTGTATTTTAGGAGTCTTGCACAAAGGTGTCGAATTTTTGCGAGCTCTGCACACTTGCACAGAAAATTGGCAAAGGTTGTGCACCTATGTCTTGAGCCGATTGTTTTTGAGAGAAGTTTTGTGCGCATACAGTTTGTGATTTGTGTGCTAAGTGAGATCTTGTGCAAAAGGTTTTGGTCTTGCACAGCTCTGCACAATGTACAGTGATCTGTGCTGCTTACACAGTCACTGAAGGAAGCCTCTTGTGCACAACACTGGGTACCGATGCATTCTTGCAATGTGGAATCTTCAATGCACTGTATGCGGCGTGTTGCTCCGTGTTCGTATCTTTGTGACAAGTGACAGCCTTGACACGTGCCATGTTGCACTCTTGCAGCCTTTCTGTGTTGCCCTTTGTCTGTGTGCAGCCTTGTTTGGTTTATAGGGAATGAAGACTTTTATGTCTTTGCTCAGTTTGCAAGCCTTGTTCAAGTGTTTGGAAAGCTCTGTGCACTACAGCTTGCTTTTGGGATAAGTATTACGCACTCCATGCAGGCGATTTGTAATTTGTGTGCAAGGTAAAGTCTTGCACAAAAAAATTGGCCTTGCACTTTGTGTTTCCTGCACAGCCACTGGGGGAGCCTCTCATGGCCAACACTGGTTACCCGCACACTCCAGCGATCTGGAATCTTCAACACATGGCACGTGGCATGTTCCTCTGTGTTCAGATCCTAATGACAAGTGTCATGCAGGCAGAATAATCATAACGTTCTTGACAGCCTGGAGATGTAACCAAATGGAATGTGAAGTGTCACATGATGGCAATGGTTATCTAACAGCTGGAGGAAGCAATCGTTCCACCTTCCTTACGGTTTCGTCATTTCATGTTTGCATGCCTATATCAGGTGTGAACATCTTTGTGCAAGGGGTTGGCCAAGGTTGATAGAGAAGAGGTTGGCCGAGAGGGATTGGCTAAGGCTCAAACTGGTTAGTTGCGCTGACTTCATGAAGATCAAGATTGAAGAAAAGCAAAGACTTCAAGTTAGCAAGTCTCTGGAGACTGTAGCCAAACAAGAGAGCCTGTTCAAGTTTATGCAGAGATTTTTAGAAATCTGCAAGACTAGAAAGTAGACATAAGCCTGTGTAGCACATCCATTTTGGAACTGTTGCAATGCTGCAAATTGTAGTAGTCTGCAATCAGACTGTAGCGGTGCAATATGTGTGTGTAGTTGTAATCTCATCATTTGAAAGCAATAAAACTAAATTCTGTTGTTTTTTTGCTGCAGATGGGGTCTTGTGCATGCCTATTATTGTGTGTGAATTTCTAGGCTACGTGGTCTAAGGCAGTCCTTCATTGGACCCCCTAACTGGGACTGCATCAGTTTCACTTTGGAGGGAATTTCAGATCAGCATTTCACTTCCGAAATGTCCCCCCCCCACTGCTTTAGCCGTTCCCCTGCATTCCAGGATATTTATAGTGTGCTCTCAACCTGTGGTGTGAATTTTCTATTTTTAAGCCCGTGGCTGGAATAATATTTTTTTTCTGGCCCATGGCCATCCATTCTTTTTTTGGGCAGGCCATGACCTTTTTACTCACTTTGAATTTAAATTTTTTATCTACTACAAACCCTAAATAATCACATTAGATTACTTCCTGAGTCTGTTTTGGTAAGAACGCATTTGCGCAAAATAATATCCATTAGTGCTGAAATTTTTTGCTGCAGTCATTATCAAAACTCTTGCAACTCTTTGATTTGACTCTATCTATGATCACCAGACATTCAAAGAGAATAGATTCAAGTTTTTTGCAGCTAGTGAGAAAAAAAAACTTCTTTAAAAGAAGGTTAGTGTTAAGTTCCCGGTTCTGTTATTAAGTACTGGTACCAGTACAATATTAATAAATCTAGCCAAAAAAAATCGAAATCAACCACATTACTGATAATACTGTATACATTAATATATATTATATATAGAATAAAAAATAACTAAAGACACTACTGAGAAATTGCTGATTGATAATTCAATGCCCGAATGTCATACTAAATCAAAATGAGAAATTGCTGATTGATAATTCAATGCTGAAATGTCATACTAAATCAAAATAGAATTTCTTGAAGTCAAAGATTGAAAAATCGGAACACTTTTTTTAGGTTATTTGTTTTGCTTTTCTGTTTTTTTTTTACTATAATGTAAAGACTGAAAATCAGTCAAATTTTTACACAAGGCACTAAAGCATGTGGCGCCCTTGCCTGCCCAGGCACACCCTGGGTTCATCCCTTGATGAACCCAGGCCATATCTGGGCCAAACTTGATAGTGAAATTAGAAAAATATTTCTTACCCCCCATTTCATGAATAAATAACCTTAACCTTACTGTGAAAGTGGTATTAAAGGGTAACCTAAACCCTTTGAAATATATAAAACCTTTGATGAAAAGAATTTACAAGAAGTCACTGTAAGGGACCCAATTTAAAATCGTTTTGAGCCCCATAGACAAGATATATAATTTTATAAAAGATTCTTATGTAGGCTGAAATAAATAAATTGAAGTTAAGAGACTTATGATGTGAGGGTGTCCATTAAGTGACTCGTAAGTTAGAGCTATCTGCAGTTCAGAAAAAAAGATGAGTTTACCTGACACATATGCACCTACTTTTAGTTTCATTTCTTTTAAATCTTTAATAGCCTTCACTATATTAAATCAAGAAAAGTGCAAGCTATACAACAAAAAGAGCACCAATCATAGGGCATGAGACCTGAGAAAAGTCATGGAACACAGGTTGTGGTGTCACTCAGATTTCACCCCTGAAATCTGTGACTACCCCTATCCGAAAAATTTTCGTAATTTTAAAATAATGGGTCATTTTGTGTTTTTATTGCCTGAAAGTTCTTGTATTGCGTCAAGATAATCCTAAAGAGCCATATTAGCCTTTTTCCGCCAAATACCCAGATGCCCAAAATTGTTTTATTTTGTCGTCGGGATTTGTCTGCGGGA
Source organism: Taxus chinensis (assembly GCA_019776745.2). Taxonomy (NCBI): domain Eukaryota; kingdom Viridiplantae; phylum Streptophyta; class Pinopsida; order Cupressales; family Taxaceae; genus Taxus; species Taxus chinensis. Next base: position 837,646,046 of record CM034148.1, on the reverse strand, counting down.
AATTTGTATTTCATTATTTTGGGGCCCCGTATGAGGCTATTTGCGCTCTATTTTAACTCTATTATGAGCGCATATGTTATTATTTCCTATGTGCCAGAAGGGTTTTAACTTATTTTAAGTTTTGGGCTTTATTTGCAACTTTTGGCAATTTTTCGTGTTTTTGTGGTGTTCCGTTTCGTTTTTCTGTGAAATTTCTCTCGGAGCAATTCCTTTGCCGGGTAAGCCCGATTTTTGGCTTGGAGCAGCTGGAAAATATATACGCACATTATGCCTGGAGGAAGTTGCCATCGGAGGTCCGGATCACTGGGAAAAAGCGAAGTCGTGCACATAAAAGCCCCTGCGGGGATGGGTGCATTTTTGGAAAACAAAGGATTTAAGCTGCGATGGGAAAAATATAAGCCACAGGCCAGGGTGGGAATTTTATACCTGCCTGGCAGGGTACTTTTTTCCCCGTGTTATAAAAGTCACTTAAGCTGCAGTGGGAAAAATAGAGGCTGCAAGCAGGTGGGAATTTATTGCCTGCCTTGCTGGGTAAAAATTCCCAATGATATAATAAAAGGAAACGTGACTTAAGTGAAATCATGGGATTTTAGTGTCTGCCTTGCAGGGTTAATAATCCCATTGTCAAAGTCAAATCACTTAAGTGGATCACGGGATTTTGGTGCCCTGCCTGCCAAGATAAAGAATCCCATTATGAAAAAATTCTTTAAAAATAGAATTACATGTGCAAAAAAGTGCGCCCCCTTTGGTGAGAGAATAAAAGGATTAAATTGATTATTTTAATTAATCTTTCCTCTCAAAAAGTGCGCCCAAGCTTGGAGGGGGTCAACAAGTCAAAGATGGAATAAAAGAAAGGAAATTAAATTCATTAAATTTAATTTATTTAGTGGCTGCCCTCTTCCTCTCAAAAAGTGCGCCCCATTTGGGTATTATTTAATGTTTTTTAAAGCATTAAAAACATTAAATTAATTCTTATTTTCAGTGGCTATGGTCAAAGCACACTATGAAGCTTAAGTGAAGTGCTGTGTGAAGGATTAAATTGGATTAATTTAATTTATTGGATGGCTGTCCTTAAACATGCTATTTTTAAAAGAGAAAAACATGATTTTTAATTAATTAATTGCCTTTAATTGTTAGGGCAATTATTAATTATAGAATTATGAAGGTTATATAAGTAAGGGCAGCCATATGGGTGAATTAATTAATTCACAGGTAAAGAATTGCAGCCAAAAGGAAAAGTGTGCCCCCATTAAAGGAAGGATTTTGTTCAAACAAAGTGCTAACAAGGCTAAAAGCTTCCAGATTTGGCGCATGCATTAGAGGAGGTTGATCTTTGTCTGCATAATTGTTTTCACAGGTGTTACAGGAGCTCAAGTGTTGATTAAAAGGATTTATGCTCTCTTTATGTACAAATTAAACACCAATTTTTGGGGCAGCAGGCTTGAAAAGTGCAGATTTTTATAATTTAAATTCACTATTCATGCTCCGGTGGCCATTTTTGTCTGAATAATTTGCAGGAATTCATTACAAGTGCTTTACAAAAGAAAACGAGTTTTTATCAATGTCCAATACATTGCAAATATCCTCTGAATCTGAAGAATTGTCCAGATCTGCACCAGTATTGAAAAAATCCGGCCAAGTTAGAAGAAAAAGAATTATTCAGACGAAGATAGACAAAGCCATGGCGAAAGGAGATGAAAAAGAAAGCACGATGGAGTCATGCATTGCTTCCAAACTTGCAGACATAGGAGACACAGATTTAGGCCCGGAACCTCTTGCTGATTTGATTGATAGATCTAGAGCGGGAAAGACTTCACTCATGCGTGCGGTCAAAAGTAGTGGAATTATCCGAGCTACAAGCTTTCCCATGTACAGCCCAATTGTCAGAGTTCGTGATGGAGTGTGCTAGATCTTATCATCCTTCATCCAGATCAGTGTGTGATGCTTCGGGAAAGACAATAATTTGTTTGGATGCAGAGTTCATCAATTATTGTTTGAAGATTCTAGTGCGAAAGGTGGTGACTTCTATTAGCATTCAGGATGCTGACAGTAGATGGGAGAAGCATAGAGCTGATTGTGTGAGCATCATGAATAGCCGGTTCATGAAGAAGCCTAGATCCCCTTCAAAGTTCCCAAGAACTCTTCCATGGTCCAATTTGGTGCAGGAGGCAGATGATGTCGTCAAATTGCTATGCAAGATGAATGGCGAAGCGAATGCCTACACTTTCCGTACATGGATGTATGCTTTTATCAGGACCATTGAAATCAACAAGGTTGATTCTATAATCAATTGGTCGGAAATTATTAGCAGCAACATCGGTGAACAACTACTGAACGTGAAACGTACTTTCAGCTTCAAGATGACTTCATACTTGGTGTATGCTGCAGCTTCACAAGATGTTTTTTCCAGCCTGGATAGATGTGGTGTTCTTTCCAAGGACCCCATTTTCGAGTGCTGCCCACAGCTTACTGCACCTACAAGCGAGAAGGATTTCAAAGCAATCAACGATGACTTCTTCTATGATTTCATCTGCAGGCTAGACAAAGACTTGAAGGCCAACAGGGTAAGCAAGGAAGTGTGGGAAGCCGTGTCCAAGATTGGCAGTCTATTCATTTAATTTGTAGATTTCACATACCTCAGGGTTACGGGCTTTTCTGGAGAACTAATAAAGATGCCCAGGTATCCGAATGATAGATTGATCACCATGGAGCTGAGCAGGTAACTTGTGGAGTTACACGACCTTCAGTTAAAGCAGCACAAGTCTACGGGCTTCTTCCCAATCACCGTGGGATATTACAGCTGCATTAGCATTCACAGAGCTCGAGGGATGGAAGCGCAAATGTTATCCGAGTATGAGCAAGAGTTCTTTCCTGCACGGCCGAACTTTGATCCATTTGGAGTAGCCAGGAAGACAATCTCCCAGCAGTACGCACATGTGCCTTCGTTAGAAGATTTCTGGATGAAGTGCGGAAGTGAGTACGAGGTCAAAAAGAGAGATTTCAGCAGGCTGTCAACAAAGCAAGTGTTCGACTTTGGACTAGCGCGGATACCTGCAGATCTTAAAGATGATGGGAATGTAATACTTGACACTTACCATCAAATGGGAGGAGATAAAGCCATACTGCAGAATAACATGGGAGGCTGCAACACAATTGAAAAAAGATCGAGAGCCGTGTTGGTGAATACTTTAAACTGGTTGCTGACGAAGGGATATTGCCTTGATGAAGCATTGATGAATCAAATCACGGGTAACTTCAGCGCAGGAGATTCCCTCAAGCGAAAGCATGAAGGAGAAAGCAGCAGAAAGTCCGAGAAGTTGAAAGTACACAGAAGATCTCAAAAGAAAGAGAAGATCACTTCTACGACCATAGCTTTGACTCCGGCTTCTCCAATACCCAGTACTTCACCAACTATTGCACCGCAGCAACAAGACGTTTCCGTGCCTTCATTGAATCCGGCGGCGTTCGTCTTCTCTCCTCAACCACTTCGTTCATCACCCGTTCCAGAAGAGATGTTGAAGCTGCAGATGGCAGAGTTCGAAAGAGCTTTGTCCTTGGATGATTCAGAGGATGGCAGCCATGACACTGTGGCACTTTCTGACGGAGAGGATGCAGAGCGGGAGATGGTAGTGCACTCAGCGACTTCTCACTCTCCGAGAAGTAATTTCTCGGAATGGTTGGCTTTGCAGTTGGTTCCAGAAGCGAGAATGGAGATGAACTTAGAGGAGCACGACTTGCAGCTACTCCAGGATCTGAGCAGAAGAGACAAAAGGCCTAAAGTTGCTAAAGCAACTTCTAGGTTGATCATTGAGAATTCGGAAGAGAAATTTGCTGAGATATCAATTCCGGCAGAAGGAAAGATAGAGGAAGAGCTCACGGCGGAAGATGTGACAGTGACCAAAGTACCACTTGGTCAAGCCACCACTGAAGGATTGAAGCAGGACACGCAGACATTGATAGACGCTTTATTCCTTAGGCTTGACAGTGAAAAGGCGGAGAAAGAAGAGCTGCAGAGGCAAGTATTTCAATTATGTGAGATCATAGCCAAGGTTGCTAAACCTTCCATTCAGCCCATTTCAGAGCAGGTGAGTGATCATCTTATGCAGGAAATGGAGGACGCAAGCAATCAAGTAAAGGCTATTGACGAATGGAAGGATCTGATTATTCGTCAAGCTTCTGTACAACTTGGGGAAGTGTCAGCCCGCTTAAAGGTTATGAACGATGCAGCAAATCAACTAAAGCAACTGATGGAAAGCATAGAAGATATGATTACAGTTGCAGAGAGTAACCTGAGTATTTTGGCCGAGATCAACAAGCTGCCGAGAGATGTATTGATTGCAGAACAGATTGTACCATACGGATCAGTCGAGAAGGGGAAGCAGCTAGAGTTTGCAGTATCTTTCCGCTTGAAAATTTGCAGAGTTTTGCTGAAAAGGATGCAGGCACTTGAGAGTAGAACATCAGATTTACCAGACAGTATCATTTCTTTCACTGAGGAAAGAGTAGACGGAGGTGTTACTTCATACGTGCGGATCGTTTCTAACGAAGTGTCTGATTCCCTGGAAGGTTCTCTTCTGATGGTACAAAAAAGAATTGATAAAGCTACCAAGCCTTTCACGATGAATTCTATCAGTAGACTGGTGGCGCTGCAAGCAGACATTGCGAGGTTTGGGCCGAGTTTGGAAGAGGTGGAAGTGTGCAGCAAAGTGTTGAATGAAGGGTTGTTGCAATTCAAGACAGAGAAGGAAGCAGTGGCTAAAACAAATGGAAAGATGTTGAATTACATGTTCGACAAGTATATCCGATATCAGAACAAGAAGAAGACATAAATGTTACAGTTATTGGTTTTACACCCATTACTTGAAGTCATGTGGAACCATTCTATTAGTTAAGTGATACATGTGTCGCTTAAGAAGAAGTTAGTTGAGGATGATTGCCAAATGTCATCTTTACTTGTTGTTCATGCTTTAGTTCAATTTGAGTCTTCTATTTGTACTTTCCCTCCTACATTCTATAAGTAGGAGAAGATCCTCCGGGTTAAAGAAAAAAAAGATCGATCAGAATTTGTAAGTAGCAATCCTAAGTTTTAGACTTTGTGCTGAACTCCTGAGAGCAACTTGGAGCAAAGGAATACAAAGGAGCAGGTTTCCGGAGAACTTTGTGTCACGGTGTACTGTGTTTCTTGCTTTGAATCTTAGATCTCTTGATAAACTTTGTGTTATTTTAGATCTAGATCTAGAGTTGCCTTTGTTTTATAATTCTGTGTGCTCATATCTATTAAGTTTCTTCTATGTGCATGTAATTAGCTCTGCTATCTACTAATTGGGATGCACATCTTCTCCATTTCTTCTCTGTATTTCCCTTACTTCTTTCTTCTATAACTTTCCTTTCTTAAACAGCTGCTTACTTGCTGCAAAACTTCTTAGTTATGGTTCATGAACTAAGTGGTTAAAGTAAAACCCCTGATAGATAATAACACACTTTTATTGACAAATCTGACACGGGAGCCTCACCGGTTAAATGAGGGAGATTTATCTCATGACTGCCTAGGTTTGATGCTATGCAGAAAATCTAGCCAACAGGTTGAGAGAGACGACATCATCAAAACAAACATTAAGAGACACAAAAGCCAAGTCTCGTAACAAAGGAGGAGATGACTTGAAGATCAACAATTAATAACACTTTAAAGACGAATGAATGAAATCTTGAAAGAAATGATTTTGGAAAGATAAGTCTGCAGATTAAGTTTGCAATTGCAATCTATTAAAAAACATTACATCAAAATTAATCGGCTACTTCATGTCATCTTTGCTGGCTCTTAACAGATCCTGACAGAATTTAAGACAATTTGTTAAAGGGTTAAATCTAAAGCAATGGTGTATTCCCCTAAAATACCTCTGCTTCTTTTAAGTGAGGCTTCCTACCAAAACTCACTTGGGAGGAGATGAACTTTTGGTAGGAGATGAACATGTCGCATACTGGGATCTTAGAGTGCAAAACTTCAATGAGATTGAAAGCTGGAGCCCAAATTTTCATAGAAGGCTAAATTTGTTTACGAACCATGGCCCTCCTTAAAAGAAAACATCCTCTCCTCCTTTATGGACAAAATAACCATAAAGTAACCTTTTCACATAAGCATTAAAAGGGTCTGAAGGCTTTCAATTTGCATATGCCCATTGCTCGAGTGTTTTAGACCCTAGGAATATTCCCATCAACCTGCACATCAATTTGTCTTTTGGAGACGCAATAACCTCTGTTCAGTCTCCAACAAAAGAAATTAGATTTTTTGCAGCTGTTGCTGGCTGCTGATAGCATCCATTTGCAAGCTTGGCTAGAAAAGATGGTTGTAAGACTAGTCTTTTTTACATTTGGATTCAAAAACCTCAAAAGATCTTTCCTAAGAATTTGTAGTGCCTTTTGAGTATTGGCTGCTCTGTAGGATTGGAAAGAGAAGCTGGAGGATACCATAGCCCATCTATTATGGAAAATTTCAGTAGATTAACAGTCCCGGTCCTATACTAGATCTCCTTGTAGTGCTACATGGTAGATTTGGGAAGATTTCAGGAGGAATTAAAGGAAGATGCATGGACTTGAAAAGTAGAAACATAGGTGATGTTAATTTCATTGAATAATAATTGGGTTTTAGGTTTTGGGAAAAAATGAGGCAGAAGAAGATGCTCGGAAAAAGATCGGGGTCTGTCTCAAAACGGTCATATTTTTCTAATTTCAAACGCCGCAACAGTTCCAAACCCGTCCGCAACTCGGAAGGGGTGAAAGAATGTTCAGCGGGCCCTGGCCTGTCCCCTGCTCTCCTGAATCGGCTGGGACCCAGATTGGTTGCTTTGGAATGGTTAGTTGATGATTGTCAGGGGAGCGCTTCTGTCCAAGAAGATTCTTTACCAGCGGATTTTGTGTCTGTCTCTTTGGAGTGTTCTGATGATCTCGAATCTCAGCTTAACCTCCTTGGTAAGAGAGCAATTATAGCCAAATTTGTGGGTCGACACCTGTCGGTTGAAGGGATCCGTAGCTGGTGTGACACCCAATGGGGGAGTGGCCTTCGCATCTGCTTTTTGGATAAAGGTTTTTTCTTGATGATCTTTCACAGCGAAGCTCAACGGGACGATTCTTTAGTGAGGAAAGACTATTTGTTTTTTGACTCTGGGATCCATATTCGAAGGTGGATCGCTCATTTTGACCCGGATCAAGCTGAAATGGATGGCTTTCAAGTTTGGATCCGTTTTTATTCTCTTCCTAGCGAGTTTTGGTCCCCTAACATTCTTAAGAAAATTTGTTCTAGCCTGGGACGTGTTATCCGTATTGATCCGGTGACTCTCAAAGGCTCTCTTTCTTCCTTCGCCCGGGTCTGCCTTTCTGTAGATCCTTCCAAAAAATTGCAAGATTTCATAGTGATCCTTTCCTCCAATGGTAAATGGGTTCAAAAGGTTGATTATGAGGCGGTCTCGAATTGTTGCTTTCGTTGTAAGCAGCCTGGACATTATCAAAATGCTTGTAAAATCCCTCCCTCCTCGAGATCTGTTGTATGGAAAAAGAAGTTTTCACAGACTTCGGACCCTAAGGCTATTGTTCCTTCTTCTCCAGTCAAGGCCATCAGTCCTTCTACAGGACATTACTGATAAGGTTCTCACCCAGGAACCTCTTAGCCCTTGACCCCAGTACCATATCCCTAGTCAAAGAGACATCGTCGGTGGTTCATGATTCCACTCGAATCCTCTCTTTGTTTCATAAAGGCATTGCTCTGGGTTTGGGTGATCGATGCAGCCTCCTTAGAAAATTGGGTTAGTAATAAAGAAGAGCTGATTAGATCCAAAGATGCAGGTGTTGAGGAGGAGAATAATGACTCAGAGGCTGAAAGTGAGCTCCATGGCAAAGATACCGGGATCCTTCCAACTCCTGCAATCCTTAACATGGATCTAGGTCTGAGAGCTCCTCCCGGTCGCCCTTCCAAAGATAGTCTTTCTTTAAAGGAGGTTGCAACTGGTAAACAATTAAAACTAGGTTCTTTTTTCCCATCTTCAAGTAGGAGAGGCGAGTCCTCTCTGAAGAAAAGATGAACCTTCTTTCCTGGAATGTTAGGGGTCTTAACGCCCCTAACAAACAATGTCTACTCAGACACTATGTTTCAAAGTTGGATGTCTCTATCTGTTTAATTCAAGAATCAAAAATGTCTAGCATGGCTTGTCATGATGGTTGGTTTCGCAGTTGGAAAGGCTGGGAGGGTCTTTTCATCAACTCAGATGGTGCCTCGGGCGGGTTGGGCATCCTTTGGAAAACCAATTCATGCAGTATTGAACAACTTTCAGATAATCCTAATTTCTAATGGTGCAAGGTTAGTTTGAAACATTCAGATGAGTTCTTCTATCTTTGCAATGTTTATGGTCCGAATAATCCTATCAAAAAAGGGAAATGTGGTCTAAAGTCCAGGATGTCCTTGGCTCCTTCAAGGATTTCAAATCTATCATTGTCGGGGATTTCAATGCTACCCTCTTGGATAATGATAAGTGGGGTGGTATTCGTTGGCAGCCACATTCTCAAGCTGACTTCATTTCCTTTGTTGATACCTCCAATTTATTGGATGTTGAACCTCATTCAGGCTGGTTCACTTGGAACAATCAGCATCCTGGGTTTGGTATATGGCTGTTAGACTTGACAGATTCCTAATTTCTGAAGCTTGGCTTCATCAGAATTTCCTTCTCAAATGCTTTGTCAATCCTCTGTCTGGTTCTGATCATTTCCCTGTCTCCCTCAACATCAACTTCAATTTCCCTCCTCGTCGCTCTCCCTTTAAGTTCGAATCCATGTGGATGCAAGATCCCTCTTTCAGGACCCAAGTTAAAACTTGGTGGAATTCCTTCGTAGTGGCAGGTACCAGGATGTTCATCCTTTCTAAAAAACTTTCTTTTCTCAAAGATCAGTTGATTTCCTGGAATGCTTCTTCTTTTAAAAATATTTTTTAGGAAAAGCTAAGGGTAGAAAAGGAACTTCACTCTCTTAATGATTTTGTCTTCAGAAATGGTATGCGTCAAGAGGATCATCTTCAAGAAAAATCCCTTCTTAGCGAGCTTGGTGATCTCCTCTTGAAAGAAGAAACTTATTGGAGGAAAAAATCGAGGGAGGTCTAGTTGAAAGATGGGGACAAAAATACAAAATTCTTTCATGCTTCGGTCAAAGCCAGAAGAATTTCTAACTATATTTCCTCCCTGAAGCTGGATGATGACACACTGATTTCTACCCAACCCCAGATTAAAGCTGAGGTTGTCCTTTTTCCAAAAGCTTTTGAATGATGAATCACATTCTTCCTTGGCTTCACAGCTTCCTCTCTTGGCGCACTCTCAAAAGTTGATCAATGATGCTGATAATGTTGGGCTCATCTCCCCATTTTCCAAAGAGGAAGTTCGTAAAATTGTTTTTTCAATGGAAAGGGATAAAGCTCCTGGTTCGAATGGCTTTCCGGCCCTTTTTCCAATACTTATGGGACGTCATAGGGGATAATGTCTGGCATGCTGTGGAAGAATCGAGAAGCACTGGTAAAATTCTAGGTGTTTTGAACCACACTTTTATTTGTATGTTCCCCAAAAAATTCCCTGCTGATAAGCTTGATGACTTCCGCCCCATCTCCCTTTGTAATACCTCGTATAAAATCATTTCCAAGGCCATCACCTCCCGTATCATTCCCCTTCTTCATAAGATTGTGGCGCAAGAGCAAAGTGGCTTTCTTCCTGGAAGATCCATCGCTTGACGGTATTATCATTTCCCATGAGTTAATTCACACCCTGCATCTTTCCTCTCATCCTGGTATGATGATAAAACTAGATTTTAGCAAAGCCTATGATTGTATTAACTAGAGGTTTCTTCTCAAATCCCTTCAGGCTTTGGGCTTTTGCAAACACTTCTGTGATTGGGTGTTTAACTGTATTTCTTCCCCTTGCTTCTCTATTTTGGTTAATGGTTCTGCAGAAGGTTTCTTCAGTAGTAGAAGGGGTCTCAGGCAAGGGGATCCTCTTTCTTCTTTTCTCTTCATTCTGGTTGCAGAAGCTCTGAGCCGTAGTATCAAATCAATGATCAGAAATGGTTCCCTTTCGGGTATCTCCCTCACTACCAGCTTGCCTCCCCTTTCTCATCAATAGTTTGTAGATGATACTTTCCTTTTCGGCTCTGCTACAGTCCCGGAAGCTCGCGCTTTGTCTAATATCCCTGAATTCCTATTCTATTGTTGCTGGCCAGGTAATCAATTTTCATAAATATGTTATCTTCTTCTTTAATGTTTCTCCTCGTATGCAACGAAGGATCAAGGAGGTCCTAGGTTTCATAGTGGGCTCCCTCCCTCATAAATATCTGGGAATCCCTATATTTTTTGGCAAAGGACAAAGCTAGCTTATGGAATGATCTTCTCCAATCTCTCTCGTCAAGGTTGCAATCTTGGAAAGGGAAATGGCTTTCTTTGGCTGGTAGAGCTCTTCTGATTAAATTGGTCCTCTGTGCCCTTCCGATCTATATGTTGTCGGTCTTGGCGATCCCCAAATCGGTCTTGCTTAATTTCAAGAAGGTTGTTAGATCCTTTCTTTGGCAGGGGAACAATGAGGAGAGAAATTTCATTTGGTCAAATGGGATGTTGTCAAACTACCCAAATCTTTAGGTGGTCTGGGGATCGTGGACTTGGCGCATCAGAATATTACCCTTGGAGCAAAATTAGTCTAGAACTTTATCTCTGATGTTAAGAGGTTGGTCCACCAGGTTCTTTCCCATAAATATTTGGAGGCAGGTCATCCTGAGCTCATTCTTTCTAGTGAAGATCTTCCCAAAGGTTCTCACATTTGGAACTTCATCTGTAAATGTAGATTTCTGATTGTGGACTCGGCTTCGTGGCACGTTAACAATGGTTCTTTGATAAATTTCTAGGAGGATAGTTGGAACGGGCACTCGCCACTCAATCTTGATCCCTCTCTCAATTGAGTAATGAATGTTACCAAAGTCATTTGGGGTAGTAACATTGCTCACTATGGTCACCATCATCCAGACAGGTTCTCCCACTTGGTGGTGGAGGGATATCACCTCTCTTGGTGCATTCCACTTCGGAAGTTTCTTCTTATAAGGAGGCTCTTTCCTCCAAAAATGTTGCCTTCAAAGACTACGATCGATCATTTGATTTGGCTTGGTTCTTCCTCGGGTGACTACTCTGTCAAAGAAGGTTATTCCAAGCTCCTTTCTCAGTCAGGTCTTGGGGTCCACAGTAAGTATGGTTGTTGGAATTCCTCTATCCTCCCCAAAGTGGCGATGTTCGGTTGGCTGGTTCTTAACAAAAAAATCCTTACTCAATTGTGTAGAAGATCTTGGGGCTATGTTGGGCCCTCCAAATGCATCCTTTGTGGCATACTGAAGAAGATATTGACCATCTCTTTCTTTTCTACTCCTTTGCCTCCAAGTGTTGGCAATGGCTTCTTGGCAAACTTAATCTCACCTGGGTGCACTGTAATAACATCAAAGATACTCTTATTGCTTGGCCTACAATGGAGTCTAAAAGTTCCCTGAGTTCAATTTGGCCTATGGCTCCTTTTTTTCTAATTTGGCATATTTGGTGGGAGCGTAATCTGCATCTCTTCAGAGAACAGGCCTCTGACCTTTCCCACTTTTCTAAATAAACTGGAAGTGGCCATTTCTGAAAAAGTAAGTAAAAACAGTTATAATAACCCTTCGTTCACCTCGAAGGATGCTACCATAAAAAATCTTGGCCTCTCATCAAAATTCCTAACCCCAGGTCCATTGTTAGGCAAGGTTTATCCCAAGTGGAAAAATTATTGCGAAGGAAGCAGGTTAGATGGAGGCCTCCCCCTCAAGGCTCCTAGAAATTAAACTTCGACGAGCCTCTAGAGGAAATCCTGGGAATTCAGGCACCAGGTGTATTCTCAGAAATGACACTGGTCTTCTTATTGCGGCTAGGTTCCTTTCCGCTTCGTGATTATTCGTGCAATTTGGCCGAAGTTCAAGCCCTTTTGGAAGGTGTTAAACTTGTTGTTAAGTATGGTTGCGAATCTCTTTTCATTGAAGGGGATTCTCAAATTATCACACATGCAATCTCTAAAGGATCAACCCTTTCTTGGAAACTCAATCCTTTCATTCACAACATACTTTTCTAGCTCAATAAACTAAAAAAAATGGAGCATCCGTCATAATTTTTAAGAATCCAACTCTGCAGCGGATCTTCTTGCCAATCATGTGATTGATTTCCCCTCCGCCGTCAAAGTTTCAAGTGATGCGAAGGTCTGGGATGGGCTCTTGTCTATCATTTCATTTGAAAGGAAGGACATTTAATCACAACGCCATGTTGTCTCTTCGCTCTATTTTTTGGGCTTTTAGTCGCTTGGTCTAGTTTCGGCTTGCTCAGTGGCTTTTGGTTCCTCTCCCAATGGCCTTTGTTGGTTTCCCCTTTGTCTATCTCTGCAGCAAGCATCTGGAATTGGCAAATACAGAGGAAATTGATTGTAATCGGTTGTCCGAAATCTTTCGGTATTTGTCCCATGATGAAGCGGTTGCCATTGAAACCATCCTTGGCGACTTTTATCGGTTCTGCTCGCGTCGCGCCAGAACAGACTCTGATATTGTTGTTGCCTTTGTATCTTTCTGCCTTGTTGGCTAGATTTTCTGCATAGCCTAAAACCTAGGCAGTCATGAGATAAATCTCCCTCATTTACCGATGAGGCTCCCATGTCAGATTTGTCAATTAAAATATGCTAATATCTAAATAGGGTTTTACTTTAACTACTCAGTTCATGAACCATAACTGAACAGTTCTGTAGCAAGTAAGTAGTTGTTTAAAGAAAGGAAATATTTATAGAAGAAAGGAATTATATAAACACAGAGAAGAAATAAGGAAGTTGTGCATCCCAATCAATAGATAGCAGAGTTGACTGTATGCACACAGAAGAAACCAGTAGATATAAACACAGAATTCTAAACAAAGGTAGCTCTAGATCTAGATCTGAAATAACACAAAATCTATTAAAAGATCTAAGATAAAAAGCAAGAAACACAATACACCGTGACACAAAGTTCTCCGGAAATCTGCTTCTGTATATTCCTTTGCTTCAAGTGGCTCTCAAGGGTTTCAGCACAAAGTCTAGAACATAAGGATGTTGCTTATAAATTTTGATCATCTTTTACCCGAAGGTTCTTCCTCTACTTATAGAATGTAGAGGGGCAATTACAAGTTGGAAGGTTTTAATTTGAACTAGCACATGTGAAAGTGGGAAAAGAAACAACTGGCAATCTCCCTCCTGAAATTCCTCTTTGCATGACATACATGATTTGCAACTGAAAATAGAACCTTCTATTTTGCACGTCTGCCACCTATCTCCAAGTAGTTGACTTCTTCAAGTAATGGCTTTTTAAACCAATCACTTAAGTTGTATAATTTAATTGATCGCTCAATTATTTTGTTGGAGGAAATAAGAGAAAGAAGAAGAAAGAGGAAAGTTGCAGTCTTGTCCTTTTTCATATTCTACATGCAGTTGATTCTTTTGCCCTTGATTCTCACCATGCTAGATTTGGAAGCAGTGGATCTAAAAGCAAGTGACTGTGGAAGTGATTGCAAGCAACAGGATCTAGAGGCTGCTGGATCTGGAATTTTGCTTACGCTGATTCTTTTTCCTTTGATTCTCACCAAGCTGGACCTGGGAACAGCTAGATCTAGAAACAAGCTGGAATTGGAAGCCGTTGGATCTGGAAGCGGCTGGAATTTTGCCTTCGCCTTGTCTTCTCTTTTATCCTTGAAGCTTTTGCAGTTCTTCTCAAGTACATGCATCAATGCAATGTTGGCCGTAGACAACTCATCATTTTTATTTTTAATTGCCTATGAGCGATTAAAAATTCTGGAAAACGCTCCGGGTGAATGCAAATTCAATGAAGGCTTCAACTGGAAGATTGGGAGCACATGCACAAGATCCTAGAAGAAACTTTCCACGCACTGACTTCTTCACGGGCTGCATTCGAAACAAGAGGATGAAGCCTTTGTGTCGGAAGCTTTTGCAATTGTGAGATCTGAATCTGTGTCTCTGATGTCAGCAAGTCTAGAAATAATGCATGATGCTGCTGAGCTTTCTTTTTTATCCTACTTTGTCATGGCTTTGTCTATCTTTGTCTGAACAATTCTTTTTCTTCTTATTCGGCCGGAATTCTTCAAAACTGGTGCAAATCTGGATAATTCTTCAAATTCAGAGGATATATTCAATGTATTGGACATTGATTAAAGCTCATTTTCTTTTGTAAAGCACCTGTAATGAATTCCTGCAATTAATTCAGACAAAGATGGCAACCCAGAACATGAACAGTGAATTTTAATCATAAAACTTTGCATAATTCAAGTCTGCTGCCCCCAAAAATTGATGTTTTGTTTGCATGCAAAGTGAGCATGAACTTTTTCAACTTCACCTGAGCATCTGTATCACTTATGCAAACACAAATCAACCTCCTTCAATGCATGCGCCAAAATTGGAAGCTTTTAGCATTAAATCCACCTTCTTCTGAGCAAAAATCCTCTCCAAATGGGGTGCACTTTTCCTCTGGGCTGCACTTCTTTACTAGTGAATTAATTAATTAATTCTTATGGCAGCCCATGCTTATATAACCCTCATAATTCTATAATTAATAATTGCCCTTCCTATTCCTGACAATTAATTAATTAAAAATCATGTTTTTCTCTTTAACTGGTGTGCTAAAATTGCATGTTTAAGGACAGCTATCCAATAAATTAAATTTAATCAATTTAATCATTCACTTTTCACTCCACTTAAGCTTCACAATGTGCTTTAACCTTCGCCACTGAAAATAGAAATTAATTTAATCATTAAATACTTTTAAAAGTATTATTCCTCTCCCAAATGGGGCGCACTTTTTAGCATGAAGGGGCTGCCTTTAAATAAATATTATTTATTTAATTTAGACAATCTATTTCCATCTCCTTTATTCCCCTTTGCTTTTGTTGACTTTCTTCCATGCTTGGGCACCAATTTTAGAAGAGAAAATAATTAATTTAATCACTTTAAAGGCTGCCCTTATCTCCCTAAAGGGGTCGCACTTTTTGGCTAAAGAGAATTCTATTTTTAAAAACACATGACAATGGGAATTTTTACCTTGCAAGGCAACCCCGGAAATTCCATTGTCACTTAAGTCATTTGACTTTCATAATGGGATTATTCACCCTGCAAGGCAGGTAATAAAATCCCATGATTCACTTAAGTGACTTTTATTTTATTCCACAATGGAAATTTTTACCCTACAAGGCAGGCAATAAATTTCCGCCTACCTGCTGCCTCTAATTTTCCCACTACAACTTAAGTGACTTTTCTATCATGGGAAAAGGTACCCTGCTAGGTACAAAATTCCCACCTGCCTGATGCTTCTAATTTTCCCATTATCCACTCTAATTCTTTGTTTTCCAAAAAATGCGGCCAGCCCAGAAGAGGCTTTTTGGTGCGCGACTTCGTCTTTTCCCAGTGAACTGGACCTTCGATGGCGACTTCCTTCTGACATAACGTGCGTATATGATCCCCAGTTACTCCAGGCCCAGAATCAGGCCAAACCGGCAAAGGAATTGATCTAGAGAAATTTCACAAAAAACGAAACAGGAAAACACAAAAAACACAAAAAGATGCCAAAAGTCACAAATAAAGCCTAGAACTTATTCCTAGTTAAAACCCTTCTGGTATATAGGAATAATGATATGTTCGATCACAATAGGATTAAATCAGGGCGCAAATTGCCTCAAACAAGGCTCAAAATAATTAAATACAAATTTCTCGTAGACAAATCCTGACGACAGAATATAACTTTGGGCATCTGGGTATTTGGCGAAAATGGTTAATATGGCTCTTTGGGAATATCTTGACGCAATACAAGAATTTTCTAGCAATAAAAACACAAAACGACCCATTATTTTAAAAGTACGAAAAAATTTCAGATAGGGTAGTCACAGATTTCAAGATGAAATTTGGGGACACCATGCCTTCTGCTTCACCTGGATCCGTCGATCATGGAGTTTGTGGCAGTTGATGAGATTTATCCAGTTCACCAAGTGGGTTTGCATGAACTGATAGATTTCTCTCGTCCCAATCCACTATTGTGGGTGGAAGAAGTTGACGAGCTCGCATTGGGTTTGAGCCGGGGCATCCAATGGCTTTGTGGTCAATATCGAGATTTGTTGCACTGCACAAAACATGAATTCTCTTTTTGTCTATGGGAGGCTAGATCACAGACTCCTTCCTCCAGTTGACATCGACGCTGCTCTCTTCCTAGTTCACTCTGTTGTTGACAACCTGAACGATCTTAGAGACCATGCAGGCACGGCCTTTAGGCTTCTTCTCAGGGAAGCCAATACCCGTGCGGGTACACAGTTTGGTTGATCTCTTGTTTTGCGCTGGTTCGATTTGGGTGTTTTGGAGCTTTCGTCGTCCCTCTTCGCTCTGTTCAGCTTTCGGGCTTTCTGTTTTTAGTTCCTCTTCACCTTTTTTTTTCTTCTCTTTCCTTCCTCCAAATGGTTCTACTCTTCTCTTCTTCTCCTTCTTCCTTCTTCATCGTTCATTCTTCTTTGTTGGGTTGGGGCCCTTTCCCCTCCGGTTCATAGCTCCGGTCAAAAGCGTTTAACCATCAAAAAAAAAAAATCATTGAATAATACAATGACAAAAATTAATGTCTTTAACAGGGAACGCAATCTATTTTCTCTCTTTGATTTTCAGCAAAATGCCAAAAACAAGAAACACGTGTAACACCTTGAAAAAGTACTCAAACTCCTTAACATATCCTATATGCCAGATTATCCAAATGTAATATCTTGAAGGCATAGAAGTAGAATTTACGACAATCTAAGTTGTCTAAGATTTAAGAACACCAATTCTAGGCATTGTAGAATTTTATAGAAAGATGGCCCGTGGATTTTCTAAAATAGCTCAACCCCTTCTAGGACTATTAGTCTATTAAAGATAACCAAGCGATTTAAATGGAATGATAAACAACAAACATCTTTGGATATTTTCATCAAGATGCTAATAGAAGCACCCATGATATTCCATTTAGAATATACATACCGGCACTAGTCAACACAATGTAGGGGTTGTGCTATCCCAAATGGCAAGATAGTAGCCTTAAAAAGCTAGGAAACTAGATGACGAGCATAGATGTCCTACTTATTTTATCAAGAAAAAAAGAAAATATATTCATGTTCACAAATGGTCGAAGTCGGTCAATGGGATCCAAACTACATACAAAACAATAACAAAAGAAAGTCAAAAATTAGCTCCAATTCCTAAAAGAAACAAAAGGCTACAAGCTGGAATCTAAATGTACAAGAACAAAAGATTCTAACTAGGGGAGCAAATTGAAAAGGGTAAAATCTAAACCTAGACTGCACGGAAATGCCCTTGAGGTCCCCCGTACCAAGCTCGGTACGTTTTGGGTACGGCTACAGGTATGCTGTGGGTATGGCTGGAACCGTACCCACATGGACAAGGTACGCTAGGGTACGGTTTTACCGTACCCTATCCCTGTGGGTATGTACCCACAGAGTACCCACAGTTTTTTTCATTTTTTAAGTGCAAAAAAATAAATAAAAAGAGTACCCAGAGAGTACCCACTATTTTTTCTTTTTTTTAAAGTGCAAAAAAATAAATAAAACATGAGGGCTTTGATTGGAATTGAACTTTGGAAAGTTTGTGTGAGATTCAATATTGCCAATAGGCTCTGAAGGGTCGAGACAGCTGAAAAGGACTTCATTTGGTTGACTTACTATTTGGGGGCTTTCTTGTTGCTCCTCATGGGTCCTTTATTCTTCAGTCGATTTGGAAGGCATGGGAACAAGTGAAGAACTTGGTGGTTGGGCAGTCTATCTTCTCTTCATTTGACATTAGGTGCCAAGCCTACAAATCGATTTCGTCGAATCAGAAATATAATGACAAGATCCTTGCCTTGACAAGAGGTTGTTTTGCCCTCCTTTGGGTTTGAGAAAGGAATTAAAATATTTCATGACTTCAAATGTTTTTTTAATGTCCAATGATACGTCTAACTCAAGCTTAAGGCATTAATAATGAATTATCAAATCTATAATACAGTCTATGTTATTAATTATTATGTTTTGAACATTGTGAATCAATACAAAGTTCAAACTCAAGTCTCAATTCTCAAAGTATTGGAAATTTGTTTTCATGTGCTACGGAAGGCTTGCAGAGTAGAGTAGTATGCGGATGAATAATGTGCAGTAAGTGCGCGTAGGATTCTTGGGAACAACCTAATTGACTGGAGACGCACATGTATAATATGCAGGATAGAGTATATGAGCAATGATAGTAAAACGTGCCCAGAAGCGCACCGTAAGGCCTGAAGGAAGGTTTGCGCAATAACATTGCCGATTGTGAAAGTAGGCGCACCTGGAAGGCTCGGAATCCGTGCAAGGGTAGTGTGCGGAAAAATTTTGAAAAAGATGAAGCTCGAAGCGTAGAATGTGCGGGAGAACATTACAAAGAGACCATGGCGAAGGAACACTGATCAATAAGTGCACAATCGGATATTGGTGGTTGAGCAATAAAAGATGAATAATGGCATGTCAGAAACTGTTTCATCTTGAAGGACGACTGACAGAGACGCATAACTTGTCAAGAGAACCCCAACAATCCCAGGTGGATTTATGGCACAGTAGGATAGCTAGCATGCGCACTCCGAAGTCAAAGATCAGAGCTAGGTGGAGATGAAGTCCAAGTTCAAATTTACAATCTAAGTAGGAAGATTTTTAGGACTCACAGCACGGATCAAAGAGATTGCAGGAAGGTAAACAGCTATACTGCTACTACAGGACTGAGTTCATCATTTTGAGATATACAGCGACGAGGCCAAAAGGGAGAACGAGGCTGAAAGGGGATGCACTTGAGGCATTTGAGTTGAATTAATGCTTTGTAACAACACAAAAACAGTTCCCCAAGGTTAGGTCTTAGGGAACCATTACACCTATAAATTTGCAAATATCATCCGTATGGACTGTACATAGTTGTCCATCAGTAGATGTCGTTAAGGTTATTGAAGAAATAGAATTGAACACCATGTTGTGATGATGGAAATCAACATTCATCGGTGTGTATAGTGTTACTCTGCAATATATGCACCGGATTCTATACTACAATGGTTCTTGCTATCACTAGTCAACTCACCTTCTATTATAGACAAGCTTACCAGGTCTACATTATCTGGTATCGTACTCACAAATGAATAACGAACCACCATATCTTCAACATCGAACTGACAGAAAGGCTCAGTTCTTAAAGAAGTAGTTATGCCTATGACCTTCCAATTCATTTATCACGAAAAAAATGTAGAAATAGAAAAAACTATATCTTCTCTTGGACAAGAAGCTTATGTTAGATATATTTATAATAATTTCTTGCTATTTGAAGAAGTATTGGCATTATGATTTTTATGTACATAATCGCGGTACTATCACAGTCAACTTAGCTTGTTTCCTCTTTATAGGTCATCTTATATACTCCTTTTTCGCACGTATGTTTCGATCAATTTAATTTGGACACCTGATGCATGTCAACCTTGTATTCTACAACCCTACTAGCTTGGTTCCAGCTCCTCGTATCCCGAGTCTAAAGACCGTACATCCATATATCTTACTTACAGGTCAGTTACTTCGACACTCTTAGCTACACCTTTACATTTTACATTTACTGGTTGATTAGTTAGAGTTGAGCCCTAGTCTCCCAACTAGTCCCTATTAGAAGATGTATACAAGGAAGAAATAAAGAGAAGGCGGATTGCACACATTTGAGATTGTGTGTCCGTCTATTTCTTATAAATGAAATAGTTACAAAACGGTTGATGTAGTTACAACCGATTACAACCAACTCATTAGTTAAATAACTAATGACAGTCCTTATTTAATAAGTCTTATATTCTCATACCCCCTCTTAAGACTTATTCTACATAAAGCAAAAAAACAAACAATTCTAACAAAGACCTAGAACAAAACAGAGCCTACGCAATCTTCAGACACTTTCACTTTGAAAGCAATGCTATGACTAAGGTAGGACTCCATCAAGTTGCTTCATGACCTTCGTAAAGGTGTAGCTCCCGAGCTGAATTCCCAGAGTTCCCCATATTCCACCTTCCGAGAACTCCTGAAATCACAGATCTCCCGAATTATTGGACAACCATCCATACTGAGCCTTCCACAAAGCTCCATCAAGTTGTCTCATGACCCCTTATGAGGGGTATAATTCCCAAGATCCACAGTCCTCCCGAACTATTTGAGCAAACCATCCATACCGAGCTTCATCTACCCTGTATTCTTTCTTGCCTGTCAAATTTTAGAGCATCTTTATAGTGTACATATTCGTCACTGTTCCTCACTACCTTCTTGCACTCTGGTGCATCTTCAAACCATGGCTATATTGGCTGTATTTGATATGACTTTACCCTTGAGCACATCATTGGCTGGAACACCGACAATCCCATGCTGTGTAGACCTCTTTTTCTTACAACAATGACATTCAATCTCCCCGTTATATTTTATGGAATAAAGTGAAAACATAAAAAGGAGAAAAGTATTAAAAGATTAATTTATTTTAAATGTTAAAGTGGCCGACCCAAGGTGAAGAAAGAAACTGGAGGGAAAAGGCAATAATTAAATCAAATTAATTCTCCAAGTGGGGCGACACCATTTGGAGATTGTTCTAGAGGTTTGTGCCATCATTTGTGTATAAAAGGAGGTCGTTTGGCTTGTTTGAGGATCATCTATTCCTTATCATAATTTTCATGAGATTTTTGGGTTGCCGCTCATTCCTTTCCACTTGAGGACGGAAACCCTCTTGTGGGGCTACAGTGAGGACAAAAACCCTTCAATCCTTGAGGATTCTCCATTCAGGGGTTTCCATTGGGCTTCAATAAATTGATTCAATGATTTCAGCGAGGGTTCTTGTGATGAAGGGTTGCTAGGGCATTTTTGGAAGTTTTCATACCCTCTCCTAGGGTGGCAACCCCTACTAGAGTGAAGTTTGTTGGCTTCTAAGGCACAACAACTCACTTTCTGTCGGTAATTGGGTTCCTCAGATTTTTAGAGGCTGATTGCACTTTCCAGACTTGTATTTAGGCTTTGGAATCATTATTTCCAGACCTATTTGTGAAGTATATTTGCTGTTGTCATTCATTTATTCCAGCTGGTCCAAAAATACAACAAATATATTTTTCCAGTGGGATCTTGTTTGATAATTGTTCCAATTCATGAATAAAATATGTTTAAGGGTTTCTATATTTATTTCCAATTGTTTTGTGTATGTGAGCTTCAATAAAGTAATAAAAATCAATTGTTGCTAGGGTTTGAAAATTTATTTCAGGTTACTATCATTGGGGTTTTCTGCAAATTTCTTATCTTTCAAATTTGAGCCCGAAAGGGACATTACAATACACTAGTCCATATTGCAGCGGGAATTGGTTATGGTTGTAGAATGCCAGAAGTTCAAGCAATTTCTCCTTTTTGACGCTGACATGTAATACATTCTACCACAAATAGTTTGATATCTTGTTTCGTGCCATCTCAGAAGAAAGTTCTTTTGACCCGTGCATAGGTTTTTAAGAACCCAAAATGCCCCGCAACAAGTGATGTGTGCTATTCCCGCAATATATTATCTTTAAGATATGACTTTGCAGAAAACACTGGTCGTCCTAATGGCGCAATAAATTGCCATCCTAAGAATATCCCTGTAGCTGTAGGATTGTTCGAGAGCTTTGGAATGTGTTGTTGGACCAATGCAACATGTTGCCATTCTTATTGGACCTCCTATATAACCAATCAAGAGTTGGTAATACTCTTCAAATTTGTGGATAAGACATCTACCACCATACTCTTTGTCATTCTTGTATAGAATTTCATAGTCATATCCTAAGAGTTCAGTTACCCACTTTTGTTGTTTGGGTGACGATACACACTATTCTAGAAAATACTTCAAGTTGTGATTATTTGTTTTGATGCAGTAACGTTGACCCAACAGATATGGTCGACAATGAGTCACTACATGGAGAATGGCTAGCATTTCCTTTTCATAAGTAGATTTGGCTAGATTCTTACCTACCAAGCTTGCCAGTGAATGCAAAAGGTTTGCTTCTTACATCAATCCGGCTCTAATTCCCACCCTAGAAGCATCACTTTCAATAATGGAAGGCTTTAAGAAATATGGCATTGCAAGGACCGGGAGGTACACATGGCTTATTTGAGTAAGTCAAAGGCACACTCTATTGCAGTAGACCACGCAAAAGCACTTTTGCATAGCATGACAGTCAAAACGCAACAATCTTACCATTGTCAATGGCAAATTTGTGGCAATAGTCGATAAGACCTAAAAATCCTCAAATACTTTTGAGAGTTTTAGGTTTTAACCAATTTTGCATATCTTCAATTTTCTTGGGATCCACTTTGACCCCTTCAACTGAGACAATGTGACCAAGATGTTCAACCTTTGTGGTGCCAAATGAACTCTCCAAGCCCTTAGATTACAATTGATTACCGGCAAGTTGCTACAAGGTGTGGTCCAGGTGAACAAGATAAGATGTTCCCACATCTTGTTGTAGACCAGGGTGTCATTAAAGAAAACCAAGATGAACTTATGAAGCAAAGGCCAAAAAATTTGGTTCATTAAGCTCTAGAATATTGACGGCACATTTGTGAGACTAAAAGGCATCACCAAAAACTCATAGTGACTGTCATGGGTCCGAAAAGCCATTTTAGGTATATCCTCTTCTCATAAGCAAATTTGATGGTAGCCAAACCTCAAATTTAACTTGGAGAAGAAGTGGACCCCATGCAATTAATCTAATAATTCATCAATCACCAAAATGGGGAATTTGTCCTTGACTGTCAACTTGTTTAATTCCCAAAAATCCACATATAGCTGCCATGACCCATCTTTCTTGCAAACCAAGAGCACTGGAGAGGAATGTGGACTCACACTTGGCTGAATGACCCCTACGTCCAGCTATTCCTTGATCCTCTTCTCAATTTCAGTTTTCTGCATGTAACGATAATGATACGACCGGATGTTGAATGGTTGACTCCTAGGCACTAGTTGTATGGCATGGTCATGGCAGCATTGTTGTGGTAATCCTCAAGGTTCATGACACACTTGTGAGTCCTTGTGGAGAATTAGTTGCAATTCCGCATATGTCGTGGATGACAATGTTTTTTTGGGTTAACTGCACATAGTTGAGCCACCATACCTGAAGAATCCTTTTTGACCAATCTAGCCATGTGGTGAGAACTAATAACTTGAGCAGGTCTTGTTGCCATTCTTGTTAAAGTGTATTGTTGTCCTATAATAGTGAGTTGCATCAATAATTAAGTAAAAACCCATAGGATGGGTACTAAGGATTGAATCCATTGGGCACCCAAGATGATGCTGCAACCGCCTAGTGAAGGAGTGAACATATCTAATTTGAGTTGGTAATCATCTATGTAAACATGAGCATTTCAACATTTTCCCTTAGAAGTCAATGTTCCTCCGTTAGCTACCATCACATCTATGTTGTTACATCGGTACACATAACAAGCTGCATGTTTGGCCACCCTTGGGTCAATGATGTTATATGTGTTTCTCGAGTCTACAAGAATGGTTAGACGATGCCCTTTGAAGTATCACAATACTTTCATAGTTTGGGGGTTTGTAATCCTAGCTAGGACATGTACTTAGATTTTGGAGCAAAATCTTCACTCAAACTACTCTTATAAGTTTGCTCATTTTCTGAGTTGTCATCTAAGTCAGACAATATGTCAAATGAGGAATGTACCTCAACATCCAAGAGACATATTTTGTTCAATGTATTTATGGCCTAGATCGTATTTTTCATAACAATTATAGCATAGCCCTTAGGCTCTGCAAGCGGCCATTTCTTCGTGAATAGATTTGTCTTCAGCTAATTTAGCCAAACCAATCGCTTCCATCAAGGCAATGATTTTGAACATTTTCACTTGATCCTGATGTCTTCCTTCAATCCGCTACTGCTACAATTTTAAAACAAATCCTCACCTAACCCAATTATCCAATGGGCCAATTTTCAAACTCGGTTTGCTAATCACAAACACAGCGAATATGCCTCAATTTAGTCAATGTCCCTATGAAGTCCTCATATTCACTAAGGCCACATCGGGTGGGTAAATGTTCATTAAACTCCACCCATGTGAGCATGGTGTATGTTTTTGCCGATCACTAGTACAACTAAATGGCTTCATGTTCCCTGGGACTCTAATGGACAAAAAATAATTGCTCTATGTCATGTCCCTTTTATGAGATAAATTCTTTTGAAAACCTTGACTCATTTTTCTTCTTCAAGGGTCCAAGCAAACAAGCTGGAGGAAGCCAATAATGTCATCATGTGCTTAATTTTATGTATATTTCTTTAATTGGCATTGTATTTGTTAATGAGCCTAGCCCCAACAATAAACTAAAAATTATAAGATATTGGAGAGCATGTCGGCTCCAAAAAAGTAAAAAAGAAAATAATAAAGCAAACCTAATTGTGGTTGGCCTCATTTGAGAGACCCAAGACTTGGCGCCACCCTCTTATTATAAATAGAGGTAGTTGGCATTAGTTTAGGACATGTTTTGGAGATTATTGTTATTTTGGTTAAAGTTGGCTAGTGTAGCCCTTTTACTTTATTTCTCTCTCAAGGATGAAACCCCTTGGGTTGAGGATCTCATCCAAGGACGAAAACCCTTGGTTGGGGAACTTGTGAAGAACGAAAAAACTTCATGAGGTTTTTGGCAAGCAAGTCAGTTTGAAAGGAAATAAAGGATCTTTCTTTTGCATGTGTTGTCTCTTTGGTCCAAATTATAAATAGAGGTAGTTGGCATTAGTTTAGGACATGTTTTGGAGATTATTGTTATTTTGGTGAAAGTTGGCTAGTGTAGCCCTTTTACTCTATCTCAAAGATGAAACCCCTTGGGTTGAGGATCTCATCCAAGGACGAAATCCCTTGGTTGGAGAACTTGTGAAGAACGAAAAAACTTCATGAGGTTTTTGGCGAGCAAGTCGGTTTGAAAGGAAATAAAGGATCTTTCTCTTGCATGTGTTGTCTCTTTGGTCCAAATTATATTTTATTTCAAGTGGAACGACCTATAGTGAGGTGGTGTTTTGGTATGTACAGTGACATTTTGGCAAATCTGAAATCGTCATCTTATTCTCTATATTTTATTAAGCCAATATCACAAGTTTGGCGATTTTTGGTGATGTTATACTATTTTTAGAAATCTTGGGAATGTTCACTGGTTAGGGTTCCGTAATTAATTAATTTCTCATGCAAATCTGACTTCTAACAACTGCAATTGAGTGATAAGGGTTTTCTATTGAATTGGCACAAGTTTGGAAGTATTTTTGCAAGGTCTAACAACATTTCAAAGGGTTGTTCTTCCCTAGGAAAGTCACTGCCCTAGGAAGAGTTTGAGATCAATTATTGCAGGGTTGTAACAGCAGTGTTTTAAATCTGATTTGAAAGCTTTTTATCATTTCCTGAGTTCCCCTAAAAAGGGTCATTACACTCTACTTTATATAACCAACTTTTTGGGTCATCGTCGGCAAATTTAAGGAAATCTACTCGTGGGGTTCAAGTTTGTCATCCAAATTGTAACTTGTAGTTGTTGTGACCATGGGTTCCCATGCTAGAGTGATGTCCACCATGTATGGAAACGTATATTGCATTCATCCCTATCAATCTACTTTCCAATTCAAATTCATCTATGAGATCCTATTTGGATTATTTCTCCATTATAGTGGAATGGTTTTACAAGATGATTTAACAAAAATAGAATTTATGCTAAACCCTATTGTAGAGTAACTGATTGTAACCTATGATATACAGCTGCTAGTATATAGATGACACAAGCAATAAGCAAGTAAAGTAGAAACCCTAAGTGCAAGAGAGAGAGAGAGAGAGTAACTTCGTTGATTCACGCTTGATCCCGAAGTGTTCTGAATTGGAAGACTAATGAACAGGAAGGGCAAACCATCATAACTATGCACTGTAAAATCTGTAACCCTCGAACTGAGCCGTACACGGGCACTTGGATTAGGGCACGGGCCCCTAAGTGTTGGAGTCTAATATTGGGCGCTAGTGGCTGCGAAAATGGTCGAAACCTAGTTTCTTTTGTGTCACACAAGTGTCACAAGTGGTCGTTGTTGGTCGCCTGTATGTCGCACCTTGATCGCAAAATGTACCTGTAACCTGCAAAAGATATGTTGCCTGCAAAACCCCGAACTACATCAAACCCAAAAAAGAAAGATGCAATATGGGGAGTCAGGCTAACCCCAACAATCACCCGACTGAGTGAACTTACAACCGAGCATTGCACTACATCTCAGACTCTATGTAGTTCTTGTGAGTGTGTGTAAGAATTGTGCCCTAGGAAGCCCTTGTGCAAGATGCACTAGATAACGGGCTAGATTTGCTAGATAGATGCAAACATGTGTATGGAATAGAATGAACTTCCCCTTCATATGTTGTGTATGCAGAAAATGCAGTCATTTGTCCCTTGTAATGGATGTTAGATACATGCCTTTGAGTGCTTTGGATGCCTTTAGAGTGCAAGCTTAGGTGATAGATATGACGCTTAGAGCTTGGTCCTTTATTTTGATCACATAGCCCTGTATTTATATGATTCCACTGGTTAAATTTCGTAATTGACAACTGGAAGGCCGACACATAAGTAAAAAAGAGGCCCAAATGATAAAAGAAGCCCAAAAAAATCGAGTAAGGTGGGGAAAAGTCAGGGGCGCCCAGAGGGGACGAGGGCGCCTGGGCGCTAGTGTCCTGGTTGGGCGTTGGTGACTGAAGCCATAAAAGATAAATATGTAAAATTGCGACTAGGTTGTAGGGTGTGTAAGACCAAATAGAAAATAAAAAATAAAGACAAGAGGCCAAAGATAGATGTCAATTACTAGTTTTCTCGCTTAGGAATCATGTAAATGCAAGTATGTCTCTAGGACCTAGAAATGTACCCAAGTGCATAATTTTGTGTCTACACTAAATTGTTTTGATGTTGTCTAGAGTTTTTTCCATTTCTTTGGATTGGCTCACTACCATTAAATAAGGATGAATAGTGGCCAAAAAAAAAATTAACCTTTATGTCTTTGTAACTACCTCAAATTTGTCTTTTGTAACTGTTTTTCTAAAAATTATTGGCAATGAATTTATCACAATTAGGAATAAGCGGTGAAGGTTCAATATAGGTTGTCTAGTTTGTGCGCTTGCAAATATATTGATCCCGTTTGTAATCAATGTCAGCCCAATGTTTTATAGCACTAACTACTAAGGATATATACCGTTCTTGTATCCCACTATCCCGTCTTCGAGGTACGATGTAACTTCCTCGGGCTAACCACTTACCAGTGCACCACAAATGATAAACGGTTGAAGGCTTCTTATGGCTATGCTTCGAAAACAACCTATTGGGTCTTCTAATATACCCGAAGGTATGTGCAAGCTGAAGTCTATGTACAACGTTGTCTAGAAGCTTGTGATGATGGGTCAAACCCCACCTCATTTCACACAGATCTCATGTGTTTAACCAAAAATGATAGCTTTCGTAGATATTTTTAAACCCCTTAATAGGTTTTCTAACCTTAAATTTTAAAAAAAAAAGCGCTTACATGAAAAAATTGTTAATTTTAAGAAAGACAGATTAGTGCCACTAGTTTTGTTATCACTTCTAGATCACCAAGATCCACAGTGGGTGAGGTGAGAGCATACGATGGACAGTCGCAGTACCACTGAAACCCTGATGTGCTGTAAAAACATGGCCTTGGAATGAGCTCTCATACGACTTGATATGAACCAATCTACAAAATATTAGTTGAAAATGGAAATAACAAAATACAAAGAACTAGAATGTTGAATGGACTCAGAAAATGGCTTCGAACTCCCTTGCACTCCAATATCGCATGCCTCTTCGAGGGGGAAACCTCCTTCTAAGCAAAGCGTGTTTACAAAAATTACCTTCCCTAACTCATCCTTAAAATATCAATATCTAGACATTACAAACCTAACCCTAATGCTCAAGGGTTGGCCGCACACACACAATATGCACCCAGGTAAAAGGACAAGTATGACTATTACAATGCAAAAATAATAGATAACTGCATGCATGGAGTGTTATATAAGTGTAGACATTAGTGTAAACTGAAAAGCATATAACATAGCTAAAAACCTGACATAATTTAGCAGGTCCAAGACAATTTGTTATGGTAGAAGTTGGAAGTGAGATCTTGGAAGGGTTGTATGGATAGTTGGAGAAGACTTGTTCTTGGCCGACTATAGCACCAATATTTCCCTTGGAGGTTTCTAAGCCTGAGTTGGCATCCATACCTTCTCAAGAAAGTGTTGTCTTTTTTATGTTCTATTTGGCAGATCATTTTAATAATAGTAAAGTCTTGTTTCACTGCTTTCCTGAATACTTTAGTATTGTTTTGGTTTCAAAATATTGTAGACTTCTTAGCTTTTCCAGTTAATTCTTCAGAACAAAAAACTGGAAAAGAAATCACATTTCAGATATTCAAACTTTCACAGTTTTCTCCATTTCATATCAGTTTTCAGATTTTCCATTTACGTGTCTCTTCAATCATTGTTCTTTAGCCAACCGACATAGGCAGATATTATATTTTTGCAAATATAACATGTCAGATAGCAACAAGTACTTGTTCCATCACCAAACCATTCAAGGTCTGTTTAAGTGTATTTGAATTTTGAATGCTACGAATGACTTTACTAGAAATGAATAAAGGAGCCCTATTAATTAAGCCAAATTTGAGATAGGCACTAAGATAAACTAAAAAATAATCATTTTGCGTTTCTCTTGCAGCTCCTTACCAAATCACAATCAGAAGAGAAGTACATCTCAATGAGTTCATTTTAGCATCTTCAAATCAATAAAGTACTATATTTATGTAAAGCAAGATAAGATAAAAAGATTATGATTTTGTTGCTTTGTGAGTTACTTTCTTGTCATACAAGGTGATTGCTAGAGGCTTTTGTTGAGAGAATTATGATTCTGTTGCTTTATGAGTCATTAGCTTGCTTGCCATACAAGGAGATTGCTAGAGGCTTTTATGATGAGAATCTATTGACTGCCCTCCTTTCCTGAAAAAATTGCAAAAGATAGGAATGCAAAGGTTCAGAAGTGATCAATAGAAAAACCACCACCTGTTTCCATCAAAAGGCTGATAGACAACCGAAGCAATAGAAAATTTATGGAAGGCTACACACGTTTACATATAAATTTACTTCACTGATAACCAAGTTGATTAGGTGTGGTGACTCCCTTTAGAAAAGCATAGCTACACAATTAAATACCATGTTCCTATATAAACAATCAAATCCAAGACTTTTTTGATGTTTTGGTTCATGTTTTGCAAGTGAATAATGGCGAGCCTAACAAATGCTTATATTGCTTGTGTACTGAGTGGGTCCCCTTGCCTTGTGATTATAACCTAAATACATAAGAGAAAATGTCATTAGGGTATATAGCAACGACTACTCATGGAGGTCATCTTGAGATTAAACACACGAGTAAAATCCCAACAAAATTGATAAACTAATTAAATTGTTCACAAAAGACTTCAATTACTTAAACACATACATGATTGAGTTGTAATTGAGTTAATCCCACACTTGTAAGAATTATGATTTATGAAACAAAGGTAGATATATAACTTTATGAGGCGTTACATGCTCCATGAGCTTTGCCAATGGGGAAAAAGGCGAGAGGGTAAGAAGCCCAAAGCGGTGGATTACATTCTTTGTCCCTCCTCCAACTAAGAAATGCTTACAATGCTTGTGTGCTAGCTTGCTAAGTTGATCCCCTTGCCTTGTGAACCAAAATACAAGAGGAAAATTTGCCTTAGGGTAATTATTACTTATGGAGATCATCTTGAGATGACCTATACACACACAAGTAAAAATTCACAAAAATTAATAATCTAATCAAATTGCTCATGGAAGCCTTCAATTACTTAACACAAATATATGTTTGTGTTGTAAATGGGTTAATCCCACATTGATAAGAATTATAAGACAAAGGTGACATATAAGGCATTACATGCTTCAAAAGTTTTTCCAATGGGGAAAGAGGCGAGAGTGTGAAATGCTCAAAGCAATGGATTACATTTACCGTTCCTCCCCCCACTACAAATGCTTACAATGCTTGTGTGCTAAGTGAATCCCCTTGCTAACAAACACCTATGGTGCTTGTGTGCTAAGTGGGTCCCCTTGCCTTCTTCCTATGGAAACATCAAAACAAACAAGTCATCATACAACTCCTCATCCGCATAGATAGAACTTTTCTTCCCTTCATACTTTTGAGAAAATTCATTCCTACACCTATTTGCCAACTCAACGTCCATCATTGCCTTCTAAATTTCCTTCAACTGTTGTAATAACCATTACATGTATGCATTTACAAATATAGACTTACAGCAGACAACAGCTAAAGTCGGAGATATACTCATAAAACACTTAGCTTGGCTCAAAACAATATGAATCGGCAGTAGACGAACATTTTGATCTTTGTAAAAGAACATTTTTGAGCAATTCTTCCATTTGGCTGAATGTAACTATTCAAAGAACATTGACTAGATTCATCAAGAAACATGATTTAATCTATAGACAAGTTTGAATAATTGACCATCTCCTTAATTTACATTGAATTGAAAAATAAAAATTTCTCCCAAAGCGAGTACTGAAATTGTGGAATACTGATTCCATAAAAAGGTCATCCAACTTGTCGTCATGTGTTTTTGCATGGGCAAAATTCAAGAGAAAACATGACAACTATACCCCAATGTTGAAAATTTTGCTTGTAAATCCTCCTGGGCACCCCTCCAGATCAGTTTGCCCCTTGTGTCAGGTCTATCCCAATCCTATTAGTGCTCATATTTGCTGTAATGACCTTGTCCATAGGTGATTTAGGAAAAGAAGTTCATACAAATTCTTCCAAGGCAGTAGTACCTCTCAAGGCAGACTTTTCAATAGACTTAGGAATGGCTATTTGTAGCCTTTCTAAGGCGGGTGTACATCCTTCGGAGCAGAGTTGAAGGCCCAAATTCATCAGGAAGTGGTATCAAAGAGATAAGAACATTGTGCAATTGATTTTGGAAGAATTTGGGAAGATTTGAAGGTTTAGGGACAATTTCAGCAAAAGCGGGTTTTGAAGGCGAAGGAGCTCGCACTTCAAAAAAGATAAACAAGCATGCAATGAATAATGCAGAAAACGTAAAACAGAAAAGAATGCAATAAAACAGAGACACAGATTTAACGTGGTTCACCCAAAATGGGCTACGTCCACCAGAAACAGCCAATCCTTTTATTCAGTCCAGCCAAACTCTCTCTCACAGTGCACCACTAATACAATGAGCCTCATACATAACGACCCTTTAAAGATATTAGGGTTTTTATCATTTTGGGGAAACATAGAAAACCACCCGTTAGATCTGTGACCTAATAAGGAATGGTCCAGATTTCACAATGCATAAATACATATAAAATGTGGCTTACGGGGGCTGCTGCCCCCTAACCCCCACCAGGGGGGGCCATCCCCCCAGACCCCGCAAGGGGGGCGAAGCCCCCCTTGCAACCCCCATCACTATCAGGCTCCACAACCAACAATCTCCCACTTGGAGACTGATTGTTGTAACTCCACCACTACAACTCCTGCTTGGACTTTTCTTCTTGGCTTGTTTCTTCCACTTCAAGATCAATCTTGAAGACCCACAGAAGTTGAATGCAAATCCAACTTCTCCTTTTTCATTGGCTTAGTAAACATATCAGCAGGATTATCATCTGTATGAATCTTCACTAACTCAAGCTGCCCATCCTCCAACACTTGTCGTATGAAGTGATATCTTAGTTGAATGTGTTTGGTTCTTGAATGGAAGGCTGAGTTCTTTGCCAGGTGAATTACACTTTGACTATCACTGTGTAACTTACAATCCCCTTGCTCCTTACCCAACTCCTCCATGAACCTGCTCATCCATAACATTTCCTTACTTGCCTCAGTCGCTGCAACATATTCTGCCTCTGTAGTAGATAGGGCAACTACCTTCTGCAACTTTGAGATCCAACTCACTGCCGCACCACCAACTGTAAACACGTATCCAGTAGTGCTCCTCCTGCTATCCACATCTCCTGCCATATCTGAATCCACAAATCCCTGTAAAGTATAATCTGACCCTCTGAAGCACAAGTGCCTACTACTGGTCCCTCTCAAGTACCTGAGAATCCACTGGACTGCCTTCCAGTGTGCTTTACCCAGATTTTCCATATACCTGCTAACAACTCCCACTGCTTGGGAAATGTCTGGCCTGGTACAAACCATGGCATACATGAGGCTCCCAACTGCTGAAGAATAAGGAACCCATGCCATATAATCTTTTTCCTCTTGTGTTGTTGGGCATTTCTCTTTACTTAATCTAAAATGCCCAGCCAATGGTGTACTAACTGGTTTCGCATTCTGCATCTGAAACCTCTCTAACACCTTTTCTACATAGTCCTCCTGAGACAACACCAATTTCTTATTTTTCCTGTCCCTCTTGATTTGCATACCGAGGATTTTCTTTGCTGCACCCAAATCCTTCATTGCAAATGTTTGTGCAAGCTTTTCCTTAAGCTTTGCAATTTCCTGCATATTAGACCCTGCTACAAGCATATCATCTACATATAACAGAAGAATAATGTAGCTCCCACTATCCAACCATTTAAAGTACACACAATGATCTGATTGACATCTAGTAAAACCATGCTCATGCATAAAACTATCAAACCTTAGATACCATTGTCGGGGAGCTTGCTTGAGCCCGTATAGGCTCTTCTTCAACCTGCAAACCAATTTCTCCTTACCCTTCACCTCATATCCAAGTGGTTGCTGCATATAAATCTCCTCCTCCAAGTCACCATGGAGAAATGTCATCTTGACATCAAGTTTCTCTAAGTGTAAATCTTCAACAACAACTAAACTTAATACAGTACGAATGGAAGACATCTTTACAACAGGGGAGAAAATTTCATCAAAATCGATACCTTTCTTTTGTTCATACCCCTTCACTACAAGCCTTGCTTTGTACCTTTTCCGTCCACCTTCTTCTTCTTTCACACGGTAGACCCATTTGTTTTGTAGTACTCTCTTCCCAGCCAGAAATTTGACTAAATCCCATGTTTGGTTCTTCTCCAGGGAGTCCATCTCCTCATTCATGCCATGCTCCCACTCCTTAGTGGACTCCACCTGCATTGCCTCATCAAAGCTCTCTGGCTCACCACTATCTGTTAGTAACAAATAATACAAAGTAGGGGAAAATCTTTCTGGAGGTCTACTAATACGTTGTGACCTTCTTACCAAAGATGGGGGTGTCACGGGATCATTATTTTCTTGCTGCTCATTTTCTTGAATTTCTGACAGAGGTGTCGATGCTGACACTGGCTGTCATGCTCGGCCTACAGAACTGTCAACCTCGGTACCTGTAGGTGGATATTTTCCACCCGAGAGTTCATTTTTAGGAGCTATATCCTCAACCAATTCTTCCTTGGGATTTTTGTCATCCTGTACCTGATCCCTGTACATTCTATTTTCACGCCAAACAACATCACGACTCCTAATTATCTTAGATTCATCTAGATCCCAAAACCGAAATCCATAATCACCATTGGAGCCATAGCCTATGAATGTACAACGTTTGGATTTTGAATCCAATTTCTTCCTGTTTTCTTTATTAACATGCACAAATGCCTCTGAACCAAATACTCTTAAAAATGAAAGGTCTACCTCTTTCCCAGTCCAGGATTCTTCGGGAATTCCTCCATCTAGTGCACTCGAAGGCCCATGGTTGATTAAGTACACAGCAGTATCTACGGCCTCTGCCCAAAACTGAAGAGGCAGCCCCGCATGCAATCTCATTGACCGTGCATGCTCCATTATTGTTCTATTCATCCTCTCACTAACACCATTTTGTTGCGGAGTCCTGGGAACTATTTTCTCTCTACGAATCCCATTCAAGGAACAATAATCATCAAATTTCTTACTGCAATACTCACCGCCATTATCAGATCTCAAACATTTCAATTTAAAACCACATTGATTCTCAACAAGTGCTTTCCATTTCTTAAATGTATCAAAGACATCAGACTTACGCTTAATGCAATATACCCATACCTTCCTTGTGGCATCATCTATGAATGTGACATAGTACAGAGAACCACCATGAGATGCAACATGGGCCGGCCCCCACACATCTGTATGAACTAGCTCCAACTTTTGCTCTTTCTTGGTATTCCCTGCCTTGAGAAATCTAACTCTTTTCTGTTTCCCAAAAATGCAATGCTCACAAAACTCTAAGTCCAATTGCTTCAAACTTGAAAGCTTACCTTTTTCCTGTAGAATTTTCATGCCCTTCTCACTCATATGTCCCAATCTACTGTGCCACATGTTGGCATCCTCATCTGAAGTAGACAATATGGTAGAAGAATTAGATATACAAGTAGACAAATAAAGAGTGCCTACTTTCTTACCCCGTGCCACTACCAGGGCACCCTTGGAAACCTTCCAAGCATCTGAAGTGAATGTGACTGTGCAACCTTCACCACCCAACTGTCCTGCAGAGATGAGATTTCTCCTGAGGCTAGGTACATGCCTCACGTCTCTCAATATCCATGTATTTCCATTTCTGTAATTTCAGGTGTACATTGCCCTTCCCGAAAATGTTGCACGGCTCATCATCACCCAAATAAACCTGTCCAAAATTTCCCTGGACATACTCTTTAAAATAGCCCTTATCAGGGGTTGCATGGAAAGAGGCACCTGAATCTATTACCCAAGATTCTACTCTAGTATCAAGAGAAAGTATAAGAGCATCCTGAACAATATTACCTGTCGGATTTTCCTCTTTAATACCTTCAGGCTGGTTTTCTTTGTTTCCTTTGAACCAACAATCCTTTTTAGCATGTCCTCTCTTTCCACAGTTCCAACAAGTAATGCCTCTACTCCTAGATTTGGATCTGCCCATATTTGATTTAGATCTCCCACGAGCCTTACTCTTTGATTTCTCCTTGCTCCTCCCTCTACTCTCCATATTCAACGCATTTCCAGAAGAAGAATTTTCCCCTGTACTTTTCCTGCGCATTTCCTCATTTAAAATGACACTGACTACATCTTCAAATTTAAGAGAAGTAGATGATGTATTACTAACTGCCATTACTAAGTTGTCCCAACTTTCTGGCAAAGAACATAGGAATAATAATGCTCTAACCTCCTCATCAAATGGGATATTAACTGAATCTAACTGATTTACAATAGTGTGGAAATCATTAAGATGGTTAGATACAGATCCACCTTCTTGCATTTGTAGATTAAACAATCTTTTCATCAAATAAACTTTATTGGATGCACTAGGTGTTTCATATAAATTAGCTAGGGTTTTCATCAACTCTACCGTACTCTTCACCTGTGAGATATTTGAAGCTACAGACGATGCCAGACTCAATCGAATCACACCGAGAGCCTTCCTATCTAGAACCTTCCACTCCTCATCAGACATGATTGAGGGTTTCACTTCTTCACCTCCCAACGGTAGGTATAGATCCTTTTGATACAGGTAATCTTCCACCTGCATTTTCCATAGCTGGTAATTTCGGCCGTCAAACTTCTCAACTCTAAACTTATTCTCCTCTGCCATTGTTGCTTCTCCCACTCAAACAGAAATCCCTCTGTGAGTATACTACCAACAAATAAATCTCAAACATGCTCTGATACCAGTTGTTAGGATTATACCAGTTGTACAGATAAACAAGCATGCAATGAATAATGCAGAAAATGTAAAACAGAAAAGAATGCAATAAAACAGAGACACAGATTTAACGTGGTTCACCCAAAATGGGCTACGTCCACCAGAAACAGCCAATCCTTTTATTCAGTCCAGCAAAACTCTCTCTCACAGTGCCACCACTAATACAATGAGCCTCATACATAACGACCCTTTAAAGATATTAGGGTTTTTATCATTTTGGGGAAACATAGAAAACCACCCGTTAGATCTGTGACCTAATAAGGAACGGTCCAGATTTCACAATGCATAAATACATATAAAATGTGGCTTTCGGGGGCACTGCCCCCGAACCCCCCACCGGGGGGGCATCCCCCCCAGACCCCGCAAGGGGGGCGAAGCCCCCCTTGCAACCCCCATCGCTATCAGGCTCCACAACCAATCAAACGACCTCGGGAATGCCCAGTAAGCCCCTTTTGCTCATTTTCTAACCCTCGCCTCATGCCATGCATGCCTAGCACTTGTCCTCACCAAGCTAAGGCGCATTTTTCTGCCCCTTCCGTCTCTTTTCCAAGGGGACAAGGGGGCAAAAAAATGCACCCTCCCCCCTTGCTCCCTCATGGTTCCTCACATGATGAAAACTTGGCTCTCGGGTGCTAAAAACAAGCCCTTGTCTCTCTCATTTGACAGCAAATGCATGTTCGCCACTTGTCTTCATAGGGCTAAGGCACATTTTGTTGTCCCTCTCTCCCCTTTTCCAAGGGGACAAGGGGACAAAGGGGATAAAATATGCGCCCCTCCCCCATTAAGCAAAAAATCCAAAAGTTATAGTTTTTCATTGCCGTTCCTCCATTTTACAAAAAACTCCAGAAATGATGCCAAAATTTCTCTAGAAATTTCTCCTCAATTACTTTTCCCCCCATCTTTTCTTCATGTCCTCATGATCGCATCAGAAAAATATTCGCAAAACCAGCATTTTTCAAGACTCTATGCTCATATTTTTTTCTGAGTGACTTTGTACCCGAGAGAGAAAAATTCATATCTCACAATCCGGTGCATGGATCAAAGTGAGATTTTTTGCAAACTTCTTCTTTTCCAAACGCCTTCAAGATACAAGTTTTTGCAATCACATGCATGCCCCGGATTTTTAACAGCGGAAAACC
This sequence comes from Taxus chinensis, assembly GCA_019776745.2. NCBI lineage: Eukaryota > Viridiplantae > Streptophyta > Pinopsida > Cupressales > Taxaceae > Taxus > Taxus chinensis. The sequence goes on along the minus strand of CM034148.1, from coordinate 837,609,045 downwards.
CCAGCTCTTTGCCCGAAATTTTATTATTTTTATTTTCCATCTCTCCAGTGGTCGGATCAGGCTAATTTTTTGTACGTGAGATCTTGAGGAAAAACCTATCCCAGTGAAGTTGGGTTCGTCTCAATCCGAGGTGTGGAAGGACAGTTTTTATTTATAGTAAGTCTCTGGTACCCTCACTTACTATAAATAGTAACCTTTCAGAAAAAGGCAAATTTTCTCAAAACGGTGCTTGTAGAAAACAAGAGAGACACAAGCTAGAGTGCCAGAAGTGAAAAAAGGCAAAAAAGGATACCTTTCTAAAAATAGAAAGTCTCCATTTCAGGTGCAGAAAGTGGCAGTAGGCTCAATTTTCATCCATCCCTCTACTTTTCAAAATCTTTACAAGGTTCCCAGGTGATGGCATTGCTCTAGAAAGGTAATTCATCCTTCACAAAGACCTGGAGACATCACTTTGGTTACAATTGTGTACAAGGGTGAAGCAGAACATCACAAAACGCAGAAGGCAAAACCCTGAAGCATTGGGCAATCTGATAAAGTATTCAAAAAGGGTCCAAGAGCTCCAAAGATCCTTATTATAACTCTTCAATCAGGTTGAGGCCATCCACTCTCCCCCGAGGAGCAAGTTGAGCGAACTCAGTGAGTTGTTCAAAGTAAGCCAAACTAGTTGAGATGAGCTAGGTGAGCCGGTAAGCTGAGTGGCTTGAAATGAGTTAGTTGGAGTGAGCTCAGTGAGCTAGGGGAGTTGATCAATCAGTCATCAAGAAGTTCGTCACGAATGGTGCCCGCAAGTCATCTTGAATTCACATCAGGGAATCTCAACAGTGTTTCTAAACACTCATTTGGCAGCATGAAGCATATGTGTATCATACAGAGGGGTAGATTGTGATCATCATCACCAAGGGTAGTGTCTTCATCGGAGTAACTGTCACTCTTCTTCTCTCTCTCTTCCCCCCCCCCCCTTCCTCTCTTCCTTCACATTCTATTTCTTCATTGGGGGATTGCACTTTTTATTTTGTCTTATTCATTTTTGTCCTATTCATTTAAATGTGACTATAGTTGATATTGTAATAAGTCACCCTCAATTAATAAAAGGGGACTTAGTTTCATCCCTAGAAATCTGAAAAGTCGCATGTTGTAGAAGGACAAATAAAAAGTCATGTGGGGGGTAGGTGAAGAGCCTTCTAATTTTCCCATTCTTAAGGGTTGTCAATTTTGTATGTTCAAGAAGAGATAACTACTTGGAGTAAGCAAAAGAGATAGCAAGTTCTTCTATTTCTCTCTACATGTTTTCCTCTTTCCCTTGCATTGTACAACTTTGTGAAAATGTCAATAAAGAAAGGAGTTTCTACTTTTCAAGATGAGTGAATGTGTGTAACTTTGTGTTCATGGTTTCATCTCATCATTGATGTTATGAGCGAAGTTGTTATTCTTCTCAAATTGTGTATGTGATATTTCCGATTAATCCTTGCAAGAATCTAAATTTTCCTACTTGTAATATTAATTCCTCTCCTAATTTCTCACTCCCGCTTCTCCACCTATCTAGCAAATTCCTCCCTTGCAAAATTGCAAGCATTTGCTTGCAGGTGCAATGGAGTGTGCCTATTGGATCCCCGGCCTCTAGGCCAACAACAAATTTACTTTTTGGTTTCACATACAATATGGAGCTCCCCCATTCAAGCAGACGGACCTAGTCCCAAAGCGTTGGCAAAAATCCATCAATTTGTCCCATCAACAAATTTTCTCGACAACACATCTTAAAAAGGATAAAAACCTTGTGAAAACAAGTCAAAATAATAAAAGTGCAGACAATCTTGAGAGAACCAATATCCAAAACAAGCCAAGGTAGAATCAATACCCGATATTATTCACAAAGAAAAATCTTGAGAGTAAATAACCCTAAGGTGCGAAGGTATTATTGGACTGTATGATGTCACTTTACTAGAAAAAACTCTACTTTTGATGAGTGTGCAGCGGTCTAACAAAGTCTGAAATATCTGCTAGGCGGATGTCTTAGAACAAAGCTCCCTCTTTAAAATATCTCAGAAGCAACCAATTGATTACACATATTATTGCATTTCATGTATACTCTCTCCATTGACATATACATAGCACTCACGTGCTTAATTTCTTACACTCAATGTTCCCTGCCAAATAATGGCTAGACTCTGTGACCAGCTTACTGCACAATGCCAGACCTGCCAAACGATTCCTACGACTTCACCCTTAACTATAATTCCTGCAGTAATTGGGAATGCCAGCCTTCCATAAGAAAGATACGCTAATTCCAAACTTCAAACTTACCATCAATATTTAATTATGGAATCTAAATAAGTTTATCACGCTAATAAAGAATATTAGACAGTTCCACAAAACCATTGATCAGTTCGTAAGCATTTTTAAAAAGTAGAAAAATGGTTAATAAACTATAAAACATAGAATAATAGAAACAACCTAAAGCTACTGCGGTAAGACTACAAACCTACCTCTTGGGACGAGAAGCCTTTTCAGCAAGCATCTTTCTAATCTGCAAATCCAAGTATCGTCAACAGTCATATAAAAGTAGTTTTCTAACTTCAAGATTCACACAATCCAATACTTTTCTCATTATTAATAGCAGTACAATTGACTAGCAATCAATTCTAAGACAAATTTGAATTCTTAATGACATCACCTGAGGGTCTTGCATTGCCAGTCTGGTCCTCAAGCTTATTAGGGCAATGGTTTCTGTATTGAAACAAAAGCCATTCAGAAATGAACCATGTAAAATGAAAATATGTGTATACATATACCCACACGATTCAGAAATTAGCAGACAATACTTGTTTCAGTAACAATCAAAATGATTTATGACACAATAGAACAAAAAAGAATCCTTGGCAAAGCAAATCAGAAACCAATTTCACAGCACAGGCCTTGAAGAGACAAAGCTACCACTGAGTGTAACCAAGCTCAATCTACAAAATTCTGAAATCAAAATGATTTACATTGAATTTTACCTGGACTGTGCTTTATGCCTTTGTTCCATGGTACATTTCCTTTGTTTGACTTACTGATTTTCATTTTCCTTTCATTGTTTTTTTTTTTCTCTTTCTTTTAAATCATCTACAGAAACATGACTTGGTGTGCTCTGTAATTCATTGTTAGAATTTATCTTTTCTTGCAAATCAGGAAATGCCTTATCCAGCTGCGAAATTGTTGCAGCAGCCTTTACCACAAAGGGTCTTGGCATCATTGAATGCCCAGATCTGGAAGCTCCTTGGCCTGAAAGTTGCAATCCAGTATTCCATCCTGAAGATAATTTCTCCTTTCTTAGGTACACAAAATTTGGTAAGTTTCTGCCGTGGGACAGGGGACACAAGCACTTCACAACCACGCAAGTCCAGACGGATGATTGCAAGGCGATAGTATCTGTTCAGTAAAATTCACAGCTATAATGAGCCAGACCACACAAAATATGTAAGGAACTACACATATCAAAAAATACTTCAAACAGAATAAATAACATATGAAAGGTTGTTAATACGCAAATAAGTCAGAGATAATATATTATTAAAATGTGTACGGAATTACATACTGAGAAAATAGTGAATGAAATTATATGAATGGAATGAGTTAAAGATATGACTATGAACTTTAAGGAATTGCATATTCAGAAAAATACAGAGAAGTTGCGAATAGATGATAGGTCATATATAATGAAATATGTACAGAATTATGCTATCCCAATACTAAAAAAATAGAATATGAAAGGTTCTGAAGAGGTGATTAAGTTGCATAATGAAGTACTTAAGAAGTTACATATTCAGAAATATACAAAAAAATAGGATAAATAGAATTCAGAAGGTTGCAAATACAGTGATGACATGATAGGTTTAAATATGAGTCAGGATATCATATCGGGTAGGTTTCATAGTCAGTAGACCGTTTCTCAGTTCCAACATCAGCCCCTGTTGCAGCTGCCACTGCTGTTTTCATGATCTACCCTTTCGGTCAAGGAAGCTAATAACCAAAGGAAATCGAGTTGGTTGTGTTTAAATTTAGTATGGCAGTTATTGTGACGGCAAGAAGTAAGACTCATGCGCAAGGAACATATGTAAGGTTATATACATGTGAGGGACAAATACAATAAGCTTATGTAAGGTTATATACATGTGAGGGATAAATACAAGAAGCTATATCCCTACATAGAGACAGCAACTCATTGTAACAAAGGGGCTAACTAGGTATATAACAATTACCCTATTTAGGTACATAACTCATAGTTATGAAACTCTGTGAGTAAGCCATATTCAGTGTTGTGCGGAGATGAGTCCCCTAGATTTTGGTGATGAATTTTTTTGCTGTCCTAGAAACCCTGCCCCTCCACCCCAGTCCACCCATACCCGAGACTTTGGTAACTGTGGCTGTATCCCTACAAACAGGCACGGCAACTCTTTGTAGCAAAAGTCTAACTAGATACATAACAACTACCAAAATTGTAACTACGAAATTAATTATGTATGTAACTCATGGTTATGAAACTCTGAATCCCAGCAGAACTCGCAGAGTCCCAAGCCAAGTGAGCCCTAATGAGCCCAGTTGACTCGACTAGAAAGACTTGACATTCAAAATATAACATATCGGAAAAAACATAAAGCTGCAAAACAATCCCTCCCTCCATTATAGCATTTTAATTTCTGTTTTGCAGCACCCACAAGAGTTAAACACAATTTTGTGCATGGAGGTCTGATTTTTGGCGATATGGCCACTTTTGGGTGATTTTAGGTGAGTTTTGGTCCTTTTAATTTGCCAAGAGTTTTTGCCAATTTGTTTTAGCTGAGCCTGAGACGGAGCCAAGTCCAAGTTTCACTATTATATTTGTAACTCCCCAAACAAATAAATCCCTAGTAGTGCTCTAGTGCATACACTAATGCCACTTGGGGCTTATGCCACTTTTTCTACATGAGGTTTACATGGGATTTGAACAGAACCTACCCAATCCCACTGCTATATAATTAATCCATCTAAAATGCAATACGAAATTCTTTCTCGACCACTCTCCCAAATTCTTGGGTATTTAGAGCTATCGTCTATGTTAATGTTGGACTAAGGAACAGGTAGATTTCATTGCAACTGCAAGTCGAGATCATAAATACCATGACTGAAGAAACAATAAAAGGGGAAAAAACAATGGGTCACCTGATGAAGGCATGAGGTGATTGAAGCAACCAAAAAACCAGAGCTCCGTCCACTGCCTCATTCAATTTTTAACCGCTCTGCATGTTTCTTGTGAAATACCCAAATGAATTTTTTTCTTTTTCTGCAGTATAGAAATTTGTAATAGAAAGAATATGGTCTCTCTGATGCGGAATGGGCCAAGCCAGCAAAATAAAGAGAAATGAAGTCTTGAATGTTATGTGTTGCAGAGCCACACGAGTCGAAGTCGATAATAATAACTTTTGTATTCGTATGAATAATAATAAAAGATTTATTTTATTTTCTTCTATTTCAAAACCAAATTAAACGAGAGATCTGAGGAGCCCACGCCCTATAGGGAACATTAGAGTGTTTGTCTATTACCACACAAATTATCGAAATAAAGCAAAGTGTATTCATAAAGTACTAGCGAATACTTTACAAGATTAGTTGATTGAAATTTTGGTTAAGAGGAAAGTGGCTAGAAGGAGAGAAAGCTCTATGCAACTCTAGCGTAAAATTGGAGTAGGCTTTTCTAGGGTTTCACATTCCCAACCGCCATATCGTGGCCTTTTCGAGCTCTGCGGGAATGTATTGCTATAGTTTCTCCTAGGGTTTCTCACCCTTTGGGCGTTCCTTATATAATGTCATCGCCATCTTCAAACCCGATTGTTTCAACCCTAGTAGGAGATAGTGGAGCGAGCAATTGCAACGCCGGCGAAGCAACCCAGGAAATTCGTTCTGAAGGTCTTCCACAAGGTAATATTTCTCCTCCTGATGTAGTTCTGCCCATTCCTAAATTTAATGTTGCTTGTCAATGGTTAGAGCAGTTTTGCCTCATTGGGTATTTTGTGGGTCGAATCCCCTCTAAAAGCATGCTCAAATCCTGGGTTAACACAGTCTAGACTCCGCATGGAGTCCACCGGGATAGCGTTCAAAACATGACCAAGGGTTTCTTTCTTTTTCATTTTTCTGACCCTGTTAATGTGCCCAATATTCTGGCTAAGCAAGCCACTTGGTATGTTTGCAACTTGTTGTTTGTATTAACACCCTGGCACAAGGACTTTGTGGTATCTGAATATACCGCCCTTAAAGTGCTTGTATGGGTTGAATTTCCCTGGTCTTCCTCTGCCATGTGTGCCCTTTCTGCCGCAAATTGTTGCTTCGCTTGGGCGGGTAGTCTTCCTGGAAGCCGATAAGTTTTACCATGCTCAGCTGCAGAAGCAAGTATGCGTTGAGATTGATCTCTCGCAGGATCTCAAGGAATTTGTGGATATCCAGATGGGAGATAAACGTTATTCCCAACGGGTCATGTATATCAATTTACCTAACACTTGCTTCCGTTGTCAGGCGTCTGATCACAAGATCAAGGACTGACCGCTCTATGTACCCCGCAACCGCCCTGTGGCCAAAACAACTCCCGAGCCCGTCAGAGCCCATCAAGGAGGAAGGTTGGCAAGTTGTCAAAGGCCGGCGAAACAAGAACAAAGCCCAACAATCCAAAGCCTATGGCTCCCATGTTCATCGGGAGCCGGTTGTTAAGGAGTAATCTCTCAGTATCCCCACTAAGGAGCCTACAGTTGTTGCTAAAGAACCAACTGTTGATGCAATCTCAGTTTCTCAGTTGCCCAAGTACTCCAGCACACCCCTTGTGGTGTCAGTTCTCATGGACCAGAAAAATTTTGTTTCTCATGCTTCCATCCAGCACTCAGTTCCACTACTACTGCCAGGCAGTTCACAAGGGTCATCCAAACGGCCCTGAAGTCCTTCCCGCATCTCTCGGGACCATAGCCCAGCACACAGCATGGATTCCACCGAAGCAGAATACAACATTGAGTATGCCAACCGGAAACAAGTTGATCTATGACTTTTTGCATCATAATGTTGCTGTTTCCTGCACAATCAATATGATGCCCTTGATGGCTTGGAGGATGGGGATATGGCTCTGGACCAACGTTTCCCATGAATTGTCTATCTTGGAATGTTCGGGGTCTTACAGACTCCTATCGTAAGTATGTTGTGTGTGAAACTTGACAACGATGTGCAAACTTGGACGTTTTGTTTTTGCAGGAAGTAAAAATTACAGGTTTTCAGTTACAGATGGTTTGCAAATCCATCTGGCCTGACAACTTGGCTTTCTGTAGCAATCATGAAGCAGGGCATGGGGGATTAATTTCACTTTTTGCTCCCAAATGGCAGCCCTTATTAATTGACCATGGTATTGACCCCACCAACTGTGTCATATGGGTCCTCTTTAATATTGATGGCCGCCCTTTTGGACTCATAAATATTTACGCCTCGAATGATGTGGCCGAAAGGGCCCGATCTGTGGCGATGGATAGCCAACTCCATTCCCGATGCCTACTGGTAATAAGTGGAGATTTTAATATGGTTGAATCCCCTAATGATAAATGTGGCCACTTACCTATGAGGTGGACACCTGGTGAAAGGGAAGCGTGGTACTTCATGCGTAATAAATTCAGATTTTTTGATCCTAACGCATCTCGCTTTCCCACCTCTGCAGCTTGGTACACGTGGACCAATCTTCGTGGAGGGATGGATCACATTCTTAAATAGCTTGACAGGGCCATGATGTCAGCTCAAAATTTCTTTGAGTTCGATAGCATTTATTCTATGCCAGTGGAGGTCATGCCTGACTTTGTCCTTTCAGACCACTCTCCTATACAATTTCGTATCAGTTGGCATGATGCGCGCCCCTTTTGTCATAAAGGCCAATTCTTTCTTAATAATGCCTTGATGCAACATGGCCCCACTGTCAATCATATCAAATGGGTTTGGAATTTAATTCCACGACCCAGTCACTGTCAGTGGTTTCATCCACCTATGCAAGCCAGTTGGATACAATGGTGGGAAGATGCGCTGACTTGGACTACCAGATTTCTTAGAATCTATGACCGATAGCTGGCAAAAATTCAGTGCCACTCATACACCGCTAACACCTCAGCTCTCAGTCGGGTGACGGTGGCACTTCAAGGTGATCCCTTCTTTGACGCTCTGTAACTGCAAGTTGCAACGCTCTGACATCAAATCCAAATTGTGGATAACTATAATGCCAGAGGCGCTCAGATCCGAGGCTCGGATGCATTGGCTCAAGATTGGAGATCAGGTTTCGAAAGAATTCTTTCTTTCTCTCCAAGCCAGAAATCCTTCTCAACAGATCCGAGCTATCATGGACAATGGAGCTCAGATTACTGACCCATAACTTATGTTGCAAGCCTTTGTGCATCCATTACAAGCTCATCTTTCAAGCTCAGCCACCCTCTGCAGCTTGCCGAGCCGCTCTTGATCAATGTTTGGGTGTTGTGCCATGCAAACTATCAGAGGCTCAAAAGGTGATCTGTGAAAGAATGCTCACCATTGAAGACCTCCATGAAGCCACTCTGCAAATGGCTAATGATAAAGCGTCAGGGTTGCGATGGATTCCCTTGTGAATTTTATAAAGCTCTTTGGGATTTTGTTGAGCAAGACCTTTTTCAGGTCTATCTTGAAGGATTTTAGAACCAATCCCTAGGGCCACACATTAATAAGGGAAACATCAAATTTATCCCTAAGCAAGGAGATCCTGAGAAAATCACTTGTTGGCAGTCGATTACGTTGCTGAATGTCTCCTACAAAATCATTGCCAAAGCGTTAGCTCTACGATTACACAATCTTCTGCCTGTTATTATTCAACCAGAGCAAACAGGCTTCATACAGGGACGTTTCATCCTAGATAACATCATCGCGGTGTGGGAAGGCATGGAATGGGCTCGCAGATCTCATCAGGTTGCCATGTTTATCAAGATTGACTTTGAGAAGGCTTATGATCGGATTGAATGGCCATTCATTCTCACCATGCTTTAGGCCCTTGGCTTTGGACCCATTTTTATTCAATCTGTCAATATGCTTTTTGCAGATGCCTCTGCTCAAATTTATATTAATGGCCTCAACTCAGAGCCTTTTGGGATTTTTTGGTCTATTAGACAAGGGTGTCCTCTTGCCCCTACACTGTATGTGTTGGCGGCCGAAGGCTTTGGTTATCTCTTAGCTCATGCCAAAGCACAGGGTCTTGTTTGTGGAATCTCGCTGCCTGATGAGCCCAATTCACAACTTCTCAATGGGCATTTTGTGGATGATTCCTTCCTTACGCTTATTGAGGATGAAACCAACATTCGCAATGCTATGCAATGTTTGGATACTTTCTGCCTAGCTTCTGGCTCATCCATTCAATGGCGAAAAACCCAATGTTACTGAAAATATTTCCTTCCCGCACTAGACTGGCTTGCCACCTTTGATTGGAAAATTCTGCAACATGGTGAGATTTTCAAATTTTTAGGTATTCCTTTTGCTTTTCAAGCCTCCCCGTTGAACTATGGCATTATGTCATTCAACGGGTGGCAAAAAAATTGGAATATTGGATCACCAGGCCTTTATCCTTGGCTAGCAAATTCCAAATCTGCTCTAAAGTTCTTGTAGCCACCCATGTTTACTACTCATCTTGTTGGGTTCCTTCCAAAGCCTCCATTCAAAAGCTGGAAAAACTGCTCAAAGCTTTCTTATGGGCTAATGCTTCTACTGGAAAAGGTTTTCATCGGGTAGCCTAGGATATTTGTTGTTTGCCTCGCAATTCTGGAGGCCTCAGCTTATTCACATTCAACGTCAAGGGAAAGCTCTTTGTGCTAAGTGGATTATCAGAAGCATTACTGGCCAAGAAGCTTGGAAAGTTCTCATACAACATGGCATTGCAGAAGGTTCTCCTTATGGCCGCCCTACATGGAAAGGCTTAGGGTTTGTCAATTTTCTCATCACTCTTGTGCCTGTCAAAATTTTGGCACCTTTGTGCTTAAGAGTATTTGGAAAGCGTGGGAATGTGTCAAACCCTAGATTTTGTGGAAGGGGGATGGCTTTCGTAATGGGATTTCTCTCAATCAACAATCTCTCTGGTGGTCGCCGATTTTTCAATCCCAAGATAAATGCTTAGCAGAGGTCCCGGGAATCTTTGCACTCAAATTCTTTAAGCGTGGAATTCGCACCATCGAGGACTTCTTCTACAAAAATGCTCAATCCTGGTTCTCTTGGCCAGATTTTAAAGCTCTGTTTCAGCTTTCCAACCAAGATCAGGATACTTTCACTATTGTGATCAATTCGGTTTCCTGATCACATGTTGCATAAGATTGTTGTGCATTCCTCTCGCCCATGGTGGACAGACTGGAAGTGGTATGTTGATACTCCTTTCTGTAACTACAAAGCCAGCAAAGGCTATCGTTGGCTCTCCCCCCATTTTCCCATGGTGGAAAAACTTAATACTCGTTGGGGAATTCACTCCACTCTGTCTACCTGGGGTAGGTGATTTGAAACTGTTTGGACTATATGTGTGGAGCCCAAAATTGCTCATTTCCTTTGGTGTATTCTACACCAAGGCCTTCCTATCGGGGCTCGTCTTGTTCAAATTGGGATCCCAACTCCCAACTGCCCCTTCTGTGGACATTTGGAAACACTTTTGCATGTCTTCTAGTTTGTCCCAAAGCTCAAATTTCCTGGAACTGGATCCATTCATTTTTTCCTTCATGACCCCACTGTTTCACTTGGCAGCATATCCTCTTGGGAGATAATCCCAAACTTCTGCCTATGTTCACCCAGATTTGGCATGTTTTCAGAGGGGAGATTTATTTTTGATATGGAAAGAAAGAAATGTTTTTTTCTTTGCTAATTATGCAGTTGATCAATCTTTCTCGATTTATAATAAATCTATGGTGATCTCCAATGTGCTTCTGCAGATTCAAGTTCAGGAAAACAAGGTGGCGTTGGAGGTGGATCACCTCCAGACCTTGTTGCACCACTGGGGGGAATGCCCCGTGCAATGTTTCCTGAGTGCCTTTGTCTCCCACTAGGCACTCCTCACCTTCATCCCCGTGGTGGTCGGCGCAACCGATCTCAACGTCGTGCTTTTAGCCACACCCACTGCGCTCTCCGGGCCATTACATTAGTGTAGTCACTCGCCAGCTCGCCGTCGTGGCCAGGGCTCTTCGCCGCATTCGTCGGCTCGCCAGCAGGCTTGGGGCTCGCCACCTCACCAACATGGGTGGGGCTCTCCTTCTGCCGCTGCTTCGCAACAGGACGTTTGGCACCCACCGCCACCTCTACCACCATCAAGACAAATTCCCTCGCCTCAGCCTCACCATTCCTACGCATGGGGAAGCAGACCCAGAGGAAGAAATTACTGCTGGTTGGGAGCTTCCAGATGCTAGCAAGGACTTGCCTAGTTCAAGGTGGCCGGATGATCGAGATCCGCCTGCCTCGGGCATGTTTGTTGTTGCTTGCTTGATAGTGTTTTTTAAAAATGTTTTTAGGCGATGCCTTTTTTGTTGTACTCTCCTAGGCTCGGCCTAGTTTGACTCTTGTTGTTATAGGCTCGACCTAGCTTTGTTTGTGGTTTTGGGGCGTGCTCTCATACCGCCCACTTTTTTTGTTGAAAGCTATCTTGTATCTTATTGCATTAATATAATATAAGATCCCTTTTCATAAAAAATAAATAAAGTAGTAGTGATTAATGACAAAAAACAAGAAATGACTCTAAATGGTTAGATATTGTCACCAATCCTACTTAAAGTAATATGATTTTGGAACTATATAAGGATTTCAACTCATCATACAATTGTGCAATAACCATTGAAAATGTTTTTAAATAATTAATCCAATCACGCCAACATTTATCAATCCAATTTACATCAAAGAAATAGAAAAAACAAGTGATTACACCGAGCAACAATTAATTTTATGACAGTAATAGTGCAGTCATAACCAAGCACTAGAAATAGCTCTTAAACAACTCCTAAAATCACCAAATTGTAGATTTCACCCTTATTAATTATGAGGAATGAAATGATGTAAACCAAACATGGAGAAACCCTTAAAATCAATGCAAACCTCACTCTTATACAATTCACCCCACTTGGAAAGGTTGAATTATTGGCTCAACATGCAAAGAAATAATTGCTTTCACCTTTAGAAATTAGTACAAGTTCATCCATGTAAAAATTAAACCATACATCCATCAAAATATCACCAAAATGCTCATGATGCAAGTCACCTAGGGCTAGATAGAACACCATCAACTCCAGATACCTTAATATATTCAATGATTCCAAATATCTTTCCTTGAGGGTTTTTCGTCCCCAAGGTAAGTTCCACCATCAAGGGTTTCGTCCTTGAAGGGATCTCAAACAAGCTTTTTCGTCCTTGATGAGAGAGATAGGAAGTGTACAACCTTTACCAAGAAGAAATAATAAGATTCAACATAACATAATAATGGCAAAGCATCCTCTTTTTATAACATAAGGGGTGCTACTAGAATCAAGGTCTTGGGCTATTGGTGAGTTGCAAGTACTTTGTAATCATCAACCCAAGTTTCATTCCCATTGAGTCCATTGGACACTTTCAATAAGTGGCCATGGGGACACCTTGAGGTAGGGGTCAAACTTCTCTGTGTGGACCAAGCAGAACACATCGAGGCGCTCTGAATGTGGATCGCTCGGTGGACTTTAAGGACCCAAGCCCATCCCCATGTCCCACTTAGAGAAAGTGCTCCTCCACCACTCCAGTTCATAGCTTTGGTATAATAAAAGTGTTTACCGTCCAAAGTTTTTGGACTCGAGGTCTTGGGCTATTGGTGAGTTACATGTAGTTTGTAATCATTAACCCAAGTTCCATTCTCATTGAGTCCATTGGACACTTTTAATAAGTGGCCATGGGGACACCTTGAGGTAGGGGTCGAGCTTCTCCATGTGGACTAAGCAGAACACAGTGAGGCGCTTCGAATGTGGATCGCTTAGTGGACATTAAGGACCTAAACCCACCCCCATGTCCCACTTAGAGATAGTGCTCTTCCACCACTCCAGTTCATAGCTCTGGTATAATAAAAGTGTTTTCCATCTAAAGTTTTTGGTGCTTCAAAAGGTAATCTGGGCATTTCAGGAGTGGGGTCCTTAATTAGAGACGAGGAAGGAAATTTAGTGATTGCAGGTTCCTTTCGGTTCAAAGATGGAACATGTAACGAAGTGGAAGCTCAAACTTTGCTGGAGGGAATCAAATTGGCGGTTAGATTCAGATGTGAAGCATTGGTGATAGAAGGCAACTCCCAAGTAGTGATAAGTGATGTTCGTAGAGGTAAAGTGGTGTCCTAGAAGTTGTAATATTTTATTAGTAATATCTTGCATTGGTTGAGTAGGATTCCAACATGGGAATTAAGGCATAACTATAGGGAGTTTAACTATGTCACCGATTTCTTGGCTAATCAAGGTATTATTAAGAGAGAAGGTCTAGTCATCTCCGAGCATGTGAATGCCTGGGGGCAGCTCCATGATATCATTTCTCAAGAAGGGAGAGTTGGGTGCCTTTAAATTCCTGGCAGTGTTGGTTCCTTCTCATTTTTATTGTTTTATGGGAGGTTGATGGTGGTGTAGTGGTTTTGGGTGTAGAATATGGAGAGCCCTCTGCTGCCTTTTATGTTCTTGCAAGGGGCAAAGTGCAAGATGGCCTTCTTTGGAAATATCTCGCAAGCTCGAATCAGAATTATTTTTCAGGTGGCGTCAGGGTCCATTTGCAAGGCCATTATGAGGACTTTGGGGGATGAATATATAGAGGTTTTGGTAAAGACCGGGGTGAATTCAAAGGTTACATCTTGGTTTGTGTCTCGGTTGCTCCTGGTGTGGCAGAACGTTGATGAAGTCAGAGATATTGTCCTTCATTTCATCAAGCTCCAACACCGAGGTAATTTGATAGAAGCATTGGAGGCTTTCAGTAGGGCCCAACCATTATCGGACATGGTTCGGGAGGGGTTGGCCATGAATGAAGCTCAGAGGGTGATTGCAGTTTTTTTTGCCAAGAATGCAGTTCTGATGAAATTTGCCTCGGATGTCCATGAAGCGTGTTCTGCAGGACTCTTTGAAGGTAGAAGGCTTGAGAAGTTGGATTTGCCAGAGCTTCTGGCGCCATTGGTCTTAGAATCGGTGGGTGTAGTTAGTCTTCGCAAAAAAATAGGTTTTACTTACAATTTCTTGCTCAGGAATGCTCAAGCGGAGCCTCCGTGGGTGGTAATATGTCGGCTAGCCCTAGCCATCTTGCCATTCATGAGTAATTTTATGTATCTTGTTTGTTATCCTCTTGTTTTGGGCCAACCTTTGTAGCCAATTTTTGTCGTTTATGGGTCTTCTCGATCCCCTGCATGGTATGTAGGTTTTTGAGGTTTGGTCAGTTTGTTTCATTTGTTTGTGGTCTGTTGTTTCAGTTGTACTCGAGGTGGGATCCCTCCAATCCCCTAGTTCTAAGCTCTAGTCAAAAGTGTTAAAATATCTAAAAAAACATAAGGGGTGTTGCATCGTAACTTATGGATGACCTTATAATATTAAATTCTATTTCTAATTTGAGCATATATGCTCACCAAACAACTAATTAACTAAGTAATTTATTTCATCTATTGAAACGCTAGGCATCCAATAGGAATACAACATAAAATAGTGCAATATTTCCTAAAACTAATCCAGATATCTTCAGACAACTTTCCTCTAACTCCAAATCCTTAGTCCCATGATGAAGGATGGGATAATTTCTTCCATAGTGACTAGCTTGGAAAAAGGAGACATTATAGATATAAAAAGAACAAACACTTTCAACTAATAAGAGAATGAAAAAAGTCTTATAAAGTGCATGCTTATGGAAGTTAGATGAACGATAACTTTATAGTATCTATTACTTTTGTTATAGTTGGAGTATTTACTCTTATTCAAACTAACACCATATTAACTCATGGAAGGGTCTTGTTGTGAGTTAGTTTCTATCTGATTAATAACAAATCTTTCGTCATAGCCCATTTTAAAAGAGCAATATTGAATATAACGATGGTATGTATGCCCATGGGATTGAATATAGATTTGAAAAACTTGATTGTTAACCAAATTTTATGTCAAAGAAAGGTGTGTCTTTAGGAAGATCAATCAACTAAGGTGTGTTTGATATAGGGAGTTCCACCTCAATAGTCTTCCCAGTCTTTATTTTACTAGTACTTTCTCTCTGAGGTGGAGGATTGGAATTGGGAGAAGGAATTTCCTACACAATATTGTCACCCTATGAAACAGGGGAAGAAAAGGGATCCATGCCTTATTTAAGGTTGATAAAAACATTTCCCATCAACTGAGAAGTAGGGGACACTTCACTATTCTTTTTAAACAACATAATTAGGGATGGCCTTGACAAAGGACAATTTTTGCAAAACAAGAGCAATATTATCAAATTTACCATAGATGGTCTTGAACATAACAATGAACTCACCTATGAGCAATTAAAAATTGCCTTGGTGGTCTCTTTTCATTGGTTTTAGATTAGGAGAAAAATGAAATTCTCTGTCAGATCATTTGAGTCGTTATTTCTATTTTTCTTATTGAACTATGAACACAACTCCATCGGGTTATGTTAACTAAAATGAACCCCCTACTCATTTTTATTAACCTTGTGTTCAAAAAGGAAAAGTCCCATAAGCACTTGTCTATTTTTATTTATTAGTGACACTTTTATGTATATTGTTTAAGTCCTAAAGAAGTCCACTATATCGCAATGTATGCTTCATATCGTCGCTTGCACATTATTGAAAAGCTTAGCTCGCCCATCCTTGTTAAGTCTCAATTCACGCCAAATTATAAACCATTGTGCCACATCATAGAGTGTTAACACATTATCCCCACATGTTTCTTCCCTTCCTCCACTCCATTTCTAGCCAACTCTCTCCCTACTGCCTCCCATTTTGTCTTGTTGCATTATGCTCATGAAAACTTGCAGAATGCCATAAAGTATAGTCGATGTTGCAAATGGTTGTGTAGAGTTGTGTTATTTTATTCAAGCCACGGAACATTAATGTTAAAAGACACAAAATAATATCCAAATCCGTGAAGGTCTTCCTAATTCGTACAATATCCCACAAATGCATGATGCACTATAGTTTTTTCGTGATGCCTCTCCCCATGCGGCATAACATTGTCAACACCCACACTCAATTTTTTTGGTTGCACTTTTGGTGCAACAACACCTCTTCCATTTACTTCTACATGTTTGAAGAGCTGCAGGTTTCTCCTTTAGTTGGCAACATATCCTTCATGTTGTCATGTGTTAAAACCTCTTCCTTCACCTCTTCATGTCATGGATCATTATTGTCAATGACTGTTAGCCTGTATTGATATCTTAAGCTACCCTTGTGTCATAGAAATTTTTGACGATCATAGAGGCCGCCATTCCACCTGGAGTAGTTGCAAAACTTAATTTTTGACCTAATGCAATGTAAGTGGGGCAACAATATGGACTTCTAGGATGCATGACATTTTAGAATGATAGTTGTTTTCCCCCTTTGAACACATTGTTCACTTCTAGAATCCTAGTTTTTCTACAAGGGACCATGCACCATTCTTCCTCCACGCCTCATATAACTTATTTTCAGATACTCTTTCCCTATGTTTTTCTTCTATAAGGAGCATAATTTGTTTTGTTCTAAGGGTTTTTTGACTTCTTATCTTTTGGCCATTTCTTCTTTCCTCTCTAAAAGTCACTTAAATTATCATATTCTTTATATGATTCCATAGCTTATATGTTTATAAAGGTAATGCATCTAGGGCCCCTTTTATAGTTTAGAATATTGTTGTGTATATTTAAGCAATGGTTAATTTATTGTAGTTTATGTCTGCCCTACTCTTTTCTCTTGTCCCCATGATCTATAATGGATTATTATTACTTACTATTAAAGTTTGATATGTGTGTATGAACTATACTTACATTTTTTCAATATATTGTGTTATCCTCGAACATACATTAGAAGAAAGATCCTCATTTCTCTCTTGGCACATCATTTTTCCTTTTACGTTATTTTCCCTCTCCCTTTTTACCTTGTAAGTGATAGATCGGGTAGATTAGAGATAGTGTTATAAGTAGAAGTAGAAGTAAACGAGCCAACTCTCTTTGAATGTTTACTTAAATCCATGAGTCCCACACTTCAGAAGAAATTACATGTTGTGTTGTTAGTGAAACATATGTCACAGATAAACCCTTTCAACCTCTAACAATTTTGGCACACCCGGTGGGGCTAATGTATTCGTATTGTAAAACTTTGTGATATTTGTTAATACAAGAACCTTTATTCTAAATATACAACTAAATTTTGGTGTGTTCTTAGTTCATTTGGTTTTTGACCCATTTTTCAAACACCCGATGACTCCATTCCACTATTTTCCCAAAGATCTAACACATGAGAAGGATAATGACATGAATTAGAGCTCGAAAAGAGGGACATTTTGAGTTTTTGTAGATTTCCCCAATAAGAAGTATCCATGTTCAAAGGGAGACTTCCCCCATCTGCAATACTTTGTAATGTCCCCAAATGGACAAATTCTAATCCCAAACGGATTATCCACAAATCTGATCTAAATCAGCAATATCTAGAAGATATACAAAACTAATATAATGTAGATCTGAATTTTATTCAAAAAATGTGACTTGCCTAGAAGGTTGAAATCATTCAAAACTAAAGTAAAACAATACTTTTATTACCAAAAATAGATCAACTGATTTTATCATTGCAAAAAGTTCAGAAAATACCAGATTCAAACTGAATAGAAGGCTAAAGTTTTATTAATGAATTTGCAGATGCACAACTCATAGACACAACTAAAAATATAGTTTTATTGACCCAAAAAAAATGCAAAGCAGTTGATCTTGGCTCCAAAAATCTGACTAACGAACAACAAATCAGATCTTGTACTAAATTTTAGAAATTATCATATGCAAAAAGATGACTTCCCTTCAATGGCGACTTGCCTTTATAATTTATTTTATACTTTTTGCCGCCCAACACAACCACTCATATTTATTTTCCCTCATTTAATATTTTCTTTGGCCTTTTCCCCTTTTCTACATGGGTCACATTTTTCCTCGGGTGAAATAAAAAATTATAAAGGCAATTTTTCTTTTTCTTTTTTAACTGTCATTAATAAATTAATAAAATTGCTTATAATAAAATTTTATGATGCACTTTATAATTAATTCATTATGACTAAGTTTCCCTTTTGTTCATCCCTTAGCTGTCGAGAAAATCTGGAAGTTTTTCAAAAAATTGGGCTAAGGGTCTTTGACATGTTATTTTAGAGAAGGGGACATTTCAGTCCTCCCCTTCCTCAAATTGCTTATGTAATGCTTCTACCATGGTTGATATCCTTGACCCCTTCTGTAATTGAAGTTGTAAACATTGATAGGTGATTCTTGTTTGAAGACGGTGTACTCTTTTGAACTAAGTAATCATGTTTGTTGTAGATGATATGTTTATCTTCTAAAAATGGATACAATCATGCCATGACAATTCTAAATTTATAATGAAGTATTTCATTTATTCTTTATGTTGAATGTGTTCTGCATGTGGATGGAGGAAATAAATTCAGTCTAAATTTGTTCATTACCTATTTTGCAATATTGAACTTTTGCTTCAGTCTATTTGATTTCTGATGCAGGAATAGCCATACCATTGGATCAATTTCAGTGATCCAAGGCATGTCTTCAATTTTACGATGTTTAGGTCATTTGACCAAGCTTGGGAATAATGTTTGATTTTTGAACCCAAGTTGTTATGGGATCACAGGGGCATCAGGTGGCGTCTTTAGCATGCACCCTTTTTAAGTGATCTAAAAATGTCATTTTTATTCATCGCATAAGGTAAGGTTTGTTGATTAGTTTTTGGGACCTAATTTAATCTAAGTTCCTATGATTTTTATCTTATCTTAAGTCTAAGTTAAGGTGATTTTATTAATTGTGATGATTAATTGGAAGGGGGAAATCCTAAGTCTTGACACTAATTTATTCTAAGCTAAATAGAATTACTCCTAAGGACCTAAGCTTGGTTTATAAGCTAATACTAATTAAACTTAACCTAAGGGCATTGGGCTAGCCTAAAGGGAAATTGGATGGCATGGATGACAAGTTGATAGGTGTTCAGTGGCACCATTTCAAAGGCATTTAGAAGGTTTAATGTGTCATTTAATATATTGTTTCCTACCAAGTTTGGCCAACGCATGAAAATAGGGGGAATGTTGAGTTGTCAAACTCTGCTAAATTCATTTGAATGAAGTTTTAATTTATAGTTCCAACTAGCAAAGAGTTGGTGATAGTGTGAATTTAGAATAGGACACTAGCAATCCTATCAGCAATTAATGTCCTCGACCAGAGTGAAAACCACTTGGGGAATAGTAGAAGGTTGGAGGAAAATAGACGGTTTTTGGTTTTATTTTTTCATTTGGTTTTTGGAGCTTTGGAGCTCTGTATGTGGTTTAGCATTCTTTCGAACCTCCAGTTCGAATCAATTTCATGCATAATCTTGCCCTAGCATGGCGGTAATAATAGTTGAATATGAGCATGGAAGCTATAAGATGAAAATGAGGGAAGTTGTAGAGGCTTGGTTTTGGCGTTTTCATGGAAATCTTGCAATAGAAGTTTTGTATGAAGGATTGAGGCAAGGAAAGGAAGACAAGAGCACTACCAAGCATGATAAGCCCTATCTCATTAAAATATCTTGCTTTTATTTAAGTGTTTTCATTAAAAGAGTGTTTCTCTTTTATGAAAATTTTTTTGGGGATTAAGTTGTTTGTGTTCTATTTACTTCTTTTTGCTTCTGTGACGTTTCTTGGATATGGTTCTTGTGGATATAAGTGATTCAGTGTATTAAGTTTTTTAATCGTGATTCTGGGTTGTCTTGGTTGGAAAATCAATTGTGTTTTCTTTATATATATATATATATATCAAACTTCAATGATTGACAGGGGAAGACTGTGTTTTATTTCTTTGATAGATTAACCACCTTGAATTGGTAACTTATTAGCACGGAATATATGCCTAGGGTTACGGTGAAAATATTTAAGGATTGTGGTAACAACCCAGGTTACTTTGTTATTAAAATGAGTAAGGACCAACATTATTTGGGTCAATTTTGTTATGCCTGAGTGTGATCTCTCGCATAGGTTTTTTGGTCACTTGTTGGCTCTTAATAGTAATGGATCTTTTGATATTTTTGTTGGTTTATTTAAGACTGGTCTTGACCCAAACTGGGTTCTCTCGATAGTGTTATTTCGAGCACTGTAAGTGCATGCAAGGAAGGCATCTGATGGAGTCTTCTGCCTCCGTCATTTTAGGTTACATTTTGTTGTTTAACACCCTTCACAGGTGGACCTGTTTTAGAATTACAGACTGGTAATCTCTCTCTTTTATTGGCTAAGTTTGTTTTTCTTGAATACCCTTTCTGGGTTACCTTGAGAATTGGTCAACATTACAGTATGGACCGTTCCAGGCCATAATATTAATTCGAAATGGTCTTGTATGAAATCTTGGACTGGTAAAAACTATATTTCTCCCTTTTGTGGGTTGTTCTACATTGCTTGAATACCCTTCTCAGATCGTTTCCTATTTATGGAGATTGATTGAACTTTGGAAGTGATCCTGGGTTGTTTTACTTTCATTCTGGGATCATTTTCTTTGGATATATGTTCCTGCGTGGAAATTTTTTCTTTGAGCATCTTGTTGGAGTATTGTATGATTGTTGCAGATCTATTTTATCTTGTTTTGGATCATTGAGTCTTCTTGACAATGATTACAGGTTTTATTTGAGCCATTGGAGTGTCTCCTTGAGACTGTACTGACATCTTGTGATGTATTTAGGACTGAATGTTGTTCTTACTCGTGTTGAAGTTCTTTTCAGTAGGTTAGATGATGTGATGTCTACATTGATCATTGTAATGAAGTTTCATTTCTTCAATCTTGATTTGGTCTTTTGGGTAAGACAGAACCCTGCATTTTGTTAGTAAAACCATTCTGATTCTTTCTCCATTAGTTGTATGTGGGAAGCAAAGAACATTCAAATGATTGATTGTTTTGAGATGCATGGTTAAGCTTTGAATCTTTTCCCTTCCTGGTTCAGTCATTATGATACGAACAAATGGGTTTCGAAAACCTGTTCATCTTGTTAAGACAGATTTTTTTCTAAGTTCTTAACTTGTGTTGGTTCTTCCTTTTTCCTTGATTAGGGTATCCTCTGTAGGAATGTTCATTGAGTACTTTTGGTTCCTGTAAAGTGATATTTGTTTTGATGGATTCCTTTTATGGATGGAATCAGGGTTTTGATTAGAGGTACTATGGTGGTGGTAGCCTATTCATGTCAATTTTGTAATTGTTCTTAGTTACCTTTTAGATTGAATGATAAGGAACTGGTTGTGTTTTTGTAGAACTTTGGTTTGGAAATTGAATTGAAAAGAATGAGAATAGAATAATAATTTTAATTAATTATTTTCTAAATTGGTTGTAGTTTGGATTATTATCATGTTGTAAATGATTATCATAACTGTGATTTAGATGGAATTAAATTATGATGGATCAATTAGTTATTTTATGAACATTATACTTAAGTAGATTATGTGACTCTTCTCTTTAATCCGATTTGTGACTATTAGGGAAAGTCTTTCTTATTATCCTTATTTTTGTACTTGGAACCTTTTCATTAACAACGGGGTTCCTTTTATGAAACAGTTAGATAAAATCATATTGTTTTAACATTATAACATTTATCATTCTCAGTTCTTGTGAACTGACTCATGCTAACAATTTTATCAGATGGACTTCGTGAAAAGTGAAAGGAGAAAGACTTATAGAAAGTTACATTTTTTTTGCTAATGAAATCATTTCTCTTCATCCAGATGCCTATGTATTGACATTTTCTCGAAATGTACTTCTTGTTGGAAAAATGAAATTATGAAGATGTATTAAAATTAGATTGTAATGGTGGAAAGATATTTTGTATAAACCTATGTAATACTTATTGAATTGGAGAGTAGTGAACTCTCTTTTTTTTATAAAGGAATTGTTGTGGGAAGCTGTTGATTTCTGATTTATTTCTAAGGTCTTAAATGACTTAGGTTTGTGTAATATTCCTAGATAATATCATGCATGATGGGACTTTATGGATATACTTAAATATTGATATTCATAAGATTAGTAGATTCTAAGATATATAATGATACTAGGAGTAGGGATCTATACTTATAGTTTCAATTCATTCATTATGGAAAGAGTATAACTAATATGATTATGATGGATAGATCATTACCCAGAAAAGGGAATATGTATAGTTTTATATAAAGAATGTGGATTTCTTATTATGAAACTAAACCATATGTTTTCTGATTTCACTAATAGGACAATAGTCCTTAATAAAGAAAAAAAAGGATACTTCCTTTTATCATTAAATAAAGATCATGTGCATGATTGCAGATTTTAACTACATGCCTTCTTCTAGTGTTAAAGTACACTTGCGTACCCTTCTTTGGGTCAATCGTGCATAGTGGACCCTTAGGTGCATTGTTTAATGATAAATTTAATAAGATAATAAATTGTTGGGTTAATAATCTAATGATCTTAAGTATGTTAGTTTAGTTGAAGGAACTCAGTTGGTTATTGTAACATAGGGACTGCAGTAGAGTACCCTCATAATGACGGGAGTCATTACAAGGTTACTGTGATGTAGTCAACTATGCTTCAACACCCCACTTATTTCAATTAACTTGATTGACATAAGTGGAAGTTCAGTTCATGGTTCTACTCTAAATAGAGATAGACACATGGACTAGTGTAGTGGTCAAATCATGTTGACTTATGGTAACTAAACACACCCAATCGACGAAAGTTCGATTGAGTATGTCTATGTATCCTTAGTCACCACGAGTAGTCTTCCACACTAGTGCATGTAATCTTCCCCTATTTAGTGTGAATACTTTGACTCAGGTTTGGGTTGACAGTAGTCAAGATTGACCAATCTAGATAACAGTAGAGGTGTGGTGAAAGACACATTCCTTTCGATGAGTATGTCATCTTAGAATGTAAACATGATAAACATGTTTAAAACTTTGGCCAAAGTATCGCAAGTTGTTGGTTGCATTGTCTTATGTCACCTAGTCTAAGATGCGGGATTTCAGATGAATATCGGTAACAAATATTTAGATAGGCTTCTTAGATAGAACACTTGAGTGCCCCTAAAAGGGTAAAGGAACCAAGTATACATAGTATACACTTGAACAAGTTAACATGAGAGATTGGTTTAATACTGAGTCATGGAATGAGAGATCAGTGTTTCACTGAGTCATTACTAGTTGCATATGGTTTTCTGTTATGAATGGATGGACAATGGAATGTGTGTTCTAAATTATGTTAATTTAGAATAGAGAACATTATGTAAAAAAAAATCATGTGTTTCTATGTCATAAAAGTGGATGTTACAACTTACCCTCAAGCAATTGCAAACTTGGATGCTCCCATGTAGCATCCTCAAGAGGTAAACCGGTACATTGTACGATATACTCTCTCATGACCCTTTTCCTTAGCTTCCTTTCACTAACATCCATGATAGTTTTCAGTTCTAGCACCAATTTTCCGTCATCATCAAGAGGGGGTAGCTCCATGAAAGGAGTGACATGCTATCCTAATGCCTTTTTGAGGCAAGAAACATAAAAGACATTATGAATTTTTCTTTATGCTAGAAGTTATAGCTCACATGCAACATTTACCACCTCCCTTATGATCTTGTAGGGACCATAAAACCTTGGTTGCAAATTTTTAGATCCATTCCCTTTGAGGGAAGATTGTCTATAGGGATGCAACCTCAAAAAAACCATATCTCCTACCTCAAATGACATCTCAACTCTTCATTGATTTACATATAAATTCATCTTATTTTGTGCATGTAAGAGGTTGTATTTGAGTGCTTTCAAGATGTCTTGACTTTGTTGTACTAAATATTTAGCCCCTGGAACTCTACTATTCAGAATGATAACATCCACAAAAGAAAAAACATCATAGCCATACAAATCTTTGAAGGGTGACATACCAATAGACATGTGGTAGGAAGTATTGTAGCAAAACTCTCCCAAATATAACCACTTGATCCAATCTAATTGTTAACCTGTAACAAAACTCCTTAAGTACCCTTATATCCATTTGTTGACAATTTCTATTTTTCTGTCCATTTGGGGATGGTAGTTTGTACTAGGAGTCAACTTTGTACCTGAAAGATAAAACATTTATTGCCAAAAATAACTTGTAAATATGAAGTCCCTACCACTTACAATGTTCTTTGGTAGCCCATGAAGTCTAAAAACTTCCTTAAAATATTCCAACCACTAATGGTTCGTCAAACTCAGTGGGAAGAGAAATGTTTTTTGCATACTTAGTGAATATATCCACCACAACATAAATAACACTCTTACCTTGAACCATGGGAAGACCGGCGATGAAATCCATAAAAATACTCTCCCACTGTAGTCACAAAATCATACACTTTAGACATTTATTTATCCCTGTCTCATACTACTATGTAGAAGGTTCTTGAGTGAAGAAAGTACTAATTAACCCTTGTCCTTTTGGCCATCTTGTTTATTTTATTTCATAATTTACAACCTATTGCACCCATATGCCCAACCATTTTCTAACATTCTGCATTATTTTAACCTTGGTTGGGGCACCCAGATTAGTACTCAGGGCACCCATGAGCGCCCTGGTCCCACCAAGGGCGCTCCGATCCTTCTAGAGATTTCCTACCACTTTTTGGGCTTCTTCTAGCCGTTTTTCATTTTTATCTTTCTTGTGGTCAGCCTTTTCAAGGTTAATTATGAAATTAGAGCAAGATAACCATATAAATATAAAGTTATGAGACCATAACAAGGGACCTAGCACCATCTACTACTATTACTCATCAAGAGTTGCATCCATCTATTGCATTGGCATCCACATAGCTCCATCATCAAGGAACAAGCTAGGACATCTGCATCACACTTCATAACGGGAGGGATTCTATTTTATTCCATGCACACATTCTATTACATTTTTCTACATCGTAGTTATTGATCGTTATTTCAAAAATTATGAATGACACAAGAGCACCTAGGGCACAACATGTACACACACTAATCAACTATATCCAAGTCCGAAATGTAGTGCAACACTTAGTTAGTAAGCCCAATGTTGTGACAGACGAGGTCAGTCTAACCCATTCATTTGCTTCTTTATTTTTTTTAGGGATTTGATACTTCCTTTTGGTATTTTGTAGGTTATTCTTCCTCTTGGAATATTTGGAGCATTCAGCGCAGTACAGGAAAATTAATGCGACAAGTAGCGAAGGTTATCAATCATCTCCAGGACCTGTGAATACCAACTCTAGACCTTTTTCCTAGACCAGAGCACCTATTATGCTTACTAGAATGCCCATAGGGTGCCCCAATCCTCTCCCAGGTGCTCCAGTCTAGCCATATCACCTAGATCTGCCTTCTGCAGAGTCCCTACATAGTCATTCCTACTTTCTGATTTTTTGTTCATCACTGTGACACAGTCTGACATGCATCTATTATTTAGCTGAGTTCTTTCCTCTTCTCTCTTGCATATTAGGGTTAGCATTTCATTTTACATATTTGCTTAGATCATTAGCATATTTCTTTACTACATTTATTTACTTTAGTATAGCTATTCATAGCTTAGATTAACTATCTTCATACCACTTAGTTTAGTTCATTTTAGTTAACCATTTTGGTGAACCTGACTCGTGACCTACATAGTCCTAGGATCCTCATTCTTCTTAGGGTTTCTTCATCATGGATATCTCCATTCATGACTTTTTACTTCTCCATCCTAAATTGTGAGTTAAAATCATCAATCTTTTACTCACTACTCATATTCCTGACAATACTCATCTAGATATAGTCTATAATACCTTTGCGGATACATTCTCTCAGCATATTGCTTTCCCTTATATTCCTGAGGCTGATCTTGCTACTTTTGATAATGACCCACCTTTATATATCATATGTCTTATTTAAAATGTAGTTGTCAAGTGCACTTTAATTGATAATGGGTCTGAACTCAACCTATGTCCCATGTCATTCTTGTAGCACCTTGGAATATCACCTCACAATGTTAGTCCATCTTGTCTTTCTGTGCGTGTTTATGATGGTTCAGTTCATCCATGTCTTGGGCATATTACACTACCTATCACCGTCAGACCCAAAAAAATCCCCACAGTGTTTTTCGTCGTTAAATTCCCAGTCTCTTATAACTGTCACTTGGCAGACCATGGCTTCATGCTAAGCAAGTTGTCACATCTATTGTGCATCATTGTGTTAAATTCCTTCATGAAGGTATTGAGCATACTATTCCTCATGACTGTGACCCATTCCAATAATTTGATTATGCTTCTAATACTAGTCTTCCCATTCCACGCATAGATCTTACTAACGAGCCCCAACCTATCGAAGAACAACTCCACCTACCACCACTTGACGATACTATTTGTGTGATAGATGTAGTTTCTTCTATGCCACATGCTACTACTAGTGTTATGATTCCATATCGAGGGCATGTCCAATCTATGAACATCGCTCTATCACAACCACCTTCACATACACCACCTACCTCGGCACCCCCACCATTCGCTTACACACTTTTCATGAATGAATCATACTAGGAACACATTCCATTTGACCCTACATGCGATGACACTATATGTACACATGAGGGTCTAGATCACTTAGGATTTATCTTTGAGGGCCTCTATCATACATCACATTCTCCTCATCTTTATTATGGCTTTTTTCATATCACTGGTGCTTATGGTTTACGTGTCTTTCATCTTGCAATCCATTTATCACATACTCCTTGCTTATCATCACTCACATTAGGACAATCATGGCTTGATTATATTGGAAGTACACTAGATCTGGATCATATAGACTTTTCATTTCCTATGCCCTTTGGACGTGTTTTCATTTGTAATATCTCTTTCCTAGGTTACACTCAAAATCTCACTCATTGATATGGATACGGTTGTCTTCTTCCTCCATTCACCGATAAGGAGTATGTTATGGGCATGTATAGCTTATGCCTTAATGGCTCATTATGCGACCCACTCGACACTATTGCTTATCAAGTCACTAATGCTTACCCATTTGTAATGCCTCCTTTTAGTTTTAAATAAATAAATAAATATAAAAAAATAAAATAAAAGAATTAAAATTTAAAATGCCCATGAATGTTGGGCGGTTTAGGGCAAAGAGGAAGGGGGGGCTCCTTATGTATTTTTTCTTTTTTTTGTTGTTTTTGTTCTTCTATCTTTTGTGGAAGGAAGACAGCCGCCGCCGCCATGAGGAGAGAGGAAGCAGCTGAATCGGTCCTTGGCGCACCCCACCAAGCTGCTGAAGGAAAACGTGGTCATGGAATGTCTGGTCACAATTTTTCTGTAGCCGATCCATTTGCTTGGACGCCCTTTCAATGTTTGACCAGGTGAAAGAACGAGGCAGCTTCGTGTGGAGTTTGATGGTGGCTGTGTACAGGAAACATGGGGGAGTTCCCTCAGGAGACAGTCACTCCATTCCACCATGCATCAAACAGGTCTCCAGCGTGATGAGTTTACATTGCCAGCACACTTCTGACTTGTGCCAAAATGCAAGCTCTGGGACAGCGTATGGACAACCATCAGGTCTTTTTTTCCAAAGGTTGTAGTTGTAATGTCCCTACTAGATGTTTTCCCAATCATTTTTTCCAACGTATCCTCCAGCTTGGCCAAAATGGAGCTCTTGAAACAGAGTATGGACGTCCATTAAAGCATTTTGGAGAAGGGATTTTATATGTTTTACTTGCAAGTGCGCTAGTAGACAAGTATGCAAATTTTGGAAGCATACACAAGGCAAGTCAACTGTTTGACAGAATGCCTCAAAGAAATGTGGTCTCATGGAATGCCATGATGGCAGCATATGCACAAAATGGATTTGTTAAAAAGGCGTTTGGACTGTTTGACAAAATGCCTCAAAGAGATGTGGTCTTATGGAACATACCCTGACCATATAAGCTTCATTTTTGTTTAATTAGCATTTATCCATGCATGTTCAGTGCATGAGGGTTGTAAATACTTCGATGGCATGAGTGCCTCTTGTAGAATCATGCCTAGAATTAATCATTATGTTTGCTTGGTGTTTAATGAGCACATGAGAATGTGCAAAAATGTGGAAGCATGTAAATTGTTTGACAATGCTTGAAAGGAATGTGGTTTATGGGCTGCAATGATTGCAGGATGTGTAAAAAAAATGAGTTATTTGAAAAGGCCTTGGAAACTTTCAAGCAATTGCAATTGGTACGTGTAAAGCCAGATTCCACAACCTTTGTCAGCATCCTCCCCGCATGTGCAAAAATAAGAGCTTTAGAATAGAGCATGGAAAACCATCAAGGCATAGAAGATAAGATGTTTTTGTTTGCAATGCAACTTCCGTGTAGACGTGTATGCAAAATGGTGGAGCTAAGGATGCTCGTGAACTGGTTGACGAAGTGCCCAAGCAAGATGTTAAACCAAAGCCTGTGGCTTCGACCAACTTCGTTCTCTAGGCATGGTTCTTCTTCCCTTACCTCTCATAATTCTCGTGTTTTAGTTCTCTTTTGCAACTAAATAGAATTTTAAATTATTAGGATTTTTAATACAGTTAAATGTCCCTTCAACTCATTGCAAAACAATAAATTGTCATGTCGTAACTCACGAAGTCATTATAACTCATCTACTTTAAACCATGAACTATCACCCTCACTTCGAGATGATTTAGAAAACTCTTACCCATCTTGATCGCTCCAATATTGTTTTATCGACCAGATGAATTTGACTCCCTATTGATAAAGTTGACCTTCTCCTTGTTTTAAATAGTTAAATTTTGCATTTTTCGGAGACTCACTAAGTACCCTTCGTAACTCTGGAAACGAGATGTGAAGTTTCATTCATGTACCTTGGTATACGAGGAGTCACCTTGACCTTTGGTTTGACCTGAAATGAACATATGACATCCTTTTGACGCTCTTATAGGAGCCCTGTTACACTGGTTTACAACAGTAAAAAGCCGTTAAATCTAGAAAGTTGGCTTTCGTTTTGAACCGCCATTTGAAACCTAGATGGAGAAATTACTTCCCGTCTTCGCAAACATCTAGTGTTTATACTAGACAATTGCATGGAACATTCAGTTTAGGAAAAATCACTTTTTGGGATAGTTTGGCGAAAGCCATTTTGTAGGCCTCCGGTCGCAGTTTGACGAGGCCAAACTGGACCAATTTTGACTTGTCGCTCCAGAAAACTTGTCGCCGTTTGAAAATGGTTTTCTAGTTCTCAGTCCCGTCGACTCTGATGAATTATCCTTATATAGGGGAACTAGTAGGAAGTGTCTCGTTGCATGCGCATCCATCGAACATCAGTTTTGGACGTGGTTTTCTGAGGCCCTCGAGCTAACTTTTGTCATTTTACAATTGGGTCAACTATGACCAGTGGCCCCGGAAAACTAGCAGCCAAACACAAACCGTTCACTTTTTCCCAATTCCGTCAGTTGCTATGAATTCTTGGTATATCTGGGGACACGTAGAAAGTTAATCGTGGTGTGTGTTCTCATTGGAAGATAACTTTTGGACAGCGGTTTCTTAGCCTCCGAGCCCATTTTGAACGTTTTGTAGCTAGTGAGAAAATGTAAAAATAGAAAGCTGCTGGACCCTCGTAGGGTTGCCAAATCACCCTGAAAACTTTTAACACATGTAAATAACTGTTTAAAACACTATAATGTAACTTGTTGTGTGCATTAGAACTTTTGACAAAACAGTGTTTTCTCTCTCTTCCCTTCTCTTTCTCTCTCCTGGGTTACAAAAAGAAGCAAAATGAAATGTAATGAATACATGTCTCTAAACCTTTTTATTTCGATTGCAAATTGTAATTTTTATCTTATGTAAATGGGAAACTGAAAAATGATAATTATGATTGATTAGGGTGGATGCCATGCCAGCGATTTATCGATGATATCTTGCTCACGTGGTTTTTGTTGCAGGATGGAAAGAATGATGCCGAAAAGGCGTTGAGTAATTCATTGTTTATTTTTGGTAATATATTGAAAGACTTATTGTTTGAAATTGGTAGTATGTAAAAGTCACTAGATTAATAAGTGCTTGAGAAATTGGTATTTTTTTCATGGATGTTGTTTTGATCCCAAAATTGTTATGGTAAAAGTGGAATACAAATGTGAAAAGGAATTGAAATTTATACCTTGTAGTGAACTTTCATTGTGAAATTATTTGTTTAATAATTGGTGTTGTGTTTCTTACCTTGAAAATGTAATAAAGGAACCTAACCACAACACTCAACCCTAGTTCAAAATTTGTATATAACTAAGCCTACCTATGTTGACCCCTTAGCGTAGAAAACTGTGACCTTCAAATGAACCTTTACACTCGATGGAACATCCTAGTTTAGGAAAATAAGTTTCCCTGAATGGGTTGATCGTCTTAGTAGGTACGTTTAGTGACATTGACATAAACCAGTCATATAGGAGCAACAATGTCCTCTCTTCAGTCAAACTCGACCTGTAGTAAGTAGAGCTAATGCTTCCTTCGTGCCCTAGTGGATTGCCTTGTCTTCCAAAGATAGATTTAGAATTAAATTTTCTGCATCGAATGAAATTCTTGTGGGCTCCAGATGACATCATGGAGCTAGAAAAATAGTGGGTCTATCACTTAAAATTTTGTTAATGGATAGATCCTCTTAGCTATATGTACTATCTTTGGCTAGTGACATTATAGTGCTTTGATCTTTTACGGAGGGTTTATAGGGTGAATATGTTTTGAACCTTAATCTAATCTATAATAGAGTGCAAAGCCCTAAGTGGAAATTGGAACTAAACTAAACCCTAGTTGATTAGGATGTCAACATTGTGGGTAGAAAACTATAATTTAACTCTTTGCATACGAAATTGTTTTGAAAGATGTTGATTCTAGTGAACCTTAGAAACTGAAATCTTGTCCCATAATCCCTTGTTATGTCTTTCTGTGGCATTAAGGAATACGGAATATTTCTTATGCGAAATCGTGAAATGCGGAGACATGGGATCTTCGTGATCATAGGTCACTTGTGGTTCATGTGTAGTTTATAATGCTTCTAACCATGTACTTCCTTAAGATGTCAGACAAGTGCTTTCGTAACTCTTATGTTTAAAACGATAGTAATAATGAGACCCTAGTGCGATGCAAGAGTAAATCATATGAGAGTAAAACCAAAATTTGAGGTTAGGAATAATGTCACTGGGAGTCCTTATAACTTAAATTAAACATCTTCATGTGTTTTCAAAGAATATGTATTGCCTTGGTGTGACCAAACTTCGAGAAAACAAAAGATATATAAATATAAATGGAAGTCAATAAGTTATTGAACTTTAATAACTATGGTAGCGAAATAACTATTCCGTGATCGATGGATGTTCTTGGGGAAAAAGCTATCTCGAATCTATGTCTTCCTTAATCCCAAGATTTCATCTTGACATCACGTTAGATTCACTTGTGTAGCAAGGTAAATTTTAAACATTAAATAAACATTTGAGAAGCATATTCTTAACATAAGAACAAGATAATTAAGTACTGTATATGTGATTTGAATTGTGCCAAATAAGCAAGTAAGTTATGGAAATTTCCGTGATGCATAAAGGAAGCCAACCTAAATTGGTCGAACTGTAAATTAAAAATGGAATGAACTTAAGATTTTGTAGATGGAAAAAGGAGAAAACTATACTTGCACAATAATGTTCTTAGAATGTTAATCGTAACTAAGATGTAATTAAAGAAATGATGTGTTGTGGGTTCACCGTTCCTGAAGTCATGTTCTTGTGGTTGGGTCCTTGCTAGTATTCGTTCATTGGGAAAAGTGTGGCATCGACATGCCTATGGTGTTTTCATGTGTCTATGTGAGTTGATGACTTATGTGATTGTCATATGCGAGTCGAGTTTTTGTACTTGGAGCCCTTGCTGTGTTGTGTGTAGTGTGCATTGTAAGTCAAAAAAAAATTATCCTGGTATTTTACTGTTGACATTGTGTGTGTAAAATGTGGGCACTACACCATACATCGACTATGAACCTGAGAGCAACGATCTTCTAGATGAAATTGCATGAATAACCTCATTTCACCAATGCACATATTGTGGAGCATGGCACCTAATACACCCTTTCCCCTCATTCTAGCATATTTACATAGATCTACATCACACTCCCAACATTCATGCATATTTTGTCTTATTAAATTCATGCTCTTCATATTCTTATACACTCATATTGTCAACATAGGCATATTACATCTTACATTCTAGCGTCACTACCCGATGACACACTCTTGTGCTTCAGTTCACACTTGACTGTTGAGGGATTACTACACATGAACCCCACACACTATACTATAGGCTCTACATGTTGCATTTCATCCCACATCACGCGTCATATACCATATATCTACATTTAGTCTACATTTTGACATTTGTGCATTTATATATCATACATCATCCTAGTCGTTATTCTGCATACACCATTGTCTATGTGTCTTACATCCTACATTACTTATCCTATATACTGCATTATTGGTTTATCTACATACTATACACTACACATTTTCATATAGTATTCCATATACTATACTATTCTTCATCATCCTATGAGTCTACAATTACATCATATTACATCCTACATTACTAGTCGATATACATACATATCTACACTGTATTTCTACACACACTTGCATTACATTCTACACATCACATCCTTACACATTCCACTCATCACATGGTTGATTTTTTTCATTACATACACTACATTGTCTTCTACGCACTGTACTCACTACCCGATGACACTTTAGTTCCTCGGTCCATACTTGACTATCGAGGGTTTACAAATCAAATGGACCTTACACTCATCACACATTTCCTATTCAAACTTTTATCATGTGACATTCCTAGGTTAGTGACATAAGCTTTAGGTTAAATTATCACATATTATATCATTTTTAGTGGTATACACCTTAGGTTACATCACCACTCCTTTCCATCTTGTAGTGATATATGCTTAGTGCTAAATCATCACTCACCCATTCATCTTATAGTGATATAAGCTTATGATAAATCATCACTTATACTCATCATTTTGTCATGATATATGCTTCAGCTATAGGGTTCACGCCTGCATTTTCTAGGTTGCATCTCATCACTACACCTACACATTCATAGTGTGTTAGACACAACACACACTACTCGACCATTTCCCGATGATGCACTCTCATTTACGGTTCATTCTTGACTGTTGAGGGGGAAAACAAAATGAACCTCATTGCATACATTTCCATCCACTCAGGGGCACGTGACTCCTATCATTCATCTTGTATCCATCCATCCACATCATATTACATATTATGGTTGCTTATACTCTTGCTTACTTTTATTTGTTCATGATCACTTTATTACACATGCTAGTTAGCTTACTTGTATGTCATTTATCTATACCATCCACACATGCACATTCAATGCCTTTTTCTTAGTTATGATCATAGATACAAGTCTCTTACACACATTACATGGATGCTCACCTTCTACCCTTCCTACATTGGTCACTAAGGGCATCCACATTCGTCTCTCACAGGTGCTATTATTTCATTTTTTTACTTAACACTTTACATTACTTGATTATACATGCTTTTGAAATACTAGTTATCTTTCTAACATGCTAACAGGTGCTTCATGTGCAACATTTGTTATGCAAGGATATTTTTTCCATACTTGTTTGATTACATTTTTACTTATTGTCTTCTATTGTTTGATATTATATGTACGGTCCTTTCCCTATGTTTGGTGTGCACACTTGTTTTTTTTGCGGCCATGATGGCCTTCTGCTTGTGACATCGTGAGTGATGTCCCATGTTTGAATCCCTCTTTGTGCAGCTTACTTGTCTTCTTGTGTGTTTACATTACTTTGTTTGGTAGCTTATACACTGTCTTGCATAGCTTACATAAATACTTTTTCTACATGCATGCTTGTTTAACACTTTTTTTAGCTAGCCTTCTTGTTTGTGTGTGCCTTGGTTTTTACCAAGTGCACTTTCCCCCTAGGGAAGAGTTACAGAGTTCATGCGAGTTGGTCCTCTTTTGGGGCCGCATTCTCCTATCAGTGATGTTGCATCGCACCCCCAAAGAGGGGGACATCATTTGGGGTTTTAATATACTAATCACTATACCAGTATAATCACATGAGTTTACCCTTAACATTGTGGGTGTAGTTTAGTTCAGAATCCACCCTTGGCATTGTGGGTTATATACAACGAGTGGGTTCAGACCACTCTACAAACCCCATACATAGTGGATTTTACAAGGACATGGTTTCCTTAGCATTTTGGGGAAGCATTTATAGGATTGGAGGTTACAGTGGGTGTGCCTCTCTACACTACTTCATGGCTAGTGGCGTTGGATTGC
Organism: Taxus chinensis; assembly: GCA_019776745.2. NCBI lineage: Eukaryota > Viridiplantae > Streptophyta > Pinopsida > Cupressales > Taxaceae > Taxus > Taxus chinensis. The sequence continues at coordinate 837,574,479 of CM034148.1, read as the reverse complement.
TAAAAAAACTAGGATAATATATAGATCTCTACACATAGTTCAAGGAAGTAGTTAGAGCTTGGAGGACACAAAGCATTTCCTCCCTACACTTCTTTGGCCTATGGCGTGAGATCACCCAAAAAACTCGTAATACAAGGTATCCTTCTACAGTCTCTCTCAACATGGATCAGGTGCACATGTTCCATTTACATTTACATTTTCCATTCATATTTGCATATTTTACATTTACATACACATGCATCTTTTGCATAGTTTTTTACACTTACTATACATACATATTTGACTACTTTATAATTTTCTCCTTACATGTCCAACCGTATGAGAAACAAACAATCAAATGGGGGCAACAACAAGTAACAAAAACAACAATGACAACAACAACATTCTGCGGGTAGCACACATACTTTACTAACCATGCAGGTACACTACACACTGCAGCAGCTACACAAGCGTTCCACCCTAGGTTTACTCTCATCAATTTTTCTTTGTGCATTTTTCATCTTTAGTTTCCACACTCATCCATCTTTTTGTCATTTCAACGCTTTTGTCTAGTCCTTCACTGCGTTTCTACTACACTCTTCATGGACATTCAGGTACACATCTCTATCTACTTTATGTTATTGAGATTTCCGCTTACCAACATAAAGTGGGGACAAAATGTAGTCACAAAATCATGCACTTCGGAAATTTATTTATCTCAGTCTCATACTACTATTTAGAAGGTTCTTGAGTGAAGAAAGTACTGATTAACCATCATCCTTTTGACCATCTTGTTTATTTTATTTCATAATTTGCAACCTATTGCACCCATATGTCTAGCCATTTTTTGACATTTCACGTTATTTTAGCCTTGGATAGGGCACCCAGATTAGTACTGGGGTGCCCATGGGTGTCTTGATCCCACCAGGGGCACCCGATCCTTCTAGAGCTTTCCCGCCACTTTTTGGGCCTCTTCTAGCCATTTTTCATCTTTATCTTTCTTTTGGTCGGCCTTTTCAGGGTTAATTATGAAATTAAAACAAGAGAAACCCTATAAATATAAAGTTATTAGACCATAATGAGGGACCCTAACATCATCTACTACTATCACTCATCTAGATTTGCATCCATCCATTGCATTAACATCCACATAGCTCCATCATCAAAGCACAAGCTAGGACATCTGCATCACACTTCATAGGGGGAGGGATTCTATTCTATTCCATGCACACATTCTATTACATTTTCTACATTTAGCTATTGCTTGTTATTTCACAAAGTGCGAATAACACAAGAGCACCTAGGGCACAACATGAACACACACAATCTGGAACTACATCTGGGTCTGAAATTTAGAGCATTGCTCAGTTAGTAAGCCCACTGTTATGGTAGCTGAGGTCCGTCCGACACATTCATTTGCATCTTTCTTTTTTTTAAGGGTTTTAATACTTCCTTTTGGTATTTTTGTAGGTTATTCTTCCTCTTAGAATATTTGGAGCATTTGGCGTAGTACAAGAAAATTAATGTGACAAGCAACGAAGGTTATCAATCATCTCTAGGAACCTGTGAAGACCTGCTTTGAACCTTTTCTTCCCAAACCAGGGTGCCCTATTATGCTTACTAGAACGCCCGTGGGTGCCCCAGTCCTCTCCTAGGCACTAAAAGTCTATCCATATCAGCCTAGATCTGCCCTCTGTGGAGTCCCTACACAGTCATTCCTACTTTCTGATTTTATGTTTATCACTGTGACACAGTCTGATAGGCATCTATTATACACTTGAGTTATTTCCTCTTCTCTCTTGAATATTAGGGTTAGAATTTCATTTTTACATATTTTCTTAGATCATTAGCATATTTCTTTACTACATTTATTTACTTTCGTACATTTTTTCATAACTTAGATTAACTATCTTCATATTACCTAGTTTACTTCATTTTAGTTAATCATACATTTTTGATTTGGAATTGGTAGAGGCTGCAAAATATCTGCTGGAAATTCATGTTCTAATTTATTTTGTTGGCATGTAAGACATTTCCTTAAGTGTTGAAGTACTTCCCCTTTGATCCCTTTCCAAACAAATTTTTCTCTAAAACTGTTTGTATGTCTTAAAGTACTCTGGATGACCAACCAAAGGAGAATCATGCATAGCCTCTAAAATATTATGTTTTAACCTTGGAGTTCAGAGTCAAATACAATTTATTTCTGTAGAGTATAATGTAATATCTTACCTTTTATCTTTCATGATCAATTTCTCCTTTTATGACAACATTAACAAACTGATTTTTTTGTATATTCTGTTGTTATAACAACCCTCCAATCTTCTGTAATTTCTATCACAGAACATCAACATGGATTCCTTGATAATGCACCAACCACTATATTATTTTTTCCTTTCATAAATTCAATTTCAAAAATCAAAAGACTAAATTTTACTCACCCATTTTTTTTGTCTTTCATTAAAATCAGTTTGGTTGAGGAAATGCCTCAAGCTATTATGATCCATCTTCACTACAAATCTGCCACAATCTAAATATTTCTAGAATTTCACCAAGGCATGCATGATTGCCAACATCTTCGTATCATAAAAAGAATGCCTTTTTTCAGTATCTTTTAGTTGCATACTCTCAAATGCAATTGGATGTTTATGTTACATCAAAATAAGTCCTAATAACATCTTTGTATACATCACACTCAACAACAAAAGGAATTAAAAAATATGGAACAACAAGTACATGACATGTGCTCATTACCTTTTTCAAGTTGTCATATGCATCTTGGGTTGTTCTGGACCAACTCAAATCTCCATTCTTGGTTAAATCAGTCAAGGGGCAGGAAGTTGGGAGAAACCTTTGACAAATATTTTGTAATAACTGCATAATCCCAATAATACTCTCAATTGTTTCATAGTGGTGGATGGAGCCCAATCTAAAATAGATAAGATCTTTCGTTGATCCACATGGACACCCTTGACATTGCTAACATGCCTTGAATATAAAATTTCAGTCACACTAAATTCACACTTCGATTCCTTGGCATAAAGTGACTGCTGCTCCAAAATACCTAACACCACATGTAAGTGTTGGAGATGCTCTTCCCATGTTTTACTATAAACCAACATGTCATCAAAGAATATTGGTATCCTGTAAAATTGGCAGGGAAATTTTACTGATAACCATACCAAAAATTTTGTTCTGATCCCTCGTCGGGGATCCCTTGTGTTCGGAACGTTGCAAAATCCCTTTCTGGAAATCTGGTTTTCCGAACTAGTCGTTTTTTGGTCTTTTTGGCCGGGCGCATAGAATGACTATGCAACATCAACTTTTGATGCGCCCCCTTTAAACCTTTGGCACATTTTTTCTTGTGTCAGCAGGATTTTTGGTGCGCCTATGCCTGTTAAGGCTTCCCTGCGTGCGCCGAGGCGCATAGCGCATTCCTGTCGACAGATCATTTGTTGCGCCTCTTTTTGGTGACGCCAAAGGCGCACATTTTCCTCTGTCAACACCACTTCCGGTGTGCCATAGGTGCACATATCTTCATGTTGACAAGTCTTTCGGTGCGCCAAAGGGCACATGTTTTCTCATGTCGACAGCTCATTTTGTGCACCCCTTTAAAAAGTTGGTGGCACATTTATTGTTGCCTCGCCTATATATAGGCGCGTCTGCGCTGTCATTGTCACTCTTGCAAAACACGTGATTTTTCTCTGACCCTGTCAGCGCACCTGCCTTGTCGCCTTCGATCACGTTGTGGACCATTCTCACGCTTTTTCGTCGTTTATATCCGGGTAAGTGGCCTTCTGTCTTTCGTGCATTTTGTTTTTGTGGTTTTTGGCTGCTAGGTTGGTTCAGTATGGATTGAAAAGATTAAATCATGTGTTTACTTCCCCCTACTGTCTTTCCACATTTCTTCCTCCTCTTTCCAGATATGATGGCAGAGAGAGTCTTGCCCTGAGGTAAAAGCTTGAAAACCCTTTTGGTATTAGACCTTTCCAATCACCCGAATAAAACTTGCAAAGAGAGCTTAGCCATATGTGGAAACCCCTCGGAAAAAATCTGAACCTAAAAGAATCAAGCCTTAAAAAGGAAACTGGATTTACCTTCTCCTTTGGCACATTGGCATTCTATGCAGCATCAAAAACAGTCGCGCCCTTGGCACACCTGTCGCCCCCTGTTGCATAATAAGCAGCCGCGCCAATGGCGCGCATTTCCTACCTATTACATCATAAAAAGATGCGCCCTCGTGGCGCACTTCCCTCGCATGCTGCAAATGCTTCCCATGCGCCCCTTAGCGCATCAAACTTAGATGCAACATAAAGAATTCCTGCGCCCCTTTGGCGCACCCAGCATCCATGTAACAGCCCTTTCCTATGCGCCAAGTGCAAAGCTATAAAAGGCATAGGCCGGTCCCTCATCGCAGCACATCATGTTGTGCAGACCCTCCATGTGCCCGCGCAAGTTCCCTTAGCGCGCCAAAAGCATATGTTACACAAACCCTATATGCACATTTGGCACACCCGAATTTCCCTGCAAAATGAAAAATACATGCGCCACGGGCGCACCTTCCTGCCCCTGTGTAACATAAAGATTTCGTTGCGCCCTTAGCAAAATGCATCCATATGGCGCAGGCGCACTTGTCCTGCAGCGACACAAAATGCACCCTCTTAATTTATTTGTTGTGGATTCTAGGATGATAGTATGGAGAAGTAATTATTGACTTAGTACTTGGTTCCAACTCCAAAGGCAAGGCCAAACTCACGGAAGAAGAAATGAAGTATAAATATCAGAGAGTCAGAATGCCCAACTCCCAAGCCGAGTGTGACCTGGACATCAGAGACTCAGAGTTGGGTCATATTAATTTGGAGGAATTTTGGGTCAGAACTTAGAAGGTCACAAGAAGTCCATGGATGGACAAGCTGATAGGCAGTGCCCTACACTTCGCTGGAGGAATCCCAGTCAGCGCCGTTAACAATGAATTCATGATGGTGGTTGCCCGGTGCTATAACAAAGACACAAGATGTGTCGTAAATGAGAAGCGCAAGGTCGTAATCAACCTCACTGCCCGCCACTTTGAGATAATACTCGGCATTCCTCATCACCGGCACTTTGTTTCCGTCAGCCAAGAAGACTGCATTAAGGCATGGGACGACAATGAAGATCAGTGCATGCAGCTGATGAATGAAGTCTATCTAAAGAATAAAAAAGTAGTGACCCGTTGGCCATAAATCATTCACCGCAGTGATTTTTCAGAGGAGCTCAGTGACACCATCACGTTCCTGAGCAGGGTGTTTGGGCTTCCTGACACCCACTTTTTCCACAAATGGATGTTGTGGTACATAGAAACAATGAATAAGAATGTGCCTGATCAACGCTTTTGCTGGGTAGAAATTATAAGCAGCATAATCTCTGAGCAGCTGCTACAATTCCCCACAACGGGAAGATTCTACATGAATTCCTATGTTGTTTATGCTGCAGCTTCTGAAAGGGACTACCCAGCCCTGATGCGGAGTGGGGTTTGGCCCCATGTCAAAATATATGAATACTATCCAGAATTGAGGCTAGAAAATAACATCCCTCAATTTACAAAAATCAATGATGCATTTTTCTACTTCATCATCTGCCTATTGAGGCCAAATATGACTTACGGTCGCACGATCAAGAGCATAGTGACAGCCACTGAGAAATGGGGGGCCCTGTTCACCCAATTTCCCACATTCACTTATCTGAGGGCAACTAACTTCTTGGGAGAGCCAACTAGACTGCCAAGGTATGCTGCGCCCAAGTTGATTCTGTTAGAGCTGTCAAGACAGCTAATCACCTACCATGAGAAGTGCCTCAAAAGAAAGAAGGGTGGAACTCCTTTCCCCCTCACAGTGGGTAGATATACACGTCTTTCTCACCACAAGGCAAAAGACATGTTTGCAGAGCTGGAGCTGCTCAATTTGAAACATGACTTCCTAGCAAGACCCACCTTTGACCCAAGGAATTGTCTGCCGAGGGCTAAGCTTGATCCAATCCACGTCCCTCAGATCGAGGATATCTACATCGACCTATATCATGAGGTGGAACTCAGGAGGAAGGACCATTCTCGTTTGGCATTGACAGAAATCATCCAATACGGGGTAGCCATCGTCCCCAAAGGCTACCAAACTACTGAGGAGGAAGTGGATCAAGTATATCTTGATATAGGTGGGGACGATTGGCCTTTTGTGGCGATTGATAGAAACAAAGCACCTCAGATAATTGAGGAAAGGGTCAAGGAAACTCTGCGCAGAACAGAGCATTGGTGCCGAATGAACAGACTCATCTACCTCAGGGTCGATTTTACAACCTCTCCATTGGGTAACGCACCTCCTAGATCAAAATAGCAACCTAAAGGCAAAGGAAAAGGCAAAGAGGGTGAATCCAGCACCACTCAAGAGGAAGTTCCTGAAAATCCTCCTTCAGCTGCACCATAACAAGTTGTAACTCTGGCTTCCCCAGAGAAAGAAGCGGAAGAAGATGTTCCAATAGGCCCATCCACTCAGGATGTCGCCACTGCTACAACAACCGAGGTCCCTTATGTCCCTTCTTCTTCTCCTCCTTCCCCTCCTCAAGTGACTTAAGCGACCATCCCTTTGGTCGTGTCCTCTCCCCATTTCTTCACCTGTTCCTCCCGCTTCTTCATCCATCTTCTCTTCTCTTGCGGATCTGTCCCCCTCCATTTCTTCCCTCATCTCTGAGCTCCCTTCCCTTCCTATGTCTTCCTCCCCTGTAGTATCTCTTCCTCCCGTGGGCACTTCTTCGGCCTCCCTCTCAATGCCGCCTCCAAGTGTCTCCACTTTTTTCCCTTCTGCTACTGCAGCTGTCCCCTTCTCTATTTCTGGCCCTTCTCCCATAAGTCCAGCCTGGATCTCCCAGCACTTAAGTCAGTAGAAAAGGAAAGTTCCCATCGCTCCGATGGACTTTTCCGTAATCCCGTCCAAAGGGGCAAAGAAACAGAAGCCTGTCACACGCTTCTCTCAGAGTGCTTCGGGAGAGAGGGTAATGGAGATTGCATACCCAAATCCCCTCAAGGATAAAAAGGATCTGTCTCTGACAGATTATACAGTGACCCAAGTCACAATGGGTACGTCTTCTGAAATCCTTCAGGGAGAGGCCCTATCTGCAGTCGACACCCTTTGCAAGAAGCTTCAAGAAGCTAAAGAAGAGAAAAGGCTATTGAAAGAGAAAAACAAACATATGCTCCAAGCCTTATAGAAGATGGGTAGTGCACCTCCCACAATTTCCGCCGAGACTCCTGTGCCTCTGGTTTTGGAGGTTGCCCCCTCGAAGTGGCGAAGCTATTCTAATTGCATATTGAGATCATTATTTTAAAATATTGTGTTATTTGGCGTTATATTGTTGCTCATAATCTGAATTATAACAAATCGTTCTCAACATGTCTCCAGGGTTGCTTACTCCTTCCTTCGCCTTAAGAAAAGTTGATGAAACCATCCAGATCTTCAAGGAGATCGTTTCACAAGGGCTGGGGCCAGAGGTCACTTTTGACGCAGAGTCCATCAATAACCTGCTGGCCTGTCTAGATTTCATCGAGTTCCTCATAGAAGCTGAGAAAGAATATTCCAAACTCCCAGAGAAGCTCATAGACGAGCGGGAGACTTGTGAGGCAATCAGTGAGCGACACAAGGATCCTTCCCAGGATCAACTAGGGCCCATGATCAGCAAGTTCATGGAATACCGAGCTCAATTTCACATCTCGTCACCTGAGCAGCAACAAAAGCAGGCTACTCCCTTTCGGCGGCAGGATGACGATGATGAATAGTGGCTTCTTCTTCTTCTTTCTCTCTTCTTCGACTTTCTTTCTGTGAATATCTGGAGTATGTTGGCACAAACAATGACATCATCCATGTTGCACCCTGGGATGATGTCATCCATTAATTCGTCAAAAGTCAACATGAATTTGAGATATTTTGTAAATATCTTTGTAAATAGGTGGTTGGCTCCTTTTTGCCTTCTTTTCTCTCCTTCTTCTATAAATATCCCAATACTTGTTGTATTATGGATGAGTGAATATCTTTCAGATGAAAAATAGAAGTGAGGAGAAAAGACTTTGAGCTTTTTGTAACAGAAAGAATCATTAATACAATATTTAGACTTTGTGCTGAATACATGTGTTATGTGCATTGGATCTCTCTTACGTTAGATCTGTGTGTTCGTTCTGTTAAATCTGCTTCTGTTTTATTGTCATTTATTCATCAGTATTGCTTTGTTCGTTTATGCAAGTAGGTTTGGCTCTGTTTACTACCAATCCTAAAACATAAACCCTCTGACCTTTCTGCTTTGGAATTCATTTCTTTTCTTCCTTCGGACCTGCTCTTTCTTCATCTTCTCTTTCTTTCCTTTCTTTTCGTAGTCGGAAACACCCTACTAGGATGAGATCCCAAACCCCCGAAGGTAGAATGTTGTGAGACTTGCACAGATTCCTGCTGGTAGAATAACAATAAACCAGTTTCGCTTTGCTAACTCAAAGAGGGGCTATGCCCTGCACACTGTTGGCTTGTTTATCCATAGATCTGCCCAAGCGACAGATTTTCAGACCAACAAATACTAATATTTTTTTATCAATGCTCCTTAAAAACATGATTCATACATGGTTGAAATGTAGCGGGGGTATTGGTTAACCCAAAATGAATCACACGAAACTCAAAATGACCATAATGACATCTAAAAGCAGTTTTGTAAACATCTTCTTTTCTTACTTGGATTTGATGGTACCCGAATTTCAAATCTATTTTGGAGAAGTATATAGCTCCATGTAGCTCATCAATCATAGGTATGGGATACCTATTTTTTGATGATCCTCTTGTTCAATAAGTGGTAATAAGCGCACATTCTCACAGTCCCATCTTTCTTTTTACAATAACAACTAATGATGCAAAAGGACTAAAACTAGGCCTTATGTGACCCATCTCCAAGAGCTCTTTGATGGCCTTCTCAATTTATTTGTTGTGGATTATAGGATGATAGTATGGAGTAGTAATTATTGACTTAGTACTTGGTTCCAACTCAATAGTGTGCTCAAACCCTCTATTTGGAGGTAACCCACGAGGAAGATTGTCAAAAAGTTTTGCATGCTTGTTACAAATGGCCTAAATATATCTATTATATTGGTGTTGTCCCAAAATTTGATTTGTGTATGTTACTAAACACTTAGTTTCCCAAGCAATATACCCTCTATGAAATGATCTTTCCATTCTTTTTGTAGTCATAACCATAGGAGCTCCATTTGTCATACCATATAACAAAATCTCTTGGTCTGCTGATTTGAATTTCAGCTCCATTGTCTGATAATTTTGAGTGAATTATCTAAGAGAATGTTACCATTGCACACCCAAAACTAAACCATTTTCACCAATACCAACCACATAAAAATCATCTATCACCTTATGCTTACCATGAGTGATTTTCAGCTATGATATCTTCTTGGTGCAAGGGATGGTGAAGCCATCCACTACTATGCTACGCCCTTAACCTATTGCTTGTATTAGGATATGAGTAGCCGACTTGTGGCTTACCATATCATTTTATTATATCATTTATAATTTCTCATGCTTAATAGGTCAGCCTTGGTGATGGCCATAGCATATGAATAATATATATAGGGGATTGCAGGCAGTATTTCATTATCATTTTAAGCATTTGAGTCTTATTATATGGTTTGGAGGTTGCCCCCTTGAAGTGGCGAAGCTATTCTAATTGCATATTGAGATCATTATTTTGAAATATTGTGTTATTTGGCATTATACTGTTGCTCATAATCTGAATTATATAAGTAATTTCATTACAAGTGGTATTAGAGCTGCGATATGGGCCAAAATTAGGGCAAAAACCCTAATTTTTTGTTTCCGCCATATATTGTGAACCAGAGTGAATTGGTGGGAGATATTTTTACTAGAGTTGTGAAAAATTTCAAGTAAGGTTCCCTAAAAATTTCAGACTTTTTTGATTTATTTTGCAAACGTTATTACAAATTTAGGGTTTTTCATAAAATGCTCCCTAGGGTGCAAATTGTGGAATGTTCTCAAGTTCTTTACATTTTCGGAAAGCTCTAAAAAAATAGTATTAGTATCTTCTCTATATTTTTTCATGTTCATCCGAATTTGTATCAAAACCCTAAAGCCTAAGGTTTGACAACATGGCAGGGCCTTCCACAAGAGCACAAAATAATCCAGTTACTCCAGGTAAAACCCCAGATAAAAATGGGGTAGTGATTGAAGAGATGGAGTCTGAAGGGGTAAATACGGATTCCTCAGCACAAGGTTTTACCTCAGTTGATCATAAGGTGAGCCAACTTGAGTATGAGCTGTAAAATGTACAATTTGAGATGGCCTCTAAAGGAGACATAGACCAAATCAATCATCGGTTGGATGATATCATGCAACATGTAAAGGGTAAACAATATGGCCCAAATCTGGCCCATATCAACCAAGGAGGATCTCCAGTTCAAAATCATGGACAAAATAACCATGTTGGATCACTTTTCCATCCTAATCAGAATCCAACTTATTTGCAACCACAGAACATGATGCCGAAAGTGGATATGCGCAAATTTGATGGTAAGGATCCCCTGAATTGGATGAATCAAATGGAGAACTTCTTTGAGTTACATCAAACACCATCAAGAAAAAAGGTGACATTGGCATCACTTGTATCTTGAACCAGACCAATTCATTTGGTATTGATGGTTATGTGCTCAGAGGTAGAAGAATGGTCTCGATGTCACTTGGACAATTTTTACCGAGGAGTTGCAATTGCACTATAGTGCCAGTGTTTCAGAGAACTAATTTAGGTCAATTAGTAAAGTTACGGCAAACAAGATCAATCAAATATTATGTGCATCAATTCCAGAACCTATCCTTAAGGGTGGAGAATATTCAAGAAGAGAATCTGAATGATATGTTTCTTGGGGGTCTTAAGGACCACATCGAGCATGAGGTACGAATGTTTAATCCACTCAACCTTTCTGATTCTATTATCACGGCACGTCGAGCAGAGGAAAAATTTATTTGTAGTAGGAGGCCACCTTTCATTAACACCAGATACCGTAGTATCTCTTCCCCTTCCTTTGCTAGGCCAATTAGACTGACTCCTCAACAAATGGAAGAAAAGAGAGCAAAAGGATTATGTTTTAACTGTGATAGCAAATATGAACTAGGAAAAAAATGTGCTGAGAAGAAGTTGTTCTATATTGATGGAGGTAATGAGGATGATGAGGAAGCTGAAACGATAGGAGAGGATGAGGAACTAGTAGAAGATGAAGTAGAGGATCACCAACCTACAATTTCTTGCCATGCATTGTCAGGTATTAGTACTCCTAAAACACTCAAGGTTATTGAATTTCTCAAAAAATAGAAGGTGACGGTGTTGATTGACTCGGGGAGTACTCATAACTTCATAAATAGTAAGTTAGCTACTCGCCTCAATTATTTTATTTACCCATCTCTAGAAATGCAAGTTATGATTGCGGATGGTGGGACAGTCAAGTGCACAGGAAAGTGCCATAGTATCTTGAGCTTTCCATGGGAGACTACATGTTAGACTCACATATGTTTGCTATTTCTATGGGAGGGGCAGATATTGTTTTGGGTGTCTAATGGCTCACAACCTTAGGTACTATAGAGATGAATTTCCAAGAATTGTTCTTGTGATTTCATTCAGATGAAAGGACAATACAATTGAATGGGATGGTAGCTAAGCCTCCATAGATTATTAGCTTTCATTAGATGTAAAAGGTTCTCAGAAAAGGAGTAGATGGATTTATAACAAAGTTATTTTCTCATAGAAGTACAAAATACAAAGTCTTCAATGCCACATGATCTTCAGAAGTTTGTTGATGCTGACTCATTTGTTTTTGATGTAATTCCAAAAGGACTACCACCAGTTAGGGATCATGATCATGCCGTTCAGTTTATTCTAGGGAGAAAAACACCTAACATCAGACCATACAGATACCCATATTCCCAGAAAAGTGAGATCGAGAAAATGGTTCAGGAAATGTTGAAGGCAGGTATCATCAGACATAGCCAGAGTGCATATTCTTCACTAGTGGTCATGGCACGTAAGAAGGATGAAACATGGAGGATGTGTCTAGATTACCGAGAACTCAAAAAGTACACCATCAAAGATAAGTTTCCTATTCCAATAATTGATGATTTACTTGATGAATTGCATGGTGTTATTTATTTCACAAAATTAGATCTTCATTCGGGGTACCATCAAATTAGAATAAAAGAGGGAGATGTTCATAAAACGAATTTTAGGACTCATGAGGGCCATTATGAGTTTTTGGTAATGCCTTTTGGTCTTACAAATGCATCCTCAACCTTTCAAAGCTTGATGAACACCGTTTTTAGGCCATTTTAAAGGAAATTTGTATTAGTTTTCTTTGATGACATATTGATTTACAGTAAGACATGGGAAGAACACTTACAACATGTAAATAAAGTGTTAGAAGTTTTGGAGAAACATACTCTTTATGCAAAGCCATCCAAATGTTCTTTTGGTGTACAAGAGGTAGAGTACTTGGGTCACATTGTATCCCATGAAGGCGTCAAAGTTGATCCTCAGAAGATCGGAGCTATGGTGGAATGGCCAAGGCCCAAAACTCTCAAAAATCTTTGTGGGTTCCTACGAATAACAGGGTACTACAAAATATTTTTGTGGGGATATGGTAGAATAGCAACCCCACTCACTACATTGCTAAAGAAGGATGCTTTCCATTAGATATACGTAGCCACTAAATCCTTTGAGCAGCTGAAGGAAGCCATGTGTAGCACCCCAGTTTTGGCTACTCCTAACTTCTCAAAAACCTTCATTGTTGAATGTGACACTTCAGGATCATGATTGGGAGCAGTTCTAATGCAGGAAGGAAGACCAATTGCATTTGAGAGTCACCAATTCAAAGGAAAAGATCTACTCAAACCTGTCTATGAGAAAGAAATGATGGCTATTCTTCATGCGGTCAAGCAATGGAGGCCCTATCTCATGGGTAGACACTTCAAGGTAAAAATTGATCATGATAGTCTCAAATACTTTTTGAAGCAAAGGTTATCATCTGAGGAACAACAAAAGTGGGTAACAAAAATGTTGGGTTATGATTTTGAAATCATATACAAAAAGGGTAAAGAAAATGTAGTAGCTAACGCGTTGTCCAGAAGGGATACATCCGTAGATGCCTTACTAGGTGGAATGTCCATGTTGACGACCGATTGGGTGGATGAAGCAAGATTGGAATGGGATCAAGACAAGGATACACAATCTCTAATACATAATATCAAGCAAGGATCTATGACATCTAACAAATTTGAGTGGAAAGGTAATGCCCTATGGTACAAGGACATGTTATACTTGAGTAAATATTATGAGTTGAAGCATAATATTCTTGCAGAGCTACATACCTCACCTGTTGGAGGACACTCTGGGTTTTTGAAGACATATCATAGAATAAGAAGAGAATTATTTTGGGAAGGAATCAAGGGGGGTGTACAAAATTTTATATCAGAGTGTTTAGTGTGCTAACAAAATGAAGGGGAAACAATTAAGACACTAAGTCTATTGCAACCCTTACCAATTCCTAGCCAGAGATGGGAGGAGGTCTCCATGGATTTCATCACTAGATTGCCTTGTTCAGAGGGTAAGAATGTTATTTTTGTGATTGTGGATAGGCTCACAAAATATGCCCATTTTTGTGCCCTATCACATTCATTTACAGCCAGTACAATCGTAGCTATTTTTTTGGAGACAGTTCAAAGGCTACATGGAACCCCAAAAATAATTGTAAGTGATCGTGATCCTATTTTCACAAGTAATTTTTGGATGGAATTATTTTCATGTTTGGGTACTCAGCTAGCTCACATTTCATCTTATCATCCTCAAACTGATGGGCAAATGGAAGTGGTCAACAAATGCTTAGAGGGTTATCTATTTTGTTTTGTATCAGATAAGGAGGAAAGGTGGATTAAATGGCTACCACTTGCAGAATGGTGGTATAACACATCTTTTCATACCTCTTCTCAAATGACCCCATTTTTAGAATTATATGGTTACCATTCACCTTCTATCACTTCCTCCTTTAGGGTGAAAACTAAGATCATAGATGTTGAGGAACACATTCAACATCAACAAGAAGTTTTGGCTAGTTTGAAGGAGAACTTAGCATTAGCACAAAACAGGATGAAAAAACAAGTAGATCAACACCGTAGTGAAAGACATTTTGAAATTGGTGACTGGGTTTTTGTACATCTCCAGCCTTACAAATAGATGTCCCTAAAGCAACAAAAAAAGGACAAAAAATTTGCTCCTAAATATTATGGCCCTTATCATGTTCTACAAAAAATTGGCAGTGTTTCTTATAAACTAGAGTTTCCTCCATCTTCACACATGCACCCAGTATTCCATGTTTCATGCCTGAAGAAGGTTATTGGATAGAAATTTGAAGCCCAGATGGAGTTACCTGAACTTGAAGAGGAAGGAAGAATCATTTTGGAGCCAGAGAAGATTCTGCAAACATGTACTAAGAGGCTGAGAACCAGAGACATTAAGGAATATCTGATCAAGTGGAAGAATCTGAGCATAGAAGATGCAACCTGGGAGGATGAAGGTTTTCTACAGCAACATCCAAGATTATTCAACATTGAGGACAACGTTGGTTTGAAGGGGAAGGGCATGCTACGCCGTTAACCCATTGCTTGTATTAGGATATGAGTAGCCGAATTGTGGCTTACCATATCATTTTATTATATCATTTATACTTTCTCATGCTTAATAAGTCGGCCTTGGTGATGGCCATAACATATGAATATTATATATAGGGGATTGTAGGTAGTATTTCATTATCATTTTGAGCATTTGAGTCTTATTATATGGTTTGGAGGTTGCCCCCTCGAAGTGGCGAAGCTATTCTAATTGCATATTAAGATCATTATTATGAAATATTGTGTTATTTGGTGTTATATTGTTGCTCATAATCTGAATTATACTAAACACTCAGTTTCCCAAGCAATCTACCCTCCATGAAATGATCTTTTCATTCTTTTTGTAGTAATAACCACATGAGCTCCATTTGTCATACCATGTAACAAAATCTCTTGGTCTGTTCATTTGAATTTCAGCTCTATTGTCTGATAATTTTGAGTGAATTCTCCAAGATAATGTTACCATTGCACACCCAAAACTAAACCAGTTTCACCAATACCAACGACATATAAATCATCTATCACCTTATGCTTACCGTGAGTGATTTTCAACTGTCATATCTTCTTGGTGTAAGGGATGGCGAAGCCATCCTACTACTGTAACATTAAAACCTTTGAAATCTTCTAATGACAGCCCCAAGCTTTAAACTAAATAAACATCTATGAAATTATGAGTTACACCACTATCAATTAAAAAAATAACTTTCTTACCTTTTAGTTATCCTCTAACATGAAAAGGGTGGTACTTTGGAGCTCTGGATAGTGTGGCAAGAGTATTATCCAAGTGGTCAAATTCTTCCTTGTCTTCTTGGTCTTCATCTCCATGAGTCTCTTCTTTACTTTCTTCTTCTTCTTCTTCCTCCCCGTCTGAAATTACTTTTATGTAATGTACTTGACCCTTTCCTAAGCAATAGTGGTCAGGAGTCCAGGGATCTTTGCATGTAAACAAAGATTTTTCCTCATTAGTTCATTCCTTGTGTTATCAACATCTTTGTTGCTCCTTAGAGGCTTTATTTGGGGTATCATACCCTACTGAAATGTCTTCCTTCCTTAGTTAATAGGATTTTTTCTTGGCTACCCTTGAAAAGTAGACCAAGGCTATCCCAAAGAAGTCCCTCTTAGCTGTCCAAAGGCCAGATTTTTGCTCTTAACTGCTATAGATTCCAGATTCAATGATCTTTTGATTGTAACTTGAAGAGAAGGAGGCTCAAGATCCTTCACCAAGCCCCTAAGAGGTTGGATCAAGCCCTCCATGAACAAAAAACTAACCTTCTTTCACTTACATCTAAAACCATGACTGCAAGTTTTTGAAAATCAGCAACATACCTTTCTACTGAAGCCTCTTGTTTGAGTTTTGCCAACTCTTTGAAATGCACTTCTACATCCTTCCTGTCAAATCTTTCTAGTAGCCTTTGACTGAACTCATCAAGACTGGTAATAAAACCATGACCTTTTGTAACTATACCATGATACCACCATTCATGAGCCACACCCTCTAAGTGTAAAGTAATAAATTTGAGGGCTTCTTCTTCATACATGGATTTTAGTGACAAGTAAGCATCCAATTTTTACAACCAATCCCTAACAGAACATTTATCAGTGTCATCATATGTAGGAAGAGTAATCTTACCCAATCTATGTTGGATATATGTTCTTATCTTTTGTTGATGACTCGTCTTATTCTTCCTTGGTCCTTCTCTTCTCCTTAGTTGAAAAAATTACCTAAAAGAAAGCATGTCTCTTGTGTTGTGGTTCAAATATGCATATTCTTCTCCATATAGATCAATTTTTTCAGCAACTCCAAGTGCTTGTGGTTGTTCTATCTCCACTCATGGCTCTATTCTTTGTAGAAAATTGGACCACAAGAATTTAGAGGGGGTCTTGCTTGAGACCCTTTCTCCATGATTGATAGAAGAGCTTCATTCACCATGGTTTCCTTGATTCCCTTGAGAGTTTGGTCTTGTATTATTCAACCAGGTTGTATATATCTGCTCAAATCAGCTATAGATCCTACAAAGGAGTCTCTTAGATCCCTATGAGCTTCCATCAAATGGTTTTGTCATTCCTTGTTACCTCTAACGAATATTTCATTCACATAGCTCAGTTCATCTGATGGTGGGGTTTTTCTCTATCGCCCATTCCTTCTTTTCATGTGGTTCTTCTTGAGTAGTGATATCTAAAACCCTCTGACTCTTCACCTTTGTCCATGCAAATATGGTTTCTTCTTCACAGACTGGGAGAATCACCGCTCTGATACCACTGTAATGTCCCCAAATGGACAAATTCTAATCCCAAATAGATTATCCACAAATATGATCTAAATCATCAATATCTAGAAGATATAAAAAATTAATATAATGCATATCTAAATTTTATTCAAAAAATGTGACTTGCCTGGAAGGTTGAAATCATTCAAAACTAAAGTAAAACCACACTTTTATTGACAAAAATAGACCAACTGATTTTATTATTGCAAAAACTTCAGAAAATACCATATTTAGACCAAATAGAAGGCTGAAGTTTTATTAAAAAATATTTAGATGCACAACTCGTAGACAAGCTGAAAATATGGTTTTCTTGGCCCAAAAAAATGCAAATTATTTTATCTTGGCTCCAAAAATCTAATTAATGAACAACAAATCAGATATGATCAGAACAAGTTCTAAATCACTAAGAAGTTCACACAATATGGGTCGCTCCAATATAGAAGTGCAGGAAATCAAAGGTAGAACTCAACAACAATGTTCTCCCTCCAAACCCTAACTATAATCAATACCAAAACTACAAATCAAGCCTTCAACATTGTTGGAAAACACAAGAGAAGAAGACTTTTCGTTCATCTTCTATAGCTAGAGAGGGTTTTCGTCCTCTTAAGAAAAAACTTCAAAGGGTTTTCATCCTTTGGAGTTGAGATGGTAAGCATGCAAACATGTAACAAATTTTAGAAATTATCAGATGCAAAAATATGAATTCCCTTCCATGGTGACTTGCCTTTATAGTTTATTTTGGCCTTTTTCCACCCAACACAACCAATCATATTTATTTTCCATAATTTAATGTTTTCTTTTGTCTTTTCCCATTTCCCACATGGGTCACATTTTGCCTTAGGGGAAATAAAAATTATAAAGGCACTTTTTCTTTTTCTTTTTCAACTTTGTCATTAATAAATTAATAAAAGTGCTTATAATAAAATTTTATGATGTACTTTATAATTAATTCATCATGATTAAGTTTCCCTTTTGTTGATCCCTTAGCCGTCAAGAAACAAAATTGGGCTAAGGGTCTTTAACCTGTTATTTAGAGAAGGGAAAATTTCATACTCAATCCCCTCCTCCACCAACCATGCCCTTTTCTTTTTTCAAAGGAGCTTGCATCATATAGTCTTCATGGACCACAAAATAAACCTCTCCTTTGTTACACTTAATGGAGGTGGTCCTTTAACCTTGACAACATGGAACAATATCCATATAGCCGCTCTTAAAATTTTTCCATACTTCATTAGTGAGAATGCAACCACTCATGTAATACAAAACCGAGACATTGCAAATTTGTGCTCATTACATCATGTTATTTAAGAAAATATTGTTGTGAAGCTATTATCTTATTTACTAAAAGGAAAAGCTCTTGACTGTATAGAATCCTCCCCCAATTCAATACATAACTAGGATGAGTTGGGAGAAATATTGTGCAAGCAATTCCAAGAAAAAAGGTGATAACTTGTCTCTAATGGATCAACTAACCACTATGAAGAGGACCCCTAATGAAGCAATGTCTAATTTCAACTATAAATTTTAGAAGACTTGGGAAGAAATTCCACCTCATGTATGCCTTTAACCTCATATAACCTTTATATTCTTCCTCAAAGTTTTAAAATTATGACATTGTACTCATAATCTAGTCCATAGGTGGCCTATGAGATCAGTATTGTAGTCGAGAATAATATAATCCAAGTTGTAAAGCTATCCCTTAGGCCTCCTATGCCTTTATTATATGAAATGTCAAATGTTAGTGCTCTTACAAGACAACCTCTGGCCACCATACATAAACCTAAGAATCTTCATGTTGTTCCCAGGACCTCCTTTAATGAACTAGACGAACTCAAAACCCTCTGTAGAAACATGAGAAATGAGCTAACTATCATCAAAGAGAAACAATATTAACTAAATCCTAGGCTATCACAACTTTACAACCCAACTTATTAGCCACATAGAATGCAAAATCAAAACCAAATAGTCCCTGTGAAACCACTCTAACAATAGTTCCCTACTATGTCTAATACTAACAAGCCTTTGTTCCCCATTCACAATAACATGGTTAAAAAGATGAAATGGTGCTAACCAAGTGGGGTGCCTCACGATTCCAAAATTTGTGCCTCCAAGAATGCAACTTAAACATTTACAGTGTAGAATTCCATGACATAATAAAAGCCACATGTTGAACCAAGTCAATCTCTAATGTTGTAAACCCAAATGGAACTCGTCCTATTGGTTGGAAAATGTGTTTTTGTGGTAAATACAAATGAATTTTTCACATAAACGCCTCAAGTTTAATAATACTACAACACATGGGTAAATATAAGGACGTTAGAGAAACTCCTTCAGACCACAAATTCTCATGTCATTCTTCTTAGTATATCGTGGATTGCCATAGAAAGAAGAACTTCAAATTGAACAAATTTTCCACTCAAAGAGACACCTTCAATAGCCACATGGATGCCCCAAAGTTTGATGTTTGTTGATGGAAAAACAAAAAAACTATTAGTCTACGTACAATCAACAAAAAATCGAACTCAAACCCTTGAATGTGGTTAATCAGATGAAGAAGACTAGTGTAAGACGCTTTTTCCACACTTGAGAAAATGGATCTCTTGCAGGAATATGTGAACCCATTGGACTGCGCACTCAAGACAACTACGAAGGTGGCTCCTAAAGACATTAATCTCTATTTGTCAAACGTAACTAAACTATAGACATCTAAAATGCCGACATGATTAATTACAATTAATATATCCCCCAACATCATCTAAATCCATATAATAATTAATCACAAGATTAATTACTATTATTAATCTATTTTATCATATTTCACCTTTTAATCATTTATCAAATATCCCATAATTCCATCATTAGTCCTTTCATTTCATTATTAAATCCCATCTCCATCCACAATCCTTTAATTCCTTATTATATCCTATTATCCTATTTTAAATCTTCATTAACATTTCTTAGGAATTTAATATTCCTACACCTACCTACCCACCTACCCTATGCATCTCTACACCTAGCTTCTCCATGTAATCACATCATTAAATCCTAATTAAACATAAACTAATTTAATCCCACCTTCCCCCATTTCTAGAAGTTTCCAATTCTAGAAGCTTCTATAACTTTCTACTCTTCTCCATTGAATTTTAAATTCAATGGATATTTCTCCAGAATTCTAGAATTTTCTAATTCTAAATTTATTCCACCTCTTCTATTTCTTGAAGCTTCCAATTATAGAAGCTTCCATAAATTTCTACTCTTCTCCATTGAATTTTAAATTCAATGGATATTTCTCCATAATTCTAGAATTAATCCCACATCCTCTATTTCTATAAGCTTCTAATTCTAGAAGCCTCTCTAACTTTCTACTTTTCTCCATTGAATTTTAAATTCAATGAATATGTCTCCATAATACTAGAATTTTGTCATTCTAGAATTATCTATCTTCTCATTCAATACTAACCATTAATCTTCCATCTACTTGGCAAGATCCCAGCCCTCCAATTCCTCTTCCAAAAACTATAAATTGACATGCCACCCTCCACGGAAGCCAATCCATAGATCTTAAGAATCCATAGAAAAAATCTACTATTTTGTTCATCAATCATCCATTTCATTTTCAATCAATCCATTATTCATCCACAATCAATCATCCAACATCAAGAGCACATCTAACCAATCAAAGGAGGAACGTTACGATCATGTAGGTAAGTGCAAGTATTATTCTTTCCTTCCTTTTTATCTATTTCTCTATTTGTGGTAGTGTATTAGAGTGTTAGAATAGGAATCAATTTTTTTTTGTTTCTTATTGGCATTTTGCATTAACATCTCTTTTTACATCCACATTTTGGAGCCCACCATGGGGATTACCCCCCAAAATTTTGATTTTTTTTTAATAGTATTTAATATTTAGAACAAACTGTCCAAATTTCAAAAAAAATTGTTGAGATTTACCCCTTGAAATTTCAATTTTTTGTGTCAATCTTCCATTTCAGCGCTTTTGACTTGAAATAGCACTTTTGTAAACCTCGTGGTGCATTTGTAAATACTTCAGCAGTTTTGTTCAACCTTTAAATCCTCAAAATTGCCTTTTTTTGACAAAATAGTGCGTTTGTAGGAAAAGTAGCGATTTTGCACATAAAGTAGCGTATATGTTCTAAAGTGGCGCCTATGTCCTATTTTGGCACCTATGCTCTGTGTTGTGGAACTTTTTTTTGCCTAACTTCCGAGAGCCATAAATTTTGATCCCGAACTCGAAACGCCTCCATTTTTTTTTCTCGGAAAGGTATTGAAAATATCTATGCAATGAAAGTGTTAATTTAGCATTTTATAATACAATTTATTCACGGTTTTCATTTTCCTAAATCTTGTTATTTTAACTACACATTGAGTTATCTATTCTTGTTCCAAGCTACTAACACTATTGTGTGCAGCTTCCTACGCTTACCAAAGATAAAAATCAATCTAAAACTACTAATCCTTTTTATTTTGCAACTCATTTATTCCAAGACATTTGGGGTTATAATCTAACTACTAATATTTGTTTTGTAGGGCCTCCTCTTGAAGACCCCATTACATAAAATTTTAGTCATTTTATCTTGTATCCATTTTCTTTCATTTATCATCCTTTTTATGTGTTTTTGTTTGTTGTTAGTTCGTCCCAAAGGCAAAACCGTGTATGTTCTCCTCTCGCGTCCTAGGATGATCTTGAGGATCAAAAGCGGTTATCCTTCCCCTTTTTATTTTGTAGGGGAAACGTGACGTGGAAGTGATATCCACACACTTTTCATAGTCTTAGGAGTCTCATGACCGGTGGGATTCATCTCCATGCACGTAGACACACCCCCATGTTCACGGCGGGGTATATAAATTCTTGGAGAGGTGTCATTATTGGCTAAGCACTTGCTTGTTTTAAGAGCAACATGAAATGAGGGGATTCCACATCCTGATACCCATGGGCTCATACAACATCCTTGTATCACAGGACTTGGGTCCCACGTACCACAAGGTATATCAGGGACGCCCCTAGTGAGCTTGTGCATCCTAGATTAAGAAACCTTTTGGCTGCATATTAAGCTATAGGGTCAAGGAGGCCACACTCCCCAAGATCACTCGCTAGCCGAACCCCACATTGACACATAGGTGGAGAGCCAATTGTGGAACCATCGTCAGTGTGTGGTATTGAAAGTGGGCTATAGCTAGATTACAAACCCACTTGACTAGTTAGGTTGTGTGTTACATATTTTTTGTTTGTTTGTGAACACCCTTAGCGATACCATCACCTTAAATTTTTAATTAGTCAAACATTATTATAGTCAACCATACTTAATTAAACAATCCAAATCCTAATCTCATCATCCATCCTTAATAAACAATTCTACCTAATCCAAATCTAATCCTTACCCACACATCTTACCAAACTATGGCCTTTAACCCTCAATCCACATCCTCTCCAAACCAATATCCAAACCCTTATCTCTTTTATAAATCCATCAACGAAGCTATCCCATCATCCGCCCACCCAACAAAGTCAACCATCTCACTTTATCCCACACACTATCGAACACCGTAATAAACAAATATCGAACTTAACATCCTACCTCAACCAATCTCATCCTTGTCATCTAAATCAACCATTCCATGTTGATCCTAACATCCTAAAAACCATTCAACAACTTAATCGACAAATGTCCAATCTTAAAATCTTCAACCAATCAATCACCCCCTAAAATGTCATCCCTCAACCAACCCCATCCACAATCTTCTCTTCATAAGATCCCTACCACTCACCCCATTGACTTCCTCCTTGAGAAACCCAAATCATCTCAATCCAAACCTCTTACCTAATCAAGCTAAACCACTATCCCCCACAATCTAACTTACATTTACTTTTATGACCTCACCAAATTTGACCTAGACAAAGAGGACCTCCTTTATGCCCTTGTTAGTTTAGCCACCAATCCCAATCCTGCACGCAGCTATTGAAAAACCTAAGCTCCAAATCCCCTATCAATCATCATGACCCCCCACCTTTGTCCCATCTAAAAGTCATACAAATAATCAACCATCATCCAAAATCTCAAATTCTAAATCTAATCATCATAAAACCTATCAAATTGAGTCCTATTCACGTATCTACAACAACCACACCAACTTAATCCTGAATCAATATCACTCACATATCTTCTTAGTCTTGCATCCTTTTCAGCCTCATCACCCTAATCCAATCCTACAGAATTTCTCCTAGATAGTCCCACATCCCCTAAACCATCATCAAATCCATCCTCTGAGACTATGTCACCCACTTCATCGCCTAAGCCCAACACTATCTCATCCACTGTGACTTCCAAGTCATCTTCATCCCCTTCTACCCTTAATCCTAAACCATATAATGTGGCTCACTAGGCCACCCTAATCCTCTTTATCCACACCTAATACAATCTTAACCCCTTCATCACCTAACCCTAAAAACTATCATATCCGCTAATCCTATTTCAAATCCACCATCCCCTAATCCTAAAACATCTAACGTGACTCCTAAAGCACTAGACTCCTAAACCTAACCTATTTAATACCAATATTCTCCCCACCTTGTCTCCCACTCAATCCAATATGACTCATATGCCGCCTTCATCTACGTCATCCCCTAAATCGACCAAATCTAATGATGGTCCCTACACCACAACCAACTCTCAAATATACCTCATCTCCAAACCTCACTCACATCCAATGTGATAACCTATATTACACCGATCCTATTCATCTAAATATACACCATCTCCTAAATCTATGTCTACTAATCCTAAGCCAAAACCTAAGCATAAGCTCAAAATGCTCTATCTTAAAACCACACAATCTAACCAATCAAAAATCAACTAAATATACTTCTGGCCTCCAAGCCCAAAACATCCACTTTGTCCCCTAGGCCTAATCCATCCCCTTCATCTTCTAATTGAAAAAAATCCAATACTCCAATCGCATAAATCCAAATCAACTAGAACCATCTCATCAACCACCTAATTCCAAACCATTACTTCCTACACCCTCCAAACCATTACTTCATACTCCCTCCAAACCATTTAACCCAAATCACTTCACTCCTTTAGGAAAATCCTTGACCACCATCTTTCATCGTCTCAAAACCTTCAATATGATAATCCATCCCCCTATCAAATCACACAATAAAAACCTTCCCAAACCATCTTGGTATTGGGAACACTATATTGTGACTTCCATCACACACATGGGCATTCGACCAATCATTGCATGTAATTTAGGTCTTATGTCCAAAATATCATTAACTAAGAAATTCTTATCCTTGTACCTCTCTATCCACCGCCTTTTCATCCTAATCCTTTCCCTAACCATCATCTACCATAAAAATCACACTCTAAACCCAAACATTGTCAACCATCCAAATCTCATCGTACATCCAAACACCCATCACAAACCAAAAACCAAAACAAATCTCACCCCCCATCCTTTGTTAAATCCGGCCTCTTAGCGGATGAAAAAACTACAACCCCTTAGTCTCATGACGACGTCATGGAATTATCTTCCCCATCCACTTCATATCCTACAGCCAAAAATATGTTCACCAATATGAAACATCGAGGCAAAGGCTTAGGCATCCATGAAAAAGGCATTCACGAACCCATTTCCCCCCCTCAAAATCCAGGTCGTTTAGGCTTAGGTTATAAACCTAAAAGTACCAACGTCCCTCCCACTATTCCATCACAACCCATTTCTACCACTCCTCTTATTGATCCTACCATCCCCACCTCAACCCAAACACAAATCGTTTACCAAACACCTAAAATGGATTGAGAACATAGTTCATCGTTTATGCATGAATTTTCTTTCCTTCCCACCCACCATCCTTCCATCCTTCCATCCAAATCCATTTTCATCTAATCCATTCTCTATCATAACATCATATCAACTTGATCGTACATGTTAGTAGTACCTACTATAATTGTGTGACTTTGGCCTATCATTACATCAAACATCCAACCACCATTGTTCTCTTAGAGATCCACACACTTTAACACACTTAATCAACTTGTGGTGAAGACCCTTGGGTGTACTTTTGACACTCTAGAAAATGTCATCACTACATTCATTTCCATCTCCCCATCAAGCCACTAGTGATTCTTAACCCCTTCAGAGTTCTCAAGAGAGTGCAATCTCTTTATGGAAGAAAATCCAAAAATCAAAAAGCAAAAAAATAAAAAAAATATCAAAATTAAAAATATCGAATAAAATCCACCTCAAGAATCTCTCTAGGGGTGTTTCCAGCAACTCTACCGGGGCTATGGACGCCTGGCTGGCAGTAGAGAAATGTTGTGAGAAGAATCAAATGTATCTCCATCGGGGCTATGGATGCATGGCTGACTTAATCACTCCCTATACATTAGATAGTTTGTCTTCACATACTACCCATTAAGTCTTCACCTCAAGTAGTAATCAACCATCACAATCACACACATTTTTATCTCACAGAGACATAGGGCTCACCTGTTGCCATGTATTGTTTAAAAATTGCTCACACTTTTGTTTTAGTCTGACTCTTACCTTACAACATGTGCCGTTAAGCTCATCTTTTGTTCACCAATGATGTCATTTTCCTTGCATCCATCACATCAACATTATTTTTACCTAGGATCGAACATCTATGGGCATGTGATAATCCTTTCCTTTTTCATCCAATCCTCCTCACATCCCTTTTGAAATGTTGTCATCATGACTGGGGGTAGTCTTACTATCATCTGTTAAAGGCATCATACACTTTAGATACCCATCACTTCCCATTCTACCCTACACCTAGGGGTAAATCAAACCCATTAATCCATTCACACATGCCACCATACTTTACACTTGGGAGCACACTACATCTATCCCTTAATCCATATACCATATACCTGGGGGCATATATTATCTCCCATATTATCCTATACCACATCTCTCATCCTATCTATCTCGCATCCCATACCCCATATTATCCTATCAAGCAACTCCTACCCCATCAAACCCATCCAATTTTCCCTAAATACTTCCCTTTCATCCTACCTAACCAAACTTTGGGAATTATGAGAGAAAGTCGCATCCCACCTTACATACCTTCCCATCACCCCATCACTCATCCAAAAATCCAAAATCCAAAAAAATAAAAAATAAAATCCAACATCTCCAAAATCCCACATCCAAAATCCAAAATCTAACATCTAAAATCTAAAAATCAAAACAATCCAAAATCTCCAAATCCAACATCCAAAATCCAACATCAAATAATCTAAACATCACACATCCAAAATCTAAAAATCAAACATCCAAAAATAAAAACATTCACAAAAAATGCAATGTGTGTATTTTTACTTGTGTGTTTGCTTGTATGCATTTACATTTTGGCCGATGATATGAGACTACCTTTTTTTTTCTTTTTCTTGTGCACAGTCCAATGATATGAGGACCATATTTTTTATATTAATCGGTCCCATGATACAAGGACCATCCTTTTTCCATTAATTTGTCCAATGATATGAGGACACGAGCATTTGGTAATTCACTCACCACAATCTATATACCCTGTGCATCTTGCTCTATGCCACATTAATCACAATGCTAATGATGATAACAATGGGAAATTTATGGTAGCACACCCCCTTCTATCATTATATTTTATCCTTATCATCATCCACACCTAATCATCATCATCATCATCATCTAACTAACCATCTAACCTCCTCATCCTCCCATCCAATCAACCCTTAATCAATTAGTTAAGTTCCACATCCAAATTTTATCATCTCACATCCAATATCCAAAATCCTCACCCCCTAGCTAGGGTCTCTCATCCAAACATCCTCAATAATCTAATAATCCAAATCAAATCAATCCTCAAATATCACATCATAAAATCCAACATCCTCCAATCTTCAAATCCTACCCCCTAGACTGGGGCATCTCAACAACTAACATCTTCAAGTCCAATATCCTCAAATTCTAAGATCTTCAAATCCAACATCAACAATCCTAAATCTTCTCCCTTATCATACATCGTTGAATGAGGCATCCTCTAATCCAAAATCCAAAATCCTCACCCTTGTCATACATCATTGATTGGGGCATCCAAAATCCAAAACCCAATATATCACAATCCTCTAATCTTCTACTCTTCTCATCCTCTCTCCTAATCCTCTGAATCCTCAAATCTTCTAATACTCTAATTCTAATCCTCCGAGTCCTCACATCTTCTAATCCTATGATATTCATCCTCTAAATCCTCAAATCCTCCAAATCCTCAAATCTCCTAATCTTTTAATCCTCAAATCTTCTCATCCTCTAATCATCTCTCATCTACTAACTTGGTCCCCTCCTCTTTTTGAGCGGTTACCTACCTCGTTCCTCCCTGCCTAACCCTTTGAGGGGGCATAATATCACCATCCCACCATTTTAGTTTCCTTTTCTTTGAACGGTCAGGGCTACACAACAACCATTCAAAGAGGGAAAACATGTAGACATCTAAAATGTGGACATGATTAATTACGATTAATCTGTCCCGCAACATCATCTAAATCCATATAATAATTAATAACAAGACTAATTATTATTATTAATCTATTTTATCATAATTCACCTTTTAATCATTTATCAAATATCCCATTATTCCATCATTAGTCCTTTTATTTCATTATTAAATCTCATCTCCATCCATAATCCTTTAATTGCTTATTATATCATATTATCCTATTTTAATTCTTCATTAACATTTCTTAGGAATTTAATATTCCTACACCTACCTACCCACCTACCCTACACACCCCTACACTTAACTTCTCCATGTAATCACATCATTGAATCCTAATTAAACCTAAACTAATTTAATCCCACCTTCCTCCATTTCTAGAAGTTTCCAATTCCAGAGGCTTCTATAACTTTCTACTCTTCTCCATTGAATTTTAAATTCAATGGATATTCCTCCATAATTCTAGAATTTATCTCACCTCTTCTATTTCTAGATGCTTCCATAACTTTTTACTCTTCTCCTTTGAATTTTAAATTCAATGGATATTACTCCATAATTCTAGAATTTTCTAATTCTAAAATCAACCCCACCTCCTCTATTTCTAAAAGCTTCTAATTCTATAAGCCTCTCTAACTTTCTACTTTTCTCCATTGAATTTTAAATTCAATGAATATGTCTCCATAATACTAGAATTTTCTCATTCTAGAATTATCTATCTTCTCATTCAATAATAACCATCGATCTTCCATCTACTTGGCAAGATCCTAGCCCTCCAATTCCTCTTCCAAAAACTATAATTTGGCATGTCACCCTCCATGGAAGCCAATCCATAGAACTTAAGAATCCATGGCAAAAATCTTCTATTTTTTTCATCAATCATCCAATTCATCTTCAATAAATCCTTTATTCATCCACAATCAATCATCCAACATCAAGAGCACATCCAACCAATCAAAGGAGGAGCATTACGATCATGTAGGTAAGTGCATGTATTATTCTCTCCTTCCTTTTTATCTATTCCTCTATTTGAGGTAGTGTATTAGAGTGTTAGAATATGAATCAACTTGTTTTGTTTCTTGTTGGAATTTTTCACAAACATCTCTTTTTACATATACACAAATAAGGTAACCAGGAGAAACCTCCTCCCTTCTACCTTTTTGAGGTCATTGGCCAATACCTTGTCCATAAGTACATGATTGAGTTTAGTATATGCACCTAAAATTAGTCACTACTAATATTACTAAGTATCCCCTCCTAATATTACTAACATTCATCCTACACACACTAACATTACCCTATATCCCATCCTTTTAACAATATAATCAATCACCCACCTAATATTAATTAAATCCTCTCACCTATTTTAGGAATTTAATATACCTAGCCACCTGCCCCTACATGTTAACCTAACCTCTCATACTAACTACCCTATGAATCCCTCATTACACACTAATCAAATATAGAAAATTATAATATAATACAATAACCCTCTACGACCTTTATAGAATTCTCTGAATCTAGATCCTTCTCATTTTACCACCTTCCATGAATTTTTAATTCATGGAAATTCCTCTCCCTTGAGAATCTTCTACTGTCACACTCATCCTCCACCCTTGATCTTCTAACACGGATTAATCTTGACCCTCTATTTTTCTATAAATATATCCACCGCCCTCCATAAAATCTAGGACCTAGGATAAGCATAACCAACTCTTGCCAAGTTGAGACCAATCAAGCTAACTATAACAAAGTGCTGCCGAATTTTGGGGAAAATCCATTCCATCAAGGAGAAATTTGAATTCAAGGTAGAGTAATGTAAAATCTTGTCCAAATGTGATTATGTTGAGCTCAATGTTCCTTTGGCCCAATATGAGGTGCAAGGATTAGTTCTAGGTAGAGAGCTTTGATGGTTTTCATGGCTTTCAATGTGTATACTTGGAAGTAAACTTAACACATTTTGGAAACCCAATGGGACTCCCACACACTTTTTATCGTCCCTTCCTATTTGTTAAGACCTAATTTAAGATTTTTGAAGAAATCAAAGCAAATAGGGTGCAAAAATTTGATTTTTAAAATTTTTTATTGTTATTTTTTGCATATTGTATGTTAATGTCATTTTCGTGACTAAAAACATTGTTTTTGCTAATGATAATGTCATTTTCACAATTAGGCCATCATTTTCATCCTCCATGCACAAGTGATAGGTAGACAACATTTTTGCAGGTGACCTTGATGTTTTCACAGGTAACCATGTCATTTTTGTTGATAGTGTCGTTATCACTTCAAAACATATCATTTTTGTTGATAGTGTCGTTATCGCTTCAAACTATATCATTTTTGTTAATAGTGTCGTTATCGATTCAAACTATATCATTTTCAAAGGTAACTACATTGTTATCATAACAACAAGTGTGATTTTTGGGTTTATTAGCTTTTTGTCATTGTTTTTGATCTCTAATAACCTTGTGGTTGTCTAATACCATCTTATCTAGCTAATCAACATCACTAGACATTTTGCATTTCTAATTTTTAATCAGTTTTTGGCCTAAAACTAACAATGTCATTATCATGCTAACCACATAACTATCACGCTAACTACGTAAATTTTGTGTTTAACTGTGTCATTTTTTCTATCGATCGAGTCATTTTTGTGGAAGAATGCATTGTTTTTTCATAACCACATCATTTTCATGAGTAACAACATTATTTTTACTTTGTGTAACATCATTTTTATTGTTTAGTAGGTTCACACACTTGTCAAAGAGATAGCTAAACTTTAAAATACTAATCATGTGTTTGTAACCTCGATGGTTTCAAGAGCTAGCATCCAAAACAACATTGATTGTATATTGTTTTGATTTTATTTACATAACCTTTGTATATCTCTTGTATATATTTTGATGTGTGTGTACTTGAAGCTAGGTTGTGTATATGCTCTCCCCTTGCATCACTTAGAGATCTTAGGGATCAAAAATAACCGATGATTCCCCTTTTATTTTTTTAAAGGGCAATGTGATGTAGATTTTATCCCCACACACTTGTCATAGTCTATAGGCATCTTGTGATGTGGATTTCATCACCATGCACTAAGACACACCATGTGTTCCAGCGGGATATATAAATTCAAGGAAAATTGTCATTATTAGCTAAGCATTGACATGTTTTGTGTCACGACCCTAAAACTATTCATTTATTATTCTAAGAATTGGGTGGTGATGGTCACATTAGATGCATCATATTATTACTGTTTTGGTTCGCTTATTCAACATTTGACATGTTTAAAAACAACTATTATCTTATGATGATTTTTCATGAAATGGATTAGTGATGTGAAAGTACATTTATTAATTAGTTGTTATGGATTAATATTGTTATGAATTATTTTCATTCGATTTAATATATCAAACATTTAATCCACGGGGTATTGTTGCATATGTGCAAGTTTTCTATGAGGGAGCTACAGGGTAACATCGAGGAGAGGAGTCAAGATTTGACAATGGGTATTGAAAGAGAGATGTCCATGTGCAACTCAATTCACCCAAAAATGATGATGAAAAACCGTAAGTTAGCCAATAAAAACCCAATTTTGAGTTTTAGTTTGGTTTTTAGATACTTAAGTCACTCTTAGCAGAAAGTTGGATGGTTACTATGTGATAACTAATCGTGTTTATTGCTCTCTTATTAAAAATGCAATGTTATTTTCTTATTACGAACAATTACCTATTATTGTATCACAAAGGTGCTACGTTAGTGGTTTTCTTAAGCATTGGATAATAATGCCTGGAGGGATAAATTTGCTATAGCAAGAGAGTAGTTCTAAAAATAAAAAAAATAAAAATTTAATTGGTAGCATATTTTATTCTCTCGTGCTACTCATCTATGTCCCACATTGGTGGCGTTTTAATGCTCATACATGTCTAAATAGATCTAGGGTGCGTGCCATCACTAAGACTGGCTTCATGTCTTTGGTGTTTGGAGCTACACACACATAAAAATTGGGCCAAGTTAATATTATGCTACTCATCTATGTCCCACATTGGTGGCATTTCAATGCCCATACATGTTTAAATAGATCTAGGGTGCGTGTCATCACTAAAACTAGATTCAGGTCTTTGGTGTTTGGAGCTACATGCACATAAAAAATGTTAGGTTGTGGAGTCTATTTTCATGTGTGAAAGTGTTGAAGACTGTACACTAAGAGTATTATACACTTTCCATAGTTGTCTTGCTGGGGTTCGGGGCCGAGTCGGGCCCCGAGTGGGGGTCTGGGGGCGCAGCCCTCGATTTTTTTTGGCCTCAAAACAAAACATGCCTAATATACCAGGAAATGTGCTTTTTCTCATATGGGCGGGATTTTTGGCCCATAGGTTTATGAGACGGTTTTGGCCCATGGTTTTATACCCATGGTTTTGTAAAACAACTTAAGCAGTTGTCTACTTATGTGGTTTTGTGCATATGGTAGGTATAATGTAACATTGTAGATGTGTATGAATTCGGGTGTGAATTTTGTAGAGTTTTTTGAGCATAGCTCGAAACAAATCTAGGTATTATTGTATTGAGAGAGCGTGGCTTATAATAAAATTTGAGCAAGTGATTCTGAGTGGACGTAGCCCAAATTGGGTGAACCACATTAAATATTGTCTCTTTGTGTTGTGTTATTTTTATTCTACACTTTTATTTCAGATCTATAATATTTTCTGCATATTAGTTTCTACTGTTGCGATTCTGTGAGGGACTCATCCACATATTTTATCCCTTATTTCCTAACAATTGGTATCATAGCCTGGTTTGGTTTGTTGAAGTGTAGAATCACAGGAAAGTTTAGCTTGTATGGTAGCTATGGCAGATGATAAGAGATCAAGGGTTGATAAATTCAATGAGCATAATTTCAATCTTTGGAAGATGCAGATGGAAGATTACCTTTATCAAAAGGATATTTATATTCCCCTATCTGAGAAGGTGAACAAACCCTCTAGTATGACATATGCGGAATGAGATTTGCTGGATAGGAAGGCACTTGGGAAAATCTATCTGTGTCTTGCATCTTCGGTATTATTTAATGTTTCGAAGGAAAAGACTATAAAAGAACAGATGGATGCATTAGGGAAGTTGTATGAAAAACCCTCTACCTCTAATAAGATATTTTTAATGAAAAAGTTATTTAATATGAAGATGTCTGAGAATGGTTCAATAGCAGATCATTTAAATGATTTTAATATAGTTGTAAATATGCTAGCTTTGATTACAATAGAATTTGATGAAGAAGTTAGGGCTTTATTAATTCTCTGCTCTTTACCTGAGAGTTGGAATAGCTTGGTAATGACGGTAAGAAACTCAGTTCCAGCTAACTCAAAGTTGAAGTTTGAGGATGTTGTAGGGGTGATTCTAAGTGAGGAAAGGCAAAGAAAAAGTTATGGGAAATCTTCTACTTCAGGGAATGCTTTGACAGTGGAAACTAGAGGGAGACAAAAGAATAGAGGAATTCGTAAAAAATCAAAAGATCGGGCAAGGTAAAAATCCAAAAGCAAGATAGTATGCTGGCACTGTGGAAAGTTTGGGCATGCAAAGAAGGACTATTGGGAGCTTCAGGACAAGAAGAAACAACATGAAGAAAACAAAGAGGCAAATGTGGCAACGGGTAATGTATGTCAGGATGCTTTGATTATTTCTTTGCACAATATTGTTGAATCTTGGGTTTTAGATTCGGGGGCTTCTTTCTATGCTACTCCACATAGGAATTATTTTCTTGATTATGTTCAAGGGGATTTGGGCATGTTTTTCTTGGTGATGATGAGCCTTGTAATATAGTTGGAAAATGATCTATTTGGGTTAAGATGTAGAATAAGAATACATGACTATTAAAGGGTGTCATACATGTGCCTACTTTAAAACAAAATATGATATCGGTAGGCCAGTTGGGAAGTGATGGTTGTACTGTGATATTTACAGCAGAATCTTGGAAGGTTACCAAGAGTTCTCTTATGGTGGTAAGAGGTAAGAAGGTTGGAACCTTGTATTTAACCGCTTATAGCACTAATGTTTGTAATCTTGTGACTTCAGAAGTAGATACAACATTGTGACACTATAGGCTCAATCATATGAGCCATAAGGGCATGGAGATCATAAAGATGGATGTGCCCAGATATGCAGAGATAGGTTTGGAGTTTTGTGAGGACTGCATATAGGGGAAACATAAGCGAGTAGGGTTTCTCAAGGTTGGACCTACAAAGAAAGAGAGTAAGTTAGAGCTGGTGCATTTTGATGTGTGGGGGCCAGCTCAGGTATCATCTCTTGGGGGTCAAGTTATTATGTTACTTTTATTGATGATGTAACAAGGAAAGTTTGGGTTTATTGTATTAGAAAAAAGTCTGATGTATTTGACACTTTTGTTAAATGGAAAGCCTTGGTAGAGAATGAAACAAGTCTTAAGCTAAAATGTCTCAGGTCAGATAATGGAGGGGAGTATTGCAGCAATGAATTTGATGATTAATGTTCTAAGACTGGAATCCGTAGGTAAAATACGGTTCCAGGAACTCCGTAGCAGAATGGGGTGTCAGAAAGGATGAACAGAACAATAATGGAACGTGTTAGGAGCATGAGGTTACATGTAGATCTACCTCTTTCTTTTTGGGTAGAAGTGGTGAGCACAACTGTGTACTTGATAAATAGAGGACCCTCAAGTGCCTTGGATGGAGGCATACCTGAGGAGGCTTGGTATGGTAAGAAAGTTGATTATTCATTTCTTAGAGTCTTTGGATGTGAGGTGTTTGTCTATATAGACAAGAATGATAGGACCAAGCTAGAGGCTAAATTAGAAAAATGTACTTTCATTGGTTATGATGGTGATGACTTTGGATATAAATGTTGGAGTATTAAGGAAAATAAAATCATTCGATCTAGGGATGTGGTCTTTAATGAGAAAGTCATGTATAAGCAATAATTGCAGGAAAACAAGAATCCAAGAAAGAATATGCAGTGGTAGAGGATCTTCCGGATGGGAAAGTGACACTTGAATTAGTTCAGGAACCTCCTCAACTGGAACCCTAAACTCCTATAATGAGGAGGTCTTCCAGGGTAAGAAGAGAACCTGAACATTTTTCTCCTTCTCTTTATTATTTATTACTCACTGATAGTGGAGAGCTAGAGAGATTTGATGAATCAATATGGGTAGATGCCAGGAAGAAGTGGGAGCAAGCCATGGATGAGGAGCATCAGACTCTCATGGAGAACCAGCCATGGGATTTGGTGAAGCTACCCGAAGGAAAAAGAGCATCACAGAACAAGTGGGTGTTCAGAGTCAAAGAGGAAGGAGACAAGAAAAGATACAAGGCTCGGTTGGTGGTCAAGGGGTTTGCACAGAAAAAAGGTATAGATTCTGATGAGATTTTTTCTCTTGTAGTAAAAATGACTTCTATTAGAATTGTTGTAGGAATAGTTGCTGTAGAAGACTTTCACTTAGAACAACTTGATGTAAAGACTACATTTCTCCATGGTGATTTGGTGGAGGAACTATATATGCAGCAACCTGAGGGTTATGAGGTTGGTGTGCAAACTGAAGAAGAGCTTGTATGGCTTGAAACAAGATCCACGTCAATGGTATAAGAAATTTGATAGCTTCATGATGGAGCAAGGTTATATTAGATGTCATTATGACTATTGCGTGTATACAAAAAAAATTGAGGATGGCAGTTATATTATCGTGTATCTGTATGTGGATGACATGTTGGTTGCAGGTAAATACATGTAGGAAATAAAAGTAATCAAGAAGCAACTAAGTGAATCCTTTTCTATGAAGGATTTGGGGGCAGCCAAACAAATCCTTGGTATGAGGATATTTCGGGGTAGGAAGGAACGAAATTTGACTTTATCTCAGGAAGAGTACATTAAGAAGGTTTTGGAGAGGTTTAATTTGCAAGATGCTAAACTGGTTGGGACTCCTTTGGCAGGGTATTTGAAGTTATCAAAGGAGCAGTGTCCCAAGACAGAGAAGGAGAGAAACCAGATATCCAAGGTACCTTACACATTAGCGGTTGGCATTTTGATGTATGCCATGGTGTGCACCAGACCTGATATTGCCCATGCAGTGGGAGCAGTGAGTAGATTTATGAGTGATCCAGGTAGAGATCACTGACAGGCAGTAAAGTGGATCCTTCGGTATTTGAGAGGGACCATGGGGACAATTGTGTGCTACAGTGGATTAGACACCACTTTGTGTGGTTATGTAGATTCTAATATGGCGGGAGATGTAGACACCAGGAGGAGCACGATAGGTTATGTTTACATTGTAGTTGGGATAACAGTAAGCTAAATTTCACGACTACAGAAGCTGGTGGCTTTATCAACCACGGAGGTTGAGTATGTTGCTATTACAGAGGCAAGCAAAGAAATGATTTGGCTACAAAAATTGCTTGAGGAGTTGGGGCATAAGCACGAGGAAGGAAAGTTGCATAGTGATAGTCAGAGTGCTATACACCTAGCTAAGAACTTTTCTTTCCACTCTAGGATGAAGCATATACAGTTAAAGTACCATTTCATTAGGAAAAATTTGGAGGAAGAGAAGTTGAAGCTAGAGAAGATTCATACCGGTCAGAATCCTGCAGACATGATGACCAAGGTGGTCACAAGGGAAAAACTGAAGTTGTGTTCAACTTTGGTTGGTCTTTATGGAAACTAGTGAAGGGTTGAGAAACTTACTCAGAGGAAAACTAGTCTGCAAGTGGGAGATTGTTAGGTTGCGGAGCTTGTTTTCATGTTTGAAAGTGTTGAAGACTGTACACTAAGAGTACTGTACACTTTCCACAGTTGTCTCACTAGGGTTCGGGACTGGGCCGGGCCCCGAGCGGGGGTCTGGGGGTGCAGCCCCCAATTTTTTTTGGCCTTGAAACAAAACATGCCTGATATATCGGGAAATGTGATTTTTCTCACATGGGCGGGATTTTTGATCCATAGGTTTATGGGATGGTTTTGGCCCATGGTTTTGATACCCACGATTTTGTAAAATTGCTTAAGCATTTGTCTACTTATGTGGTTTTGTGCATATGGTAGGTATGATGTAACATTGCAGATGTGTATGAATTCAGGTGTGAATTCTGTAGAGTTTGTTGAGCATAGCTCCAAATAGATCTGGGTATTGTATTGAGAGAGCGATGACTTGTAATAAAATATGAGCAAGTGATTTTTGGTGGACGTAGCCCAAATTGGGTGAACCACGTTAAATAATGTCTCTTTGTGTTGTGTTATTTTTATTTTGCACTTTTATTTCAGATCTGTAATATTTTCTGCATATCAGTTTCTACTGTTGCGATTCTGTGTGGGAATCATCCGCACATTTTATCCCTTATTTCCTAACAAAAACTGGGATGAGTTAATCTCGTGCTACTCATCTATGTCCCACATTGGTGGCATTTCAACGCCCATATATGTCTAAATAGATCTAGGGTGCGTGCCATCACTAAGACCGGTTTCATGTCTTTGGTGTTTGGAGCTACATGCACATAAAAACTAGGCCAAGTTAATCTCGTGCTACTCATCTATGTCTATGTCTTGCCAAATTTCTTTGACTTAAAATTTCATATAAACAATCTTATTTGATTTGAATCACATCAGGAAGCTCTTTTGGATACTTCACTTTTAGCTGGACACACTAGGGTTAATGATCGAACTTCTATTTTGGACACCGAAGAGTATCATCTTAAAAACAAACAAATTAATTAATGTGACTATATCTTAATACCAAATCAATGGATCAATTCATGTTATGAAAAGTATTTCTTTCCCAAATAAGATGAGCCAACTCATTACACCTAATTTCCAAGGTATTTACCGTCAAGTTATGCCAATTTGCATCAGGTGAGCCGTAATCACCAACCCACCAAATCTGCTCATGTTAAACGCATAACACATTTTACTTAATTTTTTTAAAAGATAGAGTATAAATAAATAAATGTTTAAAACAGGTGCTTTCATATGGCATTTTAAAATGTATTTTACAGTTTTTGAAATTAAAACTGTCAAAATTATTATGATATATTTGTATTAAATAATACAAAAATAGTAGTAATATTAAGAATATTTATATTTTTGAAGTGATAGATTTTTTTTGATGAAAAAGATTTTATGTTATATTAATTCAATACGATTTAAGATAACTTAAAAAAATGGGCGGTATGAGAGCACCCCCCAAAACCATGATCAAGGACGATAAATTAGGTCGAGCTGAAGAGATTACAAAAAGTAGCATTGCCTAAAAACATACAAACAACAAATCACACAACAACAACAATACAAATTTTAAATAATAAAATATCTTATTAAACAATACATTCAAAATATATAACTTAAAAATTATGATTTAAAATAAATATAATATTATAATGGGACGGCCATTTAAAATGACTTACCCATCCACGTTTTTTTGACAGGCAGAGCCAGCCGTCAAATCTCAGCCCTGAAGGCAGATTTAAAAGGAGAATGCATATGACAAATTATTTTAGTCAAAGATTACATTAAAAATAATCCAAGCCATATTCTGGAGTGATATTAAGGGAAAAATTGAAGGATGCAAATCTATCAAGGAGTAAGGCCTACTTTCAACAACTGAACCAGGGTCCATCCCTTAAACTTTTATTTTTCAAAAAATAATATATATATATATATATGTGTGTGTGTGTGTGTGTGTGTGTGTGTTGGTTAATTTGTTTGTTAATGTGTGCATAGCGTAATGGTTAAACGGCTAGGTTTGAGCTTAGAAGGATCTGTATAAATTTATTTATTTATTATTTACGCTTAAAATGAAATCCATAAATAAATCGAAAGGGCCAAATTGTTGGGAGTTGGGACCATGGATTAACAAAAGGGAACTTTGGAGCTCGACCCATACTCCCCTTTTTTTCTTTTTAGTTCAAACACCCACAATGTCCTTTAGACATAAAGAATTAAAAAGAAATACCAAAAAAATGAAAGAAATTAAAACCAGTGAAAGGAAATCTTTGTTGTGGGATTATAAAATAAAGCTGGAAATGGGTTTAATTGATTAAATGAAAAATCAAATCAAAATGAGTCATATGCCTTTATACATAATTGTATTAGACTCATACAGGATTATTTTTGCATGATTTATTCAAGAAAATCAAGAGAAGTCGTGTTCTCATTAATGAGATAGCAAACCAACACTACTGAGAAAAGTGATAACTATCGTTAATAGATGGACATCTAGGGAGATGAGTGAAAGGGCGATAGTTATTAAATTAACCATAATAATACACATGTACAATAATGCATAGTTCAGGATGAACATTCAAGGATTGACAAAGTTAAATTAAGGATTGAATAAGGAGTTCAAATACAATTAGACCCACATGTGAATTGTAAGACCTTAATTAATAAGAGCAATAATGCTGCTAAGTACTGTGGCAGTTGTAGTAAAAGTGAATTGAGCTGTGGCAAAGGTGAAATGATCAATGCTTCGTACGTAGAGAGAAACTGTAGTTCTGATGGGGCTATGGAACTATTCATTTAGTACCGCAATGGTCCAATTAATCCAAGTTCTGGTGGAATGTTTCCTTTTAGCTGATTATTGCCAACATTTAGTATGTAGAGAGAACTGCAATTTTGTAGTTTTGGAGGTAGATTTCCAGTAAAAGAGTTGCCTGAGTGAGCCAGCACTTGTAGTTTATTAGCAATCAGAGTATTATGTAGAAGATGAAGACTGTAGAAAATATGCAGTCTTATACAACAAACAATATAAAAGAAATGAACAAAATACTTAAATAACTTGCATAAATAGATGAATATTCGAACCCACACTGTTGTGCGTAATCTCCATTAATAAAAGCTTCATCATACTCAGAGCTTCAGCTCTTTACAATCAAGATGTGCGAATGCAGTTGTGTGCTTTCAATGCACATCCTTCATTGCTTGTGCAGATTTCACACCTTTGTGTGTGCATACAAAGCAATTACAATTGTTGTTATTTAAATAGAATAAATCACCCCACTAACAACTCTTCAACTGAGCATTCTAAATCTAAACTCATGCTTTAAAACAGTTGCATGCTATGCATGAATTAAAACAGATTTATTTGAATTATATCTAATGATAAAAATAGGATAAAGTTGACTTAACTAAAGCAAACTAAAACAAGACTAAAGCTAAAATTAGCTTTCCTAAAAAGCTACGGTTGGAATTAAATATGTAACACATGCATATTTCCAACACTCCCCCCTTAATTTTCAAACTGTAGCTTTCACTCTTCTAGAACTGCGTTTGCTTTTTCAGATCTGCCATGTGCAGGATCACAAACTCCCCAAAAAATCT
This sequence comes from Taxus chinensis, assembly GCA_019776745.2. Taxonomy (NCBI): domain Eukaryota; kingdom Viridiplantae; phylum Streptophyta; class Pinopsida; order Cupressales; family Taxaceae; genus Taxus; species Taxus chinensis. Next base: position 837,534,667 of record CM034148.1, on the reverse strand, counting down.
CTCAAATATTTGAAAACTTCTTTTGCTAAAGCCTTTGTAAAACTGTTTGCAAACTGATCTTCAGATCTACAAAATTCAAGATGAATTTCCTTGTTGTTTACCAGCTGCCTGACGAAATGATACCTCGTAATCAATATGCTTTCTCCTCTTATGAAAAAACATGATTTTTGGACAACGCTATGGCTAAGTTGTTGTCACAAAAAATCTATGTAGCTTCCTCTTATTTTTGTTGTAAATCTGTCAACACTCTTCTCATCCAAACAACTTTTCTAATCATCTATACTTCCAGCACTGTCACTATCTATATAACCAATGAGTTTGAAATCATATGAACTTGAATAAAGAATTCCATGATTTCTTGTTCCATGTACATACCTCAAAATTCTTTTTCCAGCTTGCCAATGTGAATCTTTTGGAGATTCCATGAACCTTGATATGAGGCTCACACCATACATGATATTAGGCCTTGTGGCCGTCAAATACATAAGACTTCCAACCAACTTTTTAAACAATGTTGGATCCATAAACGATCCTTCATCCTCTTTGCTCAACTTCAAACCTACTGCAACTGGTGTTGGCGCTAGCTTACAATTCAACATGTTAAAACCTTTTCAAAACGTCACTTGCATACTTTGCTTGTGAGATAAAAACTTCACCTTCTGATTGTTGAACTTCAACACCCAAAAAATAATGCATAAGACCAAGATCTGTCATCTCAAACTCCTTTTTCATGGCTGATTTGAATGACTCTGTAGATAGATTTCCAGTAATGATCAAATCATCTACATATAAACAAACAATTAAAATTTTACCTTCCTCATTTATCTTGGTGTATAAGGTAGGCTCACTGCTGCTCCTACTGAAACCATTCTCAATTAAATAAGAATCTATTCTACTATACCAAGCTCTAGGTGCTTGCTTGAGACCATAGAGCGCTTTCTTCAATCTATATACTTTTCCTTCATGACCTTCAATCTCATAACCTTCTGGTTGATTTACATAAACTTCCTCTTCAAGGAATCCATTTAAGAATGCTGATTTAACATCCATATGATAAATAGGCCATTTGTTTTGAGTTGCAATTGCTAAAAACCATTCTTACTGTGTTCAAACGTGCTACTGGTGCAAATGTTTCGTTGTAGTCAACTCCATATTGCTGCGTAAAACCTCTTGCAACTAGCCTTGCTTTGCGCTTCTATACTTTTCCATATGCATTGTGTTTTTTCTTGTAGACCCACTTGAATCCTATCACGTCCTTTCCTTTTGGAAGATCCATCAGTTCCCATGTCTGATTCTTCTCTATAGCATCAATCTCATCATCCATGGCTTTTTCCCAAAACTTCATTCTTTATAGCCTCTTCGTAATATATTGGATCTGCAGCTTGAGAAAACAATGCAAAAATGAAAATGAATTAGTTGTATCAACATTATAAATCTCTCTTAGACTTCTTGTTTTCTGCTACGCAGGAGTATTCGATGCAGGACTGCTTTGTGGTGATGGAGTAGCTTTTGGTGTTCCCTGTGGTGTCTCTTGCATGGCTGAAGATGGCTGAAATCTTGATGACCTCCTGACTGAAGATGGAGGTGTAGCTTGTGTCTACAACTTGTGGTGCATGTCCAAGATTTGTAGATACAATACCTTATTGCTCTAAATTTTCATCTATCATATCATCATGCGGAATAGATGTTGCTATACTCACTGTTTTCTCTATACTTCCATCCCATGCTTCATTCTCAATAAAATGTACATCCCTACTGATCACAATCTTTCCAGTGACTAGATTGTACAACTTGTATGCTTTTAGTATTCTCTGAATACCCAACAAAAATACCACTTTTCTCCTTTGTTGTCTAACTTCTTCCTTAGCTCATTAGGTACATGTGCATACCGCTACACAACCAAAAACTCTGAAATGTGAAACAATGTGTTTCCTATTAGTCCATGCTTGTTGAGGAACCATGTTCCTAACAAGTTTCGTTGGACACTCCTGTTCATAAATATAAACAGAAGTTACTACTAGCTTCTGCCCAATACTCATTTGGAAGATGTTTTGCCTTCAACATGCTTCTCGCCATCTCCATGATGGTTCTATTTTTCCTCTCTGCCACACCGTTCTGTTGTGGTGTATACCTGGTAGTAAACTGCTTGTGTATACCATGATATCGGCAAAAATTCATAAACTCATTAGAAACATACTCACCTCCTCTGTCCATTCTGAGAACTTTGATGTAGTATCCACTTTGCTTCTCCACTAATGCCTTGAACTGCTAAAATTGTATCAAAGGCATCTGATTTATTTCTCAGAAAATAAACCCATGTCTTCCTTGTGTAATCATCAATGAATGTCATAAAATAAATACAACCTCCAATAGAAGTTGTCTGCATAGGTCCACATAAATCTGAATGTACAATCTCAAGTGGTGCACTTGCTCTTGCTGTTTTGCCAACTGGGAATGAATCTCTGTGTTGCTTTCCCAAAATACAACCTTCACATACCCTTTCCCGGTTTCTAAATCAATGGAAAACCTTTAACCATATTTTTTTCTATGTAATAAATTCTAACCTCCAAAATTCAAATGTCCATACCTTAGATGCCAAAGCCATGTTTCATCCTTCATGACTGAATGAAAAGCTGATTGTGTTCCTTCAGCGTAGGACTCAACTATATTTACATAGGAATCAGTGCAAGACTCACTTACTGTAGCGCAGACCTGATTTTCATTGGTGCAAGACTCATCTGTTTGAGCGCCAGGACTTAACAAAAGACTGATTTGACTTAGCGTAGGATTTTGCTGCAAACTGAGCTTTTGATTTTGCTGCAAAACAGATCTGATTTCTTCTTTTTTCCAGGTTTCAAAATCAATGGAAACATCCTATTGCTGCTCATTTTCACTTTTGCAATCAACTGAGTGCTAGGAAATTTTTCCACAATCACACACTCATTGTCTTCCATATAGACTCGGTATCCTTTCTATACCAATTGTCCAATACTCATAAGGTTACTGTTTCAAACCTGCAACATAGTAAACATCTTGCATACTTTTTTGCTCCCCCTATCTTGTTAGAATACTAACCATGCCTTTTCCTTTCACAGACACAATATTGTTATTTCCAAGAGTTACATCACTCTTAATTGAATCATCCCAAACTAGAAAACAAATCTAGATTACTTGTCATCTGATTACTGCAACCTGAATCCAAATACCATACATCACATGGACCCTCTTTTGAAATAATTACATTCAATAGGGGATAAAGAAGGTATTGCTTCGACAATCCTTGTGCATGCAATAAACATAGGTTTAGAAATAGAACTTCCAACTTGATTTTGATTTTGTCTCTCCTGATCATATTTCTTTTTCTTGCAATCATAAGCATAGTGCCCATACTTCTTACAATAATGGCACTGAACATGGGACTTATCTTGTCTCTGACCATAACTCTGTTCTTGATTCTATCCTCTTCCACCTGAGTTTGATGAACCGCTGCCCACGTCCTCTAGATGGACTTCTTCCTCTACCTCTTGGGTTGAAACTTCCTCTTCTTTTGCCACGAATACCTGCTGTCTAAGATACAAAAGGCTTGATCTACACTTGCATGTGATCTATTCATCCTCTGTTCATGATTGATTAGAGATGCATGCAACTCATCAATAGAAAACTGACTCAGATCTTTAGTTTCTTCAATAGCAACAACTAAAGGATCAAATTTCATAGGCAAACTTCTAAGCAATTTTTCAATAATCCTTCTGTCTTCAAGAGTCTCACCATGGGATTTGATTTGATTGACTAAGCCAACTACATAAGTAAAAAATGATTCTACAGAATCTGAATCTTTCATTGCTAAATTCTCAAAATCTCTACGAAGTAACTGTAGCTTAGCAGTTTTTACTTTCTCCTTACCTTGATATGTAACTTGTAAAGTATCCCATGTAGTCTTTGCTTGACTGGCTGCTGCCACTCTTGGAAGAATGCTTTCATGCATTACCTAATGAATATAGAAAAGAGCTTTGCCGTCCTTCTTTCGTAACTCCTTCAAAGTATCTTTCTTTGCTTGAGAAAGTGCAGTATATGATGCTGCATTTGCGGGCTTTGTGTACCCATCTTCAACGATCTCCCACACGTCTTGAGATTTGAATAGCGCCTTCATGGTCAATGACCAGTATTCGTAATTATTTCCATTAAATTGTGGCATCTGCATGATGGATGTAGAAGCCATAGCTTGTTACCAATTTAATAAGCTACTGGAATAACCTCGCTCTGATACCAATTTGTAGAAAATCTGCAGTCTTATACAACAAACAATATAAAAGAAATAAACATAATACTTAAATAACTTGCATAAACAAATGAATATTCAAACCAACACTGTTGTGCATAATCTTCATTAATAAAAGCTTCATCATACTCAGAGCTTCAACTCTTTACAATCAAGCTATGTGTGCAGCTGTGTGCTTTTAGAGCACATCCTTCCTTGCTTGTGTAGATTTCACACCTTTGTGTGTGCATACAAAGCAATTACAATTGTTGTTATTTAAATAAAAGAACTCACCCACTAACAACTCTTCAATTGAGCATTCTACAATCTAAACTCATGCTTTAAAATAGTTGCATGCTATGCATGAATTAAAACAGATTTATTTGAATTAAATCTAATGATAAAAATAGGATAAAGCTGACTTAACTAAAGCAAACTAAAACAAGACTAAAGCTAAAATTAGCTTTCCTAAAAAGCTACAGTTGGAATTAAATATGCAACACATGCATATTTCCAACAAAGACTATTCATCAAGTTTGAATGAAGACGGTGCAAGGACAAACAAAGATTTTATAGTGAAGCGGCAAAGAAAAGATGAAAACACAATTTTCTTAAGGCTTAGAATTGTGGATTTAGAAGGTAATTATTAACTGCATGACTGAATTCTACCTTATATTATGCATTCTTCTCCCACCTTGGATTACATATGATATATTGATATGTTGAGTTTTGATGGCGATGGAAGGTATCTTGATTTGTACTTAATGTTAAACTGAACTCTCATGTCATGTTAGCAATATCCACTTCCCTTTTGATATAGATGCTAACACAACAATGAGTGTCGCAAGCGAAATGATAATGGAGTTGGGTCTTTCAGATCAAGATGTGACAAATATTGGAGCCATGATTGATGTAAAAATACTAGCTCTTGTGCTAGGATGGGGAACCTAGAGAAGCTTTTGAGGAAGTTCACGATGAAGCTTTATGCACCGATTGTCACAGTTCCACAATTAAAGATGACATTTTTTGATATACCAAGTGATGCTGGTAGTCACCTTGGGGAATTTGTACTTGAATGCCTTCCTTCAGCTTATAGGTATTGGTCTGATTCACCAAAGTCTTTACCAAGCAAATCTTTTGTGAAGACTGCATTGAAAAATGCATCTCCTAGAACAGGTCTAATGCGCAACAGATTTGAAGAAGTAAAATTTGAGCATCCAATTTCAAACAGCTATCAACGCCAGTATGATCAAAGTAACTTCTCCAATCAATCTGATAATCATGAAGAGGATGGAGCCAGTTTAGATACGAGTACAAAGTATCTAGAATCTATAGGGGAGAATCAAATTACATGGAAATGCTTCGGTGATCAATAAAGATAAAATCTAGCTCTCTCACTAAGGTTGTAAATAGTTTACTAGTGCCTGAAGTGAAGATGCTAACTGGTGATATGGAAAGTATTAGCGAAACTGAGGGGGGATGTGAAGACACACATCAAGAGAGCCAACATAATAAGGGTGGTAGAATTAGTAATGATTTGGACAAGCATGTGTTTGCAGGTAAGGATCCTGTTAAAACTGCTTCCGCAGAGTCTGATGCAACTTTTCCAGATGGTGCAGATATTTTGATAGACCATGAGGTGGGAGATGAGAATATCATATCACAGAACTATAGTTTACTTGCCTTACCGCAATAGTAATAAATGGTTATTAATTGATAAACACATTCTTTTAATTTAGTTTAGCTCCATGTAGTTGAGCAAAGTAAATGTGTAATCCTTAATAGATTTCAACCGCTATGCTATCAGCTCTAAATGAATGAAAATAGGTTGCTACTTTATCTTAATCCACTCCAAATGCTACCCATTAACAAAATTTCAGATGCCAGTGCTATCGGGTAAGATTGAATGAAACAGGGAGCCGCGTTATCTTAATCCACTCTAAAGACAATGTTAATTTACTTAATATACAAACAAACTACCATAATGGATTGCTTTGCATCAACAAATATCTTCATAAAAAAGCCTTGGAAACTTTTAGTTGTAAATATTAAAACCTCTTGTTCCTGCAACCATTGCAAAAGACATTAAATAAATCATACAATACATAGCTTCTCCAAGAAAATTTGTGTCTGCTTTTGGAACTTGCATCCATAACCAGAATATGCTACATTAGGCTTGAAATTGGTTACCACGCATTCAATGCCCATATAATAACAATTCTATACATAACATTTTTTTCCATCCAAATGAATACAATTCTAGTGTATTGCTTGATACTATATAGTATTATACATAGGATAAATGAGAATGTCTTAGTATCACAGTACACTTCCAAGGTATGCTGTTGTTCCCTATTTTGTCTTGATTGTCTGATTTGGAAAAATAATGTCTGGGTTTCTGATATGAGGATTGAGAGAAGCAATTTCTTGCCATTTTGATCCTTTTCTGTGAACCGTAGATGAAATGCTCCAAAGAGTTTCACCCTGGATTTACAACTGTGGTTTTTGATTGAGAGGGCAATGGTTTAGATTTGAGCAAAGTGGGTTTGTTATTCTTGGTCATCCCATTGGCAATAAGCCAACAGGAACTTGATTTTTCCTGTTTCTTATTACCCCCATTTTTTGGGAAAACCATCATTTTTTCTTTTCAGTCTCAGGAGCTTTGAGTCTTGCCATATGAACTTCACTTATTTTGAATTGAGGCTCTGCTTGAACTGGTTTCTACTCTTTAACTTTATCTTCTTCCACTTCATCATTCGTCCTTATCGAGACCTACTTTCTAAGCTTGGGGTGGGGAGGCTTGATGACACTATTTGCCTTAATAAGTGCTATCATGGGTGCACAAACCAGCTCACAATTTCTTAGGGGATCTCGCAATTGGACAAGCATTGTAATTGTAATAGTTTCATTTATATAGTTAGACCTTAAATTATCTTTGTCTGAGGAAGGAGCTATTGAATTAATTTTTACTGTACAAGAGTCTTTAAACTAGCAATCGCACTAGAGGTGTGCGATGTTAACACCGAAAGTGAAATATAGGGGAGTAGAAAAGGAAATTGAAGCAAACAAAAAGTATTGATCAAATTTGTTGACAACAATTAAAGTCAAAAAAGGGGGGACATAAGCGAAATTGTCGTAAACAATGTCAACAATAGAGCTATCAGTACCATTTAAAAGACATGTTTCAATCCACAAATATGTGCAAAGCATGATTTTTTGGTTGACGCAGAGAAAAATTTTGGTATTGCAAAAGATCCATAGTCAACCTATTATGAGTCAGTCTTCCCAGTGTTTTGGAATAAATGATCTAGCAATAGGAAAGTAAAGGAGTTTCAACATTTGAAGTTTGTGGTTGGCCAACTCATCAACAATTGCTATCATCACTTGTAGCTGCTAGGAAAATACATGATTTCTTTATCACTTTGATGCTTATACTCCTCCCTTTTCTCGCCCACTGTTATACATCGCATGCTATAGTTAAGACCTCCATGGATGGGAAACATTATTTTTGTGGTCACCACGGATCCCAAAAAATATGAGTACATTCTAAAAACCATGTCCAGGAACTACCCAAAAGGAGTCTATTATAAATCTAGCTTTGACTTTGTTTAGAGTGAAAGCATCCTGTGCACAACTGACGCAGAGGATGATTGTGCCATAATTTTTATTAAAAAGAACTTACCGGTTTGCTAGCTTTATGTGCTAGCTCCTGACTTCACCCCCAAATTGTAATCATCAGGGCCTGTCCAAATGAATATGCCCACTTAGAAAACCCATAACTGATGAAATCAGGAAAAATATTCTCTAGCAGGTACATGTGAAAAAATGATTTATTTCTTATTTCAGAAAAGAATTAACTGTCAAACCACTGGTCTGCTCCAAAACTACCAACCGATGAAATCTTTAGCAGGTACATGAGAAAAAATAATTTAATTCTTATTTTGGAAAAGATTTAACTGTCGAACCATTGGCAGCCATGTGAAGGGCATATGCGAGTTTGTGCTGCGTCGACCAATTCATCTCTCGCATCCATGCCTCGAAAACTGTCAGAAGTGGTGGAACATTCCGCATGTGCAAATGCCTCTCGACATAATGAAATTTTATGATTTACAAGTTATATAAATATTTTAGATTCATCCTCAATTGGTTATTTTTCTTCTTTGCATCAATTTTTTGGTTTTTCTCCTTTTTCTTGACCTTTTTTTTTATCTACCTCACTGCTCCTCCTCGAACATATTCTTCTTCATTTCTCTTCGACCATATGTGCATGGTCAGTGCTAGGGTGGATTTGGGATGTGCAAAAATCGCACACATGGAGCTCATCATTAAATAGGCCTTGGATGCGATAATGCTCAGGTAAGTTGTTTGCTGCTCGCTCTTCATTTTCTTTCCCTAAATTAATCTTTATTTTGTAGGTTCATCATCGCTTCTATCATTTGGAAAAGAATGAGATTTATGGGCATGGGGTCTGATGGAAAATCAAAGCATCCATGTAAACCATCAATGCATTTACAACGCAATCAGGTGATGTAATTATTACCCTCGAGGAAATCCATGGAGAGTTTTTTTTGAGAAAACTCTAAATGAGGAAGATGATGCTTTGTTGAAAAGCTTCAAAACATTAAATCTTAACCCAACAAAGGCATCATCGGTGTCGGTTTCTCTTGAAAAGAACATGACATTCAACAAGCTTACTGCACAATTTCTTGAGTTCATTCTCAGAGTGCAGTCTCCCCTTCTCCATGTCCACGAAATATGTCTTGGCGAGGTCATACTGAGAAACAGTGGTGTGTATAAGCACCGTCTTCTATTTGTCCAACACAAAACTCACTAGCCTATTAAGAAAGATGGCCCGATGAATTCATCTCGTCCATCGTTGTCACTGTCAGTGTCCTGAGAGGAGGGAGCCTTTCCCTAGAGTGAATATGCCTTTCGTCATAATTAATGAAAGAATTATAAGCTTACTTATGCGCTGCAAAACAATTTTTTCAACCTACACAAATCGTTGACTTAACAAAACAAATCAAATATTTTCCTGAATATTCTTTACTTTACTCACTCTTCTTTTCTTTTCAAACATGAACCGCGCTAACCTTACAATTTCAAAAAGAATGAATTAAAATAATTGAAGAGATAATTTTACCACTCCTCAGCTGTTCTGAATGGCAAAGCTATATTGAATAAAATTATGCCCCTTAAATTATTTAACATATTTAGCAGAGGAGAAAAATTTGATGAATTTAGTAGCAAATTTGGCCATAAGAAGTCAAAGTTATATGAGAGCCTATATGGAAGGGATTTATTTTAACAGGGTTTCAATTTTTTATTTCAAAAATATCTGGAATTCTTTAGTTGTTTGAAAGGAATTTTAATTTTGAGAAATCTTTAGCTTTTCTTAAAGGGGGAGAAAGGAAATTAAAATCGTAAAGCTCACAACATTTAAAAACTGAGAAATTTCTGGTTGTTTTAATGGCAGAGAAAGGATTGCGTTCTTCTTCCACATAAGAATTGGGTATTCCTTCAGGGATTAACAAGATTGAAATGTAATCAGGCCCCTTAAAAGAAGAGAATCAAATGGATTTAATTCCCTTCGATGTCAGTCTTAAGAGTTAGCACATTTCTGTGGAGAGCTAAACGGTGTTCGAGACCTATCATTTTCCTTGTGTAATAATATAAATGATTTTTTTAGTCTGCTAACCGTTTGCTAGCATTTCAAACATGTTAACCATTCCTTGCCAAGTGCAAGGCAAAAAAAAAAAGGAAAAGCAACTGTTAAAAATAGCTAAAAACGTGAAAAATTCCAAACGACCGTCAAAATTAATTGTGTTGAAAAACGTCCAAATAGACTTCAAATTTAACATAGTTGCAGAAACGACCGAAAGAGCCTTTCCCATAGGGAGTTGTGCCTTTGGCGTAGTAATTATTATGACATAATCCTTTTCTCAAAATTGCCGAAGGCTACAATAACATCTCAATTTGTAGACCAATCAAATTTCAGATAAATACGAATTTATAAGTATTTTGTTTAAACATGTGTAGGCTCATTAATATTTATTATTAATGTGAGAAGTATTTAGTTGTCTATGATATTAATAAAAATTTGTGATTGGTTGAAAAACACAAGTATTAATAACTAGTTAACTAAAGTTGAAGACTATAGTTTACTTGCCTTACAATAGTACTAATAACATGGTTCACATCATTTTATTGGACCTTTATCATATGATATTGGTGATATTATACATAATCATGTGGACTATAAGGGAGTGTATCTTATGCTTGTTCTTATCGGCAATATACACCAAATTTGTCAAACATTTTTTAGTATCGATTAAACCTTATGTGATTCAATGATTAAACTTGGAATACGTATAACTTAATCTCGAGTTATGAAAACCAATACAAATACATAAAGCCCTTTGTATGAAGTGACAAACTATGGTTAGGATTATGGTAATAATAACTTCATTAGGTGGTATGAGACCTTGAGGACGTGATAGCTATAGGTGTGCTAAACATGGTTTGTTTGTATTTTGTTGGGGAATAACAATCTAGGAGTAGAACCCCTTAACACCTCATGAACAAGCAATATAGGACATTTGAGAATGAAGTGTTGATTATGTTCTCTTAGTTTTCCATGTGGTTAGTTTGGGGATACAAATGCCTTGCTATAAATTTTTGGATGGAATTAAGGGTATAACATGAGAGATGTGTTAAGACTAGGGAGTGACATGTATGGATAGGGATAGATAACCTAATACAATGATTACATATGACCATTGCTAAAGGGGAATAATGTTTACTACAGATAGAATCAAAGTCTACTCATGCTATAGCTTATTGTCATATTTCAGTGATGGGGAGGAGGGGATTCCCTAGGTTATCTTAAGTCTTTTGGCCAAAATCAATATCATTATGTTTATGATTATAGGATGTATTTCATTCCTACCCCATCTTAAGTCTTATGAGTGATAGAATGAGTACTACACACATGGGACTCTCTCTCTTGCCTTGCTAATTGTTGCACCTTCCTTCTCATGAAGGGTAGGCCCACTCTCATGAAGGAGAGGTGTGTGGGGATCCATAAAGCTCATGGTTGGAGGAAAAACACCTCGATGATACTCTTCCTCTCTATATGAATAATTTACATCAAGGTGGATTTCTTCTGATATGCGGTGTGGTGTGAAAATGATGGATTGATCTCATGAATGTATATGAGTAGGAAATCTATTGTATTGTAATTTGAGTATGGAAATGTAGTTTTGTAATCAAAGTAAATGATTTATTATGTATTGGTTTATGTAAAGATCTTATGTATTGAAGGAGAACACTGAGCAAAATCTTATACATATATGATTTTAGAAATGAGAGTAACTTGATATCTTAACAATCTACTATGCATCTTGACTGCAAATGTGAATTATGATTTATGAGAAATATGTATAAGTAGAGTAGATGGATGTATTTTCATTCAAACTAGTGGAGAAGCTATGCATATTAAATAGAATAAATTACGATGCCATTAGTTTGTTGGGTTAAACTATTATATGTGAAATCGTAGAGATTTAATTAATTAATGTTTTGCATAAAATTGTTATGTTTAGAAACCAATAACAACAATGGTCATTTTTAGTTACATGAAACTTTGGTGTGCTCGTATGATATAAATGATATGTTTTTGATATGAGTTTGTATGTTTTCGTAGGACTAGGAAATCATAAGTATTTTTTTTTGTTTTATCTAGTTTTAAGGGTGATTGTAAAAATCTATAAAATAATTTTTTTTGGCATAATTTTACAGTCACCCCGCCGAAGGTTGTTACCTTTTACTAGAAAAGTGAACTGAGGGGTATTTCACGTCCTAATACCTAGGCCTCAGAAATCATCCTTATAACATAAAATTGGGCCCCACATATCGAAAGATATATAGGGTACACACCTAGCAAGCCTCGTATATCCTAGAATTACAACAAATAATTAGTAGTGTAGGGAGCACAACACTCTTGAAGCTACCCACATCCATACCATGTAAAGCGAGGGTTAGAATATCAATCTGTCACCACTATACATGGTATATTGGTGGGCTACTGGTCGTCTTGCACATTATTTTTACTAGCGTAGGGCTTATAGCTTGCTTGATATTGCTTGTGTGTTGTTGAAACCTGTGTGTTTGAAAAATTCACACCAAAATCCAAATCAAATGAATTCCCTTAATCAACCCTAACCATTCTTCACCTATCATATAAACCCATTAATCAAACCAATCATACCTACCTAAAACATTCATTCTCAACCACCGAACATCCATGTCACATAAACTATCCACTGACCCTAACAATCAAATCTTCACTCACCATTCGTTCTTGTGTAAACACTCTCTCATACAATATAAATTTTTTGAACCATTCCAAACCCTAGTCAACATAATCCTATCCAACCTTCCATCAAATCCTATCTATTCTAAACCATATTCAATCACCTGTGACATCCCATCAAGCTCAATTAAAATTCTAAATTCTAAAAATATAATGTATAACCCATTAAAAACCTATCAATCGTCCAACTATTAACCAATCAATCATATCAATTAGGGTAATCTATATCCTAAACATCAAACATGAACTAAAATCAAACCAATCTCACGGGTTATCATTTGACTAGCTCATATCAAATGGTTTTTTGATTAAGCTTCATCCTATATCCCAACTCCTACTTCACATCCATTCAACACCTCATCCAACATCTATACATATCCAACATCCAAATCAACTCCTAAGCAAGTTTAATCTACAATCCACAAACAAGAACCAATGCCACTTGAAACTAGATATAGGGTTTGAATGAGACTAAACACACACAATGAAGATCCCCTTATGAATCCTTGGAATGATGAGAGATTTCAAGATGATGACAAGGAAAGCCTCGTGAACCACAAAGAATATAACTAAGGAGATCTGTTGTTGACGAATCACAGCACCCCTGGGACTCCGCAACGCGATCGTTTGAGACTCCCAGTGCAATTGCACAACATGGAGCTTTTCCCAAGTGTGGGACCTTGCGAAATCGGAAAAGCTCTCCGGATGAAGGCTGGCTCCTATTCCTCTGTCCAGATGCACCAATAAAACACAGAGGTTTACCCCAAAAAAACCTAATCTAACTACCAAGGGGACAGGGAGAGAGAAATGCATAAAAATAAACCTAAGCTAAGGAGGTGATGCACCGAGGAATGAAGAACACCCGTTTTGCAAGATTAAACACAGACCACATAGATGTAATGCCACACTATGCACAGATAGCCAAAATGCAATAAAAGATCAAAAATGATAGTAATAAATATGTAAGAGGGTTTAGAAGCAACCACAGACACACATATATTGCTCAAGGATCGATTCAATATATTGCAATGGCCAAGAGGCAAAAAACAACGTTACAGTCCATATGGGAGGTTTTGGAACTCCACAAATCTTCTTGTGAATAGGAGAGAAGGGAGGGTGCAAAGTAGAAATGTCCAACGTCTTAAAAAACAGCCCCCTCCTTACATTTTATATGGAGGAAAATAGAGGGAGAAGAGAGGAATTTGAACTGCCCCTAACCACCTCCAAAACTGCATTCAATTCTTCAACAACCATGGTGGCAAATGAGATCCCAACACCTGTCGGGTTCGGAACTCCCTCGTGCATTTGCATCGGGCTTGGAAACTGGCTCGACATGCTTCCTTTACATGCTCTTCTAGCGTGTTTTCCCGATTTTCTTTTACGTCGGGTTTTGGCGACCCGAAAACATATTTTCTTGTGTCGGGTTCTTTAGAGCTCTCGACATGCTTTTTGACCATGCGAACCCGACTTGTTTTCCCACCCCGGAAACCCGATTTCCTTGTGCGTCGAATTTTTTAACCCTTCCGGCATGTCCTTTGGTGTCGGGTTTTGGTGGGCTCCCGACATGCTCTTTCATCATGCGTTTCCGACCCGAAAAACCCGATTTGCTAGGTGCGTCGGGTTTTGCGGCCCCTACAACATGTTTTCCTTCCTTGTTTATCCAACCTGTTTTCCCGACGCTAAAACCCGCGTTTGCTGTGCGTCGGATTTTTTACCCCCTCGCGACATGCTTCCTGGGCGTCAGATTTTGAAGGCCCGCATACATATTTCTTTGTTGTTTCTCTGCCATGTTTCCTCGGCGTGTTTTCCCGCCCCCGAAACCCAAATTGCATTGTGCGTCAGATTTTTTAACCCCTCCGGCATGTCCTTTGGTGTTGGGTTTTGGTGGGCTCCCGACACATTTCTCCTTTGTCGGGTTTGGAAGAAACCCCGACATGTTTTCCTTTGTTGTTCGCCCGACTCGTTTTCCCGATTGCATTCGCGTCGGGTTTTTCGGCCTTCGCGACATGTTCCGGCGTCATGATTTCCTGCTTTGCTGTTCCGCGTTTTGCCCTGGTGCGTCGGTTTTTTCTACCTCCCCGACATATCCTTTCGCCCTGCTCCTCTCGGCATGTTTTTCACCTCTAAAACCCGCGTGTCTGTGGTGTCGGGTTTCTCAGCCCTTCCGTCATGTCCCCCTTTGCTGTTCCACGCCCGACTCCTTCCGCGACTTGCCCTGGCATCGGGCCGGAGAGAGAAAATATACAACAATTTGGCGACTCAACGGGATTACCTGCCTGCTAGGTAGAAGATTAGTGGTCTTTCAGCAATCCATTGGGCATGGAGTCATAAGCAATAACCCGAACTAAACTGATATTTGAACTCCCTCTCCGAGAACACGCTGCACTGTAGAAAACCAATCCAGGAGCAACGGCGGAAACCTGTGCCAAAGCACTTAGGGAAACTGAAACCTAACTACAACAAGACAATGTGCATACGCACTTAGGGGAATTTGAAACTAGGCTAATATTTACAAGGGTAAACCTTTTCTTTTCAGTAGCAATGTTTAAGATAGATTCCGTTAACCGGAATCGGGAGTTTTTCTCCATCCAATGTAGACAATTGGAAGGCATTACTATTCTTACATCTCGTGACCATGTAGGGGCCACTCCAAATGGCATCAAACTTGGAATGCCTCCCTGGTTTTTCCCGATCTGCATCCCATTTCAGAATTAGGTCCCCTTCCTAGAAGGTCCTTGCTCTTGCTTTCTTATCAAACCATCTTTTCACCAAGGCCTGATCTTTCTCAATTGTCTAAACTGCATGTTCTCTTATTTCTTCCGATTCCATCAACTCTGCATACCTGGCCTCCATTGGTTCGAACTCAGCTAACTCCAGCTGCCTCATGAACTCCAATGCAGGCAGTTCTAATGATATGGGAAATACTACCTCTTTCCCATAGACCAGCTTGTAGGGAGAATTCCCTGTAGACCTCTTTGGTGTTATTCTGTCAGCCCATAATGCTGATTTTAGCTTGGTATGCCATGTTCTTTGATTTTCATCTAGAGTCCTCCTGATGATTCTTAGCAAGTTTTTGTTCGTGGACTCTGCCTGCCCATTACCCTGTGGGTAATAATTGGAAGAGGTGCTCAAGTAGATTCCATTTTTGACAGCCCATTCTGTGATCTTGGAACCTACGAATGCCAATGCGTTGTCTGATATGATAGTGGCTGGCACATACCGAACCTGGTTACTATCCCTTCATAAAAGTCTAGTATGTTAGACTCATTTGCTTCTTTGAGTGCTACTGCTTCGGTCCACTTGGTGAAATAGTCTGTTGCCGTGAGAATCCACTTGTGGCCTTGGCTTGAGTTTGGATTTATGACCCCAATGAAGTCCAATCCCCATTGCATAAATGGTTGGTCAACCAAAATCGGGTGCAATGGAAGCGCTGCTAGCCTTTCTTTGCCTGTGAAGAGTGCACATCTCTTACACTTTCTTATCCATGTATAACAGTCACTGAACACTGTGGGCCAATAATACCCTGCCTTCATTATCTTGAGAGCTGTTACTCGTGGGGCAAAATGTCCTCCAGAATCTCCATCGTGAAAATCTCGTAACACCCTCTCAATTTGACCTGTCCCAATGCACCTCAATAAAACTCCATTGATGTCCTTCTTGAACAGAACACCATCAACAAGCACAAATGGAATAGCTTGTAATCTGAAGTATCTCCTTTTTGCTTTGCTCATTCCTGGAGGGCATAGTCCTGTCTGTAGGAAGTGTATCATAACCCTGAGTCCAACAAGGAGTGGGCACATCATCATTTTCCCTGTTCCTGACTATCCTGTAGTACCAAGACAGTCTTTTTTTCGTCACCTGCTTCAACTTGTTGACTCAAGGCTAGTTGTTCACATAGTCCTTTTCCACGTACTAGTTTGGTGACCTTGATCTCGATGTCATATTCCATGACACGAGTTATCCACCCTGCACGCTTCTCATTCAGATCTCTGTTCAGAAGGAAGTCCTTAACTCCCGCATGAGAGACCAACAGTTGGATCTTGTTGTTCGAGACTAGGTGCTTGAACTTCTTTAAACTCCTGATCACCGCAAGTACATGCTTTTCAATGAAAGAGTACCTAGTTTTGAATTCCTCCAAGCCTTGACTGAAGAAAGCAACTGGTTGCTCTAACCCTTCTTTGTTTTGTTGTACCAAGATTGCAGAAATTGAGTCTCCACCACCGAAGGCATATAACACGAAGTCCTTGGAGAAGTCTGGATTGACGAGGGTTGGAGCTTGAGATATAGCCTCTTTTATTGCCTCAAAACTCGCCTTGCCCTCAGATGTCCACTTAAATGCCATGCTCTTCTTTAACATCAGCGTTATCGGTTTCACGAGAGCTGCAAAGTTTGGAACAAACCGGCGGACAAAATTTATCCTTCCTAAGAAGCTTTGAAGAGCCTTCTTATGACTTGGCAATGGCAATGCTCGAATTGCTTCGACTCTCTCTGGGTCAATCGTCAACCCTTCCTTTGAAACAATATGGCCTAGAAGTTTTCCCTCGTCAGCCAAGAATATGCATTTTTTGGGATTCAAAGATACCCCAAATCTTCTACATCTCTGGAATACTTGCCTCAAATGGAAGAGGTGATCCACTGCATTTTTTGAGAATACAGTGATGTCGTCAAGATATATCAGAACTATTTTATTGATCAACCCCCTAAACGCCATATCCATTGCCCTTTGGAAAGTGGCTCCAACATTTGATAGCCCAAATGGCATTTTCTTGTAGGCATAGGTTCCCCATTTGGTGGTGAAAACCGTCTTGAATTGGTCATCTTCTTTCACCGTCCCTTGATTATAACCTGAGTAGCCATCTAGGAGAGAGAATCTCTCTGAACCGGATACTACTTGCAATATTTGTTCCATTGAAGGAAGTGGGTAATGGTCTTTGAGAGAGGCCCTATTGAGGTCTCGGAAGTCTACACACAACCTGATTTCTCCGCTCTTCTTCCTGACCGGAACCAAGTTTGCAACCCAGCTTGAATGCTTGATCGGGAATATAATGCTCGCCTCTATTAGCTTGTTTAACTCTTTCTTCATTAGAGGCTCAATGTGAGCGTTGACAGGTCTTTGCTTCTGCCTGATGGGCTTAGCATCTGGATCTAATTCTATGGTATGTTGTGCCAGCTTCGGATCGAATCCTCTCAAGTCTTCATAGCTCCAAGTGAAGACATCTGGAAATTCTTGGCAAAGTTGTATGAAATCTGATTTCTCCTATTCAGTGGCCACTTTACCAATTTGAAGTGTTTTGCTTTCCCCAACCAGGATTGGCTCTGAATCTTCTCTCTTGACCTGTATATTCGCCTTTTCCTTACGAAACTGGTCGTTAGGGTTGAAGATAGACTCCAACGTTACTAAACCTTTAGGAAGCTTGTTTGTCTGCAGTTGCACTACTTGATCCCCATACTGCTGCTATAGTCTGTCCTGATTCCTAGCTGAGAATTCAGCCTCTTCTTGCAAGAAATTGACGATCTGTTGATCGTTCTCAAACACCTGCCAGCTTGTGTTATTATCTGGAACTGCTGGCCTCACAATCACATGGATATGTGGCTGTGTTTTTCCCCTTCTGATGTTTTCAACCACATCAAACGTTGCGCCAACTGCTGCGAGCCTATCTGCAGCTTCATTTTTCTTCCTGGGTATGGACGTGAGGTTGAAAGCTTCGAAGTCCTCGATGAGGTCCCATACCCTATTCTTATAGCTCCTCAACAGGTCATTCTTTGTAGCATGTTGTCCTCTAATTTGGTTGACGATTAGCTCGCTATCTCCAAACACCTGCAAGTTCTTTATGCCCCTTTTCCTGGCCCAATGAAGTCCATGAATTAATGCCTCGTATTCAGCCGTGTTGTTTGAACAAGAAAACTGGAAACGAAAAGATGAATAATATTTGATGTCTTGTGGTGAAATCAACATTGCACCACCTCCAGCACCTTGCCTGCTTCTTGAACCATCGAAGAATAGTTGCCAAACTTCATTTTCATCCTTTTGTTCGGGCTGAATGATGTTGGGAATGGGTGAATTTTCTTCGTGTACACAATACACGCCCAATTCAGATTCTTCAATTTCCTTGTATGGGTCAAATTCATGACTCTTGTTCGCCCATTCATCCAAAGTTAAATCAGGAATTCCCTCGACCTTAGTACCTGTTTCTAGATCATTTGGACACTCCTCTTGATCAAAAACTGAGCAATTTGCATTGATAGGATTTGGTACATGAGGCTCAATATGGAAATTTGCAATTGGTTCTGACCTGATTGTTGCTTTGGCCCCATACCTTGTCCTAAAAATCATGTGTGACCAATCTGCAGATAAATATCCACCGATTTTTGCAGTGAAGTCTCTTGATAGACACAACGCAAAGAGTGGCGGGAGGTCAATCACAGACACATCTTGCAAAACTGTAACATTAGGACAGGCATGTAGCGTTAGGCTTAACCCCTTGATGACTCCAACAGTTCCTACTGCCGTTCCATCCAGCTGTACTACTCCTTTCAGCACTGGCTCATACTTCAAACCCAGTTGATCCGCTATTTGCTTCGGCATTACTGAACTACTTGCCCCTGAATCTATCATGCAGTTGTGTACCAAATGGTTTCCAACAACCAATGACACATAGAACGGTGGAGGCTTCAAATTTTTGCTTGTTTGGCACCCATCCTGTTGCACTGCATTAGTGATAATTTTCTCATGTCCCTGATTTGATACATTTGTGGCAGACCAATTAGCCATGGCAGCTTGCAATAAATCTCGTTGCCCTGGGATCGCCAATGATTCCCACATGGAAATGTTCACGTGTGTCTTCTTCATTTGATCGATGATGTTGAAAGGGGATGAACTATCCCTTTGCTGTCCCTTACTTGGTGCAACCTTTTCTGAAGCTTGAACAGGTGCATGTGTTGCTACAACAGGTACCTTGGGCTGATTTTGCACATTTGGAGCTGTGTTTTGTCTACCAACACCTTGTTGTGTAGGAGTGGTCTGAGAAACAACTGGATTACACGGTTGTCCCTCTTCCATGATTCTCTTCAATGACCGTGTTTTGGTAGCCACGCCTTGAAAAGGTTGTTGGTTAACTCCACAGAAGTCTTCCGTTTGCCAATTTGCCAATGTGGTTTCTGTTGGAGGTCTCTCTTGTTGTGTTTCTTGTTGCTGATTCCCTTCTTGGCTTGGTTCTTGACGCACACCAATGGTTTGCACCATCAAGGCCTGATTCAGTGCACCATTGAAACATGCTGACTGATCATGAGGTAGATTGCAAGGGTAACACCAGTTGTACTCCTGTGCCATGTTATTTTGTGTTGGAACCAAGGCTCTTGAGGATGTTGTTGCATTTGGATCATACGGTCGAAATGGCCTGGCAGCCTGAGGTTGTCCTTGGCTTTGGTTTGCAGCCTGAGGTGGTGGTGGTCTATTTCGTGGATTGCACATACATTAGCAATATCCTGGATGTGATCAATAGGAGTAGTATGATTTTCTCTCGTGAAGTAGGGGATATTTTTTAGCGCTGCAACTGGAATTTGGTTCTGAGCATTTAGGGCAAGTGGACTACTGCCCGTGAAATTGACAAAGGGATTCGGTGGTAGATGCGCCATTATGATTGGCCTAAGAACCCTGGTTGATGCAAGAAAAGGCCTACCAGGTGGAGGTGTAGACAAAGTCATGTTAGGTGGGGATGGCGATCTTTGTGATCTTCTTCCTCTCCTTCCCCAACCTGGTGAAAGTTGCAAGTGGACTAATAGCCCCTCTTCTCGAGTATGAGACCTTGTCCGAATCCTTCTCATGTGCCTGGGCAACTTGTGCTGCTACACCGCTGAATTCAATCCCTTCGGAGTCGCCAGATGTGTTGGAGAACAAGCCTCTAAAAGGCTGGATTTTGCAAAGTTACACACCAAACTTGACAATATTAAAAATGGAGTTTAAAACCTTGAAGGACCCAGAGGAGACAAACTTCAGTTCGGAAT
The DNA here is from genome assembly GCA_019776745.2 of Taxus chinensis. Classification (NCBI taxonomy): domain Eukaryota; kingdom Viridiplantae; phylum Streptophyta; class Pinopsida; order Cupressales; family Taxaceae; genus Taxus; species Taxus chinensis. Next base: position 837,514,031 of record CM034148.1, on the reverse strand, counting down.
TTAGACCCTGCTGTGCAGCTGCAGATTCCAGAAAAGCACAGTCGGAACTCAGGTCACGTGATGTAACTCACAAAACCCGAATCGCTATGTGTCGGAACTTGGAACATGTCCGACATCCCTCAAAACCCGAAACGCTGTTTTGATGTTTTCGGATCCCGAAATCCCGAAATCACTGCTGTCGGGTTAGGACCATGCAATGCATCCCCCGAAACCCGAAACACTACTGCTTCTGCTTTGATGCTCTCGGATCCCGAAATCCCGAAATCACTAAAAACCTGAAATTTTGGAAATCAAAATCTCAAAAAACTAAGAATACCCATTTGAAGATTACAGTCGGATCTACCAACTGGTGAAATTTTGACTTGTTTTGAGCAAGTTAAGCCCTTGAAAATTGATTTCAGGGTTCAGGCTGGGAGATGCAAAATCTGAAATTTGTAAAAAAAAAACTACAATTTTTAGTGCAAATTTCATGAAAACTCCTTCAAATTTTTTGATGGAATGACCTCTTGGTCCCACCGGGCGTGCCAAAACTGTTGTTGATGAATCACAGCACCCCTGGGACTCCGCAACGCGATCGTTTGAGACTTCCAGTGTGATTGCACAACATGGAGCTTTTCCCAAGTGTGGGACCTTGCGAAATCGGAAAAGCTCTCCGGATGAAGGCCGGCTCCTATCCCTTTGTTCAGAAGCACCAATAAAACACAGAGGTTTACCCCAAAAAACCTAATCTAACTACCAAGGAGACAAGGAAAGGGAAATGCATAAAAATAAACCTAAGCTACGGAGGTGATGCACCGAGGAATGAAGAACACCCGTTTTGCAAGATTAAACACAGACCACATAGATGTAATGCCACACTATGCACAGATAGCCAAAATGTAATAAAAGATCAAAAATGACAGTAATAAATATGTAAGAGGGTTTAGAAGCAACCACAGACACACATATATTGCTCAAGGATCGATTCAATATATTGCAATGGCCAAGAGGCAAAAAACAACGTTACAGTCCATATGGGAGGTTTTGGAACTCCACAAATCTTCTTGTGAACAGGAGAGAAGGGAGGGTGCAAAGTAGAAATGTCCAACCTCTTAAAAACAGCCCCTTCCTTACATTTTATATGGAGAAAAGAGAGGGAGAAGAGAGGAATTCAAACTGCCCCAACCACCTCCAAGACTGCACTTAATTCTTCAACAACCATGGTGGTAGGTGAGATCCCCAACGCCTGTCGGGTTCGGAACTCCCTTGTGCATTTGCATCGGGTATAGAGGACTACTCAACATGCCCCTGATTCGTGTTTTTCCGACTTGTTAACCCGACTATGAAACCCGATTTCCTTTGTGCGTCGGGTTTTGGCGACCCGAAAACATATTTTCTTTGTTGTTTCTCTGCCATGCTTCCTCGGCGTGTTTTCCCGATTGCATTCACGTCGGGTTTTTCGGCCTTCGCGACATGTTCCGGCGTCATGATTTCCCGCTTTGCTGTTCCGCGTTTTGCCCTGGTGCGTCGGGTTTTTCTGCCTCCCCGACATATCCTTTCACCTTGCTCCTCCGGCATGTTTTTCGCCTCTAAAACCCGCGTGTCTGTGGTGTCGGGTTTCTCAGCCCTTCCGTCATGTCCCCCTTTGCTGTTCTGCGCCCGACTCCTTCCGCGACTTGCCCTGGCATCGGGCCGGAGAGGGAAAATATACAACAAGATCATAATGGCTTGCTCGTGACTGAACATGGGAGGGCCCAACTTGACCAATATCTATATGATAATAGGGATGGAATTCTACAAAATCTCATCAACGTCGGAACAAAATTACTTCTAAACTATGACCTTGAAAACTTAAGAAATATCTTAATTTGAAGAAAACCCACACAAAAACAACCATCCACAAGTCGAAATCACTTTGAGAGAGAAGACCCTCTTACTGAATTTGTGAATACAAACCATTTGAAAGCTTGTAAAGGGAAGACCAACCTAAAATGACAAGTAGAATGAGACCACAAGTAAGTGTTGCATGACCAAATATAAAAAATATCCCACCAAGTGTTTATCCTTGATTAAACAATAATCCTTAATACTAATGCGCAACCTATTGTCGACAGAAAATTGACTGACAACTAATCAACCCTTTTACCTATCGTAAAAGGTTAAGACAAAAGTGAAACAAATTTAATCTTATATGGGACTTAGAAAATATTCTAAGTGTAGGGTAGTTTATCTCTTAAATTGTTTATAGAAAAACAAACCTAAGATTCTAGGAAGATCATTTATTTCATCCAGAAAAAGAGAAAATATACAAACAAGAAAGAAACAAGAAAAGACAAAAACAAGAAAAGACAAAAACAAGAATAGACAAAAATAACAAAAACCCACAATCTGCATATCATCAACCCTATCTGACAGAGTGACATCTATGAATTAGATAACCTCTTGAAGGGAAGAAAGCAAAATCACAACATCCTTTATACATACATTGTATTCAGTTGCATACAATGCTTGCATATAATTTGAAATAGATCCTTTTAATTCCCGATTATAATTTATACCTTTTTACTCCATATTTCATGTAATGTAGAAATGAAACTTTAATGAAATGTACCATTTGTTCCAGATTTTGATTTAAAACAACATGTGAGTAAATATCAACAAAGTATACAACAAATACATAATAATACAAAGTCATAAGAGACCAACATGAATTTCATATTAAGATGAAAAACTGATTTACAAATGAGAAGCACAAAGTCACTGAAATAAAATTTATCCAAGATCCGACAATACAATAGCCAAAAGGAAATTTCTAAACCCAAATGCTTAGAAATACGTGTAAACAACCTTAATTGATCCATTGGATATAAAAATTTAATTCTGCAAGCAGATTATAGATTAGACACAAGAAATCAATATTTAGATAATCAGAATAATAGTAATATAACTGGATATACCTATTGTATCTAATGTTTACACTAAAATCCTCAAACTTAGGTTATCAAAATCCTGTAATCAAAGCCTCATTTAGAATACTTTCATTGAAAATATAGAATGAAAATGCATTAAACTCAAATGCAAATTGCCTTGATGTTCCTCATGTGCAAAGGAGCCCTTCTTCTTCTTTTATTTTCTTCTCCATAAAATAGTTATAACCGATCTCAACTTATCGTAATGGCTCTTTAGAAATAATCTCTTAATAATGCCACTTAATCGATATAATATCAAATGATGGAGTTTATCGATAAAATTTATGATAAACGATTAAAAATCATATCATAAATTAATATAGACAAATAATAAGAAACAAATATAAGGGCGGGGGACCCACAATATTAAAGTAAAACATTAATTCTAAATCATCCATATAACCATATCATTTACATTAAATTTCTGAACCATATTAATCGGCATCAAAATATAGATTTTAATCTTTTCTAAACATCTATACATAAATGCAACCATAGATTAAACATTCCACCACAAAATATAATAATATCATATCATAATAATAAGTGCACCCGAATCAGAATATAACCAAGTCAAATGTCACTAGGTCTAGATAACAAGTGCCTCAAAATATCAAGTTCGAGAGTCAAAAGCTAAATATCATAGTTTAATCATCTCTAACTAAATCAAACAATGTAGTACCATCAACTACCTTAAGTTCTATCTACTCGTATGATTCCAAATTTAGGACCGTGTGTTTCATAGCACCAGACTCACTATCTACTTCCAATTTTACCCGTTTTACTAGACGTAACTCCGTTGGTATGGTCGAAGAGCACCTAACCTGTTTAGGAGAAGGACGAGGTTCTTCTACATAATTTCTCAAGGTATGTAATGGTGGATTACTCTCTGCATTATATAGAAGAGGATTGGAGTGGGCTGGCCTATGAGAGATGGAATTTGCGATGATCAGAATGTGACTGCAGATGCAAGGTATGCAGGGCATTGATCTCTAGAAAACTGCGAGCAGGCTGATTATTTAGAAAGTCAATCAACTGCAGGACCTCCCGAAGGATAGGTTCCTTAGAATCAAAATGGATTGAGACATGTGTCAAACCACTTCGGCAGACAAAGGTTCCACAACCTTGAAATGAGTTAAAACCTTTTCTTCCACCACGAGGAGAGTCTCTGCGTGGTGAGAACCTATTACCATCAGGCCAACCTACGCTGGATCAAGAACCTTTTATAAAATATCATTCCTGCAAATATTTTAGACATTCTCAAATTTTTTGATAACTTTCTTATTCCCACACTACATATTGTTGTATGTAAAGTTAAGTGGGATTTCATAGAGTTGTAAGAATATTCGATCCGTATACTAAGTATTTTTTATGATGTAAGATAACTTGTGAACCTAGATGCTTCTACATCATATGACTTGGGTAAGAAAGAAAAATGATCCCCACTCACGTGTGTTCAATAAGGTCTCTACGAATCGATGATGCTTATTGAATTTGGCTACCTAAACCATATCGTAATACCTTTCAAATTTACAAAACATCATGTGTATTCCCTTCTGCACATCATCTCACCATCTCTGAATTCAATTATTTCTTGAAGTTCTTCATGCACTCTCTTTAGTAGTCAAATTTTCCAACTAAGTTTTATAATAGTAGTTTTCATAATTGTTTATCCCTCATAGTTGTTAGGGAAACCACGGGGACAAGTAATACCACAGATTTAATTATCCATCAAAATAAATTGCCGAAGATTCTAGTTTATGTTTGAACAATAAATTATGATAGCTTCCTTCATATAATGAATAAGATATTTGATTGCATACATAAAAATGAAATTAAATGAACACAAGATATGATATATAAGTGGAAAACCTTTGGGTAAAAAACCCATTGAAAAATCACTTATCGTTATCAAGAATAAACATTTCACCTAACACTCCCACTATTTCCTGTAGTTACACCTTCATGAAGGAATTAAAGACTGTCATATACATTTTCTCATGAATACATCATTCACATCATATATCTTAATTTTTCTCACATAATTTTCTTACTTGCTTGTTACATACTATGCTTCATGAAAACCAATATCTACTGAGATCACCTTGATTTATATGAAGTTGGGTGGCCCTGTTTTGGGTCACACTTATATTTTAAATTCAAACTTTGTGTCAACCCGATATGGAATCTGCCACACTTATATTTTAAATATAAGATATATGCCATGACCATTTAGTGTTTGGCGGGTTTCTTATTAAGTCAGTTTATCACTTAATATTACAACCCCAACACTCCCCCTTCATGTTAAGTAGGGAAACATGCCAAATTGTCTTTTTATACAAAAGGACTTACAATCCATAAATCATCACATGAAAATTTAGGCTAGAATGTAAATATATAAATATTTTTCCAAATAACACATGTCATGTCACCTTTTTATATAAAATTAATTACAATCCATAAATCATCTAAGTGATTTGGGCTAACATACAATAAATCACGCGTTCTACAGATTTTGTAATTATGTGGTACACTAATTTAGTGTTCCATGGGTTTTTCAACTTCGTGGTACACTATTGCAGTATCCCACAGACTTAAACAAGATGTGAATAATGTAAGTGTTCTGCGGGTTTTATAAAATCCATGGTACACTGCTTTAGTGATCCACAAACTTAAAGAATCCGCGACACACAACAAATGTTCTGCGTGTTTTATAAAAACTATAGTACACAAGAACATTAAAATTATCAAGATAAAGTGATTACCATATGAAGTCCTACGTAAGATTATGGAGTCAACAACTATCATACCTAATTATTGACTTGGTATTAAAATTAAACTCACATAAAGTGACAATTTACTCAATAAAATAGAAATAGTATAGATAGAGTTTACGTTTGACACAATCAAGATGATAAGAGGTGACATTGCAACAAAGATGAAAAACACGATCAATCCTCTTTACTTCCCCCTCAAGCGAAACTATGAAAGGCGAAAGATCATATAATTCAGATGTGAAGATCAATGTTATTCACATGATCATTTGAGTCTTGTTCATCTGATTCAGAGGTGGAGATAAAATTCATCCACATGATCATTTGAGTCAAACACATATGCTCATATCATATGATTTAGAGATGAAGATTAAGGTCATCCACACGATCATTTGAGCCAAATTATGAAATGTCCAACATAGCGTCAAATTTGTAGAACTTTGTAGCACACAATGTCTTTGTAAAAATGTTTCTAACTTGATCTTCAGTAGAACAAAACTTGAGGTCTATGTCACCATTAATAAATTTCTCTCGAATGAAGTGCATGTGCATCTCAATATGCTTGGTTCTCTAATGTTGAACTGGATTGTTTGCAAGAGTAATGCAGCTTTGGTTGTCACATACAAGAAGAGTACATCTTTTGATGCCCGTATGAAGTTCATCCAACAATATTTTTAGCCACATGACTTCTTTTGTTGCTTCCATACCACTTTTATACTCTACTTTAGTAGAAGAGATATATAATATTGGTTTCTTATTGTTACTCCAAGTGATTGCACCTACACCTAACTTAAAAAAATATCTAGAAGTAGATTTTCTATAAACAATATCAATAACATGGTCAGAATCACAATAACCAAATAAATTTACATCATCACAAGAGGAATAATACAAACCATAATTGATTGTAACTTTTATATACCTTAGAATCCTTTTTTCCATTTTCTAGTGGTCCTCATAAGGATCATGCATGAATCTAGAAACAATTCCAACTGCATAACATATATCAAGCCCAATGATATTCAAATAAATCAAATTACCAACAAGCTATCTATATAAAGGAGGATTAATTTATCACATGTAGGTTTTGGATCTAATTTAACACCAACTTCCATAGGAATAGAGACATAATTAAAATCAATAATGTTAAATCTTTTTAAAAGGTTAGAAGCATACAATGTTTGAGATACAACAATATATTTGTGATTTTGACAAATAACCATGCCTAAGAAATGATTTAATAGTCCTAAATCAGTCATTTCAAAATGTTGTCTTAGATTCTCTTTGATTCTAAGAATTATATTCTTATCACTACTAGAAATGAAGAGACAATCAACATATAAGACAATAATGATAATATGATTGTTTTCATTTTTTACAAACAAATTTGTATCAGCAAAACAATTTTTTTAAAAAAGGTCTTGAAATAAACTATTTATCTTAGCATAGCAAGCTCTAGAAGCTTGTTTAAGACCATAGAAATATTTTTTAAGCTTACACACATATAATTCCTTACCAGGTTCTTCAAACCCTTTGGGTTGATGCATGCAAATTTCTTCTTTAAAATCACCATTTAAGAAAGCATTTTTCGCATCCATTTGGGGAATCTCCCATCCATTTTGAGTAGATAATGCTAGATGAATTCTAACATTTCTCATTTTGGAAACATGATCAAAGGTTTTAACATAATCTAAACTGGGTTTTTGAGTAAACCCTATAGCTACTAATCTTGCCTTGAAATTTTCAATCTTACCAACAAATTTATTGGTGTCCCTGAGATTTCACCCTGAAATCTGGGACTACCCCTTTTAATTTTTTTTGTTCTTTTCAAATTAATGGGTCGTTTTGTGTTTGTTTTTCTTGTAGTTTGCATTTATGTAAGGTATCCCCAGAGATTCATAAAATCCAAATTCGACATATACCCACATGCAAAAGCTCACTTGTAGTGCCCACATTTTACACACCCAAATACAACAATAGTAAGATACCAGGATAAATTTTTTTTGACTTACATTGCTCACTATACACAACACAGTAAGGGCTCCATGTAGGAAACTCGACAACATATACGACACTTACAAAAGTCATCAAACCACATAGACACATGATAACACCAAATACATGCTGACGCTACACTTTTCCCAATGGAAGGTTGCTAGTAGAGACCCAACCACAAGAACCTGACTTCAAGAATGGCGAACCCACACACATCACTACTTCAAAGGTGTTTTAGTTACGATTAGCATCCCAAGAACATGGTTATGTAAGCATAATTTTCTCTCTTTTTCAATCTACAAAATCTTAAGTTCATTCCATTTAATTTGCTCTTTACCCTTATGAAAAATCTCCATAACTTACATAAGTATTTTTCCATATTTCAAAATGCCTACCAGATTTTAAATCTCCCATTCTTATGTTAAGATTTTGCTTCTCAAATGTTTATTTAATGTATAAAACTTACTCTTGCTACACAAGAAAATCTAACATGATGTCAAGATGAAATCTTGGGATTAAGGAAGACATAGATTCGAGATAGCCTTTTTCCAAGAACATCCTTCGATCATGGAATAGTTATTTCCCTATCATTATTACTATAGTACAATAACTTGCTGAATTCCAAATTTGATTTATATATATACATCCTTTGTTTTCTCGAAGTTTTATCACACCATTTGACAATTCATATCCTTTGTATCACATGAAGTTGCTTAAATTAAGTCATACGGACTCCCAATGACATTATTCCCAACCTCAAATTTTGGTTTTACTCTCATATGATTTACTTTCGTGTCGCACTAGGATCTCATTATTACTATCGTTTTAAACACAAGAGTTACCAAAGTACTTATCTGACATATTAACAAAGCACATGGTTAAGCTTACTTCCAGTTTCACCCAGGGCTTCAATCTCTATTATAGGTGTGTTTAAGGTTAAAATGTATTTACCCTATATTCCTTTCGTGAAAGATCAAGGCACTAAATTTTCACAAGCCCAAGACAAGACATTTATTTACGAGGGACAAAACGGGTTCACTAATGAGAATGCAAGACAAGAACAACTATATCGCGATCCTCATTTAGGTCGTTTGGATCCAACAGGGATTTCATTCACTGATGAAGTTAATTTCTAGATCTAATTTTGTAAGGCCCGTAAATCCAATAAGATACAAGGGAGTAATATCTCTACCTACTCCACAGAAGGGAAGGTTACACCGCTTAGTCATTCCTTCTAACAAGGACTCATGAGGTGACTTCCAAGGTGGTCTTCAGCACTCAGCCTAGTGTCGGACCTGAAGAGAGTACATTCTTCTCGCGATTACCAAAACTGGAAGGAAACCGCATACTCTGGATAAAGTTGGACCATGACATTCCTAAAATATGTGTTCACGACAATGTCGTTAAACCTAATGACTATGACGGTAACTCCAACTAGGGTTTTATTTACCTAACCTAGGAGGTCTCATTGAGTGCAAGCTTAAGTTCGTTCTATGGTCTTAATTTTCTAATATGGTAAAAAGGGATCACACACACAGGCAAGCTATACACGAGTATTTTATTAAGGTTGAGTGTTCCCATTAAAATTATTTATTGTGTTTGCAGGGTAAGAAGGTAATCCAGTAATTAATTTAATCGTTTATGGAATACTGAGAAAGGACTACAATATATTAACTTCAATTTCAATTTACTATGTATAAATCAAACCCCCCCCCCCCCTTTTTTTTGCCATACACAACTAAAAATCAAATTAAACTGGTGATTAGATGCACATTTCCTAAGTATCCCTGAAACTAGCATATCATACATATTAACAAATATCAATTATAACTTTGCGGTAACAAGAGACTACATTTCACAGTTGTTCATTTTACAATGACCTATAAAAATTACAATAATAATAATTAAATTACACATCGCCTTTTCGTCGTCATTCTTCCATCCTGCAAAACCCACGTGAGTAAGATATCAGCGATAAATCGCTGGCATGGCATCCACCCTAATCAAACATAATCATCTTTTTTCAGTTTCCCATTTACATTTGACAATAATTACAATTTGCAATCAAAATAAAAAAAATCTAGAAACAAGTATTCATTGCCTTTCATTTTTCTTCATTTTATAAACCTAGGAGAGAGAAAGAGAAAGGAAGAGAGAGAAAACATCATTTTGTCAAAAGTTCTAATACACACAACAAGTTTCATTATAGTGTTTTAAACAATTATTTACGTGTGTTAAAAGTTTACAGGGTGATTTGGCAACCCTATGAGGGTCTGCAGCTTTCTACTTTTACATTTTCTCACTAGCTACAAAACGTACAAAACGGGCTCGGAGGCTAAGAAACTGCTTCCAAAGGTTATCTTCCAAAGAACACGCACACCACGACTAACTTTCTACATGTCCCCATATATACCAGGAATCCATAGCAACTGACGGAATTGAAAAAGAGTGAATGATTTGCGTTTGGCAGTTAGTTCTCCGGGGACACTGGTTGTAATTCACCCAGTTGTAAAATGACAAAAGTTAGCTCGAGGGCCCAGAAAACCGCATCCAAAGACGACGTTTGATGGAGGAGCACGCAACGAGACATCTCCTACTAGTTCCCCTATAAAAGGAGAGTTCATCATAGTCGACGGGATTGAGAACTAGTAAACTATTTTCAAATGGTGACACGTTTTCTAGAGCGACAAGAAGAAATTGGTCCAGTTTGACCTCGTCAAACTGCGACCGGGGGCCTACAAAATGGCTTCGCCAAACTATCCTGAAAAGTGCTCTTTCCTATGCTGAATGTTCCATGCATTTGTCTAGTATAAACGCTAGAGGTTTGCGAAGACGGAATGTGATTTCTCTTTCCGGGTTTCAAATGGTGATCCCAAACGAAAGCCAACTTTCTAGTTTTAACAACTCTCTACTGTTGTAAACTGGTGTAACAAGGCTCCTAGAAGAGTGTCAAAAAGATGTCATATGATCGTTTCGGGTCAAACCAAAAACCAAGGCGACTCCTTGTATACCAAGGTACACGAATGAAACTTCACATCTCGTTTCCAGAGTTGCGAAGGGTACTTGGTGAGTCTCCGAAAATTGCAAAATTTAACTATTTAAAACCAAGAGAAGGTCAACTTTATCAAAGGGGAGTCAAATTCGTCTGGTCGATAGAACGATATTGGAGCGGTCAAGAAGGGTAAGAGTTTTTTTTGAATCATCTCGAAGTGAGGGTGATAGTTCATGGTTTAAAGTAGACGAGTTAAAAAGACTTCGAGAGTTGCGACATGATACTTTATTGTTTTGCAATGAGTTGAAGGGACATTTAACTGTATTAAAAGTCCTAATGATTTAAAATACTATTTAATTGCAAAGAGAGCTAAAACATGAGAATTATGAGAGGTAAGGGAAGAAGGACCATGCCTGGAGAACGAAGTCGGTTGAAGCCGCAGGCTTCGGTTCAACATCTTGCTTGGGCACTTCATCAACCGGTTCACGAGCATCCACAATTCCACCATTTTGCATACACGTTTACCAGGGAAGTTGCATTGCAAACAAAAACATCTTGTTTTCTATGCCTTGATAAAATAGGTTGATGTGCATGCCGAACATACCATATTCCAACGTGTGCAACAAATAAACTCTAATCAGATTGGAAACTTGTTTGTTGCATTGGATAGGGAGGATCCAAAGTCTTTTAAATAACCCATCTGGGCAAATAGAGCAAACAACGTTGTCCCTCCAGCCACCTATATACCATAACACTTGCAACTCCAAAAATCTACCATACGTCTTGTCCCTTCCCTGTATCAAAGCTCTTATTTTAACACGGGCTAGAGTACGCTAGGAATGAGAACTATCAGGTTGGAGACCTGTTTTTCGCACACGCCAAATAGTGTGACTATCCCGTGAGGAAAACCGTGTCTCCTGTACGCTACCAAAAAAATGCATTTCCAAAGAGCTGCTGTCTCATTTTTTTATTTGGTCAAACGTTGTAACAGCATGCACAGAGCATTGGCAACTACAACATCTGACAAATTTCATCAATATTTTATGCTTTGATGGAAGCCCACACAAGTCTAGGCGTGGGCTGGGAGGATGCTGGCAAAAAGGTTGTGGAGTCTGGCTTAACACGCACCAAATGCATTTGCTTGAAAGTTTCCAAGGCCTTTTCAACAAACTCATTTGTGCATATCCTGCCATCGTGGCATTCCATGAGCCCGCATCTATTTGAGGCATTCTATCAAACAGTTCACCGGCCTCTTCTACACATCCATTTTGCACATATCCCGAAATCATTGCAGTCCATGGAACTGCATTTCTTCCATGCATTTAGTCCAATGGTTCACAAGCCCTAAAAATACTTCCACATTTTCACGAATAACAACTAAGACACTAACAAAAACCATATTCTTTTGTTCATACCCTGCTCCAAGCTGCCACGTTTTTTCTTGCACAAGCTAGAGATTCGCTGGCCAATGTAAACGGATTGGGTTGGAGTTGCTGCATACGGGGGACAACGCGACTGTCTTGTGAGGAAACCATGACTTCTGTTCGCTACAAAACTCGCATCATGAGAGCTGTTTCATTCTTTCATTTGGTAAAACCTGAAACGGTGCCCACCCAAGCATATGCGACTCCAAAATTTGTCAAAACCCTCTCTCCAATGTGGCGGTGCTCACTCCCCCACAACAAAAAGACAACCAAAAAACACACAAAGGCTTCCTTTGCCCTAAAACTGCCCCTAACCAAGAAATCACTAGTTTTCTTAATTTTAAAACTTCTATTTTATTTTTTTACATTTATTTTATTATTATTATTATTTTATATCTAAAGGAGGCACTACATCACTCATTACCTTCGTCAGACCTTGTTTGCAAGCGTTTTATTTATTTATTAAATAAATAAAGTTCTTTTAAAAATAGATTGAGCTAAAATTGGAGGATTTAGGTTATATAAAGCACTTCACCCCATCATTATTACCACATAACATTCACCCCGGAGGAAGAATTTTTACAGATCAACTAATTGGAGAATTTTTTCTTGCAATTGCCCGCAGTTGTTTTTGTTTTGTTTTATTTATTTTTGTCTATGTTTTGGTTTGTTTTATCCAGAAATTCCCTTAGCCTATTTATTCTTCTTGTCAGACCTTTTCCCAGGCCTGAGGTTTTGAAAGCTATCCAATATTTTTGATCACTAATATGTCTAAAGGTGATTAAAGCTCATGATTCTTTTAGGAGATTGCAAGAAGTTGCTTGGTCCAAAAAGGTGCAAAAATGGATTTTATGAAAATAAGAAAAATATTGCCATTAATGTGTAGAGCTTGAGAAAATATACAATTTTAGAGAAAATGACACCTAAAACGGAGCCACGGAGTGAAAGTTATGGCACTTGCAAGTTTTTGCTGCTACTTCTTCCTAGACCCTTTCCAAAAATGGAAAATTTTATTTTGTGTTTTCTTTACCGAAAATCTAAAAACAGAAATAAAATACTGTTGATGAGTTTTCACACGACTTTAAAAGCAGAAGTCATGCAAGTCGCACTTTTTGGGAAGAGCGATTTCTTCATGCAAGTCACACTTTTGGAAAGAAGCTTTCTTCCATGCAAGTTGCATTTTTTGGAAGGATGGTTTTTAAGTGTCAGTGGGAATTTTGGCACTGTAAGGAAGGTGGGAATTTTATGTTTGCCTAGAAGGTGAAAAAATCCCATGATGCCAATGAAAATTTTGGTGGTGGCAGGCAGGTAGGAATTTTATTCCTGCCTAACAGGTTGTTTTTTCCCATCATTAAAAATCACTTAAGCTGTCAATGGGAATTTTGGTGGTGGTAGGCAGGTGGGAATTTTATGCCTACTTGGCAGGTTGTTTTTTCCCATCATTAAAAATCACTTAAGCTGTCAATGAGAATTTTGGTAGTGGCAGGCATGTGAGAGTTTTATGCATGCATGATAGGTTGTTTTTTCCCATCATTAAAGTCAAATCACTTAAGATGCCAATGGGAATTTTGGTAGTGGTAGGCAGGTGGGAATTTTATGCTTGCCTGGCATGTTGTTTTCTCCCATCATTAAAGTCAAATCACTTAAAGTACCAATGGGATTTTGAAGCTGCCTAACAGGGTAAGAATTCCTATCAAGGAAGTTTTATTCACCCATACAAGTCACATTTTTAAGAAAGAAGCTCTATTTCATGCAAGTCACACTTTTTGGAAGGAAGGTTTTAAGCTGTCAATGGGAATTTTGGTAGTGACAGGTAGGTGGGAATTTTGTGCCTGCCTGGCAGGTTGTTTTTTCCCATCATTAAAGACAAATCACTTAAGTGAAAGATGAGATTTTTGGAGCTGACTGGAAGGGTAAAAATTCCCATTGCTTTGCCTTCTTATTTTTAACATGACTTCTAGCCAAAAAGTGCGACCCATTCTGGCATAACTAAATGCCTAAAAGTTGAATTTTTAAAATTAATTACCGGGAAGCATCCAGTTTTGGTGCCCAGGGTCGGAAAGGATTCCTTTTTATTATTCTGGCTATCTGCATGTTGATGTGAGTGCACAAGTGAATAAAATAATATTTTTAGCTTGCTTGGCATGCAAGCAAAGTCTACAAATAGAGGGCAGCGAGATTTATAATTAGATCTTGGTGAAGAAATTAGATATTCATGCTATGAGCTACATACTTGTCTAAATTATTTGCAGGAATACTTCATTTATGCCCATATTGGTGAAGAAAGTAGAAGTCAATGTTTGTTACATTGTATATATCTTCACAATTAGAAGAAGAAATAAATCCAACTCTCATAATTGTAAAGGCTTCTGACAAAAAATCATCCTCTTGTTTCTAATGCAGCCCATGTGGAAGTCATTGCATGGAATATTCATTTCAGGAGCTTGTGCATGTGCTCCCAATCTTCCAGTTGAAGCCTTTATTGAATTTACTTGTATTTTCCTTCACCCGGAGTGCTTTCCAGAATTTAAAATTGCTCATATGCAATTAAAAATAAAAGGTAATGAGTTTTGTCTGAATTGTTTACAGAAAGAATTTTATTAGTGCATATACTGGAGAAGAATTGTAAAAGTTTCAAGGATAAGAGGAGAAGATAGGTAAGAGGAAACAATCACAGTCAGCTGCTTCTAAATCCAGTTTGGTGAGAATCAAAGGAAAGGATTCAACAACATATGAAAAAGAAAAAGCATCTCGAATTCAAGGTAGAGATATCATTCAGATCATTCATGAGGCAGAGGTGCAATACATGTTGGATCAGCATGTAGAGTATGGAAGAAGAACAAGATTGTGAGTGTTGCAACAACTTTCTTCTAATTTCTTCTCCTCTTTCTTCTTCTTTCTCTTATTTTCTCAAACAAAGTAATTGAGTAATCAATTAAATGTTAAAAGTTAAGTGATTGGTTTAAAAGCCGTTACTTCAAGTTACTGGAAAAAGTTAATTACTTGGGAATACATGTCAGACATGCAAAATAGAAGGTTCTATTTTTAGTTATAAATCATGCATGTCAGGAAAAGAGGAATTCTAGGAGGAATATTGTTAGCTACTTCCCTTTTTCATAGCTTCCACATGTGGCAATTCATTAAAAACTTCATATTTGTAATTTCCCTCTATACACTATAAATAGAGGAAGAGCCTACGAGTTTAAATGATCACAATTGGTTAATCAACATTCTTGAGTTCAAGACTTTGTGCTGCAGCCCTTGATGTCATTTTTGAAAGCTGAGGAATTGAATAAAGGCAAATTTCCAGAGAACTTTGTGTCCACTATCCATTTGCTTCTTACTTCTATGTGGATCTTGGATAAACTTTGTATTATCTGAGATTTAGATTAGAAGCTTTTCTTTTCCTTTGCTTTTGAATATTGTGAGATTTACTTGTTTATTTAATTTATATGTTTGAGACCAACTCTATAAACTATTGGTTGAGTTATATATCTTCATTTCTTCTTTCCTAAATTCCATTATTTCCCCCTTCTTCAAATACTTCATAAACAACTACTTACTTGCTGCAAAATTGCTTAGCTATGGTTCATGAGCTTTGTAATTAAAGTAAAACCCCCACAAATAGTTATTAGGATTTATACTTATCAAATTGATAAACATCTTACATGGGAGCCTCACCATTAAATGAGGGAGATTTATCTCATGACTGCCTAGGTTTTTAGCTATGCAGAAAATCTAGCCAACAATTATACTTAATTTTTTACAACCATTTAGATCCTACAATGCTTCTTTTATGAGGAAGAGGGACTAATTCCCAAGTTTAATTTTTTATTGGAGCATTGTATTAAAATTTCATAGCATTAAAGCATCTTTCATCTAGGATGGATTCTTCAAAAGATTGAGCTTTAAGCTCATACAAGGCTGATAATGGATGATAATAATGTTGACTGAGGCTCATATTTTTTAGATTATTAGGATGAGAATTTGAAATCAGATTTTGATCCCACTTAAGAGTTCTAGATTGAGACATTGATTGATAAGACTCCCCCTTATAGACACCTGAATTTCGCTTTTGCAATCTTATTGCCAAAACACACGCAAATCACTCTCATTCTCACCAATTCCGTTATAATTAGTGATTTCCGCTAATTAACTAACATTTCTTACCACTTTGGTCAATTAACAAGCACTTAATTGATCACCAAACCTCTTTCGCATTTAGGATGCCACTTTACGATGAATCGTAAGTCAAAATCATCTTCAAAACAAACAATTAGCGTTTATTAGCTAATTAAGCCTATTTTTCCCTTGTTTGGGTCAATGTACCCTAATATTGGCTTAAAACCCTCTTCCAACCACCAAAATCACCCCACTTTCCTCCACAATGTCTCAACAAACTTCAAAAGCTTATCCTAGCCTCCTAGTTGACCATAAGTGGTTGATTAAGGCTCCCACATATTAATCACTTGGTAATTCACTAATTGTGATTAGTAAGGCCTAATCATGATTAAAAATTCCAATCTAATTTGGGGCTTTTAGTCCCACAGGAACCAAAATACAAGTTTCTACCAAAAGGAAAACTATTAAAAGAATTCACCTCTTACCTTAATACTTTACACCATGCTTTGATTTGCATCTCAGATAATAAATATGATATATAGCCAAGTTCAATCCTTGCCTAAAGCCTTCAACAAGGTTGGTAGATGGATATCTAAAGTGACTTGATAAGTCATTTGGAGAGACCTTTTCACCTTGTTTGGAGTAGCAACCATCCCAATTTGATTTCCCTTGTAGATCTATTTATGCCCATGTTAGGTAATTAAACATATTAGTAGGCATGCTTAGTTATATTTTGAATTGTATTCATGTTAGTTAAGCATTTCTTTAAGCTTCTATCTTAATGTTACATTCCTAGACTTAGAGCCTTGACTAGAGGTGGCAATGGTGTTGGCCTTCCTTAGTCATGAAATTTTCTTTGTAAATTTTAGGGTGCGTACACCCCTTAATATCTACATCCATCATATCAGAAGAAGGATTATCAACCTCTAGAAAATCTATTTCCATATTGTCTAGAGACTCGATGAAAATAGAGGAGGGAAGAGAGGAAGGATCAAAAAATGGTTTCTCAAGAACATGGACATTCCTATTTTCTATGATCATATGTTTGAATGGATAACACACTCTTAATCCTTTTATGCGACTGCCATAGCCTACAAAAATGCAAGAGTAAGAGGTAGGATCAAGTTTTTGTCTTTTGAATTTAGGAATGATAAGGGAAGAAAGAATACCAAATATATTTAAAAGAGAGATATCATGTTTTTGTTTAGTCCAAACTTCATGAGGTGTTGTTTGATGCAAATATTTAGTAGGAATTATATTTAGGATATGAATATTAGTGTTTATAGCTTCAGTCCAAAGAAACTTAGGCACTTTAGAAGCATGGTCCTAACCATTTAAATGGTTGTCCTATTCTTCCTTTAAGCTATTCCATTTGCTATGGAGAATATGGGGTTGTTAACTCTTTTTGAATTCCACAACACATAAAACTTATCAAAAAATTTATTGACATATTCACCTCCTTTATCAGTTCTGATTCTCTTTATTTTCAGATTAGCCACATTTTCAAAATTCTTTAAACTCTTAAAACTTAGATAAAACTTCATATTATTTCTTAATATAATAAGACCAAGTCATTCTAGAAATGTCATAAATGAAACTAACACCATAAAAGGCTCTACCAAGGAAAATAAATTTCAAAGGACCTCTTACATCATTATGGATAAACTCAAGCAAGTTAGAGGAATTAGACTCATGATGCTTATGAAATGGTTCAACATGTTTCTTACCACACAAGAAACTTTCACAAGAGTCGTGATCTGATTTCAACTTAGAAAGACCTAAAACAAGGTTAAGGTGGGACATTTAAAATAAACTCTTAAAGTTCACATGCCCAAGCCTTTCATGCCATAATTGAAAAACATTGCAAGAAGAAGAAGAAAAAAAAGACTCAACAACAAATCCTACAAATATATACAAACCATTCTTCTGAAAAACAACAACAATAATCTTACCAAGCTCATTCTTTACATACCATTTATCTTTTAATAACACAACTTTGAAGTTTTCTCTAGCTAGTTGAGAACAAGATAAAATGTTTTTCTGTAAGGTAGGAACAAATAAAACATTATTAATTATTCTATTTGCTAATTTAACATTACCATAGAATTCAAACCTAATGAAAAAATTATCCCCTAGATATATATTCTCGTGACATTCTATAAAATCACAAAGACATTCATGAATATATGACACGTGTCTAGATGTGCCAGTATCTAAAATCCATTCATTGTCATTAGATGTTGAAATAGTAGTGTAAAGAGCAATAGCTTGGTCAACATTATTAGCTTGATATTTAGATTGATTTTGATTTCTATTCTTCTTATTTATATTGTTGAAGTTCTTATTTAAGTCAGCATGGTTGTCCATTGAGTCATACAAGTGATAGGGCACACATTTTTCAAATGAGACCATCAGGATTCTGTTAGTAGAATTCATGGTGGAACACCACAAGAAAACACCCTATGACCCATAGGATTGTTGAAGCATTTAACAAGATATTGGGCCTCACATTAATAGAGATTTGTGATGTTGGATGGAAGGACTGGGATGACAAAGTCTTTGCTGTACTTTGGGCATATAGAACTACCTATAAGAGGTTAAATAAGGCCACACCCTTTTATTTGGTGTTTGGCACCGAGGTTGTGTTTCCTGTTGAGTTTATGTTACCTTCTCTGCGTATTGCACGTGCAGGAGGCCTGGATGATGAACAAGCGGTGGAGAAGTGCATATGTAATTTAATGTAGTTCTATGAAAGGCGTGTCATTGCAAAATGGAGTTGAAAGACCGAGAAAACAAGAAAAAAGGCATGGCATGATAGACATATCATGAACAAGGAATTTGAGGTGGGAAAGATGGTTCTCTTATATGATTTAAAGTTTACGCACCACCCTGGGAAGCTGAAAGTTCAATGGTTGGGACCATTTTAAGTAATAAAGATATTAGAATCAGGCGCTTGCCAATTACAAGCGCTGGATGACACTCTATTTCTTTGTTACTTCAATGGGAATAGGTTGAAGCCTTACTATAAATAAGCCTTTTTGGTGTTTTTAATAAGGCAATATTGCCATTTAGATTAGGTTTCCATTTAATGCATTTCCTTTATATGTGTTTCCTTTCTTTGTTGCTATGTTTTGTCAATTCAGTACAATGTTTTGTTCTAATAAACGCTCTTACACACCTGTAGCTGATTACTATCCAAGTGAATTCACGCTTAGAGGACCACACATACATTTAGTGAGGGGTGGAGCAAATATGTGATGAATGGACCATGATTGAATGACTTCTGGAGGATGGGTATGCATAAAAGAAATATGGTGCAAGTGCTTGAGGTAAAGGTGCGGATTAAGGAAAATTGCTCATAGATGAAGACCACACGTAAATGGATGGACACACAATGTAACATGAGATAGGAAACAACATGAGAAACTACTTGGTGAAAGGCACAATAGATAGGTACCTCGACACATAAAGGCACATGAGAGGAGATATGTGGCCGAGAAGTAGGGGGCGTGCCAAAAGGTTACAACTGGGGTACAGGAAAAATTGGTGAGAAGCACGGAAAAAGTGAATAGGTGTACTAAATGTTGAGTATGGTGGTTGGTGAAGAGAAATTAATGCGGGAAATTTTTTAAAAAATAAGGAGGGGTTGCGATATCATTTTTCCCTTGCATTGTGAAACGAAGTGTTCGAGCGAGTTGTGAATGAAAGTGCATTTAAGAGAAAATATAGACTTCAAACCAGAGATATTTTTGCATGGCATTTTTTAGAGCTCCATCAGAAAGGGTGTTTGAGTGAGGAAAAGGTGTGCGGGGAGAAAATTTACGAGTTAGGATTTGAGGAAAAGCTAGGACACACAATTTTGAAGTTGCAAAGATCAAACAAGCGAAAGAACAAATTTTTATCATCGAAATGGCACCAAAGCGAGCACCTGGAGAAACCACGAGGGTCAGAAAGCAAAGAGAAGTGGAATTAGAGGTGGAGGACACCCCCGAAAGTAAGTTTTTAGAATACAATAGCCAGAGGAAGTTATAATGGGATTGGATTGGGAGTCCCATATCAGAAGAAGTAAAGTAAGCAACTACAACCACTGAACCAAGGATAACAAGGATGAGTTGGATAATAAGTTGGTGGTGAAAATATATTTGAGGATGGAGAAAGACATGGCCGTTTATGACGAAACATGTTAGAAGTTGTTGGTGGGAGCTGGATTCATGCAGCTTTATGAGCTACTATTCTTCGAGAAACTTGAGAAATTATATTAGTGGTTAATGTCCTGTGTGCATGAGGACTTCTTCTATTTTTTAGGGCAGCGAATGCGACTTACCGCACCTTTGATTGGAAATTTATCAGGGTTAAGGAGCTCGAGCATGAAGATTAATAGCAACCTTAAGGATGATGAGGGTGTAGAAGCTACAAGGGTTGCATTGGACTATACAAACATGATGGACATTATAAAGCTAGAGAAGTATCCAGTGGTTTAGGAAGCCGCGCACCTCCTCACCAAATTGAACAATAAGAGCACTGGAGCTAGGTAAATAGAAGATGACTCCATATTGCTAGGAAAATGATAGAGGGAGTTGTGTATAACTTATCTTCCTTCATTGTTGAGACCATCATTCAAGAAGTGCACCACAAGGAGAAGATCAATTTTGGTGCTATTTTATTATCTCTTATGTTTTTTAGAAATTGGGGTGCCTGATGGGCCTAAGAAGAATGTTTGGTAGTTTCCTGAAGAAAAGAAGTCACTCATAGACAAGTTTTAAAATTACACATGTGATGGATTTTTGATTGGAGCTTACAAGCAAAGGCTGGAACTTTGGTATAAGTGCCTATGCAAAACTTTTGAATACGAATGGAGAATACCCAAAGACCTTCCTTCGGTATTGGAAAAGTAGGCCCAGTTCATGGTTTATCAACACTTTTACATAGGCAGGTTTGGGATGAAGAATGGAAGGTGGAGCCCTTAGTACAAACTGCCTTATGCATTCACTGTGCGTTACTTTCAGGCCTCAGTATACATGTTATTGAATGTGTGTATATTAGATTTTGACGCATATAAGGTGGACTATGAATATCATACGATGTGGAAGAAATATGTATACCCAGGTATATTTGCATACATAGAATAGTTGATTTCAAATGATATAAGCATTAACTCAATGATTTTGGTAGTTGGGAATCTTGGCATGACTAAGGTATATCTCTACCTTAAGCCTAAGTTAGAAAATGGGAAGTCATTGAAATGAGTTCAAACTTCCTGAACTTCCCAAGGGAAAACACACGATGGGTACTCTACAAGATGAAGAGCCCTTGGTATCAGAGGAAGAAGAAGAGTTAAAGAAAGATAGTGGTGGTGTGGATCTTGGCTCATGGAGGAAGCCTACAGTTGGAGAGAAGAGGATACATGAGGCAAATCCTCTCATGCATGAAGAAGATAAAGTCAGAGAGGAGACATGACACTGAGGATATAGGGGCAGATGTTAGGGGCGCTAAGGAGAAATAGTTCAAGAGGGTGATAATATGAACAAAAACACTAGGCACAAGTATGAGCATAGGCCCCTCCTAGCTAGAAAATCCTAAGACTTCTCCTACCAAGCCTATTCCAGAGAAGAAGAAGCGACAAAATTACATACCAACATAGGGTGAGGAGGAGGAGTTTGATAGAAGCGCATGCCCAGAGATAAAACCACCTATCATTGAGCTGGATGAAGAAGAGCCTCACGAGGAAGAAGTAAAGTATGATACAAAGATATTTGAGGAGCACGAAGATGCAGGTGGGGATGATGAGAAGGATAAGGGCGGACCTTGAGGAGATCTCACGAATGAATAGACAGGTGCTGTAGGGAAGGCCTGACTATGGGTGAGGGTGTGCACCTTCCTAAGGTTGGCACACAGGAAGAGATAAGGGGGATATGTACAAAACCCCCACCGTTGGATATGTTAATGATCCCAAAAATATCATTCATGCCATGTTTCAAATCCCTTTGGATCTTGAGGAACTCTATGGATGGGAGTTGATGGACCCTGAAGAAGCTAGATTGCGCACCCAGAAGTAACTCTCTTGGAGCATGCTGACTCATATTGATGGGCTTGAATTTGATGTAAAGAAGATGCGTGCATCAAGAGGAAGATGAAAAAGAAATCCTAAGCCACACATTAGACCATTAGGCCCACATAGTTCACTGATGAGCAAGCTAGGAATGCCTTAAAAAAAATTGCAGTAGAGGTAGTGTGTAGAAACATAGAAAAATTGACCGCACTGAGGGCATTGCTAGAAGAGAATAAGAGCCTGAAAGAAGAAGTGGAATGTTTGTTTGAAGGGCAGAGAAGGGAAAAAGAGAAACAAAAGAATATTCTGGATTTTACCATAGAATTGGGGAAGGAGATCATCGATGCCCATCCAGATGTTGATGAATAGAATGAGAAAACATATTAGTCCTCTTTGCACTTCTTACAGGACTGTGTTCACTTGTCGATAAAAAATAAATTGGGTGCGCACTGAGAAACCATGGAAATAACTATACAGAAAGAGGAAGATATTGCCACGCAAAAGGAAAGAACAAAGGCTACAATTGTGTCGCTAGATAGTTGGGTATGAATGTCTACTTCAGACACTGAAGGATGAATTAAAGAAGGAAGATTCGGCGTTGAATATGTGTATAGACCCAGAGCTAATCATAAAGACAATGAATTTGTATGAGGATAATGAAGTTTTTGTTGTTATAAAGAATGAAACTCTTGGGTGCGAGGAGAGGCTGACGTTGTTAGCAGAAAAGTGTGATGCACTCACAACACCCCATGAGCCTCACAAAGAAAAGATAAAGGATATTTGGAAGGTTATATCTCGACAAATGAATGTGATGGATGGGATGATCTCTAGTTTGGTAACTGTCCTTAGGGTGTTGCAGAATAAAGGAGAAAATATGACCTTAGACGAGATGGATGGAGTGCTTGCAGACATCCCTGACAAGAATAAGAAGGCACTTAGTGAATGGGATGAATTAAAGGCGGATATTCAGAAAGAGTACCCACAAGTTATTGCTTTCTTTAGAGGAGTAGAGCACCCATATTCTTTTGGGTATATTGTCATTCATTATGTACAATCATTATTTTATTCCTTATTCTTTATTCTTAGAGAGACAAAGCGTGATTACCCATTGTTAGGGGCAACAATGAAGCTAGTGTGGGGTAATGTTGGCTGGGAAAATTTATGCTCAAGTGATAAAGGCACATGAGAATAGGGCACGTAGGAAGTAGGCACATAGGTATACATAAAAGATCGGTGGATAAAGGGATCACCAAGTAAAGTTGTAGTTTGGGACTTAGTCGTTCTTACATGCACAGGTCATAATTGAAGGATGGACGGTTGGAGTAGTGACCAAGCAATGAGGTGAAGATAAGATAAAAACATGAAGACTTGCAGTTCAAGAAACACCTATTTTGGGAAAGAAATCATGTGAAGGAAGATAAAACATCATGCAAAGTTCAAACTATTAATAGGATCATAATTAAGAGTTAACTATAGATGATATATTATTAGGTAAAGCTTGCATGCTTCTGTAGTTGCTTTTATAGCGACACATGGCTATTCTTAGCATGTAACCTATTTTGAGAGTACATGAGTAGTGAAGGGAAAGTCCCCACTACCTATATATATATATATATGTATTGATTTGCATGGTTTAGAGCATTGTGACTTATTTTTGTAAGGTTATGCCGCTAGTTTATGAGCAAGCGTGACTTAGTGATGGTAATTGTGATGTATTGAGATACTGTGTTTTGATAGATGAATATAATGGATCATTGTGGTTGGATATCGATTTTTGACATATCTGTTATTGGTAACTTTATGGTGAATATGGTCTTAATTGTTATGTGATCTGTATGTTTACTTATTGATGTATGTTTCCAAATTGAGCTCATGGATCTAGTGGTTATAGTTATGGAATATATGTTCATGCATGCTAACTCCTTGGAAAAGTTGACATAAAAGAGGGACCTAGTACCTTCACGTGCTTTAAGTGAGCACTCGGATCTGTCTGAGTGATGTGCCAGTGTGGATAGGGATTGATCAAGAAATACAAACTATAAACAAATAGATATATCCTCCATAAGCATAAACACCAGCTTTGATTCGCTATTAGGGAAACCCCATGGATAAATAATAACACACATTTAATTATCCACCAAAATAATTTTATGAAGATTATAGTTTATGTTTGAACAAAAAATTATGATAGATTACATCATATAATGAATTAGATATTAGATTGCACACATAAAAATGAAATTAAATGAACACAAGATATAAGTGGGAAAACCTTTCAGTGAAAATCCATTGAAAAATAACTTATCTTTATTGAGAATAAACATTTTTCCCAACACTCCCACTATTTCCTATAGTTACACCTTCATGAAAAAATTGCAAACTATCATATACATTCAATCATGAGTACATCATTCACATCATATATCTTAACTTTGCTTGCATATGCTACTCACATAAGTTTTTTACTCACTTGTTACAAACTATGCTTCTTGGAAACCAATCTCTAATGAGATCACCTTGATTTATATCAAGGAGGGTGGCCCTATTTTGGGTCACTCTTATATTTTAAATTTATACATTCTTCCGACACGATATGGAATCCACCACACTTATATTTTAAATATAATTTATATTCCATGATGGTTTAGTCTTTGGTAGGTTTCTTATTAATTTAGTTTCTCACTTAATATTACAACCCCAATAATAGTAAGGTTACATATCTGCCACATTAAACATAGGTCATGTGTCCATACCTTTTGGTAAATATATATTGTTATGATTAGATGCAAAATTTTGTAATATTTTCCATGGTCCAATCCACTTCCTTTTTATATTATCATAAGTCCTTCTTGGGAACCTCTCCTTGCACACAGGTGTGCTAATATCATGTCTCCAATTTGAATTTTTTTCTCTCTTCTTAAATCTACACTTTTGTATTGTGTATTACTCTTCTTTAACTATGTGCATACTTGTTGGTTCAAATATCCTATATACTTTATGAATTGTTCTACTCGTGCACTCTTCCCTTTATATTTTGTGATGTCACACAAATTTGTGACATGTCTTGAACTTATTCCAATTTTTTTTAGAATGCTTTCCTTAAATTTATCCTATTACCTAGTTATTTTATTGCAACTCTACTTGCACAAGGATTGAATGATGTTAGTCTGGCCTCTCTCCTATTAAACACCGTAACAAGTTACTAAGGATCATGTTAACTTCCTCTATTTGAGAATCCATTTATATATCATACACAAAAATGATATAAACTTGGTTTCTAGTTTCTTCTTCAAATATCTCCAAAAATGTACCAAAAATTAATATCTCTATTAGACACGATATTTTATCCAAAGGATATTCTAAGTGCAGATGATCCCTAAATCTCCCTAAACCATTGCAATGTTGTAGAGCATCTCGAGAGATTTCCGTAGATATATAAAGAACTAAAAAAACAGAGCTTGTATGCCCAATTTATGGTCCACTGAAATTTTCCGCCAACAACAAAAATTCAGGGGCAGTGTGCAGGTTTGCTGATGTGGACGAATTAGAATGCAACATGTGGCACAAAATGAGTGAAGAGTAAAAATTTGTGTTTAAGCCTCTGGTCTTCGACACATGATTACGAAATGGTGGGCCCCGATACTTACTAGCTGGGGGGCCTTAGCCAAGTTCAACACACTCTTTTAATGGATGGGTATCTTGGTCTCTTACTCATATCACCATTGATGATTAATTGCTTATATTTTCCAATATATTTCTATATCCCTTGCATGTGGGATTTTTGTATTGTAGGGTTGTATATTGCATTGCATTTGGATAGCTCGCTTGAGCTACTTACAAGCTCGGTGGGGGTGGTCAACTCCCCACCGAGTTGAATTTATTATCTCCTCAACATTCGGGATAAACCTGCTTGTAACTCATTGCTTGCCGATCAATATTGCATTTTCACCCAACATTCAGGCGTATTTCATACAACTCAACCGCAATTCATACAAACTCAACGGATTATATATAGCAAGCCAACATTGTTATGTGGTGAGTCAACAGCCGTAGGCCACATACGTGGCGGTCTAAACAATGCACATGCTTAACAAACCAGCAAACACACCTACCGACAGTTCCCATGCGGACAATCCAGCGAAGCAACCCAACAACTCAACGAATCAACCTAACATTGGGTATTTCAAACAAATAATCGGTGGGCTATGTATAGCCCATGTTATATACATGTGGCTGAATCAAAGGCCAAGATGTAGCCAAAGCCATGTAACTATAGGATAAGCGGCCTATATTTAAACTCCAACCCCATCTCCTACGCTGCGAATGTGTAATTTATCCCCACTTATACCAAAGCGGTTGATGAGTAAAATGGGAGAGGTGGATAGGGGAATCGACCCCATGACCTGCCGGTCACGAAATTTGTAACTCATCAACACACCAAAGGGCTTGGTGATGTATAAAAATAGCTCGGTCCTATTTAAACAAGAATTTTGACAGGTCTATAATCAGGCAATAAGGGGCAATTTTTAGAAAACCTATTTTTTAGAGCACTTACAGTCCGTATCAGAATTTGGTGTAAAAAGGAGAATGACTAAAAATTCTGAGATGAAGACGAAGATGTCTTAAATTTTCCATGAATTTATGTATATTTCTTGGTGTAGGTGTTTTTCAGACACAATTGCACGGAAAGGGCACTTTGGAGAGATTGTAGAGCCACATGTGAAGTAGTAGATGAAATCTGACAGGAAATCAAAGTCTGCAAATCTGTTTTAAGCTCTTAAAACATGTATAATGTTATTTTAGTCAATTTTTGAAGGTAGAAATTGTACTTCATTTGACAATAAATAGATCGATTCATGATTAAGTGAATCCGGAGATGTAGCCCATTTGGGTGAACTCAGTTATCAATTTTTTGTGGATTTTCTTTTTTAGTTTTTGAAGCTTTTGATCAGATAAAAAAAATTAGTATGAGGAATGGATTAAATTGATTAAACAAGCAATTAACTGGAAAAATTGGATTAAGTGAAAATTCAATAATTCCACCATCCACAACAGACAAATCAAGTGAATGCATAATCAGTTTTGGATTATAAAATCAAATTGAATGTATTCTAAATTCAACTTGCGATCAAATTTTTAAATGGTTTTGTAATATCTCCTTTCAAATCACAGAAAGTTGAATTAAACGACATATTGATCATCAAGAAGAAATTGAAAAAATTGGGGTTTCAAAACACCCAAAAGTGAAACAATAAACACTCTTAATCAATTTTTAAAATCAGAAATTAAAGGATATAATTTTTTTAAAAATGGGACCCATGGGGTAAAAACTATTTTCGGATCAATATTGCATGACTGTCCAACATAGTTTCAATTTTTTCCTAAATAACAAGTTTGTTATGTGTGTAACATCATTAGTTTTTTTATAAGAAATAAAAACTACCCATTTTTGTATGAATAAGATTGTGTATTATATTAACAAGTAAAATGATATAAGATAATTCAACAAAAAATTGGGTAGTATGAAAGCACACCCCAAAGCCATGAAAAAACTAGACAAGGACTAGGAAAATTCAACTATAACAACATCCCAAAAATCACCAAGAAAATGAAACTGCTGCAAAAAGTTGAACAATAGAGGGCGGATCATGGATCTCAGGCCAGCTAGATCCAGGAAGGTCCTTGTCACTGTCTGACACCTCCTAGTCAGACCCAATTTGGCTTCTTTATTTTCTTCTGCAGTATCATGAGTGGGCGAGATGGCTAAAGCCATTTTAGGAAACTTATTTGACACCTGTTATGGGTGCATGGCTCGGGGGCAGCCAACGAGCCCTAAATGAGCTGATGAGATGATGGAGGGGAGCCCTAACTCTATTAGCGAGATGGGGTTGGAGGAGAGAATCTCCTCCACAATGAGTGACTGCATGGGCATCGACGAAAATAGTTGAATGAGCAACGATGGGAGTGGCTCTGAAGAGCACCTCGGGGACGACCACTGTGGGGTGGAGAGCATCAAGAGGGAGAAGGTGGATCCCAAGAAACATTGCAAGGGGACATTTCCACATTAACGAAGAAGGGTATGGAGGTGCTCCACCTTAAGGGCCACCTTATTCACTTGCACTTGAATTTGTAGTAGCACATTGGAGATAACCCCCAACTTATTATATATAGAGAAATGTTTATCAACTTCAACATTAGAAAATAAACAAGAATTTGGTTTTTTCCAAATCAAAAAAATAATTTCCCCTCTAAAAGCATGCCAATTTTGGGAAAACATAATGGGTTATCACCTAAAATAATATGATGCCAGGTGAAACATTCTAATATGAATGGGAGAAAGAATGAGTGAATCTAGTTCCAAGCCCTTTGGGCTTTACTACAATACCAGAATAAGTCGGATAATGTTTCCAAGTGTCCACAAAAGGGACATTTGGGGGCCGATACACCAATATGAACCAGACAAGAACCAATCAAAAGGCCTTGGTAAATAACACACCACAAGAATTGAACAATTTTGGGTTCCACACAAGTGGACCAAACAATGTCGAATCTCCTTATCCAATTGGAAGGAGAAGAATGAAACCCTCTATGAGTGTTGAGTTTTTCAACCATGGGAAGATGTGGAGATAGCCAAGCATATCCTTTACTAGTAGAGTAATTCCAGAAGGGGGTATCTATGAACCATTTCCAGTCCGTCCACCATGGACAAGAGGAAAGCACCAAAAATTTGTGGCTAATATGATTAGGAACAAAAGAGATAATGTCAATAATAGTGGCACGATCATGTGGGGCAAGGTTGAATTTAGATTTGAGCTCATTCCAAGGACACCAAGCTTGGATACGCTTGCAGAAAAGGTCCTGGATGGAGCGAATTACACGCTTGAAAAACTTAAGCACAGGTATCCTAGGGACCTTTGCAAGGCACTAATCTTGTAATTGGATGACTGGAGACCACCATAAAGAGTGATGATTAACAGAGAGGCCATTACAAAATCCACCACCCTTCCATTGTAGCCATGGTTTGATTTACTCCTATGCTTTCCAAATACTAGAAAATTACGCATATAAAAAAAATATTAAAAAAATATTATATAACCCTAAGTAATTATAGGAAAACCCAAAATAAAATCCATACTTAAGCCCATGGTTTCTCAGGTACTTATAGTGATTGTTAAAAACCTACCTTCTGAATTTCCCCCTTTCCCAATTGGAAAATTATACATCATCATACATATTTACATGAATTTTCATCCATATGTCACCAAATATATCTCACATAGCTATACCAAGGTCTTGTCAATACCAAAATGACCAGATAACCCTCCACTATGCTTCTCCTGAACTAAGTTCTCATACACAAATCCTTTTAGTACACACAAGTTTCTTCCTTTGAGTAAATTATTTTCTTGTAAAATTTGTATAACTAAGACATGTGATCAATTTCCATTGGTTATGTGCATTATTTCTATGGTTCTATCAAATAGTCCTCCTCCACGTAAAGCTCCTTCATTGAAGAAAATCCCATGACTTCCACATGCATCTTAGTCAACAAGATATATCTTATTTTTTTATGCATCTACAACTCTATTAGATATTATATTTATTAATATTATCCATAATCATTGTTAAATACCACAAGACATTCACACATATACATACATTTACTATGAATCAACAAAATTTTATAATAAAGACATAACACAAATTCATAATTCAAGTAAAATTACTACTTTTGATATAAAAATCTATGTCGTAAATTCACCAATATGACCATAATTCTTTTCCACAGTGAATACTTCAAACACTACCTCTCTATGCTTTTATAAAAATGGGTAAAGGCTATTAATGGGTTTTGAGGGTAGTTAGTTTGCAAAGTAGGTTTATTTTTTAATCTATTAATAAAAAAATTAAATTAAGTTAATAAATTGATTGATACTCTTATCTATAAATATTTTAAGAATTATCCAAAAATTATTTTACAATTACATCTTAATCACATATAATAGTGTATGATTAATGAAATACATTAATATCCCCCCTTTAGAAGTACTTAATTGAAGGAAAGGATGGAGGAATCACATAACCACCCCCTTGATGGGACCTTACTTTAAGCCCAAAAGTTTTCAAATTTGAAAAAAATGTGACTAAATCAAGGGCTTTGTGAATATTTCTACAACCTAATCATTAGTATATTAGTTGTTGAATATAATCCATATGAATTTCCATGTGCTTTGTGAGTTGGCCGCTCCATTGGTTTGTAAGAAATGTGGAAAACACTTTGATTATTACACCAAAGTGTTGTGGGTTGGATATATAGAAATCTAAACTCTAAAAACATGCATCAAATCCACACTGACTCGCATTCAACAAAAATAACTCCATTATACTCAAATTTCATAGAATACAAATAAATGGTAGTGTACTTGTTACAAGACCAAGTCGTTGGACCCTTCCCCAAGAAAGAAAATATATCTTGCAATTGAATTACAATCATTAGGATTTCTTGCCCAATCAATATCTATGTAACCTTCAACTATTGTTTTTCCACTAGGAGAAATATTTTTTTCCATTTTACCTTGAAGTAAAACCATAAATAGAAGATTTTTTATATGAATTTTACTCAATCCCATTACATGTAGTACCATGAAGATACTATAGAATACATTTAAACATCTTACCAATGAATTTTATCGAGGGTCCTAACTATAGCGTGATACAATATTTTCAACAAAAGTAATATTAAGATGTGTATGAGTCAAGTATAATATACTTCCCACCAACTATATGTAAATTTTACCCTCAACTGAAGGAGAAAAAACCTTGGAATTTTTTTTGACCCCTTACGGAAAAAGGAGTCATTTTAAAGAAACATTGAATATCTTGAGGATATTTAGATTGATGAACAAAAATAAATTTATCATACTATGAAATCTATAGACTAAGGAAAAAACTATAACATACCCATGGTTGGGATCCTAACTAACCATGCTTTTAAAGCATGGATATACTCTTTGGAAGATCTTGTGATAATTAAGTTGTTGGCATAAAGGACTAGTATCAAACATCTCTCGTCTATTATCTTGGAGTATAATTTAGGGTTAAAGGACTTTGTGTAACACTATAGTTGATAACAAACATGTTGATCTTGTTGGAACTTAAATATGTTACATTGTGAAAATAGGTGAAAGGAAGGGAACAAATCATTGTAATTATGTGTTCCTTTACCATTATGACCATTTTCAAAGTTCGAGGGAAAACATTAGGATATATTTAATTCCTTAATCTTCAAGATTTGAGAAACCTAGGGAAAAGACCCTCAACAACCCAAAAATATGAAAATGAAAAAATATGAACAAGAGAAATACTACACAAACCAATTGACAAGCCTAACCACTATGACTTTCCACCCAGTTTCTTGTCACTAATATGAAGAGTAAAACATGTGTTTGATATTGAGAATAGGTTTAAGGAAAACAAATGTTTTTAGAAAATATATTCATGATTTGTAAGCCTATTAATCTTGAGACAAACAAATTAAACAAGAGATTACAAACTTGAATATTTAGTTATAACAATTGAAATAAAAAACTTCACAGGATTTAATGGAGATTTTAGTAAGACACAAAGATTTATGTGATGTGGATCCGGCTGCAATATGTTAAAATACCTCCAAAACACACACACACACACGATTTTTCAAAAATTCTAGAAGCTTCAAAATAGTTTCCTTCTTATTCTCGAATCCACAATAATATTGTACAACATTACAATCTTCCTTTTATTTCCCATTGTCTCTAAAAACCCTAAAATGCTAAGAAACCCTAAAACACAAAAAAACACCTACTAGTAAAACACTTCGGATGGGCCCCAAATTTTGTATACAAAATATGCCTTATAAATGAATGCTTGTACAAAATCTTGGCTTATTCTATAAAGTAGAGAAAAATATATTAAAACCTTTAAGTTTTAGACAAAAAGCAAAAAATGGTTCGGAGCCAATTTTAAATCACTAGGCGAAATAATTCAGCCCAGAAAATATGCCAAAGCGGCACCCAAACTTTATGAAAAATTTGTTCATGGCATATTACTAATTAAGATCTAACACCTTGGAAAATTTCAAGATGATTCAATGGTGGGATCAAAAGTTATGGTCCCCAGAAATTATGCTCCCGCATCATTATGAAAAAAGTGTAAAGGTTTTGGTTAGATTAACCTTGATTAATGCATATAATCTAATGGTAAGGAGTTTGCAAAAGCTAAAAAAATGTTTGCAAAATCTAAGGAGATTGACTAAGTAACAACTAAACAAACACACCAATTTACACAATTATTTTAGAATCCACCATAATTCAAAATCATACAAGGAAATATCACATAAAAATCCATGTATGCATCAATATAACGTGTTGCACAACATTAAAGAAAATTATGATAATTCGCAAGAAAATCAACAAGAATGAGAGCTCACAAGGATTTTATAGTATCACCATCATAGTATGATTATACGTCACCATCAATAGCTCACTCACCAAGATTCAAAATCATATTTATCTACTTCCAACAAAGATGCAAGTGTCTGTTAACACTCTACAACATAATACACCTTACATCAAAATGACTATCACTCACAATTGCTCAAATTTGTAGTAAATAAAATCACTTATTTAGGAAATAGAATTAGCTCATGAGCCAAAAATACCTGAGTGAAGGATTTTTCCTTTTCCATTTTCATTATGTTCTGGAAGTAGAAACCAAATGTTCTCAGAATAATCCCTTGAGAAGCAATTGAGTGTTGAGAAGGATTCAATTGTCATCCCCAAAGGATATAAAATAAAAAACCAATGAATGAAGAGAATGAAGCATATTTAGATCACTCAAGGATTTCAAATTCCAAATCAAAGTGGAGGGAAACATAATTTTTCCTTCATAACAAGCCAATTATTATCCAAACTAGTGCTCCAAGAAAACACAATAGAATATCCAATGTAAAAACATGTGTTCTTGTGAAATCAAGGAATTGGAAGAGAAGGGAGCTTCCAATTTTCCAATAGATGTGGACTTAGCCAACAAAGAATCTTCATTTGCTTTGGACATATTGTGCAATTTCCCATTGATGATAGTTTGGAGGGAAATTCTTTTTACCACTATAAATTAACATCATCTAGAGATTCTTTCATAAAATGCTCGTAAATTTCTCTACAATTCATTCCAAACTTATAACCATTATAAATCTTTGTAGACAGACTTTGCAACACCACCAATCATTCTTAAAGTGGAACTCTTAGCCAAAAGTTATGGTTGAAAAACCAAAGACTTATACAGTGGCCCACACGAGTAAATTTGGGGAAAATATTAAATGTTCAAGTAAATTTTTCTTCATTATTTTCTCATTACACTACGTGGTGAATTTTTATTTGTCGCACAATACCACAATACAAGCTTTTCTTGTCCACATGATTGGACCTCGTATGGAAGAGATTTCATTACACTTTCCTTTTCACCTTATATCTCCCCATTTCTAAATGTTCTAGGTCTATGAGATTGCACCAT
This sequence comes from Taxus chinensis, assembly GCA_019776745.2. Classification (NCBI taxonomy): domain Eukaryota; kingdom Viridiplantae; phylum Streptophyta; class Pinopsida; order Cupressales; family Taxaceae; genus Taxus; species Taxus chinensis. The sequence continues at coordinate 837,480,177 of CM034148.1, read as the reverse complement.
GTGGAATAATTTTGTATTTCCACATTCCATATTTTTCATTGCCTTGCCTTGCCTTACTTTCTCTAGGATTAATTCCATGGAGCGTGGGTGTGTAGAGATGAGACGTGTTGCTACATCACAGTTGTGGATTGTGTGCATTTTTAACCTTCACAAGCTCCCTCCCAACTCCCCTAAAACCATGGTTATACATATTTATGCCACATGAAAGAAATCTGTATTCCTAGGTGAATGTTTTTATATAGGAGTGCAAATCAAATCTGAAATACTCTCTAAATGAAGCTAGTGATCATCAAATATTGCCCAAGATAACTATAAATTAAACTATTATGTTTGTAAGTGAGATTTTTGAAAAATATACATTGTATAAATCCACATAATGAATTCAAATCTTTTTGGTCTATACAATTAAATACCTGTGAATAAATTTATATTTAAACACATTGCAAAAATATCAACTACTTGGAAAAAATTTCTCCACTGTGCATTAAAACAATTAAACAATAAAAAAGACTAATATAGAAATTACAATATGACCTGTCTCAACTTGTATGGAAAATAAAAGACTAATAATGACTCCTACACCTCTTAAGAGAACTAAAATAAAGAATACTAAAAAAAGACTCAAGATGACCACTACTAATATATTGTCAACATGCAAGAAGACAATTTTTTTAAGTGACACATACAAACCTATCATGTATCCTAGTGAACCCATACACCCCATTCTCTTATAATAATAGAAATCGATCAAGATGATACCAAATTTAGTCATATAAACATAGAAATGGTGCCCCAACTCTTGGGAATGAACGTATAATGATTTAAAATTAGTTTAGTGCACATCCATTGAACTGCACTCTAACTGACACTTCCAATCTAAAAATAGAATTTTACACAACCAAAAAACACATAAACACCAAAAACAAAAAACTTATGTTTGGTTCCATTTTACATGTTAAGAGTTTGTTGTGTTCATATCCTATCAATCCTCAATCGTGGCCTAGTTTGACAAGAAAAGGGTGGGATGGAAGGAGTTTCTTTCTCTTCTTTGATGGCATCTTATAAATGATAGAGTTGTTGCATGAGGACTCAATGATGTTGTGGGGAGGTGCGCATGAGATCCATTAGAGGGATCGTGCAAGTCATAGAATTGAGATCGCAAAGGAATTTCCATCGTGGCTTGATATAAGTCCCATAATGGTATTTAAGATGAGACATTGATGAAGGATCCATGGTTGAATGATTTTTTTAAGATTGAGTAACCTTATCCAAATATGAAAGAATAAGTTCCTTAGAGGGGAGTTTTGTTGGATCCTTTGGCTATGGCTCAACCGAGGGAGTGGGATCATCATTATATTGCTCATGAGAAGTATCAATAGGATTTTGGTCATACATGAATGTTTTTTGGGTTTATAGATGGCATCCTTATATGCAGAATTACATTGGTAATTGAATTTATCCACATTGACATATTGTGAATTTAGGTACTTATGATTATATGACTCTTCAATACTACCTACAAAGTTATTCGTAGGTTTTTATGTTATAGTTGGTCCTAGATTGATGGTTATTATGGGTTTTCACAAGTGGATAATGGTATTAGTGTCAAAATGGGGTCTAAGGAAGAAATCAAGGGAAACTCTCTTAAGATTGCGACAACCCTCATGAAAATGATTGATAGTAGCATGCTACCAACATAAGAGGTTAGGATTGAAGGAAGCATATGATTTTATAGTAGGAGGATAAATATGATGGGTGGGAAAAAACCCATAATATCTCAACATGTGACAAGGGTGGGTGGTGTGGGTTATGAGAAATAATGATTTGATTATCATTGTTTGAAGAAAAAGGTGGAATGGATTTTCGTGTAAAAAGGGCTTGAGGGTTGATAGAATTGGATGTTGATTTGAAGGTGCTTAAGGCAGTCATATTGCTTGGAATTATCAAGAGCCTCTTATAACATGGTGGGAGAGTAGGAAAAAAATTTATATTGGATATTGGGAACAAGATCCTTAAGGAATATTTAGAAAATATTTTGATTATCAAGATGATGGTTACCCTGATTAGGTAAAATATTCCATTGTTTGATCAAATCATGGGTTGATTAGTCGAGGGATTGTTTTAAGTTGATGAATTTTTGAAAAGTACTTTAAGGGAGATTACGTTATTAAAAATCCACTAGATATTATAATTAAATTTTTAGATCAATAATAAAGTGTGAAGGGAGTTGATTATAAAACATCTTCTACGAAGGTTTTTTCTAGGAGCTTAGTTGTAGCACATGTATTGGTTTGAATCCACTCCTTATAGATGTTTCCAAAGGTTTCTGAGATAGATGGCTGGATAAATTAACCCATTATAAGAAATGGTAGGATATATCCTCCAAAGTCTACCCATAGAAGCAATGTAAGGATTCAGAGGTTCATTTTGTAATGTTTAGAGTACCTTATTGTGTATTAGAGGAGGAGGGGTACGATGGTCCCATTAGCATCCAAACACAAAGGAGGTGTTGAATCTTGATTAGGACCAATGGGTACTTGAGAAGCCATTTGTAAAATTTGATTTTACATTTGAAACATTCTAGAAGTGGTAGAAGATTACATAATGGAAATTTGATCCAAATTAATAATAATGAGATTATGATTAAGTGGTGGATTAGGGTAACTAGAGCAGGAGCATTCATATTGTTAGTTTGGAAAGGCATTTTTGGGGATTAATCGAATGTTTCTCTATTTATAGGAGGCTTATCATGATCCAAAAAAGCTAATTTTCTTGACATATATTGCATAGCCAAATTTCCACTCCTTGGTTGTGTGAAGTATTCATTATTTTTTAGATATTTGATTATTTATATGAGATCAATTTTTTTAATTTCTATCATATGATACATTAGTTGTATGGTTGGGCCTTGATGTGATTGGTCATGGTTGTGCATAGGTGTTGATTGTGTCAGGAAGAATCAAACATGATCCAGATTTGTAGATGCAAGTTGGTCAATTCTATTGATTTATATGGATGAAAGGATGGGATCAGATGACATTGGTCATTCTATGTTATGAAGGTCAGTTATGTCTAGAGTTGAAAGAGATGTTGGGTCATAAATACTGATGGGGTCAATCCTAATGGAGGTAAGAGTGATATCATGTAGTAATTGGTTGTGTGGTGACACTATCTAGTATAGAAGGTCAAAGAGTAAAAGAGTATCCCATAGGAATTAATTTAGTGGGTTGAAATTAAAAAGAAAACATTATGAGAGAAAACATGATATAAATCTCAGAAAGACTTTTTTTCTTTCTAAAACCCTAATTGGATCAGCCATGCAGCGATTTATAAGGTTCAATGATGTCTAAAGCTTGAGAGTTAAGCTAATAGGATCAACCGTGTAGTTGCACAATTGTCGATTGATTCAAAAAATAAAATCTAAACATTGTTGGGTTGGGTTCATAAGGATTGATTATAGGAAAAATTGACCATGCAAGGAAGTATGTACAATGTATGAAATGAAGACAAAAAGAAGATAAATAATGAAAAATCAGAGTGGAATGAACCAAAAAATGGGGTAAAATGATTCACATACTAGAATATATGATGGACTAAGATGGATCCACATCCGTGTTCTCTAATTTTGGGGATCAAATATAGGATTGCACATAAGATATATATACAAAAGGTACTAAAGGAGTGCAAGGTTTTTAATTATAGAGGATAGTATCCCTAATTCAAAGATAACTATAGGTCTCCAAAACCTATAGCTAAGATAAAAAGAGGTAGCCTACTAGGATGAAAAATAAAGATAGGTCAAAATATGGATAAAACTAGGGGAAAAACATAAATTTAAAAGTGATAAAGTAAATAAAACATACATCAAACCTAATCTATAATAATGTGTTATCAATCTTCTACAAAAAAATAAACATGAAACAAAGGATAAATAAGGGTTAGAGACACTTACTTGTAGTGTGACCTTTGATGCATTGAATTTCCCCAGAGACAAAAAGATCGAGAGAGGATCACTATGGGTGGAGAAGGGGAAAGATCAAGAAAAAGACGTCTAGTTCTAACTCACTATGGTGATCCTAATGTAAAAGGGAAAGCTCCAAAACCTCAATTTTATCTACTAGATGCGAAAATGTGTGCAAATTTATGATGTGTAAGTAATATGTAGTGTTTTGAATAATGATTGATTGATACAAAAATGAAAATGGAGGTGGATTACATATACCAACACTATCAACCTCAGTAAATTTTGTTGGCAACGAAAAATTGGTAGATTTTTTCGACAACAAAGATCATAAAACCTGACAAGATCATCTCGAATCGATTTTGTCAGATTTAGGAGAAATATTAAGGTCAAAGGTGTAAAACAATGGGGACTGAAGGAAAAAGTCATGATTAAGGAATGGAGAAGGTCTAGGATGACTAAAAGCAATATGAACACTAAGAATAAGTGAAAACAAGTGAAATGTCTCTCTTCTTATTCATGTGAACAAGAGAGGAAAAAAGTAAGAAAGGGGTAGCTATGGTATAGAGGACAACATAACAACATATCTAAAATGTTGTGGTCTAACCCACATGACCAAGTCTGATCAAACCCCAATCTCGACAGGCTCCTTGAGGCACCCGCTTAAGAGGATAATGCATCAACCCCTGTATAAGAGAAAATGTTATCAATCATAAAAAATGAGGTATATACACTGTATGTGCTCTTAACTCTCATTTTGTGGATAATTCCATGTTATTTATATAGAACTAAAAATAAGAGATTGTTATTACCATGATGATTCTCAATTTTTTTTTATGAATTTTTCAAGTCCAAGCTGTGTGATCACAAAATTGAAGTCATACTCATAAAAGAAACATGCATGGATACCTACAACCTAATACACCATCTCCCACAAGAAAATTACTCATCACTTAGGTATCTCTATTGGTTTTAACCTATCACCCCATGATGTGTAGGACTAAATGCTCAACAAAATATAGCATGCATGAAAAATAGGTCTTATAAATCTCTCCCTTGCAATAAAGTTGATTGTAATCAATCAATTTTTTGGCTAGCCATGCTTATTACTCATCTTGTTGGTTCTCATATAAGTTAACTTACTAAAAACTCATTCAAGTGGTATTTAACTTCCTTTGGACCAATAGTTCATGTAAAAAAGGATGAACACCCATCATTTGGGATATTTTTACTTAGACTAAATCAGTTGGTGATCTTGGAATTATTGACCCTTTACATTAAGGGAAATGTCTTTTTTCCATGTAGATTGTAAGAGCTACTTAAGGTAATTAACCATGGAAGATCCTTGTCATGGGATGTGTTAGAGTTTCCACTCATAAACACTGGTGTGCCTCCACATGTTGGGAGGATAAAATTATTAATGCTCAATTTTTAATATATTAGACTCTCTTCCTCAAAGTTGTAATTGGGTGGCTTGATAAGAAACGGATCCCCTTTTACATTGGCACCATAATTTCATTTGACATGGGTTGAGTATCCCCAATTGTAGCCTATGGTGGAATTGGGTTGTTCAAGCTAATCATATTCCTCTTGTTATTCAACTTGAATACAAAGCTCATTCCTTTGCAAACATAGGCATTATCTCAATCAAGGATACATAAGATCTAGGAACTTATAATTAACTTCATTATAATTTTTTTCACTATATATTTGGGCTGCCTCTTACCCTCAAGAATGCTTAATATTTTCTCATTCAATTTATTCATACTAAAGTCCTTATTACCAATCCTACATCCCCATGGAGGGATTGATGTTGGCCAAATCAATTGGTTATAACCTTCTCCAAACCGAGACATTTGTATGAGTACATACAACCTCAAATTTCATTGGAAAAAATTCTTAATTTTAAATGGTCAATGTCATTCCTTGACTCTTATTTGTAACACATGACTTATAATATTTGGAAATCCCTTGCTGAAGCCAAATGCCAATTATTGGGTTGACATATAATCCATATGAAGTTTCCTATTGGGCACACATTATCGAAACCCACCCTCTCAACAAGAAAATTCCCTTTCTACCCGACTTTTAAAACTATTCATCATCTTATTTGGAATCACCCTTTCTCCTCTTAGTTGTGGTCTACTCTTCTCTCCTCACTCTTGGATCTATTTCCTACTAATTTCAACCAATAAACAACCCTCCTTGGGATTATTTTCCACTACCCCCTCTCAATCAATTGGATACTAAATAATCAGTTTGTCATACTCTTCGAAAGTTGGAAAAATTGATGCAAACAATTGTATAATGGAAATGGATTTACTTTAGCCAATTAACAAGCCCATATATGCTCTTTTATTTTCTACAATGGAATAAGATCAACACAAATATTTAATGCATAATTGTGGTTAATGATGATATCACGGATCACCTCAAAACAAATACAATAACAAGATATACAAACCACATCACATTGTTCTATATTTTTTTGGTACTATTCAAACCATATTTATTAACGACTCATTCCAAATTTCTTGTTTCCTAGGTCTCTGGTATTTTTTACTCTTGTTCTTTGGTATCTTAATATTTCAGTAAATGCAATATCTTCAATTCAAAATATATGTATTGATGGACAACTAAATATCCAAAAAAACTTGCCAAAACATCAAACCTAGGCAGTCATGAGATAAATCTCCCTCATTTAATTGGTGAGGCTCCCGTGTCAGATTTGTCAATATAAATGTGTTTTTATCTATCAGGGGTTTTACTTTAACCACTTAGTTCATGAACCATAACTAAGAAGTTCTGCAGCAAGTAAGCAGTTGTTTAAGAAAGGAAAAATGATAGAAGAAGAAAGTCAAGGTATTACAGAGAAGAAGTAAGGAAGATGTGCATCCCAATTAGTAGATAGCAGAGCTAATTGCATGCACATAGAAGAAACTTAATAGATTTGAACACACAGAATTATAAAGCAAAGGCAGTTCTAGATCCAGATCTAAAATAACACAAAGTTTACTTTAAAGATCTAAGATTTAAAAGCAAGAAACACAGTACGCCGTGACACAAAGTTCTCCGGAAACCTGCTTCTTTGTATTCCTCTGCAACAAGTGGCTCTCAGGGGTTCAGCACAAAGTCTAGAACACAAGATTGCTTCTTACAAATTCTGATCGATGATTAACCCGTAGGTTCTTCTCCTACTTATAGAATGTAGGAGGGAAAGTACAAATAGAAGACTCAAACTGAACTAAAGTATGAACAACAAGTAAAGATGACATTTGGCAATCATCCTCAACTAACTTCTTCTTAAGTGACACATGTATCACTTAACTAATAGAAAGGTTCCACATGACTTCAAGTAATGGTTGCAAAACCAATAACTTAGAAGTTTACAATTTCATCCGAGAACATAGAAAGTAGAAGAAGAAAGAATAGAAGAAGTTATGCCAGCTGTAACATCTACATCTTCTTCTTGTTCTGATATCTGATATACTTGTCGAACATATAATTCAGCATCCTTCCATCTGTTTTAGCCACTGCTTCCTTTTCTGTCCTGAATTGCAGCAACCCTTCATTCAACACTTTGCTGCATGCTTCCACTTCTTCCAAACTTGGCCCAAATCTCGCAATGTCTGCCTACAATGTCACCAGCCTACTAATAGAGTTCATCGTGAAAGGCTTGGTAGCTTTATCAATTCTCTTTTGTACCATCAGAAGAGAACTTTCCAGGGAATCATGCACTTCGTTAGAAACAATCCGCACGTATGAAGTAACACCTCCATCCACTCTTTCCTCAGTGAAAGAAATGATACTGTCCGGCAAATCTGATGTTCTACTCTCAAGCGCCTGCATCCTTTTCAGCAAAACTCTGCAGATCTCCAAACGGAAAGATACTGCAAACTCTAGCTGCTTCCCCTTCTCGACTGATCCATCCGGCACAATTTGTTCTGCAACCAATACATCTCCCGGCAGCTTGTTGATCTCGGCCAAAATACTCAGGTTACTCTCTGCAACTGTATTCATTCCTTCTATGCTTTCTATCAGTTGCTTTAGTTGATTTGCTGCATCGTTCATAACCTTTAGGCGGGCTGGCACTTCCCCAAGTTGCACAGAAGCTTGACGAATAATCAGATCCTTCCATTCGTCAATAGCCTTTACTTGATTGCTTGCATCTTCCATTTCCTGCATAAGATGATCACTCACCTGCGCTGAAATGGGCTGAACGGAAGATTTAGCAACCTTGGCTATGATCTCACATAATTGAGATACTTGCTTCTGCAGCTCTTCTTTCTCCACCTTTTCACTGTCAAGCCTAAGGAACAAAGCATCCAGCAACGTCTGCGTGTCCTGCTTCAATCCTTCAGTGGTAGCTTGACCGAGTGGTATTTTGGTCACCGTCACATCTTCTGCCGTGAGCTCCTCTTCTACCTTTCCTTCCGCCGGAATTGATATCTCAGCAAACTTCTCTCCCGAATCCGTGATGATCAACCTAGAAGTTGCTTTAGCAACTTTAGGCCTTCTGTCTCTTCTGCTCAGATCCTGAAGTAGCTGCAAGTCATGTTCCTCTAGGTTCATCTCTACTATTGCTTCCGGAACCAACTGCATAGCTAACCATTCCGAGAAATTACTTCTCGGAGAGTGAGAAGTCGCTGAGTGCACTACCATCTCCCGCTCTGCATCCTCTCCATCAGAAAGTGCCACAGTATCATGGCTGCCATCTTCTGAAACATCCAAGGACAAAGCTCTTTCGAACTCCGTCATCTGCAGCTTTAACATCTCCTCTGGAACGGGTGCTGAACGAAGTGGCTGCGGAGAGAAGACGAACGTCGCTGGTTTCAATGAAGGCATGGAAACATCCTGCTGCTGTGGTGCAATAGTTGGTGATCCTCTAGGTACTGGAGAAGTCGGAGTCAAAGCTATGGTCGTAGAAGTGGTCTTCTCTTTCTCTTGAGATCTTCTGTGTACTTTCAACTTCTCGGACCTTCTGCTGCTTTCTCCTTCATGCTTTCGTTTGAGAGAATCTCCTGCGCCGAAGTTGCCCGTGATTTGATTCATCAATACTTCATCAAGGCAGTATCCCTTCGTTAGCAGCCAGCTCGAAGTACTCACCAACACAGCTCCGGATCTTTCTTCTATTGTGCTGCAGCCGCCATTGCTATCCTGCAGTATAGCTTTATCTCCTCCCATTTGATGGTAAGTGTCAAGTACCACGTTCCCATCATCTTTAAGATCCGCAGGTATCCGCGCTAGTCCAAAGTCAAATACTTGCTTTGCCGATAGCCTGCTGAAATCTTTCTTTCTAACCTCGTACTCACTTCTGCACTTCATCCAGAAATCTTCTAACGAAGGCACATGTGCATACTCCTGGGAGATTGTCTTCCTGGCTATTCCAAATGGATCGAAATTAAGCCGCGCAGGGAAGAACTCTTGCTCATACTCGGACAACATTTGTGCTTCCATCCCTCGAGCTCTGTGAATGCTGATGCAACTGTAATATCCCACAGTGAGTGGGAAGAAGCCCGTAGACTTGTGCCGCTTCGACTGAAGGTCGTGTAACTCCACAAGTTGCCTGCTCAGCTCCATGGCGATCAATCTGTCACTCGGGTACCTTGGCATCTTTATTGGTTCACCTGAAAAGCTCGTAACCCTGAGGTATGTGAAATCTGTAAACTGGATGAATACACTGCCAATCTTGGACACTGCTTCCCATGCCTCCTTGCTTACCCTGTGAGTCTTCAAGTCTTTGTCTAACCTGCAGATGAAATCGTAGAAGAAGTCATCGTTGATCACTCTGAAGTCCTTCTCGCACGCAGGTACAGTAAGCTGTGGGTAGCACTCGAAAATGGGATCCTTGGAAAGAATACCACATCTATCCAGCTTGGAAAAGACACCCTGTGAAGCTGCAACATACACCAAGTATGAAGTCATCTTGAAGCTGAAGGTACGCTTCACGTTCCGCAGTTGCTCACCGATGTTGCTACTAATAATTTCTGACCAATTGATTATAGAATCAACCTTGTTGATTTCAATGGTCCTGATGAAAGCATACATCCATGTCCGGAAAGTGTAGGCATTCGCTTCACCATTCAACCTGCATAGCAATTTGACGATATCATCCGCCTCCTGCACCAAATTGGATCGTGGAAGAGTTCTCGGGAACTTGGAAGGGGATCTAGGCTTCTTCATGAACCGGCTATTCATGATGCTCACACAGTCAGCTCTATGCTTTTCCCACCTACTGTCAGCATCCTGAATGCTAATAGAAGTCACCACCTTTCGCACTGGAATCTTCAGACAATAATTGAAGAATTCTGCATCCAAACGAATTATTGTCTTTCCCGCAACATCACGCACTGATCTGGATGAAGGATGATAAGATCTAGCACACTCCATCACAAACTCTGGCAATTGGGCTGTACACGGGAAAGCTGCAGCTCGAATAATTCCACTACTTTTGACCGCACGCATGAGTGAAGTCTTTCCAGCTCTGGATCTATCAATCAAATCAGAAAGAGGTTCTGGGCCTAGATCTGTGTCTCCTATGTCTGAAAGTTTGGAAGCAATGCATGAATCCATCGTGCTCTCTTTTTCATCTCCTTTCGCCATGGCTTTATCAATCTTTCTCCGAATAATTCTTTTTCTTCTAACTTGGCCGGATTTCTTCAATACTGGTGCAGATCTGGACAATTCTTCAGATTCGGAGGATATTTGCAATGTATTGGACATTGATAAAAACTCCTTTTCTTTTATAAAGCACCTGTAATGAGTTCCTGCAATTTATTCAGACAAAAATGGCCACCGGAGCATGAATAGTGAATTTAAATTATAAAAATCTGCACTTTTCAAGCCTGCTGCCCCAAAAATTGGTGTTTAATTTGCACATAAAGAGAGCATGAATCCTTTCAATCAACACCTGAGCTCCTGTAACACCTGTGAAAACAACTATGCAGACGAAGATCAACCTTCTTCAAAGCATGCGCCAAATCTGGAAGCTTTTAGCCTTTGTTAGCACTTTGTCTGAGCAAAATCCTTCCTCTAATGGGGGCGCACTTTTCCTCCTTGCTGCAATTCTTAACCTGTGAATTAAATAATTCATCCATATGATTGCCCATGCTTATATAACCTTCACAATTCTATAATTAATAATTGCCCTAACAATTAAAGGCAATTAATTAATTAAAAATCATGTTTTTCTCTTTTAAAAATAGCATGTTTAAGGATAGCCATCCAATAAATTAAATTAATCCAATTTAATCCTTCACACAGCACTTCACTCAAACCCCACAGTGTGCTTTGACCATAGCCACTGAAAATAGAAATTAATTTAATGTTTTAATGCTTCAAAAAACATTAAATAATGCCCAAATGGGGCGCACTTTTTGAGAGGAAGGGGGCAGCCACTAAATAAATTTAATTTAATTAATTTAATTCCTTTCTTTTATTCCTTCTTTGACTTTTTGACCTCCTCAAGCTTGGGCGCACTTTTTTAAGAAGAAAGATTATTAAAAATAATCAATTTAATCTTTTGAATCAATCAACAAAGGGGGTGCACTTTTTTGCACATGTAATTCTATTTTTAAGAATTTTTTCCATAATGGGATTCTTTACCCTGCCAGGCAGGCACCAAAATCCCGTGATCCACTTAAGTGATTTGACTTTGACAATGGGATTCTTTACCCTGCAAAGCAGGCACTAAAATCCCATGATTTCACTTAAGTCACTTTCTTTTTATTATATCACGGGAATTTTTACCCTGCAAGGCAGGCAATAAATTCCCACCTACCTGCAGCCTCTATTTTTCCCACTGTAGCTTAAGTGACTTTTATAACACGGGAAAAAGTACTCTGCCAGGCAGGTATACAATTCCCACCCTGCCTGCGGCTTATATTTTTCCCATCGCAGCTTAAATCCTTTGCTTTCCAAAAATGCGCCCATCCCCGCACGGGCTTTTCTGTGCACGACTTCGCTTTTTCCCAGTGATCCAGACCTCCAATGACGACTTCCTCCGGGCAAAATGTGCGTGTATGTTTTCCAGCTGCTCCAGGCCAAAAATCGGGCTTACCCGGCGAAGGAGTTGTTCCAGAGAAATTTTACAGAAAACAGAACGGGACACCACAAAAACACGAAAAATTGCCAAAAGTTACAAATAAAGCCCAAAACTTAAAATAAGTTAAAATCCTTCTGGTACATAGGAATAATAACATATCCGCTTATAAGGGAGTTAAAACAGAGCGCAAATAGCCTCATACGGGGCTCAAAATAATTAAATACAAATTTCCCGCAGACAAATCCCGACGACAGAATAAAACAATTTTGGGCATCTGGGTATTTGGCGAAAAGGGCTAATATGGCTCTTTGGGATTATCTTGACGCAATACAAGAACTTTCAGGCAATAAAAACAACAAATGACCCATTATTTTAAAAGTACGAAATTTTTTCGGATTGGGTAGTCACAGATTTCAGGGTGAAATCTGAGTGACACCAATATACAAACCACATCACATTGTTCTATATTTTTTTGGTACTATTCAAACCATATTTATTAACGACTCATTCCAAATTTCTTGTTTCCTAGGTCTCTGGGATTTTTTACTCTTGTTCTTTGGTATCTTAATATTTCAGTAAATGCAATATCTTCAATTCAAAATATATGTATTGATGGACAACTAAATATCCAAAAAAACTTGCCAAAACAAAGAGTGCAAGAGCTAATGGACAACCCTGCCAAGTTAATCTATGGAAATTTTCTACCAAATCACTCCACACAACTAATTAATGGTCACTTTGCACATGACTCATTTCTCACTCTTGTTGAAAATGAAGCCTTGTTTAAGGAATCAATTGTCTTGATATTTTTTGTAAGGCTTATGGCTCTAACCTGCAATGGACCAATTCTTTAGTTATAGGAAAAACATGTTCCCCATGCTAGATTGGCTTAAAAACTACCCTTAGAAGTGGCTTGAATGAGGAAAAAAAAAAACTTAGGTATTCCATTCACCTTTGAGAGAAATCCTTAGTTATGGAAATATTTTTTGGTAGATTTGAGAATAAAATTTCCTTCTAGCTGACTTGACCTCTTCCTATGTTTGGAAAATTCCAAGTTTACTCCAAGATTCTTGCCACTACTCAAGTTTACTCCAAAATTCCAATTATAAAAAGTTGTCCAAGCTTCTACAATACTTTTTTTGGACCAATAATAAATAGACCATGAGATTTCATTGAGTTGTTTGGGATGTTTATTTCCTCCCTCATAAATAAGGTGGTATGGGAATTACAAATGTTTATAGATAGAGGTTGGCTATTTGTGCAAAATTGAGTGTTAAATCCATTGATGTAAATGGGGCTTGGAAAATTCTAAGTCATTACAATACAGCCGGTACCCTTTACAGGAAAAATTGTTGGAAGAAAACTAGTTTTCACACCTTGTTCACCACTTCTATGCCGATTAAAATTGAGGGTTATTTTGTGGAAAAGAGTCTGTGGAAGGATTTTGAAGCGGTCAAACCATATTTATGTTGGATTAGTGATGGTTTCAAATTTGGTATTTCCTTCAAAATTCATAACATTTGGTGGTCACTGATTATGATAGGAAATGACATTCTCTTGGAAGAGACTTTGGAATTAACGTCTTTCACTTATTTAAAAACGAAATCACTTATTTAGAGCCTTGTCCATCCAAAAAAGGAAATCAAAGGTTTTTGTTTGCTAAACCTTTTTTCTCTCTCTCGTTTTGTAATTTAAAAGGTGAAAAGGAAAAAACGCTCTACAACTCTGGCGCAAAATTGGAGTAAGATTTTCTAGGGTTTTCCCCATCTAACCGTCATACCACAGCCTTTTCGGGCTCTGCAGGAATTTATTGCTATAGTCTCTCCTAGGGTTTTTCGCCCTTTGGGTGTCCTACCATCTTCGAACCTAGTTGTTTCAACCGTGGCAGGAGACAGTGAAGTGAGTAATTGCACCACCAATGAAGCACCCCAGGAAATTTGTCCCAAAGGTTTTTCACAAGGTAATATCTCTCCTTTGGATGTAGTTCTTCCCATTCCTAAATTTAATACTACTTTTCAATGGTTAGATTAAATTTTCCTCATTGGGTATTTTGTGGGTCGAATCCCCTATGAAAGCATGCTTAAATCCTAGGCTAACACAGTCTGGACCCCCTATGGAGTCCGTCTGGATAGTGTTCAAAACATGACCAAGGGTTTCTTTATTTTTCACTTTTTTGACCCTGCTAAACATGCCCAATATTTTGGCTAAGCAAGCCACTTGGTATGTTTGCAACTCGTTGCTTGTGTTAAAACCCTGGCACAAGGACTTTGTGGTATCTGAGTATACCACCCTTAAAGTTCCTATTTGGATTGAATTTCTTGATCTCCCTTTTCTATGCGTTCATTTTCTGCCGTAAGTTTCTGCTTTGCTTAGGTGGATTGTATGGATGGAAACCAATAAATTTTACCATACTCGTCCCCAGAAGTGAGTATGTGTTGAGATTGATCTCTTGTAGGACCTTAAAGAATTTGTGGATATTCAAATGGGCAATAAACGCTACTCCAAGCAGGTCATGTATATCAATCTACCCAACACTTGCTTCCATTGTCAAGCGTCTGATCACAAGATCAAGGATAGTCCTCTTTATGTTCCTCGTAACCACCCTGTGGAAAAAACCACTCCCGAGCCAGTCAAACCCCAACAGGAGGAAGGTTGGAAAATTGCTAGGGGTCGACGAAACAAGAACAAAGCCCAACAATCTAAAGCCTTTGGCTCTCATTTCCATTGGGAACTAGATGTTAAGGAGCATTCTCACAATACTTTGGCTAAGGAGCCTATAATTGCTACTAAGGAACCAACTACTATTGTCAATTTGGCTACCCCCATTACCAAAGTACTCCAACACACCCCTTGCAGTGCCGGTTCTCATGGACCAAAAAAATTCAGTTTCTCATGTCCCCATCTCACATTCAGTTCCTTTGCTACTTTAAGGCAACTCATAAGGACCTTCCAAACGACCCCAAAGTCCACCTTGTATCTCTTAGGACCATAGCCCAACATGTAGTGTGGATTCTGCCAAAGCGGAATACAACATTGAGTACACCAAATGGAAAAAAAAATGATCTGCATGATTTTTTACAACATAACATTGCTTGATTCTTGCATAATAAATATGATGCCCTTAAGGGCTTGGAGGATAGGGATATGGCTCTTGACCAACATTTCCCATGAATTGTCTATCTTGGAATGTTAGAGGACTCACATAATCCTATCGTCATAAGTATGTGGTGCGTGAAACTTGACAACGATGTGAAAATATAGATGTTTTGTTTTTTTAGGAAGTTAAAATTACAGGTTTTCAGTTACAGATGGTATGCAAGTCCATCTGGCTTGACATGTTGGCTTTCTGTAGCAATCATGAAGCAAGGTGTGGGGGATTAATTTTGCTTTTTGCCCCTAAATGGTGGCCCTTATTAATTGATCATGGAATCGACCCCACCAACCGTGTCATTTGGGTCCTCTTTAATATTGAGGGCTGCCCTTTTGGTCTTATTAATATTTACGCCTCGAATGATGTGGCTGAAAGGGCCAATCTGCGGTGATGGATAACCAACTCCATTCCTAATGCCTACTGGGTAATAAGTAGAGAATTTAATATGGTTGAGTCCCCAAATGATAAATGTGGCCACCTTCCTATGAGGTGGACACCTGGTGAAAGGGAAGTGTGGTAATTCATGTGAAATAAATTTGGATTCTTTGATCCTAATGTATCTCGCTTTCCCACCTCTACAGCTTGGTACACATGGTCCAATCTTCGTGGAGGGAAAAATCACGTCCTTAAACAGATTGACAGGGTCATGCTATCAGCTAAAAACATTTTTGAGTTTGATAGCATTTATTCCATGTCAGTGGATGTTATGCCTGACTTTGTCCTTTCGGACCACTCCCCTATATGATTTCATATCTGTTGGCATGATACGCACCCATTTTGTCATAAAGGCCAATTCTTTCTTAATATGACATTGATGCAACATGGCCCCATTGCCAATCATATCAAGCAAATTTGGAATTTAATTCCATGACCCAGTCAGTGTCAGCAATTTCATCCATCTATGCAAACCAGCTGGATACAATGGTGGGAAGATGCACTGACTCATACTGTCAGATTTCTTAGAATCTACAACCGTCAACAGGTAAAAACTTGACACCGATAACACCTCGGTTCTCAGCTAGGTGACGGTGGTGCTTCAAGGCAATCCCTTCTTTGATGCTCTACAACTTCAAGTTGCAATGCTCTGACATCAAATCCAAATTGCGGACAACTATAATGCCTGAGGAAATTAGATCTGGGATAGAATGCATTGGCTTAAGGTTGGAGATCGGGTCTTGAAAGAATTATTCTTTCTCTTCAAGTCAGAAAGCCTTCTCAACAGATCTAAGCTATCATGAACAACAAAGATATAATTATTGATCCATAGCTTATGTTGCAATACTTTGTGCACCATTACAAGCTCATCTTTCAAGCTTAGATGCCCTCCGTAGCTCGCCGAGATGCTCTTGACAAATGCTTGGGGGTTGTGCCATGCAAGCTTTCAGAGACACAGAAGGTGATCTGTGAAAGTATGCTCTCCATTGAAGACCTCCATGAAGCCACTATACAATTGGCTAATGATAAAGTGCTAGGATGTGATGGATTCCTATGTGAATTCTATAAAACTCTCTGGGATTATGTTAGGCAAGACCTTTTTCAGGTTTATCTGGAAGGGTTTCAAAACCACTCCCTAGGACCATGCATTAACAAGGGGGACATCAAGTTTATCCCTAAGCAAGGAAATCCTAAGAAAATCACTTGTTGATGGCCAATTACGCTGCTGAATGTCTCCTACAAAATTGTTTCCAAAGCGTTAGCTTTGTGATAACGCAATCTTCTGCCTGTTATTATTAAGCCAGAGAAAACAAGCTTCATACAGGGGTGTTTCATCCCAGATAACATCGTCATGGTTTGGGAAGGGATGGAATGGGCTTGCAGATCTCATTAGGCCACTATGTTTATCAAGATTGACTTTGAGAAGTCTTATGATCAGATTGAATGGCCTTTCATCCTCGCCATGCTTCAGGCCCTTGGATTTGGACCCATTTTTATTCAAACCGTCAATATGCTCTTTGCAGATGTATCTACTAAAATCTATATCAATGGCCTTAGCTCAGAGCCCATTGGATTTTTTCGATCTATCAGGAAAGGCTGTCCTCTTGCCCCTGCATTGTATGTGTTGACGGCCGAAGGATTTGGTTATCTCTTAGCCCATGCCAAAGCTCAAGGTCTTATGCGTGGAATCTTGCTACCTGATGAGCCCGATTCTCAGCTCCTCAAAGGAAATTTTGTGGATGATTCCTTCCTTACGCTTATCAAGGATGAGAACAACATTGACAATCATATGCAATGCTTGGATACTTTCTACTTAGATTCTGGTTCATCCATTCAATGGCAAAAAATCAATGTTACAGGAAATATTTCCTTCCTGCGTCGGAATGGCTTGCATAATTTGATTGGAAAATTCTACAGCACGGTGAGATTTTAAAATTCCTAGGTATTTCTTTTTCTTTTCAAGCCTCCCCAGCTGATCTATGACATTATGTCATTCAACGGGTGGCGAAAAAACTAGACTACTGGATTTCTAGGCCTCTGCCTCTGGCTGGCAAATTCCATATTTTCTCTAAAGTTATAGCTCCTACCCATGTCTACTACTTGTCTTGTTGGGTTCCTTCCAAGGTCTCCATCCAAACACTGGAAAAGCTACTCAAATCTTTCCTCTGGGCTAATGCCTCTACTGGCAAAGGTTTTCATTGACTAGATTGGGATATATGTTGTCTGCCCCACAACTTTGGAGGCCTTGGGCTTATCCACATTCAACACCAAGGGAAAGATCTCTGTGCTAATTGGATTATCAGAAGCATCACGGGTAAAGAAGCTTGGAAAATTCTCATATGACATGGTATAAATGAAGGCTCTCCTTACGGCCGCCCTGCATGGAAAGGATTAGGGTTTGTCAATTTACTCATCACCCCTATGCCTGTCAAAATCGTTGGCACTTTTGTGCTAAAAAGTATCTGGAACGCGTGGGAATGTGTTAAACCCTAGATTTTATGGAAAGAGGATGGATTTCACAATGGGTTATCTCTTAACTAGCAATATCTCTGGTGGTCACCAATTTTTCAATCCCAAGATCAATGCTTAGCAGAGGTCCCGGGAATCTCCACGCTCAAATTCTTCAAGCACAAAATTCACACCATCGAGGAATTCTTCTACAAGGGTACGCAATCCTGGTTATCTTGGCCAGATTTTAAAGCTATGTTTTGGCTTTCTAACCAAGATAAGGATACTTTCAATACTGTGATCAATTTGGTTCCTAATCACATGATACATAAGATTTTTGTGCACTCTTCTCGCCCTTGGTGGACGGACTGGAAGTGGTATGCTGATACCCATTTCTGTAGCTATAAAGCCAGTAAAGGCTATCGATAGTTATCACCCCATTTTCCCATGGTGGACAAACTTAATACTCGTTGGGGAATTCATGCCACTCTGTCTACCTGGGGTAGACGATTTGAGAATGTTTGGAATATATGTGTGGAGCCCAAAATGGCTCACTTTCTTTGGTGCATTCTACACCAAGGATTTCCTATCGGGGCCTGTCTTGTTCAAATTGGGATTCCAACTCCCAAATGCCCCTTTTGTGGGCATATAGAAATGCTTTTGCATGTCTTATGGTTTTGTCCCAAAGCTCAAATTACATGGAACTAGATCCATAATTTTTTCTTTCTCTCATGGCCCCACTGTTTCACTTGGCAACATATCCTCTTGGGAGAAAATCCCAAACTCCTGCCTATGCTCGCCCAGATTTGGCATGTTTTCAGAGGGGAGATTTTATTTTAGATATGGAAAGAAAGAAATGATTTTTTCTTTGCTAATTCTGCAATTGATCAATCTTTCTCAATTTATAATAAATCTATGGTGATCTCCCATGTGCTCCTGTAGATCTAAGTCCAAGCAATCAAGGTGGAGCTAGAGGTGGAACACCTCCAGACTCTGCTACAACACTGGGGGGAATCCTTGTGTAACATTTATTGAGTTCCTTCATCTCCCACCAGGCACTCCTCACCTTCATCTCGTGGAGGCCAATGCAATAGATGCCAACATTGTTCCTTTAGTCACACTCGCCGCTCTACATGGCCGATTCATCGACATATTCATTCGCCTATGCGTTATCATGGCCAAGGCTCACTGCTACACTCCTCGGCTCACCAATAGGGTTGGGGCTTGGCACCTCGACATCATGGGTGGGGGTCTCTACCATAATCGTCTGCTCACCAGCAGGGTTGGGGTTCTCCTCCTGCCATCACTTCACACTAGGCCGCTTGGTAACCACCACCACCCTTGCCATCCTCTAGAAAATTCCTGCGACTTAGCCTCGACATTCCTATGCACAAGGAAGAAAACCTTGAGGAATAGATTGCTACTGGTTGGGAGATTCTAGACACTTGTAAATATCTTCCTGGTTTGGTGTGGCTGGATGATAAGGATCCACCCGCCTCAAGCATGTTTGCAGTTGCTGCTTGTTTTTGCCTTTGTTTTTTGTTAGGGCGATGCTTTTTGTTTTATTTTACTTTTTTAGGCTCGATCTTTTTCATAAAAAAAAGTAAAATACAAGTTGTCCAATTTAAACCTTCCTTCAATTCTGAAAATTTAGAAATTCCTTCTAAATTTTATGTTGAACAAATTTGGTCTTTAATTATTGATTGCTTAATGTCGAGATTGGTGATGGAATGTAACACCCATTTTAAAAAATAGCCCTAGGATTGCTTTATCAACTCATGATCCCTTTTCCCTACCCTCTACAAGTTGAACTCTCAACGAAGTTTGATTTCCTCTCCTAGATCATGGCTTGCTCACCTTAACCATGTTTGGAATTCATAATTAAAGCCAATGATCACACACTTCTTGTAGTGCTTTATCAATGAATCTCTATAATTATGAGATAGGCCTAAGCATATTTGTGTTTCCACACCCAAGTGTCCTACATGTGTTCGATGTAAGACTTTTAAAAACCTTGTTTGGCATTAACCCTATGCTGAAGATACTCAGGGTTGGATCCAATCCCTTATTCAACCTTATCACCTTGAGCCATTTATATAGAAATTAACATTTTTTGTAACTCTTATCATTGGCTTGCTTATATTGTTTTTCTATCATGGTTATCTAGAGCTATTATTATTTTTCAATTATAGAAAGACATAATGTTGTTATTTTTCCACAGGTTTAGAACGAGCTAGAAGAGGACAATCACGAATGTGATGGTGTAGGGCTTGACAATGAAAGAAAGAGTTGGGGAGGTTGAAATAAACTACCCTATGAGAGATACGTAGGGACTCTACTTGAGGACCTTCCCCCTTTTCAGTTTCCATTCCTTCCGAGCCCTCACAGAGCCAAGATTTACCTTCACAGACAAAGTTTTTTGAGAATTTAGCTTCAATGTCTCTACCTCTGCATCACTCATGTAGTACACCTTGGGAGGTGTCCCACAGATCGCAGGGATAAAATGGGGTTGAAAAAAACTCCATTCATTTTGAGATTTCTAATTCAAACCATATTTCGCTTGCTAATAATTTTGCAATTCTTGGCTCGAAGGATGGTGTTCCTAACAGTCGGGGAGAGTTCGACATGTCTAATTTTTCATGAATTTCATTTCTTGGAATGTTAGGGATCTCACAAATCCCTCTCACAAATACTCTATGTAGTTAGCCTGTCAACATTTTATTAGGTTGGATATTATTTTTTATAGGAAATTAATATCTTTGGTTTTTTGCTTCAAAATATGCTTACTTGTATCATTCCTGATTTTTCACATTTTCATACTCTACATATTGATGGCAAAGGTGGTGCGAGTATTTCTATTGCCTCAAATTTTTTGGCCTTAATCACCTCCTTGGGCCACGATCCTTCAACTCGGGCCTTATGGGTGATTATGGTGATTAATGATATTTCTTTTGGTATTCTTAATGTTTATGCTCCTAATGATGGCATGGAAAGAAAGACATTATGGAAATGGTGAGGTGATAACTTTCCTTTTTCCAATTGGTTGGTTTGTGGTGACTTTAATATGATTGAACATCCCGACGTAAAGATCAACGCCCTCCCTATGTATTGGTGTGTTGACGAGCATGTGATTTGGTATTACTTTAAATGTCATTGGGGGATTTTCGATCCTCTGCTCCGACAATAACAAGAATTTAAGTCTCAATCTTGGTATACTTTGACCAATCTTTGAGAAAGATGTGATTGGGTATTCAAAAGGATCGATCATGTACTTATCTCTTAGTAGAAAATCTTTGATTTTGATATGTAAGGCCTCTCCCTGTCACATTGTGGTCAGATGTTCTTTTATCATATGATCATCTGATCTCTTTTAAGATTATCTAGCATGGGGCCCCTTTCACAATCTAGTTAAATCAATTATTTCTTAATGTATCCTTGCTGAGTCACTTGAGGGTTGTCCCTCTTATTGATAAAATTTGGACTGTGGCACCATGTCCACCTTTTTCTACTAGCTAGATTGAGTTGTGGGAAGTGGTGATTCAACGCACCTCTTGATTCCTCCACCAATTTGGTAAACAAGTTTTTTGGGTGCGTAAACGTGCAGACTTAGCTCTACACAAATAATTTAGAGGGTTTTTTTCTCCTCGAATCCAATCTTTTCGACACCCCTCTTCAGTTACAAGTTGCCAACATTTGGCATAGGCTCAAGCTCATGGAATATCACTCGGCCTGTGGCGCCCAGATTTGGTTGAGGCTATATTGGCTCAAAGTGGGAGACAAAGTGTCCAAGCAATTTTTCAAATCTCTCTATGCTAAGCTTGCTCGTTAAAAAATTAAATATATTCAAGTTGCTTAGAGTCAGCTCATGGGGTTTCCTGAGATCACTAACAGTTTTTAGAACACTATTAGTTAGTTTTCCAAACACAATAGATCACTAATGAGTGAGCAACTGCAATGCAACAATGTATTGAGGTGGTTCCTATCAAAATCTGACCTTATAATCGTGATCAATGCAATGCCCCTCTTACATTGGATGAGCTTCATGTTTCTCTTTTGTGCTTAGCAGATGACAAATATCTTGGGTTGGATGGCTTCCCTTGTGAATTCTCCAAAGCCATTTGGTATTTTGTTGGTCCAGACTTGCTTTGGGTCTACAATGAAGCTATCTAATCCAATTCTTTAGGGAGCCTTATCAAGCAAGGAAACATCAAGTTCATCCCTAAAGATGGAAATATTAAACTGATTACTAGTTGGTGGCTTATCACTCTTTTGAATGTTTTTTTACAAAATTCTTGCTAAGGACCTTTCTCTTCACATTGTCTATTTGTTACCCAAGATTGTTCGACCTGAGTAGACCGGCTATGTCAAAGATCGCTATAATTTGGATAATCTTATTAAAATCTGGAAAGGAATTGAATGGGCTCAAATGTCTCTGCAATGGCCTTTATTTCTTAAAATTGACTTTGAAAAGGCGTATGATCATATCGAGTGGCCTTTTATTTTGGCCATGCTCACAGCTTTAGGTTTTGGAGAAATTTTTACCTCGGTTGTCCAAACTCTATTTTCCAATGTGTCTACTTGCCTCACTATCAATGGTCAAAAGTCCTCCTCGATTGACCTTTTCCGCTCTATCAGAATGGGGTGCACTCTTGTGTCTTCTCTATTTGTCTTAGCCGTCGATTCTCTCAGATATCTTATTGCTAAGTGAGCTGATCAGGGTCGCATTTAGGGATTTTTTTGCAAGATCATTCTCATCAACTCATTAATGGGCACTTTATTGATGATTATTTTCTCACCCTTGCGAAAAATGAGAAAAATTTGTTGAAGTTTTTGAATACCTTGACATATTTTGTCTTGCTTCATGATCCAACATTCAGATGGCTAAAACTTTAGGTGATTGGAAAAGTTGTTGGCCTGTGCCTGACTGGTTAAAAGCTTACCCCTGGAAGTGGATTGGCTGTGGAGAACAATTTAAATTCTTGGGAATTCCTTTTGCCTTTGATAGTGATTTTGAAACTTTATGGCAATATGTGATTGAAAAAGTTGAGCATAAGATCTCTCAGTGGTATTTTAAATATCTCTCTTCAGCTAGTAAATCTTTGGTTTGTACTAATATTCTTGCGGTCACCCATGTTTATTATTCTGCATGTCGGTGCCCATCTCGGGCTTCCTTTTCCAAACTTTCCAAGTTCTTCGGGATTACCTTTGGTTTAAAAGTTTTGGTTCAAATGGATTTCATCGAGTCACTTGGGAGGTTTGTTGGCTGCCCCTCGATCAAGGTGACGTGGGTATTATTGAAGTTTTCCAACAAAGCATCACTTTATGTTCTAAATGGGTGGTGTGCTACCTTTCGAGTAATAGATCTTGGAAAATTATGCTTCATCATTGCATTGCTTCAAGTTATCCTTACGGAAAAAGATGTTGGATTAATATAGGGTTACATACTTTAATTATCACTACAACGCTTGTTAAGATTACCTGCACTTTCGTTGCCAAGAGCATATGAAAGGTCTTTGAAGTTGTTAAATCATTGTTACGATGGATTGAAGATGGATTTCACACCGATCTCTCTTTCAATTCCCATAATATTTGGTGGTCTCCATGTTAGGAAATAATGGATAAAATATGCGGAACAATCCCTGACAGAATCACAACAGTTGAAACTAATATGCAGAAAATATTAATGATCTCAAATAAAAGTGTACAATAAAATAACACAACACAAAGAGACAATATTTAACGTGGTTCACCAAATTTGGGCTACGTCCACCAAGAATCACTTGCTCATATTTTAGTACAAGCCACTGATCTCTCAATAAAATACCCAGATTTGTTTGGAGCTATGCTCAACAAACTCTATAGAATTCACACCCAAATTCAGACACATCTACAATGCTACATTAACCCTACCATATGCAAAAAACCACATAAGTAGACAACTGCTTAAGTAGTTTTACAAAACCGTGGGTATCAAAACCATGGGCCAAAGCCATCCCATAAACCTATGGGTGAAAAATTCCACCCATATGAGAAACACGAGTTTCGTGGTATATCGGGCACATTTCAAGGCCAACAAAATTTCTTGGGGACTGTGCCCTCGAACCCCGACAAGACAACTGTGGAAAGTGTACATTACTCTTAGTGTACAATCTTCAACACTTTCACACATGAAAACATGATCCAAAACCTAACAATCTCCCACTTGGAGACTAGTTTTCTTCTGAGCAAGCTACTCAACCCTTCACTAGTTTCCGTGAAGACCAACTAAAGTTGAACACAACTTCAATTTTTCCCTTGTGACCACCTTGGTCATCATGTCTACAGGATTCTGACTGGTATGAATCTTCTCCAGCTACAACTTCTCTTCCTCCAAAGATGTCCTAATGAAATGGTACTTTAACTGTATATGCTAGGTGTATAAAACTTTGACTATCACTATGCAAATTTCCTTCCTCCTACTTATGCCCCAATTCCTTAAGCAATTGTTGTAACCAAATCATTTCTTTTCTTGCCTATGTGGCAGAAACATACTCAACCTCCATAGTTGACAAAGCCACTAGCTTCTGTAGTCATGAAATCTAGCTCATTGTTGCCCCACCTACAGTGTAAACATAATCTGTCGTGCTCCTCTTGCTATCTACATCTCTAGCCATATTTGAATCTACATAGCCATGCAAAGTGGTGTCTAATCCACTGTAGAAAAAAAATGTCCCCATGGTCCATCTCAAATACCGAAGGATTCACTTTATTGCCTACCAGTGATCTCTACCTAGATCACTCATAAATCTACTCACCGCTCCCATTGCATGGGCAATATTAGGCCTGGTGCACACCATGGCATACATCAAACTAGCAACCACTGATGAGTAAGGTACCTCGGACATCTGGTTTCTCTCATGTTCTGTCTTGGGACACTACTCCTTTGATAACTTGGAATGGCCTGCCAAAGGAGTCCCAACCTGTTTAGCATCCAGCATATTAAATCTCTCCAAGACCTTCTTAACGTACTCTTCTTGAGATAAAGTCAACTTCCGTTCCTTCCTATCCCGAGATATCCTTATACCAAGGATTTGTTTGGCTGCCCCAAAATCCTTCATAGTAAAGGATTCACTTAGCTACTTCTTAAGTACTTTTATTTTCTGCTTCTTGAGTACTTTTATTTCTTGCATGTTTTTACCTGCAACCAACATGTCATCCACATATAGACACATGATAATATAACTGTCATCCTCAAATTTCTTTGTATACATGAAATGGTAAGAATGACATCTAATATAACCTTACTCCATCATGAAGCTATTAAATTTCTTATACCATTGACGTGGAGCTTGTTTCAAGCCATACAAGCTCTTCTTCAGTTTGCACACCATCTCCTCTTTACCTTTGACCTCATAGCCCTCTGGTTGATGTATATATAGATCCTCCTCCAAATCACCTTGGAGAAATGCAGTCTTTACATCAAGCTGCTCTAAGTGCAAGTCTTTTGCTGCAACTATTCATAGAACAGTTCAAATCAAAGTCATTTTTACTACAGGAGAAAAAATCTCATCAAAATCTATACCTTTTTTCTATGTAAACCCCTTGACCACCAATCGGGCCTTGTATATTTTCTTGCCCCCTTCTTCCTCTTTGACTCTATATACCCACTTATTATGTAATACTTTTTTGCCTTCAGGTAGCTTCACCAAATCCCATGTCTGGTTCTCCATGAGAGCCTGATGCTACTCATCCATGGCTTGCTCCCACTTCTTCCTGACATCTACCTACATTGCTTCATCAAAGCTCTCTGACTCTACACTGTCAGTAAGTAATAAATAATAAAGAGAAGGGGAAAAACGTTCAGGTTCTCTTCTTACCCTAGAAGACCTCCTCAATAGAGGAGTTTGGGCTTCCTGTTGAGGAGATTCCTTAATTGCTTCAGGTGTCACTTTCCCATCCGGAAGATCCTTTACTGCTACATATTATTTCTTGGATTCTTCCCTATTTTATTCCAACTGATGTTTATACATGACTTACTCATTAAATACCACATCCCTAGATTGAATGATTTTCTTGTCCTTAATACTCCAACATTTATATCCAAAGTCATTACCACCATAACCAATGAAACTATAATTTTTTTGATTTAGCCTCTAACTTGGTCCTATCATCCTTGTCTATATGGACAAACAACTCACATCTAAAGACTCTAAGAAATGAATAATCAATGGTGTCCCCAGATTTCATCCTGAAATCTGTGACTACCCTATCTGAATTTTTTTTCATACTTTTAAAATAATGGGTCATTTTGTGTTTTTATTTCCTGAAAGTTCTTGTATTGCGTCAAGATATTCCCAAAGAGCCATATTAGCCATTTTTGCCAAATACCCAGATGCCCAAAATTGTTATATTCTGTCGTCGGGATTTGTCTACGGGAAATTTGTATTTAATTATTTTGAGCCCCGTTTGAGGCAATTTGCGCTCCGATTTTAACCCTGTTGTGATCGAACATATCATTATTCCTATATACCAGAAGGGTTTTAACTAGGAATAAGTTTTGGGCTTTATTTGTGACTTTTGGCAACTTTTTATGTTTTTGTGTTTTCCCGTTTCGTTTTCTGTGAAATTTCTCTAGATCAATTCCTTTGCCGGTTTGGCCTGATTCTTGGCCTGGAGTAACTGGGGATCACATACACACATTATGCCAGAAGGAAGTCGCCATCGGAGGTCCGGTTCACTGGGAAAAGGCGAAGTCGCGCACTAAAAAGCCTCTTTTGGGCTGGCCGCATTTTTGGAAAACAAAGATTTAGAGTGGATAATGGGAAAATTAGAAGCAGCAGGCAGGTGGGATTTTATTGCCTGCCTTGCAGGGTACTTTTTCCCATGATAGAAAAGTCACTTAAGTTGCAGTGGGAAAATTAGAGGCAGTAGACAGGCGGGAATTTATTGCCTGTCTTGCAGGGTAAAAATTCCCATGGTGAAATAAAAGAAAAGTCACTTAAGTGAATCATGGGATTTTATTACCTGCCTTGCAGGGTAAATAATCCCATTATGAAAAACAAATGACTTAAGTGAATCATGGGATTTTCGGGGCTGCCTTGCAGGGTAAAGAATCCCATTGCCATAAATTCTTTAAAATAGAATTCTCTTTGGCCAAAAAGTGCGCCCCCTTTAAGAGAACATGGCAGCCTTTAAAGTGATTAAATTAATTAATTTCTTCTTCTAATTTTGGCACCCAAGCATGGAAGAAAGTCAACAAAAGCAAAGGGGAATAAATCAGAGGTTGGAAATAGATTGTCTAAAATTAAATAAATTAATTTATTTAAAGACAGCCCCCTTCATGACAAAAAGTGCGCCCCTTTTGGGATATATTTAATGCTTTTTGAAGCATTAATTGATTAAATTAAATTCTATTTTCAATGGCTAAGGTTAAAGCACACTGTGAAGCTTAAGTGAAGTGAAGAGTGAATGATTAAATTGATTAAATTTAATTTAATGGATGGTTGTCCTTAAACATGCAATTTTAGCACACCAGTTAAAGAGAAGAGCATGATTTTTAATTAATTAATTGCCAGGAATAGGAAGGGCAATTATTAATTATAGAATTATGAGGGTTATATAAGCATGGGCTGCCATAAGGGTGAATTAATTAATTCACAGGTGAAGAAGTGCAGCCCAGAGGAAAAGTGCGCCCCATTTGAAGAGGATTTTTGCTCAAACGAAGATCAAATCAATACTAAAAGCTTCCAATTTTGGCACATACATTGAAGGAGGTTGATTTGTGTTTGCATAATTGTTTGCATAAGTGATACAGGTGCTCAGGTGAAGTTGGAAAAATTCATGCTCACTTTGCATGCAAATAAAACATCAATTTTTGGGGCAGCAGGCTTGAAAAGTGCAGATTTTTATTATTAAAATTCACTGTTCATGTTCCGGTTGCCATCTTTGTCTGAATTACTTGCAGGAATTCATTACAGGTGCTTTACAAAAGAAAAGGAGCTTTAATCAATGTCCAATACATTGAATATATCCTCTGAATCTGAAGAATTATCCAGATCTGCACCAGTTTTGAAGAAATCCGGCCAAATAAGAAGAAAAAGAATTATTCAGACAAAGATAGACAAAGCCATGGCAAAGAGGGATGAAAAAGAAAGCACAACAGAGTCATGCATCACTTCCAAATTTGCAGACATAGGAGACACAGATCTAGGTCCGGAACCTCTTTCCGAATTGATTGATAGATCCAGAGCAGGAAAGACTTCACTCATGCGTGCAGTTAAAAGCAGTGGAATTATTCGAGCTGCAACCTTTCCATACATAGCCCAGTTGCCAGAGTTTGTTATGGAGTGCGCTAGATCTTACCATCCTTCATCCAGATCAGTGTGAGACGCTACGGGGAAAACAATAATTCGGCTAGATGCAGAGTTCATCAATTATTGTTTGAAGATTCCAGTGCGAAAGGTGGTGACTTCCATTAGCATTCAGGATGCCGGCAGTAGGTGGGAGAAGCATAGAGTTGACTGCGTGAACATAATGAACAACATATACATGAAGAAGCCCAGATCTCCTTCTAAGTTCCCAAGAACTCTTCTGCACGGTCCAATTTGGTGCAGGAGGTTGATGATATTGTCAAATTGTTATGTAGGATTAATGGCGAGGCGAATGCTTACACTTTCCGTACATGGATGTATGCTTTCATCAGGACCATTGAAGTCAACAAGGTTGATTCCATAATCAATTGGTCAGAAATCATTAGCGACAACATTGGTGAGCAACTCTGGAACGTGAAGCATACTTTCAACTTCAAAATGACTTCCTACTTGGTGTATGCTTATAGCTTCACAAGGCATCTTCTCCAAGCTGGATAGATGTGGCGTTCTTTCTAAGGACCCCATTTTCGAGTGCTACCCATAGCTTACTGTACCTGTGTGTGAGAAAGATTTCAAAGTGGTCAATGATGGATTCTTCTACGATTTCATTTGCAGGCTAGACAAGGACCTAAAGGCCAATAGGGTAAGCAAAGAAGCGTGGGAAGCCGTATCCAAAATTGGTAGTCTATTCATTCAGTTTGCAAATTTCACATACCTCAGGGTTACTGGCTTTTTTGGAGAACCAATAAAGATGCCCAGATATCTGAATGATAGATTGATCACCATGGAGCTGAGCAGGCAACTTGTGGAGATACACGACCTTCAGTCGAAACGGAACAAGTCTACGGGATTCTTCCCGATCACTGTGGGACATTATAGCTACCAGAGCATTCATAGAGCTCGAGGGATGGAGACGGAGATGTTATCCGAGTATGAGCAAGAGTTCTTCATGGAACGACTAAACTTCGATCCATTTGGAGTAGCCAGGAAGACGATCTCCCAGGAGTACGTACACATGTGCCTTCATTGGAGGATTTCTGGATGAAGTGCAAAAGTGAGTATGAGGTTAGAAAGAGGGATTTCAGTAGGCTATCAGCACGGCAAGTGTTCGACTTTGGACTAGCGCGGATACCTACGGATCTTAAAGATGATGGGAATGTGTTACTTGACACTTACCATCAAATGGGAGGAGATAGAGCCATACTTCAAGATAATGTAGGAGGCTGCCATACAATTGAAGAAAGATCTGGAGCTATTTTGGTGAATACTTCAAACTGGTTGCTGACGAAGGGATATTGCCTTGATGAAGCATTGATGAATCAAGTCATAGGAAACTTTGGCGCAGGAGATTCCCTCAAGAGGAAGCACGAAGGAGAAAGCAGCAGAAGGTCCGAGAAGTTGAAAGTACACAGAAGATCTCAATCAAAGGAGAAGATCACTTCCACGGCCATGACTTTAGTTCCAGCTTCTCCAGCATCTAGTACTTCACCAAATGTTGCACTTCAGCAGGACACTTCCATGCCTCCACTGAATCCGGTGACATTCATCTTCTCTCCTCAGCCACTCCATTCAGCACCTGTTCCAGAAGAGACGTTGAAGCTGCAGATGGTGGAGTTCGAAAGAGCTTTGTCCTTGGATGATTCAGAAGATGGCAGCCATAACACTGTGGCACTTTCTGATGGAGAGGAAACAGAGCGGGAGATAGTAGTGCACTCAGCAAATTCTCATTCTCTGAGAAGTAACTTCTCAGAATGGTTGGCTTCGTAGTTGGTTCCAGAAGCGAGAGTGGAGATGAACTTGGAAGAACACGACTTGCAGCTACTCCAGAGCCTAGGCGGAAAAGACAGAAGACCTAAAGTTGCTAAGGTAACTTCAAGGTTGATCATCGAAGAGTCGGGGCAGAAGTTTGCTGAGATGTCAATTCCGATGGAAGGAAAGAAGGAGGATGAGCTCACGGCAGAAGATGTAACAGTAACCAAAGTACCCCTCGGTCAAGCCACCACAGAAGGATTGAAGCAGGATACGTAGACATTGATAGATGCTCTATTCCTTAGGCTTGACAGCGAAAAGGCAGAGAAAGACGAGCTTCAGAAGCAAGTATCTCAATTGTGCGAGATCATAGCCAAGGTTGCTAAACCTTCCATTCAGCCCATTTCAGAGTAGGTGAGTGATCATCTTATGCAGGAGATGGAGGATGCAAGCAATCAGGTGAAAGCTATTGACAAATGGAAGAACCTGATTATTTTTCAAGCTTCTGTACAACTTGGAGAGGTGCCAGCCCTCCTGAAGGTTATGAATGATGCAGAAAATCAGCTGAAGCAACTGGTGATGAGCATAGTAGATATGAACACAGTTGCTGAGAGTAACCTAAGTACTTTGGCCAGGATCAACAAGCTGTCGGGAGATGTATTGGTTGCAGAGCAGATTGTACTGGATGCATCAGTTGAGAAGGGGAAGCAGCTGGAGTTTGCAGTATCTTTCCGTTTGGAGATCTACAAAGTTTTGCTGAAGAGGATGTAGGCACTTGAGAGTAGGACATCATCCTTACCAGACAGTATCATTTCTTTCACTGAGGAGGAAGTGGTCGGAGAATGTTACTTCATACATGCGGATCATTCCTATTAAAGTACCTAATTCCCTGGAAGGGTCTCTTCTGATGGTACAAAAGAGAATTGATAGAGCTACTAAGCCTTTCACGATGAATTCCATTAGCAGACTGGTGGCACTGTAGGCAGATATTGCAAGGTTTGGGCCAAACTTGGAAGATGTGGAAGCGTGCATCAAGGTGTTGAATGAAGGATTGCTGCAGTTCAGGACAGAGAAGGAAGCAGTGGCTAAAACAGATGGGAAGATGTTGAATCACATGTTCGACAAGTATATCCAATATCAGAACAAAAAGAAGACATAAATGTTACAGCTGGCTTGACTTCTTCTTCTATTCTTTCTTCTTCTATTTTCCACGTTCCCGGATGAAATTGTAAGACTTTTAAGTTATTGGTTTTGAAACCATTACTTAAAGTCATGTGGAACAATTCTATTAGTTAAGTGATACATGTGTCACTTAAGGAGAAGTTAGTGGAAGATGATTTCCAAATGTCATTTTACTTGTTGTTTGTGTTTCAGTTCAGTTAGATTTCCCATTTGTACTTTCCCTCCTACATTCTATAAGTAGGAGAAGAACCTCCGGGTTAATGATCAGAATTTGTAAGCAGCAACCTTGTGTTCCAGACTTTGTGCTGAAACCCTTGAGAGCCACTTGAAGCAAAGGAATATACAGGAGCAGATTTCCGAAGAACTTTGTGTCACGGTGTATTGTGTTTCTTGCTTTTTATCTTAGATCTTTTAATAGACTTTGTGTTATTTCAGATCTAGATCTAGAGCTACCTTTGCTTAGAATTCTGTGTTTATATCTATTGGTTTCTTCTATGTGCATGCAATCAACTCTGCTATCTATTGATTGGGATGCACATCTTCCTCATTTCTTCTCTGTGTTGATATAATTCCCTTTCCTCTCTTCTATAAATATTTCCTTTCTTTAAACAGCTGCTTACTTGCTGCAGAACTGTTCAGTTATGGTTCATGAACTGAGTAGTTAAAGTAAAACCCCATTTAGATATTAGCATACTTTAATTGAAAAATCTGACATGGGAGCCTCACCGGTAAATGAGGGAGATTTATCTCATGACTGCCTAGGTTTTGTGCTATGCAGAAAATCTAGCCAACAGTTTTTGGTGACTCCGCTGGGGAACAACTATCTTTGCAGATCAAAGCTTATCTATTGAAGATCAGAGTGTTTTCCATACAAATCTCAACCTGGCTGAATGTCCATTCACCCGATCTGTGAAGGCATAAGGAAGGACTGATCATTTCTTCAGACTGCAGGAGAAATTCAATTTCAATCATCCTCCTCAAGTTAGAAGCCGCAGATCTAGTCTCTCACCAGGAAGGAGAGTGCACACCCATCCAGATCCGGATCATCTTCAGCATAATCCGGTAGCTGGAATTATCCATTAGTCTACACAAGGAGGAGACGTGCCCCATTCATCATGGCAAAATCTAGAATCAGAACCAGATAGTACCTGTCCCATGGGGAGTAGCTTTTGGGCCTCTGAACTTGACTCCACCTATGCATGATCTGCCAAAGGGATCCAGAAAGAATTTTCCAAAATTCTTTGGAGATGGAAAGAAAAACCCGGATGATCATTTGCTGGCCTTCTTTATATCTTGTGGTGTGCTTGCAGTAGAGCATGAAGATGTCTCAGTCAGACTCTTCATTGAGACTCTACACGACTTGGCTGGAGAATGGTTCTATCGGCTAGCTCCTGGCACCATAACCAACTGGTGACTATGCGTGAGCAATTTCTGAAAAGATTCAAGCCTTGTAGAGGACGCTAGCACGTTGATCACCCAACTGACGTTGTTGAAGAAAGAGCCAAGCGAGAACATGCGGGACTTTATTGCAAGGTTCCAGAAGATTTTATATAAAATCCCCACTTCTGCCGCATTGAGCGATGAAAATCAAAAGATTTTTTTTATAAATGCTCTATTGCCCGAAGTTGGATATCAGCTGAGAAGGGCAAGACCTGTAAATCTACTTGAAGCACAAAATGCTGCCGTGGAAGTTGAGGATGACTTGATCATGGCTGGAAAACTCAAACAACCATCTCACAAAGGTGATGGCATGCTTCTTCAAGTACTTCAGATCCTTTGTTGCAGAGATTGGCTAATGACATGCTGCAGATCAAGAAGCAGATCTCTCAAGCAGGGAATGCAACCCCCTTAAGAATAGCTCCTACCCGGACCTTTAATGGTCAAAATCAAAATCAAAACCGAAACAGACTTGCTGCTGCACCACAATGATTGGCAATTGAAGCTACTCCAAGGAATAACTTGGAAACTAATGAAGAAGATCTCAACATTGACGAATCATTTGATGATGAAGACTTTATAGATCCCGCTGGTGACTCCAATATTGGTTACCTGGACTATTAATCTGACGATGGCTATTATGAATCTTTTGAAGATTCTGATGGTCACACTTTTGCGGTGTTCACAAGGTCTCAGACACGCCAAAATGCCGAAGCATCCACAAGCGGCCAAGAAGAGAAAGAGAAGATCCTGGCCCGGATGTTACTATCCTGAAAAGAGGTAGCCCTCTTCCTTCTTCATTAGCACCTAAAGATAAATATTCAAATTCTTTCAATTCGCAGCAAAGAGCCAACACACATCCGGCTGAAGCAAGTCAAGCTTTTGACATCATTGATCACATCAAAAAGACCAAGGTCCAAATGTCAGAAGCTGAATATTTGAGAGCATTTCCTGATCAGCTGAATAGATTGGTCAAATATGTGCAAAGTAATGGTCCCAATCCCAACAAATAATACTTCACGGGGTATCTTGTCAAATCCAAAGAATACTCCTCCTTCAAATAATGCGGCTGCAAGTTCTTCTCCTTCTACCTCTTCTCCTGCTACATCAGAAAGGATCGAGCCATTTTATGTGTCATTGCTTATCAACCGGATACAAACTAAGCAATTGCATTTTGGACTCTGGAGCTTCTGACAACGTCATGCCTGCCAAAAGTTGCTGATGCCTTGGGTCTCACATTGACAAAAACCATCGGAAGATGTTATTCAATGGAAAGGCAAGTTCCTCTTGTTGGAGAAATCAAAGATGCACAGGCAGTACTTGCCTCTTTTCCAGATAAGAGATTGAAAATGACTATCCTTGTAGTAGACATCCTAGTCTCTTATGGCATGCTATTAAGTAGAAATTTCTGCAAAGAGCTGGGTGGAGAAGTCAAGATGGATTGGTCTTGTGCACACATACCAATCAAAGGAGTTAATCAGAAGTTAGAACCTGAGAAGAAATCCAAGTACACAGTATCAAAGTCTGAGGATCCTAGATCTCAGATCTTGTTTCAGGAATCTGATCACGGAGTCTATTATCTAGAAATGGATAAAGAAGATGTTCAACCTGTGATTCAAGAACCACATCAACTTGACAACAAGGTTTGGACTCTGGAATTTGATGGCAGCTGTTGTTCATTTGGATCCGGCGCAGGCATTGTTCTTATCTCTCCTGAAGGGAAGGTGCATGTGCATTCCTTCAAATTGATGTTCAAAAATACTAACAACACAATAGAGTATGAAGCGTTGTTGTTAGGCATGGAGCAGGCAAGAACAATGGGAATCAAGCTCTTACACGTAAAGGGAGATGTTGAGCTGATTGTTAAGCAGATAAGAGGTCTCTATCAAGTAAAAAAGGACAAACTTAGGCATTATAGAGATCGGGTCTACTCTGCTATCCTAGATTTTTCAGCTTTCTCGGTATCTTACATTCTGAGAGAACAAAATTCAAGAGCTGATTCACTTGCAGTGACTACAACTTTGTTAAATCCGGATCAGCCTCCCACATTTTTCAGACAAGGGGACTACAAAGTTGAGATGGTCTTCCGCCCAAAAGTTCCTGACAACGTCCAGCAATGGCAGGTTTTCAATGATGACAAGCAGATTGCTGCGTTTCTCCAACAGAAGGACAACTTTGAAGAGATCTACTATGAGGGAAGCAATTCACCTCTGAGGCAAACTACTGTGGGAGAAATGGATGCAGACATCTCGGGAAGTCAGGAGATTATCTAGCTAAAGGGAAATAAAATTCCCAAAGGCTTGGTATCTCTTGAGGAAATGTTTGATAAGCATGATCAGATGCTTAAGAAAAATGAAGAAAGTGGGGAAGGTTCTTCCTCTGATACACAATTACTAAATTTGGGAGTCGGCAATGATCCCAAATTAGTAAATCTGGGTAAGTGTTGTTTAGAGGCCGAAAGAGAAGCTTTTACTGAGCTTCTTAAGAAATATATGGATGTTTTTGCCTGGTCTTACCAGGATCTAAAAACATATCAGCCTGTGGAAGTTCAACACTACATCCCACTAAAACCAGAACAAAAGCCTTTCAAGCAGAAGCTGCGGCGGCACAACCCTACCATTTCGTGAACCATCTTTGCAGAAATCCAGAAGTTGTTAGACGCAAATATTATTTATCCCATACATCATTCTGAATGGTTGGCCAACATAGTTCCTGTGAGGAAGAAGAGTGGCGAAATTAGGTTGTGCGTGGATTTTCGCAACCTTAATCAAGCTTCTTTAAAAGATAACTACCCCATCCCCATCATGGATCACACTCTGCAGGTGGTCACTGGATCTAAGATGCTTTCCATGCTTGATGGTTTCTCAGGCTATAATCAAGTCAAGGTGGCCGAAGAAGATCAATACAAAACGGTGTTCATTACACCTTGGGGAACCTTTGCTTACCAGAAAATGTCGTTTGGCTTGATCAATGCTGGTGCTACATTTCAAAGAGCTATGGATTTAGCTTTTGCTCATCTCAAGGATATAAGCATAGTGGTGTACCTTGATGATTTGACAGTCTTTTCCAAAGATAGAAGCACACACATTTCGAATCTGGAAGAGGTTTTCATACAGTGCCGCAAACATGGTATTTCTTTGAATCCCAAGAAATCTATCTTTGCTGTAACCGAAGGGAAGCTGCTAGGGCACATTGTTTCAAAAGAAGGAACCAAGATAGATCCAGAGCGTGTCAGATCCATTCAGACATTACCATTTCCCACATCCAAAAAAGGAGTTCACTCTTTCTTTGGAAAAGTTAATTTTCTCAGGAGATTCATTCCTGACTTTGCTGAGCTAACCCGTCATATCTCGAATATGATGAAGAAGACACAAGATTTTAAATGGAGTAGCGAAGGGAAGGAAGCTTTCGAGAAAATTAAAGAGGCCCTGTCAAAAGCTCTGGTCTTGGTTTCACCCGACTTCAGTAAAGAATTTATTCTTTATTGTTATTCCTCCGAACACACCATGTCAGCAATATTGATGCAAAAAAATCAAGAGGACGCAGAAGCTCCGATTGCTTTCATGAGCACGCCCCTTAAAGCCTATGAGTTGAAATATACTCCCATGGAAAAGCATGCATACGCAGTGGTGAAGGCGTGTAAGGCTTTCAGGTATTATATTCTTTCCTCACACACTGTGGTTTTGGTTCCAGATACTGCAGTAAAATCTATCCTTACTCAACAAGAGTTAGGATTGTTGAGAGGAACATGGGTGACAAAGGTTCAAGAATATGACCTGGATATTAAACCAACAAAGCTGGTTCGAGGAAGAGGTCTGTGTGAACTAATGACAGAGATGAAAGCATCAGTACTAGAAGCAGATCAAGATGAGATAGATGAAGATTTTCCTGCGGTACTTTTTATAGATCTGGTAGAGGAATGGTACAGTAACATTGCCTACTTTCTGACGTATGGAGAATGCCCAGATCAACTTTCCAGAAAAGAGAAACGAACTATCAAACTAAAATCCAAAGATTTTGTTCTTTGGGATAATGGTTTGTACAAAAGAGGAATTGATGGCGTATTTCTCAGATGCGTGG
This sequence comes from Taxus chinensis, assembly GCA_019776745.2. Taxonomy (NCBI): domain Eukaryota; kingdom Viridiplantae; phylum Streptophyta; class Pinopsida; order Cupressales; family Taxaceae; genus Taxus; species Taxus chinensis. The sequence goes on along the minus strand of CM034148.1, from coordinate 837,443,341 downwards.
ATAAAGCTCAACAGGATCAGCTATTACAACAGTTTCATGACATGGCTTGCGGTGGTCATTTCTCAGCCCGAGTCACTGCACACAAGATCCTCAGAGCAAGGTATTACTGGCCCACCCTTTTTCAAGATACTGCAGAGTGGGTAGCTAAGTGCCAAGCATGCCAACATTTTGTTGGGCATGTGAAATTGCCTGCATTACCTCTAAAACCCATTGTAATTGAAGAACCTTTCCAACAGTGGGGAATGGATTTTATTGGTATGCTTAACCCGGCTTCCAGTGCCAGGTCACCATTACATTCTAACAGCTACTGATTATTTCAGTAAGTGGGTAGAAGCCATTCCTGTGAAGAACGCCACTTCCGCCGAGGTGTGCAGTTTTATAAAAGAAAATATTATTGTCAGGTTTGGCGTGCCCAGTAAAATAGTAGCAGACAATGCTCCGAATCTTTCTTCTGAGGAGCTGGTTGATTTCTGCTACACTCATGGGATCCAGCTGGTTCATTCCTCAAACTACTATCCACAAGGGAATGGCCAAGCTGAATCTAGTAACAAAAACTTGGTAACTATCGTGCGCAAGCTAGTAACGGAAAATCAAAGGACTTGGCATAAAAAGTTGTTTGATGCATTATGGGCCGATAGAATCACACCAAAGAGGGTGATAGGCATGTCCCCATTTCAGCTGTTATATGGTAGAGACATGGAGCTGCCTCTTACCTTGGAACTGCCTGCCCTACAACTTTCTAGGGCCCTGGAGGATTCCACATTCACGGATGCTATTGATAAAAGAATTATGTACCTGACTGAATTGAGGGAAGTACAAACTCAAGTTGCAGATAGGTTGATAGAGCATCAAAGGAAGGTGAAAGTCATCTTCGACAAAAAATCCAGGGAAAGAAAGTTTGAAGTCAATGACTGGGTCCTTTTATGGGACAAAAGAAGAGAAGCAAAAGGCATGCATGGAAAATTTGATTCACTATGGAAAGGGCCTTTTGTGATTAAGAAGATCGCGGAGCAGATAGCTTCATTCTTGCTCATCAGGATGGAGTTGAATTGCCGTTTCCTTTCAATGGGCAACACTTGAAGTTGTTCCGGACATGAGAAGCAGGGTAAAACCTGTATGTACATAAATAAAACTTTGTTTGTTTTTCTTTGTTTTGTTTTTGTTTTTGTGTTGTGTTTGTTTGCCTAACCCTATGCCCAAAGGACAAGATACGAAACCAGAGATGTTGGGATCTCATCTTTTCCCTTGTCATTCTGACAGAGAAAAAGATGTCCACAGACGGAGCTGACTGGTGTCCCCAGATTTCATCCTGAAATCTGTGACTACCCTATCCGAAAAAATTTCGTACTTTTAAAATAATGGGTCGTTTTGTGTTTTTATTGCCTGAAAGTTCTTGTATTGCGTCAAGATATTCCCAAAGAGCCATATTAGCCATTTTTCGCCAAATACCCAGATGCCCAAAATTGTTATATTCTGTCGTCGGGATTTGTCTGCGGGAAATTTGTATTTAATTATTTTGAGCCCCATTTGAGGCAATTTGCGCTCCGATTTAACCCTGTTGTGATCGAACATATCATTATTCCTATATACCAGAAGGGTTTTAACTGGGAATAAGTTTTGGGCTTTATTTGTGACTTTTGGCAACTTTTTCGTGTTTTTGTGTTTTCCCGTTTCGTTTTCTGTGAAATTTCTCTAGATCAATTCCTTTGCCGGTTTGGCCTGATTCTTGGCCTGGAGTAACTGGGAGATCATATACGCACATTATGCCAGAAGGAAGTCGCCATCGGAGGTCCGGTTCACTGGGAAAAGGCGAAGTCGTGCACCAAAAAGCCTCTGCTGGGTTGGCCGCATTTTTGGAAAACAAAGGATTTAGAGTGGATAATGGGAAAATTAGAAGCAACAGGCAGGTGGGAATTTATTGCCTGCCTTGCAGGGTACTTTTTCCCATGATAGAAAAGTCACTTAAGTTGCAGTGGGAAAATTAGAGGCAGCAGGTAGGTGGGAATTTATTGCCTGCCTTGCAGGGTAAAAATTCCCATGGTGAAATAAAAGAAAAGTGACTTAAGTGAAATCATGGGATTTTATTGCCTGCCTTGCAGGGTAAATAATCCCATTGTCAAAGTCAAATCACTTAAGTGGATCATGGGATTTTTGGGGCTGCCTTGCAGGGTAAAAATTCCCATTGCCATAAATTCTTAAAAATAGAATTCTTTTTGGCCAAAAAGTGCGACCCCTTTAGGAGAGAACATGCAACCTTTAAAGTGATTAAATTAATTAATTTCTTCTTCTAAAATTGGCGCCCAAGCATGGAAGAAAGTCAACAAAAGCAAAGGGGAATAAATCAATTGGAAATAGATTGTCTAAAATTAAATAAATTTAATTTATTTAAAGGCAGCCCCCTTCATGACAAAAAGTGCGCCCCTTTTGGGATATATTTAATGCTTTTTGAAGCATTAATTGATTAAATTAAATTCTATTTTCAGTGGCTATGGTCAAAGCACACTGTGAAGCTTAAGTGAAGTGAAGAGTGGATGATTAAATTGATTAAATTTAATTTAATGGATGGTTGTCCTTAAACATGCAATTTTAGCACACCAGTTAAAGAGAAGAGCATGATTTTTAATTAATTAATTGCCAGGAATAGGAAGGGCAATTATTAATTATAGAATTATGAGGGTTATATAAGCATGGGCTGCCATAAGGGTGAATTAATTAATTCACAGGTAAAGAAGTGCAGCCCAGAGGAAAAGTGCGCCCCATTTGAAGAGGATTTTTGCTCAAAAGAAGATCAAATCAAGGCTAAAAGCTTCCAATTTTGGCGCATGCATTGAAGGAGGTTGATTTGTGTTTGCATAATTGTTTGCATAAGTGATACAGGTGCTCAGGTGAAGTTGGAAAAATTCATGCTCTCTTTGCATGCAAATAAAACATCAATTTTTGGGGCAGCAGGCTTGAAAGTGCAGATTTTTATTATTAAAATTCACTGTTCATGTTCTGGTTGCCATCTTTGTCTGAATTAATTGCAGGAATTCATTACAGGTGCTTTACAAAAGAAAAGGAGCTTTAATCAATGTCCAATACATTGAATATATCCTCCGAATCTGAAGAATTATCCAGATCTGCACCAGTTTTGAAGAAATCCGGCCAAATAAGAAGAAAAAGAATTATTCAGACAAAGATAGACAAAGCCATGGCAAAGAGGGACGAAAAAGAAAGCACAACGAGTCATGCATCACTTCCAAATTTGCAGACATAGGAGACACAGATCTAGGTCCGGAACCTCTTTCCGAATTGATTGATAGATCCAGAGTCGGAAAGACTTCACTCATGCGTGCAATTAAAAGCAGTGGAATTATTCGAGCTGCAGCCTTTCCATACACAACCCAGTTGCCAGAGTTTGTTATGGAGTGCGCTAGATCTTACCATCCTTCATCCAGATCAGTGCGAGACACTACGGGGAAAACAATAATTTGGCTGGACGCAGAGTTCATCAATTATTGTTTGAAGATTCTGGTGTGAAAGGTGGTGACTTCCATTAGCATTCAGGATGCCGACAGCAGGTGGGATAAGCATAGAGTTGACTGCGTGAATATAATGAACAACAGATACATGAAGAAGCCCAGATCTCCTTCTAAGTTCCCAAGAACTCTTCTGCGGTCCAATTTGGTGCAGGAGGTCGATGATATTGTCAAATTGTTATGCAGGATTAATGGCGAGGTGAATGCTTACACTTTCCGTACATGGATGTATGCTTTCATCAGGACCATTGAAGTCAACAAGGTTGATTCCATAATCAATTGGTTAGAAATCATTAGCGACAACATTGGTGAGAAACTCCAGAACGTGAAGCGTACTTTCAGCTTCAAAATGACTTCCTACTTGGTGTATGTTGCAGCTTCACAAGGCATCTTCTCCAAACTGGATAGATGTGGCATTCTTTCTAAGGACCCCATTTTCAAGTGCTACCCACAACTTACTGTACCTGCATGCGAGAAAGATTTCAAAGTGGTCAATGATGGATTCTTCTACGATTTCATTTGCAGGCTAGACAAGGACCTAAAGGCCAACAGGGTAAGCAAAGAAGCGTGGGAAGCTGTATCCAGGATTGGCAGTCTATTCATTCAGTTTGCAGATTTCACATACCTCAGGGTTACTGGCTTTTCTGGAGAACCGGTTAAGATGCCCAGATATCCGAATGATAGATTGATCACCATGGAGCTGAGCAGGCAACTTGTGGAGATACACGACCTTCAGTCGAAACGACACAAGTCTACGGGCTTCTTCCCGATCACTGTGGGACATTATAGCTGTCAGAGCATTCATAGAGCTCGAGGGATGGAGACAGGAGATGTTATCCGAGTATGAGCAAGAGTTCTTCACTGGCACGGCTGAACTTCGATCCATTTGGAGTAGCCAGGAAGACGATCTCCCAGGAGTACGCACATGTGCCTTCATTGGAGGATTTCTGGATGAAGTGCAAAAGTGAGTACGAGGTTAGAAAGAGGGATTTCAGCAGGCTATCAGCATGGCAAGTGTTTGACTTCGGACTAGCGCGGATACCTGCGGATCTTAAAGATGATGGGAATGTGTTACTTGACACTTACCATCAAATGGGAGGAGATAGAGCCGTACTTCAGGATAACGTAGGAGGCTGCCATACAATTGAAGAAAGGTCTGGAGCTGTTTTGGTGAATACTTCAAACTGGTTGCTGACGAAGGGATATTGCCTTGATGAAGCATTGATGAATCAAGTCACGGGCAACTTTGGCGCAGGAGATTCCCTCAAGAGGAAGCACGGAGGAGAAAGCAGCAGAAGGTCTGAGAAGTTGAAAGTACACAGAAGATCTCAATCAAAGGAGAAGATCACTTCCACGGCCATGACTTTAGTTCCAGCTTCTCCAGCATCCAGTACTTCACCAACTGTTGCACCTCAACAGGACACTTCCATGCCTCCACTGAATCCGGCAACATTCATCTTCTCTCCTCAGCCACTCCGTTCAGCACCTGTTCCAGAAGAGATGTTGAAGCTGCAGATGGCAGAGTTCGAAAGAGCTTTGTCCTTGGATGATTCAGAAGATGGCAGCCATAACACTGTAGCACTTTCTGATGGAGAGGAAACAGAGCGGGAGATAGTAGTGCACTCAGCGACTTCTCATTCTCCGAGAAGTAACTTCTCAGAATGGTTGGCTTCGCAGTTGGTTCCAGAAGCGAGAGTGGAGATGAACTTGGAAGAACACGACTTGCAGCTACTCTAGAGTCTAGGCGGAAAAGACAGAAGGCCTAAAGTTGCTAAAGTAACTTCAAGGTTGATCATCGAGGAGTCGGGGCAGAAGTTTGCTGAGATGTCAGTTCCGGTGGAAGGAAAGAAGGAGGATGAGCTCACGGCAGAAGATGTAACAGTAACCAGAGTACCCCTCGGTCAAGCCACCACAGAAGGATTGAAGCAGGATACACAGACATTGATAGATGCTCTATTCCTTAGGCTTGACAGAGAAAAGGCGGAGAAAGACGAGCTTCAGAAGCAAGTATCTCAATTGTGCGAGATCATAGCCAAGGTTGCTAAACCTTCCATTCAGCCCATTTCAGAGCAGGTGAGTGATCATCTTATGCAGGAGATGGAGGATGCAAGCAATCAGGTGAAAGCTATTGACGAATGGAAGAATCTGATTATTCGTCAAGCTTCTGTGCAACTTGGAGAGGTGTCAGCCCACCTGAAGGTTATGAATGATGCAGCAAATCAGCTGAAGCAACTGGTGACGAGCATAGTAGATATGAACACAGTTGCTGAGAGTAACCTGAGTACTTTGGCTGAAATCAACAAGCTGTCGGGAGATGTATTGGTTGCAGAGCAGATTGTACCGGATGGATCAGTTGAGAAGGGGAAGTAGCTGGAGTTTGCAGTATCTTTCCGTTTGGAGATCTGCAGAGTTTTGCTGAAGAGGATGCAGGCACTTGAGAGTAGGACATCATCCTTACCAGACAGTATCATTTCTTTCACTGAGGAGGAAGTGGTCGGAGATGTTACTTCATACGTACGGATCGTTCCTACCAAAGTGTCTAATTCCCTGGAAGGGTCTCTTCTGATGGTACAAAAGAGAATTGATAGAGCTACTAAACCTTTCACGATGAATTCCATTAGCAGACTGGTGGCACTGCAGGCAGATATTGCGAGGTTCGGGCCGAGCTTGGAAGATGTGGAAGCATGCATCAAGGTGTTGAATGAAGGATTGCTGCAGTTTAGGACAAAGAAGGAAGCAGTGGCTAAAACAGATGGGAAGATGCTGAATCACATGTTCGACAAGTATATCCAATATCAGAACAAAAAGAAGACATAAATGTTACAGCTGGCTTGACTTCTTCTTCTATTCTTTCTTCTTAAAGTCATATTTTCACTTAAGGAGAAGGAAGCAGTTCCCACATGTTCGATGAAATTGTAAGACTTCTTCTTCTAAGTTATTGGTTTTGAAACCATTACTTAAAGTCATGTGGAACAATTCTATTAGTTAAGTGATACATGTGTCACTTAAGAAGAAGTTAGTTGAAGATGATTGCCAAATGTCATCTTTACTTGTTGTTTGTGTTTCAGTTCAGTTAGATTTCCCATTTGTACTTTCCCTCCTACATTCTATAAGTAGGAGAAGAACCTCCGGGTTAATGATCAGAATTTGTAAGCAGCAACCTTGTGTTCCAGACTTTGTGCTGAAACCCTTGAGAGCCACTTGAAGCAAAGGAATATACAGGAGCAGATTTCCGGAGAACTTTGTGTCACGGTGTATTGTGTTTCTTGCTTTTTATCTTAGATCTTTTAATAGACTTTGTGTTATTTTAGATCTAGATCTAGAGCTACATTTGCTTAGAATTATGTGTTTATATCTATTGGTTTCTTCTATGTGCATGCAATCAACTCTGCTATCTATTGATTGGGATGCACATCTTCTTCATTTCTTCTTTGTGTTGATATAATTCCTTTCCCTCTCTTCTATAAATATTTCCTTTCTTTTAAACAACTGCTTACTTGCTATAGAACTGTTTAGTTATGGTTCATGAACTGAGTAGTTAAAGTAAAACCCCATTTAGATATTAGCATACTTTAATTGACAAATCTGACATGGGAGCCTCACTGGTAAATGAGGGAGATTTATCTCATGACTGCCTAGGTTTTGTGCTATGCAGAAAATCTAGCCAACAGTTTTTGGCGACTCCGCTTGGGAACAACTATCTTTGCAGATCAAAACTTTTCTATTGAAGATTAGAGTGTTTTCCACACAAAGCTTATCAACTTTATTACCATACCAAGCCTCCTCATGTATGCCTCCATACAAGGCACTTGACGGTCATCTTTTTATCAAGTACACAGCTGTGCTCACCGCTTCTGCCCAAAAATAAAGAGGTGGTCCTGCATGTAACCTCGTGCTCCTAGCATGTTCCATTATTGTTCTGCTCATCTTTTCTGATACCCCACTTCTGTTGTGGAAGTTCCTGGAACTGTCTTTTGCCTGCGGATTCCATTCTTAGAACAGTAATGATTAAATTCATTGTTGTAATAATCCCCTCCATTATCTGACCTGAGACATTTTAGCTTAAGACCTGTTTCATTCTCTACCAAGGCTTTCCATTTAACAAAAGTGTCAAATACATCGGATTTATTTGTAATACAATAAACCCAAACTTTCCTTGTTGCATCATCAATAAAAGGTAACATAATAACTTGAACCCCCAAGAGATGATACCTAATCCGGCCCCCACACATCAGAATGTACCAGCTCTAACTTACTCTCTTTCTTCGTAGGTCCAACCTTGATAAACCTTACTCGCTTCTGTTTCCCATATATGCAGTTCTCACAGAAATCCAAACATTTTTCTGTATATCTAGGCAAATTCTTCTTTATGATGTCTCATGCTCTTATGGCTCATATGACCAAGCCTATAGTGCCATAATGTTGTATTTGCATCTGAAGCCACAAGATTACAATCATTAGTACTATCAGTGGTTAATTACAAGGTGTCCAACCTCTCTTACCTCTTGCCACCCACAAGAGCACCCTTGGTAATTTTCCAAGAGTCCAGCTGTAAATATCACAGTACAACCTATCACTTCCCAATTTCCCCGTCGATATCAAATTTCATACTTAATGTAGGCACATATATGACAGCCTTCAATAGCCATGTATTCCCATGCTGCATCTTAGCCTGAACAGAACCTTTTCCAACTATACTGCAAGGCTCATCATCACCAAGAAAAACATGCCTAAAATCCCCTTGAACATAATCAACAAAAATAAATGCCTATGTGGAGTAGCATGAAAAGAAGCCCCCGAATCTAAAACCCAAGATTCAATAATATTATGCAAAGAAAGAATCAAAGCATCCTGACATACATTACCTGATTGCCACATTTGCCCTCTTTGTTTTCTTCCTGTTGTTTCTTTTTGTCCCGAAGCTCCCAACAATCCTTCTTTGCATGCCCAGACTTTCCACAGTTCCAACATACAATCTTGCTCTTGGATTTTGACCTTGCTCGATCCCTCAATTTTCCACGGTTTCCCTCTATTCTTCTGTCTCCCTCTAGTTTCCACTGTCAAAGCATTCCCTGAAGTAGAAGATTCCCCAGAACTTTTCCTTTGCATTTCCTCGCTTAGAATCACCCCTACAACATCCTCAAACTTCAACTTCGAGTTAGCTGGAACCCGAGTTGCTTACCGCCATTACCAGGCTATTCTAACTTTCAGGTAAAGAGCACAGAATTAATAAAGCCCTAACTTCTTCACCAAATTCTATTGTAACCGAAGCTAGCATATTCACAACCATATTGAAAATCATTTAAATGATCTGCTACTGAACTATTTTTATACATCTTCATATTAAATAACTTTTTCATTAAAAATATCTTGTTAGAGGCAGAGGGTTTTTCATACAACTTCCCTAATGCATTCAATTAGATCTTTTGTAGTCTTTTCCTTTGAAACATTAAATAATACCGAAGATGCAAGACACAGCTCGGATCGTTCCAAGTGCCTTCCGATCCAACAAATCCCATTCTGCATCTGTCATACTCGAGGGGTTGTTCACCTTCTCAGATAACGAGAGTATAAAGATCCTTCTGATAAAGGTAATCTTCCGTCTGCATCTTCCAAAGACTGAAATTCTACCCGTTGAATTTATCAACCCTAGATCTTCCATCATCTACCATAGCTCCCACCTCAAGATAAAAATTTCCCTGCAATTCAACACTTCAGCAAACCAAACCAGGCTCTAATACCAATAGTTAGGAAATAATGAGATAAAATATGTGGAATAATCCCTTACAGAATCGCAACAATAGAAACTAATATGCAAAAAATGTTACAGATTTCAAATAAAAGTGCAGAATAAAATAACACAACACAAAGAGACAAGATTTAACGTGGTTCACACCAATTTGGGCTACGTCCACCCAAGAATCACTTGCTCAGATTTTATTACAAGCCTCCACTGTCTCAATGCAATACCCAGATCCATTTGGAGCTATGTTCAACAAACTCTATAGAATTCACCCCCGAATTCAAAACACATCTGGAATACATTTGCTTATTTTTTTCTATCATATGCATAAGACCATATAAATAGACAACTGCTTAAGCAATTTTACAAAACCATGGGTATCAAAACAATAGGCAAAAAATAAAACCGTCCCATAAACCTATGGGTAGCCGAAGAGGCGATTTTACAAAACATATGGGTACCGAAAAAAACCATGGGCCCAAAAACAGCCCATAATGGTTACCCATTACCCATGGGTTAATAAACCACCCATGAAAAATTTGCTTCAGGGGGCTTTGCGCCCCTGAACCCCCCTGACCCGCTCACCAGCTGAGCGAGACCACCGTAAAAATACCCTTAGTGTAATACATAGAAGGTGTACCACACTCTCACACATGAAAACAGGCTCCATAAACATAACAGTCCCATTGTTATGTTCGTTTTAAAAATATGTATTTTTTGCTTGTATGATATTTGATTTTAGGCATTTTAACTCTCTATTTAGCTTGAAAAGGGATTCACACCATTCCAGATTTAGTTTCCCACAGAGATTGGATTAATTCTGGCTCGAGCTCAAGATGTTACTATCAATATTTTTAATTCAGAGCTTTTGTCTATACAAACAGTATTCAATATCACTCTGATAGTCATATGTATTAGTGATTTATAAGCTATGGTCATTAAACCTTCTACATGCTCGGTGGCGGGATTGGTGGTACAAACATACATACATACATTTTGTCACTATAATTCCAACATAATTATATTAGCTATTTATTTCTTTTAATTTATCGAATGAAATTTGTGCTACTTGATAGTGTGGAGATGGCATGGTTAGGTGCTTCAAGTACGTTTGGTGCAAATACTGTGGCTTCAACGACTGTTGCACAAATACGACACAATTGAACCCTATGTTGGAGTCGCATCAAGGTTGTGTCATTGTATGAGCTGTCCTTACTTATCAACGTAATTTCTGTTGGCAAACGACTCAGTCACATTGGCTAAACCTAATCCTTAAAATGTCGATTTTGCTCTTGACCATAAAATTTTAACCATAAATAGTGTTGGTCTTGCACTTCCGTGCTCAAGTAGCTTGGTCTTGAATTCAAAAAAAATCATAAACCCTGCCACAAAGTATGCTTTCATTGGCGCTTGACCAACCTTGGCAGGTCTCAGTCCATGTGAGTCCTTCCTATTACATGACCAACGGTCTAAAAGGGGCATTTTTTCAGAGCCAAACATAGTTATCTTTCAAGTCATGTGAAATCTTGTAATATTGTAATCTTTTATGCAATGATCAATTTAGGTCCTTTTAGTTAGTACAATAATGATAAAGTGGTGTATCTATTCAAGTTTATTCCTTTTCATAAAATCTTCAAGCTAAATGTCATTGTGAACAAGTGTAAACATCTAGAATCAACTAGATGCTCACATGTGTTGGGAGATGTTTGTTATTACAATGCCTCTATGGGATTTGTATATTATATAATGTAAATTCGAGTATTTGAATTAAGGACCCTATTGGTGCTAAAACCATCGACCATCAACAAGACGCTAAAAAAAACTAACAAAGGGGTGCTAAAAAATAGGAAAATTATCTCGCAGCCATTTACTCCTCCTCAGACATTGATGCGCCACTTCAGGATCCATCCTAGCAACAAGGACAATATTGGAGTCCTCCTAGATTGGGGAAGTGTTGTGGCTTCGTTCGCAACAATAAGCCTCATGCTCAGATATGACTAACTCAAAGATCCTTATGATTAGACTCCGCCCCCTGGTTCGGGAATTATGATAAAAAAAAAACATTCAAATGAATTGATCAAGGATGGATGACAGGTTGATCCTCCTTCACCTGAGCCATAGAGAGCAAGTTCAAAATCCCTGACCAATACAAAATGATCCTCCTCCTCCCAGAAATAAAAAAATAAAACCAATAATCACTAAATACAATTACATGTAGCCCCAATGTTTTCCCATAACATCTACCTAACTACTTTCCCAATGGGCATTTCGAGGTGCCTTCGTTTTTTTTTTTGTGGGATTGTGAGTTCTTAGAGTCACCTAGTGAGGGGGTAGAGTGTCTTATATTTTATTTAATATAATGGGCAATTCCAATCCTAAAATAGTGGCCCAGTGGGGTCTAACCATAATGATATTTTATAGCATGTTCAGTCTGAATTGACAAGGTGATTGTTATGCCCTAATGTATAACTTTTAGATACAAGCACATGATGCGACATTGTCCCTCTCGAGTTCCCCAGATCTAACCAGTGACTTCTCGTTCATTTGGTCGAAAACTGCCTTTAGCACCATTCTAACTTCTGCTAGATCCACCATAGATGAGCTCTTTGTCTGTCTTACCACCTAGGCGGAGGTGGAGTTCTTCCCACGAAGTAAACTATGCATCCCAACTTTGAATCTCAACTGGTGTTTTTTCTCGTGTCATCCCTCCTCATTTAATCAAGGTCTTTCCCACGCTTGCATAAATATTTTTCTACGACGAACAAACATTCTGCTAAAGTACATCTATTGCTCTCCATCTGGCAAATTGGCCTGTGGGGTTTCAACATACTGCGATGTGAGATATAAAATTACATAGAAAAATTCTCTTGTTTGCAATTGAGAGACATAATGGAAGCCCCTGGCTATGATGGATTGCACAAACATTGGATGGATGGCCTCTACTTATTTTCCATTGGCTTCCTACCCAACCCCAAGGGAAAGTCCATTCGGGTCTCTATCCTCTCATGTTGTGGTTGTTAATGCTTGACTCCCTAACAAAGAGTAATTTTGATAATTTGCTTTATATGGTTTCCTACATAGATGATTTTGTTTGTTGTGAGTCGTGTATTTTACCAATATGATGTTTAGTATGTGACTACGTGAAATTATGGCATTTTAAGTTGTAACCACTTGAATTAAGATCTTTCATTAATACATTAAAAAGTTCATAAAATTAAGGTCAACTTATAGACTTGAAATTTAGTGTAAATTTAGAATTTTAAGGAATTTAGTTGGGATTTTGGTTTTTCAATTTTAATTTTATCGAATAACTTATGTTTTATGATAGACTTATGAATTTTTTGGTCGATATTTTTATTTATAGTCAAATCTCTTTAGCTTATCTTTTTAGCTCTGTGGGGTATCCATTCCTCTTAAGTCGCCCAGGGCACAGTTCTTTCCGGCCTGCATTCTTTTGTTTCCCTCTCGGGTATCTCAAATTCGAAGTGGAACCTTCGTGGTGAATAAATAAATAAGTTATCACACACCATCTAAATGTTTCCATGCTTTCCTTCCTTGCACGCACCCACACTTGAAAATACAATTTGAGCAAGAGACCTGTATTTACCATCGTGATACTCCTACGTCACCATGACACTCTTTAAAAAATTTCGATTAGTATCTGCCCTCAAGCACCTGTGCAAACACAATTCTGCTGGTTCTTCATTTAGGTTTACAGTTTATTAGTATAAAGACGCCTCCACAGCAACTGTAGACCCTGCTCATAATTAATGTTTGATTATGGGGCCTCTTGGTGGAGAACCTATGAATTTTATAAGCAAGTATATCTACTAAATCAAGATCTAAAAATTGTCATAAGGGAGGTTCATTAGGAAAAATCCTCCCTTTTGAAAAGAAGCATCACTGTAACATGAACTTATAAGATGTGTGAATATAAAGCTTTTGGAACTTCATTGTGTACTTATTTTTAGCTCATACATTTTTGGATTAAACATGTGTGATATGTCTCTTTCACCAAATGATGGTGTTGGTCTGAATCATTCCCATTGAGCATTAAAATAGGTACAAAGTAATTCCATTACTAAGCTTTAGGTTAAATTTGTCATGGACTTTGAAAGCATAAAATCTCGAACGTTACAGGTCTTTGGATCAAAGGTTGATGCAGTAGTATCGTGTATTTAAGGAGTCTGAAGCAATAAATCTAATTAATTATGAGTGTGTGACAAGTAAAATTAGTTTTAGAGGTCTTAGATAAAAGGTTGATATAAACTAGAAACTTAGTTAGCTATGAGTGTGTGACAAGTAAAAATAATCTTAGAGGTCTTGAGATCAGAGATTGATGCAATGGAATAGCAACTAGAGCTTTTCAGAAGATTTTCTCAAACAGTTTGCACATCGATATGGTAGATTTATTAGCGGATTTTTGCAAACAGTTTATCTTTTAGATTGAACAATTTTCCTTGAGGTATAATGTCAAACAACTCATAGGTTTTAATAGGATTAACACCATGAAAACTTTCATGTTCCTCAGATAAACATTAAGGTTCAGTCATTCCTTCCATGGTATTATCATATTCTGATTTCTCCTAGGCGCTCGAAAATAAACTGAAAATTTCTGTAGATTTAAAAAAAATTAAATTATATATGTGTATTTTTTTATAAGCATAATTGTTTTTTAGTGTGTTTGTGTGGCAGATTTAAAAAGCATGATAGCATGTTGTGCATTTGTATTTTGGTAACCATGATAGAAACTATGAAGCCTATTTCCAGTAAAACAATAATTCCTTAAAATGGATTCAGATACAAGAATAATCATGTTAAAGTTTCCAAATTCACATGTTTATATATTTATATATACACACACCTGGAATCAGCTGTATTTCATCCTCTTTCATTCCTGAGGTTTATGGTTTACCTTCTTGACCACTCTTCAGGTATTTGGATCTTTTAAAGGGTCTAGGAAAAACGACTAAATGGTCAATCAAAGAGGATAAAACATGGTTTCGGTTAGATATGTTAAAATAATCAGACGTATTCACTTGGAATCTGCTGTTAATTTCCAAAGGTAACAATTTTTGTGCATTATAATTCATTTATGTCTTGGAAAATTAATCAATAAAAATATAATGAAAAAAAAAGAATCTTATCAAAGTAAACATCAATTTTTGATTGCATCTCTTGTTTATAGAACAAGCAGTTTAAAATTGATGAATCAAAATAATGAATTTTCAGTTATTGCAGGTCTTTGTCCGTGCAAATTTCTGACCCAAACAATTTCTTCCAAGTAATTCATTTCAGAGTTTTTAAATTGTCTATTGAACTTGAGCTACTCATAGCAATTAATCTAAATAAAGATCAAGAAAAATCCTATGTGCCATGCCTTTTGAGTGCATTATTTGCCTCACTTCCATCACAATGCGAGTAAACTCATAAAAAAGTAGAAGCGTTTCTCCCCTCTAGATCATCCTTGTCTACTGCTATTGTTGGCAGATGGGTAATTATATGGGCTGAACCACCGATGACGAGATCAAAACCTCCCACCATGTCTCTATTAAGTTCTCAAGCACTTCTCTAGTCATATCTTGGACATCTTCCTTCTGGATCAACCTACCTGTCTGTTGGGTTTTTTGTCCACCAACTATGAAGGATAAGCCTTTTCTGTGGACATATTTCCACAGACACAACACACTCTTAAATGTATCCCAATCCGATGCAAAGCAACCTCTGCTCCTCCAATACCAGAAAACAGAGAAAGTACTTTGAGTCCATCTAGGATAAAATGCTTTCAAAACAGACAAATGGTATGCAACTGTGTCTGTTTGGAGTGAATTACCCACCCATTGCAGGCGATCGGTCCGAGTAGCTGATCCTCGAGTGTGATCTTTTTCATATCCTAATATAACTTCCAATCTCGTGAGGTTCCAGGGTGAGCCATTTGACCTGGCCCGACCCAAACCAAATTCCACTGCTCGCACTTTGTCAAGTATGTATGCCTGTTCACTCACTGATGGTTTCCCTTGAGAATTTTGAATTATAGACCTGAGTTCTTGGCAGAGGGCAACACCACTCCGTCTTGCAACCATGCAATTTAATTTTTTCCTCTGATCCCAGGATGGCCAATACTTCTTTGTTTCAGGAAGTGCTTCCTGAATGGTCATGGGTGGCAAAGGCAATACTTGAAACCTACCATCTATTGGAAGGTTATGCACATAGCCTCTTGGTCTTCTAGAAGCTGAAAAATACATGGAATCAACAAACTCTGGCTCCACACCATTGAAATAATAGGATATTGTCTTCCAAACATCCTTTGGAGCAAAGGCACCATTTTCAAAGTAGAAAAATGGTGGTCCTTGCATGAACTCATTCAGTCCCTCAGAGCGTCGTCCAACAGGTTTTCCAGGAACTCCAAAACCAGTCAGTCCCTTTAGACATAGATCGGAGTATTCATCACTCATTTCAACATTGGCTTTGAATTTCATGCTCTGTATGTATTTATCATTATTTAGTACTTTCTTCTGATGTTCTCCAAGTGCTCTCTTGTAGAATGATGATGAACAACTTTTCAAGCTACTCAAGATCACATCTGCCTGCTTTCTTTTATGAAATTTATCTGTATATGCTTCTTCGTCTTGTTTCTACACACAAATAAAGCATAATTTGAGCTCAGATCATGATTACAATGAATGTCTACCATATATAAATGCTTTGAGAAAGAAACAAATTGTATTAAAAATCATATATGATCTAACAAAAAACCCTTGCAACAAAATCCTAGGGAAAGGAAACATTATTAATAATCTCATCTTTAAAATTCAGATCACAGTTTGCAGATTTTCAAAACTTGGAAACGTGTAAAATATTTTCTACTCTTCGGCCATTTATTGCCACCAGTAGACATTAATTATTAACTTAAAATACATCAAGTGAAAAAGGAAATCAATAAGAAAGCATGAAAAAGATTCAATTTTCTCAAAACAATATGGGCATATCAAATTTTGAAGCTTTTCTTTTGTCATCATGTGATGGATATCGTGCTGAGAGCATTCCTTTAAATTCCTTACATAACTGTTGTGACTGTCATATAGTCAAACTCAATTCTTAAAAATAATCAGAGCTCCTGATCATCGATTTTTTGAATTGAAGATTTTTGTCAGGCTTTGCACGGCTTGAATATGAAGAATCCCACCTTAGATAGCTCATTAAAAATTAAGCATCCAGCTAAGATATTATACAATACAACAAATTTGTAAAACAGTTACCATTCAAGCCAGATAAAAATCTCATTTGATGACATTATCAAATACAGATGACGTATAAAAACCTCAAAACTTAAGAATACAGCTAATTTATTACAACATACAACAAAATTTCAAAGCAGTTATAGTTTATCCATTTGATGGCATATTATGAAATTATCAAATACAGATGACTCTTAAAACCACAGTTACAACCAAGGACTTTTCTAACAAATAACATCTTCAAAGAATTCTTGAAGATAACATCAATCTTTTTGAAATAAATAACTTAGGATCACTGTGTGCTCTCTAATTTGGGTTTGAACATTTAATTAGCCACTATGAAGTAAGATATGATAAATTATCAAATGTTTAATGAGGATGCATGTGTTTTGTTAGCACCGAAGAAGATCATTATTAGAGTCTACCATCATTTCCCTTTAATAAATGCATAAAAGGCCACTCTTAAGTTCTCAAAACACAAAAATAAATAAGTGTATTCTTTAATTTACTTTTTCTTCAATGCTTTTCTAAATGTTTCAGTCAAAATGGCATTGAAAAATCCCAAAGCAACTATCGAAACACATCCAAGTTTCTATTTCATGACTTCTAAGTTTCTCGACTATGATAAAATACACTCCAGAAACTCTAACAATACTAAACATTCTGTATTTGGATGCTGCTTATTGATTTGGAAAATGACAAGTGTCCTCTTGGAAAGAAAAGGAGCAATGCAGGGATTCCAGAAGAGCGATAAATTAAAATTGACCAACTACGAAAAATCTAATAACTACAACTTTTCTAACATAAGATTGAATTCATAGTAAAACTCACAATTAACTTTTCTATTCTAATGTTTTACTGTGGACATATTTTTTTACATTCTTCCCTCTTTAAATTGTATTTCTCTAATGGCATTGTGGACTTCTGGCTGAAAGATGTGAGATGAGTATGCTGCTTGCATCTTAGCCTTCATTTTGGACTGTGAAAAAGAGGAAGTGAATTATGTTTATGTATTTAATTTTCATGTTAAGATTAATTTTTAAACAATATCAGTGATAATGTATTTAATTTTCATGTTAAGATTAGTTTTTAAACAATATCAGTGATAACTATTAAATTTTTGAAGTTTACATAGGCCATCAAATTGCAAGAAACTGCATTTTTGAATAAATCACACAGTACTGTAGAAGAACATTTCAGCTAACACTTTGAGATCCATTATCAATGTTCTTGTAACCATCTAGACATTATTTTCTTGTGATATAGTGTAACTGTGTATACGATAAACGGAACACAAATGAAGACAACCATATCTTCTTGCTCGGGCACAAAATAAAAACTATGTGATGCACTGTTCCTATTGATATATACTGTTTTTAATCAATGTAGCATAAGTCAGTTTTTCTGCCAAAACAGGAAGAAACAGCTAAACAAAACCCAAGATAAGGTTGGATATACATTGAGTCTACCGAAGAGATAGGGAAGGATGGCTGCAGAGGACTCTGTAGTGAGTTGACTTTTAAAAGTCCAAAAATGTTTTGAATCTGAAATAATGTGTTTGTCTACGACGTTAGCTTGTTATGTGTTCTACTCCTGTTTGAACTTTGAAGTAGGCCAATATCTCTAGAGTGCCTCTATTCTTTGGGATAAATTCAAAAAATGCTTCCTTGGCTCGTTTCTTACTACACCATGGTTTGGCCATATGGAAAAGTCTAGGTAAGAATTGACTATCTAGCGGTCATCAATGATTATAGGGAAAATTGAAAGCCCATATTGCTTTCCCTCATTATTATATTACCACTAACCTGCAAAGCATTCCTTTTCCAGATTCTCAGATTCTTGTTTTGACATACTTTTGTACATCAATGTTCCAGAAAAAGGGGAAGTCTTCCATTAAGTAATCTTCTCATTCCTGATTGGAATTTGTATGCTAGAACTCTCAGCCCTGGACATCCCCTGATGAGCATTATTAGAGGATGGCACGGATGACTCCTATGGCCCATGCCTTGACAGAGATGTATGATGCAACTAGTATCCTGTTGTTCTGACTTTCATCATCCCGTGCTCTTTTGGGGGGTCTTGCTTCCCCCACATAGCTATTGTATTGGTACCCTAACCACTTGGGTTGGGGCTGTACTCATTTGGGCTCTCCATCCCCCCCTCGCCCCCAACCTTAATTTTCAGTGGTTCAGTTCTTTATATTTCTAGTTAGTTTTTGATCTGAGGGTACTTTTACCCTAGCACTTTTTAGTGCAATTTTGATGTATTTTCGAGTCCCATTGAACTACTTTTGGTCATTGAGGACATTACTATAGTTTCTTTCTTTCTCCTTTATTTCTTCTCATACAAAGTTCTAACTATCCTTTAGTTGTTTAATTGAATAGATCATACATAATGTCACCTTATTCGACTTAGCCATCAAGGTAGTGAAGCCAAATTTGTAGCATACAATATAAACCAAACAATTGTTGTATAAAAAATAAAGCAATGCAAAAATATACGAAGAACAACTCAGAGAAATAGATGGAACTTTTCAGCTTTATTCATATAATGTGCAATTCACATCAAACATATACCAAGGAGAATGTACGAACAAGAGAGATACCCTACCGACTCATAATGCTAACAATGAGTATTGATGTTGAGTTCAGAGGTGTGTGTTGCCTCAGCCTGGGTCAAAACTTTTACAACTTGATAGTTATCAACCGTGATTAACCCAAAACTAGAAGTATGCCAATGTACATTACACAACTCAAAACATAAACCCATCCATCTTATTCATAACATTTATGAACTTATTCCAAAATGCCCAACTATTACCAGTACTAGCACAAATAATACCTACAATGGGCAACATCAGTAACAATGGGCTGCATAAGTCCACAGTATTCTTGGAGCCTCCTTTCGAATTAGAAATTGGACTTCAAAGTTTTCTCATTATTTACAAGAAAATACTGATAAAAATGAAAGAACAATGTAAAACATTTCAAATGAATATTGCATTTATAGCTTGCAAGAAAGAACCAAAAGCATTAAAATGAAGGAATCCATATATGCCAAAAATTCCCTAAATAGAAAATCTGATTTTATGGAGATATGGCATGCCCAAACACACTATTGGTGCACCACACACCATTTCCACCATAAAAATGACAATATGAAAAGGGAGAATGTTTTTGAACACAACCTATAGATCCTTAATTAGCTGATTCATTAACAAGAATCCTATCTCGTCTTATGACTCTTTTTCAAAACTAATGTTTAATTCATTAACAAAAATCTTATCTATTCTTATGACTATTGTGGGGAACTATGTGCAGAACTAATACTATGCCTTTTGTCATTTGCTTAGATGGTCATATTGCATGATGTAGATGATGGGGAATGGAACATGTAAACATGGAATAGAAAAAAAATGGACAGCACACACAACAACAACGAGCTAGATTTACCATGTAGAAACCTAGTGTGAGAAAACTCCAGTGAGTGGGGTTTTGCTTCCTATCAAATATCAACAAGAAATGCAAGGTTACAAGCTCACAACACCATGAAATACAGCAAAACACATATCTCCCTTGTTCTGCACATTCAAACTCAGTTCTCCGATGTTTTCTCCTTCATCTATGCTTTGCAAACCGAACTTAAGTCTGATTGACTGTTCAACTTCCTCCTAAAGGTCTCTTTTTAACTGAGGCATGTTCAAAATTCTACATAGAAAACTCCAAATAACCAACCAAACCAGTAGATGGTATTCCAGCTGTTCCATATTCCAACCAAGGTGCATGGTTTCAAATTTTGCCTTACTCAAGATGGTTTTGGCCCTGAACAAACTTGTAGGTTGCGAGTTTATTCATGCCCTAATTTGTTTTTGTGTTTTTGATTTTTTGAGGATGAGTTTGATAATAGATGAACTTGTTGCCAATTTACTGGGAAGGGTTTAGCTCAGCACAAAACCATCTCTGCTACCTATTGTGACCATAGTAACAAGGTTCAACCAAACCTCAAGTATTTTTCCTGAACATTCGACTTTTTTTGAGAGTCTGATCAAATTTTTTGGACAAAACCTTCCAATGTCAAATCAACAAAGCGACGGTGCCATTAATCTTTATTTTTGTCACGTGCTTTGTTTTCCATCCAACATACTTAGTAAACCATGACATACAATGGCCATTGTAATGGTATTGCAAATGTGTTGGATTAAGATGTTGGCACTAATTGTATTAATGATCATGAACCAGGTCATGTACAAAACATTATGTTTTTTTATGAAAAGGATCTTATATTATATTAATTCAATACGATACAAGATAAATTTCAACAAAAAGCGGGTGGTATGAGAGCACACCCCAAAACCACAAACAAAGCTAGGCCAAGCCCAAGCCGGTTGCCTCAGAACATAATGTTTTGAAGTTCTTTAATTTGTCATTTTATAGCCTGGTGGCCATGGAACCAAGACTATAGAAATTGGAGAGTGGGTGGGGATTGGAGAGTGAGTTTTACTCCCTTAATATTGTACGAGGGTATGATGTATCAAATTTGAAATGCTATGAGCATTGGGCATTCAAATATTTTTTAAATCACTTTTTAATTTTATATCTATGATTGTGCACAATTTTGCATGTTATATATCTTCCAACCTCTGATTCAAAAATCGCGATAAATCGTGTTCTTCTAGCAAAACAATTAAACTTCTTAAAAATCGCGGTTTTTGTAATATGATGAATCGCCCATAAATCGCGGTCAAAAACCCTGCAAAAATCATTGAAAATCGCGGCTAAAATCGGCTTAAATCGGGGGGAAAACTGCGGCCTAGGGTATAACACGAAAATAGACTAAATCGTTTTTTTTTATCCTCTTTTCTCTTTTCACGACTTCGTTTTTGCAACAGCGACTTGCGTTTACTACTGCAAGGGCATTTGACTTTCATTTTTGCTATTGCAAGGCCATTTCCGACAGATACGTGGCTCATTACCATCAGCTCGTGGCTCCATTTCGTGGCATTTACCAGTTCGTGGCTCCAGTTCAGTCATTTCGTGCCCATTTCCAGCGGCAGCAGGTAAAAATTAAACTACTTTAAATTTATTATTAAGTATTAATATTAATACTGTATATTATTATTAATATTAATAGTGTATATTAATATTAATAGTTAATAAACTGATAGTAATAGTAAATACTGTATAATATATATTAATATATATTATAAATAGTAAAACTAAATACTGTAAGTGTAATTGTAAATTACTAAATACTGTATAGTGTACAGTGTATACAGTGTATAGTGCATTGTATACTGTAATATTAATATTAAATTTTAATAAATACTATAAGTATCAATATTAAGTATTATACTATTAACTATTAAGTATAAATTCTGTATATTCTATATATTAATAATAGTATATTCAAGAATCAATATTGTATAACAATTTTAAAAATATGGCATTCTATAGAGTCACTTCTCGCATCATTTAACATTATTTTTACATTTAATTTAAGTATATTTTATGAATTTAAATGTTTTTAAAAGTTGCCGATTTTTGTTGATTTTTTGCCGATTTTTTGCCGATTCCCGATTTTCGATTCAAAATTTGGCTTGCCGATTAATCCCGATTTACGATTTTTTGAACTATGCTTCCAACCTTTTTGAAATTTCAAACTTTGACGAACCTTTCATATCCTTGAACGTACCGAACTTTCCAAACCTTTGTTACTATGGTTGTAATCAAACAGAAAATTCCAGAAATTCCCCTATGCCTTCTTGCTTCTCAAATAATTTCTAGATCCTCAGACAATATTTTGAACACTTGTGCAATTCTATCTATTGGAGGTTGAATGTGTCCTCTGAATATTGTTTCACTAACAACACAACATGGGATTGCTTCTCAAGTTTAGGACTTGGGACTTGAAGTGAATGTTTAGAGACAGTTTGTTATCATCTACTTTTACTCCTAAAGCTATCGCTAACGACCTAATTTAACAACTGTGAGGGAAAATGGATAAGAGAAATAAACGAAAATAGGGGGGTTGACGATGCGCCAAGAGTAAAATAGGGCTCTTCCTTCCACTCTATGTTTGGGGATTACACAATATATTAGATGGATGTAAGTATAGTCCACAAACACAAGATCACAACAGAATGATCTACTAGAGATCTAGAAGACGAAAGAGAAGAGTAGGGAAGATATAAGCTGCAACAACTTCATTGCTGCTTAAGTATACACAAATGTATTAGATAGCAAAATGAGGCTCTGAATGCATTACATTCATCAATCTACAAGCTAAAACATCATGCATAGAAGATGGGAATTCAAGCAAATTCTAGAGAGAAGAAGAAGAACCCTTAGAATAGAACAAACTTTGTTCTTCTGTAATATCCCTTTCAAGGGGTGAAACTAAAAAAGAAGGAAACCACACAAGCCCAAGTCAAATAAAATCTGATTTTTATAACAGCTGTAATATTCTCTAAACTCTAGTAGCAAACTATATAGGAGCTTAAATTCACCAAAAATAACCTTGCACAATATTTGAAAAATACTTCTGAATAATTATGTCAACTATAGCAATCAATATCCATCCAATTTGTAACAAATAAATGGAGAAAAGCAACGAAGATACATTGCTGTAATTAAATCTGTGACAACAGTAGGGCAGCCACAAACAAAGGCTGAAAATAGTAGATAAACCCTTCCAAAAATCATGAAAATGTAGATTCCGGCCTTATAAATTATGAAGAATTAAAATATAACATCATATATGAAATATGTGCCCTAGAAAGCACCAAACCAACACCAAACCCTAGTCCCTCCCCTAGAGAAGAGCTCCAAAAATCATGTAAAGCTTTTGTAATCCTTCTTGATGTGTCTGATCCAAATCAGCAAGCAAGTCTTCAAGAGATGTCTTCAATGAACCGCTATGAAGAATTTTCGTGCTGCACCTAGCCACAAAGAAGGTTTCCGTCCTCCTTGGATGCCACATAAGAGGATTTTCATCCTCAAGTGGAATGGTATTGAGCAACTAGCCCGACAAACCAAAAGTAGATGTAAAATGTACCAAAGATGATTGCAAATGAAGTCCTTCAATCCCTTTTATACTCCTTGCTTGGCGCCAAAGGCCAACTAGAAAAGGACCGACCTTTTAAACTTCACTTCATCTTTTGATTGCTTCTTTAATCTCTCCAAACCCAGCTGACCTGCCTTCTAAAGGAAAACACTAAAAGAAAACATTAAATCTAATAAAAGAAAACTGAAATGAAATGCAATTCTATAATGTGCCTTTTGGGGACAAAACTGAAAATTAAGGGAATTAGCTCAAACACCAAATAACCAAGTCTAATTTTTAAAACTGCCAACTGAAAATAATCTGATTTTTGCAATATTCTAGGGCAGCGAACTGTTTATGGGATTCGACTCCACTTTTGAGCCTTCAAAACCCTTCAATTAGCCCCACTTGAATCTCTAAAAATTATGATATAACCTTGGCAATCATGTAGTGCAAGAAATCTGATTTTTAATGCCCTAGATATGAAGATATGAATTACATGAAACCCTTGTCTGTAGTGTTATTTTTAAAAATTCATAACTCAACTTAGAAAGCACCAAAAATCATGAAACTTGAGATATTGGCCTTATGAAATATAGAGAATAAGATGATAATTTCAGATTTTCCAAAATTTCACTGCACATACCAAAACATCACCTCAATATAGGTCGCCCCTCTTGAAATTAAATATAATTTGCACCAAATAATTGATAAAATGGAAGATTTCACCTTTATAAATCATAGGGAGCTCAACCATGCAATGAGATCACATAGAAACCAGAAATATCCTTGAAAACAAACCTCCAAGCAAGTCACTTAGGGCAGAAATCTATTATAACCAGCAATAGAAAGATATCCACCAAAAGGATAGTGTGGGGTTTCATCCACACCACTTCTCCACAAGGGATTTCGTCCTTGGGAGTGCCTCAATCAAGGGTTTTCGTCCTTAAGAGAGAGAAGAAGATGCTTAGCAAGCAATCCTTCACCAAAAATGAGAAATCCACATAACATAATAATCTAATGGCCAAGTGACCTCCCTTTTTTAACCATAAGGGGGCTTATAATGTAAATGACGGCTGACCTCTTAACAAAAGTAATTTCTAATTTCTAATTGGTATTTTTGGAGCCTACTTCCAATAGATTTTATTTCTAATTCATTGTTGGGCACTAGGCTCACCAACAATTACAGTGCCAATGAAGAAATGAATATGAAATGAAGCACGCGACGACATTGCTAGCTTCCTCTAGCTTGCTCGCTTGAAACCCACAAGGAGAAAATGGGTTAAGGTCTTCAATTGGAATTAGCTCGAAAAGGTGACATGACAAGATTATAGCTAGGTAGCTCTATAATCTTGGAGTGTTGGCCAAGGGATGAGTTATAAATATCTCTCCAAAGCACTCAATGCAATGGTGGTATCTAGATGGATGGTTTTACTTGTAACTATTCATTTCATAATTACCATAGCTGTATAGCTCTGCAGCAAGTAAGCAAGTTGTCTTAAGCAAGGAACTTGTTCATAGAAGAAGGAATTAACCCAACTCTGATGGAAGAGCATAGGGCCCATGTGTAACCCAAGGAGGAGGATAACAGAGTTTATTGCATTTTTTTAGAATAGATCATTGTTGTTTTTAATGCTTAGATTGTTATAAGTCAGTATTGTGCAACTTTATTTTGTTTTAGTTTGTGAAGCTAACACCTTTATTTTTTAACTCTCATTTATCTGTTTGCAGTTATTTATTTCAGTTTGTTAGATTATGCACCATGACTTTCAAAGTTTGTCCAGATTAGATTCATTCTCAGTTGTTGAATTTCATTTGCCTCACAATAGCTATCAAGGGTTTAGATCACATGGAACTGTAAAATCATTGTTTCCTTTAGCCCTTTTTGCAAATAGCCTTGGATCATTAACGCCAAAGGTTCTTGACATTCTACTTGTAGAATGTAGAATGGTGAGGATTGCAAATGGGACCCTCATCACTAAACTGCCAAATGACATACAACCCTTATTTTAGGATTAGCATCAGGAAATCATCTTACCTCTAGCTTTTTCTTCACAGTGACCCCTCTTTCATCCTAACTAATAGACATTATGCCACATATGAGATCACCCAAGAAATGGTTTCAAAACCATATAATCAAATATATGGATCACAACGTGTTTCTCACACCTACCAAGGATCTGGGTCACTAGTTCAAATCTCTCAAGAACAAAAAGTCCAAGGTGAAAGACTCTAAACAGTCTATAACATCTAACACCTTTTTTTTGTTGTGATACTAATATACTTGTCGAACATGTAATTCAGCATCTTCCCATCTGTCTTAGCCACAACTTCCTTTTCTATCCTGAAATTGTAGAAATCCTTTGTTTAATCCCTTGATACATGCTTCCACATCCTCTAAGCTGATCCAAATGGCCCGAACTTTGCAATATCTGACTAAAGTTCCACCAGTCTCGTTGATGGAATTCATCGTGAAAGGCTTAATGGCTCCATCCATTCTCCCTTGCACCATTAAAAGAGACCCTTCCAAGGAATTAGCCACTCTACTAGGAATAATTCATGTGTATGAAGTAACATTCCCAACCACTTCCTCATGAGTTGGAAAGCAATGACCATTGTCTGGTAAAGATGATGCCATACTCTCAAGTGCATGCATCCTCTTCAACATAATTTGCAGATCTCTACAAAGAGGAAAGATACTGCAAACTCTAGTACTGCTTCCCCTTCTCAAAAAATTGATCCGTCAAGCATAATTTGTTCTGTAATCAACACTTCTCTTGGCAGCTTTATTGATTTTGGCCAAAGTACTCAGGTTACTCTCAACAACTAATGTTCATATCTATCGTGCTTGTCATCAGTTGCTTCAGTCTAATCTGCTGCATCTTTCATAACCTTTAGGTGGGATGGAAACCTCTCTGAGTTGTACAGAATCTTGACAATCAATCATACTTCCTCCATTTTTCGATAACTTTCACCTGGTTACTTGCATCTTCCATTTCCTACATCAGATTGGATCACTCACCTTCTTTTGAGCTGAAATTTGCTGAGTGGAATATTTAGAAACCTTGGCAATGATCTCACACAACTGAAGATACCTACTTCTGAAGTTCAACTTTCTCAAAGCCTTTTCTTAAGTCAAGCCTAAGGAATAAAGCATCTATCAATATCTGTGTATCTGAATGCTTCAATCCTTATGTGGTGGCTTAACCTATGGGTACTCTGGTTACTATTATGTCTTCTGCCATGAGCTCATCCTCCTTCTTCCCTTCTGCCAGAACTGACATCTCACCAAACTTATGCCTACTCCTAATGATGATGCTAACCTTGAAGTTACCTTAGCAACTTTAGGTTTTCTGTCTTTTCTGCCTAGACTCAGGAGCAACTACAAGTCGCTATGTTCCTCCAAGTTGATTTCCTCTCTAGCCTCTGGAACCAACTGCGAAGTCAACCATTCTGAGAAATTACTTCTCGGATAATGAGAAGTTGTTGAGTGTACCACTATCTCAACATCTCTAATTCCTCTCCCATCTGAAACCGCTACAGTGTTGTGGCATGCCATCCTCTAAATCATCCAAAGACAAATCTCTTTCAAACTCTGTCATCTGCAGCTTCAATCTATTTTTTCAGGAACAAGCACTTGAACGGAGTGGTCTATGGAGAGAAGATGAATGCTGCTGGATTCAACGGAAGAATGGCAGTGTCCTGCTGAGGTGCAACAGTTGGTGAAGTACTAGATGCTAGAGAAGTCCAGAAGCTAACATCATAGTCGTGGAATTGATCTTCTCCTTTGAATTGAGACCTTTGTGCACTTTAATCTGCTCATGCATCTTTTGGGGCTTTCTCCTTTATGCTTTCTCTTGAGGGAATCTCATAGTGCCGAAGTTACCCGTGCAACATGATTCAGCTATTTCATCAAGGTAGTATCCCTTCATCAGCAACCAATTTGAAGTATTCGCTAAAACAGAGGCAGACCTTTCCTCAATCATATGGCATCCCCCTACATTCTCCTAGAAGTATAGCTCTATCTCCTCCCATTTGATGGTATGTGTCAAGTAACATAGGCCCATCATCCTTAAGATCCGTAGGTATCCATAGATCTAATCCGAAATTAAACACTTTCCGTGATCTAAGATAACCTACTGAAATCTTTCTTTCTAACCTCGTACTCAAAGCTTCTGCACTTCATCCAGAAATATTCCTTTGAAGGCACATGTGCACGTACTCCTAGGAGATCGTCTTCCTGGCTACTCCAAATGGATCAAAGTTCAGCTGTGCTGGGAAGAAATCTTGCTCGTACTCAGAGAACATTTCCGCTTCCACTCCTGTAGAGCTTTATACAATGCTCTGGAAGCTATAATGGCCCACATGTGATTAGGAAAAGAAGCCTGTAGACTTGTGCTCTTGTTTCTTTGACTGAAGGTCGTGCATCTCCACAAGTTGTCCTACTCAGCTCCATGGTGACCAATCTATCATTCGAATATCTGGGCAACTTAACTAATGGTTCTCTAGAAAATCCGGTGACCCTAAGGTATGTGAAATCGCTCAAACTGAATGAAGAGACTTCCAATTTTGGAAAGCTTCCCACGCTTCCTTTTTCACCCTGTTGGCCTTTAGATCGCCTGTCTCAGTTGCAAATGAATTCATAGAAGAATCCATCATTGGACCACCTTGAAATCTTTCTTACACGCAGGTATAGTAAACTATGGGTAGCACTTGAAAAACTGGGGTCCTTGGAAAGAACACCACATCTATCCAAGCTTGGAGAAGATGCCTTGTGAAGCTGGAAACGTATACCAAATAGGAAGTCATTTTGAAGCTGACAAGTATGCCTCACATTCTGGAGTTGCTCACCAATGTTTCGCTAATGATTTCTAACCAATTGATTATTGAATCTGCTTTGTTGATTTCAATGGTCCTGATGAAAGCATACATCCATGTGCAGGAAGGTGTGAGCATTTGCTTCACCATTTATCTTGCATAACAATTTGGCAATATCATCCACCTCTTGTACTAGATTGGAATGTGGAAGAGTTCTTGGGAACTTGAAAGGAGATGGGAGGCTTCTTCATTTATCTGTTGTTCATTATGTTCACTGCAATCAACTCTGTGCTTCTCCCACCTGCTGCCGGCATGTCTATGAATGCTAATAGAAGTCACCAGCCTTTCGTGCTGGAATCTTCAAACAATAATTGATGAACTGTGCAACCAACCAGCATTATTGTTTTCCATGTAGCATCTCGGTACTGATCTAGATGATGGATGGTAAGACCTAGCACACTCCATAACGAACTCTGGCAACTGGGCTGTGTATGGAAACGCTGCAGCTCGAATAATTCCACTTCTTTTGACTGCACGCATGAGGGAAGTCTTTGAAGTCTTTCCTGCTCTGGATCTGTCCATCAATTCGGAAAGAGGTTCTGGACCTAGATCTGTGTCTCCAATGTCTGCAAATTTAGAAGTGATGCATGACTCTTGTTGTGCTCTCTTTTTCATCCCTCTTTGCCATGGCTGTATCTATCTTTGTCTGAACAATTCTTTTTCTCTTTATTCGGTCAGGAATTCTTCACAACCGGTGCAGATCTGGATAATTCTTCAGATTCAGAGGATATGTTCAATGTATTGGACATTGATTTAAGCTCCCTTTCTCTTATAAAAGCACCTGTAATGAATTCCTGCAATTAATTCAGACAAAGATGGCAACCGGAACATGAACAGTGGATTTTAATCATAAAAATTTGCATATATCAAGCCTGCTGCCCCAAAATTTGATGTTTTATTTGCATGCAAAGCAAGCATGAATTTTACCAACTTCACCTGAGCACCTATATCACTTATGCAGACAATTATTCAGACACAAATCAAGCCTCCTTCAAACCTAGGCGCCAAATTTGGAAGCTTTCAGCATTAATTACACCTTCTTCTGAGCAAAATTCCTCTCCAAATGGGGCGCACTTTTTTTCTGGGCTGCACTTCTCTGCTTTTGAATTAATTAATTCATCCTTATGGCAGCCCCTACTTATATAATCCTCATAATTCTATAATTAATTAATGTCTCTCCTATTCTTGGCAATTAATTAATTATTTAATAAGTTTTACTCTTCAAATGGGGTGCCTATTTTGTGCATGTTCTTGGCTGCCATTAAATAAATTAAATTTATTTAATTTTAGCCTTCTACTTCCAGTTAACTTAAGTCTCACAGTATGCTTTGACCTTAGCCAATGAAAATAGGAATTAATTAAATCAATTAATACTTAAAAAGTATTATTCCTCTCCCAAATGGGGTGCACTTTTTGACATGAAGGGGCTGCATTAAATAAATAATATTTATTTAATTTTAGAACTTCTAATTCTAACTTCCTTTGTCCACTTTCCCTTTGTTGACTTTTCCACAAGCCTGGGTGCCAAAATTGGAGAAGAAATTAATTAATTTAATGCATTTAAAGCTGCCCTTCTTTCCCTAAAGGTGGGTCGCACTTTTTGGCATAATAGAATTTCTATTTTTAAAAGTCAATTGACAATGGGAATATTTACCCTGCAAGGCAGCTCCAAAAATCCCATGATCCACTTAAGCTGATTTGACTTTCATAATGAGATTATTTACCCTGCAAGGCAGGTAATAAAATCCCATCAATGCCTTAAGTGATTTTTCTTTTATTTCACAATGGGAATTTTTACCCTGCAAGGCAGGTAAGAAATTCCCGCCTGCTTGTTGCCTCTAATTTTCCCATTGTGACTTAAGTGGTGTTAGCTTTCATGGGAAAAAGTACCTTGCTAGGTAGGTACAAAAATCCCACCTGCCTGCTGCTTCCAAAAATCCCATGATTCACTTCAAATTCCTCTTTTTCCAAAAATGCGGCCAGCCCAGAAGAAGTTTTTTTGTGCATGACTTCACCTTTTCCGAGAGAACCAGACCTTCGATGGTGAATTCCTTCTGGCAAAATGTGCATAGGTGATCTCCAGATACTCAAGGCCAAGAATCAGGCCAAACCAGCAAAGGAATTGATCTAGAGAAATTTCACATAAAACAAAACCGAGAAAACACTAAAAACATAAAATGTTGCCAAAAGTCACAAATAAAGCCCAGGATCCATTCCTGGTTAAAACCCTACTTGTATATGGGAATATTGACATGTACGATCACAACAGGGTTAAACCAGGAGCACAATTTACCTCAAATGGGGCTCAAAATAATTAAATACAAATTTCCCGCAGGCAAACCCCAGTGACAGAATTAAACAATTTTAGGCATCTGGGTATTTGTCAAAAATGGCTTATATGGCTCCTTGGGAATATCTTGACACATTATAGGAACTTTCTGGCAATAAAAACACAAAACGGCCCATTATTTTAAAAGTACTGAAATTTTTTTTTTAAATAGGGTAGTCCCAGATTTCAGGGTGAAATCTGGGGACACCAGGCTCGAAAAAAGGGACATGATAGTCCCCCCTCTCAGGATTGCTTGTCCCCAAGCAATTGCAAGTTCCTGGATCCCAAATAAATCTCAGTTGCTCCTTCTTTGACATACCTACACATGAAGCAAACTCATTAAAGAAAAAGTGTCCCCTTCTTCCTCTCTTCTTGCTTTGTGGCTATGATGACCAGCGCTTCTTCTTTGCTTTCCAAGGCCTCATAATTGCCATCCACACATTGGGTTTTCCCAATTTCCCTTCTGCTGTCCCAAAAACAACTGTAATCATGTATTTTGTTCCCTAAAATCATAATGATAGGGGCTAGAATCTCTCTTATAACAGTTGGAAACACATCATCAATGATAATAGACTGCAAACCCTTCATCCTCATGGTTGGGTACTCCTCCATTGCCAAAGGAATGGGTAGAGAGCTGGAATTAATGTGGACAACATATAAAACAAAGATATAACAACTGTCATGATGATTACCTTAGCCTCCAAGAGATGCTTCCACACTGCCCCAAACCAAGCTCTTCAAAATTTGACTTGAATCATAACTCATAAGAGCTGGTATGTGAATATAACAGCCATAACATGCTCAGAATTTTGTCCCAAATGACACCAAATATGAGTGAACCCTCTTACCCATTATTTTGTATGAAAAGAATGTCTTCAAATCTTCCCCTCTACTGCTTCCCCAAGAAGATATCCACAAATCAACAAACAAATTTGGGAGAAACACCTCATCTTGGTTGTAGGATTGCAAGTTCAGAGGTGAAGTGGCCAAAAAACATCTTATGAGAGTTACCCTTACCTTGTCCTTGTTGCTAGAAGAATAACACCACTTCTATGTGATCAAAATCCACTTGGTGGCAAGTGTGAGTAACCTTTGATGTGGAGGATTTCCTAATTGCAAGTGTCTTACTCACTGTCCCAAAACACCTATCCTATGTTGTTTCTTCATGCAAACTTCCTTTATGATGTTACCAAAAAATTGATTTTTGACATACTCATTTGTAACAATATTTTTCCAATCAACTGTTATGAAAGAAGGCAAACCACAATGTGAATTCCAAGCATTTCTCAATTTACTCCCTTTGTCCTTGATACCTTGAATTCTAATTTCTGTGTCTTTGTCATAAAATTTCAATTCTCTATCATGACAATTGGGGTTGAATTCCCTCAAATATTGCAGCCATTGAAATCCAAGTACTACATCATCAATTAAATTAATCACAAAGAATTCATCACATACCTCATCTTTTCCTAGGGAAAGTGATAGTTGTCCCAATTTCTTTGTACAAGGTATGGTAGTGCCACTCTCAACAAGCTTAGTAACCCCTTTGTTATAAAGAAAATCTTTCCCCTTGAATGGATGAGAAGTAGGTGCGCCATACATTGAAGAAAGGGTGCTGCTCTTCCACCACAAGTTTTCTAATTCTTCTGTATGGGTTAACCAAAAAAAATCAGAATTATCATCATGCCTTTGATGTCCCACACATGTCATGATGAATTTTCCCTCCATACTGATTTTGAATTCAGGCATTCTTCTTTTTGTAGAACTCACCATATCACTTATATTTATTATGCGGAAACAATTTTGAATTTAAGGCCAAGAATCCATACAACAAAAGACACTTCTTACCTCATTATTTCGTGGAGTATGAGTTGCATAAGGATTCCCAATCAGCGGTAATATAATAGGACATATCAAGCATAAAATTTGATCACCTTCTCCAACCAGTTGTGTGTGAGGGTAATATACCAGCAATGTCAAATCAGCAAGCAATAAGACAGAGATTTCTTCATACCATGGACTGCCTTTGATGTTTACTTGACTCCTAATTTCTGAGTTAAGAACAACACTCAGAAAATAACCCGATGGAGCCCTTATCTCATGCATAACATCATCCTCATAGGCCATTACTAAATCTGATTTGATTCCATCATGTGGCTGCCCTGTGTAACCATTAGAATCTAGTAAATTAGCATGGAATAACAAGGGATTTTTACCTTTCTTTAGATGATGATAAAATGGGAGTTGTTCCTTGTTAATATCTTCATTGATTGGCTTCTTGGTGATGGCTGTTTGGGACTGACCAGCAAGCTGAAGATTATTAATTTCACCTTGAAATTTGATTTCAACTCCGAATTTCTCCTTTTCATCATGTTAGCATATGGATTTGCACGCATGCAAATGACATGCAACAGTGTGGGAACGAAGTCCCTCCTCAATGAAGGTGAGGCTGCCTTTATTGAAAACCAAAACTGTAGTTACATCTGTACATTCAAAATTGTATGTGGGGGGTGTTTTGGAACATCAATGGAAGAAAAGTGAATGAAGGAAATGGAATAGAAAGAAGGAAAGGAGTGGAATGGAATGAACTGAAAGAAGATGCAAGAGTTAGGTAAAAACAGAGCCTAATATTGCATGAAGAGGAAAGATGAATAACCAACACAAATAAAACGGAGTTTGAGTTGGCCAAACAAGAACATGCAAAAGGGAACACACATGAGCAAGTAGATAGTCAGAGCTTGATCACTGTGAACTAGAACAACTGATTACTAATGTTGACAATAAGATCAAAGATAATATTTGCATGCAAGATTCAAACACCTAACATCTAATGAACATAAGAACACCAAATGTTACAAGAGACAATGAATGAGACACAAAGTTCTTATTCTATTAACTCCAAAATGTTTTTCACAAAGAACACAAAGTTTCTTCTTGAAACAAAGCTTGCACAAAAGTATTCTCTTCTCCTCTCTCAAAGTCCCCTTACAAATGAGCCCCTCAAATCCTTTTATAACCCAAAAGTTGGTTACAAAGTAGTTAGGGTTTTAAATGCACATTAAATAGGGCACTTAAGTGACTTTGACTTTTTCAACCAACTTTTAAAAAAGTGACTAAAAATAGAAACCACTTAAGTTAAAAGGTCATTTAAGGAAAAATACATAAATAAAAGAAAATGGGTACATGTGGACCCCACTTAAATGACTTGTATGCACATGTAGACATCCCAGTCAGCAATGTGCCACCCAGATCAAGACACCTAGGATCAGTGCCTTATCCATTGGGCCAAGAGTCCGCCTATCCCGATCGTAGGGGAATGAACTCATTGACTGTGCTCTGCAATCCTCCAAATGACAAGAGTGCTGAGCTTGAAACTTGAGCAATTCATCCACATGCTCCGAGTACCTTTCCATGGTGAATTATTCATTTGTCGCGAGACCGTAGTCGTTATGCCACCTTGGTTTATCAGAATCCAGCTTCTGGTCTTTCGCCATTGAGAAGATCTCCAAGAGCCAAAATTGCAGTTCACCTTCATCTCGTGGGTAATTGTTAGTGCGATCTATCTCCTCCAGCGTCATCTTCCTGAACTTGGCCGAATTGAGCCACTCTATATGGACCCTGTGATGTGCGAACTCAAGTATTCCCTCATGAACAAGTGACACGAAGACGATCTTGGAAAGTTCACGAATGTCTGGGAGTTTGTTTGTCAAGAGTGACCAATTCGACATCAAGAGCCTCTCCAAAATAGAAAATCGAATCCAGATGGGTTTGCACCCGATCATAGATTCATGCTGCCTCATCAACGACCCTCAGACCTTGGCACAAAATTTGATCTATCCAACCCCTTATCGTATGGCCAATGATGTCATTTTCTTTTGATGCAGCAAGCGCCTCCTGGTTAGGAATAGCCACCGGGACTAGAAGTTGGACATCGGAGGTGATCAAGTTGATCAAATGTTGTATGTATGCCACGAGCTACCGATTCTTCACTTTGAGCTGAGATGACTGCGCCTTATACCTTTCCATATGTTCAAGTACGACATCAAGTGACTCTCGAGCATGTTCCATGTTAATTTATAGTGTTGATTTCCTGAGAAGCATCCGTGAGACTTCATCGTCTTGGACAACCATCTCCATAGACAATTAAAGGTTCCCTACGCAAACCCTAAGCAACAAAGTTGCTTACAACCCGTCCATCATCAATACACATCCGTGGACTGTATGTATTGAAGATTCTAGCGACTCGAACCTCAACATTTGCTCCCCTTTGGTAATCCATTGCCATAGTCTCCGCGGTACGCATGTCCTCATTGTAGCAAGTGCGGACTCCAATCAGATTAACATTGCCCCAGTATGTTTCAACCTGAGGATGTTGAAGAGGATCTCCATATACCTCACTAGTGCTTGTGAGAAAAAACTTTGCCCCAACTCGTTTGGCTAGACCAAGTATGTTCAAGGTTCCCACCACATTGGTTTTTATAGTCTTGCCAGGATTAAACTTGAAAGGAATAGGTGAAGCAGGACAGGCCAAATGGTAGATCAGATCAACCTCCAACAACAGCAGCTCGACAACATCATGCCTTATCATCTCAAACCTTGGATTGCCGAAATGATGCAAGCTAGCATGTCCAATATCAACAAAAATGACATTCAATGGGTCCATTTCAGACAAATCCGTTTTATAAATACCATAAGCCAGGGCCGTGGCTGTGGTTTCATGTAACAAACAAAGTGGGTTCAGGTTGACAATAGCAGCCGCATCCAGAACTGCCCTACGCTCAAGATCCGTGAAATATACGGGTATTCCAATACAGCAATCCACAATCTCCGTTTTTAAATTATTCTTGGCAATTTGCTTAATATTCGACAAAATCATCGCAAGAATCTAAGTGGGAGTAAACGAGTGTTACTCGCCCAAATACCACGCTTTAATCAGCGGGGGCCCATCGGGACCCTCCTAACAGAAAAAGGAAGACTCTGCAGATTCGTTGAAACCGACTCCTTCCCTGTAGCTGCTGCATATAGTCAACTACTTCCTCACGGCACCTTCCTAGGAGAATTTTAGTTCTACGCTTCACTGATACTGCCTGTGCAACATGATTTTGAGAATCCACACCCACCCTCGCAACATCAGGGCGACAGACCTTCATTTTACCATCAATGAATCCACGATCCAGAACACGCTGTATCAATTCATCTGTTGCAGCATTTGATGGAGCGCAAACAAGCATTCGTGGTTTAGGGCAAAGTTTAGGAAGCATACGGAACAGTGTGCGATCCATACTCTGAAGAACATCATCGATTGGTCCTGTGCCAATACTGTCAATACTGTTTGCATTATTATAGGATTGTTTGTAGCTTTCAGGAGCAAGTTTCTTAAGCAGTGCACCATAATAGTGCTGATATTGAACAAGATGAATAACATTCAACATTCCTCAGACTGTGTGTGTTCTATCCCTGGGATTTAAAATTGCTTTCTGCATTCTCATCCTTTGCATGTATGGAAAGCTTCTGGTGTTCTTCTCCTTCAGATGCGTGGGATGTTGTTTGTCTATCATGGCGCCTTCTCTTCCTGCGTGATATGATTGCTGTCCTCTTTTCTTTTAAAGACTGTTTCTCCTTCCTTTAAAACATGGAAACCCTTCTCCCACAGCTGTGTGTGAAATTCTACTTTAGATTTTGATAAAACCTTCTTTGGATGCACAACTGATATTTCTTCGCTCACAATGGCGTGGGTTTCTCTTGCATAATGCTAACAAAATATTATGTCTTCCTGAAGAAAAAGAAGCTTCTGACTTTTTCCACCGGGTTTGATGGAGGAAGTTACGAGGATTAATTCAACTTCCTCTCATCCCAGGTAATGGCTTAAGTGCCAGGGGGAAATGGGAAAAGTAATGGGCAATTGCCAACTGGAATGGCAAAATGGGTTGGCAATCCCCATCCAATTTCCCCATGTGGGAAATTGGGGAATTTTATGCCCGTTTGCCAATCCATGATTTGGCAATTGGTAGAGGAAAACCCACGTGCGGGAAATTTGAAGGAAATTGCCAGGAAAGTGGAAATCCGGGTTCGGGAAGCCAACCCGACAGTTGGAAACAAAAGCTTACTTCCCCGGCACTAAAACTTGTCGAATGAACTTTAATTTATATTTATTTAATTAAATACTCCTTAAGTGATTTTTTAAAAATTAATTTAATCAAACAAGGAGCAATTAATTAATTAATTAGTTTAATGTATTTTAACGTGTTTTATAGCCTGGCGGGAAGAGTTCTCGCCCGAAAATCACGAAACGAAGACCGAAACGATCACAAAAATAAGACGATCGCAATGAGTCCAATTAACCACGCAAATTAACACTTTTCAAAATTTTCTAATTTTTAATTATTTTTTAACAATTTTGTGAAGTCAAAATTGGCTGATAACACGTCAAACCCTTCTTTTTCCTTTGCCTCATGCTTCATGGTTGTTTCCCTTTTTCTTAAAAATAATGAAGAGCTCTTTGCCTTATACTCTTGTAAGTGTTGTTTCCCTTGAGTGGCTATCAATCTAGCAGCCCTAGCTCTTCTTTACCACTCCTCGCACTTTCTTTGAGTTTCCATTACATCCTACTTCCTTGCATATATGAATTTCTTCTCCTGTCTAATATCAACATTTGGTTCCTTCAAAAATATATCTTTTTCTATCAAAGGTTCTTCATTGACAATTGTTAGCTTATTGCAATCACTAGGTGTCATCAATTCATCATTAAGCACAGCAGGTTTTTTACCTTGGATGGCATGCTCCTTAACTTCCTTCATCCCGATGGAAGAAACTCTCCTCCCTAGGGCTGAAACTTCTTCTTTTGGTGTTGGGGTTCTTTTCCAATAATGTCCTTCCATTCGCAATCTAATGAAATCCCTGAGAGACTAAGCCTCCTGAAGCTCCTCTGACATTTCATGGTATTCTTCAAGCAATGTGATGTAGCCCTTGTTGCCTTCTTCCATAAACCCTTGGTCCTTTTGAAGATACGTGCTCTGATAGCACTATAATGTCCCTTTCGGGGACAAAACTGAAAATTAAGGGAATTAGCTCAAACACCAAATAACCAAGTCTGATTTTTTAAAACCAACCAACAGCAAATAATCTGATTTTTGCAATATTCTAGGGCAGGGAACTGTTTATGGAATTCGAATCCACTTTTGAACCTTCAAAACCCTTCAATTAGCCCCACTCGAATCTCTAAAAATTATGATATAACTGTTGTATATA
This sequence comes from Taxus chinensis, assembly GCA_019776745.2. Lineage (NCBI taxonomy): Eukaryota > Viridiplantae > Streptophyta > Pinopsida > Cupressales > Taxaceae > Taxus > Taxus chinensis. The sequence goes on along the minus strand of CM034148.1, from coordinate 837,405,346 downwards.
TTTACCCCCCCGGGTAAATATGGATAAAACAAAGGAAATCGGGTTTCTAAGTCGGGAAAGCAGGTCGGGCGAGCAAGTCAGGAGAATATGTCGGAGGACCTCTCAAACCCGACACAAAGGGAAATGAATACATGTCGGAAGGGTCGCAAATCCCAACGCAAGGCAAGGTGGGTTTCGGGGGCAGAACAGCATGGTGCAAGAACATGTCGGGGGTTCGTCAAAACCCGACAGCCAAGGGAAATCGGGTTTCCGGGTCGGGAAAACAAGTCGGAAAAGCATGGGGGGAAAACATGTTGCGCCACCTCCCAAACCTGATGCATATGCAAGTTACACCCCCGAACCTGAAAACAAAGGAAATTTGGTAATAGCGGCGGATGCGGGTTTTCAGGAAAGCACGAACATCAAACACATACCGCGGTGTCCTCCGAAGCCCGATGCGGATGTAGAAGAGAGTCCCAAACCCAACTAGAATGGGCCTGACGCGGGAAATATGACAATTCTCCATTTTTTGGTTGTTGAGGTTCTTACCTACCGCCATGATGAATGGAGTTAGGCGCAGTCTTAGAGGTGGTTGAGCAAATCTCGATTTTCTCACTTCTCCATCTCTTTCCCTTCTATAAATTGTAAAGGATGGGATTTTTCTCAAGGTTGGGCATTTTCTGCTTTGTACCCTCTCTTCTCTCCTGCTCACAAGAAGATTTTGTGGAGTTTTCAAGCCTCCCACATGGATTGTAATGCCGTTTTTTGCCTCTTGGCCACTGCAATGCACTGTATCGATCCTTTGAGCAATGATATATACGTCTGTGATTGATTCTAAACCCACTTACGTGTTTATTACATTTCCATTATTTTGATCTCTCATTACATTTTGGTTATCCTGTGCATGGTGCTGTATTGCATCTATGTGGTCTGTGTTCTATTTTTGCAAAGCAAGTGTTCAACATTCCTCGGTGCATCACCTCCTTAGCTTAGGTTTATTTTTATGCATTTCTCTCTCCCTGTCTCCTTGGTAGTTAGATTAGGGTTTTTTGGGTAAACCTCTGTGTTTTATTGGTGCATCTGAACAGAGGAATAGGAGCCGGCCTTCATCCGGAGAGATTTTCCGATTTCGCGAGGTCCCACACTTGGGAAAAGCTCCATGTTGTGTAATCGCACTGAGACTTTCAACCCATCGTGTTGCAGAGTCCCAGGGGTGCTGTGATTTTGACACCAACAGTTTTGGCACGCCCGGTGGGACCAAGAGGTCATTCCATCAAGAGTTTGAAGGAGTTTTCATGAAGATTTGGCACTAAGAAATTACAGTTTTTTACAAATTTCAGATTTTGCACCTCCTAGCCTGAACTCCAAAATCATTTTTCAAGGGTTTATCTTGCTCAAAACAGGTCAAAAATTCACCAGTTGGTAGATCTGAGGGAAATATTCAAAAGGGTATCTTTGAGTTTTTTGATATTTTGATTTTCAAAATTGCAGGTTTTTTGTGATTTCAGGTTTTCGGGATCCGAGAACATCAAAGCAGAAGCAGTAATGTTTCAGGGTTTTGGGAGAATGCATTGCATGGTCCTATTCCCGACAGCAGTGATTTTGGGATTTCAGGATCCGAGAGCATCAAAGCAGCAATTCAGGTTTTGGGAGATGTCGGACATGTTCCAAGTTTCGACACATAGCAATTCGGGTTTTGTGAGTTGCATCGCATGACCTGAGTTCCGCCTGTAGCTTTTCGGGGATCCACAGCTGCGCAACAAGGACCGAATCTCCGATTTGAAGATTGTTCTCCTCTGGGTCCTTCAAATTTTAAATTATATTTTCAATATTGTCAAGTTTGGTGTGTAACTTGGCAAAATCCAACCTTTAGAGGCTTGTTATCTAACACATCTGGAGACTCCGAAGGGATAGAGTTCAGTGGTGTAACAGCACAAGTTGCCCAGGCACATGAGAAGAATTCGAACCAGGTCTTGATACTCGAGAAGAAGGGCTATTTTTCCACTTGCAACTATCACCAGGAAGAGGAAGGAGAGGAAGAAGACCACAAAGATCACCATCTCCACCTAACAGGACTTTGTCTACACCTCCACCTGGTAGACCTTTTCTCGCATCAACCAGGGTTCTTAGGCCAATCATAATGGCACATCTACCACTGAATCCCTTTGTCAATTTCACGGGAAGTAGTCCACTTTCCCTAAATGCTCAGAATCAAATTCCAGTTGCAGCGCTAAAGAATATCCCCTATTTCACAGGAGAAAATCATACTACTCCTATTGATCACATCCAGGATATTGCTAATGTATGCGCAATCCACGAAATAAATGAAATGGATGTTGGAGTCAAGTTGTTGGCTTCATCTTTCAAAGGTAAAGCCTTATAATGGTTTAGGAGCCTGGCAGCAGGGTCTATTACGAATTGGAACCAACTTTGTTCAGCTCTTTGTAGCCAATTCGGGGAGAGGGCGGACAATTTGTCCTTATTGGAACAACTGATAACAATCAAAAGGGCTCCTAACGAACAAATGGTAGATTTCAACTTCAGGTTCCAACGGTCATGGGACAGGATCCCAATAACTGTCAGACCAACTGCCGAAGGAGCATTCCTTTATTTCTTAAAGGCTATAAATTCAGACATAGCCATGATGATCCAATCAATGGGAGGGACAACACTGCCAGGGGCCTATGACACAGCTATCAGAGGAGAGAACTGTTTGATCCAAGCTGGCAAGCTTGCACCAAGGCCACCAATGCCTCTCTATCCAGATATGGGAAATCCTACAACCAGTCAAGCACCAGAGTTGAATCCCATTCCAACTCCTAGAAATCAAAGCAATAATGAGGCATCCACATCTTCAAATACTTCAAAGGAATTGCAGGAGGTCATGAAACAACTGCAGAACCTTGGAAATGAGCTGGTGACTATCAAAAGACAGCAAGCTCAAAGTGCTAGACCATATCAGCCTCAAGCATAGTACCAAGCTAGGCCCTCATACCAACAGAATAGACCACCACTGCCTCAGGCTGCAAATCAAAGCCAAAACAAGGACAACCTCAAGTTTCCAGGCCATTTTGACTATATGATCCAAATACAGCAACGTCCTCAAAAGCCTTGGTTCCAATACATAACAACATGGCACAAGAGTATGACTGGTGTTACCTTTGTAATCTACCCCACAATCAGTCAGCATGTTTAAATGGTGTACTAAATCAAGCCTTGATGGCGCAAAACATTGGTGTTCCTCACGGGGGATTCACTTAGCCAAGTAGTATGGTATCAATACCAAGAAACACAACAAGAAGGGTACCTCCAACAGAATACCACTTAATTGGCTAGTTGGAAACCTCTAATTATTTAATGTGGAGTAATACCAATAGCCTGTTCATATTATTAGAATGTCAATACCCCCTTAAAGAAGAGAAGCATAGAAGAGGGGCTTACCCATTTTTCAATTACAATTTTATTCTCAGCCCACTTTTTATTTCTACCCCAAGGGGTCAATAGACAAAATTCATATCCATACATGCAAAATCAGCGTCAATTTACCTGTTAATATGCATTTCACTTTCGAAAGATAGTTCGAAACTCCATTGAATACATATCGCACCAAGTCAGGAACTTACCAATATGTTAGAGCTTTATGCATTTATTAACATCAGTCAATCAAATGAATTAAGACACATGGTGAACATAATATCACTTTTGTTGAATCAGCATACTGAATTCTCAGTTTTCTATCAGATCTTATTGCAAGCTGTAATCGTTAATTGAATCTAGCCTCGAATTTATTAAACCGTGAGATTAGGATTTAAATTTATGACCACACTCCTTTTGTAACTTTTAAGCGTATTTACCAAGTTTAGAATTTGAGGGTTCAAACGTTTTATGTGTTATTGGTTGTTGAAAACCACTTGGTAAACAAATGCATGATAGATTCCTTTGGGCCCAGTAGTCTCAGTAATGCCTACCCCCAATACCTGATTCAAAACTGGGTCTGAAGTATGAGCTAGTGTTGAAACCCTTAGTACACCCCCTGGATGTCTATAGTAGTTTGAACAGTTTGGTTCATGAAAGGGTTAAGCCTAATTTTGCATGCCTATCTTCAATATGATACCCACGTGCTAGGATATTGCCTAGCTGATTGAACTTCCGCCGCTCTTTGTGTTGTGTCTATCAAGAGACTTCACTGCCAGGATCGGTGGATATTTAGCAGCAGATTGAAACACAACAAGATTTTCAGGAATGAGGTATGGGGCCAAACCAACATTGGCCAGGTTGGCAGAACGGAATTGACAATTTCCATGTGGAACCTCATGTGCCAACAGTCATTTTCAAGGCAAATTGGCTTAGCCTTTGATTACGAGTCAAAGTTCAAATGAGGCATAGTAATAGGAACTAAGGTCAAGGGAATTCCAGATTTGACTTTCGATCAATGGGACACTTACACAAGAGTCATGTCAGTAGACCAATACATAGCTCCAAATGTGCAAGAATCAGAATTAAGCATGTACCTGTGTGCACTAAGACACATTCACCTGTTCAAGTTCCAGAAAAGGTTGCATCCTAAACGAAAGGATGCAGCAAAAAGACATTTCATTCCCCTTCATTTTTCGATCGATCAGAATGGAGAAGACACATGTGAACATCTCCATGTGGTGCATCACTGGTGATTTCACTAAAAGACAACGAGATATTTTTGCAAGCTTTTCGTTGGCTAATTGGTCCTGCCTCAAATGTATCAACATCAGCTGACATGACGAAGGTTCTCACTAATGCAGTGCACTTCATGATAGGGGCCAGGACAAAGGGCATAAATTTGAAGCCTCCACCTATTCGGGGTTAGTGAGCTGATTGTTGGAAACCAAGTGAGGGGACAACATGCTGCAAAGATATGACCTACTGAAGAACAAGTAAGTTTAGTGTATGCCGAAGCAAATAGTGGATTTCAAAGCTGGGTTTGACATCGTGTCCATACCTAGTGCTGAAAGGATGTAGCTGCGGACTAGGCTTGAATGGCAGTTGAAGAAAAGTTTGATGTGGTCGACATCATTAGAAGGGAAAAAACACTAACCACTATATTCATGTCCTTGTGATGGAAACAGTTCTAGATAATAAGACAAGCTGTCAGGTGTTTGAGAATGATCAATTGCCATTGTCAAATTTGCGTTGCAAGTCTAAGAAGATGAATTCTCAGCTATGAAATCAAGATAGGCTAGAGAAGCAGTATGGGGATCAAGTAGTGCAGCTGCGCACAAACAAGCTTCCCAAGGGTTTAGTAACGTTGGAGTCTATCTTCAACCCTAATGACCAGTTTCGTAAGGAAAAGGATAACATACAGGTCAAGAGAGAAGATTCAGAGCCAATTCTTGTTGGGGAAGGCAAAACACTTCAAATATGGTAAAGTGGCCACTGAAAAAGAGAAATCAGATTTCATACAGCTTTGCCAAGGAATTTCCAGATGTCTTTTCTTGGAGCTATGAAGACTTGAGAGGATTCAATCCGAAAGTTGGCACAACATACAATAGAATTGAAGAATCCAGATGCTAAACCCATCAGGAAGAAGCAAAGACCAGTCAACCCTCACATTGAGCCTCTAATGAAGAAGGAGCTAAACAAGCTAATAGAGGCAAGCATTATATTCCTGATCAAACACTCAAGCTGGGTTGCAAACTTGGTTCCGGTCAGGAAGAAGAACAGAGAGATCAGGTTGTGCGTGAACTTCCGAGACCTCAATAGAGCATCTCTCAAAGACCATTACCCACTTCCTTTCAATGGAACAAATATTGCAAGTAGTATCCTTGGTTCAGAGAGATTCTCTCTCCTAGATGGCTACTTAGGGTATAATGCAGGTGATGGTGAAAGAAGATGACCAGTTCAAGACGACTTTCACCACCAAATGGGGGACCTATGCTACAAGAAGATGCCTTTTGGGCTATCAAATGCTGGAGCCAATCGTAAAGGGAAATGAATATGAGCATTTCAAGGGATTGATCAATAAGATAGTGAATCTGATATATCTTGAAGAAATCACTGTATTCTCAAAAAATGGCTCGCAGCGGATCACCAACTTTCATCTGAGGTAGGTTTTCAGAGGTCATAAAAGATACTGGGGTAAATTAAATCCCACAATAATGTGGTTGTAATGCCAGTAGTTCCAGATAGTAGACACTAAGAATGCCATATTGTTTAAAATTGTTCAACAGATTGTCATTTCTTGCAAGATAAACTGATTATTAATCAGCTAGAATATACACAATTATTTACTTAGAGCAGTCATAGTATTGATACTTAAAGTGCATACTTATGGTATTTATTAACAAGCCACCTATTAATTTACCACCTATACCATGGACTATACCCTGTCAACCCTAACTAACCAGTAATTAGTAATGACTTGGTTAGACTCACATATATTTAGTTTTACTCTTTAGCCTCGCACTCTCTCAATAGCCATACCTTCTAGCCAGTTGGGGAAAGCATAAACTGATCTTCAAATTGGTAAAGTGGGCTATTTTACAAGAATTCATACCTAGATTTACTATTACATGCAAGACTCGACCAGATGTCGGTTACGCTTTAAGCTTCCCTGAATACTATGAGAGGATTCATATCCAAATTAAGGGCATCGGAATTTCATTTTGGAAAGTAGAATTGGATTTCTGGATGCCGCTAAGCAGCATTGCGAAATGAAGAACTAGAGTCCGTGATCTGGTCAATGCCTGACATTGAGCCACGAGACTAATGGAAATGAAACCGAAGCTGTATCAAAGGAGATCAACTTGCAATAGTCAAAAATGAAAGTCAAATGCCCTCGCGGTATAAAACAAGTCTGGGTATGCAAAAACTTGGTCTCAGTGCTCAAAAGAAAAGAGGATAAATCCAACGTACCATTGCCTCTAACTGTATTTTCCATGGGTTATACCCTAACCATCCCATTCCCTCCGGTTTAAGATCCATTTTAACCATTTTCAATGGACCACAATTATTGCAAGAAGTATCCTTTCAGAGAGATTCCCACCGATTCTATCAGGGTACAATCACCGCCATCGGTTAAGAAGATGCATCGTTCCTTTGATCAAAACCAGAAAAACAGCCTTTCACCAGCCCAGTTCAGCCAAGGGACTTAATTGATAAGGAAGATGCCATTTGTGCTAATTCACGTTAGCAGGGAAACTGATCACCTTCGAAAGGGCAAGTGTTACCATTTCCTGGGCACTCTAAGGCAGTTTCCTCAATTATTAGTTCTAATAAATCTTGTGGTCTTGTGTTCTTATCACTAGTATTCTCAAAAAATGCAGTTCTCCGATCACCTCTTTCATCTACGGTAGCGCACAGTATTTTAGAGGTGTAGAAGATTTGGGGTATCATTGAATCCCAAAAAATGCATATTCTTGGCTCACGAAGGAAAACTTCTAGGCCATATTGTTTCAAAGGAGGGGTTGATGATTGACCCAGAAAGAGTTGAAGCAATTCGAGCATTTGCCATTGCCAAGTCACAAGAAGGCTCTTCAAAGCTTCTTAGGAAGGATCAATTTTGTCCGCAGGTTTGTTCCAAACTTTGCAGCTCTCATAAAGCCAATAACGCTGATGTTAAAGAAGAGCATGGCATTTAAGTGGACATCTGAAGGCAAGGCAAGTTTTGAGGCAATAAAAGATGCTATATCTCAAGCTCCAACTCTCGTCAATCCAGATTTCTCCAAGGATTTCATGTTATATGCCTTCGGTGGTGGAGACACAATTTCTGCAATCCTGGTACAACAAAACAAAGAGGGATTAGAACAACCAGTTGCTTTCTTCAGTCAAGGCTTGGAGGAATATGAAACTAGGTACTCTTTCATTGAAAAGCATGTCCTTGCAGTGATCAGGAGTTTAAAGAAATTCAAGCACCTAGTCTCAAACAATAAGATCCAATTATTGGTCTCTCATGCGGGAGTCAAGGACTTCCTTCTAAACAAGGATCTGAATGAGAAACGTGTAGGATGGATCACTCGTGTCATGGAATATGACATTGAGATTAAGGTCACTAAGCTAGTACGTGGAAAGGGACTATGTGAACAACTAGCCTTGAGTCAGCAATGTTGAAGCAGGTGATGAAAAAGAGACTGTCTTGGTATACAGGATGGTCAAGAACAAGAAAATGATGATGTGCCCACTCCTTGTTGGACTCAGAATATGATACACTTCCTACAGATAGGCCTATGCCCTCCAGAAATGAGAAAAGAAAAGAGAAGATACTTTAGATTACAAGCCGATTCCATATGTGCTTGTTGATGGTGTTTTGTTCAAGAAAGACATCAATGGAGTTCTATTGAGGTGCATTGGGACAGGTCAAATTGAGAGGGTGTTACGATATTTTCATGATGGAGATTCTGGAGGACATTTTCCCCCACGAGTAACAACTCTCAAGATAATGAAGGCAGGGTATTATTGGCCCACAGTGTTCAATGACTGCTATACATGGATAAGAAAGTGTAAGAAATGTGCACTCTTCACAGGCAAAGAAAGACTAGCAGCACTTCCATTGCACCCAATTTTGGTTGACCAACCATTTATGCAATGGGGATTGGACTTCGTTGGGGTCATCAACTCCAAACTCAAGCCAAGGCCACAAGTGGATTCTCATGGCAACGGACTATTTCACCAAGTGGACTGAAGTAGTAGCGCTCAAAGAGGCAAACGAGTCTAATATACTAGAATTTTATGAAGGAATAGTGACCAGGTTTGGTGTGCCGGCCACTATCATATCAGACAATACATTGGAATTTATAGGTTCCAAGATTACATAATGGGCTATCAAGAATGGAATCTACTTGAGCACCTCTTCCAATTATTACCCACAGGGTAATGGACAGGCAGAGTCCATGAACAAAAATTTACTAAGGATCATCAGGAGGATTCTGGATGAAAATCAAAGAACATGGCATACCAAGCTAAAATCGGCATTATGGGATGATAAGATAACACCAAAGAGGTCTACAGGTAATTCCCCTTACAAGTTGGTCTACGGAAAAGAGGCAGTATTGCCTATATCATTAGAACTACCTGCATTGGAGTTCATAAAACAATTAGAGTTGGCTGAGTTCGAACCAATGGAGGCCCGGTATGTAGAGTTGATGGAATTGGAAGAAATTAGAGAACATGCAGTTTAAACAATTGAGAAAGATCAGGCCTTAGTAAAAAGATGGATTGATAAGAAAGCAAGAGAAAGGACCTTCCAGGAAGGGAGACTTAGTTCTGAAATGGGATGCAGATCGGGCAAAACTAGGAAAGCATTCCAAGTTTGATGCCATTTGGAGTGGCCCCTACATGGTTATGGAATGTAAGAATAGAAATGCCTTCCAATTTTCTATATTGGACGGAGAAGAACTCCCGATTCCGGTTAACGGAATCTATCTTAAACATTGCTACTGAAAAGAGAAAAGATTCTACCCTTGTAAATATTAGCCTAGTTTTCAATTCCTTTAAGTGTGTGGGCACATTGTCTTGTTGTAGTTAGGTTTCAGTTTCCCTAAGTGCTTTGGCACGGGTTTTGTTGCTCCTGGGTTGGTTTTCTACAGTTCAGCGTGTTCTCAGAGAAGGAGTTACGGTATCAGATCGGTTTCAAGTTATTGCCTATGACTCCGTGCCCCATGGATCGCTAGAAAGCCATTGATCTTCTACCTAGCAGGCAGGTAACCCCGTGAGTCGCCAAATTGTTGTATATATTTACCCCCCCCCGGGTAAATATGGATAAAACAAAGGAAATCGGGTTTCTAAGTCGGGAAAGCACGTCGGGCGAGCAAGTCAGGAGAACATGTCGGAGGACCTCTCAAACCCGACACAAAGGGAAATGAATACATGTCGGAGGAAACAGAAAACCTGACAGGAACAACATGTCGGGGGGTCTTCAAAACCTGACAGCAAAGGCAATTCGGGTTTCCGGGTCGGGAAAACAAGTCGGAAAAGCATGGGGCGAAAACATGTTGCGCCACCTCCCAAACCCGATGCATATGCGAGTCACACCCCCGAACCCGAAAACAAAGGAAATTTGGTAATAGCGGCGGATGCGGGTTTTGGGAAAGCACGAACATCAAACACATGCCGCGATGCCCTCCGAACCCGATGCGGATGCAGAAGAGAGTCCCGAGCCCGACTGGAACGGACCTAATGCGGGAAATATGACAGTTCGCCATTTTGGGTAGTTGAGGTTCTTACCTACCGCCATGATGAATGGAGTTAGGCGCAGTTTTGGAGGTGGTTGGGAAAATCTCGATTTTCTCACTTCTCCATCTCTTTCCCTTCTATAAATTGTAAAGGATGGGCCTTTTCTCAAGGTTGGACATTTTCTACTTTGCATCCTCCCTTCCCTCCTGCTCGCAAGAAGATTTGTGGAGTTTCAAACCTCCCATATGGACTGTAACGCCGTTGTTTGCCTCTTGGCCATTGCAATGTATTGAATCGATCCTTGAGCAATATATGTGTGTCTGTGGTTGCTTCTAAACCCTCTTACATATTTATTACTGTCATTTTTGATCTTTTATTGCATTTTGGCTATCTGTGCATGGTGTTGTGTTACATCTGTATGGTCTGTGTTCTTTTTTGCAAAGCAAATGTTCAACATTCCTCGGTGCATCACCTCCTTAGCTTAGGTTTGTTTTTATGCATTTCTCTCTCCCTGTCTCCTTGGTAGTTAGATTAGGTATTTTGGGTAAACCTCTGCGTTTCATTGGTGCATCTGAACAGAGGAATAGGAGCCGGCCTTCATCTGGAGAGCTTTTCCGATTTCGCGAGGTCCCACAATTGGGAAAAGCTCCATGTTGTGCAGTTGCACTGAGACTTTCAACCCATCGCGTTGCGGAGTCCCAGGGGTGCTGTGATTTTGCACCAACAATAACCTCAGCAATCATGTAGTGCAAGAAATCTGATTTTTAATACCCTACATATGAAGATATGACTTTCATGAAACCCTTGTCAGCAGTGTTATTTTAAGAAATTCATAACTCAACTTAGAAAGCACCAAAATCAAGAAACTTGAGATATTGGCCTTATGAAATATAGAGAATAAGATGATATATTTCAAATTTGCCAAAATGTCACCGCACATACCAAAACATCACCTCAATATAGGTCGCCCCTCTTGACATTAAATATAATTTGCACCAAATAATTGATAAAATGGAAGATTTCACCTTTATAAATCATAGGAAGCTCAACCACGAAAGAGATCACATAGAAACGAACAATATCTTTGAAAACAAACCTCCAAGCATGCCGCTTAGGGCAAAAATCCGTTATAACCAACAATAGAAAGATATCCACCAAAAGGGTAGTGTGGGGTTTCGTCCACACCACTTCTCCACAAGGGTTTTCATCCTTGGGTGTGCCTCAATCAAGGGTTTTCATCCTTGAGAAAGAGGAAAAGATGCTTAACAAGAAATCCTTTACCGAAAATGAGAAATCCACATAACATAACAATCTAATGGCGAAGCGACATCCCTTTTATAACCATAAGGGGGCTTATAATGTAAATGACGGTCGACCTCTTAAGAAAAGCGTATTCTAATTTCTAATTGGTATTTTTGGAGCCTACTTGCTCACCAATTGCTTTTATTTCTAATTTATTGTTAGGTGCTAGGCTCACCAACAATTACAATGCCAATTAAGAAATGAACATGAAATGAAGCACACGACGACATTGCTAGCTTCCTCTAGCTTGCTTGCTTGGACCCATGAGGAAGGAAAATGGGCCAAGGTCTTTAATTGGAATTAGCTTGAAAAAAGGGACATGACAAATTCCTTCCCTTGTTCAATTATTCTTCTTTTCCACGGAAAGGGAATGGAAAGAAGTCTTCATTTGGTATTAATTAAAAAAAAGGACATTACACTCATCCCTTCCTAAATTTTCTTTCTCTCAAGAAATTGCAAACTCATATGCCCAAGCATCATCATATCAAGGTAAAGGAACATGCTGTAGTGCTCCCATAATTTGGATCTTGTTCCTGTTAAATGAAGAAGATTCAACCCAAACAAACTCAAACCTTTACTGCTCCTTTCTTCATTGAAGTCTTATTCATCTTCTACTTCAAAACAACAGTGACATCTACTTTCTTTGCATACTCAGCTATACCAAAATCCTTGTATACTGATGTAGTTTCCGTCATAAAACAAGAAATGGATGAATAATCAGCTTGGCTGGCTATCCCTCTTATTACAAGATGCAAATCAAATTGTGGAGGGGCTGAAAACAACTCTCCATAGTCATAATTCACATGAAATCTTATCCAAATTGGGACTATCAAATCTGATCTGTTTCTTCCTTTCAGCTGTAACCTCCTTCCCACATCAACCCATGATGGAATTCCCTTTGAAAATGCAAGTTTACCGCTGTTCATGGCTGCTAATGGCAGTCCCAAATCTGATTTTTGCACATTCAGCCCTATAACCATGTCATAACAACTACCAAACTGAAATCTTATGGAAAAAGACAAATTCATGAGTAGCATAGGGACTGAAAATTGTCTTACATATGCCGGAAAATGAAGATCAACAAGTCTATGGTTGAAATTAGCAAACATATTAGTCCTTAACTCAACATTCTTGCATCCCCTCCTTGCCCCAACTTGGCGTGGAAAATGTCTTTCAACAAGAAGACTCCAATTTGCTCTTAATCCCTCAAGTGTTCCCCACATGGGGGTCATACTATGCATGCCTGAAACCAACCAAAAATTATCACCATGAAGCATCTTACCCAAGAGTAAACCCTTGGTAGCCTCTATGCAGTGAATGCACCAAAGATATGCTTCTTCCTTTTTCATGCTAGCCACGCTTGGAAGTATTGCCTTCTCTCTTTTATCATTGTGTTTCAACATAAGATGCAAACAATACATACCAAAACTTATGCTCACCTATTTTGGAAGGTTGTTACCTTGGTGATTTGGGTTTTCAATTGTTGACTTGAGGCTACCCCACTGAATTTTCTTCCCCATTGAGTTTGGATCAGTCCATAGAAGTGCCGATGAGTGGCTGTAGTTTCCATCTACAACTCTGTATTTCTTCATAAGCAACGCCAAAGATATTGGGATGTTAGATTTTCTCAATCTCCATGTGTAAACCCTCTTATCTATCATATGAAGAGGAAAAAGTGTCTCCAAACCTGCCTCTTTCTTGCTGTCCGTGGAAAGTATGCACAACCCCATGCATAATTTTGAAGTGGACAACCCATCATGGCTGTAGTATAGCATTTCTAACTCAAAAATTCTTAGATGTTATTGACATAGAAAGGGTGCAATAACTGTAATACTTGAAATCCCTTCCACACATCATATTAAACCCAAAAATCTTCATAAAAATGTCAACCTATAGCTGTCCAAGGAGAGTCCTATCCACCCAAAATGCATATTTAGGAAGAGCATTTTTGTAATATCCCTTTTAGGGACAAATATGAAATTGCAACCCCTTCAACCCAAATCGAACCAAGAAGGATGAGATCCTTTTAATTTGAACTCAAATAACCCAATGTCAGCGTAATTACAACCCAAAATAGGGTTGGAATTAGCCAAGGTGTTGTTATATGGGAGAACCAATTGGAAACCCAATCTTTACCAGTTCAGATTTTATTGCAGCAGATATTAAATAAAAATGGTTCCCAGACAGCTGAAACTTCAAAAATTCATATCTTAATCTATACTTCATATTTTTCCATGAAATAAAGTGCACAATAAACTAGAATTTTAAAGCTTTCTAATGCATGATTAATCAGATTTTTCAGAGCATTGAAACCCTACCAAAATAGACCTATAAATCTCATTCCAAGTCGCTAGGGTTAGAGGAAACTAAATAAATTATTTCAGCCCCTTTTCCATCCCCCAAACACCCCAACTAAAGTCTCCTTGCTCTGAAATAAATGCATACACAACACAGATTGCAGATCTAGCTCATATACCTTCCAAACATGCAAAAACAAACTACAATCTAAGTCGCTATAGCAAAAAGAATTGCAGCAGGTCTAAATATACTCCAAACCCTTCATAAACAGGTTGCCAACTTAAGTATCTAACAACCACACTTGCCAAATATCCTTCAAGAAAGTCGCTATGCAAAGGGGATGTCAAACATGCACCACAAACAGATCTTAAACCATTGAAGCAAATTGCTGCCAAGGAATGAGATCAACCAACACTCAACACATGCATTTAATCAAATCGCCAAGGCTAGAGAACTTTAACCATAAAGTCGCTATAGGCAGTACAATGATCACACTTAATTTGCATAAGTAATTTCTATAATTTGATTTTCAAACCAACTGCAATGAATTTGCAAATAAGCACTTCAACAATGAGAGTGAGAGCAATCAACAACATAGGGCATACATCCCTTTTCTCCAAGCATGGAGTAAAATCAAATGATCAATCCAACATCCCCACTAAAGGTCACACAACCTCCTTTTATAGAATTAAGGGGTGCAACATTCAATGACCGATCCATCCCTTTTGGATGGAAAACATAAACTCTCATTAAAGCATAATAAAATATTTAATAAACTAAGACTATGTGCACTTTATTTATTTTCTTAATTTAATATTAAGAAATTGCTATCCTATGTGCACATTAACTACTAAGAGACACCTCCTCCTCCTTGTAGCATGAGGCGTACCAAGGAGGTTACAGTGCAAAATGAAGTAGCTAATAGACATCTTAGTAATGCCCCGAAAAAGGGGACATTACAATTTTACCTTGGTTGTAGCATTGTGTTGTCTCATGCAAAATTGGCGTGATGGTGGTGGAACACCATCTTGTATCCCAGGCAAACACTATATCCTCTACTGTGGATGAAAAAGGCATTTTTCTTGTGATTGCCAATTTTCTTATGGCTTCCATAAGGATGTAGACAACAGTCCTCAAGTTTGTATCAGCATCCTTCCAAAGGTTCACTGGATCCCAAACTTCTAGGTGTAAACAACCCGGAATTCACAAGGAAGAATTTATGTGCCCCTTGTCCCTCAATATGTTCTTCCTCTTATCAAATTGATCCTGCTGCTCTCCATGATACAAATATGGCAGCAACATAGGAGGAATCAACAAATGATGGTCATGTCTAGAGCTGCACACAAAGAGTTCCCTTCTTAGGGATAAAATAGCATCCTCTTCCCATTTGGTACCCTTTATCCTCATAAAGTTGTTAGAGTATTTCTTATGACGACCAAAATATTGCGAAGACATAACATGAAGGTGATGTAGCAATTCCTTAAGAAGATGATGAAATTGCTCACCATAGGCTATTGTCCTGAAATTTCCAGCGAACTAAAAGTGAATATAGGCACCCAGAAAAGCACTGTCTTTATCTATATGGCCCCCAACAAGGTCAACCCAAAAGTCTTGGCCCATTGACCCTATGCAATTCTGATTTGTCTCCATCCTTAGTATCATGAAGACTTCCTATTTGCGGTGATTTGCTTTGGAACATCAAATTTTCCCCAAGGACTTCCCTTTCAACAAATTGCCCATGACTATAAATCTGAGATGGCAAGGTAGAAAGCAACAAATCTAAATTATCTTCATACCTTCAGTTTCCTTCATAGTGTTCATCTTCCTTCGCCGTGTGAGAGTTTGTTGAAGCCTTTTCATTTTGTTGATACATGTAAGGAACCACATCATGAATCTTTCCGGGATTATGAATGTCACCAATTTGTCTTTCATTGCTTGTTGTCCGGAAGGTCCTAACAAGCTAATCATCCTTTTTGTCCTTTGGAAATTGTGCTTCAAACTTCAACTTCTCCTCACCATCTTGTAAATCTGATTTTTCTTCTTTATTTTCCTATAACATGCCATCATTAGAAATCAATGAATCTTCATTAAATATCAAAGGATTTATACCTTCCAACTCATGCTTCACGATTTCCTTCTCTTCTCTAGGCTTGTGCTTCAAGATTTCATCAAACCCTTGGCCCTACATGTTGCTATTCTGAAAATCAGTCAAAGGCTCATCCTTAGGAAGAGTGATGGGTGCTTCTATGAATTTAATGGGCTGCTCCCTCTCAATGCCCAACAACTTCGATTGTTCTTCGTCATCCTTGATCATGTAATGCCCCGACTTTCACCCCCCTCCAATAATGGCGTGTCATTTTCAACCATGGCTATTATAAAAACTAAGATAAAAAAAATAGATTAAAAAAGTAAATATTTAATTTAATGAGGAGAAGTAATTGTGTATGCTGCGGTGAGTAGTTGAAATGGTAGAGGAAAATAATGGAGGGCGGTGGAGTGTGGGCTTCCTATACAGCCTGCAGACCTATCATTTTCCTTGGATAATAATACAAACACTTTCTTTGAGATCCAAAGGCGTTAACCACGATGAAACCCTAGTTAACGTTGTAAATTTAGCAATAATTGGATGGTCGCAGCAAGTGTAGGGGACCTGCACTCTCATAATTAAACAAATAGAACGTTTCGGGGAACTGTGCTAAATGGAGCTCTCACTAATAGCCATCCTAAAATCATTCCATTGGGGGTTAGATCAGCCTGCGCAAGGAGATAAACCTGTAGGCTGGATATTCCCTCATTTTCCTATATACAAATTGACTGATTTGGATCTGTATATTTACTTGAAGTGGTTTTAATTGTCTCTGAGATGAGAGGAAACTAATGCCTGTCGTTTCTTTGTTGTTGTATGCAAAAGAAGAAGAAGAAGTTTGAGATCAGGAGGCTCATTAAGGCGAAATGTCTAGCTCTATTGCCTTGGATTCTTCTGCTTCTGAGCACCTGTGCTACATGCACTGTAGCCTTTGTAGCCACCACTTCATTTTTCCTTGTCTTTTTCTTTTATTTCGAGTAGTTACTTTGGTTACGACATTGAGAGTGCCTTTCCCGCTATCCCACTTATGTTCTCTGCAAGATTTGAATCTTTCACTCTTCCTCTGTGTGAAACCCTTTGTTTGTCCTTTCTTAGCTCAAATGCTTTGCCAATGTCTTGATATGGTGGTAGGGGATTATATCTTTCTCCTCCATGTTGTTGTCATTCAGTTCATGCTTGGAATATGGGAAACAAAAGACAAAAAGAAAAAATACCTTTCTGCATTCATTTACCAAGGCAATTTTCCAACTTTGCATAGATCTCCCGTGTTGTGGTGTGATTTGTCTTTTGCACGAAAGCATGCATAGTATTATGGCCTTTAATCTAATTGCATTTAAGTACTTTTTTTTGTCCTTCATCCTTCTTACCATATGGACCGCCCCCTGTGCAATGATATATAAACATTTGACAGAAGAACATATTTGCAGAAGTTGAGGAAGCCAACTTAGAAAAGGGGTCACTGTAAATAATTGTTAAGCCAAATTCCGCAAGCTTTATGAGTATTCAACCCACTTGTGTAAAATTAGGAGCTTTAAAATGAGATATGGATGCAAATGGAGGAATTGTGGTTTCACTCAAACTGTTTCCAAAATGCCTGAAGCCGATGTGGTCTCGCTGAATGCGGTGATCGTGAGTTTTGCATAAAAGGTATGGATTTTCCCTTTTCCTTTGCACTAAATTTCGTTTTCATCATTTCTTGGAATTAGAAATTGAATGTTAACTATTAGGAAATGTAACTCCAATCAATGATAAAACCTTACTTCAATTGGAACTGTCAAACATCGAAAATCTAACCTCGAAAGTTATGTGCATGATCGCTATACCCAAATGTACCACAAATCTGAAACTTCTAGCATGATCCCTAGTGACGTAGGACACCATGGAGAACCTTAACCAAGTTGTTTGAACTCATTTAATGACTTTCCGAGTCGAGTTTCGAAGCCCTTTTGGCATATTAGTCATTGGTGGTGACATGCTCATTTTAATAAAATACAATCGGTTTCAGCTTACGGTTGCTACTTAGCTTGAGTGAAACTGAAAACCACTGCCACCTACCTCTAGACTGCCAACAAGCAAATTTTAACCAACCTTCATTTCAATAAAAACACCTTCGGAGACTAGTTTTGCAAGTGGGTTTTAGGGCCCACTAGTCACTGTGCGACAAGAGTTCATGATGCAATTACGATAACCGGCCCAGAGTTGCCCTTGTATCTTGAGCTCTACTCATCGTAATCAACTTCTGTTAGACACGATGAATTCTCTATATATGGGAGAGTACATAGGAATTATAAAACTTTGTGTTCAAACTTAAAATTAGTGTTTTCAAGGCCCAATTTGTAAGCACTTTAGATGTTTCGTCCAGCTTACATCAAAATTGCAAGTTTAGCTAAACACACCTTCTAAGGGCTCTGTTGACTCCTAACTAACCACAGAAATTTGTAGATATCGTTTCCATACTTTATAGAGTATGAATTGATCGAATTCTTGTATGAATGGTTTTTGGGAAATTATGATGTTTCTCTCTCTCCCCTTTTCTCTCTCTAGAAGTAACTATGATATTTTGATTGGTTTTAAAATGTAAATGAGTTATAAATGTTTACGGGTTGGAAATGAAATGGAATTTGGATAATGTATGTGGTTATGATATGATGAATAGAAAAGAAAATGAATTCCAGACTTTCTCTCTCTTCCTCTTTCTCTCTCTAGAGATAACTATGAAAATTTTGATTGGTTTTGAAAACATAAAAGGGTTAAAATGTATATGAGTTTGGAATGAAACGAAAATTGGATACGAGATGTTATGGTGATTTGAAAAGAAAATGAATCTTAGACTTTCTCTCTCCTTTCCTTACTCTTCTCTCTAGAAAAAACAATAGAATATGGAAGTGTGAATGTGTGAAGAAACAACCTTTCTCTCTCGCTATCTCTATCTCTCTCTACAGTCTGTTCCGATTTCTTGAAATGATGGATGGGTGGAATTTATGCTTGAGTGTAGGGGATTTCCATACTAGTCCTAGGATTGACCATGCATTGGTTGCAAGTACTCCGAACAAGAGGAATTCAAGATGTGATATGTTGTAATTAATGAGTTGTCATTGTAAAGTTATATTCATTTTGCAATACGTGTAATATCATAGAATAATGATATGTACTGTTGTTCGAAGAATTGTTCTTTGTACATTTTGAAAGGGAATGCCAATGTGGCTATATTTTTATAGTGTCGAATTGGATGTGAAGTTGTACTCAATGTTGTACCTATGTTATAAAGATATTAAACTAATCTTTTGCTATGTTAATTATTGATTTATATCCTTAACACCCACAATGCTAGGTAGAATCTCATCTCATCAAAACTATCAAAATTAAAAGAACGAGTTATAATGCCTATTGTACTTCCTCCCCCCATTTGAGCCTTTTTCCAATGTATAAAACACTGATCATGTTAATAAAATAATCTAATCTCATTAATTCATCTTCTTGTTTCACACCTAAGACGTCTTACTAAGGACCATTTCCTTGAATATTTTATAAGGTGGTGAATATATGTTGTGAAACCTATCATATTTTGATGAGTGAGGTGATCATGTCTAGGTGTTGTAGGTCTGACCATATCATGAATAAGTTTAACCCCCTTGTGCATAATTTCCCTTGGTACCCTAGTGGGTGGCCAAAGCCTTGCAAGATAGTTGGTGGTTGTACCTACGATTGATCTCTTGTGAGATCTAAATTATGTGAGTGGAGACTACGTATGTGTCGAATTACTTGCGTATCTACCCAACAATTGAAATAGTTCCTTGGGAGGCTTTTGAAATGCATAAGATTGTTTGGGATATCTCTCTTGCAATATACACTTAATACTTGCATGTCTGCGAGCAATGAAATGAGTTTTCTTGTGCGAGGTTGTACTCCTTATAGTCTTAAATCCCTAAGTGTTAAGTAAGTGTTATAGGAATTACATTTGTTCTAAAATGATGTCAATACAGGACCAAAGTAACCACATAAATATAGTTAGAAAAAGGGTAAATAAGATTAAACTAGGGAATGACCGCTACGAAAATGGTACGCCATTGAGCAATGTCAAAACCAACTAAAGTGCCTAATGTGATCATAAAATGAATGTAATAAAGTAGATCTCCATGACCGATACAACAACCTAATAAATCGAAAAACCAAATATGAGGCATGATCACATGCTTTGTACGCATAAATGTGGTTAAACAACGATGCTAATGAAATAATGAAATAGCCTTGAGAATGGGATAACTTCGGTTGTAGCCAAGGTCTTGTGAGTTAAGGAAATTGCACTCTAGTTGGACTTGTAAAAGTTAGTAGAACCCTTAGCGTAGATAGGAATATATTAAACCTAGGATCACTCAAGAAGTAGAATTTATGGTCGAAACATGTAATTAACCTGTTGCTATCGAGAGTGAATCCTTAAGATGATGAAACAGAAGTAGATTGAAATGTGAAATTCGTCACTTAAATTCAAAGCAAAATCTCTATAATGGGAACACAAGTGTAATGTACCCTTCCATGTGCAATATGATTGTGAAAATATGAATTCCTGATTGGAGCAATGGATTGTGAATCAAGAACGATACAATTTAATTAGTTAACCTACATAGTTGGTTGTAATAACTTGAAGATGAAAAGAGTGTATTATTAGTATTAAATAATGCTATGAAATGAACTCAGGATAGGTTTTCTATTGATCTAGTAACCTTCCTTTTTCTTCTGTGAATTTTCCTCCTTGTAACGAAAGTATATTGCCAAACCAAGTAAACACGGCTCTTAGAAACAAATCCTTAAGTCAAATATTGGAAGATGCATGTTTGTATATACGTTCCTAATCACAATCATGCTATATAAAGTTATTTCCATAAGAGAAACGAGCAAATTCTAAAGGAACCACTATAGGTGAAATGTTAAACAAAAATACATGCAGCCTAGTTTTAAGAGGAACGAAGGGTCCCATGTTAAGTGTTCTTCAGACAATTATAGTCAACTAATAAAAATAGGATTGTAATAAATATGTCACCATGAAAAACGTTGTGTTGTGGGAAGTGCTTGTCAGTAAGTGTATATTGTAGTGGGTCGTTATTGTACTTTGTCATTTTGGGAAATGTGGCTTTGATGTGCATCATGTGTTTCATGTTATATATGTGGGTCCATGGTTGTGCAAATGTCTCATGTGTTATATATTATCCTAAGTGATCCTATGTGGTGTCTTGTATCAAGCAATGTAAGCCAAAAAAAAATTATCCCGTTATTATGTGTGTGTAACATGTGGGCGTTACAGATCATGATGGAGGGATTCTTTCCCTCCAGGGATGGAATATATTTATCATTTTACTTGGGTATAAATTGGGGTTTGGGCCTGTAATGTCCCCAAATGGACATTTTTAACCCCAGATGGATTTCCCACAAATCCCAAATAAAATTGCAAGTAGTAGAAATTATAAAAAAATAATTAAGTGGAGATCTGAATCCTATGGGAAAATGTGACTTGCCTAGGGTATGCAAATCATTCCAAACTGAACCAAAATAAATCTTTTTATCATCAAAATAGATCAACTATTTTTATAAAGAAAAATACTCAAGAAAAGTACCAGATTTGATCCCAAATGAATACTGAATTATTTTATTAAAATCCACAGAATGCTCCTTCAGACATAACTGAAAATACAATTTCCTTGGCCTAAAAATTATATAAATTGGCTGATTTGATTTCTAAAAATCAGAAGATGAAACAAAAATATAAATCAGCTCTAAAACACCACGGATCAGCGCTTTCTATGGGTCAATTCACCAAGAACACTGCTGGAAATAAAAGGGGAATCACAGTGACAATATTCTCTTTCAAACCCTTATTCGGATTTGCAACATTCAACTGTCAAACATTGATGATATTAAATGGAAAACACAATTAAATCCTTGTACTGCAATGGAAACCCCTGAATGGAGAATCCTCTCAAATAGAAGAAGAGTTTTCATTCTCCTTCTAGACCTCAAGAGGGTTATCATCCTCTAGAGATGAGTTCAATGGGATTTCGTTCTTTGAAGTTATTTCCAAAGCTTCAAGCTCAGACAAAAATCAAAATATTTTGTAAAATAAAAGAGATGCCTTACAAATCCAAATAAACTTGATTTTATAAGCAATCTTAGCTTAGTAGCCACCCATAAGCACCAATAACCCACTTTGGCCTGCATTTAATTCTTTTTTGGCCTTGTCTCATCCCCAACATGGGTCGCATTTTCTCCTAGGGAGAAATAACAATTATAAAGTGGCTTCTCTTTTTCTAATTTTACTTTATCTTTTCTCTTTTATTTTTATTAAGTCATTAATAAATTAATATAAGTGCTTTTATAAAGTTTATTTTTATGCACTTTATAATAATTCATTAAGACTACAATTCCCCTTTTTATCACCCCTTAGCCGTCGGGAAACAAAATTGGGCTAAGGGTCTTCGACTGGTTATTTTAGGAAGTGAGACATTTCAATTCTCCCTTCCCTAATTGCTTGCCCTCAAACAATTCCAAATTCTTCTGCCCAAATGCCATGTGCAAGAGACAAAACATGCTATAGTGCTCCAAGATGCAAGCTCATGTACCTGTCAAGTGAGATAGATCTTGCCACCATACATAGCTTTCATGATGATCATATACATAAATTTGTATCAAGAGTATCACATACTTTATATTGCAAATTTGATCCTCTAACTCATCATTTTTCTCAAGAGGAAAATTAATCTGAATATGCAGCAATAAATATGACATTATCTCATTCATTCCATACCTTGTAATGTCATCATGATCTATAATGGGCTGAATATCCTCATGATATAACTGCTGCAATAAACAAGAGGATGTACCTCTTTCCACACAATCCATGTCTCATGCAAACTGCATTCTTTGGAAGGATCTTCACATGATTCTGGCTGTCACAAATTGAGGATTGACATTCCTCATACCTTGCAAAACAACTTCCTTGTCTTACAATTAGAACTTCAACTCCATAGTCTGATAACTTTGGATGAACTCACCCAAAGATTGCAGGCATTGTACACCAAGTACTAAATCCCATCCACCAATACTAATAACATAAAAATCATCTCTTACCTCATGATCTCCTATGGTGAACTTGAGTTGTGGAATCTTCTTAGTGCATTAGATTGAATGTCCATCTTCCATGATCACATTGAACCCTTGGAAATCTTCCTCTTGCAATCCCATCTTGGCAACTAAATCTTCATCAATGAAGTTGTGTGTAGCTCCACTGCCGATCAATATGGTGATCTTTTTCCCATAAAGATTTCCTCTAACTTGGAAAGCACAAAAACTAGGTGGTACAACTAATGTAGCAAGTGTGGCACTTGTGATAACTACTTTTTCCTTCTTTTGCTTGAACTTCATTATTCTTTGGATCAACATTATCTCCATCATCTTCATCATCTGAAACTACCTCAATGTAGTGGATTGAACCCTTACCTTGACAACGATGATTGGGTGCCTATGGGTCCCTACAATTGAAGCATAATTTTTTTTCCTTAGCTCATTCCTTGCTTCCATTTCGGGGCTGTTTATTTCCCATAATTTTGCCTTACCTTGCTGCCGAGTAACTGCTGTCACTTGTTTATCATGTTGTGTTGTTATTGGTTGTTCAATTGAATTCTTTTGCTGCCCCAAAGGTGTTCTTTGCTGTCCAAATTGTAGATTTTTGCTCTTAACAGCTACAGATTCCAAATTTAGTGATCTCTTGATGGCATCTTGAAGAGATGGAGGCTCAAAATCCTTCACCAAGCCTCTAAGAGGTTCAGTCAAGCCCTCCATGAACAAAACAACTAACCTTCTTTCACTAATATATGAAACCATGACTGCAAGTTTTTGAAAATCAGCAACATAACTTTCTATTGAATCCTCTTGTTTGAGTTGTGCCAACTCTCTGAAGTGCACTTCTCGATCTTTCCTGTCAATTTTTTCTGTTAGCCTTTGACTGAACTCCTCAAGAGTGGAAATAGAACCATGTCCTTGTGTCACTAGACCATGATACCACCATTCGTGAGCCACACCTAAATGTAAGGTAACAAATTTGAGGGCCTTCTCCTCATACATAGGATTTAGTGACAAATAAGTATCCAAGTTTTGCAACCAGGCCCTAGCAGAACATTTATTTGTACCATCATATGTAGGAAGAGTAATCTTACCCAATCTATGTTGGATATCTTTCCTTGGCTCTTGTGGATGACTCACCTTTTTCTTCCTTGGACCTTTGCTTCTCCTTAGTTGGTAAAATTCCCTGAATGAAAGCAACACCCTTGTGTTGTGATTCAAGGATGCATATTCTTCTCCATATAGATTCATTTCCTCTATAAACCCATGTGTTTGTAGTTTCTCTCTCTCTTCTTGTGGCTCGTTTCTTTGAAGGAAATTAGCACAAAAGAATTTAGAGGGGGTCTTGCTTGAGACCCTTTCTCCATGATAAGTAGAATATCTTCCTTCACCTTGATTGCCTTGATTGCCTTGAGAGTTTTGTTTGTTAATGCCTAGCCCTTGTATGGATCTACTCAAATCAGCAATGGCTCCTACAAAGGATTCTCCATAGTTACGTAAGACTCCGGGACGGATTTTTTTTTTGAAAATTTGGGGACGGCGGGGGAATGGCAAGGGGACGGCTAATAAAAAATATATATAATTTATTAATTTTTCAAATATAACATAAATAATTCAATAAACTAAGACTTAAAATTGAAAGTTTGAATATTGAAACCATTAATGATTAATCCAATTATTCATCTGCATTAGCTTCAAAAGATTTCGATGGGGATTTAAGAGGTAAGAGTCTTTATTTGAGGTTTTTCATTTTACTTTTTTCTGTTTCCCATTTAAGTAGATCTATATGTTTTGAAAATATATATATATATATATATATATATATATATATATATATATCCATTTTTTCTTTATTTCACGGGCTGCTAGGATTTTTAATTCAAAAGGTAACCTTTGTTTTATAGGTGTTATGGTTTGCAATTTGCATATGACAATTCAAAGTGAAAACAAGAATAACAATTATTGAGAGTATTACTTAGACATATGGAGAGCCCCAAAACATAAAGTGGTACTGGCAAGGCAGAATAAATGTGGTCTGCTTGTCTTTCCCTAATGAAGTTTGAATTTCTGTGCAAGTGACATGTCGAAAATTCTCACCTCAGAATATTATTCCAGTACAGTGACAGTTCTTACTTGAGTAGAACAGTGAGATATATTGGGAATTTTCATCATCCACAAGGATGGTACTTACTACAGGCCTTCATCTTTCTTTGACCATTTTCCATTTAGTTTTTCATTATTGACAGATAATCAGTTACTCTGCTTTCAGGGAAACCAAAATAATAAACTGCAGTTTATGTCAATTATGTGAACTCTGCATGTTGTTTTTTATTAGAATGTATTAAAAGTTT
The DNA here is from genome assembly GCA_019776745.2 of Taxus chinensis. NCBI lineage: Eukaryota > Viridiplantae > Streptophyta > Pinopsida > Cupressales > Taxaceae > Taxus > Taxus chinensis. The sequence goes on along the minus strand of CM034148.1, from coordinate 837,380,077 downwards.
AAAAAAATATAAAAAAAAGTATTATAAAACTGAAATTCGACATGTTTTAATGTTGGAAAAGTGCAGATTTCGTTGGGGAAGCCGTGAAGTCCCCAAAGGCCCTTTGCACATTGGACGTCCCAGGTGCGTTCCTGGTTTGTGGGGGACGTCCCCCTTTTTTTCTGGAAATTAGGAACAATAGGGAAATGTCTCGTCCCCGTCCCCAAGTCCCCGGGACGTCCCGGGCGTCTGGAAAATGGCCTGGATGCGTCCCTGCATAACACTGGGATTCTCTTAGATCTCTGTGTGCTTCCATCAAATGGTTTTGCAACTCTTTGTTACCCCTATTGAATATTTCATTCACATAGCTCAACTCATCTGAGGGTGGAGGTCTTTCTCTATCCCCCATATCTTCTTTTCTTGGAGTTCTTCTTAAATAATGATATCTGAAACACTCTTCACCTCTATCCATGCAAAAAATGATTGCTTCTTCACAGGATGGGAGAATACACTGCTCTGATACCACTGTAACATCCCCAAATGGACATTTTTCAACCCCAGATGGATTTTTCGCAAATCCCAAATAAAATTGCAAGTAGTAGAAATTATACAAAAATAATTAAGTGCAGATCTGAATTTCTATGGGAAAATACGACTTGCCTAGGCCTAGGGTATGCAAATCATTCCAAATTGAACCAAAAATAACTCTTTTTATCATCAAAATAGATCAACTATTTTTATAAAGAAAAATACTCAAGAAAAGTACCGGATTTGATCCCAAATGAAGGCTGAGTTATTTTATTAAAATCTGCATAATGCTCCTTCAGACACGCAACTGAAAATACAATTTCCTTGGCCAAAAAATTATGTAAATTGGCTGATTTGATTTCTAAAAATCAGTAGATGAAACAACAATATAAATCAGCTACAAAACAGATCCAAAACACCATGAATCAGCTCTTTCTATGGGTTGCTTCACTAAGAACACTGCTGGAAATAAAGAGGAATCACAGTGACAATATTCTCCTTCAAACCATTATTCGGATCTGCAACATTCAACCCTCAAACACTGCTTATCTTCAATGGAAAACACACCTAAATCCTTATACTACAATGGAAACCCCTTAAGGAGAATCCTCTCAAATAGAAAAAGATTTTTCATTCTCCTTCTAGACCTCAAAAGGGTTTTCTTCCTCTAGAGATGAATTCAACGGGTTTTCGTCCTTTGAAGTAATTTGCAAAGCTTCAAGCTCAAACAAAAATTAGAATATTTTTTAAAGTAAAAGAGATTCCTTACAAAGCCAAATCGACTTGCTTTTATAAGCAATCTTGGCTTACTAGCCACCCATAAGCACCAATCGCCCACTTTGGCCTGCATTTAATTCTTTTTTGGCCTTGTCTCATCCCCAACACGGGTCGCATTTTCTCCTAGGGAGAAATCACAATTATAAAGTGGCTTCCCTTTTTCTAATTTTACTTTATCTTTTCTCTTTTATTTTTATCAAGTCATTAATAAATTAATAAAATTGTTTTTTATAATGTTTTTTTATGCACTTATAATAATTTATTAAAACTATAGTTTCCCTTTTTTATCACCCCTTAGCCACCGGGAAACAAAAATGGGCTAAGGGCCTTCCACTGTTTGTTTTAGGAAGTGGGACATTTCAAATTACATGGCAACATGGAGAAGGCGCCACACATTGAAGGAGGTCCTTACAAGTCCCCAATTGTGCATAAGGACATAGAAAATATGATGCCGCATCAAGGATGTAATATCCCTTTTAGGAACAAAACTGAAAATTAAGGAAATTAGCTCAAACCACAAGCCATCGAATCTGATTTTTATGACAACAATTAATAAAGGATCAGAAAACACTCTTAAACCCTAGTGACTAGGAGAGAGAGAGAGAGAGAGATCCACTGAAGAAACACTCAAAAATTATGAGAAGTGATTCCTCGAATGTCCCTTGATTTTAGAAGCCAAAAAATGTGATCAAATCATCAAACTCGGAATTATGGAATTTATTATGGCACAGAAACAGATGAAACTTGTAAATTCAATAACTCTCGGGATACAAGGAGTCTCCACACAAATGAATACTCAAAATGATCATTAAAATATCATCCATCAAATGAGGCCAATATCATAATTTTCCAACCATGGAAACCCTCTCAAAACTGATCCCGAAATCTCTAAATGAGTACATAAAGCTAAATATCATTCCAAAAATCACCAAAGTGGAGATTTCGGCATTATAAAATATTTCGAATTTGAATATAAAATCAGATTTGTAATTTTTTCCCTAGAAGACACTCAAACGCTAGATGCTCCAACTAGGAATTTTTCGAAAATGTATGCAAATATTTGTAGATGATGCATTTGATCCTCCAACACTCAAATCTGCATAAAAGTCTTCAATAAGTCTTCACTTCAACCAAAGAAAGAGGTTTTTCGTCCTCTAACAAGCCATTAGAAGGGTTTTAGTCCTTCTAGGAGAAACTACACACTTGGTTTTTTGTCCAAGAGTGGAGAACAAGTAGCCACTAGCTCACAATGTCCAAATAGAGAAAATGCGCCAATCTCGATCCTCCAAATGAGCTCTCTAATCTTCTTTTATAACCTCCTTTTGGCGCCGAAGCTTGGAATGGCAAGGCCGACACCCTTAAAGTATTTTTTTAATCTTTAATTTACTTTTAAGGTGCTTAAAACTCAGCCGACCTGCTAAAGGAAAACACATGCTGAAAAGAAACATTAAAAATTAGAAAAACAGATGCAAATGAAATCTCAATGCTCTTCTCCAACTCCTCTACTTCTTTGCCTTGGAGAAGGAATGGAAAGAAGTCCAATTTATGATCCTCAAGTGGGAAAAGGGGACATTACAGTCCTCCCTTCCCAAATTTGTTTGTCTTCAAGCAATTGTAAATGCTTGGATCCCAAATCCTACTAGGAGACTTGAAATTGATTTGTGTAGGGGCTGGAAATGAATTACAACAGCTACCAGTCATTCTAAATTCCACTCAGATCAACAATATGATGGTTGGGAAGATTTTCTTTGATGATGAGACTCTCTTATCAATATTATCATGCGAAGAATTCCGCTCAATTGGCTCAAATGTGCAGTTGTCCATGACTGAAATTGAGTGGACCAGCAATAAAGATATGATGTAACAGCCATAAGTGTGACAAACCCAAAATTCCTTTGCAACATTCAACCATTTGGGCATTGAACACAACCATGCAAGGACTGAAAATATCATGTTAGCAACTCTAAACCAAAAGGAATCATTCCCCATGATTGAAAGTGCCTTTAGGTTCACTTGCATGTGGGCAAATGAAATAACGAGAAAGTTTAGGTTACACTTCTTTGCATGGAAAATACAAGAGATGGAGAACTTATCATTGATGTCTACCTTGTTCCTTACCCCATTATCTGAAATTATGTGCCTTTCATCCACATACTTGGCTGGAAATGCACATGTAGTTGCCCAAAATGCTGCAAAGATGTTAAGAAGTGGGAAACACAACTTTCCCTTGTCAACCTTTCTCCTTGTGACTGTGATCAGCAAAAAGAACAAACTGAAAATGCCAAAAACAGCAGTCAATAATTCCTAAACATCCCTCTTAATGTTCATTTGGTATTGGCACTAGTCACCCCTCATTGCTCCAATGATTTTTCCACTTGTATTCTTTGATAAATGGGGCCAAACTGATTGTAAAGGGGCTATATGCTGACTGTAACAGCCTTTAATTGCTCCAAGTTTACTTCCAAACAGCAAGAAAGAGGTATTTAAGAACTCCATATGATGAATCCCCTCATACCAAACTTCAAGCCATGTGTCCCTGTTCGTGCTATGGCTGTTATGATGTGTTTTATTGCTTAAAAACTGAACTGTGATGACTGGAAATGATTTTGCGACATCCGTACATACCTTGGTTTTGAATTGTGTGCTTAGTAGCACTCTTTTGTCTGTCATGGCAGCCCACAACAAGTCAATGCAGCCTGTATATTTCTGAATCATATGAGAAATAAGGACGACCTCTGCGTGGTACCTTATGTTAGTTATTTCCCAATCGTTGCATGAGTGAGGGCTGACCACAAATTCAGTTATATTGTCCCACACATAGATTACCTTTGCTTTTCACCTTCCCAAAGCAGAATATTAGTCCGTAGAAAGAACCATGCATGCTTCCCCATGAAAGTTCTTTCAATAAGGAGCTGATTAATCATACCAAAGTTGAAGTTGGGAATTCTATCATTCTTTCTAACATGCTTCCCATGATAACCATGATAACAAAATGATGTAGGAGGAAACAATAATTTTGAACTACTCTCATGCTCGGGGCTACCATCAATATGCTCACCTTCCAACATAAACCTCTTGAACTCCACATCCATCCTTTTGATAAGAAACTGAAAATCTATTTGCAGCAATAACTCACATTCCATGTTGTTAGAACCCATGAGTAAATTTATATGACTCTTTCTAACCTTCCTTTCATGCTAAGTACAAAAGATAACTAGTACACCATTGATATTTACCTTGTTTTTTACCAAATCATTTGGATTTTCGCACCTTTCATCAACACCTTTTCTTATAGGATGGGTACCAACACTCTCATGATTGGTTGCAATTTGTGCTCCCTTATCTGCTGTTATAGAAAACATGGAACATAGATCTGCCCCTTTTTGCAAAATGTCATCTAGCAAAGATCTCACTTGAGGTGTCTTGTCAACATTGCCTTGAGGTATCATTTTCTTAAAAACATACTCTGAAATGCACATCATACGATTTCCCATTCTCCCACAATATTCAGCTTTAACACACAAAGGAGGAAGCAAAAAATAAGGGTGTCTCAAAATTGATGAATTGAAAAGATTACCTTGTTGTAGAAGATCTTTTGATTGCCCCACATATCTACCTTCCCATGCTGGATGAGGAGTGATCAAAACATCCTCCATTTTCCCAACCTTGTGACTCAAAATTTCTGAGTTGAAATCAGCCTTCTTCTTCTCCTCAGATTTAACAAATGAAGCTTTTTCTGCCTTGGCTTCAACAATATCGTGATGGTGTTAACGTAGGGCATCTCCGTAGCTATTATTGTACTCATGGACACCATAAATCTGCCTCTTATTAACTGCTGTTTTAAACAGATCAGCAGGCTTATTGTCATCATGTAAATGCAAGTCTCACATTGTAAAGACTCGCATAAAAGACATTAACAACAACTGAATTTCATCAAACATGTTCAATTCACCAAGCATCACCCAAAAAAAAACATACAATCAAAAAAAGTCAGTTAACTAACAATATATTAACCGACCTACTTGTAATCCTGCATGAATCGTGACTGGTTCTTGCATCGAAACTCAATCGTTTTATTGTGCCTTTACACTCTATTTCGCGTGGAAAATCTCTGAGCCGAGTTTCACTTGTTTTACTCCCATATCTCGATCCTGAGGGATTAAGATAGGATTTTCTTGTGGTTTGGGTGTAGCTCGTTTGCTATCGGGACTGAGCCCATCATGTTTGTCTGTGTTTTCCGTTCTTCCACTTGTGGTCTTGGTAAAAGTCATGGTCTTTATTAAAAGCGTGATCCCTGTAAAAATTGTGGTCTGTAAAAACGTGGTCTCTGTAATAATCGTGGCTTCCTCTTTTCACTTACTACGATCTCTGCTTTCTTTATCATAGTCTGAGTCTGTAATTTTTTTGTGATCTCCATTACCTCTTTTGGCCCTTGCGGTCAAAGGATCCATTTTCCTCTCAATGGAGCCCTCTAAATCGCGCATGTTTGAGAGAGGGGAATTTTCTTGAATGTCATTTAGGGATGCATTTCGTGGCTCCAGGGATCAGCATTTCTCCTCCAACACAGGATTGAATCGCCCATCCCGTATAATCAAAGAAGATCCTAGGAAGACTCCAGCAAGCTGCATGAAAGCTGCGTATGGTACTCTGGTTATCAAAATTCCAGCATGTCTGATGTTCAAGCCAATATCCGCAAACTGGAAGACAAGGCTCTCATTGTACGCTTTCTGGGGTTTAAGCCGTCACTGACTGCATTCAAAGAATGGGCCTGAAAACATTGAACACCCCAGGTGAGTACACTGGTTTCTGTATATCCGAATAGTTACTTTTTGGTTGTGTTTGCAAATAGAGTTGAAAAGGAATACATATTCCAAGGGGGGCCATGGTTTTTTGGGAGAGCAGGTTTGTTCATGAAACCATGACAACCTTTATTCAAAGATGAAGAACTGAAGAGGAACCTTTTTGGAATCCATCTGTAGTTCTTGCAGTGTGGATCCATTTGTTTGGATTACCTTGGTCGTGTTTGCAGAATTTTCCAAGGACTCTAAACCATGACAACCTTTATTCAAAGATGAAGAACCTCCATTTGTAGTTCCAGTGTGGATCTCCAAATTTTGGAATCCACATAGGTAACTCTATTGGTAAATTTGTAAGGGCAGAGGATTCTACAATGCGGATGGAGTAAATGGTCTATGCACGGATGTGTGTGTATATGGATATGAATCAACCGTTGCCTGTAAAAATTCTTCTGGAAATAGGAGAGGAACAATGGGAGCAACAAATTGACTATGAGAATATACCTTTTAGATGTCGCCTTTGCCATGAATATGGCCATCTTGTTAAACATTGTCTGCATTGCGGATCAAGGACCCAAGCAAGGAGACACTTAACTCTGACGAATTTGTGACACCGCCAAAAAGAAAGATAATAAAAGAGAAAAATATAGGCAAGGTTCAGAATAATAACACCAAAATTTTTCAGCCCTCCAATTGGAAGAAGCAGAGGAAGATATGGATGTAGTACAGGAAACCCAAGTCCTAGAAACTCAAATGGGTCAGCCTCACCAACAGGTTTAGGACAATAATCAGAAGCAATCAGAGTCTAAAGCATTGGTGGTGCACCAAAGAAATATGGAAGAAATAAAAAGCTACCAAAGGAAACATAAGCTGGTAGAAGAGCAACGGAAGGACGAAGGGGGAAATGCCCAGAGTAATATTTTATTATTACCATCTCCCCCCACAACAACACCCCCTCTTGATAATAATCCTTCCAGAAATCCAACAAGAACAGCAGAAAGAAACTATGGATGGACTCTACTTTACGAGCAGAAGGAAAACTAATCAAGTCCATCTTCAAAAAGAAGGGCAACAACTAACTGGAAATGGTAAAGTTGGGGATTTGGCCTCAATCTTTGAACAAACCCCACAATGAAGCTGATTACTTGGAATATTCGGGGGCTTAAATGGAAGCCCTTCTAAAGTAAATGAGGTTAAGCGTATTGTGCAACAACATCACCCTCATATGTTATTTCTTCAGGAAACTAAAGCTTCTATAGAATTCATGGCAACGGTGGTCCCAAATATTCACAAAAAACTCTAGGTTGTCTCTTTAAGCTCACAGGGAGCATTTGGAGGTTTGGCATGCATATGGGACCCCCAACAAGTTCACTTTCTTGATAGTGGAGGAAACCATAGGTGTGTTCTATATGGTAGTTAGATATGTCCCTCAAAATCAAATTATTTGATATTGAACATATATGCCCCTCTATATGTGGAGGCAAAAAAATCCCAGTGGAAGATTATTCAAAATATTGTAGTAGCACATTCTGGCATACCAGTCATTATAGGGGGAGACTTCAATACAGTTCTTTTCTCTCATGAGAAACAAGGGGGAAACACTACTTTGGATGCTTCTGTTGTTAATATGTTGGATTCTATACAAAGGATGCACTTGGTTGATATTCAAACCCAAAATGGACTAATGACATGGTCCAATAGAAGAGTAGGGGAGAGTTGTATAATGGAAAGATTGGATAGATTTCTGATATCTGAAGATTGGTTTGACTGTAACATTATACCCATTGCTAATGTTCTTGACAACTCAAGATCTGATCATTGGCCGGTGTTATTGGAATTGGGAAAATCACAACCGTTCAGAGCCCTTTTAGATTCCAATTGATGTGGTTGCGAGATGAACATCTTCCTCCTTTAATTGAGAAATGGTGGAGAGAAGGCCAACCTCAGCATGGTACTAAAATGTTTTGCTTCGCAAAAAAACTGCAGTACCTCACGAACCAACTCAAGAAATGGAATGCTTCAGACTTTGGAAATGTTCATGGGAAAAAACAGGAGGTTTTGGAAGCCTTACAGGAGGTGTCTCAACAAATAAGGCTACAAGGGTACTCAAAGGAACTGCAAACGAAGGAAATCCTCCTCAAGAAAACATTAACTGAATGGGAATTAAGGGAGGAAATATTCTAGAAATAGAAAGCCAAAATTAAGTGGCTGAAAGAGGGAGATAAAAATACCTCCTTTTTTCATAAATCTCTTCTAGCTCATTGCTCCAACAATCACATTACTTATCTAGATAAAGCGGATGGAACCCGAGAAAATACACATGAAGAAATCCAACACGTTGCCATACAATACTTTTCTAGAGTTGTTTAAGGCAACTAATCTGGATAGGAATGCCCAACAACAATTGCTTAACATTATTCCTTCTTAGGTTAGTGAGGCAGACAATATGTTACTTTTGCAACCGGTGTCTGAAAAGGAACTTCAAACTGTTGTGTGGGCCATGAAAAAAGGGAAAAATCCAAGACCTGATGGATTTCCAATTGAATTTTATCAGGAGTTCTGGGATATTATTAAAAAATATCTGCTAGAAGTAGTGGAAGAATGCAGACAGGCAAAGACGGTTCTTAGGGCCATCAATTACACCTATATTGCTTTGATCCCTAAGAAACATGAGGCTTCTACCATTACAGAGTATCGTCCCATAGCTCTATGTAATGTGTTGTACAAAACAATCACTAAAGTAATAGCTGAACGACTGAAATCCATCATTGACAAAGTAATATCTCCCGAGCAAGGTGGATTTGTTCCCCATAGACAAATCTATGATGACATTGTGCTGGCTCAGGAAGCTCTTCACTCTATGGACATTCAGAAGAAGCCAACTATGTTTGTAAGGCTTGATTTATCTAAAGCTTATGACAGGGTTAGCTGGGCCTTCCTTTCTGACATCCTTCTCCATTTTGGGTTCTCTCCTCTCTGGGTGCAATGATACAAGCCTGTATTTCATTGGTTTCTTATTCAATTATAGTTAATGGCACTCCTACAACGCAATTTTTTGCATCGAGAGGTATAAGGCAAGGAGATCCTTTATCTCCGTTCTTGTTCATCATAGTTGCAGAATCCTTTGGTAGACTATTTGCCATGACAAGAGTCCAACGAAAGTTGCAAGGTATAAAATTGGCCACATAGGTGGACCCACTATCTCACTTACAGTTTGTTGATGATTCGTCTATCATGGGGGAACCGTCTTTGAAAGAAGCTACTCAGATCCATAAAAATTTGGAACTTTTTTCAAAGGCCACTGGTCAGGATATTAACAGGCATAAGTCAAAAATAATTTTCTTTCATTGCTCTCCAAGGTTGGAACAGGGCATACTGACGAAACTTGGATTTCAAAAGACCACATTACCTCTAAAATATTTGGGTATTCCATTGGGCTCTAAAAGAATCTCTGATTGGGGCTGGCTACCTGCTAAGATCCAACAGAAATTTAGTACTTGGACTAATAGATGGTTATCATCAGGGGGAAGAATAACCTTGATCAAAGCTGTGTTGCAAGCTATTCCTGTATATTTTGCTTCTCTCCCCAATATTCCAGCAATAGTTTTGCACCATTTAGATTCTATTAGTCAAAAATTCCTGTGGTCAGGCATCCTAACAGGATCGGAAATGGCATCTTGTGAAGTGGAAAACCTTGTGTCTGCCAAAGAAAGAGGGAGGATTGGGATTCAGAGCTAGCGTTCCGAATAACAAAGCCTTGGCAGCCAAGCTATATTGGAGACTACTGCAAAATCCGGACCAGTTATGGAGTATTAATATTAGAGCAAAATATACACATGGAATGAGACCCCATGACATAGTCCAATACTCTTTACCTTCTCGAGGATCTCCCATTCTCTCAGTTCTCAAAATTGGAGAAGGAATTATCAAGCAACACTTGTTTTGGAAAATTGGAAACGGAGTTTAGGCAAACTTTTGGACGGATTCATGGGATGGCCATCCTCCTTTGATCAAACAGTATCCACATCTTAGTAATATTATGGATACCCTTCATGGACAAGGAAAAAAAGGTTAGTCACTATATACAACCTGCATTCCCAGGGAGTGAATGGATCCCTCCATCTTTGTGGCAGATTAACTTGACACAGGCACAAGTTCAATTCTTCTAAACTCTTCTGCAAAACAGGATCCTTTTTACAAATTCGACATCAGATACCTTGGGATGGGGAACAGAGTAGGATGGAAAGTATTCTGTAGCTGAGGGCTATAGAGTTTTGGTGGCCCCTCATCCACATCCATGGAAAGATATCTTTGTGGACCTTTGGCAACCTGCTCTATGGCCTAAGGTGAGATTCTTTGTTTGGCTTCTCATCTATCATAGAGTTCTTACAGGTGATAATTTGATGAAAAGAGGTATGGTTGGACCCTTTTGGTGCCCTTTATGCAGAAATGCAGAAGAGACCCTAACTCATCTCTTCTTTCAATGCCCCTTCACTTTGGCCCTATGGTGTACATTAGCTGAATGTCTTTCGGTAACATGGCAATCCCCTATGAATATAGTGGACACTATTAGAGGATGGAAACATTTAGTTAGGGATACTCAAGACTTTACCAAAGGAATCTGGCTTGTTGTTTCTCTTTTGTTGTGGAATGTTTGGAAGGAAAGAAACAAACGCATCTTCAAGTCTGAAAGTAGAGACATGTGGTATATTATGGACTTGACTAGAAGTAATATTGTAGAAACTATCATGCACAATTTGAAAATACCTTCCCCACTGCCTGCAAGGTGGAAAGTTCTCTTACAAAAACTAAATCTGGCAAACAGGCAATTGCAGATAAAGCAAGCTACTAAACAGAGGGTACCTTCTACTCTTAGAATATGGAAGCCTCCTCCATTCAGATTTGTCAAATTAAACACTGATGGGGCAACTAGAGGTAATCCGGGTCCTAGCCAGTATGGAAGGGATAGCTCATGACTCCTTGGGAACTCCTCTCTTCTTCTTTGCATATCAATTGGGACACTACACTAACAATGTGGCTGAAATTATGAATATCCAGTGTGCTCTCCTGGAAGCAACTAAACTGGGATGGCCTAGTATCATAGTAGAATTGGACTGCAAGGTTATTGTTAACCTTCAACAAACCCCTGAGCAACATCCTTCTAATAATTGGATTATTGCCAAGAATCCAGGATGATATTAAACTCATTTCCAGACAGTTCCAAACAATCGCATATTCTCATGTGCCTAGGGAGCAAAACAAGATGGCTAACGCCTTGGCCAATTGGGCTTTAGATCATTCTAATCTGATAAACTTCGGTCCTCTACCCTTGACATGGTCCCAGGAGAAATGACAACAGATTGAGTGGATCCTCTCATTGAAATCACATGATGGTTAAATCACATATATGCTATCTCTCTTCTTTTATTTGTTCTTGGAAGTCATAAGATATCTCCTCTAGTATGACGTCTAATGGATCGTCAATAAAGGCAACATTTGCTTCTTTCAGATGATCTTTGAGTTTTCCTTTGAGAACATCATTAACTCGAATGCGACAATTCTAGGATGTATGGCCTATTTTCTTGCAATAATCACAATCAACTTGCTTGGAGTCTTTATCTGATTTTCTGTTATTATTTCTTATGCAGGAGTATAACGCACTTTCATGTGAAGAATAGCCTTCTATATCATCGACGGTTCTCTTTTCTTCAGCCAAGAGAGCTGAAATCATATCTTCCAGCCTTTGTGAAGGCATTTGACTGAGAGTAAAAATAACATTGCTATATAAAGAGGGTAAATTGTTTAACATAATGGCTTTAGAGTCTTCGTCATCTACCAAAGCTTTGGCATGTGATGTCTAGGCTCGGGCCTAGGTCTTCCTTGATTTAGTCCAATGAATTCAGTGAGTGAAATAGCCTCACAAATTTCCCTTGGAAGAGCCATATGCTCTTCATAGCTTGCGGCAATGTTCCGTCCAACGGTAGGCCTTGTTTCTTCCTCCGGAATAGCTTCTTCTCTAGGAAGGACAATGGGCTTTGTAATGGATCCTCGGGATGATCCCATTGGTCGTCGTGTATTGTTAGCTCCAAACGAGCTACCATCACCATTTTGAACCCTAGGTTCAATGATCCTTTGGAGGGATAGGGCTAGAAAATCCATTGGATCCATAAGTCTCTCTTGGCCAACAATCAACTTGTCAACTTTGGCTTCTTGAGAATTTTGACCTGCCATATTGTAGAAACCCCAGGCCTTTGAAGATCCGAGCTCTGGTACCATTGTAATATCCCTTTTGGGGACAAAACTAAAAATTAAGAATCAAATCTGATTTTTATGACCACAATTAATAAAGGATCAGAAAACACTCCCAAACCCTAACGACTAGGAGAGAGAGAAATCCACCAAAGAAACATTCAAAAATAATGAGAAGTGATTCCTTGAATTGCCCTTGATTTTAAAAGCCAGAAAATGTGATCAAATCATCAAACTCAGAATTCTGGAATTTATTATGGCACAAAAACAAATGAAACTTGTAAATTCAATAACTCTTGGAATACAAGGAGTCTCCACACAAATGAATACTGAAAATAATCATAAAAATACCATCCATCAAATGAGGCCGATATCATAATTTTCTAACGACGGAAACCCTCTCAAAATTGATCCCAAAATCTCTAAATGAGTAGATAAAGTTGAAAACTATTCCAAAAATCACCAAAGTGGAGATTCCAACATTATAAAAATTGCCGAATCAGAATATAAAATCAGTTTCGTAATTTGTGCCCTAGAGGGCACTCAAACACCATCAAACCCTAGTCGCTCCAACTAGGAATGGCTCTAAAATGCATGCATAAAGTTTAAAGATCCATAAACTTAAAAATATATTAAATAAATCCTAAGTTACCGAAACATTTTGGATACCGGAGCGGGAGCGGGGTATCCGATACGTGGAAACGGCAAATTTTTTTTTTTGACCTCGGATACGGCGTAGGATACAGCAGTACAAAAACTTTATAAAAATTAAAAAATATATAAATTTCAGCCTTCTAAATAGGAATTTAATTATTAACCACATATTATGCATACGAAAGACAAGATAAAAGACAAGTTATAAGCTAAATAAGTGAATAACTACAACAAACAAGCTAGGATACCGATAAAACTTAGAAACTTAAAAGCTTAAAAGTTAAATTAAAATTTGAAATACTTAAATCAAACACAATGTGAATGTCATGAATCTCATGATATATTAAATTCAATCATAGATCAATATTCAAAGCTCAAACTATCTTTCATTGTCAATATTCATCATATTCCTCTTCATCAAGGAGGATTGAAACTAGCTACATCATCATCATTATGTGGTTCATTAGAACCACATGGGCTCAAACCACGTCGCACTAGGGCCTCTGTCAGTTGCACCCCCTTGTGCATATAGGTCTCGTGGTGCCACATATACTCATCTTATCATCATATGCTCCATGGTGGGAAATGGACGCATCCAAGTCAACTATCTCTGGATCAATGTCCCAATGTCTTGTTGACCCTTCTTTGTAGTCTGGTTGCTTGTGGGATAAAAAGCGCAAGTTGGAATATATGTATACCAAATCTTTAGCGCTTGTAGCCCCCGAACCTGTTGCATTTCTGTGAGTGGATAAAATTATACGTACTGCAGTTGCGCTCAGAGGGAAGATGAACTTGCAACCTATTAAGGAAACCCAAACTTCAAAGTCAATGCAAAGTTCAGCTTCAGATTTAAACACTCCAACTTAAATTTTAAAAAACTAAAAGAAAAGAGAATAAAAAAATTAAAAACTTACCTATGCCAAGACCTTGATTGCAAGAGGTTATAAGTAAACCGATGAAGTACCATGGAGGTACCACCACATATGTGCATCCATCTTGTATTTGCTCCGAAGAGCGAGAAGGCTATGACTTGTTTCTGCTATGAAATTGCCAAACTCTACCATAACCTGGTCTTGGGCCTCAGGATCAGGGAAGAGCCTAGCCAATGCCGCCATATATCCCTCACTGACTTCCGCATCCCTGTATGGTGCTACCCTCCCTGGCAAGGAAAGGATCTCTGTGCTATAAAATCTAGGAGTCAATGCAAAAGCTAGTAGATGTAATGGGGTGGTCATTTTGTTCCACCGCTCAATGAGGATTGACTTCACTTGTTTGAAAAATATTTCCTCGGGATCTTGTTCTTTTGCATTTATGACGGCTTTTATCTTCTCAATCATTGAGTCGATGCCGTCATATATCTCTCCTAGACATGGTTGATCCGTGTCAGTAAATCGGATCATGCTCATAATGGGCTCCGTAAAACTCAACAGATAACCCACTCTATCCCACCAAGAGTCCTCTAAGATCAAGTTCTTCACTTTTTGAGCCCCTTGAGTGTTTGATTGCCTCCATACAGACCAAAGATTGGATGTTACCATCCTCATGAGTGCCTCTCGCACCTTCACTAGTCGTCTCAAGACGATTGTGTGTGATGCAAACCGAGTCTCAACAACCTAATAAGAACGAGGAACAAAAATTAAAAATAAAATTTAAATTATAAAATTGAAAGCTAAAAGAATACTAAAAAACTTATATTAAATTTTAAATTAAAAAGAAAGAAAGAAATAAAGCTTGTCCTTACCTTCAGTAGCTCCAACTGCGAGAATGATCTAAAAATGCCCTGTGACATGTGGTGGTTGGTGACAAACATTTGGATTTCTTCAGCTTCTGCATACACTTGTTGGATCCACTCTATTTTGTTTGCCATTTTCTTTAGCATTAAATTCAATGAATGCACAACACAAGGTGTCCAAAAAATATGCCCATACCGTGCCCTCAACTAGCATCCCCGCAGCTTTGCAATTTTTGGCGTTGTCCGTTATCACTTGGACAACATTTTCAGGCCCCACTGCCTCAATGGACTCAAAGAGAATGTTGGCTATGAATTGGGCATCCTTCACTTGCCCCTCACAATCAACCGCTTTCAAAAACATTGCCCCCTTAGGGCATACTGCAATCACATTGATTAAAGGGCGGTTTCTTGCATCTTTCCATCCATCAGAAACAATGGACACACCAGTTTTGGTCCATGAGTCCCTAATTGGTTGCAAGGAGGTTTCCACATATTTTTTTTGTCTATCCAAAAGGGTGGTGCGGATCTTCTCATATCCTGGTGGTTTATACCCTTTTGGTGCCTCATTGATGGCTTTCACCATCTCATGCCAATAAGGTGATCTCACAACATTAAAAGAAAGACCATTAGCATATACACACCTTGCAATGCATTCATCTGCAATCTCCCTGTTCTCATTCTTGAAATACCTTTTCCAATGGCCCTTTTGTCTTACTTTTCTTTCGTGTAAGGGAAACATCCTCATCTATGGAGATAGTAACCACAAATGGATGTGGCATGGCCACAAATGGGGATCCACTAGGTGATGGAGCAAGTGGAGGCCTTGCTGAACGAGATGAACCTCCTCTTTTGGCCAATGGATGACCCGCTCTCATAGCCACTTTAGCCTCTGCATCCTCCTGCTTTTTGATATATGCCAAAACATTTGCTTTTGGCACCCCAGCATTATTCCTCCTCCTACATACTTTTATACCATTACTCGTTATGGCACACAAGTGGCTTTTCACCCTATTGTAAGAGCCTTTGAATAGTCCATCACACTCATTGCATTTCCATTCAAAACAACTACCACCTGCAGGTTGTCGAACTATTGTTACGTGCCTCCATAACGGTGAATTTGGGTCAAAGTCTTTGGCCAAAGATTGCCCAGAAGAAGCAAAACTTGTTGCCATTGTAGAAATACCTACAAGGGTTGAAAAAAAAATTAAGCAAAGAAAACAATGGCATGCAATTGCATTGTGATTGAACAATAAAATTAAAAAAAATTAAATGGAAAGAGCAAAATAAAAATGAACATAAGCAAAAAAATGTAATGTGTGAAAGATTAAATAATAAAAACAAAATAGAGGAACAAGGCTAGAAATTAATTTTTTTTTTACTTTCACTTAGTAAACCACAAATCAAATCCTTCACAAATCCTCCTTTGTAGCTCCTCACACTCCTACAAGCTTAGCAATAGCTCCTCAAACCCTAGACAAACACAATGCAATTTTGGATAGCCACAATGTGAGTTTGTTTGCTTTATGTTTTGTTTGTGTGTTGTTCTTTTGTTTTATTGTTTAGAGGTAGTTTTTAGGTTTTAGATTAGAAGAATTTATAATTTTTTATTGTTGTGTGGCTTTAAAAACATAAAAAAAATAAAAAAAATAAAAAATAATAATTTTTTTTAACGTGGGAGTGGCCAGGGAGCGGGCAGGGGCTACGGAAATGCCCGGGTACGGCACATATAATTTTTTATTGTTGTGTGGCTTTAAAAACATAAAAAAAATAAAAAAAACATTTTTTTTAATGTGGGAGTGGCCAGGGAGAGGGCAGGGGCTACGGAAACGCTCGGGTACGGCACAGGCCGTACCTGGGCGTTTCCACAGCCCTTGCCCGCTCCCTGGCCACTCCCACCGCCACTCCCGCTCTCGCTCCCGAGGCCTTCTAAGGCGTTTCCGGTAACATAGATTTATATATTATTTTACTACCAAATTTCAAGGTGCATGAATCCCTTAGGAAACCATATACAATCCATCATTTTCATGGACAAAAACATGATGAATGCAAACAGGGGTTAAATTTGACGGCCACCTATGCCTGTCAAACAATTTTTGGGGTGACAGTAATTTTTCAATACTGCCCTTCAAAAACACAAAATAATGTTATTTTTTACTAATTATTCTATATTTATTATATCTTTTTTGATATATATTTACATATATTTTTATAATTTATATACAAACCTATATAAAAATTGACGGTCAAGTTTTAAATGTGCAAGTCACGTGTGACGGTTAGATAAGATATTTACAAGTATTTTACGTCTAAAATCACAAAAAACGTCTAAACGGCCGTCAAATTTAACCCCTAAATGTAAATGATTTATTTGTTTTGAAATCCATGAATAATGTTTCTAAGATTGAAAAGTACACCGATAACACTTCTAGGAACAAATCCTCAAGGTCAACGACTTGAATTTTATGCATTCAAAATTTGTCACATACATGACTATGATCAAGAACTATTCAAAAATCAAGTGAGTTCCATACTAACAAGGCACCACACTCTAATGTCGGGAGACAAGTTTACAAAGCATCATAAATCCAGTGAAACAGGGGGAAATGGTATGGAACTTGGAAGGGTGTTTCACCTTTAAAGGGGCCTTTGCCACTCACTCCACGAGCTTCTTTTCTGCAATAGGGTTCAGAACAAGCTTAATAATGGCCTTCCTATTGTTTATGATCTTCCCCTGTGTAAATTATAAACTACCATATATTCCGCCCCTCCAAGATCTCTTTGGTTCTTGCCTTGCTTAGATATCAATGATGGGATGCTCTTACCTTGTTCTGATACCAATGATCGAATAGCTAGATAGATAGCTTTGCATTCAATTTTATTAGCTTCATATTCCCTTTCCAGAAACACATACACATAGAATTGGCTATTGAAAAGACAAGTGGGTTAGACGCTTATAACAATAATTTAAGTGGTTGCACCACTTTTGCAGCTTTCTCAAATAGGGTTTCTTTCCGTTTGATTTGATACACCACAAATTGGTTATTCTCCTTCCTCGGCTTGCAACCTTCTGCTTCTTTACAGATTATTTCCTTAGCTCTGTATATCTTTATTTTTGCTTGGCTTCTTGTTTCTATCTTATCCTTCTTCCTCCGCTAGCAACCTTCTACTTCTTTATAGATGATTTCCTTAGCTCTGTATATCTTCATTTCTTCTTGGCTCTTGTTTCTAGCCTTTTCTTCTCTTCATCATCTATTTTCCTCTTATCCTCTTCATCAGAAATCAAACCTTGTGCCAATAAGGATGTGGTCCCATGGAGGGGGCTTGAGCTCATGTTTCTATTGTGAGATTAGTCCCATTAAGTTGAATTAATATAATCATAGGAATAAAATTAATATTTCCTGTAAAATGGGAGGCCCCTATTGTAGCAAACTTTTAGCTGTCCCTAAAGTAGATAGAAACTTATTGCTCACATGGCACCTGGAATAATATTTGGTTTGACACTTTAAGAGTTGATAAAAATATGGACTGCTTATTTACATATATTTCCTAAAAAAATTCTGCACAAGAGAATTATAATTTCATGTAACCTCTAAACCGGAAAATGCTCTTACATTTTCTTAGCAACACCCAATGAGAAAATTTAGTAAGCCCCCTCCATGGAACCATAGCCTAAGCATGCAAATTCTTACTTGAGTTTAAAAACTAATTTTTCCTACGAGAGAACCTACTTATTATCCCTGAGAACCTTCAGCTGATGTTTCATCTATTTTTCCCCCTCCTATTGTAGTCTCCTGTCAGTTTCAATCATCTCTATAGCCTTTGCTATAACATCTCCAAACCTTTATATCATCTCTGCTACGGCAATACTGTTTCAAGCCTCTTCAAGCTTCTTGAGCTACATAATGAGCTCTTGCATCTCTAAATGGACCTCTCTATCATGCATTCCTCCCACTGTAGCTACTTCTGCAATCATGACACTAAATAAAAGATTAAATGAAAAAAAATGTCTTCTGGCAGCGTCTTCATTGCTTATATGCCTCCTTTGCATGGTACACAACCCTGATCTGCTACATGTACTTCCATCGTGACTATTTGCCCTATATTGGATTGTTATAAGTCCACTCTCTTCATCATCATTATGTAATGTCCCCATTTTCTGAAGACCCTGACCCTATTTTTCCCCGTGGGCTTTGGGATGCGCAAGGGGAAAAATTATATTAAATACGTTAAATATTATTGCTTGGAGAGTGATTTTTATCGTTTGACATTATAAAGCAATAATTATTTAATTATTTAAATATCTAGATTATTTAATTTAACTCCCAAAATGCAAAATTAAATGGGGAATTAATTATATAAATATTTAGGTGTATTTTATTGTTAAAATCACCCTTAGAAAGGGGATGCCACACTTAGGAAAAATAAGCTGCTTTTATTTAATGATTTCCCTCTCCTAGGGATTTCAAATTTTGTGCCTCTTTGCTTACAAAAGGAGTGCTAGGATCATTGTGAGACTTATGTTATGATGATATTTATTTGATACTCCATGCTTGGAGTTGGGATATGCATGCCGATTAATGCTTTCTCTCTCTCTTGCGTGGAAGTTAGTGAACCGGTTTTGATTAATTGAAGAATTTATCATATCTTTGTAAAATCGATTTGTTTGTATGCTTGTTTATGGGATACGACTTGGTTATATTTGATATTGTTTAGCCCTTATATTGCAACGACTAGCTTTAATGATGTTATGAATTGATTGAGTGTCTTGTTGTGTGGATCGAATGAGCTAATGTTATGATTTGGAGTCTTTTAGCAATACATTTACTCATGGCTGTTTGATGCATTGTTGGAGTGATACGACTTGGGGTGTTTGCATGCTCTTGTGATAGTGATAACTCCTGTTGGCAACAACTTCTCCTATTAGTATATGGATTGATTTAAATGTATTTTGTTATGAGATAATTGAGCTGGCTATGAGGTGTTGTCTCCTCATCCATAACTACTAGTTTGGGCAACTTTTTGGTATTAATTCCATGTGCTTAGTGAACTAGATCGATTGTTGTCCTTGCTTTCAAAACGACTTCTTTTGGACTATTCTGGACTGATCTTGGAATAAATATGTTGTTGTTCCCTTTTCCGTAGTAGCGATCTAGTTGGAGTGAGAATTAATTCATATAAATACATGTCCGAGACTCCTTTGGGGCAACGACTGAGGTGGAGAAAGCTTGGTAATTCTTCACATAAGTATTGTTTGTTTTTCATTCATATAAATTTGTCAAATCCCATTAAATATCAGTGATCTGGGTTTACTTGTGGATGTAACATTGTATGTCTCTAACACTCATGTGGTGTTAAAGTATTCATCTATTTCCAATGATCTCCTTATTGCACTTTTGGTATGGATTTCCATGGTGGTTATTTCTCTGATATTTAAAAATGGTGATTTGGGTAAGTGCATGATAAATAACAACCTTGTAGGCAGTTATTGTATGGTCTGAATAGTCTCCATGGCAGCAAACTGATTCGATATACATTTCAATGGTGTTTTGGGTCTCTTTTAGCAGCAATAGAAGTGAAGTGTGTTGAGTGGTTTATAATTTGATGATATAGTTGCATATCTGTGAGGGCTGAATTTAGAGAATGTTTGCATGAGCTCATTGGTGGTTATTCAATCAAAGAAGTCTGATTTCTAAGGAGTGTAGTTTCAGCTGTGAGTGAGCCACTCGTTAGAGGCCATTAAACCCCTTTTATTTTGGGTTTATCGAGTCATCTAGTGATTGGTTCAAGTAAGTTTTGACTGAGTTTTGCTATTTACATTTGATTGGAGTGTTGAAGAGTTAGTTGATTGCCTAATTTCTATTGATCCTATAAGTGGGATATTATAGTGGTATCAGAGCCACTTTCCTCTGCACATGTGAGGTTGTTGCATACATGGAAAGAAGATGGGAATGGAAAGTGGAGGTCCCACTCCAAAGAAATGAAGCTCTTGGAGGATATGATCAAAGCAAGCTTCAAAGAACTCAGAATAACATGGTAGCCATGGTGAAGGATATCATAAATCCAAGAAAAAGCCATCACAAATAAGAACAACCAAATAAGGGTAAGCCAATTTATCATGTTGACTTCTTTGAAACTTTGCAACAAGGTCATGCTAAATTGTATATGCAGGGAAAGGCTTCTAAGCAAAAAGAAAAAATGACCTAACATAATAATGGAAGAAAAATAACCTTCTGTGGCTTAAAATAGTTCAACTAGCATGTTATATCTCTGGCAACAATCCTATATCCAGGTTCACATTTTAAGTTGATTGGTTTCGTATTATATATCAGAATAAGACCTAAATGTTGCGTATCCTTGATTGGATATGAACAGATGTTGAATTCTATAAAATCAACTCTGAAATTCGGATTTTGGAACATCAAAGCAACAAGCCATTGCTATCAGAGTGCATTATCAAATCATCTGAGATTCCCACGAATCTGTCAATATTAGGTGTTCTTTCAATTAACAACTGCTTAACTATAACGTTTAATTGTTTTGCTTTTTATTATGCTATGAAAGCAAGATTTTATCAGCTTTTGTTAACATTATGGAATCTTGTTTGTGATCATGAATGCAATTGAAATTAGACAGTTAAACCTTCTACGTTGATTTAAAGCCTAGGTTTAACCAAGACATCGACTAAAACAAATGTCAAAGGGAAAAACGTCCATAGCAAGATATATATTCTTAAAGGTTTTATTACTGATTAGATTGTGTTTTGGTAACATGTTTCACACCTACATGTAATGAGGAAAGGTAGATGTATGCACTTTATCCTTATCGATGATTGCATCATCAATGGAAGCATACTTTAAAGGTAAGAACTTACATAGAAATCTATAGTTTATGATTGACTTATTCTTGGTAATATCCAGTTACTGATTGTATTAGCATGTATTCAAGAAAACTATCCGTACACACCTTATACTCATGAATTGCAAGAACTGCACCTTCTATGTCTTTGACACCTTCATGCTCGCACAAATAAGCATCTATAAAATCTATCAATTCATTTATAGGAGTAGAAATCCCTGCAACCCAACAAATAATAAAGTCTTCTCAATATTTGCACATAGTACATACACATGAAAAATTACCATTAGGTCTCTTGTCAACTATTTTGCACTAATTGTGCTTTGTGAATCCCATGGACTTATTTTGGTCATTTCTGGACATTAACATAATTTATTTCTTTCTTTCCGAAGTAAAACAAAATAGTACTGATATATCACTTCATCACTCACTGCTTCAGCTATTATGTATCTTTTTTTTTTTGTAAATAGTAGCTGTATCTAGAGACATCTGGGCTCAGACAGCTATTTGAATAAAATATTTAGACATGATTTACATGCATAAGGTTTCTAATCACTGATAAATCAAGTATAATGGTTCAGTAGAAGTATACAAATATTTACTGAACTCTCCTCTTGAACATTGTTTACTCAATTGCAGTCACTGTCTTGGCATATACAAAGTAAATGTGGAAATCTGCCTTTCAACTTTTCTCTACCAAATGAAGTTATCCCTGGACATATTGTAATGTCCCTCTTTTTCCAATAATTCAATTGAAGACCTTTGGCCTATTTTGTCTACCTGACGGCCAAAGGTTGAGCTCAAGGGTGAGTTAAGTTTTATTAATTTTACTATATTGTGCAAAAATTAAAATATAACATTATAAGAGCACATATAATAAATTAATAGACTTAACTTTAAATTAGAACTTAGGAAAGTGCAATAAAATAAAAGCACTTAATTAAATTGTACTTCCTAAGGGAAAATGCGATTTGGAAGTCCAAAGGTCACTTTCATTGGAAGTCTAAAGGTCACTTTCATTGGAAGTCCAAAGGTCACTTTGGGTTCCATTTCCTATATAAAGAAGAAGTCGACTTGCTTAGAGGCATTCCAGATTCATTTGATATTTTCTCTCTTGCATTGGAAGCTTTGAGTTTTTTTGCAAACAAACCCAAGGACAAAAAATCCTTAGGGTTTATTCTCTTGTGGATGAAAACCCCAAGAGCATTGTGAGAGATTTCTACTCAAGAAATCCCATTGATCTTCATAGATTTTTATCATTTCAGCAATGTGAGTTGAAGAATAAAATTGCAGCAGCAGTTAGCATATTTGTCAGTACGGGGCATCTCACTTTTTGGAAGTTTTATGATGTTTAAGAGTTGCATGTTAAGTGTTCGACGAAATGTCAAACGACTCAAACTAAAAATTTGGATCAGACTTGGGGAAGGGATATTTCAGTGGTATCGGAGCAGTGTATTCTCCCAGATTGTGAGAGAAAGTTTATTTAAACAAAATAGGGTTTTGATTTGATTCTATGCAACCACAAGGGATTGGTCCGCACAGATATTACACAAGTAGAAAAACACGACTTGAGGCTAGTTTTGAAACAGGTGTTGGAGCTGAAACCATGGGTGATAGATAGGAAGTTCCTCATAGCCCTCCCTAGGATGAGCCAGTGGATCCGGATAGAGAAACTTTTAGGGCTATGGTAGACACTCAGCAGTGATTGATTCAGTCCATGGAACATATGGGATCTACTTTTGACAAGTTGGCTTTGGATAGGCCAAGAGATAGATATGACAGGAGAGACAGATCTATTTCAGTTATCAGCAGTCACAGGAGGCATAGTAGAACACCTTCGGAGACTAGTAGTGTGAGGGGATCTCCTCACCGGGAGAGGAGGCACACTCATACAGATGAGCAGAGACCTACCCGGATAGTAGATAGGCCTATGCAGCTTAGTTTCTTTCCTAGAGATGACCCACTGGCAGTAGAAGATGTGCTTGAGGGAGCGGACTTCCAGGACAATGCTATGGTAGCCAGCGATGAATGAAGGAGTTCACCACAACATGTGAGGGATGTTTTTCCCCTTCCATTGTATTGTGCACAGAGGAGGGATAGCATGAGGACCAGGCAGGATAGGAGGCCTAGAACACAATAGAATAGGAAGTTGAATCAGGATACCAACAAGGTGTCTCTCTTCGCTTTTGATGGTAGTGGAAAGATCAGTGCCAAATCTTGGATTCATAAGATCGACACATATCTTACCCTTAAGCCTATGCAAGAGTAGGAGGGTATTTAGTTCGCCACTCTACACCTTGAAGGAGTAGCATATGATTGGTGGCATCATTGGCTTGTCACACATAACCCTGATCTTCTGCAGTCTTACAGGGAGTTCAGTGAGAGATTGATTGCGAGGTTTGATCGCAAGGACGGCTGTTATCCAAAATTCACCCCCCCAGGGTAAATTTGATAACATGCATCAGGATGTCCAAATTCCAAGAAAAATGACTGATTCAGAGCAAAATCAGGTTTCTAGGGTCCCTTCAGGAATCTTTCTAAACTCCCCAGGCCGAAGAAGGAGGGAGCAAGCCTTGAGAAAGTGCGGAGAAGGTTGCAGAAAGTAAGTAGTTTGGGCCAGTAAAAATTGTGAAAATCAGCTAAGTCCTGGTCCAGCACAAAGTGGAGGGACGAGTGGGACAAAGGTACGCGAACCGCCCGAACCGGCCGAAATGAGTCCAGGCGGCCCACAAAGCAAATAGGACAAGTGGGACAGAAGTACGCGGCGGGCGCGAAAAGCCGATCCAGCCGAGGAGAAAAATTGGCTAACTGCTGAAGAGGGTAGCATTCGGGACGAGTGGAACAAATGGACGCGAAATGCCCGAACCGGCCGGATCGCGCGAAAATAGTACAAGGAGCCCAAAAGCAATTGGGACGCGCGGGCCAAAAATGCCCGAACCGGCCGAACCGGCCGAAAAGAGTCAAGTCAGTTCGAAGCAAAGTGGGACAAGCGGGCCAAAAATGCCCGAACTGCCCGAACCGGCCGAAATGAGCACAAAGGGCCCAAAATCAAATGGGACATCCGGGACAAATGGAGGCGAGGTACGCGTAGGAGCCGAATCAGCCGAGGACCAATCAGAAGCTGCCACGTGTCCTCACAAGAGAAAAGTCAAAAAGTCAATGGGCGAGTTTTCGAGCACCGATCCGAACCAATGGGATAGTGCCACGTGTCCCAGCTAGGGCCCACAAGGAAAATTCAAAAGACAGCCCGCCGAAAAGCAGAAGAGAGAGAATTATTCAGCGAATCAGAGCATGCCACGTGGCATCCAAGTGGCAGTGCGCGGGAAAATATTTCAAAATCCGTTTTCGCCTGTTCCGTGCCCTAAATCTTCAGATCGACATATCTTTCGATCCAGAGCTCGGATTTGCACGTTCTTGATATCAACGGAAAGCTTATAAGATTCTCTACACGTTTCCAAGGTCAATCTTGCATTTTGGTTCAGTTTGGAGGATGAAAATTGAGAAACGCCTCTGGCGCGAAATAACAAGCAGAGGTAATGCTTCAACAACCACTTTAATGCAGCAAACAACCCGCCGCTTCTGTTAGACAAACCGCCGCTTTGCCAGAACCCGTCGCTTCTGCCATGATGGATGAATTAAATGCAACCTAGAGGTGGTTGGGGCAGATTTCGAATTCCTCTCTCTTTGCTCTCCCATTCTTTCTATAAATTGTAAGGAGGGGTTTCTTTCTAAGGTGGGAACATTTCCGCTTTGCACCCTCCCTTCTCTCCTGTTCATAAGAAGATTTGTGGAGTTTTCAAACCTCCCATATAGACTGTAACACCGTTTTTTGCCTTTTAGCCATTGCAATGTATTGAATCTATCCTTGAGCAATATATATATATGTGTCTGTGGTTACTTCTAAACCCTCTTACATATCTATTACTGTCATTCTTGATCTTTCATTGCATTTTTGCTATCTGTGCATGATGTTGTGTTACATCTACATGATCTGTGTTAAATTTGGCAAAGCATATGTTCTTCATTCCTTGGTGCATCACCTCTATTAGCTTAGATTTATTTTATGCATCTTCTTACCTTGTCTCCTTGGCAAATTAGATTAGATTTTGAGGAAAACCCTCTGCATATTTCGTATGCACCTGAACAGAGGAATAGGAACCAGCCTCTCTCTGGAGATTCCTTTCTCACTCTTCAAGTCCCACACTTGGAGAAAGGATTCAATGTTGATGCAATCACACTGGATATTAATATGATCAACCTAGAAATCTGATCAATACCCAGGGGTGCTGTGATTTTGCACTAACAGTTTTGGCACGCCCGGTGGGACCAGAGGTCTCATTTTTATTTGCAGCAAGGTTGATGTGCATCTGCTGCAATTTTCTTGCTTGAAAAGAGCTATTATTTGCATATCTGGCGACTCCAAGGGGAGGAATCAACTGGTTCCAGCAGTCAGGCCTAAAAGCTTATGAGAAGAATCACAAGGTCAAGAGCTGGAGAAGAGGAAGTGCTGTTTGAATACCTGCAACTATCTCCAAGAAGAAGGCAAAGAGGAAGAAGGATTCAAAGGTCTCCATCTCCACCAAACAGAACTCTTTCAACTCCTCCACCTGAGCGGCCTTTCTTTCAGTATACAAGGGTTTTAAGACCAATCAGAATGGCGCAACCAGTGAACCCCTATGTCAACTTCACAGGCAGCAGCCCACTTGCTCTCAATGCACAAAATCCAATCCCAGTAGCAGCACTGAAGAACATTCCATACTTTACTGGAGAAAATCAGACCACTCCTGGCGATCATGTCAAGGACATTGCTAACATTTGTGCAATCCATGAGATCGACGAGATGCAAGTAGCTGTCAAATTGCTGGCGTCTTCATTCAAGGGGAAAGCATTGCAATGGTTTAGGAGCCTTGGAGCTGGCTCTATCACAAACTGGAATCAGCTGTGTATTGCACTTCATAATCAATTCGGAGAGAAGGGAGACAACTTGTCTCTTTTGGAGCAGCTGACAACCATCAAGAGAGCTTCCAATGAGCAGCTAACTGATTTCAACTTCAGATTTCAAAGATCTTGGGATAGAATTCCAGTAGCAGTCAGACCAACAGCAGAAGGTGCTTTTCTATACTACCTTAAAGCTTTAAATTCTGATATTTCTATATTGATTCAATCCATGGGAGGCACAACTATCCCTGCTGCTTATAATATTGCCATTAGAGCTGAAAATTGTCTGATTCAAGCTGGCAAGCTATCTCCTAGG
Source organism: Taxus chinensis (assembly GCA_019776745.2). Lineage (NCBI taxonomy): Eukaryota > Viridiplantae > Streptophyta > Pinopsida > Cupressales > Taxaceae > Taxus > Taxus chinensis. Next base: position 837,353,253 of record CM034148.1, on the reverse strand, counting down.
CCTCCAATGCCATTATATCCAAGCTTAGAGAGCCCAAGTACTAGTCAGGCACCTGTCTTAGCTCCTTCTCCCATTCCTAGAAATCAGATTTCAAATGAAGCTTCCACTTCATCTCCAAGTGCCCCAAATGAGCTTCAAGAAGTCATGAAGCAACTACAAAATTTAGGTAATGAGCTGGTCACACTCAAGAGGCAGCAAGCTCAAGGTTTTAGACCTTCGTATCAGCCTCAAGCTCAACCGAATAGGCAGCCATATCAGCCTCAAAGACCACCTAATCCAGCCACAAATATGAATCAAACAAGGCCTCCTGCCAATAAACCATTCCAGCCCTATAATCCAAATGCCATATCTGCCTCTAAGGCATTAGTACCAGCACAAAACAACATTGCCCAAGAGTATGATTGGTGTTTTCCATGTAATGAACCCCATAACCAATCCATGTGCTATAATGGTGCTCTAACCCAAGCTTTAATGGTAACAAGTGCTGGTGTAGAGGGTGAGAGTAGTCAAGAAAACAACCAACAACAAGAAACATTCCAACAGCAATCAGCCCCAAATGATACCACGTTGGTAAATTGGCAAGCAGAGGATTTCTGTGGCATGAATCAGATAGTTTCTCAGGGTGTTGCTGCCAACACAAGGTCAAAAAGGAGAAATTTGGGTGAAGAACAGCCATTAGTCCCAGCCAATCCTCAACCTCCCACAGCTCCACAAATGATTGGCAAGCAAAACCCAGTTTCAAATGCACAAGGGCAGACAAAAACAGCCCCTAGGCCAAATCAAATGCCAGCTGTTGCTGCCCATATTCAAGGGGCAAATGTGCAAACCAAGGGACAGCAGAGAGATCCTTCATCACCATTCAGTATCATTGATCAGATGAAGAAGACAAACGTCAATATATCTATGTGGGAATCCCTATCCATCCCAGGCCAAAGAAATCTGCTGCAAGCTGCCATAAAGGATTGGCCAACTTCAAATCAGCAGGTTCAAAGGCAAGACAAAGTGCTTACAAATGCTGCCCAGCCTGAAGGAAATCATGGAACACAACAAGGTAGAATGCTGAAGCCCCCCCCTTTCTATGTTTCGTTAATTATTGGAAATCAGCTAGTGCATAACTGCATGATAGACTCTGGGGCAAGTAGCTCAGTAATGCCTAAACAGATAGCTGATCAGCTAGGGCTCCAGTATGAAATAACATCTAAGGGAGTAGTGCAGCTGGATGGGACAGCAATAGCAACAGTTGGAGTGATTAAAAATTTGAGTCTTACCTTGCATGCATGTCCAAATGTTGTTGTCTTACAAGATATATCAGTCATAGACCTTCCACCACTCTTTGCCCTCTGTTTGTCAAGGGACTTTACTGCCAAGATTGGGGGATATTTGTCCGCTGATTGGTCACACATGCTGTTCAGAACGAGGTATGGAACTAAAGCTACAATTAGGTCGGAACCTATTGCAGATTTCCACATTGAGCCCTATATTCCAAGTCATATTAATACCAATTGCTCCGCATTTGATCAAGAAGATCACCTTGGCACTGATGAAGCTGACACTAAGGTTGGAAGTATCCCAGATTTGACTCTTGATGAATGGGCAAGCAAGGTGCATGCTTTTGATCCTTATCAAGAAGTAGAAGAATCTGAGCTAGGGGTCTATTGTATACACGAAGAAAGTCAACCTATTCCTAACATCACCAAGCCAAGCCACAAGGATGACAATGAGGTATGGCAACTGTTTTTTGATGGATCAAGGAGTAGACAAGGCGCAGGAGGTGGAGCCATGCTTATTTCACCTCAAGGAGTAAAGTATTATTCAGCTTTTAGATTTCAATTTGCATGCTCCAATAACACTGCTGAATATGAAGCCTTGGTGCAAGGGATGCATTGGGCAATAAAGAGAAAAATAAATAACTTGCAAGTGTTTGGGGACAGTGAGCTGATTGTAAATCAGGTCAAGGGACAGCATGCTGCCAAAAATGATCTACTTAGATGCTACAAGAACAGGGTGTGGGACCTCATGGAAGATTTTGAGGGTTTCGGCATCAAGGCCATTCCCAGAAAAGAGAATCAAGCTGCTGACAGGCTTGCAGCAGTAGGGGCAGCCTTTGACATTGTAGAAAACATTCAACAAGACAAGGCATACAGCCAAACATCCACGTGATTGTGAGGCCTTCAGTGCCGGATAACGATGTCAATTGGCAAGTATTTGAGAATGACCAGCAAATCATCCACTTCTTGCAAGAAGAAGCTGAGTTCTCAGCTAAAAATCAAGAGAAGTTGAAACAGCAATATGGTGACCAGGTGATACAGCTGAGAACTGACAAGCTGCCCAAGGGACTTGTCACCTTGGAGTCCATTTTTAACCCCAATGATCAGTTTAGAAAGGAGAAAGCAAATATTCAGGTCAAGAGGGAAGATTCGGTATCCATCTTGGTAAAAGAGAACAAGCCATTGCAAATTGGAAAAATGACAACTGAGCAAGAGAGATATGAGTTCATACAGCTTTGTCAAGAATTCCCTGACGTGTTTGCTTGGAGCTATGAAGACTTGAAGGGCTTCAATCCCAACTTAGCTCAGCATACCATCGAGTTGGATCCAAATACTAAGCCTGTCAGGCAGAAACAGAGACCAGTCAATCCACACATGGAGCCTCTCATGAGGAAAGAATTGGACAAGCTGATTGAGTCAGCAATTATATTCCCAATCAAGCATTCTAGTTGGGTTGCCAACTTAGTTCCAGTCAGAAAGAAAAGTGGAGAGATCAGGCTATGTGTTGACTTCAGAGATTTGAATAGAGCCTCTCTCAAGGACCATTATCCACTCCCTTCCATGGAGCAAATATTGCAGGTTGTAGCTGGGTCAGAAAGGTTTTCGCTGCTTGATGGATACTCAGGCTTCAATCAAATTATGGTGAAGGAGGAAGACCAGTTCAAGATAGCCTTCACAACCAAATGGGGCACATATGCTTACAAGAAGATGCCATTTGGACTGTCGAACGCCGGAGCAACATTCCAGCGAGCTATGGATATGGCATTCAAAGGCTTGATTAACAAGATAGTGCTGGTATACCTAGATGATATCACTGTCTTCTCAAAGAATGCTGCAGACCATCTCTTTCACCTCAGGCAAGTATTTCAGAGGTGTAGAAAGTTTGGAGTGTCTTTAAATCCTAAGAAGTGCATCTTTCTTGCACATGAAGGGAAACTTCTTGGCCATATTGTCTCCAAGGAAGGATTAGCAATTGATCCAGAAAGGGTTGAAGCCATAAGAGCTCTGCCATTGCCAAGTCACAAAAAGGCTCTTCAAAGTTTCCTGGGAAGGATAAACTTTGTTCGGAGGTTTGTCCCAAATTTTGCAGCCCTTGTCAAGCCCATCACCAAAATGTTAAGAAAAAACATGGCTTTCAAATGGACGGCAGAAGGCAAGGAGAGTTTTGAAGCAATCAAAGAAGCCATCTCCCAGGCACCCACTCTCATCAACCCGGACTTTTCCAAGGATTTCATCCTCTATGCATTTGGGGGTGATGACACTATTTCTGCCGTTTTGGTGCAACAGAATAAAGATAATGATGAACAGCCAATCGCCTTCTTTAGCCAAAGCCTAAATGACTGTGAATTGAGGTACTCTTTTATTGAAAAACATGTGCTTGCAGTAGTCAGGAGCTTGAAGAAGTTCAAGCATTTAATCTCAAACAACAAGGTCCAGTTGCTGGTCTCACATGCTGGGGTTAAGGACTTCCTCCTCAACAAGGATTTGAATGAGAAAAGGGCAGGATGGATCACCCGTGTCATGGAGTATGACATTGAGATCAAGATCACCAAGCTGGTAAGAGGCAAGGGTTTGTGTGAGCAGCTTGCTTCCAAACAACTAAACAACCCAGAAGATAAAGAAGACGCCGTCCTGCTTTTACAAAATGATCAAAAACAGGAAAATGATGATGAGTCCATTCCCTGTTGGACTCAAAATATGATACATTTCCTACAGACGGGCATGTGCCCTCTAGAAATGAGCAAAGCAAGAAGAAGACACTTCAGGTTGCAGGCTATTCCATATACCATCATTGATGGAGTTTTGTTCAAGAAGGATGTCAATGGAGTGCTGCTGAGATGCATTAACACAGGTCAGATTCAAAGGGTATTAAAGGAGTTTCATGATGGACCAGCTGGTGGCCATTTTGCACCAAGAGTGACAGCTCTGAAAATCATGAAGGCTGGTTATTATTGGCCTAAAATCTTTAGTGATTGCTATGTATGGATCAAGAAATGTAAGAATTGTGCATTCTTCACAGGAAAAGAGAGACTTGCAGCCCTCCCATTGCATCCAATCTCAGTTGACCAGCCATTCATGCAATGGGGTTTGGACTTCATTGGAATCATCAATCCCAATTCGAGCCAAGGGCACAAATGGATTTTGACAGCCACAGACTACTTCACCAGATGGACAGAAGCAGTGGCACTCAAAGAGGCGAATGAGTCTAGCATCTTGGACTTTTACGAGGGGATAACTACCAGATTTGGTGTGCCTGCTACAATAGTCTCTGATAATGCATTGGCATTCATTGGATCTAAAATTACTGAGTGGGCTGTCAAGAACGGGATCTACCTCAGCACTTCATCAAACTATTACCCTCAAGGTAATGGCCAGGCCGAGTCTACAAACAAAAACTTGCTGAGGATCATTAGGAGGACTCTTGATGAGAATCAGAAGGCTTGGCATACCAAACTGAAGTCAGCCTTATGGGCTGATAGGATAACTCCCAAAAGGTCCACAGGTAACTCTCCATTTAGGCTTGTCTACGGAAGAGAGGCAATCTTGCCCCTGTCACTTGAGTTGCCAACGTTGGAACTCATGAAACAACTGGAATTGCTAGAGTTTGGACCCATGAAGGTGAGATATGCAGAATTGATGGAGCTGCAAGAAATCAGAGATCAGGCATTCCAAGCAATGGAAAAGGATCAGGCTTTGATCAAGAAGACCTTTGATAGGAAGGCCAAAGATAGATCTTTTCAAGTAGGAGATCTAGTATTGAAATGGGATGTGGACAGAGCAAAACCAGGAAGGCATTCAAAATTTGATGCCATTTGGAGTGGCCCATACATGGTCACAAAGTGCAAGAACAACAATGCTTTCCAATTGGCCTCATTGGATGGTGAAGAACTGCAGATTCCAGTAAATGGAATCTATCTCAAGCGTTGCTTCTAGAGGGAGTTTCACTACATCTGTAAATACTAGATTAGATTTTCTTCCCTCCAAGTGCTTGTGCACATTGTTTTGCTGTAATTAGTTTTGTTTTCCCTAAGTGCCTTGGCACAGCTTACTGTCTATGGAGATGATGCATGTCTTTGCTAAATCAGGTCACATTCCATCTTTCCCTTTGCACATTCTAAGTCAGTTTGGATTCTAACAGAATATTTGATGACTCCATGCCCAATGGATGGCTTCAGGCAACTGGCCTTTTCATCTAGCAGGCAGAATGATCCCGCTGAGTCGCCAAATTGTTATCCAAAATTCACCCCCCCAGGGTAAATTTGATAACATGCATCAGGATGTCCAAATTCCAAGAAAAATGACTGATTCAGAGCAAAATCAGGTTTCTAGGGTCCCTTCAGGAATCTTTCTAAACTCCCCAGGCCGAAGAAGGAGGGAGCAAGCTTTGAGAAAGTGCGGAGAAGGTTGCAGAAAGCAAGTAGTTTGGGCCAGTAAAAATTGTGAAAATCGGCTAAGTCCTGGTCCAGCACAAGGTGGGACGAGTGGGACAAAGGTACGCGAACCACCCGAACCGGCCGAAATGAGTCCAGGCGGCCCACAAAGCAAATGGGACAAGTGGGACAGAAGTACGCGGCGGGCGCGAAAAGCCGATCCAGCCGAGGAGAAAAATTGGCTAACTGCTGAAGAGGGTAGCATTCGGGACGAGTGGAACAAATGGACGCGAAATGCCCGAACCGGCCGGATCGCGCGAAAACAGTACAAGGAGCCCAAAAGCAATTGGGACGCGCGGGCCAAAAATGCCCGAACCGGCCGAACCGGTCGAAAAGAGTCAAGTCAGTTCCGAAGCAAAGTGGGACAAGCGGGCCAAAAATGCCCGAACTGCCCGAACCGGCCGAAATGAGCACAAAGGGCCCAAAATCAAATGGGACATCCGGGACAAATGGAGGCGAAGTACGCGTAGGAGCCAAATCAGCCGAGGACCAATCAGAAGCTGCCACGTGTCCTCACAAGAGAAAAGTCAAAAAGTCAATGGGCGAGTTTTCGAGCACCGATCCGAACCAATGGGATAGTGCCACGTGTCCCAGCTAGGGCCCACAAGGAAAATTCAAAAGACAGCCCGCCGAAAAGCAGAAGAGAGAGAATTATTCAGTGAATCAGAGCATGCCACGTGGCATCCAAGTGGCAGTGCGCGGGAAAATATTTCAAAATCCGTTTTCACCTGTTCCGTGCCCTAAATCTTCAGATCGACATATCTTTCGATCCAGAGCTCGGATTTGCACGTTCTTGATATCAACGGAAAGCTTATGAGATTCTCTACACGTTTCCAAGGTCAATCTTGCATTTTGGTTCAGTTTGGAGGATGAAAATTGAGAAACGCCTCTGGCGTGAAATAACAAGTAGAGGTAATGCTTCAACAACCACTTTAATGCAGCAAACAACCCGCCGCTTCTGTTAGACAAACCGCCGCTTTGCCAGAACCCGCCGCTTCTGCCATGATGGACGAATTAAATGCAACCTAGAGGTGGTTGGGGCAGATTTCGAATTCCTCTCTCTTTGCTCTCCCATTCTTCCTATAAATTGTAAGGAGGGGTTTCTTTCTAAGGGGGACATTTCCGCTTTGCACCCTCCCTTCTCTCCTGTTCATAAGAAGATTTGTGGAGTTTTCAAACCTCCCATATAGACTGTAACACCGTTTTTTGCCTTTTGGCCATTGCAATGTATTGAATCTATCCTTGAGCAATATATATATGTGTCTGTGGTTACTTCTAAACCCTCTTACATATTTATTACTGTCATTCTTGATCTTTCATTGCATTTTTGCTATCTGTGCATGATGTTGTGTTACATCTACATGATCTGTGTTAAATTTGGCAAAGCATATGTTCTTCATTCCTTGGTGCATCACCTCTATTAGCTTAGATTTATTTTATGCATCTTCTTTCCTTGTCTCCTTGGCAAATTAGATTAGATTTTGAGGAAAACCCTCTGCATATTTCGTATGCACCTGAACAGAGGAATAGGAACCAGCCTTTCTCTGGAGATTCCTTTCTCACTCTTCAAGTCCCACACTTGGAGAAAGGATTCAATGTTGATGCAATCACACTGGATATTAGTAATCAACCTAGAAACCTGATCAATACCCAGGGGTGCTGTGATTTTGCACTAATAGAACCATCAAAGAATAAGGTCATTTGGTAAATGGTATCTTCCAGGAAGAGGGTAGTGATACCACCTCCTAGGGTGGATCAGGATACTCGCAAAGAGTTGAGGAGGAAGAAGCTTTGCTTTCATTGTAAGGATCACTGGGAGCCTGGACATTGCTTCCTTGGTAAAGGCAAGGTGCACCTCATTGAGGTGGTTTTAGATGAGGATGATGAGCACTTAACAAATACAAATGCAGAGGGCAATGATAGCAGTCATGATGCACAGGGGGAGCAGCCCCAGATAGATCTTGGAGAGGGTGAGGCATTGGGTTCATCCAATGTCACTGTTGCCGACACTTTCAGGAGTCCCTAGATACCACCCCTTTCGACTGAAAGGAGTACTTAAGGGGCAGCGGATTGTTTGTTTGGTTGACGGTGGAGCTACACACAACTTCCTAGATGAGGGGTTGGCTGCAAAGCATGGATTACAGGCTGAGGACTTTGAGGGGTTTAGTGTACTAGTTGCACACGGATTTGCTATGAGTTGCATTAAGAGGATTCTTCAACTTAGCATCCAGATGGGGAACTACACATTGGCCGATGATTTCTATGTGACTGGTCTTGGTGAGATAGATACAGTATTGGGTATTCAGTGGTTGCAGTCCCTAGGTAGGTTTGTGTAGGACTTCAGGAGGATGGAGTTAGATTTTATCTCGGATGGGAAGAAGATTGTGCTTAGGGCTCTTTTTGATGGTGGGCCTAGAGTTGTTTCAGCACATAGGATGGAGTTTATAGTCAGACATGGAGAGGTTGCATGGGCAGCCCAATGCTTCATTTCATTTAAATCTTCTTTAGACAATGGACAGCCCTTTCATGTAGCTATCCAGTCAATACTGGATAAGCAAAACCCAATGTTTGCTGACATTCCTCTAGGTAGACCACCAGATAGAGGATTTGAGCATATTGTAGAGCTAGAGGAGGGTGCCAAGCCCATGATTACTATGCCTTATTGCCATCCTAAGAAATTCAAAGATGAAATAGAGAAGGCCATTAGAGGGCTCTTGGATATGGTACGTATCCATCCTAGTTCTAGTCCCTTTGCTTCTTCAATTGTTTTGGTGAAGAAGGATGGGACTATGAGGATGTGCATTGATTACCATGCTCTCAACAAGAATACTATTAAAAATAGGTATCCCATTCCTCACATAGATGAGCTATTGGACGAATTGCATGGAGCTATCTATTTTTCAAAGATTGATCTTCGATTAGGATACCATCAGATTCGTGTTCGTGATGAGGATATTCACAAGACAACCTTTAGATGTCACTATGAGCACTATGAGTTCTTGGTTGCCATTTGGTCTCACTAATGCACCTGCTATATTCCATTCATGCATGAGCCATCTCTTCAACAGGTAGTTGAGGAAGTTTGTGCTAGTATTTTTTGACGACATTTTGATTTACAACAGGACATGGGAAGATCACTTGAGGCATCTTAATGAGGTACTTAGCATTATGGAGCAATAGTCTCTATTTTTTTTTTGTAAGAAAAAATCATAACTTATATTGAAATAAAGAAAAGATTACATACTCTATCTTTTTTTTGGAAGCTCTTAGCCATATCACAAGAACTATAAACAAAAATATTAACATGTAAAATCATGGAACAAAGTCAAGGTTTATGATTTTCCTGATTTCTTTTTGAATCTTATCTGACCACCATATAGGAGGTAACTCGTAGCATCTTATATCATTGTTATCAAGTGCCCAATTTTCCAATTCATCAGCAACCTTATTACTTTGATTGGGAACATGGGTGAACCTTATCTCCTGAAACTTTTGTTGAAGCTTTCGGATCTCCCAAACTTCTTTAGCAATTCTCCATTGGGGAGGATGACCGGTACAAGAATTACTCAAAAGGTTCATCATAATTTTGGAATCCGACTGGATTTTGATGTTACACCATCCAATTTTAATAGCCTCCTGAATTCCTCTACGGATAGCTTTAATTTCAGCTAATTATTGGTAGAGATTCCCAAGTTTTCCGCAAATAGGAACTCAAATTCTCCATCTCTGGATCTTCCAATTCCTCCCATGGCTACCTTGTTAGGATTACCCTTGGAAGCACCATCAGTATTTATCACTCCATCATAGGATATTCCAGCTTGAACATGATTCACCTGAACAATTATCTTGTCTTTTTTCTTGTGGAAGCGTGGCATAGTAGCTTCATGGGGATCCAAAGAAAGTTGTTGGAAGATATGCTCCTGGTGTCACTCAGATTTCACCCCGAAATCTGAGACTACCCAATTCGGAAAAATTTCGTACTTTTAAAATAGTGGGTCACTTGTTGTTTTTATTGCCTGAAAGTTCCTGTATTGCATCAAGATAATCCTAAATAACCATATTAGCCCTTTTCGCCAAATACCCAGATGCCCAAAATTGTTTTATTCTGTCGTCGGGATTTGTCTGCGGGAAATTTGTATTTAATTATTTTGAGCCCCGTGTGAAGCTATTTGCGCTCCGTTTTAACTCCGTTATAAGCGAATATGTTATTATTCCTGTATACCAGAAGGATTTTAACTTATTTTAAGTTTTGGGCTTTATTTGTAACTTTTGGCAATTTTTCGTGTTTTTGTGGTGTCCCGTTCTGTTTTCTGTGAAATTTCTCTGGAACAACTCCTTCGCCGGGTAAGCCCGATTTTTGGCCTGGAGTAGCTGGAAAACATACACGCACATTTTGCCCGGAGGAAGTCATCATCGGAGGTCTGGATCACTGGGAAAAAGCGAAGTCGTGCACAGGAAAGCCCCTGCGGGGGATGGGCGCATTTTTGGGAAAACAAAGGATTTAAGCTGCGATGGGAAAAACATAAGCCGCAGGCAGGATGGGAATTGTATACCTGCCTGGCAGGGTACTTTTTCCCGTGTTATAAAAGTCACTTAAGCTGCAGTGGGAAAAATAGAGGCCGCAGGCAGGTGGGAATTTATTGCCTACCTTGCAGGGTGAAAATTCCCATGATATAATAAAAGGAAAGTGACTTAAGTGAAATCATGGGATTTTAGTGCCTACCTTGCAGGGTAAAGAATCCCATTATGGTGAAAATTCTTAAAAATAGAATTACATGTGCAAAAAAGTGCGCCCCCTTTGGTAAAGGATTAAAGTGATTAAATTGATTATTTTTAATAATCTTTCTCCTTGGAAAAAGTGCGCCCAAGCTAGAGGAGGTCAAAAAGTCAAAGGAGAAATAAAAGAAAGGGATTAAATTAATTAAATTTAATTTATTTTAGTGGCTGCCCCTCTCCTTGGAAAAGTGCGCCCCATTTAGGAGTTATTTAATGATTTTAAATACATTAAATCATTAAATTAATTTCTATTTTCAGTGGCTATGGTCAAAGCACACTGTGAGGCTAAAGTTAAGTGCTGTGTGAAGGATTAAATTGGATTAATTTAATTTATTGGATGGCTGTCCTTAAACATGCAATTTTTAAAAGAGAAAAGCATGATTTTTAATTAATTAATTGCCTTTAAATTGTTAGGGCAATTATTAATTATAGAATTGTGAAGGTTATATAAGCATGGGCAGCCATATGGATTTATTATTCAACACATAGGTAAAGAATTGCAGCAAGGAGAAAAAGTGCGCCCCCTTTAGAGGAAGGATTTTGCACAGACAAATTGCTAACAAAGGCTAAAAGCTTCCAGATTTGGCGCATGCTTTGGAGAAGGTTCATCTTCATCTGCACAATTGTTTTCACAGGTGTTAAAGGAGCTCAGGTGTTGATTGAAAGGATTCATGCTCTCTTTATGTGCAAATTAAACACCAATTTTTGGGGCAGCAGGCTTGAAAATTGCAGATTTTTATAATTCAAATTCACTATTCATGCTCTGGTGGCCATTTTTGTCTGAATAAATTGCAGGAACTCATTACAGGTGCTTTATAAAAGAAAAGGAGCATTTATCAATGTCCAATACATTGCAAATATCCTCCGAATCTGAAGAATTGTCCAGATCTGCACCAGTATTGAAGAAAGCAGGCCAAATTAGAAGAAAAAGAATTATTCAGACAAAGATTGATAAAGCCATGGCAAAAGGAGATGAAAAAGAGAGCACGATGGATTCATGCATTGCTTCTAAGCTTACAGAGATAGGAGACACGGATCTAGGCCCAGAACCTCTTTCTGATTTGATAGATAGATCCAGAGCTGGAAAGACTTCACTCATGCGTGCAGTCAAAAGTAGTGGAATTATTCGAGCTGCAGCTTTCCCGTGTACAGCCCAATTGCCAGAGTTTGTGATGGAGTGTGCTAGATCTTATCATCCTTCATCCAGATCAGTGCGTGATGTTGCGGGAAAGACAATAATTCGTTTGGATGCAGAATTCTTCGATTATTGTTTGAAGATTCCAGTACGAAAGGTGGTGACTTCTATTAGCATTCAGGATGCTGACAGTAGGTGGGAAAAGCATAGAGTTGACTGTGTGAGCATCATGAATAGCCGGTTCATGAAGAAGCCTAGATCCCCTTCCAGGTTCCCGAGAACTCTTCCACGATCCAATTTGGTGCAGGAGGCGGATGATATTGTCAAATTGCTATGCAGGTTGAATGGTGAAGCGAATGCCTACACTTTCCGGACATGGATGTATGCTTTCATCAGGACCATTGAAATCAACAAGGTTGATTCTATAATCAGTTGGTCGGAAATTATTAGCAGCAACATCGGTGAGCAACTGCGGAACGTAAAGCGTACCTGTAGCTTCAAGATGACTTCATACTTGGTATATGCTGCAGCTTCACAGGGTGTCTTTTCCAAGCTGGATAGATGTGGTATTCTTTCCAAGGATCCCATTTTCGAGTGCTACCCACAGCTTACTGCACCTGCATGCGAGAAGGACTTCAAAGTCATCAACGATGGTTTCTTCTACGATTTCATCTGCAGGTTAGATAAAGACTTGAAGACTCACAGGGTAAGCAAGGAAGCATGGGAAGCAGTGTCCAAGATTGGCAGTGTATTCATCCAGTTTGCAGATTTCACATACCTCAGGGTTACGAGCTTTTCAGGTGAACCAACAAAGATGCCAAGGTACCCGAGTGACAGATTGATTGCCATGGAGCTAAGCAGGCAACTTGTGGAGTTACACGACCTTCAGTCGAAGCGGCACAAGTCTACGGGCTACTTCCCACTCACTGTGGGATATTACAGTTGCATCAGCATTCACAGAGCTCGAGGGATGGAAGCACAAATGTTGTCCGAGTATGAGCATGAGTTCTTCCCTGCACGGCTTAATTTTGATCCATTTGGAATAGCCAGGAAGACAATCTCCCAGGAGTACGCACATGTGCCTTCGTTAGAAGATTTCTGGATGAAGTGCAGAAGTGAGTACGAGGTCAGAAAGAAAGATTTCAGCAGGCTGTCGGCAAAGCAAGTATTTGACTTTGGACTAGCGCGGATACTTGCGGATCTTGAAGATGATGGGAACGTGGTACTTGACACTTACCATCAAATGGGAGGAGATAAAGCTCTACTACAGGATAGCAATGGCGACTGCAGCACAATAGAAGAAAGATCTGGAGCTGTGTTGGTGAGTACTTCAAGCTGGCTGCTAACGCGGGGATACTGCCTTGATGAAGTATTGATGAATCAAATCACGGGCAACTTCGGCGCAGGAGATTCCCTCAAGCGAAAGCATGAAGGAGAGAGCAGCAGAAGGTCCGAGAAGTTGATAGTACGCAGAAGATCTCAAGAGAAAGAGAAGACCACTTCTATGACCATAGCTTTGACTCCGACTTCTCTAGTACCTAGTGGATCACCAACTATTGCACCACAGCAGCAGGATGTTTCCATGGCTTCATTAAAACCAGCAACGTTCATCTTCTCTCCGCAGCCACTTCGTTCAGCACCCGTTCCAGAGGAGATGTTGAAGCTGCAGATGACGGAGTTCGAAAGAGCTTTGTCCTTGGATGTTTCAGAGGATGGCAGCCATGATACTGTAGCACTTTCTGATGGAGAGGATGCAGAGCGGGAAATAGTAGCGCACTCAGCAACTTCTCATTCTCCGAGAAGTAATTTCTCGGAATGGTTAGCTTTGCAGTTGGTTCCGGAAGCAAGAATAGAGATGAACTTAGAGGAACATGACTTGCAGCTACTTCAGGATCTGAGCAGAAGAGACAGAAGGCCTAAAGTTGCTAAAGCAACCTCTAGGTTGATCATCGAGGATTCGGGGAGAGAAGTTTGCTGAGATATCAATCCCGGCGGAAGGAAAGGTAGAAGAGGAACTCACGGCAGAAGATGTGACAGTGACCAAAATACCATTCGGTCAAGCTACCACTGAAGGATTGAAGCAGGACACGCAGACGTTGCTGGATACTTTGTTCCTTAGGCTTGACAGTGAAAAGGCGGAGAAAGAAGAGCTACAGAAGCAAATATCTCAATTATGTGAGATCATAGCCAAGGTTGCTAAATCTTCCGTTCAGCCCATTTCAGCGCAGGTGAGTGATCATCTTATGCAAGAAATGGAAGATGCAAGCAATCAAGTAAAGGCTATTGACGAATGGAAGGATCTGATTATTCGTCAAGCTTCTGTGCAACTTGGGGAAGTGCCAGCCCGCCTAAAGGTTATGAACGATGCAGAAAATCAACTAAAGCAACTGATAGAAAGCATAAAAGGAATAAATACAGTTGCAGAGAGTAACCTGAGTGTTTTGGCCGAGATCAACAAGATGCCGGGAGATGTATTGGTTGCAGAGCAAATTGTGCCGGATGGATCAGTTGAGAAGGGGAAGCAGCTAGAGTTTGCAGTATCTTTCCGTTTGGAGATCTGCAGAGTTTTGCTAAAGAGGATGCAGGCGCTTGAGAGTAGAACATCAGATTTGCCGGACAGTATTATTTCTTTCACTGAGGAAAGAGTGGATGGAGGTATTACTTCATACGTGCGGATTGTTTCTAACGAGGTGCATGATTCCCTGGAGGGTTCTCTTCTGATGGTGCAAAAGAGGATTGATAAAGCCACCATGCCTTTCACGATGAACTCTATCAGTAGGCTGGTGACACTGCAGGCAGACATTGCGAGATTTGGGCCAAGTTTGGAAGAAGTGGAAGCATGCAGCAAAGTGTTGAATGAAGGATTGCTGCAATTCAGGACAGAAAAGGAAGCATTAGCTAAAACAGATGGAAAGATGTTGAATTATATGGTCGACAAGTATATCAGATATCAGAACAAGAAGAAGATGTAGATGTTACAGCTGGCATGACTTCTTCTATTTCTTTCTTCTTCTACTTTCTATGTTCCCGGATGAAATTGTAAACTTCTAAGTTATTGGTTTTGCAACCATTACTTGAAGTCATGTGGAACCTTTCTATTAGTTAAGTGATACATGTGTCACTTAGGAAGAAGTTAGTTGAGGATGATTGCCAAATGTCATCTTTACTTGTTGTTCATACTTTAGTTCAGTTTGAGTCTTCTATTTGTACTTTCCCTCCTACATTCTATAAGTAGGAGAAGAACCTATGGGTTAATCATCGATCAGAATTTGTAAGAAGCAATCTTGTGTTCTAGACTTTGTGCTGAACCCCTGAGAGCCACTTGTTGCAGAGGAATACAAAGAAGCAGGTTTCCGGAGAACTTTGTGTCACGGTGTATTTTGTTTCTTGCTTCTAAATCTTAGATCTCTTAATAGACTTTGTGTTATTTTAGATCTGGATCTAGAGCTGCCTTTGCTTTATAATTCTGTGTATTCAAATCTATTAAGT
Source organism: Taxus chinensis (assembly GCA_019776745.2). NCBI lineage: Eukaryota > Viridiplantae > Streptophyta > Pinopsida > Cupressales > Taxaceae > Taxus > Taxus chinensis. Next base: position 837,338,155 of record CM034148.1, on the reverse strand, counting down.
TTCTTCTATGTGCATGCAATTAGCTCTGATATCTACTGATTGGGATGCACATCTTCCTTACTTCTTCTTTGTAATTCCTTTACTTCCTTCTTCTATAATCTTCCTTTCTTAAACAGCAGCTTACTTGCTGCAGAACTTCTTAGTTATGGTTCATGAACTAAGTTGTTAAAGTAAAACCCCTGATAGATAGAAACACAGTTTTATTGACAAATCTGACACGGGAGCCTCACCGGTTAAATGAGGGAGATTTATCTCATGACTGCCTAGGTTTGATGCTATGCAGAAAATCTGGCCAACAGTTTTTGGCGACTCCGCTGGGGAACAACTATCTTTGCAGATCAAAGCTTTTCTATTGAAGATCAGAGTGTTTTCCGTACAAATCTCAACCTGGCTGAACGTCCATTCACCCGATCTGTGAAGGCGCAAGGAAGGACGGATCATTTCTTCCGACTGCAGGAGCAATTCAATTTCAATCATCCTCCTCAAGTTAGAAGCCGCAGATCTAGTCTTTCACCAGGAAGGAGAGTGCACACCCATCCAGATCCGGATCGTATTCAGCATAATCCGGCGGCTGGAATTATCCAACAAGTCTATCAAGTCTACACAAGGAGGAGACGTGCTCAAGCTAACATGGCGCACCAAATTGTACCTGTTCCATGGGGAGCGGTTTTTGGACATCTCAACTTGGCTGCACCTATGCACGAGCTGCCAAAGGGATCCAGAAAGAATTTTCCAAAATTCTTTGGAGATGGAAAGCAAAACCCGGATGATCACTTGGCAGCCTTCTTCATATCTTGTGGTGTGCTTGCAGTGGAGCATGAAGATGTCTCAGTCAGGCTATTCATTGAGACTCTACACGACTTGGCTGGCGAATGGTTCTATCGGCTGGCTCCTGGCACCGTAACCAACTGGACGACTATGCGTGAGCAATTTCTGAAAAGATTCAAGCCTGCAGAGGACGCGAGCACGATGATCACCCAACTGACGCAGTTGAAGAAAGAGCCAAACGAGAACATGCGGGACTTTATTGCAAAGTTCCAAAGGATTTTGTATAAAATCCCCACTTCTGCTGCATTGAGCGACGAAAATCAAAAGACGTTTTTTATAAACGCTCTATTGCCTGAAGTTGGATATCAGCTAAGAAGGGCAAGACCTGCAAATTTGCTGGATGCACAAAATGCTGCCGTGGAGGTTGAGGACGACTTGATCATGGCTGGAAAACTCAAACAACTATCTCACAAAGGTGATGGTGCTTCTTCTAGCACTTCCGATCCTTTGTTGCAGAGATTGGCTAATGACATGTTGCAGATCAAGAAGCAGATCTCTCAAGCAGGGAATGCACCCCCCTCAAGAATAGCTCCTATCCGGACCTTCAATGGTCAAAATCAAAATCAAAATCGAAACAGACTTGCTGCTGCACCACAGCGTTTGGCAATAGAAGCTGCTCCAAGGAATAACTTGGAAACTAATGAAGAGGATCTCGACATTGATGAATCATTTGATGATGAAGACTTTATAGATCCCACTGGCGACTCCAATATTGGTTACCTGGACTACGAATCTGATGAGGGCTATTATGAATCTTTTGAAGATTCTGATGGTCACACTTTTGCGGTGTTTACAAGGTCTCAGACACGCCAAAATGCCGAAGCATCCACAAGCGGCCGGATAGAGAGAGAAGATCCTGGCCCGGATGTTACTATCTTGAAAAGAGGTAGCATTCTTCCTTCTTCATTAGCGCCTAAGGAGAAATATTCAAATTCTTTCAATTCGCAGCAAAGAACCAATGCATATCCTGCTGAAGCAAGTCAAGCTTTTGACATAATTGATCACATCAAGAGAAATAAGGTCCAGATGTCAGAAGCTGAGTATTTGAGGGCATTTCCTGATCAGCTGAATAGATTGGTCAAATATGTGCAAAGCAATGGTCCTAGCCCAACGAACAATAATTCACGGGGTATCTTGTCAAGTCCAAAGATTACTCCACCTTCAAATAATGCTGCTGCAAGTTCTTCTCCTTCCACCTCTTCTCCTGCTACATCAGAAAGGATTGAGCCATTCTATGTGTCTTTGCTCATCAACGGACATAAGCTAAGCAATTGCATCCTGGATTCTGGAGCTTCCAACAACGTCATGCCTGCAAAAGTTGCTGATGCCTTGGGCCTTACATTGACAAAAACCATTGGAAGATGTTATTCCATGGAAAGGCAAGTCCCTCTTGTAGGGCAAATCAAAGATGCGCAGGCAGTACTTGCTTCCTTCCCAGACAAAAGACTGAAAATGACTATCCTTGTAGCAGACATTCCAGTTTCTTATGGCATGCTGTTGAGTAGAAATTTTTGCAAAGAGCTGGGTGGAGAAGTCAAGATGGATTGGTCTTGTGCGCACATACCAATCAAAGGAGTAAATCAAAAGCTGGAACCTGAGAAGAAATCTAAGTACACAGTGTCAAAATCTGAGGATCCTAGATCTCAGATCTTGTTTCAGGAGTCGGATCACGGAGTCTATTATCTTGAAATGGATAAAGAAGAAATTCAACCAGTGATTCGAGAATCACATCAAATTGATAACAAGATTTGGACTCTGGAATTTGATGGTAGTTGTTGTTCATTTGGATCCGGTGCAGGCGTTGTTCTTATCTCTCCTGAAGGGAAGGTGCATGCGCACTCTTTCAAATTGATGTTCGAAAATACTAACAATACGGCTGAATATGAAGCATTGTTGTTAGGCATGGAGCAGGCGAGAACAATGGGAATCAAATTATTACATGCAAGAGGAGATGCTGAGCTGATCGTGAAGTAGATAAGGGGCCTCTATCAAGTCAAAAAAGACAAACTGCGGCACTATAGAGATCGGGTCTACTCTGCTATCCTGGATTTGTCAGCTTTCTCGGTATCTTACATTCCGAGAGAACAAAATTCAAGAGCTGATTCGCTTGCGGTTACTGCAGCCTTGTTGAATCCGGATCAGCCCCCTGCATTCTTTAGACAGGGAGACTACAAGGTGGAAATGGTTTTTTCGCCCAAAGGTTCCTGACAACATCCAGCAATGGCAGGTTTTCAATGACGACACGCAAATTGCTGTGTTTCTCCAACAGAAGGATAACTTTGAAGAAATCTACTATGAGGGAAGCAATTCACCTCCTAGGCAGACCACTGTCGGAGAAATGGATGCTAACGTCTCAGGAGGTCAGGAGATTATCCAACTAAAGGGAAATAAAATTCCCAAAGGCTTGGTATCTCTTGAGGAAATGTTTGATAAGCATGATCAGATGCTTAAGAAAAATGAAGAAAATGAGGAAGGCTCTTCCTCCGACACACAATTACTAAATTTGGGAGCTAGCAATGATCCCAAATTGGTAAATCTGGGTAAGCGTTGTTCGGAAGCTGAAAAGGAAGCTTTCACTAAGCTTCTTAAGAAGTATATGGATGTTTTTGCCTGGTCTTATCAAGATTTAAAGACATATCAGCCTGCGGAAGTTCAACACTATATCCCACTTAAATCAGAACAGAAGCCTTTCAAGCAGAAGCTACGGCGGCACAATCCTACCATTTCAGGAACCATCTTTGCAGAAATCCAGAAGTTGTTAGATGCAAAGATAATCTATCCCATACACCATTCGGAGTGGTTGGCCAACATAGTCCCTGTAAGAAAGAAAAGTGGTGAGATTAGGTTGTGCGTGGATTTCCGCAACCTTAATCAAGCTTCATTGAAGGATAACTACCCTATCCCCATCATGGATCACACTTTGCAGGTGGTCACTGGATCTGAGATGCTTTCCATGCTTGATGGCTTCTCAGGATACAATCAAGTCAAGGTGGCTGAGGAAGATCAATACAAAACGGCGTTCATCAAACCTTGGGGAACCTTTGCATACCAGAAGATGCCGTTCGGCCTGATCAATGCTGGTGCTACATTTCAAAGAGCTATGGATCTAGCCTTTGCTCATGTCAAAGATATAAGCATAGTTGTGTACCTGGATGATTTGACAGTCTTTTCCAAAGATAGAAGCACACATATTTCAAACTTAGAAGAGGTCTTCATACAATGCCGCAAGCATGGTATTTCTTTGAATCCTAAGAAATCTATCTTTGCTGTAACTGAAGGAAAGCTGCTTGGGCACATTGTTTCCAAAGAGGGAACAAAAATAGATCCAGAGCGTGTCAAATCCATTCAGACATTACCTTTGCCCACATCCAAAAAAGGAGTTCACTCTTTCTTTGGAAAAGTGAATTTTCTCAGAAGATTCATTCCTGACTTTGCTGAGCTAACCCGTCATATTTCAAATATGATGAAGAAGACACAAGATTTTAAATGGAGCAGCGAAGGGAAGGAAGCTTTCGAAAAAATCAAAGAGGCCCTGTCTAAAGCTCCAGTCTTGGTTTCACCTGACTTCAGTAGAGAATTTATTCTTTATTGTTATTCTTCTGAACATACCATGTCAGCAATTCTTATGCAGAAGAATCAAGAGGATGCAGAAACTCCTATTGCTTTCATGAGCACGCCCCTTAAAGCCTATGAGTTGAAATACACTCCAATGGAAAAGCACGCATATGCAGTAGTAAAGGCATGCAAGGCATTCAGGTATTATATTCTTTCCTCGCACACTGTGGTTTTGGTTCCAGATACTGCAGTTAAATCTATCCTTACTTAGCAAGAGTTAGGATTATTGAGAGGCACATGGGTGACAAAAGTTCAAGAATATGATCTGGACATTAAACCAACAAAGCTAGTCCGAGGAAGAGGTCTGTGTGAACTAATGACAGAAATAAAAGCATCAGCACCTGAAGCAGATCAAGATGGGAGAGATGAAGATTTACCTGCAGTACTGTTTATAGATTTGGTAGAGGAGTGGTACAGTAACATTGCTTACTTTCTGACGTATGGAGAATGCCCAGATCAACTTTCCAGAAAAGAGAAACGAACAATCAAGCTTAAATCCAAAGATTTTGTTCTTTGGGATAATGGTTTGTACAAAAGGGGAATTGATGGTGTATTTCTCAGATGCGTGGATAAAGCTCAACAGGATCAACTACTACAACAGTTTCATGACATGGCTTGCGGTGGTCATTTCTCAGCCCGAGTCACTGCACACAAGATCCTTAGAGCAAGGTATTACTAGCCCACCCCTTTTTCAAGATACTGCAGAATGGGTAGCTAAGTGTCAAGCATGCCAACATTTTGTTGGGCGTGTGAAATTGCCTGCATTACCTCTAAAACCCATTGTGATTGAAGAACCTTTCCAACAGTGGGGTATGGATTTTATTGGAATGCTTAACCCGGCTTCCAGCGCCGGTCATCATTACATCCTAACAGCTACTGATTATTTCAGTAAGTGGGTAGAAGCTATTCCTGTGAAGAATGCCACTTCCGCTGAAGTGTGCAATTTTATAAAAGAAAATATTATTGTCAGATTTGGCGTACCCAGTAAAATTGTAGCAGACAATGCTCCGAATCTTTCTTCTGAGGAGTTGGTGGAATTCTGCTACACTTATGGGATTCAACTTGTTCATTCCTCAAATTACTATCCACAAGGGAATGGTCAAGCTGAATCTAGTAATAAGAACTTGGTAACTATCGTGCGCAAGCTTGTAACAGAAAATCAAAGGACTTGGCATAAGAAGTTGTTTGATGCATTATGGGCCGATAGAATCACACCAAAGAGGGCGATAGGCATGTCCCCCATTTCAGCTGCTATATGGAAGAGACACAGAGCTGCCTCTCACCTTGGAATTGCCTGCCCTACGACTTTCTAAAGCCCTGGAGGATTCCACATTCACGGATGCTATAGATAAAAGAATCATGTACCTGACTGAACTGAGGGAAGTACAAACTCAAGTTGCAGATAGGTTGACAGAGCATCAGAGGAAGGTGAAAGTCATCTTTGATAAAAGAGCCAGGGGAAAGAAAGTTTGAAGTTAACGACTGGGTCCTTTTATGGGACAAAAGAAGAGAAACAAAAGGCATGCATGGAAAGTTCGATTCACTATGGAAAGGGCCTTTTGTGATCAAAAAAATCGCCAGAGCGGATAGCTTCATTCTTGCTCATCAGGACGGAGTTGAATTGCCGTTGCCTTTCAATGGGCAACACTTGAAGCTGTTCCGAACATGAGAAGCAGGGTAAAACCTGTATGTACATAAATAAACCCTTTGTTTGTTTTTCCTTGTTTTGTCTTGTTTTGGTGTTGTGTTGTGTTGTGTTTGTCTGCCTGACCCCGTGCCCAAAAGACAAGATACGAAACCAGAGATGCTGGGATCTCACCTTTTCCCTTTGTCATTCTGACAAGAGAAAAAGATGTCCACAGACGGAGCCAACTGGTGTCACTCAGATTTCACCCCCGAAATCTGAGACTACTCAATTCGGAAAAATTTCGTACTTTTAAAATAGTGGGTCACTTGTTGTTTTTATTGCCTGAAAGTTCCTGTATTGCATCAAGATAATCCTAAATAACCATATTAGCCCTTTTCGCCAAATACCCAGATGCCCAAAATTGTTTTATTCTGTCGTCGGGATTTGTCTGCGGGAAATTTGTATTTAATTATTTTGAGCCCCGTGTGAAGCTATTTGCGCTCCGTTTTAACTCCGTTATAAGCGAATATGTTATTATTCCTGTATACCAGAAGGATTTTAACTTATTTTAAGTTTTGGGCTTTATTTGTAACTTTTGGCAATTTTTCGTGTTTTTGTGGTGTCCCGTTCTGTTTTCTGTGAAATTTCTCTGGAACAACTCCTTCGCCGGGTAAGCCCGATTTTTGGCCTGGAGTAGCTGGAAAACATACACGCACATTTTGCCCGGAGGAAGTCATCATCGAAGGTCTGGATCACTGGGAAAAAGCGAAGTCGTGCACAGGAAAGCCCCTGCGGGGATGGGCGCATTTTTGGAAAACAAAGGATTTAAGCTGCGATGGGAAAAACATAAGCCGCAGGCAGGATGGGAATTGTATACCTGCCTGGCAGGGTACTTTTTTCCCGTGTTATAAAAGTCACTTAAGCTGCAGTGGGAAAAATAGAGGCCGCAGGCAGGTGGGAATTTATTGCCTACCTTGCAGGGTGAAAATTCCCATGATATAATAAAAGGAAAGTGACTTAAGTGAAATCATGGGATTTTAGTGCCTACCTTGCAGGGTAAAGAATCCCATTATGGTGAAAATTCTTAAAAATAGAATTACATGTGCAAAAAAGTGCGCCCCCTTTGGTAAAGGATTAAAGTGATTAAATTGATTATTTTTAATAATCTTTCTCCTTGGAAAAAGTGCGCCCAAGCTAGAGGAGGTCAAAAAGTCAAAGGAGAAATAAAAGAAAGGGATTAAATTAATTAAATTTAATTTATTTTAGTGGCTGCCCCTCTCCTTGGAAAAGTGCGCCCCATTTAGGAGTTATTTAATGATTTTAAATACATTAAATCATTAAATTAATTTCTATTTTCAGTGGCTATGGTCAAAGCACACTGTGAGGCTAAAGTTAAGTGCTGTGTGAAGGATTAAATTGGATTAATTTAATTTATTGGATGGCTGTCCTTAAACATGCAATTTTTAAAAGAGAAAAGCATGATTTTTAATTAATTAATTGCCTTTAATTGTTAGGGCAATTATTAATTATAGAATTGTGAAGGTTATATAAGCATGGGCAGCCATACGGATTTATTATTCAACACAGGTAAAGAATTGCAGCAAGGAGAAAAAGTGCGCCCCCTTTAGAGGAAGGATTTTGCACAGACAAATTGCTAACAAAGGCTAAAAGCTTCCAGATTTGGTGCATGCTTTGGAGAAGGTTCATCTTCATCTGCACAATTGTTTTCACAGGTGTTAAAGGAGCTCAGGTGTTGATTGAAAGGATTCATGCTCTCTTTATGTGCAAATTAAACACCAATTTTTGGGGCAGCAGGCTTGAAAAGTGCAGATTTTTATAATTCAAATTCACTATTCATGCTCTGGTGGCCATTTTTGTCTGAATAAATTGCAGGAACTCATTACAGGTGCTTTATAAAAGAAAAGGAGCATTTATCAATGTCCAATACATTGCAAATATCCTCCGAATCTGAAGAATTGTCCAGATCTGCACCAGTATTGAAGAAAGCAGGCCAAATTAGAAGAAAAAGAATTATTCAGACAAAGATTGATAAAGCCATGGCAAAAGGAGATGAAAAAGAGAGCACGATGGATTCATGCATTGCTTCTAAGCTTACAGAGATAGGAGACACGGATCTAGGCCCAGAACCTCTTTCTGATTTGATAGATAGATCCAGAGCTGGAAAGACTTCACTCATGCGTGCAGTCAAAAGTAGTGGAATTATTCGAGCTGCAGCTTTCCCGTGTACAGCCCAATTGCCAGAGTTTGTGATGGAGTGTGCTAGATCTTATCATCCTTCATCCAGATCAGTGCGTGATGTTGCGGGAAAGACAATAATTCGTTTGGATGCAGAATTCTTCGATTATTGTTTGAAGATTCCAGTACGAAAGGTGGTGACTTCTATTAGCATTCAGGATGCTGACAGTAGGTGGGAAAAGCATAGAGCTGACTGTGTGAGCATCATGAATAGCCGGTTCATGAAGAAGCCTAGATCTCCTTCCAGGTTCCCGAGAACTCTTCCACGATCCAATTTGGTGCAGGAGGCGGATGATATTGTCAAATTGCTATGCAGGTTGAATGGTGAAGCGAATGCCTACACTTTCCGGACATGGATGTATGCTTTCATCAGGACCATTGAAATCAACAAGGTTGATTCTATAATCAGTTGGTCAGAAATTATTAGCAGCAACATCGGTGAGCAACTGCGGAACGTAAAGCGTACCTGTCAGCTTCAAAATGACTTCATACTTGGTATATGTTGCAGCTTCACAGGGTGTCTTTTCTAAGCTGGATAGATGTGGTATTCTTTCCAAGGATCCCATTTTCGAGTGCTACCCATAGCTTACTGCACCTGCGTGCGAGAAGGACTTCAAAGTGATCAACGATGGTTTCTTCTACGATTTCATCTGCAGGTTAGACAAAGACTTGAAGACTCACAGGGTAAGCAAGGAAGCATGGGAAGCAGTGTCCAAGATTGGTAGTGTATTCATCCAGTTTGCAGATTTCACATACCTCAGGGTTACGAGCTTTTCAGGTGAACCAACAAAGATGCCAAGGTACCCGAGTGACAGATTGATTGCCATGGAGCTAAGCAGGCAACTTGTGGAGTTACACGACCTTCAGTCGAAGCGGCACAAGTCTACGGGCTACTTCCCACTCACTGTGGGATATTACAGTTGCATCAGCATTCACAGAGCTCGAGGGATGGAAGCACAAATGTTGTCCGAGTATGAGCATGAGTTCTTCCCTGCACGGCTTAATTTTGATCCATTTGGAATAGCCAGGAAGACAATCTCCCAGGAGTACGCACATGTGCCTTCGTTAGAAGATTTCTGGATGAAGTGCAGAAGTGAGTACGAGGTCAGAAAGAAAGATTTCAGCAGGCTGTCGGCAAAGCAAGTATTTGACTTTGGACTAGCGCGGATACCTGCGGATCTTAAAGATGATGGGAACGTGGTACTTGACACTTACCATCAAATGGGAGGAGATAAAGCTCTACTACAGGATAGCAATGGCAACTGCAGCACAATAGAAGAAAGATCTGGAGTTGTGTTGGTGAGTACTTCGAGCTGGCTGCTAACAAGGGGATACTGCCTTGATGAAGTATTGATGAATCAAATCACGGGCAACTTCGGCGCAGGAGATTCCCTCAAGCGAAAGCATGAAGGAGAGAGCAGCAGAAGGTCCGAGAAGTTGAAAGTACGCAGAAGATCTCAAGAGAAAGAGAAGACCACTTCTACGACCATAGCTTTGACTCCGACTTCTCCAGTACCTAGTGGATCACCAACTATTGCACCACAGCAGCAGGATGTTTCCATGCCTTCATTAAAACCAGCAACGTTCATCTTCTCTCCGCAGCCACTTCGTTCAGCACCCGTTCCAGAGGAGATGTTGAAGCTGCAGATGACGGAGTTCGAAAGAGCTTTGTCCTTGGATGTTTCAGAGGATGGCAGCCATGATACTGTGGCACTTTCTGATGGAGAGGATGCAGAGCGGGAGATAGTAGCGCACTCAGCAACTTCTCATTCTCCGAGAAGTAATTTCTCGGAATGGTTAGCTTTGCAGTTGGTTCCGGAAGCAAGAATAGAGATGAACTTAGAGGAACATGACTTGCAACTACTTCAGGATCTGAGCAGAAGAGACAGAAGGCCTAAAGTTGCTAAGGCAACTTCTAGGTTGATCATCGAGGATTCGAGAGAGAAGTTTGCTGAGATATTAATCCCGGCGGAAGGAAAGGTAGAAGAGGAACTCACGGCAGAAGATGTGACGGTGACCAAAATACCACTCGGTCAAGCTACCACTGAAGGATTGAAGCAGGACACGCAGACGTTGCTGGATGCTTTGTTCCTTAGGCTTGACAGTGAAAAGGCGGAGAAAGAAGAGCTGCAGAAGCAAATATCTCAATTATGTGAGATCATAGCCAAGGTTGCTAAACCTTCCGTTCAGCCCATTTCAGCGCAGGTGAGTGATCATCTTATGCAGGAAATGGAAGATGCAAGCAATCAAGTAAAGGCTATTGACGAATGGAAGGATCTGATTATTCGTCAAGCTTCTGTGCAACTTGGGGAAGTGCCAGCCCGCCTAAAGGTTATGAACGATGCAGAAAATCAACTAAAGCAACTGATAGAAAGCATAAAAGGAATAAATACAGTTGCAGAGAGTAACCTGAGTGTTTTGGCCGAGATCAACAAGCTGCCGGGAGATGTATTGGTTGCAGAGCAAATTGTGCCGGATGGATCAGTTGAGAAGGGGAAGCAGCTAGAGTTTGCAGTATCTTTCCGTTTGGAGATCTGCAGAGTTTTGCTAAAGAGGATGCAGGCACTTGAGAGTAGAACATCAGATTTGCCGGACAGTATTATTTCTTTCACTGAGGAAAGAGTGGATGGAGGTATTACTTCATACGTGCGGATTGTTTCTAACGAGGTGCATGATTCCCTGGAGGGTTCTCTTCTGATGGTGCAAAAGAGGATTGATAAAGCCACCATGCCTTTCACGATGAACTCTATCAGTAGGCTGGTGACACTGCAGGCAGACATTGCGAGATTTGGGCCAAGTTTGGAAGAAGTGGAAGCATGCAGCAAAGTGTTGAATGAAGGATTGCTGCAATTCAGGACAGAAAAGGAAGCAGTAGCTAAAACAGATGGAAAGATGTTGAATTATATGGTCGACAAGTATATCAGATATCAGAACAAGAAGAAGATGTAGATGTTACAGCTGGCATGACTTCTTCTATTTCTTTCTTCTTCTACTTTCTATGTTCCCGGATGAAATTGTAAACTTCTAAGTTATTGGTTTTGCAACCATTACTTGAAGTCATGTGGAACCTTTCTATTAGTTAAGTGATACATGTGTCACTTAGGAAGAAGTTAGTTGAGGATGATTGCCAAATGTCATCTTTACTTGTTGTTCATACTTTAGTTCAGTTTGAGTCTTCTATTTGTACTTTCCCTCCTACATTCTATAAGTAGGAGAAGAACCTATGGGTTAATCATCGATCAGAATTTGTAAGAAGCAATCTTGTGTTCTAGACTTTGTGCTGAACCCCTGAGAGCCACTTGTTGCAGAGGAATACAAAGAAGCAGGTTTCCGGAGAACTTTGTGTCACGGTGTATTTTGTTTCTTGCTTCTAAATCTTAGATCTCTTAATAGACTTTGTGTTATTTTAGATCTGGATCTAGAGCTGCCTTTGCTTTATAATTCTGTGTATTCAAATCTATTAAGTTTCTTCTATGTGCATGCAATTAGCTCTGATATCTACTGATTGGGATGCACATCTTCCTTACTTCTTCTTTGTAATTCCTTTACTTCCTTCTTCTATAATCTTCCTTTCTTAAACAGCAGCTTACTTGCTGCAGAACTTCTTAGTTATGGTTCATGAACTAAGTTGTTAAAGTAAAACCCCTGATAGATAGAAACACATTTTTATTGACAAATCTGACACGGGAGCCTCACCGGTTAAATGAGGGAGATTTATCTCATGACTACCTAGGTTTGATGCTATGCAGAAAATCTAGCCAACAGCTCCCATTCTTGAGAGGGTTGAACAGGTAAAGAAATCTTCTGTTTGAGGCTCTCACTCAAATTACTTTTTTATTTTTTCCCACACAAATATAACCTCTTTGCTAGTTTGGAAAAATATTCTGTAATTCCTCTCCTTCCACGTGTTCCAAAGGAGTAAAGAAACACCACTCCATACAACAGGGAATAAATTTTGTCCTATGTGAATTGCTTTCTTCCAAGTTTCATTAATTTGCACCAAGGAACCCATACTATTCCAAGTCAAATTAAACAAATCAGCCAGATGTGTCCATAAAACAAAAACCCAAGGGCACTGGAATAGAAGATGATCCAACGTTTCCTTATCTTGAGTGCAAAGAGCACATCTAAAAGGCCCTCTAAATTCTCTTTTTTTGGAGTCTGTCTCCAGTTAGCAACCTTCTGTAGATGATAAGCCAGAGGAAGAAACTAACCTTAGGCCATATCTAAGGCTTCCATATACATTGAAATAAGGCTTTTTGGGGATGGTGACAACTTGTAAGGAGGGATTCATAACCAGAAGCAACATCATATTTTCCTGAAGAGCCTCCTCCCCATCCAAGTTCATCTTGTTCATCTGATAATAGAAGAGGTCTCTCTGCCAAAATTTTAGTTATGAATTCTTTTTTCTCCTCCTCTATCCTTACTGGCCATTCCATAAGACGTCTCCAAAAAATTTCCTGACCCCAGGGTTGAGTAATAGTTTGTATATATTGATTTATCTTGATCCATCCCTTCTCATGCATTTGATCCTTAATAGGTTGAAGGTGAGGAAAGCAAGTAAGAAATAGGTGAATAGCCTTCCCAAGAATCAGTCTAAAAATTTGCCGACTTACCATTATGAACTATTCAGAACAGTCTCTATTTGCTAAGATGTCCAAATGTGAATTTGGAGCTTACAGAGATTTTGTATCTTGGGCACATCATTAGGGCCAATGGGGTCAAGGTTCACCAGGAGAAGATACAGGCTGTGCAGGATTGGCCTCCACCTAGGAACATTTTAGAGCTGCGGGGATTCCTAGGATTATGTGGTTACTACAGGAGGTTTGTTAGAGACTATTATGAGATTGCAGCTCCATTGATAGATCTTATACAGAAGGGAGAATTTAGATGGACAGATGAGGCACAGTTGATATTTGATAGGCTCAAGGTGGTTATGAGCACTTGCCCAGTTTTGTCTCTTTTGGATTTCTCTCAACCCTTCATTTTGGAGTGTGATGCTTCTGGTTTGGGTATTGATGTAGTCCTTATGCAGGAGCGCCATCCTATTGCCTAAGAGAGTAGGAAGTTGAGAGAAAATGAGAGATAGTACTCCACCTATGATAACGAAATGCTCGCCATTATGCATGCATTGGAAAAGTTCAAACAACATTTGGTAGGTGGAAAGTTCGTGGTGAGGACCGACCACAACAGTTTGAAATACTTCTTGGAACAAAAGGAGCTCAATGAAAGGCAACATAAGTGGGTTAGCAGGATCCAGGCATATGATTTTGACATTGAGTATGTCAAAGGTAAGAAGAATGTAGTGACTGATGCACTTTCTAGAAAACCACATCTTGCTACCCAATGTTCTTTGAGCAAGATTTCTGCAGATTGAAAATCTCAACTATTAGTGGAGTATTCCAAAAATACTTTGGCATGCGACATTATGGACGGTAAAATTCAGGATGAAGCGATACAAGGTGATAGCTGATTTGATTTTTTATAAGAGCAAAATTTACCTAGTTCCTGAATCTAAGCTTAAGGAGAAGATTCTACATGCCTTCCATGATGCACCACTTGCAGGACATCCAGGGTACTTCAAGACATACAAGTAGGTTAGATAGAGATTCTCTTAGAAGGGTCTCAAAGAGGATGTCCCATGCCATGTTCGTGAGTGTTTGACTTGTCAACAAAACAAGTCTGAGTATACTTTTCCAGTAGGTTTATTGCAGCCCTTGCCCATTCTAGAGAAGAAATGGGGAAAGCATTTCGATGGATTTTATCACAGGACTTCCCATTGTGCAAGGGAACAATCGCATTTATGTGGTGGTTGATAGGTTGACCAAGTATGCACACTTCGCTATTCCCATCAATTTTAAGGGCACCACATGTGGCTGATTTGTTCTTTTGAGAAGTATTCAGATTGCATGGACTTCCGAAGAACATTATCAGTGATCGGGATAACAAGTTTTTGAGCACATTTTGGCAGGAGCTTTTCCGATTGGAAGGTACAAAGTTGACTCTGAGTACAAGTTACCACCCTCAGACTAATGGACAGATGGAGATTGTGAACAAATGGATAGAGGGTTATCAGGGCAGCATAAGGCATGGGTGAGATGGAGATTGCTATAATACTACTTACCACATGTCTAATGGTATGACCCCCCTTCTGAGCATTGTATGGATATGATGAAACATCCTTTGTTGATTTGGCTTTTGGGGACAGTAGAGCTCCTAAGGCTAGGGAGTGTTTATAGGACAATCAAGATATCCTTAGAGCACTTAAGGATAATATTCAGCATGCGCAGAACCAACAAAAGATGTATGCAGACCGAAACAGGATTGAGAGATCATTTGAGGTGGGAGGCATGGTATTTTTGCGTCTACAACCATATAGATAGAACACTCTCAAGAAGAGTGGTGCAGAAAAGGCTTAAGCCTCGATTTTATGGTCCATACAGAGTATTGAGAAGAGTTGGAAAGGTAGCTTATGAGTTGGAGTTCACCTACTGAAAGTAAGATACACAATATTTTTCATGTGTCTTGTTTGAAGAAGGCATTAGGGCAGCACGTGGTTTCTTCTGCAGAGTTGCCACCATTGGATGAAGAGGGAAGATTGGATCTAGTTCTTGAGGAGATCCTGGACAGGAGAGAGAGGAGATTGAGGAGTAGAGTGACTCAGGAGTACTTGGTCAGGTGGAGAGAATTGCCATTGGAGGATGCTACGTGGGAAGGAGAGTCTATACTTCAGCATCCAGCTTTACAGTTGCTTGGGGACAAGAAATCCCAGGAAGGGAGGACTGTAATGTCCCTCTTTCTCGAATAATTTAATTGAAGACCTTTGGCCTATTTTGTCTACCCGACGGCCAAAGGGTGAGCTCAAGGGTGACTTAAGTTTTATTAATTTTATTATATTGTGCAAAAATTAAAATATAACATTATAAGAGCACAAATAATAAATTAATAGACTTAACTTTAAATTAGAACTTAGGAAAGTGCAATAAAATAAAAGCACTTAATTAAATTGTACTTCCTGAGGGAAAATGCGATTTGGAAGTCCAAAGGTCACTTTGGGTTCCATTTCCTATATAAAGAAGAAGTCGACTTGCCTAGAGACATTCCAGATTCATTTGATATTTTCTCTTTTGCATTGGAAGCTTTGAGTTTTTTTTGCAAACAAACCAAAGACGAAAACCTTTAGGGTTTATTCTCTTGTGAACAAAAACCCCAAGAGCATTGTGAGGGATTTCTACTCAGGAAATCCCATTGATCTTCACAGATTTTTATCATTTCAGCAGTGCGAGTTGAAGAATAAAATTGCAGCAGCAGTTAGCATATTTGTCAGTATGGGGTGACTCACTTTTTGGATGTTCTACGCTGTTTAAGAGTTGCATGTTAAGTGTTTGACGAAATTTCAAATGACTCAAACTAAAAATTTGGATCAGATTTGGGGAAGGGATCTTTCACGTATAAACAGCATCTACAGACTTCTGGATTCAGGAACTGTAATGTTTAGACATTGTGAATGAATGTGAAATATAATTGATAGGTATATCTTTCTTTGATAGGACTGTTGGTTATGTCCAGAAAGCACAGCATGTATAAGTGCATCTGGAACAGCTTAAGCAAATTATTAGGTTCGATAATCTTTGCATAAGGTGTGAAACTTAAATGTAGAGAGTTTGAAATCATGAAGCACATTTAAAATTCTCACTTTAATAATGATATTAGACACCATAACCAGATACCTGCAGTCATAACCTAGCTTATGAAATGATCTGAATTGGATCATGGAAATTAGTAAAATCAGCTAACTAAACCATTATTCTCATTCACTACTCAAACCAACTACGTATGTAACTTGAAACATGTTCAAAACATGTCTAATATGATGACTGTTATCCAATTTCACCCCCCAGGGTTGAATTGATAACATACATCAGGATTCTCAAGTCCCAGGCAAATTGATTGATCCAGGGCAAAAATCATGTTTTTAGGGTCCCTTCAGAAATTTTTCTAACTCTCCTGTCCAGGTTGAAAAGAACAAGCTCTGAGAAAATGCGAGAAAGTTGCAGAAAATAAGCTTGGTCCAGAAAAAATTGTGAAAATCGGCTAAGTCCTAGTCCCCGGGACAGTCGGGACATTTGGTACGTCAAGGTGCGGATCGGCCAAAAAGCCTACAGGCGGCGCAAACAGCAAAGGGACATCTGGGAAAAATGGACGCGAAATGCCCGAATCGGCCGAAAGAAAGAAAATTCGTCCAAGTCCTTTACCGAGAGCAAGCGGGACAAGAGTACACGAAGGACCCGAACCGGCCGGTTCGGCCGGAAAGGGAAACTTTCGCACTGGGACATCTGGGCCGTGAGTGCGCGGAGGACGCGAACCGGCCGGTTCGCTCGAAACAGAGAACTGTAGCACCGGGGCAGTCGGACAAAGGGACGCGCAGGGCGCGGGAAGCCAACCCGGCGAAGGGAGAAGCAAATCGACCAACTGCTTTGGGACATGTGGGACAAAGGAACGTGAACCGGCCGAATCGGACTAACTGGAAGAATTTGTCCCAGACAGCACAAGGACAAGTGGGACAAAGGGACGCGCGAGACGCGGATAGCCGAAGGAGCCGAAAGCCAATCAGATCACGCCACGTGTCACTGGCAGAAAAGGGACGAGGAAGCCCATTTCGGGCGAATCGGAGGATTCTGTCCCGCGAAGCACTAGGACATCCGGGACAAAAAGACGCGGTGGACGCGAAAGAGCCGGCAGACCCGCGGACCAACCAGATCATAACACGTGTCACAAGGAAAAAGGTTCAAAAAGTCAAAGGGGCAAGGTTTGAAGCGCTGGCCCGAGCTAATTAGTACAGGACACGTGTCCAATGGAGCAGGGAAGTGCAGAGTCAGGGAAAGATTTGGGAAATTTGGCCAAGTTCAGCCAAAGAGCTAAAAGCGAAAGTCTACTTTGTGCCCCGTGTCGACCATCAATGCATGCCACGTGTCCTAAGTGGCGGGGGCGCGGAGGAAAAGTAAAAATGTTCCGAATCATTAAAAAGTCAAAGTTTTCAAGGAAAACCCGCGGGACAGGTCAGGAGAGAGAATAACATATCCAATCAGCGCGTGCCACGTGTCATCCAGGTGGCAGGGCGTGGGAAATTTTTTCAAAAAATGCATCTTCGCTTGTTTTGTGCCCTAAATCTTCAAATCGACATATCTTTCGATCCAGAGCTCGGATTTGCACGTTCTTTATATCAACGGAAAGCTTATGAAATTCTCTACGTGATTCTAGGGTTAATCTTGAGTTTTGGTGCAATATGGAGGGAGAAAATTGAGAAACGGCTTTGACGCGTGTTCATGGCCAGAAGTGACATTCCAGCGACCAGATTTAATGCAGAATGGGTCGCCTTCTCCTGTATTTCGGTCAAAATGACAGGGTATGGGTTTATAAGGTCCCCCATGCCATTTTAATGCACCTACATTCAAGGAGGGATGGGCTCTCATGTTTTTGTACGTTTCCTGTCCCCTAGGCTCGACCCTTGCACTGTAAAAGCCAGATTTGGCTCATTTCCAAGGGGGGAACATCTCTTTGGATAGCAAGCTTCTTCTTTCACCTGTAACAAGTGATTTTTGCAAGTATCAGACCTCTTCTAAAATTGTAACAGGTTTTCTGCCTTTTTGATGTTGTAATACAAGGGTTTTGACAGTGGAAATGACAATACAGGCTCTATGATCAGTTTTCAGTCCTCTGTTTGTGTTGCTTGTTTCATTTCAGACCTCTGATTACATCTTATCAGCTTGTGCATGATGTTTTATGTTGCATTTTATGATCTGTGTCTATCTGCAGAACAAGAAGTGTTCACCACTCCTCCTTTGGTGTATCACCTGTTAGTTTAGTTTCATTTTTGCACTTTCTATCTCTGTCTCCTTGGATTTTAGATTAGGATTAGGTTTCAAACCTCTGTAGTTTTACAAAATATAGATCTAAATCAGAGGAGTTTGAGGAACCAGCCTCTAATCTGGAGATTCCTCTCTCAGTTTCACAAGTCCCCACACTTGGAGAGAGGTTTCCATGTTGTGCAATCACACTGGATGCTTGAGCGATCACCCTAGAAGCCTGATCTGCATCCAGGGGTGCTGTGAGTCTGCAACAACAGTTTTAGCACGCCCAGTGGGACAAGAGGTCTCATTTTTATTGCAGCAGGGTTGATGTGCATCTAGCGCAATCTTCTTGCTTAAAAAGAGCTATTATTTGCAAATCTGGCGACTCCAAGGGGAAGAATCAACTGGTTCCAAGCTCAGGCCTGAAAACTCATGAGAAGAATCACCACAAGGTCAAGAGTTGGAGAAGAAGAAGTGCTGTTTGAATACCTGCAATTATCTCCAAGAAGAAGGCAAAGAGGAAGAAGGATTCAAAGGTCTCCATCTCCACCAAACAGAACTCTCTCAACTCCTCCACCTGACAGGCCTTTCATTCAGTATACAAGGGTTTTAAGACCGATTAGAATGGCTTAGAACAACCCCTACGTCAACTTCACAGGAAGCAGCCCACTTGCTCTCAATGCACAACATCCAGTTCCTATTGCAGCCTTGAAGAACATTCCCTACTTCACCGGGAAAAATCAGACTACTCCAGGTGATCATGTTAAAGATATTGCTAACCTTTGTGCAATCCACAAATCAATGAAATGCAAGTGGCTGTCAAGTTATTGGCATCTTCACTCAAGGGTAAAGCATTGAAATGGTTTAGGAGCCTTGGAGTTGGTTCTATCACAAACTGAAATCAGCTGTGTATTGCACTTCATGAGCAATTTGGAGAAAAGGGAGACAACTTGTCTCTTTTGGAGCAGCTGACAACTATCAAGAGAGCCCCCAACGAGCAGCTGACTGACTTCAACTTCAGATTTCAAAGGTCTTGGGATAGGATTCCGGTGGCAGTCAGGCCAACAGCAGAAGGTGCTTTTCTATATTACCTTAAAGCTTTGAATTTTGATATTTCTATGTTAATTCAATCTATGGGAGGCACAACCTTACCTGCTGCTTATAGCATTGCCATTAGAGCCGAAAACTGTCTTATTCAAGCTGGTAAACTGGCTCCTAGGCCTCCCATGCCCTTGTATCCAAACTTAGAAAATCCAAGCACTAGTCAAGCACCCACTTTGGCTCCTGTTCCCACCCCTAGAAATCAAAGTTCAAGTGAAACTTCTACTTCATCCTCTAGTGCTTCAAATGAACTCCAAGAGGTCATGAAACAGTTGCAAAATTTGGGAAATGAGCTGGTTACTATCAAAAGACAGCAAGCTCAAAGTGCTAGACCGTATCAGCCTCAAGCACAGTATCAGGCTAGGCCCCCATACCAACAAAATAGGTCACCAACTCAGGCTGCAAATCAAAATCAAAGCCAAGTAAGGCCTCCCGCTAATAGACCATTTCAGCCCTATAACCCCAATGTTGTATCTGCTTCTAAAGCATTAGTGCCAGTTCAAAATAACATGGCCCAAGAATATGATTAGTGTTTCCCGTGTAGTCAGCCACATAACCAATCAATGTGCTTTAACGGTGCATTAAATCAAGATCTGATGGTGCAAACCATTGGTGGGTCGCAAGAGTCCAGCCATGAAGGAGATCAGCAGCAAGAAGCACCTCAGCAAGGAACATCTCCGAATGAAACTACTCTTGTCAATTGGCAGGCTGAAGATTTCTGTGGTATGAATCAAATACCCTCCCAAAGTGTTGCAGCCAACACAAGGTCAAAAAGGAGGAATTTGGGTGACGAACAGCCATTGGCCCCAAGTAGTTCAGGGCCTCTGTCACTCCACAAGGTGTTGGCAAACAAAATGCAGTTCCGAACATGCAAGGAGCACCCAAACCAGCTCCTAAACCAACTCAGATGCCAGTTGTTGCTGCCCATGTGCAAGGAATGAATGCGCAAGCTAGGGGATAGCAAAGGGATGCTTCATCCCCATTCAACATCATTGATCAAATGAAGAAGACAAATGTAAACATATCAATGTGGGAATCACTATCCATCTCAGGCCAAAGAGATTTGCTACAAGCTGCCATGAAGGACTGGTCAACTTCAAATCAATAGGTCCAAATGCAAGAAAAGGTACTCACAAATGCTGCCCAGCCTGAAGGAAGTCATGGAGGGCAACAAGGTAAAATGTCGAAGCCCCCTCCATTTTATGTTTCATTGATCATAGGAGACAAGTTGGTACATAATTGTATGATTGACTCTGGGGCAAGTAGCTCAGTGATGCCCAAGCAAATAGCTGATCAGCTGGGTCTCCAATATGAAGTAATATCTAAAGGCATAGTACAATTGGATGGGACAGCAGTAGAAACTATGGGAGTAATTAAAGGTTTGAATCTTACCTTGCATACATGCCCCAACGTTACCGTTTTACAAGATGTGTCAGTGATAGATTTGCCACCACTCTTTGCCCTGTGTTTATCAAGGGATTTCACAGCCAAAATTGGAGGCTACTTATATGCTGATTGGTCACTGTTGGTGTAAAATCACAGCACCCCTGGGACTCCGCAATGCGATGGGTTGAAAGTCTCAGTGCGACTGCACAACATAGAGCTTTTCCCAAGTGTGGGACCTCGCGAAATCGGAAAAGCTCTCCGGATGAAGGCCGGCTCCTATTCCTCTGTTCAGATGCACCAATGAAACGCAAAGGTTTACCCAAAATACCTAATCTAACTACCAAGGAGACAGGGAGAGAGAAATGCATAAAAACAAACCTAAGCTAAGGAGGTGATGCACCGAGGAATGTTGAACATTTGCTTTGCAAAAATGAACACAGACCATACAGATGTAACACAACACCATGCACAGACAGCCAAAATGCAATAAAAGATCAAAAATGACAGTAATAAATATGTAAGAGGGTTTAGAAGCAACCACAGACACACATATATTGCTCAAGGATCGATTCAATACATTGCAATGGCCAAGAGGCAAAAAACGGCGTTACAGTCCATATGGGAGGTTTGAAACTCCACAAATCTTCTTGCGAGCAGGAGGGAAGGGAGGATGCAAAGTAGAAAATGTCCAACCTTGAGGAAAAGCCCATCCTTTACAATTTATAGAAGGGAAAGAGATGGAGAAGTGAGAAAATCGAGATTTTCCCAACCACCTCCAAAACTGCGCCTAACTCCATTCATCATGGCGGTAGGTAAGAACCTCAACGACCCAAAATGGCGAACTGTCATATTTCTCGCGTCAGGTCCATTCCAGTCGGGTTCGGGACTCTCTTCTGCATCCGCATCGGGTTCGGAGGGCACCGCGGCATGTGTTTGATGTTCGTGCTTTCCCGAAACCCGCATCCGCCGCTATTACCAAATTTCCTTTGTTTTCGGGTTCGGAGGTGTGACTCGCATATGCATCGGATTTGGGAGGTGGCGCAACATGTTTTCGCCCCATGCTTCTGCGCCGTGTTTTCCCGACTCTGAGACCCAATTTCCTTTGTTGTCGGGTTTGCGGAACCCTCGAGCATCGGGACATCCTTTGCGATCTACATGTTTCATGTTCCGTGTTTCCCGAAACCCGAAACCCGATTTGCCTTTGAGTCGGGTTTATTAACCCTTCCGACATGCCTTTGATGTCGGGTTTTCCAACCCCTCTGACATGCCTTTGCGCCATGCTGTTCCACCTTGCTTCTCCGCTTTGTAAACCCGATTGCTTTGATGTCGGGTTTTAGAGGCCCGACGACATATTTTCTTTGTTGGTGGGTTTTGGAGACCCTCTGACATGTTCTTCTACCATGTTTCTCCGCCCTATTTCTCCGCCTTGCTTTTCCGCCTCTGAGACCCGATTTTCTTTGGGCGTCTATATTTACCTGGGGGGGTAAATATATACAATAGTCACACATGTTGTTCAGAACAAGATATGGTACTAAGGTCACAATCAGATCCGAACCAATTGCAAAATTTCATATTGAGCCTCATACTCCAAGCCAAATCAATGCCAACTGTTCAGCATTTGATCAAGAAGATAACCCTAGCACTGATGAAGCTAACACTAAAGTTGGAAGCATTCCAGATTTGACTCTTGATGAATGGGCAAGCAAGGTACATGCTTTTGATCCCTACCAAGAAGTAGAAGAATCTGAACTAAGAGTCTATTGCATACATGAAGAAAACCAGCCTATTCCTAGCATCACCAAACCAAACCATAAGGATGACAATGAGGTATGGAAATTATTTTTCGATGGATCAAGGAGTAGGCAAGGTGCAGGAGGAGGAGCTATGCTTGTTTCACCTCAAGGCATCAAATATTATTCAGCTTTTCGTTTCCAGTTTTCTTGTTCAAACAACACAGTTGAATATGAGGCCTTGATTCATGGACTTCATTGGGCAATGAAGAAAGGCATAAGGAATTTACAAGTATTTGGTGATAGTGAGCTGGTCGTAAACCAAGTCAAAGGAAAAAATGCTGCCAAAAATGATCTGCTTAAGTGCTACAAAAATTGGGTATGGGATCTTATTGAAGATTTTGAAGCTTTTAGCATCAATTCCATCCCAAGGAAAAAGAATGAAGCCGCTGACAGACTTGCAGCAATTGGGGCTGCGTTTGATGTTGCAGAGAGTATCAAAAGTGAGAAATCTCAGCCTCATATCAAATTGGATGTGAGACCAGCTGTTCTAGATAACAACACAAGTTGGCAAGTCTTCGAGAATGATCAGCAAATTGTTAATTTCCTATAAGAAGAAGCTGAGTTCTCCGCCAGAAATCAAGACAAGCTGGAGCAACAATATGGTGATCAGGTAGTACAGCTGAGAACTAACAAATTACCAAAAGGTCTCATAACCTTGGAGTCAATCTTCAACCCGAATGATCAGTTCCGGAAAGAGAAAGCAAACATTCAAGTGAAGGGTGAAGATTCAGAGCCTATTTTAGTGGAAGAAGGCAAAACATTGCAGATTGGCAAAGTAAGTACCTCACAAGAGAAATCTGACTTTGTTCAGCTTTGTCAAGAGTTCCCAGATATCTTTGCTTGGACTTACAAAGATCTAAGAGGTTTCAAACCAAAGCTGGCATAGCATACTATTGAGCTGGATCCGGAATCCAAGCCCGTTAGGCAAAAGCAAAGGCCAGTGAATCCCCATGTTGAACCTCTCATGAGAAAAGAGTTAAGCAAGCTTATTGAGGCCAGTATCATCTTCCCCATCAAACACTCAAGTTGGGTTGCAAACTTGGTACCAGTAAGAAAAAGAAATGGAGAAATCAGACTGTGTGTTGACTTCAGAGACTTGAACAGAGCCTCCCTCAAGGACCATTACCCACTCCCTTCCATGGAGCAAATATTGCAAGTTATAGCTGGTTCAGAAAGGTTCTCACTACTTGATGGATACTCAGGCTATAATCAGATAATGGTGAAGGAAGAAGATCAATTCAAGACGGCTTTCACCACCAAATGGGGCACCTATGCCTACAAGAAGATGCCATTTGGCCTATCAAATGCCGGGGCAACATTTCAGTGAGCTATGGATATGGCATTCAAAGGCTTAATCAACAATATGGTGCTGGTATACCTAGATGATATCACTGTCTTCTCAAAGAATGTAGCAGACCATCTCTTTTACCTCAGACAAGTGTTTCAGAGGTGTAGAAGGTTCGGAGTGTCGCTGAATCCAAAGAAGTGTATATTCTTGGCACACGAGGGCAAATTGTTGGGCCACATTGTCTCTAGGGAAGGGCTAACAATTGATCCTGAAAGGGTTGAAGCCATCCGAACGCTCCCATTGCCACACCACAAGAAATCTCTTCAAAGCTTCTTAGGAAGGATAAACTTTGTCCGCAGATTTGTGCCTAATTTTGCCACTCTTGTGAAGCCTCTAACAATGATGTTGAAGAAGAGTCTGGCATTCAAATGGACAGCAGAAGGCAAAGAGAGTTTTGAAAGCATCAAGCATGCAATATCACAAGCTCCAACTCTTATCAACCCAGACTTTTCAAAGGACTTCATGTTGTATGCGTTTGGAGGATCAGACACAATCTCAGCTATCTTAACACAGCTGAATAGAGAAGGTTCAGAACAGCCCATAGCATTCTTCAGCCAAATCTTGGAAGATTACGAAATAAAGTATTCTTTCATCGAAAAGCATGTATTTGCTATAATCAGGAGCTTGAAGAAATTCAAGCATTTAATCTCAAACAACAAGGTCCAGTTGCTGGTCTCACATGCTGGAGTTAAGGACTTCCTCCTCAACAAGGATTTGAAGGAGAAAAGGGCAGGTTGGATCACCCGTGTCATGGAATATGACATTGAGATCAAGATCACCAAGCTGGTGAGAGGGAAAGGATTGTGTGAGCAGATGGTTTTGGGGAAGCAAAAAGAAGCATGCAACGAAGAAGAGGCTGTTTTGACAGTCCAAGACAGCCATGAGCCAAGTGGCAATCATGAAGAAGACAATGCTTCCCCCACTCCTTGCTGGACTCAAGGTATTATGCACTTCCTAGGCACAGGCCTATGCCCTCCAGAGATGAACAAGACCCAAAGGAGACACTTCAGATTGCAGGTTGTCCCGTATGCCATTGTTGATGGAGTTTTGTTCAAGAGAGATGTGAATGGAATGCTGCTGAGATGCATTAGCACAGGTCAGATTCAAAAGGTGTTGGAAGAGTTTCATGGTGGACCAGCTGGTGGCCATTTTGCACCAAGAGTGATAGCTCTAAAAATCATGAAGGCTGGTTATTATTGGCCTAAAATCTTCAATGATTGCTATGCATGGATCAAGAAGTGTTAAAATTGTGCATTCTTCATAGGAAAAGAGAGGCTTGCTGCCCTTCCATTGCATCCAATCTCAGTTGACCAGCCATTCATGCAATGGGGTTTGGACTTCATCGAAGTCATTAATCCCAATTCAAGCCAAGGGCACAAATGGATTTTGACAGCCACAGACTACTTCACCAAATGGACAGAAGCAGTAGCAATCAAAGAGGCAAATGAGTCTAGCATCTTAGACTTTTATGAGGGGATAACAACCAGATTTGGTGTACCTGCTACAATAATCTCTGATAATGCATTGGCATTCATTGGATCTAGGGTGACTGAGTGGGCTGTCAAGAATGGTATTTACCTAAGCACTTCATCGAACTATTACCCTCAGGGTAATGGCCAGGCCGAGTCTATAAACAAGAATTTTTTGAGGATCATTAGTAGGACTCTTGACGAGAATCAGAGGTCTTGGCATACCAAGCTGAAATCAGCCTTATGGGCTGATAGGATCACTCCCAAAAGATCCACAGGTAACTCTCCATTCAGGCCTGTCTATGGAAGAGAGGCAATCTTGCCCATGTCACTGGAGTTGCCAACATTGGAACTCATGAAGCAGCTGGAGTTGCTTGAATTTGAGCCCATGGAGGTGAGGTATGTAGAGTTGATGGAGCTGCAAGAAATCAGAAATCAGGCATCCCAAGCAATGGAAAAGGATCAAGCTTTGATCAAGAAGACCTTTGATAGGAAGGCCAAAGATAGATCTTTTCAAGTTGGAGATCTAGTGTTGAAATGGGATGTGGACAGAGCAAAACCTGGAAGGCATTCAAAATTTGATGCCATTTGGAGTGGCCCATACGTGGTCACAAAGTGCAAGAACATCAATGCTTTCCAATTAGCCTCACTGGAAGGTGAAGAACTGCAGATTCCAGTCAATGGAATCTATCTCAAGCGTTGCTTCTAGAGGGAAGTTCACTACCTCTGTAAATATTAGATTAGATTTTCTTAGCTCCAAGTGCTTGTGCACATTGTTTCGCTGTAGGTTAGTTTTGTTTTCCCTAAGTGCTTTGGCACAGCTTGCTGTTCATGGAGATGTTTTACAGTCTTTGCTTTCATTAGGAGACATTCCATCTTCCTCCTTGCACATTTTGAGTCAGTTAAGGTTCTAAACAGAATATTCGATGACTCCATGCCTAATGGACTGCTTCAGGTAACTGGTCTTTTCATCTAGCAGGCAGATGACCCCGCTGAGTCACCAAATTGTTATCCAATTTCACCCCCCAGGGTTGAATTGATAACATACATCAGGATTCTCAAGTCCCAGGCAAATTGATTGATCCAGGGCAAAAATCATATTTCTAGGGTCCCTTCAGAAATTTTTCTAACTCTCCTGTCCAGGTTGAAAAGAACAAGCTCTGAGAAAATGCGAGAAAGTTGCAGAAAATAAGCTTGGTCCAGAAAAAATTGTGAAAATCGGCTAAGTCCTAGTCCCTGGGACAGTCGGGACTTTTGGGACGCCAAGGCGCGGATCGGCCGAAAAGCCTACAGGCGGCCCAAACAGCAAAGGGACATCTGGGACAAATGGACGCGAAATGCCCGAATCGGCCGAAAGAAAGAAAATTCGTCTAAGTCCTTTACCAGGAGCAAGCGGGACAAGAGTACACGAAGGACCCGAACCGGCCGGTTCGGCCGGAAAGGGAAACTTTTGCACTGGGACATCTAGGTCGTGAGTGCGCGGAGGACGCGAACCGGCCGGTTCGCTCGAAACAAAGAACTGTAGCACCGGGACAGTCGGACAAAGGGACGCGCAGGGCGCGGGAAGCCGACCCGGCCGAAGGGAGAAGCAAATCGACCAACTGCTTTGGGACATGTGGGACAAAGGAACGCGAACCGGCCGAATCGGACGAACCGGTAGAATTTGTCCCAGACAACACAAGGACAAGTGGGACAAAGGGACGCGCGAGACGCAGATAGCTGAAGGAGCCGAAAGCCAATCAGATCACGCCACGTGTCATCGGCAGAAAAGGGACGAGGAAGCCCATTTCGGGCGAATCGGAGGATTCTGTCCCGCGAAGCACTGGGACATCCGGGACAAAAAGATGTGGTGGACGTGAAAGAGCCGGCAGACCCGCGGACCAACCAGATCATGACACGTGTCACAAGGAAAAAGGTCCAAAAAGTCAAAGGGGCAAGGTTTGAAGCGCTGGCCCGAGCCAATTAGTACAGGACACGTGTCCAATGGAGCAGGGAAGTGCGGAGTCAGGGAAAGATTTGGGATATTTGGCCAAGTTCAGCCAAAGAGCTAAAAGCGAAAGTCTACTCCGCGCCCCGTGTCGACCATCAATGCATGCCACGTGTCCCAAGTGGCGGGGGCGCGGAGGAAAAGTAAAAATGTTCCGAATCATTAAAAAGTCAAAGTTTTCAAGGAAAACCCGCGGGACAGGTCAGGAGAGAGAATAACATATCCAATCAGCGCGTGCCATGTGTCATCCAGGTGGCAGGGTGCGGGAAATTTTTTCAAAAAACGCATCTTCGCCTGTTTTGTGCCCTAAATCTTCAGATCGACATATCTTTCGATCCAGAGCTCGGATTTGCACGTTCTTTATATCAACGGAAAGCTTATGAAATTATCTATGTGATTCTAGGGTTAATCTCAAGTTTTGGTGCATTCTGGAGGGAGAAAATCGAGAAACGGCTCTGACGCGTGTTCATGGCCAGAAGTGACATTCCAGCGACCAGATTTAATGCAGAATGGGTCGCCTTCTCCTGTATTTCGGTCAAAATGACAGGGTATGGGTTTATAAGGTCCCCCATGCCGTTTTAATGCACCTGCATTCAAGGAGGGATGGGCTCTCATGTTTTTGTACGTTTCCTGTCCCCTGGGATTGACCCTTGCACTGTAAAAGCCAGATTTGGCTCATTTCCAAGGGGGGAACATTTCTTTGGATAGCAAGCTTCTTCTCTCACCTGTAACAAGTGATTTTTGCAAGTATCAGACCTCTTCTAAAATTGTAACAGGTTTTCTGCCTTTTTGATGTTGTAATACAAGGGTTTTGACAGTGGAAATGACAATACAGGCTCTGTGATCAGTTTTCAGTCCTCTGTTTGTGTTGCTTGTTTCATTTCAGACCTCTGATTACATCTTATCATCTTGTGCATGATGTTTTATGTTGCATTTTATGATCTGTGTCTATCTGCAGAACAAGAAGTGTTCACCACTCCTCCTTTGGTGTATCACCTGTTAGTTTAGTTTCATTTTTGCACTTTCTATCTCTGTCTCCTTGGATTTTAGAGTAGGATTAGGTTTCAAACCTCTGTAGTTTTACAAAATATAGATCTAAATCAGAGGAGTTTGAGGAACCAGCCTCTAATCTGGAGATTCCTCTCTCAGTTTCACAAGTCCCCACACTTGGAGAGAGGTTTCCATGTTGTGCAATCACACTGGATGCTTGAGTGATCACCCTAGAAGCCTGATCTGCATCCAGGGGTGCTGTGAGTCTGCAACAACAATGAATTTTAGTATGAACAAAATATACACGTTGTACAGAGGTTTATAAAGGGTGCAGATAGTTATGAGCTGCTCCAGGCAACATGGAGCCAAACACAACTGAAGCAGGTTCCTGGAAAATAGAGCACAAACAAAAAGCAGATTTGTCAGTGACGAAAATACCAGATATAGCAGGGTGGCGGTTATGTTTATGTCATGACAATTTCGCTTGTGACATCATGGTTTCAGAACTATCATGGCAGCTTTGCGCTAACAGATGTGTCAGTTGCAAAAGTGTCATGGTGGTTTTGCCTTCACATTTGGTAATTTTTCTCGAGTGAAATGAACAGGTAGAGAAATGGCTACAACAACATCTCTTCCAATTTTAAGCATTGAGGATTCTTGATTTGAGACTAACTTGTATTTGTATATATACACTAATATACCCTCAGGGGTCATTGCAGCGCATCTTTCTAAGTTACTTCTTCTTGGTTCAGTGTCATAGGGAGTTGAGTGCAGTAGAAGAGTGTCCATTTGAAGCAAGTTACTGAGCATTTGCAAGTGTTAGGATACTTTCGTTGTTGATTGGTGTCCTTGAAGGCCTCAAGAAGGCAGGTAAGCTTGTAAATATGCAAAAGGATATAGTAGTAAGAGAAGGCTAACACTTCTGGAGTTTTTTCCCCACATTGGTTTTCTCCATGGTAATATCTTGTGGTGTGCTTTGTTTTATGTGTTGTTTTTTAGTTCATGTTTATTTTGGATCACATATACAGTAGACTATCCATTTCATCACTTAAAAAAACTCATTTCTAAGCACAACTGACAGTTTTCTAAGCGCATATAAGAGAGGAAATATTCTATCAACTAGGTAGTTTATTGGAAAGATAGATATTCGTATTCGTGGACTACTTATGGAATATATATACCAATTATGGACCAGATTTGTATCAAAGTAGGACTTGTTCCTGGGTTTTTGTGGGTTTTCTTGTGATGTGACCAATTTTGCAGATTGATGCCCACGACTAGAACAGCTAGTGCGAGAAGAGAAGGCAATTTTGGTTTCCCTTGCATCAAAAGATATCCCACAATGAAGCGGAATAAAAAAAGTGATAAGCATGACCAATGTAGATGAGAGAGTATATAAGAACCAAAAACAAGAAGAAATCTGTAAAACTTTGGAAGGAGGGGGAGGTTGGGTGTAAATTTGATGTTGATGAAAGGACTCCTTGCATTTTTATTTGAATAGAGGTATGCTTGAGTAGCAGTGAGGATCATGATACAATTAAACTTACTCAAGTCTTTCATAACACAGATTCAAATTAAGAAGACAATGTTGATGCTCATTTTAATTCTTGCTCACAAGCGAATTTGATTTCCAAAGAGATGGTAGAAAATCTTGGCTTGGTTACAAACATAGGTACCTAAGACTCCTAAATGGCGGAATGGCAGGATAGGGTTTCTAAGACAGCAAAAAAATTCCCAAATATTGGGGATGGTAATAGGGGGGATGGCTTATAAAATAATATATAAATTTTTATATATATTACAAATATAACATAAATAAACTAACACTTAAAGCTGAAACGCTGAAGGCTAACACCATTAATCCCAATAATTCATCACATAAGCCAAAATGCAATATTTATTATTCATATTTCATATTGATCCACTGACATTAACATAGAATCAAGATACATTGATAGTGATATGATAATACATCAACAATGTGACAAAGAAAAATCAAGACTTCATTTATCGGCATGAGAAGAGTACATATGTCATAACCAAAATGGCAAAAACTAAAGCCTAAAACATAGTCTATAACTCATTAATCGGAGTCCTTTGAAGGAATACTTGCGAACCACTCCTTGTCGCTGGAACTATCAACATCATCTACTAGTGTGATTAGAATGAGTGTGGGTTGTACTTTTAATAAGTTTTTGATGTGTTTTAGGGGGTTAGGAATGTAGAGTGATACTTTAACTACGTTTATATTAGTGCTTTAGATTTTAAAAGGGTGTTTTGTTTAAGTGTAAATCTGCAGGCTGCAGGGGACCGCTAGGATGTCCATACATCATCCTGGAGATGTCACGGCATCCCTTGTGGCATCCCCCTAACTTAAGGAATGTCACTGGGACATTCCCTCTATTTTTTATTTTCTCTAGAATGTAGGGTGTGTATCTTGGCGTAACACTGATTACAAACGATCATCATAATCCTTATTCGTTTTGTAGGGTGAAGCAAGGAGTAGAGATAGAGATCACCAAGAAATGCAAAGTTAAGTTTGAAATAGATCAACATTTTATTGATCAGGTTGTTGTAGATGTTGTTCCTCTTTCATGTGTGTAGTGTGGTCTTTGGAAGCCCATACATATATGTTAGAGATGCTATCTTTATGAGGAGAGCTAACAAGTATTTTTTAGTCAATGAATGGTTCGACTACATCATCAATGCATAAAGGAATATCGAAGATCTCCTTGCTTAGTGAATCAAGCCCAACAATTGACTAATACTAATGGAAAGTTTATTGGAAAGATAACGAGGTAGTTAAATATGAGGTTTCTCCTAGCATGTATATACTATACTAACGAAGCGAAAAAACCAGTTGATGATTTGTTGCAATAAATCAAGTTCTCTCAGAGCCCAAGGGTATTTTTCATGGCAACCCATACATGTATGTTAGAGATGTTATCTTCGTGAGGAGACCTAACAAGTGATGTCCGGTCAAAGAAGGGGGAAAGCTACATCATCAATGCATAAAGATATATTGAAGATCTCCATGTTAAGTTATAATCAAGCCAAAAGATTGATTAATGCTAGTGGGAAGTTTGTTTTACTTATTTTGGAGGATAAGAAAGGTAATGAGGTAGTTTAATACAAGGTTTCTTCTAGCGCGGTCTACTAACAAAGAGAGAAAATAAGTTTAAGATTTGTTTGCAACAATTCAAGGAAGTTTTCCAAGTGCCCAAGGGTATGCCACATAAAAGGGTGGTTGAGCATGATATCTAGTTGTTACCGAATTGTTTTGTGCCTAGCATTGATCTTCATAGACAATCACTAATTGAAACATTTGTTAGACCAAGGTGTAATACATCCAAGAAAGTTTTCATGTGGTTCTCCTATTGTTATTGTACCTAAGAAATATGGTTCGTGGGGAATGTGTATTGATGATATAACTGTAAATAAGATCATCATCAAGAACAAAATATCCTCTTCCATGACTTGATAGTTTGCTGCACCAAAGTTAGCATGCTTGATACTTACACAACGTTTGGATTTCAAATCCAGGTATTTATCAATTCTTTCAAGATAAGGAAAGGTTTGTATGAGTGGCTTGTAGTTCCTTTTGGGTTGTGTAGTGCTCCAAATACTTTCATGAGGTTGATGAATAAGGTATTGGGACCATTCATATATTCTTGGGGTCATTTTTTACTTGGATGATATATTGGTTTTTTGGCAATACTTATGATGAACACATGATGCATTTGAAACAAGTTTTGGAAGAGGAATAGCTGTGCTAAATTAGAATAAATGTGAGTTTGCACAGAAATAAATTTCTTATTTTGGGCATGTGGTTGGATATAGAGAGTTGAAAATTGAACCAACACAATTGGAAGTCATTTAGAAGCTGCCCAAGCCTTCCAGTGTGGACCAAGACAATAAATTTTGTAGGGGCAGTTAAGCACTCACAAAATTTCAAAACATCCTTTGCTGCAATAGCAGCACCTTTACACTCCATAACAGCAAGTGGTAAGTCCTTACTTTGGTTATAAATAATCAAAATGCGTTTGTTGAAGTGAATCAAAAGATTAGAAATGCACTAGCTTGTCATTGCCTAACTTGCCACTACCATTAGAGTGGAAACAAATGCAAGTGACTTCATTATGGAGGATATTATATTGCAAGGAGACAAGGCCATTGCTATTGTTCCAAGTTGTTGTCATAGAATGATTGTGAAATATTTCACATATTTAAAAGAAAATGTATGAGCTTGTATAAGAAGTTAGAGAATGGAAGCAATATTTAATGGGAAAAAGAAACTATTGTCCACATGGATCATAAACCATTTCACTGTTTGCAAGAAAAAATCACAATTGCAATAATAATAATTGGGTTTCTTGCAGCAGTTTCATTTGGTTATCATATATTGAAGAGGTGTCACTAACAACTTGGATGATATGTTGTCTAGAAAACCTTCAAATTGAGCTTTGGATACTATATCTCAGCTTGAGGTATTTTCCATGAGGCATATGGTGAAGGATATGAGTATAATGCATATGTTTGGGGATGTTATATAGCATTTACATGTGCCAATAAATGCATATTTTTTTCCTAGGGAAGGATAGGAATGTTCTCTACAAGTTGGGGAAGCTTTGTGTGCCTAAACGGGGAAGAGTTCAGCTAATTATGGAAGCTCACACTTCAAAGTGTGCAGGTCACTTTGGTGTGACAAAAAACTTTTGCAGATTTGAAAAGGTATATGTATTGGCCAAACATGCAAGCTGATGTTGCAAAATTCATAAGGGGATGTGATTTATGTAACACAACTAAGCCTAATAATAACTTGGGATTGTATATGCCAGTATCAGTTCCAGAGCCGGGAGAGTGCCTCCATAGATTTTTATAGGAGGTTTTCCTATGTAAAAAAAGGGCATAATTACTTGTTTGTTATCGGTAGATTAGGTTAGCAAGATGTTTAATCTAATTCCATGTAAGAAGACCTTTAAGGGAAATGACATGGCTAAGATTTTTTTTCCCCTAATATTGGGTTCGCTTTGGTGTGCCTAACTCAATCATTTCAGAGAGGGTACTATATGCACCCCATTTTGCATGGAGCCAGATTAAAAATACCCTATGATGATGACGAGAGATCTCCAAAAACATAACAAGATGTTTCCAAGTGCTCAAAACCACCTCCCAACCCATTCTAGACCTCCTTCACACTTTTCTGCAGCCCTTCCGGACTCTCCCATGGAATCTTTCTTACCTTTTGCCTTGAATCTTTCCAACCACTTTTGATTACTCTAACACATTATCACCATGATGGTTATAGTCCACCCCCTGCCACAGTGGTTCAGTATCCTGCAGCAACAATGGTTCCATCCCTCAAGGACGCAGCGGTAGTGTTTTCTGCCTGTAGCGGTTCCGCTTTGGGGAACAGCGGTTCCATCCCCCACCACAACAGTTGCATGACCACTGCCTGCAGGAACCAGCGGTTTTGTCTCCAGTTAACTTTGAGCTCAACTTACAATGGCCCTGCGTGATTTTTTATCCTATTTTTAGACCATGCACGCTGTTTCACCTCGTTTTTTTACGACCTAGTTCACCACTCCTATCCCCTTAGCACTTGAGTATCACCATCTAAGGATCTGATCTAAGCCGTAGATCTGATTTTTGATCTTGAGTTCAGATTAAGATCACTTGGATGCTTTCTATTAAGGAAAATTGAACGCTCATTTGCTTGCCTCCCAGATTTTTTTTTGCAGAGAATATTGTTGCTACCACTTTTTTTGATCCAGATAGAGAGAAAGATCAAGCCCCAAAAAAGATTGCTTCCCAGTACTAAGCACCCCAAGGACCTTGTTTTTCTGCCATAACTCACGAAGAGAACATAAGGGTCTTCCAAACTAGTGTTCTACCCCCTTGAACCAGCCACAGGTCTGATGATTGTTCTTCTTCCAAGGTACACCTAGCTTCCAATCTCTCCCTACTGAACAAATTGCCATCATACTGGTCTTCATGAACATCAACTAGAGTAGTCTACTAAGGGTATAAGCAAGTAAATTCCAAGTTCAGCTCCATTCTGCTTGCAGAAAGAGGTTGGGATTGCATTAAATTTGTCTTATTTACATAGTTATTTTAGATCTAACTTTCTTTTCTTAGAATTAATCAAAAAACTTGAAAAGAGTAACGAAAATTGTATTAGATCAGGTTTATTTACTTGAATTTGTGTTTAGTAGTTTAAAAGTCTGAAACATCCATGCTCCAGGCTTCTCCCACCTCTGGGATTAGACCCTAGATTTAGAATAGAAGTATAACCTTTCATGCCTTAAGATCTAGATTAGTTTAATTTCAGAGATTGCATTCACAAAACACAAAACCATAAAAAGATAGTTTAAACCATTATATTTGCTTTTGAAATTGTCGATAGGTTAAATGCATTCAATTTTAGAATAGATAAAACATAGCCAAGATTGTAGATCTCCATTTGAAAAGCATCTAATCGTCAAAATTTCTAGTTTAGAAATTGCATCCAGACAAAATACAAAATTCAGATCTGAAAACAGTAATAGAGAATAATTGTTGTTATCATTTCTCATTTTATTGCATGTTCACTTTAGTAAAACACACTTTAATTTGCTTGTTGTAGATTCACTTTTGTTTTGAACATCCATTTCATCATATAAACCCCAGAAAACAAAAAAAACACAATAGTTTATACTCTTATCAACTAGCGAAGTGAAAGAGAAGTAATAATTGTTAATTTCCATTGCATGCATTGTTGAAATTTAGCATTTGAAACTTCTATTTCCAGCAAGTGTTTAAATTCATTTCATATTGCTTAATTATGTTGAAATAACTCACACAATAATCAGCTGAAACAAACACAGACAGCAGTCCTAAAATTTAAGTTAAACACGACTAAACACATGGCTTACAAATCCAAACAAGCCCGAAAACCTTCAACAACAACCTTGCAACAACCACAACACATAGTTACATTATTTCAGGTGCAAGAATACAACAAAACAAGACAAGGACGCTTGCTGATCCGCAAGACAGAAAGCTATACTTTTAGCAAAACATTACCACAACACATCTCTACAACTCTAAGTCTAGCCCGAGATCATCCCAAAACAACCTTCAATATCAGGCTTTCACCGTGATTCGCTCTAGATCAGTAACAAGCACCACACAACGATTGTTTCTTCTCCATCGTGAATGACTCTGGATAGCCAGATATTTCCAGGAAGAGTTGGACATTTCCCTTGCGTTCCTGCTTCACTTGAGCAACAAAACATCTAGGACAATATCTTGTCTGAACTCAGGCGAGAAGTGTTTCCTCGTACTTCACCATCTCCAGCATACATCATTCCCCAACAAGTTCTTAGGGGTGAAGCCCCGCAAGACAACATCTGTCATCTCATTAGACAGCTACTCCCATTGGAGATTTGAGTGTTCTCAACTTGTCTAGCTTCTCCCATCGTATTTTCCACACGACCTTGCCGAATCAAGGCCAACCATCCTCAAACAACCGTTTCATCTGGGTTGCACAACCCAATATCCCTCCTTTCACAGACCACGACGTAGACTAAAAACTCCGCACCACAATCATTCTTGATCGTACACTATCTTCACATGATCCATGTCGATCTCCCACTGACATTCTATCATGCTCTTTGTTGACTACCTTGGCCTAGACTCACAAGGAGTCAAGTACGCATGCAAGGTACTGTTGGCTAGATTTTCTGCATACCATAAAACCTAGGCAGTCATGAGATAAATCTCCCTCATTTACCGGTGAGGCTCCCATGTCAGATTTGTCAATTAAAATATGCTAGTATCTATATGGGGTTTTACTTTAACTATTCAGCTCATGAACCATAGCTGTATAGTTCTACAACAAGTAAGCAACTGTTTATGAAAGGAAATATTTATAGAAGAAGGGAATTATATAAACACATAGAAGAAATGGGGAAGATGTGCATCCCAATCAATAGATAACAAAGTTGATTGCATGCACATAGAAGAAACCAATAGATATCAACACAGAATTATAAATAAAGGCAACTCTAGATCTAGATCTAAAATAACACAAAGTTTATTCAAAGATCTAAGATAGAAAGCTAGAAACAAAATACACTGTGACACAAAGTTCTCCGGAAATCTACTCCTATATATTCCTTTGCTTCAAGTGGCTATCAAGGGTTTCAACACAAAGTCTAGAACACAAGAATGCTGCTTACGAATTCTGATCATTAACCCGAAGGTTCTTCTTCTACTTATAGAATGTAGAAGGGAAAGTACAAATGGGAAACTCAACTGAACTGAAACATAAACAAGAAGTAAAGATGACATCTAACAATCATCCTCCACTAACTCCTCCTTAAGTGACACATTTATCACGTAACTAATGGAATTGTTTTACATAACCTAAAGCAATGGTTTCAAAACCAATAACTTTAAAGTTTTACAATTTCATTCGGGAACGTGGAAAATAGAAGAAGAAAGAATAGAAGAAGAAGTGGTGTCACTCAGATTTCACCCTAAAATTTGTGACTACCCAATCCGAAAAAATTTCGTACTTTTAAAATAGTGGGTCGTTTGTTGTTTTTATTGCCTGAAAGTTCCTGTATTGCGTCAAAATAATCCTAAAGTGCCATATTAGCCTTTTTCGCCAAATACCCAGATGTCCAAAATTGTTTTATTCTGTCGTCGGGATTTGTCTGCGGGAAATTTGTATTTAATTATTTTGAGCCCCGTATGAGGCTATTTGCGCTCTGTTTTAACTCCATTATAAGCGAATATGTTATTATTCCTATGTACCAAAAGGATTTTAACTTATTTTAAGTTTTGGGCTTTATTTGTAACTTTTGGCAATTTTTTCGTGTTTTTGTGGTGTCTCGTTCTGTTTTCTGTAAAATTTCTCTGGAACAACTCCTTTGCCGGGTAAGCCCGATTTTTGGCCTGGAGCAGCTAGAAAACATATACGCACATTGTGCCCGGAGGAAGTCGCCATTGGAGGTCTGGATCACTGGGAAAAAGCGAAGTCCTGCACAGAAAAGCCCCTGCGGGGATGGGCGCATTTTTGGAAAACAAAGGATTTAAGCTGCGATGGGGAAAATATAAGCCGCAGGCAGGATGGGAATTTTATACTTGCCTGGCAGGGTACTTTTTCCTGTGTTATAAAAATCACTTAAGTGGATCACGGGGTTTTGGTGCCTGCCTGGCAGGGTAAAGCATCCCGTTATCAAAAAATTCTTAAAAATAGAATTACATGTGCAAAAAAGTGCACCCCCTTTGGTGAGAGATTAAAAGAATTAAAATTGATTATTTTTATTAATCTTTCTTCTCAAAAAGTGCGCCCAAGCTTGGAGGAGGTCAACAAGTCAAAGGTGGAATAAAAGAAAGGAATTAAATTAATTAAATTTAATTTATTTAGTGGCTGCCCCCTTCCTCTCAAAAAGTGCGCCCCATTTGGGCATTATTTAATGTTTTTTGAAGCATTAAAACATTAAATTAATTTCTATTTTTAGTGGCTATGGTCAAAGCACACTGTGGGGCTTTAGTGAAGTGCTGTGTGAAGGATTAAATTGGATTAATTTAATTTATTGGATGGCTGTCCTTAAACATGCTATTTTCAAAAGAGAAAAGCATGATTTTTAATTAATTAATTGCCTTTAATTGTTAGGGAAATTATTAATTATAGAATTGTGAAGGTTATATAAGCATGGGCAGCCATATGGGTGAATAATTTAATTCACAGGTAAAGAATTGCAGCTAGGAGGAAAAGTGCGCCCCCATTAGAGGAAGGATTTTGTTCAGATAAAGTGCTAACAAGGCTAAAAGCTTCCAGATTTGGCGCATGCTTTGGAGAAGGTTGATCTTCGTCTGCATAGTTGTTTTCACAGATGTTACAGGAGCTCAGGTGTTGATTGAAAGGATTCATGCTCTCTTTATGTGCAAATTAAACACCATTTTTTGGGGCAGCAGGCTTGAAAAGCTCAGATTTTTATAATTTAAATTCACTATTCATGCTCCGGTGGCCATTTTTGTCTGACTAAATTGCAGGAATTCATTACAGGTGCTTTACAAAAGAAAAGGAGTTTTTATCAATGTCCAATACATTGCAAATATCCTCCGAATATGAAGATTTGTCCAGATCTGCAACAGTATTGAAGAAATCCGACCAAGTTAGAAGAAAAAGAATTATTCAGACAAAGATTGATAAAGCCATGGCGAAAGGAGATGAAAAAGAGAGCACGATGGATTCATGCATTGCTTCTAAGCTTACAGACATAGGAGACACGGATCTAGGCCCAGAACCTCTTTCTGATTTGATAGATAGATCCAGAGCTGGAAAGACTTCACTCATGCGTGCGGTCAAAAGTAGCGGAATTATTCGAGCTGCAACTTTCCCATGTACAGCCCAATTGCCAGAGTTTGTGATGGAGTGTGCTAGATCCTATCATCCTTCATCTAGATCAGTGCGTGATGTTGCGGGAAAGACAATAATTCGTTTGGATGCAGAATTCTTCGATTATTGTTTGAAGATTCCAGTGAGAAAGGTGGTGACTTCTATTAGCATTCAGGATGCTGACAGTAGATGGGAGAAGCATAGAGCTGACTGTGTGAGCATCATGAATAGCCGGTTCATGAAGAAGCCTAGATCCCCTTCCAAGTTCCCGAGAACTCTTCCACGATCCAATTTGGTGCAGGAAGCGGATGACATCGTCAAATTGCTTTGCAGGATGAATGGTGAAGCGAATGCCTACACTTTCCGGACATGGATGTATGCTTTCATCAGGACCATTGAAATCAACAAGGTTGATTCCATGATCAATTGGTCAGAAATTATTAGCAGCAACATCGGTGAGCAACTGCGGAACGTGAAGCGTACCTTTAGCTTAAAGATGACTTCCTACTTGGTATATGCTGCAGCTTCACAGGGTGTCTTTTCAAAGCTGGATAGATGTGGTATTCTCTCCAAGGATCCCATTTTCGAGTGCTACCCACAGCTTACTGTACCTGCGTGCGAGAAGGACTTCAAAGTGATCAACGATGACTTCTTCTACGATTTCATCTGCAGGCTAGACAAAGACTTGAAGACTCCCAGGGTAAGCAAGGAAGCGTGGGAAGCAGTGTCCAAGATTGGCAGTTTATTCATCCAGTTTGTAGATTTCACATACCTCAGGGTTACGGGCTTTTCTGGAGAACCTATAAAGATGCCCAGGTATCCAAGTGATAGAGTGATCGCCATGGAGCTGAGCAGGCAACTCGTAGAGTTACACGACCTTCAGTTGAAACGGCACAAGTCTACGGGATTCTTCCCAATCACTATGGGATATTACAGTTGCATCAGCATTCACAGAGCTCGAGGGATGGAAGCGCAAATGTTATCCGAGTATGAGCAAGAGTTCTTCCCTGCACGGCTTAACTTCGATCCATTTGGAGTAGCCAGGAAGACAATCTCCCAGGAGTACGCACATGTGCCTTTGTTAGAAGATTTCTGGATAAAGTGCAGAAGTGAGTACGAGGTTAGAAAGATAGATTTTAGCAGGCTATCAGCAAAGCAAGTGTTCGACTTTGGACTAGCGCGGATACCTGCGGATCTTGAAGATGATGGGAACGTGGTACTTGACACTTATCATCAGATGGGAGGAGATAAAGCTATACTGCAGGATAACATTGGAGGCTACCATTCAATTGAAGATAGATCTGGAGCTGTGTTGGTGAATACTTGGAACTGGCTACTAACGAAGTGATACTGCCTTGATGAAGTATTGATGAATCAAATCACGGGCAACTTCGGCGCAGGAGATTCCCTCAAACGAAAGCATGAAGGAGAAAGCAGCAGAAGGTCCAAGAAGTTGAAAGTACACAGAAGATCTCAAGAGAAAGAGAAGACCACTTCTACGACCATAGCTTTGACTCCGACTTCTCCGGTACCCAGAAGATCACCAACTATTGCACCGCAGCAGCAGGATGCTTCCATGCCTTCATTGAAACCTGCGACATTCGTTTTCTCTCCGCAGCCACTTCGCTCAGCACCCGTTCTAGAGGAGATGTTGAAGCTGCAGATGACGGAGTTCGAAAGAGCTTTGTCCTTGGATGTTTCAGAAGATGGCAGCCATGACACTGTGGCACTTTCTGATGGAGAGGATGCAGAGCGGGAGATGACAGTGCACTCAGTGACTTCTTACTCCCCGAGAAATAAATTCTTGGGATGGTTAGCTTTGCAGTTGGTTCTGGAAGTAAGAGTAGAGATGAACTTAGAGGAACATGACTTGCAGCTACTTCAGGATCTGAGCAGAAGAGACAGAAGGCCTAAAGTTGCTAAAGCAACTTCTAGGTTGATCATCAAAGATTCGGGAGAGAAGTTTGTTGAGATATCAATTCCGGCAGAAGGAAAGATAGAAGAGGAGCTCGTGGCAGAAGATGTGACGGTGACCAAAATACCACTCGGTCAAGCTACCACTGAAGGATTGAAGCAGGACACGCAAACGTTGCTGGATGCTTTGTTCCTTAGGCTTGACAGTGAAAAGGTGGAGAAAGAAGAGCTGCAGAAGCAAATATCTCAATTATGTGAGATCATAGCCAAGGTTGCTAAACCTTCCGTTCAGCCCATTTCAGAGCAAGTGAGTGATCATCTTATGCAGGAAATGGAAGATGCAAGCAATCAAGTAAAGGCTATTGATGAATGGAAGGATCTAATTATTCGTCAAGTTTCTGTACAACTTGGGGAAGTGCCAGCCCGCCTAAAGGTTATGAAAGATGCAGCAAATCAACTAAAGCAACTGATGGAAAGTATAGAAGGCATGAATACAGTTGCAGAGAGTAACCTGAGTATTTTGGCCGAGATCAACAAGCTGCCGGGAGATGTGTTGGTTGCAGAACAAATTGTACTGGATGGATCAGTCGAGAAGGGGAAGCAGCTAGAGTTTGTAGTATCTTTCTGTTTGGAGATCTGCAGAGTTTTGCTGAAAAGGATGCAGGTGCTTGAGAGTAGAACATCAGATTTACCAGACAGTATCATTTCTTTCACTGAGGAAAGAGTGGATGGAGGTGTTACTTCATACGTGCGGATTGTTTCTAACGAGGTGCGTGATTCCCTGGAAGGTTCTCTTCTGATGGTGCAAAAGAGAATTGATAAAGCTACCAAGCCTTTCACGATGAATTCTATCAGTAGATTGGTGGCGCTGCAGGAAGACATTACGAGGTTCGGGCCGAGTTTGGAAGAGGTGGAAGCATGCAGCAAAGTGTTGAATGAAGGGTTGCTGCAGTTCAGGACAGAGAAGGAAGCATTGGCTAAAACAGATGGAAGGATGCTGAACTATGTGTTCGACAAGTATATTAGATATTAGAACAAGAAGAAGATGTAAACGTTATAGCTGGCATGACTTCTTCTATTCTTTCTTCTTCTATTTTCTATGTTCCCGGATGAAATTATAAAACTTCTAAGTTATTGGTTTTGCAACCATTACTTGAAGTCATGTGGAACCATTCTATTAGTTAAGTGATACATGTGTCACTTAAGAAGAAGTTAGTTGAGGATGATTGCCAAATGTCATCTTTACTTGTTGTTCATACTTTAGTTCAGTTTGAGTCTTCTATTTGTACTTTCCCTCCTACATTCTATAAGTAGGAGAAGAACCTCCGGGTTAATGAAAAATCAGAATTTGTAGGAAGCAATTTTGTGTTCTAGACTTTGTGCTGAACCCTTGAGAGCCACTTGTAGCAGAGGAATACAAAGAAGCAGGTTTCCGGAGAACTTTGTGTCACGGCATACTGTGTTTCTTGCTTTTAAAGCTTTAGATCTTTTAAGTAAACTTTGTGTTATTGTAGATCTGGATCTAGAGCTGCCTTTGCTTTATAATTCTGTGTGTTCAAATCTATTAAGTTTCTTCTATGTGCATGCAATTAGCTCTATTATCTATTAATTGGGATGCACATCTTCCTTACTTCTTCTCTGTAATACCTTTACTTTCTTCTTCTATAATTTTCCTTTCTTAAACAGCTGCTTACTTGCTGCAGAACTTCTTAGTTATGGTTCATGAACTAAGTGGTTAAAGTAAAACCCCTGATAGATAATAACACATTTATATTGACAAATCTGACACAGGAGCCTCACCGGTTAAATGAGGGAGATTTATCTCATGACTGCCTAGGTTTGATGCTATGCAGAAAATCTAGCCAACAAGAAGTCAAGCCAGCCGTAACATTTATATCTTCTTTTTGTTCTGATTCTGAATATACTTGTCAAACATGTAATTCAACATCTTCCCATCTGTGCTAGCCACAACTTCCTTTTCTATCCTGAACTACAACAATCCTTCGTTCAACACCTTGATACATGCTTCCACATCCTCTAAGCTCAACATGAACCTCGCAATATCCGACTGCAGTGCCTACCAGTCTACTAATGGAATTCATCATGAAGGGCTTAGTGGCTCCATCAATTCTCCCTTATACCATCAGAAGAGACCCTTCTAGGGAATTAGGCATCTGCTAGGAATGATCCGTACGTATGAAGTAACATTTCCGACCACTTCCTCCTGAGTGAAAGCAATGATATTGTTTGGTAAATACGATGACATACTCTCAAGTGCCTACATCCTCTTCAACATAATTCTGCAGATCTCCAAACGGAAAGATACTGCAAACTCCAGCTGCTTCCCCTTCTCAACTGATCCGTCCGGTACAATTTGTTCCGCAATCAACACTTCTCTCGGCAGCTTATTGATTTCGGCCAAAGTACTCAGGTTACTCTCTGCAACTGTGTTCATATCTATTATGCTTGTCACCAGTTGCTTCAGCTGATTTGCTACATCTTTCATAACCTTCAGGTGGGCTGGCACCTCTCCGAGTTGTATAGAAGCTTGATGAATGATCAGATTTTTTCATTCGTCAATAGATTTCATCTGATTGCTTGTATCTTCCATTTCCTGCATTAGATGATCACTCACCTTCTCTTGAGCTGAAATGGGCTGAGTGGAAGATTTAGCAACCTTGGTAATGATCTCGCACAGCTGAGATACCTGCTTCTGAAGCTCCTCTTTCTCTGCCTTTTCTCTGTCAAGCCTAAGGAATAGAGCATCTATCAATGTCTGTGTATCCTGCTTCAATCCTTCTGTGGTGGCTTGACCGATAGGTACTCTGGTTACTGTTATGATGTTTTCTGCTGTGAGCTCATCCTCTTTCTTCCCTTCCGCCGGTACTGACATCTCAGCGAACTTCTGCCTCAACTCCTCGATGATCAACCTTGAAGTTACCTTA
The DNA here is from genome assembly GCA_019776745.2 of Taxus chinensis. Taxonomy (NCBI): domain Eukaryota; kingdom Viridiplantae; phylum Streptophyta; class Pinopsida; order Cupressales; family Taxaceae; genus Taxus; species Taxus chinensis. The sequence continues at coordinate 837,294,652 of CM034148.1, read as the reverse complement.
GCAACTTTAGGTTTTCTATCTTTTCTGCCTAGACTCTGGAGCAGTTGCAAGTCGTGTTCCTCCAAGTTCATTTCCACTATAGCTTCTGAAACCAACTGTGAAGTCAACCATTCTGAGAAATTACTTCTCGGAGGATGAGAAGTTGCTGAGTGTACTACTATCTCCCGCTTTGATTCCTCTCCATCAGAAACTGCTACTGTGTTGTGGCTGCCATCCTCTGAATCATCCAAAGACAGCTCTTTCAAACTTTGCCATCTGCAGCTTCAACGTTTCTTCAGGAATAGGCACTGAATGGAGTGGCTGAGGAGAGAAGATGAATGTTGCCGGATTCAGTGCAGGCATGGAAGTGTCCTGCTGAGGTGCAACAATCGGTGAAGCACTGAATGCTGGAGAAGCCGGAACTAACGTCATGGCCGTGGAAGTGATCTTCTCCTTTGAAGGAGACCTTCTGTGCACTTTCATCTTCTCCGGTCTTCTGCTGCTTTCTCCTCCATGCTTCCTCTTGAGGGAATCTCCTGCGCCGAAGTTGCCCGTGACTTGATTCATCAAGATAGTATCCCTTCGTCAGCAACAAGTTTGAAGTATTCACCAGAACAACGGCAGACCTTTAGCAACCAGTTTGAAGTATTCACTAGAACAGCGGCAGACCTTTCTTCAATCGTATGGCAGCCCCCTACGTTCTCTTGTAGTATAGCTCTATCTCTTCCCATTTGATGGTATGTGTCAAGTAACACCACCCCATCATTTTTAAGATCTGTAGGTATCCGTGCTAATCCAAAGTCAAACACTTGCCGTGCTGATAGCCTGTTGAAATCCTTCTTTCTAACCTCGTACTCACTTTTGCACTTCATCCAGAAATCCTCTAATGAAGGCACATGTGTGTACTCCTAGGAGATCGTCTTCTTGTCTACTCCAAATGGATTGAAGTTCAGCCGTGCTGAGAAGAACTCTTGCTTGTACTAAGAGAACATCTCTGCCTCCATTCCTCGAGCTCTATGAATACTTTGACAGCTATAATGACCCACAATGATCGGGAAGAAGCCCGTAGACTTGTGCCGTTTCAAGTGAAGGTCGTGCATCTCCACAAGTTGCCTACTCAGCTCCATGGAGATCAATCTATCATTCGGATATCTGGGAAGCTTAACCGGTTCTCCAGAAAAGCCAGTGACCTTGAGGTATGTGAAATCCGCAAACTGAATGAATAGACTACCAATTTTGGATACAACTTCCCACGCTTCCTTGTTTACCCTGTTGGCCTTTACGTCCTTGTCTAGCCTGCAAATGAATTCGTAGAAGAATCCATCATTGACCACTTTGAAATCTTTCTTGCACGCAGGTACAGTAAGCTGTGGGTAGCAATCGAAAATGGGGTCCTTGGAAAGAACACCACATCTATCCAGCTTGGAGAAGATGCCTTGTGAAGTTGCTGCATATACCAAATAAGAAGTCATTTTGAAGCTGAAAGTACGCCTCACATTCCGGAGTTGCTCACCAATGTTGTCGCTAATGATTTCTGACCAATTGATTATTGAATCAGCCTTGTTGATTTTAATGCTCCTAATGAAAGCATACATCCATGTACGGAAAGTGTGAGCGTTCACTTCGCCACTCATCCTGCATAACAATTTGGCAATATCATCTACCTCCTGTACCAGATTGGACCGCGGAAGAGTTCTTGGGAACTTGGAAGGAGATCTAGACTTCTTCATGTATCCGCTGTTCATTATGTTCACGCACTCAACTCTATGCTTCTCCCACATGCTGCCAACATTCTGTATGCTAATAGAAGTCACCACCTTTCGTGCCGGAATCTTCAAACAATAATTGATGAACTATGTGTCTAATTGGATTATTGTTTTCCCCGTTGGTGTCACTCAGATTTCACCCCGAAATCTGTGACTACCCAATTCGAAAAAATTTCGTACTTTTAAAATAGTGGGTCATTTGTTGTTTTTATTGCCTGAAAGTTCCTGTATTGCGTCAAGATAATCCCAAAGTGCCATATTAGCCCTTTTCGCCAAATACCCAGATGCCCAAAATTGTTTTATTCTGTCGTCGGGATTTGTCTGCGGGAAATTTGTATTTAATTATTTTGAGCCCCGTATGAGGCTATTTGCGCTCCGTTTCAACTCTGTTATAAGCGAATATGTTATTATTCCTATATACCAGAAGGATTTTAACTTATTTTAAGTTTTGGGCTTTATTTGTAACTTTTGGCAATTTTTCGTGTTTTTGTGGTGTCCCGTTCTGTTTTCTGTAAAATTTCTCTGGAACAACTCCTTCGCCGGGTAAGCCCGATTTTTGGCCTGGAGCAGTTGGAAAACATACACGCACATTTTGCCCGGAGGAAGTCATCATCCGAGGTCTGGATCACTGGGAAAAAGCGAAGTCGTGCACAGAAAAACCCCTGCGGGGATGGGCGCATTTTTGGAAAACAAAGGATTTAAGCTGCGATGGGAAAAATATAAGCCGCAGGCAGGATGGGAATTATATGCCTGCTTGGCAGGGTACTTTTTCCCGTGTTATAAAAGTCACTTAAGTTGCAGTGGGAAAAATAGAGGCTGCAGGCAGGTGGGAATTTATTGCCTGCCTTGCAGGGTAAAAATTCCCATGATATAATAAAGGGAAAGTGACTTAAGTGAAATCATGGGATTTTAGTGCCTGCCTTGCAGGATAAAGAATCCCATTGCAAAAGTCAAATCACTTAAGTGGATCATGGGATTTTGGTGCCTGCCTGGCAGGGTAAAGAATCCCATTATGGAAAAATTCTTAAAAATAGAATTACATGTGCAAAAAAGTGCGCCCCCTTTGGTGATGGATTAAAGTGATTAAATTGATTATTTTTAATAATCTTTCTCCTTGGAAAAAGTGCGCCCAAGCTTGAGGAGGCCAAAAAGTCAAAGGAGGATTAAAAGAAAGCAATTAAATTAATTAAATTTAATTTATTTAGTGGCTGCCCCTCTCCTTGGAAAAAGTGCGCCCCATTTAGGAGTAATTTAATGATTTTAAATGCATTAAATCATTAAATTAATTTCTATTTTCAGTGGCTATGGTCAAAGCACACTGTGAGGCTAAAGTTAAGTTCTGTGTGAAGGATTAAATTGGATTAATTTAATTTATTGGATGGCTGTCCTTAAACATGCAATTTTTAAAGGAGAAAAGCATGATTTTTAATTAATTAATTGCCTTTAATTGTTAGGGCAATTATTAATTATAGAATTATGAAGGTTATATAAGCATGGGCAGCCATATGGATTTATTATTCAACACACAGGTAAAGAATTGCAGCAAGGAGAAAAAGTGCGCCCCATTAGAGGAAGGATTTTGCACAGACAAAGTGCTAACAAAGGCTAAAAGCTTCCAGATTTGGCGCATGCTTTGGAAAAGGTTCATCTTCGTCTGCACAATTGTTTTCACAGGTGTTAAAGGAGCTCAGGTGTTGATTGAAAGGATTCATGCTCTCTTTATGTGCAAATTAAACACCAATTTTTGGGGCAGCAGGCTTGAAAAGTGCAGATTTTTATAATTCAAATTCACTATTCATGCTCCGGTGGCCATTTTTGTCTGAATAAATTGCAGGAATTCATTACAGGTGCTTTACAAAAGAAAAGGAGTTTTTATCAATGTCCAATACATTGCAAATATCCTCCGAATATGAAGATTTGTCCAGATCTGCAACAGTATTGAAGAAATCCGACCAAGTTAGAAGAAAAAGAATTATTCAGACAAAGATTGATAAAGCCATGGCGAAAGGAGATGAAAAAGAGAGCACGATGGATTCATGCATTGCTTCTAAGCTTACAGACATAGGAGACACGGATCTAGGCCCAGAACCTCTTTCTGATTTGATAGATAGATCCAGAGCTGGAAAGACTTCACTCATGCGTGCGGTCAAAAGTAGCGGAATTATTCGAGCTGCAGCTTTCCCATGTACAGCCCAATTGCCAGAGTTTGTGATGGAGTGTGCTAGATCCTATCATCCTTCATCTAGATCAGTGCGTGATGTTGCGGGAAAGACAATAATTCGTTTGGATGCAGAATTCTTCGATTATTGTTTGAAGATTCCAGTGAGAAAGGTGGTGACTTCTATTAGCATTCAGGATGCTGACAGTAGATGGGAGAAGCATAGAGCTGACTGTGTGAGCATCATGAATAGCCGGTTCATGAAGAAGCCTAGATCCCCTTCCAAGTTCCCGAGAACTCTTCCACGATCCAATTTGGTGTAGGAAGCGGATGACATCGTCAAATTGCTTTGCAGGATGAATGGTGAAGCGAATGCCTACACTTTCCGGACATGGATGTATGCTTTCATCAGGACCATTGAAATCAACAAGGTTGATTCCATGATCAATTGGTCAGAAATTATTAGCAGCAACATCGGTGAGCAACTGCGGAATGTGAAGCGTACCTTCAGCTTCAAGATGACTTCCTACTTGGTATATGCTGCAGCTTCACAGGGTGTCTTTTCAAAGCTGGATAGATGTGGTATTCTCTCCAAGGATCCCATTTTCGAGTGCTACCCACAGCTTACTGTACCTGCGTGCGAGAAGGACTTCAAAGTGATCAACGATGACTTCTTCTACGATTTCATCTGCAGGTTAGACAAAGACTTGAAGACCCGCAGGGTAAGTAAGGAAGCATGGGAAGCAGTGTCCAAGATTGGCAATGTGTTCATCCAGTTTGCAGATTTCACATACCTCAGGGTTACGAGCTTTTCTGGCGAACCGATGAAGATGCCTAGGTATCTGAGTGACAGATTGATCGCCATGGAGCTGAGCAGGCAACTCGTAGAGTTACACGACCTTCAATTGAAACGGCACAAGTCTACGGGATTCTTCCCAATCACTGTGGGATATTACAGTTGCATCAGCATTCACAGAGCTCGAGGGATGGAAGCGCAAATGTTATCCAAGTATGAGCAAGAGTTCTTCCCTGCACGGCTTAACTTCGATCCATTTGGAGTAGCTAGGAAGACAATCTCCCAGGAGTACGCACATGTGCCTTCGCTAGAAGATTTCTGGATGAAGTGCAGAAGTGAGTACGAGATCAGAAAGAAAGATTTCAGTAGACTATCGGCAAAGCAAGTGTTTGACTTTGGACTAGCGCGGATACCTGCGGATCTTAAAGATGATGGGAACGTGGTACTTGACACTTACCATCAAATGGGAGGAGATAAAGCTCTACTGCAGGATAGCAATGGCGGCTGCAGCACAATAGAAGATAGATCTGGAGCTGTGTTGGTGAATACTTCGAACTGGTTGCTGACGAAGGGGTATTGCCTTGATGAAGCATTGATGAATCAAATCATAGGCAACTTCGGCACAGGAGATTCCCTCAAGCGAAAGCATGAAGGAGAAAGCAGCAGAAGGCCCGAGAAGATGAAAGTACACAGAAGATCTCAAGAGAAAGAGAAGATCACTTCCACGGCCATAGCTTTGACTCCGGCTTCTCCAGTACGTAGTGGATCACCAACTATTGCACCACAGCAGCAGGATGCTTCCATGCCTTCATTGAATCCAGCGACATTTGTCTTCTCGCCTCAGCCACTTCGTTCAGCGCCTGTTCCAGAGGAGGTGTTGAAGCTGCAGATGACGGAGTTCGAAAGAGCTTTGTCCTTGGACGTTTCAGAAGATGGCAGCCATGACACTGTGGCACTTTCCGACGGAGAGGATGCAGAGCGAGAGATAGTAGTGCATTCAGCAACTTCTCACTCTCCGAGAAGTAATTTCTCGGAATGGTTAGCTTTGCAGATGGTTCCAGAAGCAAGAATAGAGATGAACTTAGAGGAACATGACTTGCAGCTACTTCAGGATCCGAGCAGAAGAGACAGAAGGCCTAAAGTTGCTAAAGCAACTTCCAGGTTGATCATCAAAGATTCGGGAGAGAAGTTTGCTGAAATATCAAGTCCGGCGAAAGGAAAGGTAGAAGAGGAGCTCACGGCAGAAGATGTGACGGTGACCAAAATATCACTCGGTCAAGCTACCACTGAAGGATTGAAGCAGGACACGCAGACGTTGCTGGATGCTTTGTTCCTTAGGCTTGACAGAGAGAAGGCGGAGAAAGAAGAACTGCAGAAGCAAGTGTCTCAGTTATGTGAGATCATAGCCAAGGTTGCTAAACCTTCCATTCAGCCCATTTCAGAGCAGGTGAGTGATCATCTTATGCAGGAAATGGAAGATGCAAGCAATCAAGTAAAGGCTATTGACGAATGGAAAGATCTAATTATTCGTCAAGCTTCTGTGCAACTTGGGGAAGTGCCGGCCCGCCTAAAGGTTATGAACGATGCAGCAAATCAACTAAAGCAACTGATAGAAAGCATAGAAGGAATGAACACAGTTGCAGAGAGTAACCTGAGTATTTTGGCCGAGATCAACAAGCTGCCGGGAGATGTATTGGTTGCAGAAAAAATTGTGCCGGACGGATCAGTCGAGAAGGGGAAGCAGCTAGAGTTTGCAGTATCTTTCCGTTTGGAGATCTGCAGAGTTTTGCTGAAGAGGATGCAGGCGCTTGAGAGTAGAACATCAGATTTGCCGGACAGTATTATTTCTTTCACTGAGGAAAGAGTGGATGGAGGTATTACTTCATACGTGCGGATCGTTTCTAACGAGGTGCATGATTCCCTGGAGGGTTCTCTTCTGATGGTGCAAAAGAGGATTGATAAAGCTACCAAGCCTTTCACGATGAACTCTATCAGTAGGCTGGTGACACTGCAGGCAGACATTGCGAGATTTGGGCCAAGTTTGGAAGAAGTGGAAGCATGCAGCAAAGTGTTGAATGAAGGATTGCTGCAATTCAGAACAGAGAAGGAAGCAGTAGCTAAAACAGACGGAAGGGTGCTGAACTATGTGTTCGACAAGTATATCAGATATCAGAACAAGAAAAAGATGTAGATGCTACAGCTGGCACGACTTCTTCTATTCTTTCTTCTTCTATTTTCTATGTTCCCGGATGAAATTGTAAACTTCTAAGTTATTGGTTTTGCAATCATTACTTGAAGTCATGTGGAACCTTTCTACTAGCTAAGTGATACATGTGTCACTTAAGAAGAAGTTAGATGAAGATGATTGCCAAATGTCATCTTTACTTGTTGTTCACACTTTAGTTTAGTTTGAGTCTTCTGTTTGTACTTTCCCTCCTACATTCTATAAGTAGGAGAAGAACCTACGGGTTAATAATCGATCAAAATTTGTAAGAAGCAATCTTGTGTTCTAGACTTTGTGCTGAACCCCTGAGAGCCACTTGTTGCAGAGGAATACAAAGAAGCAGGTTTCCGGAGAACTTTGCGTCACGGCGTACTGTGTTTCTTGCTTTTAAATCTTAGATCTTTAAAGTAAACTTTGTGTTATTTTAGATCTGGATCTAGAACTACCTTTGCTTTAGAATTCTGTGTGTTCAAATCTATTTGAGTTTCTTCTATGTGCATGCAATTAGCTCTGATATCTACTGATTGGGATGCACATCTTCCTTACTTCTCTGTAATTCCTTTACTTCCTTCTTCTATAATTTTCCTTTCTTAAACAGCTGCTTACTTGCTGCAAAATTTCTTAGTTATGGTTCATGAACTAAGTTGTTAAAGTAAAACCCCTGATAGATAAAAAACACATTTATATTGACGAATCTGACACGGGAGCCTCACCGGTTAAATGAGGGAGATTTATCTCATGATTGCCTAGGTTTGATGCTATGCAGAAAATCTAGCCAACACCCGTAGCATCTCGGAATGATTTGGCTGATGGATGGTAAGACCTAGCACACTCCATAACGAACTCTGGCAATTGGGCTGTGTATGGAAACGTTGTAGCTCGAATAATTCCACTGCTTTTAACTGCACGCATGAGGGAAGTCTTTCCTGCTTTGGATCTGTCAATCAATTCGGAAAGAGGTTCTGGACCTAGATTTGTGTCTCCAATGTTTGTGAATTTGGAAGTGATGCATGATTTCATTGTGCTCTCTTTTTCATCCCTCTTTGCCATGGCTGTGTCTATCTTTGTCTGAACAATTCTTTTTCTTCTTATCTTGCCGGAATTCTTCAAAATTGGTGCAGATCTAGATAATTCTTCAGATTCGGAGGATATATTCAATGTATTGGACATTGATTTAAGCTCCCTTTCTTTTGTAAAGCACCTGTAATGAATTCCTGAGCACCTGTATCACTTATGCAAACAATTATCTAGACACAAATCAACCTCCTTCAACCTGTGCGCCAAAATTGGAAGCTTTCAGCATTAATTTCACCTTCTTCTGAGCAAAAATCTTCTCCAAATGGGGCGCACTTTTCCTCTAGGCGGCACTTCTCTGCATTTGAATTAATTAATTCATCTTTATGGCAGCCCCTGCTTATATAATCTTCACAATTCTATAATTAATTAATGCCTTTCCTATTCCTGGGCAATTAATTAATTAATTAATAAGCTTCACTCTTCAAATGGGGCACCTATTTTGTGCATGCTCATGGCTGCCATTAAATAAATTAAATTTATTTAATTTTAGACTTCTGCTTCCAATTAACTCAAGCCTCACAATATGCTTTGACCTTAGCCACTGAAAAATAGGAATTAATTTAATCATTTAATACTTAAAAAGTATTATTTCTCTCCCAAATGGGGCCCACTTTTTGACATAAAGGGGCTGCATTAAATAAATATTATTTATTTAATTTTAGAACAGTCTATTTCCAACTTCCTTTTGTCCATTTACTTCTATTGACTTTTCCACAAGCCTGGGCGCCAAAATTGGAAGAATAAATTAATTAAATTAATTAATTTAAGGATGCCTTTCTTTCCCTAAAGGGGTCGCACTTTTTGACATAAAGGATTTCTATTTTTAAAAGTCACATGACAATGGGATTATTTACCCTGCAAGGCAGCCCTGAAAATCCCATGATTCACTTAAGTGATTTTACTTTCATAATGAGATTATTTACCCTGCAAGGCAGGCAATAAAATCCCATGATTCACTTAAGTGATTTTTCTTTTGTTCCACAATGGGAATTTTTACCCTGCAAGGCAGGTAAGAAATTCCCGCCTGCCTACTGCCTCTAATTTTCCCATTGTGACTTAAGTGGCGTTGCTACCATGGGAAAAAGTACCCTGCTAGGCAGGTACAAAATTCCCACCTTCCTGCTGCTTCCAAGAATCCCATGATCCACTTCAAACCCTCTTTTTCCAAAAATGCGGCCAGCCCAGAAGAGGCTTTTTGGTGCACGACTTCGTCTTTTCCCAGAGAACCAGACCTCCGATGGCGAATTCCTTCTAGCACAACGTGCGTATGTGATCTCGAGATACTCCAGGCCAAGAATCAGGCCAAACCGGCAAAGGAATTGATCTAGAGAAATTTCACAGAAAACGAAACAGGAAAACACAAAAAACTCAAAACGTTGCCAGAAGTCACAAATAAAGCCCAAAATTCATTCTTGGTTAAAACCCTACTGGTATATGGGAAAAATGACATGTACGATCACAACAGGGTTCAACTGGAGCACAATTTGCCTCAAACGGGCTCAAAATAATTAAATACAAATTTCCCGCAGGCAAATCCCGACTGACAGAATATAACAATTTTAGGCATCTGGGTATTTGGCGAAAATGACTAATATGGCTCCTTGGGAATATCTTGACACAATACAAGAACTTTTTGGCAATAAAAACACAAAACGACCCATTATTTTAAAAATACGAAATTTTTTCGGATAGGGTAGTCTCAGATTTCAGGATGAAATCTGGGGACACTAGGTACCTACGCTTATTTGGCGTGTATAGATACAAAGTTCATGTGAAAATTTTGGACCACATCATGGGAGAAGAAGGATACAAGGTTGAATAGATCAAAAATTTTGCCAAATGGATGGTAACTAGTACATATATCTTAAATACATCTATCTAAAAAATTCTGAGAGATATCAATCTCAAGGCCCTTATCTTGGATTTTTGGTTCACCACAATTATTAATAACTCCACTACCTTCTTCATGAATTTCCCATTGAATGGTGATAAATGGTGTCAATCTAGGTACACTAATGTGTAAGGCACAAAAAATTATTTATGGAGAAAAGAACGGGCTCCAAACTCCATTGTATAGCTAGGATATTATGAACTTTGGACTGGATTTTCCAAGAAAAAAAAATGTTCTTAGTGACAGTCAAATGGACATCAAATTTAAGATTGGAATTAGAAGTGAACACACTCAAGGACATTACATCCCACAAAAACATCCTCCCCCAGCTTCCATTGTAGGACGCCTCTTGACGTGAATGCAAAATGGTCAATAAAACATTTGAGCTTCTCTTGAGGAGTTATAATAGTAAGCATACAAAGACATGAGATGAAAATTTTGTACATATCCAACATTCTTATAGTAGGGAAATCCTCTCCTCTACTAATAGATCTCCATTTAAGATAGGTTTTGGTTACTTACCTCCTAATACTTTTGATGTAAGCTGACGGGAAAACCCAAAAATAAAGCAAGAAATAGAGGATTTCATAAATCCACAAAGCGGAAATATTCATCGAGAAGATAAGGCAAATACACCTCCAAGTTCTAGAGAGGTTGAAGGGTCTCAAGCTAAGGACAAAGTAAGACATGATCGACATAGGATTCAGCCTAGGTTTCAAGTTGAGGATAATGTATGGTTGTATTTAAGAAAAGAAAGAATATAATGAAGAGCAAAGAAACTTGAGTCACTTAGGTACGTCCCATTCAAATTTTATTAAGGAAATTACTTAGATCAGAATAATAGCAACCATAGAACACCAAAATAGAGAGATAGATCAGAATATGCAAGTATAAATGACTTATCCACTTCGAGGGGGAAACCTCCACACCTTACGATAAGACTCAAATTTTGAATATGATGATTATCTACTAGTTTCTACTGCGTATATATACCCTACTTATGCCGTATAAACCACCTAGGCCGACCTATTAAGCATACAAAAATCTAAATAAATGAGATATGATATGTTAAGAGATTATGTTATCCACCAATCGGACATACATATTCCGATATGTGATATAGAATTAAGGGTGTAGCACATCCCTCTGCTTCAAAGCAAAATTGTCCCCAATGTTGGCAATCTCTAGATGTTGCAGTAGGAATGCTTCATCTTCCCGTGTTGCATCTTCACTGTCCGAATTCTTCCACTTAATTAGATACCCGGTAATGACCCTTGTCCTCAACCGCTTAGTGCGTGTCTAAAGTATGCCTTCAAGATCCATGATCCAGCCCTCCTCATCAAGCTCGGGTTACACTGACTGGGATGCCACCTTCTATCCAATGACGTTCTTCAAGCAAGAAAGATGGAATACTTGATGTAATTTGGTTGATTGAGGGAGCTCTAGTCTGTATGCCACACTACCAATTTTTTGTTTGAACACTTGATAAGGGACATAGTATTTAGGTGAAAACTTGGTATCCTTATTTTGTTTGTTTCAAGGAAAACTTCTTGTATGGCTACAATCGCACAAAAACAAATTCTTCAATTTCAAAGTGTTGTTCACTATGGTGTTTATCGACTTGTTGCTTCATGCAGTTTTGTGGTATTGCCAAATTCTCTCTAAGGGTAGAGAGGACCTCCTATTGGTGATGAATGTGCTCTTCAACTTCTCTCACTTTAGGTTGGACCCTCATAGGTAGAGGGGATGGATGGTGGGTGGTACCCATATACTACAAAAAATGGAGACATTTTGGATAAGGTATGCAATGAAGTGTTATTATAGACACTCAAATTTGGCAATTCACTCTCTTGACATTGCTAGTTTTGACAATGCATTCTTGTTAAGATAAGTACAACCTTCCCATTCATGTTTAGCACAATCTGAGGTCTCTTGTTTAGCTTGTTTATCCTTGCACAATGACATTTCCTCAAATTCTGTGAACACAATGCGCAAAATCCATAGACAAACATCAAATTACAACTTCAAAACTTCAGATTGTCATGTTTTCCTTCCCTAGTCAAGGCCATACAATTTAGTCAGGATAGTACATCTGGTCCTAGCTGACTTGTACGGTCTTGGACTGACATGTCCTCCAAATTTTCTTTCAAAGTTATATCTTTTGTTGGGTTTTTTAATCTATTTGGGTTGGCCTTTCCTCAATAAATCATATACAGAAGCCCTATACAAACAAGTAAACACTACCTCATTTGCTAACCTAGAAATCATATGGCACTACATTGATACACTCACTTCCAACAACTGCAAAAGGCACTCAAGGCTCCCTAGATCTCACAATAGTACATCTACAAGTCATTAGGGCAGACAATCTCTATAGGGCTGAAGCTTCTTACCAAGTTAAGACAACAATCTATCTCATCTACAAGCACTCAAAGATCCCTTCCCCAAGTATCTTAGCAAGAGCAAACTCAATTCAAGCATGGTCAAAGATGGTTGTCAAACTTAGTTGCATTCATGTAGATATCACATGCTAGGTGGAGAACAAAGTGTCGTTTGAGGCCTCTTCGGAGTAGTTCCAACGTCAGCGGTGCATAGGGGTGCCCACAACCAAAATAATGTTGTTTTGCAAGAATTCTCAACTATGGCTAGGGTTTGAGATCATGATCAAAGTGTTTAGAGAGCTTCGCAACATGATAGAAAAATAGGGTTTGACAAACTATAGATAGTTCCAGGAAATTGATAGTGTGCAAAAGTTACAAATCCTAGATCTGAGCAGGTACAAGACCGTATAGAAGGGTCAAGACCATACGGTACGGACCTATCAGAGTTGTACGGTCCTACCCTAGGTTGATTTCCAATCACAGTCTCCAGAATGAAACTTGATCAAGTCCAAATCTCTTTATTCTTGCAGTGCATCCTCCCAGAACTTCCAGAATCATATCTAATCAGCTAAGTGCACTCATTCCTTTGTGTTTGCAAGTTTGTATCTTATTTAACATACTAGTTACAAGTATAAAAAGTGTTATTCTGATTGTGATAATTAATTATGGAATTTAATTAATCAGAGTAATCACTTGTTGCCAACCCTTACATCCTTTAGTGTACTAATTCACTAAAATCAATTAGGTTTCATGTAAAATCTAATTAGGGTGTAAACATTTTGGTGAACCCCTCTTGTGATTCGGTGCTTAGTATCCACCTTAGCTTCCCTAGGGATCGGGGCTTTGCTTCACTCGGGGGTGCCCTGTCCCTTCACCTGAAATGGGGGGGGCGAGGGCAAGGGTTCTATTAGGGTTGGGTTGGTATTACCTAGGCCAGCGAGTTCCGCAAGGACAAGGAGCCCACCACTCAAAGTGAGGTGATTGCACCCCTACCCTTTTTTATTAGTCAGTATGCTCGCAAGGGGGACGATCCTTGCAAGGGTTGGGGGTTATAAAACAAGAGTTTTATAACCCCCCCCAACGGGAGAAACCGCCGGTGGGGGTAGAAAAAAATTCAACATAAATGGTAGATTGTGTGCCTACAATAAGCAAGGGAACTCTAAGAGAGAAGGAGAATCACTTGGGGGAAAGTCCCCCCACACCCACCAAGATGGGGGGTAAACCTCCTAAACCCCCCGGAGACCTATTGTATTAATATAGAACATGCATAATAGGCTCAGACGGAATATTGATATATACTCAAACAAAATCTTAACCCCAGGGATACATTTGTATTTATATATATTGTTATATCACATAACCCTAGGGATACATTTGTATTTATATAGATTGCTATATTACATAACCCCACGGATACTTTTGTATTGCATCTATATTACTATATTACATAACCCTGCTGCCCAAAGTGAGGTGAATACACCGATTCCTTTTTTGGATTGGACGACAACCGATCATACAGTGGGGGAGACCCCCCGGGGTGAGGTTAGTCTTCGTATTGGCAATTGTTTGTCAATATGACAATGGGGGTATATGGCAGGCCCGAGGGGCCCTACTTCCAATGATCCTAGGACTCACTTGAGATATCATATCGAGTCTTGTCTTTGGGGGAAGGGTAGGTGTGGTATATTATTGATGGGTCCCACTGCAATAAGAAAGTACCTGAACATTGTAGTTTCGAGGAGGAATGACAAGAGTCTTTAGGGTATCTCTAAATAACCAGAGGGAAGAGTAGGGTGGGCCTTGGAATAGATGCCTTGAATCTCTCCTGTCCTTTGATTCGAGGGAGAGGAGATGGTATAAGAGGGGAGAAGATGATTTTCGGCTTTGTCTCGTCTTTTATCCTCTTTCCATTGACTCGATTCTCCTCCTAGAAACTACTCTTTCCACTAGAGAATACATCTAGTACTCTCGACCTTCTTATCACAGTAGGGGCACATGCATCCTTCTATAGAATGGAATTGGTGGCCTGCTTATGATCTTTTTGGCTCTTGGTGTTGTACTTTGCCTATCTATCATCATGATTAACTCTCGTACTCTTCTACAACCTTTTCCTTCAACCTAGGGCTTCTCAATCCTTTCCCACTAGGAGATATTACTCCCTTATGTCGGTATACACTGTGGCACCATGACACCTACTCTAGGCTCTTAATCTACAACTAATATCTTTGCTAATACCGTTTTTACCATAAATGTGTAATGTCACCTTTTTCAACTTAAGAGCCTAATTATGGACTTCTTTCCAACTTCCTTTATATGGAAATGACATTGAATGAGCTAGGGAAGGAATTGCATTCCCATTTCATTTTTCTTTTTCTAATTTTTAATGTTTTCTCTATTAGGCAGGTCGGTTGGGCTGGAAGAGTTATAAAAACAAATTGAAAAATCCCAAAGAAGGTTTATGAGGTCGGTCCTTCCAATTTTGATTTTTGGTGCCAAAGAAGGGATATAAAAGGAGATCAAAGACTTCATTTTCATCATCAATCTTAGCGCATTTACTCTACCCTTTTTTCACACACCACTACCCTTTACTTTCATGTTCCGGGGAAGCAGTCTACCTAGATTAGCATCACACCACCTGGTAATCCCTTCACGCACCGCAATATCAAAGAGGCAATAAGGATTTTGAACTGTAGCAAGGCAGCTGATGTGGAATGGTTTCCAGGCTGAGTTCTTCAAGCAGGGTTTTGAGGTTTTTGGTACCTATTTGGTAGATCTTTTCAATCAGGAGAG
The DNA here is from genome assembly GCA_019776745.2 of Taxus chinensis. NCBI lineage: Eukaryota > Viridiplantae > Streptophyta > Pinopsida > Cupressales > Taxaceae > Taxus > Taxus chinensis. The sequence continues at coordinate 837,279,590 of CM034148.1, read as the reverse complement.
GTCAGATTGGAACTTCCCTCCTACCTGGTCTCATCATATCATTCACCCCGATCCACAAAGCATGGGTCCATTTATGATCCGAACAACTACAGGACTATCATGGCAGGCCATTCTTTCTCCAAACTATATGCTACAGTCCCTACAGGTTGTTGTCCGAGATTTTGGAGCAGAAGCAGCTCAGAGCCAGAGGTCAGGCTTAGGTTCCGCCCTGGTTACCACACCATTGACCACATATTCATCCTTCGGGCTATTATCGAGGAGGCTCGCCACCCGCTCTTCGAAAGTCTATTGTTGCTTTGTAGACTTTCGAAAAGCTTTTGACTCCGTACCTCACATGGCCCTCTTCCAGCGACTCCGAGACATCGGTATTTTTGAGACTCTTGTTATTGCCATCATGGTGCCTCTATGAGTCCATCCTTGGTCATCTCCGTACTGCACACGGATTATCTGATCTCATCAGGAGCACCATTGGGGTTAAACAAGGATGCCTCTTGTCTCCTACCCTCTTTGGCATTTACATTGATGAGTTGGAATCTTTTCTTCAATGGATCACATTCAGGAAGGGGACGGTTGCCTTCTTCACCATGTCTTGATTTCCATTCTTCTATTAGCCACACGATATTGTTTTAGTTACCTCTTCTCCTGAGGATTTGTTTCAGAGACAGCTTGATGCACTTGCTTTATTCTGTGATCTTCGGCATTTGACGGTCAATCTGGGTAAGACCAAGGTCATGGTCTTCAACGGGTTGCAGACATCACACCTCCATTTCTTCTTCAATGGGCAAGAGGTTGAGATTACTAATACATACACCTACCTGGGAGTCTAGTTCTCAGGGCCTAGATTCAAGTATGAGGCATGCTCTTGTGAGTGTGAGGGTGAACAAAGGGTATGGGTCTCTTGCCATTCTCAAGAGACAGTGCTTTCGGCACCACTTCCAAGACGTCTCCTCCAAGATGTTTCTACGAGCTGTGTGTACGTATGTACTGTAGGTATGTATGTATGTATGCTGATTCACAGCATTCACTTGTTCCCGAGGGATTAGGATACCTTGATGTTATCCGAGTATGAGTCATGAATTCTTTCACATGGAATGGTTAAACTTCTATCCTATGTTGCAGTAGTTAGGAGGACGTTCTGCTATTGAGTTACGCACATGTGCCTGATACGTCCAATTTCACCCCCTCAGGGTTGAATTGATAACATACATCAGAATTCTCAAGTCCCAGGAAAATTGATTAATCCAGGGGCAAAAAATCATGTTTCTAAGGTCCCTTCAGAAATTTTTCTAACTCCCCTGTCTAGGTCGAAAAGAACAAGCTCTGAGAAAATGCGAGAAAGTTGCAGAAAATAAGCTTGGGCCAGAAAAATTGTGAAAATCGGCTAAGTCCTAGTCCCCAGGACAGTCGGGACATTTGGGACGTCAAGGCGCGGATCGGCCGAAAAGCCTACAGGCGGCCCAAACAATAAAGGGACATCTAGGACAAATGGACGCGAAATGCCCGAATCGACTTGAAAGAAAGAAAATTTGTCCAAGTCCTTCACCGAGAGCAAGCGGGACAAGAGTACGCGGAAGACCCGAACCGAGCCGGTTCGGCCGAAACAAGAAACTTTCGCACTGGGACATCTGGGCCGTGAATGCGCGGAGGACGTGAACCAGGGACCGGTTCGCCCGAAACAGAAAAATTTTAGCACAAGGACAAGTGGGACAAAGGGACGCGTGGGACGCGGATAGCCGAAGGAGCCGAAAGCCAATCAGATAACGCCACGTGTCACTGGCAGAAAGGGGACGTGGAAGCCCATTTCGGGTGAACCGGAAGAATTTGTCCCAGACAGTTTGGGACATCCGGGACAAAAGGACGCGGTGGACGTGAAAATCCGGCAGGCCCGTGGACGAATCACAGCATGACACGTGTCGCCAAGGAAAAAGTCCAAAAAGTCAAAGGGGCGAGTTTTCGAGCACTGATCCAAACCAATGAAATAGTGCCATGTGTCCAAGTTTAAGGGGCCCACAAGAAAAGCCCGCGAAAAGGTGGAGAGAGGGAATTGCTCAGCGAATCAGAGCCTGCCACGTGTCGTCCAGATGGCAGAGCGCGGGAAAAGATTTTAAAACCTGTTCTTGCCTGTTTTGTGCCCTAAATCTTCAGACCTTCATATCTTTCGATCCAGAGCTCGGATTTGCACGTTCTTGATATCAACGGAAAGCTGTTGAAATTCTCTACATGATTCTGGGATCAATCTTGCATTTTGGTGCTGTTTGGAGGGAGAAAATTAAGAAAACGTCTCTGACGCGTGGTGATAGACAGAAGTAATGCTTCAACAACCAACTTTAATGCAGCAGACAGCTCGCCGCTCCTGTTAGACAGCTCACCGTTTTTGCCAGAAGCCACCACTTCTACCATAATGAGATGATTTTAAATGTATCTAGAAGTGGTTGTGGTAGATTTTGACTTTCCTCTCTCTTTCTTCTCTCATTCTTAGTATATATTGTAAAGAGGAGCTCCTTTAACAGGTCGGACATTCTTGTTTTGCATCCTCCCTTCTTCCCTGCTTGCAAGGAGAATTTGTGGAGCTTTTCAAACCTCCCATATGGATTGTAATGCCAGTTTTTGCCTCTTGGCCACTGCAATGTACTGTATCGACTCTTGAGCAATATATATATATATATATATATATATTATATATATATATATATATGTTTGTGATTGATTCTCAACCCTCTCATGTATTCATTGCTGTTATTTTGATCTCTTATTGCAGTTTGGTTACCTGTGCATAGTGTTTGTATTGCATCTATGTGGTCTGTGTTAGATTTGCAAAACAAGTGTCTAACATTCCTTGGTGCATCACCTCTGTAGTTTAGGTTTTATTCTATGCATTTTCTCACCCTGTCTCCTTGACAAGTTAGATTAGGTTTTAGTAAACCCTCTGCATTTTTGTGTGCATCTGAACAGAGGAATAGGAACCAGCCTTCTCTGGAGAATCCTTTCTCATCTTTACAAGTCCCACACTTGGAGAAAGGATTCCATGTTGTGCAATCACACTGGATGCCTGAACATCAACCTAGAAGCCTGATCTGCATCCAGGGGTGCTGTGAGTCTGCAACAACAGTTTTGGCATGCCCAGGTGGGACTTAGAGGTCTCATTTTTATTGCAGCAAAGTTGATATGCATCTGCTGCAGTTTTCTTGCTTATAAGAGCTATTATTTGCATATCTGGCGACTCCAAGGGGAAGAATCAACTGGTTTCAGCAGTGCAGGCCTGAAAACTCATGAGAAGAATCACCACAAGGTCAAGAGTTGGAGAAGAAGAAGTGCTGTTTGAATACCTGCAGTTATCTCCAAGAAGAAGGCAAAGAGGAAGAAGGATTCAAAGGTCTCCATCTCCACCAAACAGAACTCTCTCAACCCCTCCACCTGACAGGCCTTTCATTCAGTATACAAGGGTTTTAAGACCGATTAGAATGGCTCAGAACAATCCCTACGTCAACTTCACAGGCAGCAGCCCACTTGCTCTCAATGCACAACATCCAGTTCCTATTGCAGCCTTGAAGAACATTCCCTACTTCACTGGAGAGAATCAAACTACCCCAGGTGATCATGTTAAAGATATTGCTAACCTTTGTGCAATCCATGAAATCAATGAAATGCAAGTGGCTGTCAAGTTACTGGCATCTTCCTTCAAGGGTAAAGCATTACAATGGTTTAGGAGCCTTGGAGCTGGTTCTATCACAAACTGGAATCAGCTGTGTATTGCACTTCACGAGCAATTTGGAGAGAAGGGAGACAACTTGTCTCTTTTAGAGCAGCTGACAACTATCAAGAGAGCCCCCAATGAGCAGCTGACTGACTTCAACTTCAGATTTCAAAGGTCTTGGGATAGGATTCCAGTGGCAGTCAGGCCAACAGCAGAAGGTACTTTTCTATATTACCTTAAAGCTTTGAATTCTGATATTTCTATGTTAATTCAGTCCATGGGAGGCACAACCTAATCCCTATGGCTTATAGCATTGCCATTAGGGCTGAAAACTGTCTTATTCAAGCTGGTAAACTGGCTCCTAGGCCTCCCATGCCCTTGTATCCAAACTTAGAAAATCCAAGCACTAGTCAAGCACCCACTTTGGCTCCTGTTCCCACTCCTAGAAATCAGAGTTCAAATGAAGCTTCCACTTCATCCTCTAGTGCTTCAAATGAACTCCAAGAGGTCATGAAACAGTTGCAAAATTTGGGAAATGAGCTGGTTACTATCAAAAGGCAACAAGCCCAAGGTTTCAGACCTTCCTATCAACCCCAAGCTCAGCCTAATAGGCAGCCATACCAACCACAAAGACCACCTAATCCAGCTGCAAATGTGAATCAAACAAGGCCTCCCGCTAATAGACCATTCCAGCCCTATAATCCAAATGCCATATCTGCCTCTAAGGCATTAGTGCCAACACAGAACAACATTGCCCAAGAATATGATTGGTGCTTTCCATGCAACGAGCCTCATAACCAATCCATGTGTTTCAATGGTGCTCTCAATCAAGCACTGATGGTGACAACTACTGGTGTGGAGGGCGAGGGCAGTCAAGGAAACAGTCAACAACAAGAAACATTCCAACAGCAATCAGCCCCAAATGACACCACGTTGGTGAACTGGCAAGCAGAAGATTTCTGTGGCATGAATCAAGCAGTTTCTCAAGGTGTCGCAGCCAACACAAGGTCAAAGAGGAGAAATTTGGGTGAAGAACAGCCATTAGCCCCAGCCAATCCACCACCTTCCACGGCTCCACAAATGATTGGCAAGCAGAGTCCAGTTTCAAATACACAAGGGCAGCCAAGAACAGCCCCTAGGCCAACTCAAATGCCAGCTGTTGCTGCCCACGTACAAGGAGTAAGTGTACAAACCAAGGGACAACAAAAGGATACTTCATCCCTGTTCAGTATCATTGAACAGATGAAGAAGACTAACGTCAATATATCAATGTGGGAATCCCTATCCATCCCAGGCCAAAGAGATCTGCTGCAAGCTGCCATGAAGGACTGGCCAACTTTAAATCAGCAGGTTCAGATGCAAGACAAAGGTGCTTACAAATGCTGCCCAGCCTGAAGGAAGTCATGGAGGACAACAAGGTAAAATGTTGAAGCCCCCTCCTTTCTATGTTTCATTAATCATTGGGGATAAACTAGTACACAATTGCATGATTGATTCTGGGGCAAGTAGCTCAGTGATGCCCAAGCAAATAGCTGATCAGCTGGGTCTCCAATATGAAGTAATATCTAAAGGGGTAGTGCAATTGGATGGGACAGCAATAGCAAGCCGTTGGAGTGATTAAAAACTTGAGTCTTACCTTGCATGCATGTCCAAATGTTGTTGTTTTACAAGATGTATCAGTCATAGATTTGCCACCACTCTTTGCCCTTTGCTTGTCAAGGGACTTCACAGCCAAAATTGGAGGCTATTTGTCTGCTGATTGGTCTCACATGCTGTTTAGAACAAGGTATGGAACTAAGGCTACAATTAGGTCCGAACCTATTGCAAACTTCCATATTGAGCCTTACACTCCAAGTCAAATTAATGCCAATTGCTCAGCATTTGATCAAGAAGATCACCCTAGTACTGATGAGGCTGACACCAAGGTTGGAAGTATCCCGGACCTAACTCTTGATGAATGGGCAAACAAGATACATGCTTTTGATCCCTATCAAGAAGTAGAAGAATCTGAGCTGGGAGTCTATTGTATACATGAAGAAAATCAACCTGTTCCTAGCATCACCAAGCCAAGCCATAACGATGACAATGAGGTATGGCAGCTGTTTTTTGACGGATCGAGGAGTAGGCAAGGTGCAGGAGGTGGAGCCATGCTTGTTTCACCTCAAGGAATAAAGTACTATTCAGCTTTTAGATTTCAATTTGCATGCTCCAATAACACTGCTGAATATGAAGCCTTGGTGCAAGGGATGCATTGGGCAATCAAGAGAAAGATAAAGAATCTGCAAGTCTTTGGGGACAGTGAATTGATTGTAAATCAGGTCAAGGGACGGCATGCTGCCAAGAATGATCTACTCAAGTGCTACAAGAACAGGGTGTGGGACCTCATGGAAGATTTTGAAGGTTTTGGCATCGAATCCATTCCTAGGAAAGAGAATCAAGCTGCTGACAGGCTTGCAGCAGTAGGGGCAGCCTTCGACATTATGGAAAGCATTCAACAAGACAAGGTACAGCCAAACATCCACGTGATTGTGAGGCCTTCAGTGCCGGACAACAATGTCAGTTGGCAGGTGTTTGAGAATGACCAGCAGATCGTCAATTTCTTACAAGAAGAGGCTGAATTCTCAGCTAGGAATCAGGACAGATTAGAGCAGCAGTATGGGGATCAAGTAGTGCAGCTGCGGACAAACAAGCTTCCCAAGGGTTTAGTAATGTTGGAGTCTATCTTCAACCCTAATGACCAGTTTCGTAAGGAAAAGGCTAACATACAGGTCAAGAGAGAAGATTCAGAGCCAATTCTGGTTGGGGAAGGCAAAGCACTTCAAATTGGTAAAGTGGCCACTGAGCAGGAGAAATCGGATTTTATACAACTTTGCCAAGAATTTCCAGATGTCTTCGCTTGGAGCTATGAAGACTTAAGAGGATTCGATCCAAATTTGGCACAACATACCATAGAATTGGATCCAGATGCTAAGCCCATCAGACAGAAGCAGAGACCAGTCAACCCTCACATTGAGCCTCTAATGAAGAAAGAGCTAAATAAGCTAATAGAGGCAAGCATTATATTCCCGATCAAGCACTCAAGCTGGGTTGCTAACTTGGTTCCGGTCAGGAAGAAGAGTGGAGAAATCAGGCTGTGTGTGGATTTCTGAGACCTAAATAGGGCATCTCTCAAAGATCATTACCCACTCCCTTCCATGGAGCAAATATTGCAGGTTGTAGCTGGTTCAGAGAGATTCTCTCTCCTAGACGGCTACTCAGGGTATAATCAGGTGATGGTGAAAGAAGATGACCAGTTCAAGACGGCTTTCACCACCAAATGGGGGACCTATGCCTACAAGAAGATGCCATTTGGGCTGTCCAACACTGGTGCTACCTTTCAAAGGGAAATGGACATGGCATTCAAAGGCTTGATCAACAAGATAGTGCTGATATATCTAGATGATATCACTGTCTTCTCAAAGAATGCAGCAGACCATCTCTTTCACCTCAGGCAAGTGTTTCAGAGGTGTAGAAAGTTTGGAGTGTCTTTGAACCCCAAGAAGTGCATCTTTCTTGCACATGAAGGAAAGCTCCTCGGCCATATTGTCTCGAAAAAGGGACTGGCAATTGATCCAGAGAGGGTTGAAGCCATAAGAGCACTACCATTGCCAAGTCACAAGAAGGCTCTTCAAAGTTTCTTGGGAAGGATCAATTTTGTCTGCAGGTTTATCCCAGATTTTGTAGCCCTTGTCAAGCCCATCACCAAAATGTTAAAGAAGAGCATGGCTTTTAAGTGGACAGCAGAAGGCAAGGAGAGTTTTGAAGCAATCAAAGAAGCTATCTCTCAGGCACCAACTCTCATCAACCCAGACTTCTCCAAGGATTTCATCCTCTATGCATTTGGAGGTGATGACACTATTTCCGCCATTCTAGTACAGAAGAACAAAGATAATGATGAGCAGCTGGTTGCCTTCTTCAGCCAGAGCCTAGATGACTGCGAGGTGAGGTACTCTTTTATTGAAAAGCATGTACTTGCAGTAATCAGAAGCTTGAAGAAATTCAAGCATTTAGTCTCAAACAACAAGGTCCAGTTGCTGGTCTCACATGCTGGAGTTAAGGACTTCCTCCTCAACAAGGATTTGAATGAAAAAAGGGCAGGATGGATCACCCGTGTCATGGAATATGACATTGATATCAAGATCACCAAGCTAGTGAGAGGGAAAGGACTGTGTGAGCAGCTGGTTTTGGGGAAGCAAAAGGGAGTATGCAACGAGGAAGAGGCTGTTTTAACAGTCCAGGACAGCCATGAGCCAAGTGGTGATCAAGAAGAAGACAATGCTTCCCCCACTCCCTGCTGGACCCAAGATATCATACACTTCCTAGGCACAGGCCTATGCCCTCCTAGAGATGAACAAGACCCAAAGGAGACACTTCAGGTTGCAGGCTGTTCCGTATGCCATTGTTGATGGAGTTTTGTTCAAGAAAGACGTGAATGGAGTGCTGCTGAGATGCATTAGCACAGGTCAGATTCAAAGGGTGTTGGAAGAGTTTCATGGTGGACCAGCTGGCGGCCATTTCGCACCAAGAGTGACAGCTCTAAAAATCATGAAGGCTGGTTATTATTGGCCTAAAATTTTCAGTGATTGCTATGCATGGATCAAGAGGTGTAAGAATTGTGCATTCTTCACAGGAAAAGAAAGACTTGCTGCCCTTCCATTGCATCCAATCTCAGTTGACCAGCCATTCATGCAATGGGGTTTGGACTTCATTGGAGTCATTAATCCCAATTCAAGCCAAGGGCACAAATGGATTTTGACGGCCACAGACTACTTCACCAAATGGACAGAAGCAGTAGCACTCAAAGAGGCGAATGAGTCTAACATCTTAGACTTCTATGAGGGGATAACAACCAGATTTGGTGTACCTGCTACAATAATCTCTGATAATGCACTGGCATTCATTGGATCCAAGGTGACTGAGTGGGCTGTTAAGAACGGTATTTACCTAAGCACTTCATCGAACTATTACCCTCAGGGTAATGGCCAGGCCGAGTCTACAAACAAGAACTTGCTGAGGATCATTAGGAGAACTCTTGATGAGAATCAGAGGTCTTGGCATACCAAGCTGAAATCAGCCTTATGGGCTGATAGAATCACTCCCAAAAGATCCACAGGTAACTCTCCATTCAGGCTTGTCTATGGAAGAGAGGCAATCTTGCCCATGTCACTTGAGTTGCCAACATTGGAACTCATGAAGCAGCTGGAGTTACTTGAGTTTGAGCCCATGGAGGTGAGGTATGCAGAGTTGATGGAGCTGCAAGAGATCAGAAATCAGGCATCCCAAGCGATGGAAAAGGATCAAGCTTTGATCAAGAAGACCTTCGATAGGAAGGCCAAAGGTAGATCTTTTCAAGTTGGAGATCTAGTGTTGAAATGGGATGTGGACAGAGCAAAACCGGGAAGGCATTCAAAATTTGATGCCATTTGGAGTGGCCCATACGTGGTCACAAAGTGCAAGAACAACAATGCTTTCCAATTGGCCTCATTGGATGGTGAAGAACTGCAGATTCCAGTCAATGGAATCTACCTCAAGCATTGCTTCTAGAGGGAAGTTCACTACCTCTGTAAATATTAGATTAGATTTTCTTTCCTCCAAGTGCTTGTGCACATTGTTTTGCTGTAGGTTAGCTTTGTTTTCCCTAAGTGCTTTGGCACAGCTCGCTATCCGTGGAGATGTTTTGCAGTCCTTGCTTTCATCTGGTAACATTCCATCTTCCTCCTTGCACATCCTAAGTCAGTTAGGGTCCTAAACAGAATATTCGATGACTCCATGCCCAATGGACTGCTCCAGGCAACTGGTCTTTTCATCTAGCAGGCAGATGACCCTGTTGAGTCGCCAAATTGTTATCCAATTTCACCCCCTTAGGGTTGAATTGATAACATACATCAGAATTCTCAAGTCCCAGGAAAATTGATTAATCCAGGGCAAAAAATCATGTTTCTAAGGTCCCTTCAGAAATTTTTCTAACTCCCTTGTCTAGGTCGAAAAGAACAAGCTTTGAGAAAATGCGAGAAAGTTGCAAAAAATAAGCTTGGGCCAGAAAATTGTGAAAATCGGCTAAGTCCTAGTCCCCGGGACAGTCGGGACATTTGGGACGTCAAGGCGCGGATCGGCCGAAAAGCCTACAGGCGGCCCAAACAGCAAAGGGACATCTGGGACAAATGGACGCAAAATGCCCGAATCGGCCGAAAGAAAGAAAATTTGTCCAAGTCCTTCACCGAGAGCAAGCGGGACAAGAGTACGCGGAAGACCCGAACCGGCCGGTTCGGCCGAAACAGGAAACTTTCGCACTGGGACATCTGGGCCGTGAGTGCGCAGAGGACGCGAACCGGCCGGTTCGCTCGAAACAGAGAATTGTAGCACAAGGACAAGTGGGACAAAGGGACGCGCGGGACGCGGATAGCCAAAGGAGCCGAAAGCCAATCTGATAACGCCATGTGTCACTGGCAGAAAGGGGACGTGGAAGCCCATTTCAGGCGAACCGGAAGAATTTTTCCCAGGCAGTTTGGGACATCCGGGACAAAAGGACGTGGTGGACGCGAAAATCTGGCAGGCCCGTGGACAAATCACAGCATGACACATGTCGCCAAGGAAAAAGGACCAAAAAGTCAAAGGGGCGAGTTTTTTGAGCACTGATCCGAACCAATGAAATAGTGCCACGTGTCCAAGTTTAAGGGGCCCACAAGAAAAGCCTGCGAAAAGGTGGAGAGAGGGAATTGCTCAGCGAATTAGAGCCTGCCACGTGTCGTCCAGATGGCAGAGCACGGGAAAAGATTTTAAAACCTGTTCTTGCCTGTTTTGTGCCCTAAATCTTCAGACCTTCATATCTTTCGATCCAGAGCTCAGATTTGCACGTTCTTTATATCAACGGAAAGCTGTTGAAATTCTCTACATGATTCTGGGATCAATCTTGCATTTTGGTGCTGTTTGGAGAGAGAAAATTAAGAAAATGTCTCTGACGCGTGATGATAGACAGAAGTAATGCTTCAACAACCAACTTTAATACAGCAGACAGCTCGCCGTTCCTGTTAGACAGCTCGCCATTTTGCCAGGGTTCGCCACTTGCCGCCATAATGAGATGATTTTAAATGTACCTAGAAGTGGTTGGGGTAGATTCGAATTTCCTCTCTCTTTCCTCTCTCATTTCTTAGTATATATTGTAAAGAGGAGCTCCTTTAACAGGTCGGACATTCTTGTTTTGCATCCTCCCTTCTTCCCTGCTTGCAAGAGAATTTGTGGAGCTTTTCAAACCTCCCATATGGATTGTAATGCCAGTTTTTGCCTCTTGGCCACTGCAATGTACTCTATCGACTCTTGAGCAATATATATATATTTTTGTGATTGATTTACTCAACCCTCTCATGTATTCATTGCTGTTATTTTGATCTCTTATTGCAGTTTGGTTACCTGTGCATAGTGTTTGTATTGCATCTATGTGGTCTGTGTTAGATTTGCAAAACATAGTGTCTAACATTCCTTGGTGCATCACCTCTGTAGTTTAGGTTTTATTCTATGCATTTTCTCACCTCTGTCTCCTTGACAAGTTAGATTAGGTTTTAGTAAACCCTGCACTGGAATAGCTTGTGTGCAGGTGAGTTTAGGAGCAGGAACCAGCCTTCTCTGGAGATTCCTCTCTCGGTCTTTACAATTCCCACGCTTGGAGAGAGGTTTCCATGTTGTGCAATCACACTGGATGCCTGAGTGATCAACTTAGAAGCCTGATCTGCATCCAGGGGTGCTGTGAGTCTGCAACAACAGTGCCTACCTAATCTATTTCTACCCTCAAGTGCAAAAGTGAGTTTTACGAGGTTAGAAAGAGGGATTTAAGCAGGCTATCAGCACAAAGTGTTCGACATTATAACTAGCAAATGGATACCTGCGGATCTTAATTTTGATGGGAATGTGTTACTTGACACTTACCATCAAATGGGAGGAGATAGAGCTGTACTTGCAGGATAATGTAGCAGGGTCTTTTTTTTGCCTTACAATTGAGGAAAGGTCTAGGCACTGTTGTGGTGAATCCTTCAAACTACGTTGCTGTAGGCAAAGATATATTGCCTTGATGAATCAAGTCACGGGAAACTTGTCATATCACAGGAGATTCCCTCAAGAGGAAGCACGGAGGAGAAAGTATTTAAAGGTTCGAGAAGTTACAAAGTACACAGAAGATCTCAATCAAAGGAGAAGATCACTTCCACGGCTATGACTTTAGTTCTTGCTTCTCCAGCATCCCTACTTCACCAACTGTTGCACCTCAGCAGGACACTTCCATGCCTCCACTGAATCCGGCAACATTCATCTTCTCTCCTCAATGCCACTCCGTTCAGCACCTATTCCAGAAGAGACGTTGAAGCTTTCAAGATGGCGGAGTTTTGAAAGAGCTTTGTCCTTGGATGATTCAGAAGATGGCAGTCACATAACACTGTAGCACTTTCTGATGGAGAGGAAACAGAGCGGGAGATTGTAGTCCACTCAGCGACTTCTCATTCTCAGAGAAGTAACTTCTCAGAATGGTTGGCATCATGCAATTGGTTCCAGAAGCATCAAGTAGTGGAAATGAACTTGGAGGAGCATCGACTTGCAGCTACTCCAGAGTCTAGGTCGGAAAGACAGTTCACCTAACAATTGCTAAGGTAACTTCAAGGTTGATCATCGACAGAGTCGGGGTAGAAGTTTGCTGAGATGTACAGTTTTGCTGGAAGGAAAGAAGGAGGATGAGCTCACGGCAGAAGATGTAACAGTAACCAGAGTACCCCTCGGTCAAGCCACCACAATAGGATTGAAGCAGGATACACAAACATTGATAGATGCTCTATTCCTTAGGCTTGACAGAGAAAAGGCAGAAAAAGATGAGCTTCAGAAGCAAGTATCTCAATTGTTCGAGATCATAGCCAAGGTTGCTAAACCTTCCATTCAGCCCATTTCAGATTAGGTGAGTGATCATCTTATGCAGGAGATGGAGGATGTAAGCAATCAGGTGAAAGCTATTGATCAATATAAGAACTTGATTATTCATCAAATTCCTGTACAACTTGGAGAGGTTTAGTCCGCCTGAAGGTTATGAATGATGCAGCAAATCAGCTGAAGCAACTGGTGATCGAGCATAGTTGATATGAATCCCAGTTGCTGAGAGTAACTCTGAGTACTTTGGCATGAAATCAACAAGCCTGTCGTGAGTTGTATTGGTTGCAGAGCGAGATTGCTACAATTGGATCAGTTGAGAAGGGGAAGCGGCTGGAGTTTGGAGTATCTTTCCATTTGGAGATCTGTAGAGTTTTACTGAAGAGGATGCAAGCACTTGAGAGTAGGACATTGTCCTTACCAGACAGTATTATTTCTTTCACTTTTGGTAAGAAGTTTAGTCGGAGATGTTACTTCATATGTACCGATCGTTCCTACCAAAGTGCCTAATTCCCTGAAGGGTCTCTTCTGATGGTACAAAAGAGAATTGATAGAGCTACTAAACCTTTCATGATGAATTCCATTAGCAGACTGGTGGCACTACAGGTCAGATATTGCGATTCGGGCCAAGCTTGGAAGATGTGGAAGTTTGCATTTAAGGTGTTGAATGAAGGATTTGCTACAGTTTATGACAGAAAAGGAAGCAACTGGCTAAAACAGATGGGAAGATGTTGAATCACATGTTCGACAAGTATATCCAATATCAGAACAAAATGAAGACAAAATGTTACAGCTGGCTTGACTTCTTCTTATCAATATTTTCCACGTTCCCGGATGAAATAGTAAGACTTTAAAGTTATTGGTTTTGAAACCATTACTTAAAGTCATGTGGAACAATTCTATTAGTTAAGTGATATATGTGTCACTTAAGGAGAAGTTAGTGAAGGATGATTGCCAAATGTCATCTTTACTTGTTTTTTGTGTTTCAGTTCAGTTAGATTTCTCCTTTGTATATTCCCTTCTACATTCTATAAGTAGGAGAAGAACCTCTGGGTTAATGATCACAATTTGTAAGCAGCAACCTTGTGTTCCAGACTTTGTGCTGAAACCCTTGAGAGCCACTTGAAGCAAAGGAATATACAGGAGAAGATTTTCCGGAGAACTTTGTGTCACGGTGTATTGTGTTTCTTGTTTTTTATCTTAGATCTTTTAATAGACTTTGTGTTATTTCAGATCTAGATCTAGAGCTACTCTTTGCTTAGAATTCTGTGTTTATATCTATTGGTTTCTTCTATGTGCATGCAATCAACTCTGCTATCTATTGATTGGGATGCACATCTTTCCCATTTCTTCTCTGTCTTTATATAATTCTTTTTCTTCTATAAATATTTCCTTTCTTTAAACAGCTGTTACTTGCTACAGAACTATTGAGTTATGGTTCATGAACTGAGTAGTTAAAGTAAAACCCCATTTAGATATTAGGTACTTTAATTGAAAAATCTGACACAGGAATTCCTCACCGGTAAATGTCCTTTTTCATTTATCTGCATGACTGCCTAGGTTTTGTTGCTATGCAAAAAATTCTATCCCAATGATTCAAACTGGATTTGGAAGCAACTGGATCTGGAAGCGTCTGGAAGCGGCTAGATCTGGAAGCAAGTGACAGTGATTCTTGCGGGTATTTTCAGCTGAATGTCTTCTCTCTTATCCTTGAAGCTTTTGTAGTTCTTCTCCAGTACATGCTTCAGTGACAGTTGCCGTAAAAACCCAAGAGGATTGCATATTTTTAACAAATTCTGGAAAGCCTTTGCAATTATAATGAGAAGATTCATCTGTGACTCCTCATGTTACCAAGATTGGAAGCAATGCAAAGATCCTGCTAAGCTTTAACGTTTCCACTCATTAAATGCCTACATGGGCTGGAGCATCTTTGTCTGAACAAGTCTTTTTCTCTTTATCGGACAGGAATTCTTGATTCATGATTATGAATATGGTTCTGAATCTAGATATTTCCATTCAGAGGGCCTAGGATATGTGTCTCCGATGTATTGGCAAATTGGAAGCCCTTGCATGTTCCCTTAGCTTCTTATTCAGCACCTGTAATGAATGGCTGCAATTAATCTTTGTCAAAATGGCAACCGGAATCTTTATGGCCTAATGGATCTTCACAACCGGTCATACAAATCTGGATAATTCTTCAGATGCTCGGAGGATATGTTCAATGTTTGGACATTTGATTCTAAGTTCAAGCATTCTCTTATTAAAGTCACCTGTGATAAATTCCTGAGCACCTGTATCACTTATGCAAACAATTATACCAAATACAAATCAACTCCTTCAAGACTGTTAGGTATACCAACATTTGGAAGCTTTTAACATTAATTTCACCTTCTTCTCAGCAAAAATCCTCTCCAAATGGGGCGCACTTTTTGTCTGGGCTTCACTTCTCTGGTTGTGAATTAATTAATTCATCCTTATGGCAGTACCCTGCTTATATAATCCTCATACTTCTATAATTAATTAATGTCTTTCCTATTTGGCAATTAATTAATTAATTAATAAGCTTTACTCTTCAAATGGGGTGCCTATTTTTTGCATGCTAGTATCATGGCTGCCATTAAATAAATTAAATTTATTTAATTTTAGACTTCTGCTTCCAGTTAACTCAAGCCTCACAGTATGCTTTGACCTTAGGCACTGAAAATATGAATTAATTAGAATCAATTAATACTTACAAAAACATATTATTTCTCTCCCAAAGTGGCGCACTTTTTGACATGAAGGGGCTGCATTAAATAAATATTATTCAATTTAATTTTGGAACTGTCTAATTTCAACTTCCTTTTGTCCACTTTACCTCTGTTGACTTTTCCAGAAGCTTGGGCACCAAAATTGGAGAAGAAATTAATTAATTTAAGGTTGCATTTATTTTCCCAAGGGGGTCGCACTTTTTGGCATAGTCAATTTCTATTTTTAAGGTCAATTGACAATGGGATTATTTACCACAGGCAAGGTAGATTCACTGTAGAAAAAGCATGTCCCAAGAAAAGTACTCCATGAAACGCGTGTCACAGATCTGCAGTGAATGATTGCAAACATGAGATTACCCAACTGTCGGACCTTGCAATCGGAAAAGCTCTCAAATGAGAGTGATCCTTAACTCCATAACACTGTCTTTCAAGATGCACCAATAAAAAGTTTATGCAAGAAAATTCTTAAAAAGGCGTGTACAACAATGTACAGAGCAGGAGAGGAGGTTCGAACTGCATTTTTCAACCCTAAGAAGCATAAGGGAGGTATGCAGAGGAATGAAGGAACTCCTATATTTTGCCACTCCTTACAATACTTTTTTATAGTGCACTTGATGATAACCAGGAAAAATCCATCAGTAAAGAGTAGATCTCATGCAACCACCTGCAAGTCGCATTTTAAATGACAGTCATGGTAAATACGGATGTAAAACGGCCGGGTTGCTGCATTAAGCAATTGGTCCACAAATGTCATTCTAATATTTGTAGTCACGCGTCAGATCCGTTTCCAATCCATTTTCTGCTCGGGCTAGAATGCAAAAAATGGTGTTACTCCATGATTCAAGCCTTGGAAGCTCTGTACAATTTCTTGCTTTCCATTGACGCATAAGGGAGGAGGCACATCAAAAAGGTCCTCTTTAAAAAGATATGCGCCTTCTTTAGGATTTTATAGGCACGGAACAGATGAAGAAGGAGAAGTTAATTCGCCCCCCCTTTTCCCATAGCCACCTTGCCAACTGTCATGAAATTTTCAACAACTCTGATGGCAATAATCTCTCAACCTCCTTTTTGGCGGGCTTCTCTTGAATCTTTGACTTTTCATCGTGGGTTCTTAAATGGCTCGTGGCACATGCTTTATTTTCATGCTCTAATTCCGACGTGCTGACCTTTACATCTATCCAGGACCGTGGCAATTCGTACCTTGCAATGGTTAACATCTAGGCCTGTTTCCCTTCATCCGTACTTCATGTATTCGTGCCGGATGTCCATGCTTTGGGACAAAAATTCCGATCCTTCCCGAAACGCGGACCATTTCTTCCTTGTCCCTCATTCGGGATGGCACCTTTTGGAACCTTATCTCCTAAACATGTCGACAGTGCTCATTCTCGGGTCATGTTTGTCCCGGACGTCCCACTTTGATAACCCCGGATTTTTTGGGACAATGCGGGGTTTTGGTAAAAAGTAATCAAAAGTATTTCTCCCGCTTGTGTCCCAGGTTCTTTACCAGCTGACATGTCTTTTTCGATCATGTTAACTCTGTATGTTCTGTACCCGCACCGTGAAATTGCTTTTGGGCTCCTTGTTTTTCGCGCGAACGGATGGCGGTAAACCTATTTCCCAAACTATCTCGACTGCTCCCTTGTAGAATGTGGTGTGACATAGCCAATCCTTCCCATCAGGAATTTTTCCTAGAAAATCCATTTTCCTTTCTGCAACCTTTCGGATTTAAAGCTCACGCTCATTTTTCTTGGTTGTCCAGGGTAGTTAGAAAATTCACCTGAACATTGTTCCCTCGCGCAAGGTATAAACCTTCTTTTATCTCTAGAATCCATCAATTTTCCTGGGACCTTAGCACGCACTCCTACATGCAACGAAATTTCCCCCATCGGGCAGGTACTGAGGGAAAATTATATCAACAATTTGGCAACTCACACGGGATTACCTGCCTGCTAGATAGAAGATTCAGTAGCCTTTCAGCATTCCATTGGGCATGGAGTCATAAGCAATAACCCGCAACCTGCAAACTGATCAACTGATCCCAAATCTCTCCTCTGAGCCACTACCTAAACCCATTGAACCTGGAGTTGAATTCTTCTTCACCAAAAGGCTGCTGAAATGAACTGTGCCAGAGCAAAACCAGCAACACCAAAAACTATGTACAGAACTGAAAATCATACATGCCCCAAATGGAACATGCAGAGTGTGCACAAGCACTTCTTCTGCTGAAAGGGAAACCTAGCTACTCTACTCTAACTGGAAGCAAAGGCAAGCTAAACAAAGTCCCTGCAACTGGTTGTGAAAATAGCTTCCTTTCTTCAAAATTGGCAGCCATGGAATTGATTTGGCATTGATACATGGCTATTTGGATGAATGGAAAATCAACAAGAAGCTGGTCTTCCATCCAGATCATCAAGGTATCAGCTGAAGGAAAATTCAATACCTCTTTTAGTTGCTCTGCATTTGAATTGAAGGGGTATGGCAGCTGATCCTTGGTACTTTGTATCTCACCCTCATGCTCAGAAGTGAGCATGACTGGTTTTGGCTTCTCCCTTGGCTCCAATGAAGCCAAGTACGCTGATTGGGCACGGCATGGGTCCTTTGAGTATGCCCATTGCTCTGATTTTTAACTCCAGGAATGGAGTTCTCTTGTAGACTTCCTTGAATGGATGGTGTGGAAGAAATGGTGAAATTCCTCTGTCCTTTCTCTTCCTCCAATGAAGAACAGGGAAGATAAGAATCTTCCAATTTTGGTTCCAAAGAGCTGCTGTAAGATGCAGGCTGCTGTAAATGAATGCTCTCCTTCATGACAGCAGGCTCTGAGTGTTTGGAATGTGGATGATGAAAGAGAGAATGGTGAAAACTCAACCGGCTCTTCTCCATCAAAACAGTCCTCCAAATCTGACAGATAAACTACCTCATTGCTGTCCTGCTGCAAATGTTCAACTTCCTCCATGGTGTCCTCTTGATCTGCAACCTGACCACCATGGTTTCCTTCACTCTCCAACATTGAGTTTGAGAGATCAAACTCCTTCTTCAGTGCTAGAACTTGAGAGAGATGAAGTGGAAAGAAGAACTGAAGGTTCTCCTGTAACCTGATTTGCGCTCAAAGCCCTTGGATCTGCGTTTTTCTCCTCCACAACTAGGATTGTGCTCCTCTTCTTTTGGATTTGGAGCAGCTTCTCCTTCCTCCAATTTTCGAAGGCAATCTTGCTCTTGAATGAACTCCTTCTCCAGCATGAAGTTTGTCAAGTCAAACTCTTCAATCTGCTGCTCTAGAGGACAAGTTGGGGCTGCAAGATCTTCTTCTCCTGCTGCAGCAAAATCAGTCCTGACCACCATTTGTTCTCCAACCCTAGCTTCTTCTGTAGGCTTGACCATCAAGGGGATCCTTGTCATCCCAAATCTCAGCAGCCCAAACTCTTCAGAGCTTCTGTCATTTCTTTTCTGTTTGGCTCTTCCTCCTTGCTGTGGTTTTCCTTGATGACTGGCATTTTGACAATTTCATCTTTCCCACATGGATTGGGAATGCAATAGGAGGGATAGGTTGAAACTCCAACTGATTTGACAATTTTGTGTGGTGGTGGAGGCGGTGAAACCTCTTGTTTCTTTGGAGTGGAAGGTACTTCATTTAGCTCTTGTGGAAGGGGTTTGGATTTGGAAGAGAAGAGGGCAGAAAAACTGAGATGGGATGGAAGACTAGGGGGTGGAGGGATGGATTCAACATTTAGGGCAGCAGATGGTGAGTTTAAAACTTGACACTGCTGAAATGATATAGATTGAGGAGGAAAAGAAAGAGTATGAGGTGGTGTGCTTACCCATTGACAAGGTTGCAGAGTACTTCTCTCATACACCTCTATTCCTTCAATCCACCTTGTAAGTAATGGCAGTGTTGCAATCATGAAGTCTAACTTCTCTTGAGAGCTGTAATGCCTTGGAAAAGGTCCCACCCATGGACAAGGTGCTCTGCAACCAATTCCAAATGCTTTCATTTGTGCTTGAGCCCTAGATTGCACCATGTTCACCTCCATCTTTTGGATTTTCTCCAGCAGATCTGCATTTTCTTCTTCATTGTCTTCATTGTATGCGTACCATTGCTCTTGGAAAGCTCCATAGCCAAACTGATTTTGGCATTGCTGCTCATATGGGTATGCATGTTGATCCTGAACTTGACCAAAATGCTGATTTGGAGGATTTGTAAAACATGTTGGAGGTGTGATATATTGTTGTTGTTGATGTGGATTCCATGATGGAAATGAAGTCATGGTTGCATAACTTCATGGAATGGAAAAGAATGAAAGAGATGGAAAGAAAGATGGGTGGAAATGGATGGGAATGGGTCTGTAACTCAGAGAAATGGGTTGCTAATCAGGCGGAGTCGCCAGATGTGTTTTTTGAAAATGCCTCTAAAAGGCTGGATGTTGCCAAGTTACACACCAAACTTGACAATATTGCATATCGAGATTTAAAATTTGAAAGACCCGGAGGAATGCAATCTTCAGTTCGGAATTCATGTCATGTTGTGCAGCTGCGGATTCCCGAAAAGCACAGTCGGAACTCAGGTCATGCGATGCAACTCACAAAACCCGAATTGCTATGTGTCGGAACTTGGAACATGTCCGACATCCCTCAAAACCCGATTTTTCTTTGTTGTCGGGAATAGGACCATGCATTGCATCTCCCAAAACCGAAAAGCTGCTTTGATGCTCTCGGATCCCGAAATCCCGAAATCACTAAAAACCCGAAATTTTGAAAATCAAAATATCAAAAAACTAAAGATACCCTTTTGAAGATTTACAGTCAGATCTACCAACTGGTGAAATTTTGACTCGTTTTGAGCAAGTTAAGCCCTTGAAAATTGATTTCGGGGTTCAGGCTGGGAGGTGCAAAATCCGAAATTTGTAAAAATTTGCAAATTTCTAGCCCAAAACTCATGAAAACTCCTTCGAATCTTGATGGAAATGACCTCTTGGTCCCACCGGGCGTGCCAAAACTGTTGGTGTCGAAACGCACGCACCCTTGGGACTCCGCAACGCGATCGTTTGAGACTCCCAGTGTGATTGCACAACATGGAGCTTTTCCCAAGTGTGGGACCTTCGCGAAATCGGAAAAGCTCTCCGGATGAAGGCCGGCTCCTATCCCTCTGTTCAGATGCACCAATAAAACGCAGAGGTTTACCCCCAAAAAAACCTAATCTAACTACCAAGGAGACAAGGAGAGAGAAATGCATAAAAATAAACCTAAGCTAAGGAGGTGATGCACCGAGGAATGAAGAACATATGTTTTGCCAAATTAAACACAGACCATACAGATGTAACACAACACCATGCACAGATAGCAAAAATGCAATGAAAGATCAAAATGACAGTAATAAATATGTAAGAGGGTTTAGAAGCAACCACAGACACATATATATTGCTCAAGGATCGATTCAATACATTGCAGCGGCCAGAAGGCAAAAAATGGTGTTACAGTCCATATGGGAGGCTTGGAAGCTCCACAAATCCTCTTGCCAGGGAGAAGAAGGGAGGAGGCACAAAACAAAAATGTCCAACCTTTAAAAAACGGCCCCTCCTTACATTATATAGGAAGAAAAGATGAGAGAGGAGAAGAATTCGCCCCCCCCTTTTTCCCAACCACCCTCCAAAACTGCATTCAATTCTTCAACAACCATGGTGGCAGATGAGATCCCCAACGCCTGTCGGGTTCGGAACTCCCTCGTGCATTTCATCGGGCTTGGAAACTGGCTCGACATGCTTCCTTTTCATGCTCTTCCGACGTGTTTACCCGATCCAGAAACCCGAATTCCCTGCTGTCGGGTTTTGAAGACCCCCCGACATGTATTCGATGCGCCATGTTGTTCCGCCCCCGAAACCCGATTTGCCTTGCGTCGGGATTTGGAACCCTTGCGACATGCTCCTTCACCATTGCATTTCCGACGTGCAAACCCGACTATGAAACCCGATTTCCTTTGTGCGTCGGGTTTTGGCGACCCGAAAACATATTTTCTTGTGTCAGGTTCTTTAGAGCTCCCGACATGCTTTTTGACCATGCGAACCCGACTTGTTTTTCCCCGCCCCGGAAACCCGATTTCCTTGTTTTTTCGGGTTTTGGCGACCCGAAAACATATTTTCCTTGTGTCGGGCCTTTTAGAACTCCCGACATGCTTCTTCCCTTTCGGGTTTTTTAGACCCCCCGACATGTTTCCTGGGCGTCGGATTTTGAAAGCCTGCATACATATTTTCTTGTTGTCGGGATTCTCTGCCCCTCCGACATGTTCCTTCGTTGTTAATCTGCCATGCTTTTCGGCCACCTTTGCCCGACTCCTCCGCCCACGATTTCCCCTGGCATCGGGCCAGAGAGGGAAAATATACAACAGGTAGCTCTGAAAATCCCATGATCCACTGAAGTTATTTGACTCTCATAATCAGATTATTTACCCTGCAAGGCAGGTAATAAAATCCCATCAATGCCTTAATTGATTTTTCTTTTATTTCACAATGGGAATTTTTGAGCACCTGCAAGGCAGATAAGAAATACCCGCCTGCCTGCTGCCTCTAATATACCCATTGTGACTTAAGTGGCGTTGCTTCCATGGGAAAAAACTACCCTGCTAGGTAGGTGACAAAAATCCCACCTGCCTGCTGCTGACAAGAATCCCATGATTCATTTCAAACCCTCTTTTTCCAAAAACAAGGCATGCCCAGAAGAAGCTTTTTGGTGCACGACTTCGTCTTTTCCGACGAGAACTAGACCTCCGATGGCGAATTCCTTCTGGCATTAACGTGCATAGGTGATCCTCCTAGATACTTCAGGCTAAGAATCAGAACAAACCTGTCAAAGGAATTGATCCAGAGAAATTTCATCAGAAAACGAAACGGGAAAACACAAAAAACACAAAACGTTGCCAGAAGTCACAAATAAAGCCCATAATTCATTCTTGGTTAAAACCCTATTGCTATATGGGAATATTGACCTGTATGATCACAACAGGGTTAAACCGGAGCTCAATTTTCCTCAAATTGTGCTCAAAATAATTAAATACAACTTTCCCGCAGGCAAACCCCAGCGATAGAATTACATAATTTTGGGCATATGGGTATTCATCCAAAATGGCTTATATGGCGCCTTGGGAATATATTGACATGTTGCTGGTTGAACTTTTTGGCAATGAAAACACACAACGATCCATTATTTTAAAAGTACAATTATTTTTTAGCATAGGGTAGTCCCAGATTTCAGGGTGATGAAATCTTCGGGACACCAATGTCCTTTTAGCATGTGATGAATTCAGGCATGAGCAAGAGGGAGAAGAGAAAGGGAGGTTTGGAAACCGTTTTCCAAATAAATGAGATGACAACAAGCTTGCTGGAGTGTTTATAACAACAGTAAAAAAATAACATAATAATGAAGAATTGGGCCTTGGGAAGAGCCACAAAAGCATTCCAAGCATAAGTGATCAATGTATGGAGATAGTACGAAAAGGTGGAAGTCTACACATAGTGAAGAAATAAGGCACCTAAGAAGAGGGAACACCTTGATGACCGCCTAAGGATTGGAGAATTAGGGATGATGTAGGATGACAAAGAGTCAACAACAATAGACTTATGAACGACATTGGCCATGACATAAGATATCAAGGTGGCCGATGCAATTATCTGTAGTAGGTTGAATTAAAATGCATTGAGTTTTCTGGGAACTTTAGTCTATGCTGTCTACAGGATTGGGGATTTTCTTAATTGCATTGGGTTTTCTAGGAAGCTTGCTGATGTAGTAAGGAATGTTTGATTTTATAGACTAAGTGAAGAAATTTGAAAGTTGTTGAAGCACCCAATTGGTGTTTTCCAATAAAGGGCGGGTGGAAGGGTTAAAAGATGGAAAATCATTGCTAATATCAAGGTGAAAATTCATATCTTCAAATGTATCATAGATGTGAAAATCGTCTTATGCATCTTCAACCATGGTGGGATGAGAAGAGATGGGAATATCCTCTTGTGGATCTTCGTCCATGATAGTGAGATAAAGAAAGGGAAGATCCATCTTGTGGTATTCGTCTTTGATATATGTCGAATATTGGAAGACCATGCTTGTGGGTCTTCAACCATGTTATATTGGATGGTTGATTGAAATTGAGATAAAGTACACCACGAATGATTACTTTCGATGGTGGACACAAGAGGGATAAAGGAGCAAACCCATTTGAAATTTAAATGGGGTGAGATTCGCTAGAAAACCCTAAGAGGGGAAGACACGATCATACTATGATTATAATGAGATCCTTGTGAAGATTTTGAGTGTGATTTTTGAAATAGATATTGTAAGATGAGAGATAAGATAAATGTGAATGAAGACTCACTCAAAGGGCGGAGTAAGATTCATGTCGTGTTAACTAGAATGCATACAAGCGAAGAATGGTTTGATATAATATCTTCTTTCTCTTTTGGGTAATATAGACTAGGATGGTGAAAGGATTGTTCTAAAGCTCCACACGAGGGTTGCAGGTTGCTAAAGACGTGGATCTCGAAGGCGATAGTCCAGACTCCACACTATGAAAGTTATAGGGTTCCAAAGCCTAGATCTAGGATAGGGGAGTGACATCTAACTAGGTCCCAATTATAGATTGATTGTGCAAGGTTGTAACACGATAGAGATGCTTATGCTAGGCTTGTAAAAATGGATTATATGGATCGATAAGTTGTAATGGCCAAAAGGTGGACTGTAAAGTTAAGGACTGATAGATGATAATACAATAGATTAAGAATACTCTATTCTAAGGTCTAACCTATGTGTAATAATTAAACAATTAATCAAATCTAAAGGAAATGAGAGGTTAGAGATACCTTTGTGCAGACACCATTGGCACATTAACTTTCCCCTAGGGTTAGCAACACCTTACGAGAGAGTTGATGTGGGGGATCGCAAATGAATAGAAAACATAGGCCTAGAAAATTTTCACATTGTTGAAAACTCCAAAGGCTGGGAAGACATAAAAGTGCAACTGTTATGCTTGGATGTAATCCTAATTAGCCAATGCTCCTAGAGTAGACTCCAAAAGATAAGCAAGACTTTACTTTAAGAACTTTATTATGACTGTTAAGAGAATATTGTGAATGCAGTGCAGACCGAATGATTGATGATGATGTGATGGTATAAGCACTCAAATGCTGCGTATATATAGGGATTTTGATTAAACATTACAGTTTCTTTTAGCCAATGGCATTGACTGTGGTCTATGCATTCGGCTGTCAGAAATCAAATCTAGATAGCATTGACTGTGGTTGATGTGTAATGTGTCATCATGGGGTCCTAGATGGAAGTTTAGTAAGATGGAGAAAGACTCTAGACCCGTTGAAAGGTTGATATGACGAAGGTATAAGTGTGATGTAAGTAGATAAGAAGGCAATTGTAAGAGGATAATAAGTTGATGTCGTAGGGAGGCAAGATAAAAGGCTGATTATAAGGATATAAAAGGTATTTAAGGTGACATAGCAACGAGTGCACATCAAAGATCTCTCACATACACCACTTGTAACTAGCCCAATATAAATGTTTCCAGTTATCCCCCTTGCCGGCAATACTTTTGAGGACATTGTGATCCTTTAACCTGAGGACATTGTTCTAGGAAGCCAATGTGCCAATAGTGCCTCTGAAGAGCAATTAGTCAGTAAGTGTGAAAAATTAGGTGTATATGGAAACCAATGTTGAAGCTGATTTTCCAAGTAGGTTGCATCCTGTGAGGAAATGCATTTCTGATGATCATATTCAAGTATTGAACAAGCAACTTCAAGATTTGTTGGATAGAGGTATGATAAGAGAAAAGCTCAAGTCCGTGCGCACTATCAACAATGCTTACACCCAAGAAGGATGGAGGATGGAAGAACTGTAGAATGGGTAATATTTTTAAGAGCTATGCAGATAAGATTCGTTGCGATAGAGGATATGAGTGATAGCTAAAGCATGTGAGTCTTTGTACGGACTATCAACAATGCTTATGACTCTAAGAAGGATGGAGAATGGAGCAATGGGTACATATTTAAGACATATCAATAAGATCACCATCAAATATTAGTTCCCATTTCTTTAAGGATGGATGATTTGTTAGATTGTTTGAGTGGGGCTAAATACCAGATCTTCAAGATTGAAATCTCGGGGACACCATTGGTTACCATCATATCTGGGATCAGAAAAGAAGATGAGTGGAAGAAAATACATTCATAGTGTGAGGAAGGTTAGCATGAATCCCCGTTACCCAATGCCATTATAGGCTAATTTAATTTCCTGAGGACATTTGATGAGGCTAATGAACAAAGTGGTGAAGCTGTTACCGGATTGGAAAATTTGTAAGTAGAGTACCTTATGATAGCCACTGATTCATGAGGAGGAAAAAGGAGGTAGCATTTGATGCACCAGGAGGAAACAATGTACTTAGACCAACCTGAAGCTCCAAGAGGGGCTGGATAAATTTGAAGAGGTCATTCATGAAGAGCTAGTATATCTAGGATTTTGGGATTTGCACTAAAAGATGATTGAAGTATGGACCGAAGAAAGGATCAAGGAAATATTGGACATGACCTATACCAAGGAATAATACTTGAGAAGGTAAGAAGTTATTCAAGATTTAGCAAACCTTCTATATGAAGTTTGCATTATAAAATTTAGTGGAGTGTGCTCACACTATTGGCTGTCCATGAAGAAAGGGTATTCTGGATTTGACATTCCAAGTTGTGCACATAGTTTTTAGTTCAGCCCATATGGAAAGAAGATTAGGTCATTCAATAAGTTTGTATAAAAATAATAAGCCTTTCCAATGATCTTGTCATAGGAAGCCACTTCGAAATCTGATTGGGGTGATATTGCCCTACAGATTGAGAACATGACACTTGGTGAATAAGTGTTGAGTCAAGAGGGAAGACCAAGCTTGCATATTGCTTGAGGGCAAGAAGTTCGGGAATGAGGCAAAGACTGTAATATCCCCTTAGTTTCAAATGAATACCAAATGAAGACTTCTTGTCACTCGCTTTCCATGGCTCAAAAGCATAAGTGAATACATGGAAGGCAATATTTACTTCCAATTTAGAGGTTGTACTGTATTACATATCACTAATGTTTTCTTTAGTGTTTTTCATTTACTGAGGCTAGGTGATGCTGGGGGAGGAATCAAAGAGCACACGAGGTGGGTTAAGAACTTTGCATGATTTTAGTGAGAAGTTGAATGAGGTAAATAAAAAATCATTTAGTTTATGATCATGAGTTTTATGCTGTAGTTCAAGCATTGAAGTAGTGGAAGGCAATATGTATGACTTCCTTTGAAGAGTCATTGTCTTGGCGTATACGTACCACCAAGCCTTTGAAATTTTGGGCTAGTAATTCAATACCAGGTGACGTTGAGGATCAACAACACTCTTGAAGTGGGTTCCAAAGAGCATTTGCAAATTTCTTCATTTGTGCTCAAGCATTGATTAAGATCACTCAAATAATGTACATGGTGATGCCTTAAGTAGGAGAGTTTTGCTGTTGAACACTTTGTTAATTTGAGATGATTGGACATTAAGAAGAAGGATCTGACAAGAAGCTTGTACATGAAGATGATGAAGCTCTTCCCTATATGGATGATTATGTAATCCATGAGGGCTGGTTCAGTTCCTGTGTACGGCACATAATTCATATCATGTATCTCGAGATGATCTAATGAGTCCAGAACCTCATCAATGCCGGAGTTACATAGTGGTGGCTATTTTTAGAGAGGTTTATCTATTGAAGAGATAAGACCCTAGTGTGTGGCTTCCCTGAGATATCACATATTTAATTACAATAATGGGTATATTCTACTGAGTGTTAGCAAATCCATGTTAAGATTGGTGTCACCCAGATTTCATCCTGAAATCTGTGACTACCCTATCCGAAAATTTTTCGTACTTTTAAAATAATGGGTCGTTTTGTGTTTTTATTGCCTGAAAGTTCTTGTATTGCGTCAAGATATTCCCAAAGAGCCATATTAGCCTTTTTCGCCAAATACCCAGATGCCCAAAATTGTTATATTCTGTCGTCGGGATTTGTCTGCGGGAAATTTGTATTTAATTATTTTGAGCCCCGTATGAGGCTATTTGTGCTCCGTTTTAACTCTGTTATGATCGAACATGTCATTATTCCTATGTACCAGAAGGGTTTTAACTTGGAATAAGTTTTGGGCTTTATTTGTGACTTTTGGCAATTTTTCGTGTTTTTGTGTTGTCCCGTTTCGTTTTCTGTGAAATTTCTCTAGAACAATTCCTTTTCCGGGTAAGCCCGATTTTTGGCCTGGAGCAGCTGGAAAACATATACGCACATTATGCCCGGAGGAAGTCACCATCGGAGGTCTGGATCACTGGGAAAAAGTGAAGTCGTGCACAGAAAAGCCCCTGCGGGGTTGGGCGCATTTTTGGAAAACAAAGGATTTAAGCTGCAATGGGAAAAATAGAAGCCGCAGGCAAGGTGGGAATTTTGTACCTGCCTAGCAGGGTACTTTTTCCCGTGTTATAAAATTCACTTAAGCTGCAGTGGGAAAGTTAGAGGCTGCAGGCAGGTGGGAATTTATTGCCTGCCTTGCAGGGTAAAAATTCCCATGGGAAAGTGGTGAATTTATTGCCCATGCCTTGCAAGGGATAAAAATTCCCATGATAAAATAAAAGGAAAGTGACTTAAGTGAAATCATGGGATTTTAGTGCCTGCCTTGCAGGGTAAATAATCTCATTGTCAAAGTCAAATCACTTAAGTGGATCATGGGATTTTAGTGCCTGCCTTGCAGGGTAAAGAATCCCATTGTGAAAAATTCTTAAAAATAGAATTATATGTGCAAAAAAGTGCGCCCCCTTTGGTGAGATGATGGCAGCCTTTAAGTGGATTATTTTAATTAATCTATTCTTCTAAAAAGTGCGCCCAAGCTTGGAAGAAGTCAACAAGTCAAAAGGGGAATAAAAGAAATGGATTAAATGCATTAAATTTAATTTATTTAATGGCTGCCCCCTTCCTTTCAAAAAGTGCGCCCCATTTGGGAGATATTTAATGATTTTTAAGGCATTAAATCATTAAATTAATTTCTATTTTCAGTGGCTATGGTCAAGGCACACTGTGAAGCTTAAGTGAAGTGATGTGTGAAGGATTAAATTGGATTAATTTAATTTATTGGATGGCTGTCCTTAAACATGCTATTTTTAAAAGAGAAGAGCATGATTTTTAATTAATTAATTGCCTTTAATTGTTAGGGCAATTATTAATTATAGAATTGTGAAGGTTATATAAGCATGGGCAGCCATATGGGTGAATTATTTAATTCACAGGTAAAGAATTGCAGCCAAGAGGAAAAGTGCGCCCCCATTTGAAGAAGGATTTTGCTCAGGCAAGGTGGCAACAAGGCTAAAAGCTTCCAGATTTGGCGCATGCTTTGAAGGAGGTTGATCTTTGTCTGCATAATTGTTTGCATAGGTGTTACAGGTGCTCAGGTGTTGTTGAAAGGATTCATGCTCTCTTTATGTGCAAATTAAACACCATTTTTTGGGGCAGCAGGCTTGAAAAGTGCAGATTTTTACAATTAAAATTCACTATTCATGCTCCGGTGGCCATTTTTGTCTGAATAAATTGCAGGAATTCATTACAGGTGCTTTACAAAAGAAAAGGAGCTTTTATCAATGTCCAATACATTGCATATATCCTCCGAATCTGAAGAATTGTCCAGATCTGCACCAGTATTGAAGAAATCCGGCCAAGTAAGAAGAAAAAGAATTATTCAGACAAAGATAGACAAAGCCATGGCGAAGAGAGATGAAAAAGAAAGCACGATGGAGTCATGCATCGCTTCCAAACTTGCAGACATAGGAGACACAGATCTAGGCCCAGAACCTCTTTCCGATTTGATTGATAGATCCAGAGCAGGAAAGACTTCACTCATGCGTGCGGTTAAAAGCAGTGGAATTATCCGAGCTGCAGCTTTTCCATGTACAGCCCAGTTGCCAGAGTTTGTTATGGAGTGCGCTAGATCTTATCATCCTTCATCCAGATCAGTGCGTGATGCTACGGGAAAGACAATAATTCGTTTGGACGCAGAGTTCATCAATTATTGTTTGAAGATTCCAGTGCGAAAGGTGGTAACTTCCATTAGCATTCAGGATGCCAGCAGTAGATGGGAGAAGCATAGAGCTGATTGCGTGAGCATAATGAATAGCCGATACATGAAGAAGCCTAGATCTCCTTCAAAGTTCCCGAGAACTCTTCCACGGTCCAATTTGGTGCAGGAGGTAGATGATGTTGTCAAATTGCTATGCAGGATTAATGGCGAAGCGAATGCTTACACTTTCCGAACATGGATGTATGCTTTCATCAGGACCATTGAAGTCAACAAGGTTGATTCCATAATCAATTGGTCGGAAATTATTAGCAACAACATTGGTGAGCAACTCCGGAACGTGAAG
This sequence comes from Taxus chinensis, assembly GCA_019776745.2. Taxonomy (NCBI): domain Eukaryota; kingdom Viridiplantae; phylum Streptophyta; class Pinopsida; order Cupressales; family Taxaceae; genus Taxus; species Taxus chinensis. The sequence goes on along the minus strand of CM034148.1, from coordinate 837,249,765 downwards.
CGTACTTTCAGCTTCAAAATGACTTCCTACTTGGTGTATGTTGCAGCTTCACAAGGCGTCTTTTCCAAGCTGGATAGATGTGGTGTTCTTTCTAAGGACCCCATTTTCGAGTGCTACCCACAGCTTACTGTACCTACGTGCGAGAAAGACTTCAAAGTGATCAACGATGAATTCTTCTACGATTTCATCTGCAGGCTAGACAAAGACTTGAAGGCCAATAGGGTAAGCAAGGAAGCGTGGGAAGCTGTGTCCAAGATTGGCAGTCTATTCATTCAATTTGCAGATTTCACATACCTCAGGGTTACGGGATTTTCTGGAGAACCAATAAAGATGCCCAGGTATCCGAATGATAGATTGATCGCCATGGAGCTGAGCAGGCAACTTGTGGAGTTACACGACCTTCAGTCAAAGCGGCACAAGTCTACGGGCTTCTTCCCAATCACTGTGGGACATTACAGCTGCATTAGCATTCATAGAGCTCGGGGGATGGAGGCGCAAATGTTATCCGAGTATGAGCAAGAGTTCTTCCCTGCACGGCTGAACTTCGATCCATTTGGAGTAGCCAGGAAGACGATCTCCCAGGAGTACGCACATGTGCCTTCATTAGAAGATTTCTGGATGAAGTGCAAAAGTGAGTACGAGGTTAGAAAGAGAGATTTCAGCAGGCTATCAGCAAATACAAGTGTTCGACTTTGGACTAGCGCGGATACCTGCGGATCTTAAAGATGATGGGAATGTGGTACTTGACACTTACCATCAAATGGGAGGAGATAAAGCCATACTGCAGGATAACATAGGAGGCTGCCATTCAATTGAAGAAAGATCTGGAGCTGTGTTGGTGAATACTTCAAACTGGCTGCTGACGAAGGGATATTGCCTTGATGAAGCATTGATGAATCAAGTCACGGGAAACTTCGGCGCAGGAGATTCCCTCAAGCGGAAGCATGAAGGAGAAAGCAGCAGAAGGTCCGAGAAGTTGAAAGTACACAGAAGATCTCAAGAGAAAGAGAAGATCACTTCTACGACCATAGCTTTGATCCTGGCTTCTCCAGCACCCAGTACTTCACCAACTATTGCACCGCAGCAGCAGGACGCTTCCATGCCTCCACTGAATCCGGCGACATTCATCTTCTCTCCTCAGCCACTCCGTTCAGCACCTATTCCAGAGGAGATGTTGAAAGCTGCAGATGGCGGAGTTCGAAAGAGCTTTGTCCTTGGATGATTCAAAGGATGGCAGCCATAACACTGTGGCACTTTCTGACGGAGAGGATGCAGAGCGGGAGATGGTAGTGCACTCAGCGACTTCTCACTCTCCGAGAAGTAACTTCTCGGAATGGTTGGCTTCGCAGTTGGTTCCAGAAGCAAGAATGGAGATGAACTTAGAGGAGCACGACTTGCAGCTACTCCAGAATCTGGGCAGAAGAGACAGAAGGCCTAAAGTTGCCAAAGCAACTTCTAGGTTGATCATCGAGGATTCGGGAGAGAAGTTTGCTGAGATATCAATTCCGGCAGAAGGAAAGATAGAGAGGAGCTCACGGCAGAAGATGTGACAGTAACCAAAGTACCCCTCGGTCAAGCCACCACTGAAGGATTGAAGCAGGACACGCAGACATTGATAGATGCTTTATTCCTTAGGCTTGACAGTGAAAAGGTGGAGAAAGAAGAGCTGCAGAAGCAAGTATCTCAATTGTGTGAGATCATAGCCAAGGTTGCTAAACCTTCCATTCAGCCCATTTCAGAGCAGGTGAGTGATCATCTTATGCAGGAAATGGAGGATGCAAGCAATCAAGTAAAGGCTATTGACGAATGGAAGGATTTGATTATTCGTCAAGCTTCTGTACAACTTGGAGAAGTGCCAGCCCGCCTAAAGGTTATGAATGATGCAGCAAATCAGCTGAAGCAACTGATGGCAACATAGAAGGCATGAATACAGTTGCAGAGAGTAACCTGAGTATTTTGGCCGAGATCAACAAGCTGTCGGGAGATGTATTGGTTGCAGAACAAATTGTACCGGATGGATCAGTTGAGAAGGGGAAGCAGCTAGAATTTGTAGTATCTTTCCGTTTGGAAATCTGCAGAGTTTTGCTGAAGAGGATGCAGGCACTTGAGAGTAGGACATCAGAATTACCAGACAGTATCATTTCTTTCACTGAGGAAAGAGTGGACGGAGGTGTTACTTCATACGTGCGGATCGTTTCTAGCAAGGTGCCTAATTCCCTGGAAGGTTCTCTTCTGATGGTACAAAAGAGAATTGATAAAGCTACCAAGCCTTTCACGATGAATTCTATCAGTAGACTGGTGGCGCTGCAGGCAGACATTGCAAGGTTTGGGCCGAGCTTGGAAGATGTGGAAGCATGCATCAAAGTGTTGAATGAAGGGTTGTTGCAGTTCAGGACAGAGAAGGAAGCAATGGCTAAAACAGATGGAAGGATGTTGAATTACATGTTCGACAAGTATATCCGATATCAGAACAAGAAGAAGACATAAATGTTACAGCTGGCATGACTTCTTCTATTCTTTCTTCTTCTATTTTCTATGTTCCCGGATGAAATTGTAAAACTTCTAAGTTATTGGTTTTGCAACCATTACTTAAAGTCATGTGGAACCATTCTATTAGTTAAGTGATACATGTGTCACTTAAGGAGAAGTTAGTGGAGGATGATTGCCAAATGTCATCTTTACTTGTTGTTTATGTTTTAGTTCAGTTAGACTTCCCATTTGTACTTTCCCTCCTACATTCTATAAGTAGGAGAAGAACCTTCGGGTTAATGATCGATCAGAATTTGTAAGCAGCAATCTTGTGTTCTAGACTTTGTGCTGAACCCCTGAGAGCAACTTGGAGCAAAGGAATACAAAGGAGCAGGTTTCCGGAGAACTTTGTGTCACGGTGTACTGTGTTTCTTGCTTTTAATCTTAGATCTCTTAATAAACTTTGTGTTATTTTAGATCTGGATCTAGAGCTGCCTTTGTTTTATAATTCTGTGTGTTCATATCTATTAAGTTTCTTCTATGTGCATGCAATTAGCTCTGCTATCTACTAATTGGGATGCACATCTTCCCCATTTCTTCTCTGTATTTCCTTTACTTCCTTCTTCTATAAAATACTTCCTTTCTTGAACAACTGCTTACTTGCTGCAGAACTTCTTAGTTATGGTTCATGAACTAAGTGGTTAAAGTAAAACCCCTGATAGATAATAACACATTTTTATTGACAAATCTGACATGGGAGCCTCACTGGTAAATGAGGGAGATTTATCTCATGACTGCCTAGGTTTGATGCTATGCAGAAAATCTAGCCAACAGTCGTTGGGAGGTCATAATAAGGCTAACTCGTCTTCTATTGCGTTTTAGTGGATATTACAATCCTAAGCTTATAAAAATCTGCCTTTTTCAACATCAAGGGCAATTCCAATTGTTCGTAATGTTGTCTAGTGCCATGCACAAGAGACATACGTTACTAGGTTTATCATGTTGAAGTGATCTGCAAGGCCTGGAGATACCCTGAACATCAAAGTCAAAAAGGTATTGAATAGCGGAAAATGAATGCCAGAATGAAGGTACCTCTCATGAGAGCATGGATGCACACCACTACATATCTGACTTGGAACAACGGTTCACAAGGCGGCGCTCTATTTTGACACTTACTCGTAATTGTAGATCTGTTATATGTTTAGGGGTCTCCCTGATGCATATAGTCCATGGAATGCTGACAACCTTGTGTAATCAAGACCTACCATTATCGATGTAATAAACTACTTCGGAAAGATCAATCAAAATTATTAGTCAATCTTGGCCTTCAAGAATGGCTTGACTTTGTTGGAAATAAGATTCAGAATATTCTTATCCATTGAATAGACTGATATTACAATAGAACTGTTGACATTTCGATAGGGGATGCAACCTCCACAATCTTACAATAAGACTAAATCACTTAATATGATGACCATCTACTAGTTACTACCTCTTATATATACCCTGACTTATGGAATACCTCCAAACAACACTATCCCTATTGTGACTCATGCATTTCAGACACAACACAAACATCAACATGAGATCACAGATTTCATGCCCTTTAATACCATTATGCTTGGCCACAAGTTGGCCATCCCATGTGACAATGACTATGATATGGGATTAAGTGCATACCCTATGGACTTGAAACATTGGGCACTAATGCTTCTAGACTTAGACAAGCTTCAATACAATTTTTGTTCCTCACTAATGAAATATCCCTTTTGCTTATTACAAGTCAAATGACCTGAGCTTTTCTTTGAAGCTTCATAAAATCAGACTTGTAGCTCTGCATGGTAGAATACTCTATGCAAGAACCCTTGATTTCTCTCCAATTAATTATGCATGGTAATTTTATCGACTTGCTTGGGGATACCAAAATACCCGTTCCTTGTGCACTTTACTATCTTTCTAATTGCACAGAAAATTATGATCAAAGGTCAACATAGCTCTTACCTTGGGAGTGAGTGTTGTGTACTCTTTTTTCCTGTATCTCCATGTCATCATCCTGCAATCAAGTTGAATCCCCCTTATTGGATGAAACTTCGTTATGCTTCAGCTTCACCATTGTTGTCTTGATTTCCTTGAGGGCTTGATCTGATAGTAACATCCACAATGCTTCCAAATGTATAGATCTACACAATGTCACCAATGGCTCCTTATAAAAATAGAGAGTACATGTCCATGCAATTCTCATCTAGGAAGCATACATCCAACAACACCAAGCAATTCTCTGTTGCTTCTAAGTCGACTTAGGGCTGTCATTTATTATAATTCCTCTTATCTCCGATCCATGGTCACCATCTTATATCTTTGGATTTCCATCCAAACTACCTTCTTTCATACACAGGTTGGGAGAATCATCACTTTGGAGGTACTCACTGTCAAGGGTATCCGTCCTTGAATGAGGTGGAGGATATTGTTTCAACAAGCTCAACCTTGATTATTTTAGGCAAATTCACCACAACCAAAAAAAGCTCACAAATGATTAAACGATCATATTTTTATTATGATGATATGAATTGCTTAATGGAAAAATGTGGTCTCCCCAGGGCATAGCACCTTGAAATCTAGGACTACCCCTTTTTTTAAAAATAAATCATACTTTTCAAAGTACTTGAGTCGTTTTGGGTTTTTATTGCCTGCAGTTGTCTTCATTGCGCTAAAGTATTCCCAGTGAATCATATAAGCCAATTTTGACAAATACCCACGTGTTAAAATTCATTTCATCTCTACGCCAAGTTTTGTTTAAGAGAATTTTATTTTATTTATTTAATGAAATAAATAAATAAATCGTGCCGCAATTGAACCCTGCTGAACGATTTTTTATTTCTAATATTCCCACCTCTCAGTAGGGTATTCACCAAGGATGAGTTTTTGGACTAACTAGTTATTCGACAAAGCAAATAGTTGTTGCTTCTGGCAATGTTTTTCATTTTTATTTTTTTCTTTTGTGTTTGTTTTTGGTTTTCTCCACGTTAGTCTGTATTGTTAAATTCCCCTTGGATTCGTTCCTTTGTTCTTTATAACCTGTTTAATTGCCTGGAAGTTTTGGAAGTCAGCCATGGCCTCAGATAAAGGAAGAAATTAATCATGGAGTGCTAGTTTTTGACAAAGAACGGAAGGATGCAAGTCGCACTTGTATGAAATAAGCTTCTAGGATGCAAGTCGCACTTTTTGGAAGCCGAGGCTTTAAGCTGCCAATGGGAATTTTGGTAGTGGAAGGCTTAGTGGGAATTTTAAGCCTTCCCTGGAAGGTTGTTTTTTCCCATTCGTTGAAAGTGTAAATCACTTAAGCTGCGAATGGTTAATTTTGGTGGTGGCTAGGAAGTTGGGAATTTTATGCCTTCCGGGAAGGTTGTTTTTTTCCCATTATAAAAGATAAATCACTTAAAGTACTTAATGGGAATTTTGGGGCTGTCAACCCTTGGGTAAGAATTCCCATCAAGGAAGTTTTATTCACCCATGCAAGTCGGGCATTTTTAAGAAAGAATCTCTTTTTATGCAAGTCCAACTTTTTGGAAAAGGCTTTAAGACTGCCAACCTGGGAATTTTGGTGGTGGCAGGCAGGTGGGAATTTTAAGTCTGCCTGGAAGGTTTCCCTTTTTTCCCCATCATTAAAGACAAATCACTTTAAGTGAAGGATGTGGATTTTTGGAGCTTCCTGCCAACGTAAAAATTCCATTGCTTTGACTTCTTATTTTTAGCATGAATCTTCAGTCAAAAAAAGTGGCAACCCACCTTGGCATAATTACATGCATTTAATTAATATTTATTTTTGGCATTTATTCCTAGCTAAGATTGGTGACACCAAAAATAGGATGCTTGAAAGTCAAAGCAACATTCATGAGCTAAAGAGAGGGACTTTTTTTTTGAAGCATGCTAAAAATAAATAAAACAATTGCATAAAACAGCAAGCAGAAGCATGCAAACTTGGGCGCCCAAATTGAAGTTGAAAGAGCATAACTTATTATTAATAATTGCCAAAAATAGGAACTTATGCAATTATTAAAAATAACATGCAGTTAGCTATATAAGCATGGTTGACCACCATTAGGAGGAGACAATTAATTCTTTTTAATGGAGCATGTATGCCGTGGAGAGTTTTGGCGCCAAGGGAAGGAGTGATTTGCATTAAAGAATATTTTCATTGATGGAGAAGCTTCCAGTTTTGGCACCTAAATGGTTGGAGAAGCTTTCATTTTTGATTATTCAGAGCATCTGCATGTTGGTATAAGTGCCCAGGTGAATTAAATAATATTTTAAGCTTGACTTAGACATGCAAGGAATAAAGTCTCAAATTTTAGGGCAGCAGGCTTTATAAGTAGTATTTTGGTGACAAAAATTGAGTATTTATGCTATGAGACTCCATATTTGTCTGAATCAATTGATGGTATTCATCACATGGTGATCATATTGGTGAAAAGAAGTCAAAATCAATGTCAGATACATTGAATATATCTTTTGGATCAGAAGAATCGTTGCAGGTTCTGCACAAATTTATCCAATTGCAAGATCTTTTGACAAAAATAAAAGAAAAAGAACTCAGACAAAGATTATTCCAGGCATGGGAGAAGCATGATGAAAGAGAAGGGTTGGGTGACAGAATCATGCATTACTTCCAGTTGGTTTCTTTAATCAATGATACACTCATAGGCCTTGAAGCTCAAACATGGAGATGGTTGGATTAACAAATCCAAGGTCATCTGGTAGGTCATCTCCTTATTTCGGGCAATCAAAAGCAGCGGGATCATGTAAAGCATTCAGCGTTTCTTTGTAACAACTCAATTGCCTTAGTATGGGTTGTGGACTGTGTAAGGTCCTTGTAAAATCCTCTATTTTAGTAAATTGTATCCTTGAGATGCTATAGAGTTTTTTATTTATTTTAGCTAAGTAAGCACACTTCATTAAGTCTTGCCTAAAAATCTTACGTGCATAGACCTTTTGGGTGGATATGTATTTAGCATGCTGGATGGTAGTATGTAGAACTTGGAAACAAAATAAAGCAAGTATTGTATTTGTTGTTCTAATCAACATATGGAAATACATGACATGTAATCCCCTTTTGAAATGACGATCGAATATATATATGAGGACTATATATACGATCCATATATATATGCAGGATAGTATGATGAAAGTCATGCAACCTTGCTGTACATGGATGTACACTTCATGGTGAAGCCATTATCCAATAACTTCCGTTCATGGATCTGAAATGCCTATTGTGAGTTCAACCATTTAAAAAAAAAAAAAAGATTCGATAATTATACCTTGTGCGAAAGTTTCATTGGTTTAAAACATCTGAATAAATCTCCCAACACTTCTTGGAAAAGATGAGGTAACTCATTCTTATTTTTTTTTATACAATGACTTGAATGGGCTGTGAATAGTTGAAGCAGCCTGTAAGTGTTCCTTTTTCTTTGCATCAAACTGGATAGACAAAGTAAAATTGGTTATTATTAGATCTTGTTATCCAATTTCACTCCTTTTCTTATAAATAAATATCCAATACAGTTAATTATCTTACTGCAACTATCCTAGTCACTTACATTGATTGATCCAGGGCAAATTAATTATGTTTCTAGGGTACATTCATCAAATATTTCTAAAAGTCCTATCACAGGTTGAAATTCCAGAATATTATATATATATATATATATGCGATGTAATTTGCATAAATTATAGCTATGTGCCAGACATTTATCATGATAACATAGGATAATGTGTTATGTTAATAAAAACAATCGGGATATCAAAGAAAAAAAAAAAGAAATTGTTTTAGCGGATCGTGTTATCCGAAATTTCTACAGGCGGCCCAAAGTTAATTTGATAACATGACATCAGAGTTTTTTAGTTCGCAAGCAAGTAGATTGATTCAGGCCGAAAGATCGTAAAATTGGCTAAGTCCTGCTCAAGGCCACCTTATCGGGAGCAAGTTGGAACAATTAGTACGCGGAAGGACCCGAACCGGACGGTTCGGCCGAAAAGCCTCCAGGCGGCCCCAAACAGAAGCACTGGGACAGTCTGGGACCAGAATGACGGGCAGGGCGCGAGAATGCCCGGATCCAGTCGAAGAGATAAGAAAATTTGTCCAAGTCCTTTACTGGGAGCAAGCGGGACAAGAGTGCGCAGAGGACGCGAACCGGCCGAATCAGGACGAACCGGAAGAATTTGTCCCAGACAGCACTGGGACATTTGGGACAAATGGACGCGAAGGATGCAAACCGGCCGGATCGGCCGAAACAGGAAACTTCAGCACAAGGACAAGTGGGACAAAGGGACGCATGCGGGACGCAGATAGCCTAAGAAGCCAAAAGCCAATCAGATCACGCCATGTGTCACCGGCAGACAAAGGGACAAGGAAGCCCATTTCGGGCGGATCAGAGGATTCTGTCCCGCGAAGCACTGGGACATCCGGGACGAAAAGGACGCGGTGGACGTGAAAATCCGGCAGGCCCGTGGACAAATCACAACATGACATGTGTCACCAAGGAAAAAGGTCCAAAAGGTCAAAGGGGCGAGTTTTCGAGCACTGATCCGAACCAATGAAATAGTGCCACGTGTCTAAGTTTAAGGGGCCCATAAGAAAAGCCCGTGAAAAGGTGGAGAGAAAAAATTGCTCAGCGAACCAGAGCCTGCCACGTGTCATCCAGATGGCAGAGCACGGGAAAAGAAATTTAGAAATCCATTTTCGCCTGTTTTGTGCCCTAAATCATCAGACCTTCGTATCTTTCGATCCAGAGCTCGGATTTGCACGTTCTTTATATCAACGGAAAGCTGTTGAAATTCTCTACATGATTCTGGGATCAATCTCGCATTTTGGTGTAGTTTGGAGGGAGAAAAGTAAGAAAAAGTCTCTTATGCGTGTTGATAGACAGAAGTAATGCTTCAACAACCAACTTTAATGCAGCAGATAGCTCGCCGCTCCTGTTAGACAGCCCGCCATTTTGCTAGGATCCGCCGCTTCTGTCATAATGAGATGATTTTAAATGCTACCAAGAAGTGGTTGGGGCAGATTCTGGATTTCCTTTCTCTTCCCTCTCTCATTTCTTGATATATATTGTAAAGAAGAGCTCCTTTAAGGGGTCGGACATTCTTGTTTTGCATCCTCCCTTCTTCCCTTGCTTGCAAGAGAAATTGTGGAGCTTTCAAACCTCCCATATGGGTTGTAATGCCAGTCTTTTTGCCTCTCGGCCACTGCAATGTACTGTATCGACTCTTAAGCAATAATATATATGTTGTGATTGACTATCAACCCTCTCATGTATTCATTGCTGTCATTTTGATCTCTTATTGCAGTTTGGTTACCTGTGCATGGTGTTTGTATTGCATCTATGTGGTCTGTGTTAAATTTGCAAAACGAGTGTCTAACATTCCTCGATGCATCACCTTTGTAGTTTAGGTTTTATTCTATGCATTTTCTTACTCTGTCTCCTTGGCAAGTTAGATTAGGTTTTAGTGAACCCTCTGCATTTTTTTTTTGTGTGCATCTGAACGGAGGGATAGGAACCAGCCTTCTCTGGAGAATCCTTTCTCATCTTTACAAGTCCCACACTTGGAGAAAGGATTCCATGTTGTGCAATCACACTAGATGCCTGAACATCAACCTAGAAGCCTGATCTGCATCCAGGGGTGCTGTGAGTCTGCAACAACAGATCCTATTTATGAGCGCTTCCCACAGTTGATAGTTCTTGAATGCTTCAAAGATTACAGGGTGGTCAACGATGGATTCTTCTATGGATTCATTTGCAAATTAAATGGTGATCTGAAGACCAATTGAGTGAGCAAAGAAGCTTGGGAACATGTATCCCAGCATGGTTGTGTCTTCATCTAGTTTGCGGAATTCACATATCTCAGGGTTAGTGGTTTTTCAGGAGAACCAGTTAAGTTGCCAAAGTACCCAAGTGACAAGTGGATCATCATGGATTTGTGCAGGGAGCTCATGGAGATGCATGACTTACAGTCAAAACGACACAAATCTACGGGTAGCTTTCTAGTCACAGTGGGTCATTATAGTTGTCAGAGCATCCATAAAGCCAGAGGAATTGAAGAAGAAATGTTTTTTGGGTATAAGCATGAGTTCTTCGTGGCATGAATGAAGTTTGACCCACATGGGATAGCGAAAAGGATAGTCTCCCAGGAATATTCGCATGTACCTTCATTGGAAGAATTTTGGATGAAGTGCAGAAGTGAATACGAAGTTAAAAAGAAAGATTTTAGCAGATTATCAACGCAACAAATTTTCTGACTATGGTTTAGCACGGATACCTACAAATCTCGTAGATGATGGGCATGTGGTACTTGACACATACCATCAAATAGGAGGAGATAGATCTACTCTTCAGAAAAGTGTAGGCGGTTGTCAAACAATTGAAGAAAGGTCTTCTGCAGTACTAGTTAACACCTCAAATTGGTTGTTAACAAAGGGGTATTGGATGGACAAGGATTTGATGAATAAGATCATAGGGAATTTCATTATAGGGGATTCCAGCAAAAGAAAGCATGAAGGTGAAAGTAGCAGAAGACCGGAGAAGCTCAAGGTGTACAAGAAGTCTCAGGTATTAAAGAAGGATAAGTCTACATCTATTATACCAGCGCCACTTTCAAACGAAGCTTCTCCAGCATCAACTCAAAGCACTTCTGCAGCCCCAGGACCCCAGACAGATATTATCATTCCACCGTTGAATCCAGCATCATTCCTATTTGCCTCTCAGCCACCCAGATCTTCACCTCTCCCTACGGAGAAGTTGAAAGCACAGAATGGCAGAGTTTGAAAGAGGCATTATCTTTGAATAATTCAGAGGGTAGTAGTCATAACACGGTGGCAAATTCTGGATAGCAGCAGAGTCAGAGGATGAGATGGTGGTACATTCAGTGCAGCTTCTCATTCCCCAAAGAAGCAACTTTCTCATCATGGTTAGCTTTCCAAATAGTCCCTGAAGCCAGAGAGGAGATAAACCTGGAAGAACATGACTTTCAACTGCTCCTAAGTTTAGGCGAAAAAGAGATAGAAGACCTAAAGTTGCCAAAATGACTTCTAGGTTGATTATTGAGGAATCAGGACAAAAGTTCGCCGAGTTATTTGTTCCAGCAGAAGGGAAAGCACAAGGCAGAGCTCACTGGCAGCTGATATAGCAGTGACCAAAATGTACAATAGGTCAAACTCACCACAGAAGGGTTAAAGCAAGATACGCAGACGCTAATGAACGCTTTATTCCTTAAGCTTGACAAAGAGAAGGCCGAGAGATTCAAGCTTCAGAAGCAGGTGTCTCCAGCTGTGTGAGATCATTGCTAAGATTGCCAAACCTTCCTCTCAGCCCATTTTAGCACATGAACAGGTGAGTGCATCCATCTAATTGACAGGCGGTGGAAGATGCAGGGGATCAAGTCAGAGCTATTGCCCACTGGAAGGAGCAAATCATTCACCAAGCTTCAGAGCAATTCGAACCAATACCGGATGAATTAGAGAACATGCACAGGGCAGTGTCTCAACTAAAGGATTTGATGACAGGGATAGAAAGATGAGAACATAGTGGCTGAAAGTCATCTGGATACTTTGGCTAAGATACACTCGTTGCCAAAGGATGTGTTAATTGCAAAGCAGATTTTGCTTGGCGGATTGGTGGAAAGGGGGAAGCAGTTAGAAATTTTAGTTTCCTTCCGCATAGAGATCCTCAAGCTCATGCTGAAAGAGGATGCAGTTGCTGGAGAACGTAAGATGGGAGAAGTGTCGGAGAGCATTCCAAGATGAATTACCTGCTTCCCATGAGGAATTTATGCTAGTTGTGCAGAAAGAAGATTGATGAAGCCACCATACCTTTCACGATTAGATTTGATTGGTAGACTCATAAAGCTTCATAACAGATATTGAGGGATATGGGCCTGGTTTAGAGAAAGTGAAGGCTAACGCTACTCGCTTTGTCCAGAGGGTTGTTACAGTTTACAGAACCGAGAGAGATACTATTGTTAAAACAAATGGGAAGATATTGAATTCACATGTTTGACAAGTATATTCAATATCAGAACAAAGAATAAACGTATACGTGTTACAACTAGCGGATCTTTTCTTTCTTCTTCCCTCTTCCTTCTCTTATTTTTTATGTTCCCGGATGAAAATTGTAAAACTAAAGTTATTGGTTGAAAAAACCATTACTTTAAGTTATATGGGAAGATTCCTTAATTAAGAATAGGTGGACAGACATGTGCACAAGCTTTGACTTAGACTTCTGATGCATGTCACGAAGAGATTAATTTTCAGGGGAAGATGACTGTCAAATGTTCCCTTTACTAGCTTCTTCATGTGTCTAGTTCAGTTGCATTGCTTCCCTATTTGTAATTTCCCCTCTACACACTATAAGTAGAGGAAGAACTTATGGGTTAGAGGGATCAAATTTTGTAATCAACATTCTTGAGTTCCAGATGTTGTGCTGAAACCCTTGATATCTTTTCTAAAAGCTGAGGAATTAAACAGAGGCAGATTTCCGGAGAACTTTGTGTTAACGGTGCATTAGCTTCTTACTTATGTGTAAATCTTTAGATAAACTTTGCATTGTCTAAGATTTAGATTAGAAGTTTTCCTTTCCTTTGATTTTGTATTGTGAGATCTATTTGTTTTATCTATGTGTATGAGACCAACTCTGTAAACTATTGGTTGGATTACACATCTTCTTCTCTCTTTCCGTATTCAACTATTCCCCTGTCTACAAATATTTCTTTATAATTGCTTACTTGCTGCAGAACTTGCTTAGCTATGGTTTATGAGCTTCACAGTTAAAGTACAACCCACAAATAATTACTAGAATACATAATTGTTAGTAATCTTACATGGGAGCCTCACCGGTAAATGAGGGAGATTTATCTCATGACTGCCTAGGTTTTAGCTATGCATAAAATCTAGCCAACACAATGCAATCCAAAAAGGCCAAGCCCTTAAGAGAGGATCTTTTAAAATTTCATTAAGTATTTTGGGCCTACATGCCACAAATACTTATTTTATTTCCTAATTACATAGCCATCTATTGGAGCGCTAATCGCCCAATTGGAATATTATAAATGCAAATGAAATAACTATCAAAATAATGATGCAATTACAAAATTCAGATCTTCTCATTGCTTTCTCCTTAGACCCACTGGGAGAAAATGGGTCAAGGTCTTCTAGAACTAGCTATCTAAAAAGGGACATTACATTGTATTTAGTTGTGAATGTAGAAACATTACGTATCTTTTAGCATTTCTATGCTAGATGATGAAGGAATTTTTGTTGTATTTCATTGATGACCTTGGTTCTAATGCTCAACAAGAAGTGGACAAGGATTTTGTTTCGTAGAAGTTGAGAACATCAAGGAAAGGGGAGAAATAAAGTTGGCAAGTAAGTTTGAAAGGACAATTGCCAAGCAAAGCCAAGTGGCATTCAAAGGAAAAGGCGAGGATAGTGTTTCCTCATCCTTTGAGTCTCTAATATTTTGGCGATTAAAATTCTCCTAGATAGTTTTATCAGCTAACTAAGCCATTATTCGTATTCACTAGGGACTGAACTCTTTCCAGTATCATCGAAAATGAATAAAGCAACACAGCTCTTGTAACAACATACCGATTTCAGTAACATACAATCTTACAAAGGATGCCTCTACTAAAAAAAAATTCTTTGCAAATCCACCTCTAAAGAGTTGTAGAATCACAAGCACCAGCAAGCATCAGCACAATATTTTCAGATTCAAATGAGATTATCTTCTCATTGACTACACGGTGCCTAATTACTTTAAGCAAGCTCCGTGTTCTCATAAGGAAACCATGTTTAGTTGAATTTTTGCAATAATAGATGCATTATCTTGTTTATCAACCTTGTTGGTATGGGTCTATGCATTTGAGGGAATAACTTATGCTAATAAAATAAACTTGATGTATAGAGGGAAGTAATATTTTCAGTCATCACAACAATTTCCCAATCAACAAAACTTAGAGTAGTTGAACCACACAATTCATCAAATCGATATTTACACAGTCCCCATTCAATGTTTAAATTTATTGTTTCTCATTTGAAATTCATTCAGTAAATTATAAAACCCAATCACTCTTCTAGTCCATCTCTACTCTGTCTACAAACTTTTTTTTAACAATATATTTCCTCGTATGATGAACAATGGAAATCCCATTCACATTAAATGATCCATCTAATGTTGTCTTCTTGCCCTTCTAGTATGGCTGCCATATACTTTTTTCATCTTCAATCTTGATAGTAAAAATTATTTATCACGAGCTTCAACCATGTTTGTTTGAGAAAATGAGATAGTTATTGGGGCACAATTGTTTTATGCTCCGAATTGCCTTATAAAATGGGATCTCTACGCTATCGAAGAAACAAAATACATGTACAAAATTAAACATTAAATTCAATTGCAGTGTAATAAGTTGTCATCACCACTTGGAAAAGGACATACCGTTAATTCCAACTGCTGAAGAGACTACATTTTCAGCATAACCCATTTCCAACAAAGAAGCTACGATATTATCCGCCTGAATATCATTTGATGGTATCTCCTACTCAATTTTGAAGAAAAGAATATCAAAGTTGTGAATATAAATAAATTGTGTAATATATGAAACACTTTTCATGTTATCCTTTTCTAGCATATAAAATACCTCCAAGCCAAATTTCCTCAAAATGAGAAAAATCACAGATAAAAACAGAAAAATTAAATTATTTAGATAATTGCAAAACAAAAGCTTGATAATCATTAACACGACAGATCAAGAAGCATGCCTATGTCATCCAAGGAAAATATGAAAAACAGTTCAATCACTCAACACAATGAAAATAGTTCAAGTCAAGCACATTTACATCCAATATATTTCCTCATTCCCTTTTCAACCTATTTTTCAATTTCATAAAACCAACCAACAAGAAGCATGAATAATGATTACAACTAAACAATTAGATATCAATATTTACTCCAACCCATGTGGGCTCGATGGTGAAGGCATATGTACTCCATAAAGGAGGGCATATATTCGAATCTGGAGTGGGGTAGGGTCATACACCCTATTGAACTATATATGATAAATAGGAAAAACAATCCACTTGTGGGATTCCATGATGGAGATCTCATGCACATAGGTGGTGTCTAGCAGCAGTGACCTAAAAAACTACCTTCACCTTTACTAGAATACAATCAATAGAGAACAAGTCCCACATGCTCAAATTCATTATAAGCTAAAAAAAGAAATGTTACCTATTTAGAGACATCCTACTTAAGAAACTATCAGTTTGCTTCTCATCTCACATTGTCTTGAAGAAAACAAGAACAAACATCACGGTTACAAGAAATGGTCCAAAATAATAATAATACCTCGAAGTAGGAGAATCCATGAAACTGTACTTCAGGACCTCAGATAGATTTCAACAAACTGCCTTCTATGATTACAAGATAGGAATGAAACAACAAGAACCATGGGCACCAACCCATATAGGAATTAGGTCATGCCTTCCTCATTTATTAAGAAAACAATGAAATTCATGGATTGCACATCTCTCCAACTAAAGCGAGCTATAAAAACCATGAATAACAATTCAAAAAGATATCAACAGACCTTAATTTATGATACAAAATCAAGTGCACACATCTATCAAGAGAATTTAAAAAAGTGGCAATCAAGAAAATCAATAAAATTGATATCATTAATGATTGATGACAAAATCGGGCATTACCAGTCAAAACAAACTTCTACAACAAATGGTTTCTCTGGTGCTGCAAAAACCATGACGAAGACACTCTTGAAAGTGAAGCTAACAGAAAAGAAGATAATTCTGAAGAGTATTCAATCACTGCCATATGTGATCATTAGTATATGCTAAATAAACAAGTTTCAGATTTTTTTTGTTGCTGGATATATGAGTCTTTAGATGGTCTAGTTTTTAGGTGTTGTTATGAATAAAACTTAGCTTAATTCATCATTAGTTGATATTTGAATAAATGTAATAAGTTAAAGTATTTAATTAAATACTTTAAACTTATGTCAATAGATATTAGTTGTCCTTAGTTGTTAGTTAACTAAGTGATAGTGTTATCATCCCAATGTTTGTGGGATCATGTTCTATCTTTTACATATTTTGTTCCCAGATGATTTCCATGAGGGGCAATAGGGGCAGTTAGGGGCAATATGCTATTTCTGCATATTTGCTCAGATTAGATGATTTGTTTCCATATATTGTGGATGAGATAGAAGTTGTCCAATATCTATAAATATTGCAGCTCTCTCATTTGTCTGTAATGCTTGATTTTGATATTAATAAAATACACAAGCACCATCTTGTTTCTGTGCAAAGCTTCTATGTGTCAATATTGTTTTCAAGTATTCATTGTCAAGATTTGGTATCAGAGCAGTATTCTGATCCAGAGAGGAGTGTAGGAAGTTTTAGGGAAGTTTAGGGAGATCTGGAGAAATTACAGAGCTAGGAGGAGCCATAGATGCCCCCAGCCATTTCACAGCCCCTACCCGACTCCACACCCTGAATCATGGTTGATTTGCAGTTGAAGAACACCTGGAGTGCAATCACAGGCCTTTGCATAGACTTGGATGCTAATCTGTTGTAAAAGGTGACATTGTTTCATTCTCTGGTATTTTTAAAAAAAAAATTACCTGTACGTGCATTTTTTTTGTTCTAAATTGGAAGCATTTAAAAATATATATATACAATATTTTTTTGATCTGTGGGTACCCAAGCTTTTCAAGCTCCCCACATTACTTGTTCTTCCTCTTCTCTGTACTTTTTATTCTTCTTCCTCTTCTCTGTATTTGAGCATTTTAAAAAAAGGAGATCCAATCAAACGTGGAAGGTTCTCTGTGAACCTGCATCTGCCAGAGGAGTAGAAGATCACATATTTGAATGATCTGCAACATGCCTGCATCCAAAACGAAGACTACAAATTGAATGGGGAGAAGATTTGCAACCTGCAACAAAAGAGCTACGTTGGAAGAAGGAAGAACAAGCTGCCTCCAAGCAAAAGAAATACCTACGTACAAAGAGAAACAATAAAAGAAAAGTGCGGCCAAGGGTTATTATAACACATATGCAAAGCGGATGAACTGCAGTTGCGCCCTAAAACACAGTACGCATGCATGTAAGTTGTTAATACGTTTAGTTTTTAAAAAAATCATTTTATTTTTGGGACATAGTGAAAAAAATTAGAAGGAATTTTTTTTTTCCATTTTTGGAAAGGGGCCCAGAAAGATATTAAAATTGCAATTTAAAAAAGGCATAACTTTCAACTGGTACCTCGGATTGAGGTGCCATTTTTTTTTAAAGTGTGTGTTTTTGTGAGTTCTACGTCTTGGTCTAGTTTTTAATCAGATTTGGAAAATATTTATCTTGTAAAAATTGCAAAAATAAGATTTTTGTATTTGAAAAGAGACCAAAGAGTCCAAAAATTTTATTTTTTTTCAAATCGGCCAAGAGTGCCATTTTATTTTTGCAAATCGGCCACAGAGCCAAATTTGTAACAGGGCCAATAGTGCCAAAAATTCATTGTACACGGCCGAAAAGGAGCCCAAAAATAAATAAAATAATATTTTTTGGGGGGTGTGCATGCTTTAAGGGGGGAAAATTGTTCAATTCTTCTTCTTTCTATTATTCACTTTTCACAATGGCCGCAATTACGGCACCAAAGTTCTTTTTGCCAGATTCTCAACTTTTGCATTCTGATAATTATCCAGCATGGAAAACAAAAATTCGCGCACAACTTGATTTTGAAAATCTATGGACCGTTGTTTCTGGTACATTAACAAGATCTGCAACAGATGTTACACAACAAGCTACATTTGATCGTGCAAATCAAAAAGCAAAGTTAATAATCTTGTTTAGTGTTTCAGATGAGGTACAACCTCATATTCGTGAGTCCACAACAACAAAAGAATCTTGGGACAAGTTGAAAACAATATATGAGTCAAAAAATAAGAACACAATACTTCATCTCCAAAGTCAACTATTAAACTTGAAAATGCAACCAACTGAGAAAGTTGAAATGTTTTTGAGAAGAGTGGCAACTTTGCGTGCATCACTTCAAGCTTTGGAAGAAGAAGTAACTGACACATCACTTGTGCCTATAGTATTGAGAGCTCTTCCTCCTTATAGGGATTTTTGTGACCACGTTAAACATAACTGGTCAAACAACAACTTTTGAAGAGTTAGTGAATATGCTCCAACAAGAAGAAGCTATTCACTCAACTATTGAAACTGAAGAGCAGGCACTTGCTTCTAATCAAAAAGGGAAAAAATAGGCGAAGTCTAGTAAACAACCTCAGAAGCAAGGTAATTCTCAACAAGGCCAAAAAGACCAACAAAAATGTCTTATTTGTGGTCGAAAAGGACATGAGTTAAAAAATTGTTGGTACAACACATTCCAACAAGGATCATCAAGTGGTAAAAAGACTAATTACCAACAAACAAAATCAGTCAACAACAGAGTAAACAGGGACAAAATTATCAAAAGTGGAAGAAGAAACCAACTCAACAAGGAAATGTAGCCGAACAGGAAGATCAATTTGATGATGATGACTTCCTCTATTCTACACAGTCAAATGAAGTATCCAATTCTACAAATGAAATTTGGTATGTCGACTCGGGTGCAACTCGACACATGACAGGAAAGAAAGATTGGTTCTTCACAATGAGTAAAACACCCACCAAAAATCATGTCTCTTTGGGTGATGATACATCATACAGTGTTGAAGGCATTGGTTCCATTTCACTACCACTTGGGCAACATAATTGTAAAATTACAGATGTTCTTTATGTCCCTGGTTTAACAAAAAATATGTTATCCGTGAGTCAATTATTAGATCACAATCTCAAAATTGACTTTGATTGTAAAGGCGGTAAAAAGATGTGCCTAATTCGAGATAAGTCACGAAGCTCAAAAATTGTTGCAAAAGCTTCGAATGTTGGAAGAATGTTTCAGTTGGATTTTGTTCAACGAAATGATCAAGCACTTTTAGCCAAGGATACATCATCAGCTCAACTATGGCATCGAAGACTTGGACATGTGAGTTTTGGCTATCTTGACACACTTCGTCGATACGACATGGTTAGGGGTTTACCACCTCTAAAAAAGGGTACAGATAAATGTCAACATTGTTTGGCAGGAAAACAAAATAGAGCACCATTCAAACATAGTACATTTCGAGCTAAGGAAAAACTTGACTTGGTGCATACCGATTTGTGCGGACCAATGAGACCTAGCCACTCTGGGTTTCAATATTTCATGCTCTTTGTTGATGATTTTTCAAGAAAAATGTGGATATATTGTCTTTCTACAAAAGACCAAGCTTTTGAAACTTTCAAGAAGTTTAAAGCCCTTGTTGAAACAGAGTCTGGTAGGAAAATAAAAACACTCCGCTCAGATCGAGGGGGAGAATACACCAGCAATGAGTTCAATGATTTTTTGAAAACACATGGCATTCGTCGTCAAATGGCTCCTCCTCACACACCACAACAAAATGGTGTTGTTGAAAGGTGAAATCGTACTATCATGGATATGGTGCGATGTATGATTGATGATGCAGGTTTATCAAAAACATTTTGGGCCGAAGCAGCTAAAACAACAGTGTATTTACTAAACAGAGTTCCCACTGTAGCTCTTGATGGAGTAACACCACAGGAAGCATGGTCAGGGCATAAGCCATCTATTTCACACCTTAGAGTTTTTGGATGTAAAGCAAGTATGCACATTCCTAAGAAACAAAGAACTAAGCTTGATATGAAATCAGAAAAACTTATCTTCTTGGGATACAGTGATGAAGCACTTGGCTATAGACTTATGAATCCAAGAACAAGAAGGGTATACACTAGTCGGGATGTTGAGTTCTTTGAGAAGAAAGAAGAAGATGCTCCTTCCATACACTCACATGATGAAAAAATCATCCCTACAGTAAAAATAGAGGATGGTAATCACTTTGATGATGACAGTGATGATGGGGAAGATAATGAAATTCAACCTCCCACAGGAACCACAAAAAGTATGCCTAAATGGTATACAAGTATGATTAGAGATGCAAAATTGGATAGTGTCCCCGACACATCTACCACTGGAATGAGGACTCGCAGTATGGCTCGAAATGAGGTCAATTTGGCCTTAATGAGTAAAGTTGTTGAAACTATTGAGCCATCCTCAGTTTCAGAAGCCCTACAGTCTAAACCTTGGAAAGATGCTATGGATGCAGAATATAAGTCACTTATGAAAAATAATACATGGCAACTTATAGATCTTCCACCAGGTAAAAAGCCGATTGGATGCAGATGGATCTTCAAAACGAAGTACAAAGCAGACGGAAAAATTGATAAACATAAGGCTAGACTAGTTGCTAAGGGATATGCTAAAAAAGAAGGCATTGATTATGAGGAGACTTTTGCTCCCACAGCTAAGATAAAAACTTTCAGGTTAATATTCGCTCTAGCTGCACAATTTGGTTGGAAAATACACCAAATGGATGTGAAAAGTGCCTTTCTTAATGGTGATTTACAGGAAGAAGTTTACATGACTCAACCAGAAGGTTTTGTCATACCAGGTAAAGAGGAAAAGGTATGTAAACTAATAAAATCACTATATGGTCTAAAGCAGTCTCCCAGGGCATGGTACATAAAAATCGACGAGCATCTCATTCAACATGGATTCAACAGGAGTCCATACGATCCTAATCTCTATCTCAAAAATCAAGGGGGGGAGATAGTGATCGTTGTAGTATATGTCGATGATCTAGTCATCACTGGAGGATCAGTGAGGATGATTGAGTCAACAAAGAAAGATCTAACATGATCATTCGACATGACCGATCTCGGGCTTCTGCATTATTGTCTTGGACTTGAAGTTTGGCAAAGAGAAAATCATATCTTTGTGTCACAATTGAAATACGCCAAGACAACGCTCGAGAAATTCAATATGATGGATTGTAAGCCATTTTCCACACCTATGGAGACAAGACTTCAACTGTCTCGAACAGATCCATCACCACAAGTAAATGCAACTCTCTATCGGCAGTTGATCGGGAGTCTCATCTACTTGACTTACACTAGGCCAGATATCAGCTATGCAGTCAGCTATCTTTCACGGTTCATGCAAGAACCAAGGGTTTCTCACTGGAAAGCAGCAAAGTGGATACTAAGGTACATCAGAGGAACTATGGACTATGGCCTAGAATACAAGAAGAATAATAACTTCTTCTTGACAGGATATTCAGATTCAGATCATGCAGGAAACATAGATGATAGGAAATCCACTTCAGGATTTGTATTCTTTTTGGGATCTGGACCGATATCATGGGGGAGTAAGAAGCAGACTTGTGTTTCAAGATCCTCCACAGAATCAGAATATCATGCAGCAGGTGGAGCTGTCTGTGAAGTGATATGGCTCCGACGTATACTTGAAGGATTGGGAATACCACAGAAAGATCCAACTATCCTACATGTTGATAATGAAGGAGTAGTAAAACTTGTTCGGAATCCAATTTTTCATGAGCGCACCAAACACATTGAGGTGCAGGTACATTTCATTCGCAAACATGTTCAGAACAACAACATCCAGCTCCAATATTGCCCAACAGATATGCAACGTGCAGATGTCTTCACAAAGTCACTTGCTCGAGGTAAATTTGAGGGTTTTAGAGAATTTCTCTCCTGTTCACTTGAGACCATGCTGAATTAAGGGGGGGAATGTTATGAATAAAACTTAGCTTAATTCATCATTAGTTGATATTTGAATAAATGTAATAAGTTAAAGTATTTAATTAAATACTTTAAACTTATGTCAATAGATATTAGTTGTCCTTAGTTGTTAGTTAACTAAGTGATAGTGTTATCATCCCAATGTTTGTGGGATCATGTTCTATCTTTTACATATTTTGTTCCCGGATGATTTCCATGAGGGGCAATAGGGGCAGTTAGGGGCAATATGCTATTTCTGCATATTTGCTCAGATTAGATGATTTGTTTCCATATATTGTGGATGAGATAGAAGCTGTCCAATATCTATAAATATTGCAGCTCTCTCATTTGTCTGTAATGCTTGATTTTGATATTAATAAAATACACAAGCACCGTCTTGTTTCTGTGCAAAGCTTCTGTGTCAATATTGTTTTCAAGTATTCATTGTCAAGCCCACATTAGGTTTCACTAACCATATTATCCAAGTAAACATCTAAATAGCCACGTGTGGGGAATACCCCTCAAATAAAACAAGGAGTTGATGAAGACTAGAGTTGGAGATCGTAGCTAGAAACTAGAGTTGCTACACATTTGAATCAAAGATTTGAGCAAAATAATTGACATCATCATCATACACGACTTGGACAACGTAGAACCTCATATTATCCGTAGGAGAATGTCTGGAGAATGATAAAAAGAAACAAAATAAGAATTCATTATGTAGACATTAGGTTTAGAGGACTTACAAGTAGAAAAAGACAAGAGAGGGGAAACCTAAAACTCAAGGATGATTCAAGTTTCATTAGGTGGAAGATATGTCATGGCCCTTAAAACTTGATAGCATAAGATGTAAGAATCAAATATTAAGTTTATTAGAATGTTCTGTTAAAAACTAACAGCCTTGTATCTCATGTAAGTGAACTTAAAGTTTATTTGCAATAAAAAATGAAAGTAAACTGGAATTGAAGGAAGGATTTGGAAATAAGAGATCGCCAATAGAAAACATGCTTCAAGAACTTTCAAGTTCTAAGAATAAATAACATGCCTATATGTGATTTTTATTTTTAAAAAACCAAAAATATATTGCTAAAAATAAGTGATTAACATACCGTGCCATTCCATGATACTCATACTCCATGACTTGTCCTTAGACTTCCAAAAACATAAGAAAGAAGAAAGATAGCATAACATCCGCTTATGCATATGATGGATGCAGTTGAAGGATCTTTTCAATCTGATTCTACTTCTCTGGAGTCCGTGTCGAAGGCAAAGGACCAAAAATGATCAAATTATGATGATCCAAAGCCCATTTTGCCACCGCATCCACCACTTGGTTCTGATCTCTAGGAACATGTTGATATGAGATGGTCTAAAATTGTCTAGCAATACCCTGAATATTATCCTGAATCCTGGAAATTAGCAAATTATTGGATCTATGCTACTCTTGAGATGACATGAGATGGATGATTACCTTAAAGTTAGATTCTACTATAATTCTAAGACATCCCAATTTAGTTGCTTCCTGGAGAGCTCGTTGAATTGCCAAGATTTCAGCCACATTATTAGTGAAATAACCCAATTGATGAGCAAAGAAAAAAATGGGAGTTTCCATAAAATCATGAGCTATCCCTCCAATACTAGCTGGACCCAGATTCCCTCTTGTTGCTCCATAAGTATTGAGTTTAAAAAAATCAAACGGAGGAGGCTTCCATTTTCTTAGAGTTGAGGGTCCCGATAATCTAGAAGTAGACACAAACTTCAATTTACTTTCCTCCAAATTCATCTTGTGTATCATGCTCTTCCATTTTCCAGGTAAGGGAGAAGGAATTTTCACATTATGCTCAATATTTTCTACTATATTGCTTCGAGTTAATTCCTTGACATACCAAATGTCTTTATTTTCATATTTGAAAATGCATCTGTTTCATTCCTTCCACGCATTCCACAACATAAGAGAGATAGCTATCCAAACTCCTTTGTTAAGATCTTGAGTATCAGAGAGCAAGCGTTTCCAAACTCTAAAAATTTCCACAAGGTTCACAGATGAATTCCAATTGACAGATAACCAATTAGCCATAATATTCCATAGGGACATAACAAAAGGGCACTGGAAAAAAAGGCGAGTCAAATTTTCATCCACTTCTTTGCATAAAATACACCAGAAAGGTCCCACCATACCCTGCTTCATCAAATTGTCCCCAGTAAGAATCCTCTTGTATAAACGAAGCCAAACAAAGAATCTAACTTTAGGCTACAAGATAGGCAGCCAAAGATCAGCAAAAATATCCTTCTAAGGGTGAGGCTGAATACCCATTAAAGTGTTGTATCCTTCAGCTACCGAATAACTCCCTTCCAAGGATTTTTCCCAAGCAAGGGTATTAGGATTGGAAGAGAGAGGAAGGATTCTATTTTGAAGGAGATTTTGAAAAAAATGAATTTGGTCCGTAGACAAAATGGCCTGCCACAAAGAGGGAGAAATCCAGTCAGTCCCCTTGGCCAATGTCTGCAAATAGTGGACAACATTTTTCTTTCCTTTACAATGAAGAGTATTTATAATACCAATAAAATCTGGATACTACTCAATCAAAGTTGGCTTCCCATCCCATGAATCAATCTAAAAATTAGCCTGATCACCTTTCTCAATTTTCTATAAAAATTGTTTTTTTAATAATCTCTTCACCAATTTTAAGAACCGACAAAATCGGAGATCCCCAAGAAGGTAAGGAATGACGAATCAACTCAAGCGGCATCATTCCTTCTGCATATTTTCCTCTAATGTTGATTGCCCATAAGTGATGGGGATACTGCAGTAGTGTCCAATATAATTTTGTAGCTAAAGTATTATTATTCAACACACTTGATCTGAAACCCAAACCCCCTTCTTTCTTTGGCAAGCATAATGTTTTCCATTTTACAAGATGCCATTTCCTAACTTGTTGAACCCCTGTCCATAAAAAATTTTGGATGATAGAGTCCAACTTATGTAAAATTTTTGCAGGAATATTCAAAAGGAAAGAAAAATAGATAGGAATGGCCTACAACATGGATTTGATCAAAGTAATACGTCCCTCTGAAGATAACCATCTATGAGTCCATTTTTTAAATTTATGAAGAACTCTCATGGGCAGCCAAGTCCAATCAGTTAATCTTTTAGAATCCAATGGAATACCCAGATATTTTAGAGGTAACACTCCCTGTTGAAATCCTAATTTAACTAGAATATCCTGTTCCAGCCTAGGTGAGCAAAGGAAGAAAATAATTTCTGAATTTTGTTTGTTTATATCTTGGTCGGTAGCCTTTGAAAAAAGATGCAAATTGTTGTGAATTTGGGTAGCTTCTTTTAAAGATGCTTCTGCCATAATGGAAGAATCATCTACAAATTGGAGATGAGACAAAGGATCAACCTGTCTGGCCAATTTAATAACCTTCAACTTCTTATGGGTTCTTGTCTTGGAAAACAATCAGCCCAAAGATTCAATTACGATAATGAAAAGAAAAGGAGATAAAGGATCCCCTTTCCTTATGTCGCTAGAAGCAAAGAATCTAGAAGTGGGAGATCCATTAACCAAAATAGAATAAGAAACTGAAGAAATGCAAGCTTGTATCCATTGAACCCACAGGGGAGAGAATCCAAATCTCAGCAAGATTTCAATCAGGAGAGACCAATCCACCCTATCGTAGGCTTTTGATAAATCCAGTCTCAATAACATAGCTGGTTTCTTTTGAGTTTCCATAGAATGGAGAACTTCCTGAGCCAAGACAATATCATCATAAATTTGTCTATGAGGTACAAATCCCCCTTGGTGAATGGGCATTCTGCTAGGTTGAGTTTTTTAATATAGATGAGAACTGGAAAGAAAAGCTTTGGTCTGCTAGATTTGTTGTCCCCAACGGAGTCACCAAAAACTATTGGCTAGATTTTATGCACAAATTTAAACCTAGGCAGTCATGAGATAAATTTCCTTCATTTAATGGTGAAGCTCTCGTGTAAGATGTTTATCTATTTTGTAGGGGTGAATCCTAATAACTATTTTCAAGGGTTTTACTTTAATTCCCTCAGCTCGTGAACCACAGCTGGGTAATTTGACAGCAAGTAAGCAACTATGAGGGGATATTTGTAGAAGGGCAAAAAAATAGAAGTAGGGAAAGAAGAAAGGAAGATGTGCTGACTCAACCAATAGTTATCAGAGTTGGTCTCATCCACACATTAAATAAATAGGTAAATCACAACATTCAACAAAAAAGGAAAGAAATAACTTCTAACCTAGGTTTAAGATAACACAGTTTATCTAAAACCTTCGAATAGAAGTACTCAGCAAAGCACTGTAGACACAAAGTTCTCCAAAAATCCACCTTTTATTCAATCCTCAGCTTTCACAGAAATCACATCAAGGGTTCTAGCACAAAGTCTGAAAACTGAAGAATGCTCTAGTTACAAAAGCCTCTGCTAAACAAGTTCCGATGAATAAGTTGTGATTATTGATCTTTTCGATAATTTAACCCATAGGCTCTTCCTCTATTTATAGTGCATAGAGGGCAATTACAAATAGAAAACTCTCAATGAACTGTTGCATGTGAAAGCCGTAAAGGAAACAATTAGCAGTATTTCCCTTAGAATTCCTCTTTGCATGACATGCATGCTTTACAGCTGAAAATAGAACCTTTTATTTTGCATGTTTGCCACCTATTTCCAAGTAATTGACTTCTTCCAATAACTTGAAGTAACGGCTTTTAAACCAATCACTTAAGTTTTACAATTTAATTGATTACTCAATTACTTTGTCGGAGAAAATTAGAGAAAGAAGAAGAAAAAAAGAAAAGAAGAAAAGAAATTATTCCTGCTGTAACACTCCCAGTCTTATTCTTCTTTCATACTTTGCATGCCGATCCAACCTGTATTGCACTTCCACCTCATGAATGATATGAATGATACCTCTGCCTTGAATTTGAGAAACTCTTTCTCCCACATGCAGTTTACTCTTTTCCTTTGATTCTCACCAAACTGGATCTGGGAGCAGCTGACTGTGATTTCTTTGCAGGTGTTGCCTCTGACTTGTCTTCCCCTCTTATCCTTGAAGCTTTTGCAGTTCTTCTCAAGTATGTGCACCAATGAAATGTTTTCCGTACACAATTCAGACAAAACATTCGACTCATCACTCTTTTATTTTTATTTTTTAATTGCATATGGGAGATTTTGAATTCTAGAAATCACTCCAAGTGAAGGCAAATATAAATAGATTCAATGTAGGCTTCAACTGGAAGATTGGGAGCACATGCATGTACTTTTGAAGGTATTTTGCATGCAATTTACATAAGCTGCATTGAAACTCAAGGAAGAGGATTTTACCTTAAATGATTCTGCATTAGCTCTTCACAATAATTGCATGGAAAATATAATGGACATCGTGAAAAACAGAGATGGAAGGCAAATAAAACGACGACTTGCTTAAATGAATTTGCTTTATCTTTGCGTGGAATCCTGAAGATGAAGGTAGTGTGGAAATAAGACATGGAGGGCAGCTCTTAAAATCATGATTTGCACTTAAACTTGCATGGAAGGGCAGCGTGAAAATTCAAGTGGAAGGACAGCTCTTAAAATCACGATTTGCATGCAAACTTCTTCTCCTGACATTTGCGTGGAAATTCATAAGTCAAGGAAGCGTGGAAATAAGAGATGGAAGGCAGCAACTTCTCTTTTAAATTTTCATGAGAAAAATGGAAAGGAAGGGCAGCTCGTGTTAGCGTGAATTTCTGAAGTGGAAGCCAACAACTTCTCTTTTAAATTTTCGCGAGAAAAATGGGAAGGAAGGGCAGCTTGTGTTAGCATGAATTTCTAAAGTGGAAGGCAGCAACTTCTCTTTTAAATTTTCACGAGAAAAATGGAAAGGAGGGCAGCTATCATTCACGCAAGTCATTTTTAAATATTTCCAATTCTTTACAAAAGGTTGCGGGGAAATTAGAAAGGAGAGGCAGCTTGTAAAAACCACGATTTGGACTAGGAATTTTCACCTTGGAAAATTGTGCAAAAAATAAGAAGACACTCTGCTAGAAATCCACGATGACTTTAAGTGACTGCCCCTTCTTAAAATTGCGTTAAAACTAGAAGCAACTGCTTCTAATTTCCACGATGGCTTTAAGTTATTGCCCTTCTATTAAAATCTGTGTGGATTTTAAAAAAAACTTTTAAAAAATGCATAAAAATCAAGAAGAAATTCTGCTCAAAATCCACGATTTTCACTAAGGCATTTGCGTGGATTCTGAGGAAGGAAGGTAGCTGCTTGCAAACTAAAATACCCAACCCTGGAGAACCATGACTTGCTCCAAGAGACCTTTGCTTTGCTCCTTGACAATAATTACGTTGAAATTTAGAAGAATAGGTAGCCAAAAACCACAATTTACACTAGAAGACTATGCTTTGATCCTTGACGTAATTGCCTGAGGGATTCTGCCTCTTGAATAACACTCCAGAATGCTGCTTTTTCTTCCCTGGCCATGGCTGCTCTGCAAACGGAAGACAATCTTTTCCAGGTCCGTGAATTGCTCAATCATTTAACCCCAAAAAAGGAAAAAACCCTGAGCTCTGGTCACCTTTAAAAACATGGTTTGGCAGACAAATTAATCGACAATTAAAAACACTGGATATCTTTTCAAAACCCCAGGCCCGGGAAGAGGTCTGACAAGAAGAACGAATAGGTTACAGGGATTGCTAGACGGAAAACGGAGAAAGACGAACACCAGAACACAAAATAAATAAAATAAAATAAAAAACCCAAAAGAATCTATGGGTAATTGCTCAGAAAATTCCTCCAATAAGCTAGTCTACAAAAACTCTCCCCCAGTTGAATGCTCTGTGATAATAATGACGGGGTGAGGTGCTTATATAACCCAAATTTCTTAATTTTAGCTCAACCTATTTTTAAAAGAATTTTATTTATTTAATATAAAAATAAATAAAACGCTTTCAAGCTAAGTTTGGGAAAGGAATGAGTGAGCTTTAACATGTGGGGATTTGACGGACGAGACTCTATGACTTCCTAAAGGAATCTTTGAGCAATGTGAGCAACTACAGGTAAAAACAAACAAAAACATGACCCTTCACTTAAAAAGAACGAAAAATTTAAACAGGTGTAGTCCCATATTTCAGGGTGAAACCCTAGGGACACCAGTCTCGCACCTTATGTGGAAGAAAAATATTGGTCACGAGGGCTTTGAATAACATCTTTGAAAGACATGCGTAAGGATTCTCCTTTTCTATATTATGAGCCAAAGAAGGATCCATCATCTTGAATCTTGGTCTTTCTGCCCCGAAGAGCATACCAAAACTTTTAGAATCACAAAACGTGATAAATCCCTCAAAAAAGGAAGCCAAATGTGCAAAGTCGAAAACCAAGGATAGCCTCTGTTGCTCTTCTCGATAATAGGGAAAAGTGACGACGTAAGCACTATCTACAGCCAAACTCGACCTCTAAGGGTTGAGTTATGGACATCGATGCAGGGGAAAGGGCCACAGAATCCTAACAACGATGAAGAACTAGAGTCGAGGGGTCGAAAAACGAAATCACGTCTGAAATCGTGATTATCATTGGCTCAAATTCTCTTCGCGATCCAGGTTCTTCCTCAAGTTACATGCCTATATGTGATTAAATACTGAAGAAATAATAACTTTTTGAAGTTCATTTCCTGAATCAGTATTTTTGGCAGGCCAAAACCATATTTTTTGAGCATTCATCACTGTATAAAAAATTCAAATACTTGGTCTTTACAACCATCTTCACATTTGGCACAAAACCACAAAGAAACTTGCACAACAAAATGAGGACTTGTGAACAAACTTGAGGATTTATTGAGATTCATTTCAACAAACATTGTTATTTTTCTAATATACCTCTTTTGTGTTTGTAAAGTATTGTCTATATTGTTCTAATCCAGTTAAAAAATGTGTCACAAAGAATTTTGGGGGATCTTTAGTTGATAGACCAGTGAAGAGCTTCTAGAGGAAACATACGGGCTTTAACAGACTAGCATAGTTGCCCTAAATATTACTTATGAGTTGTTGTGAACAAGTCATATAGAACGAATGATTCTTCCCAGGACTATTTTTTAACGTCGTGGCATTAAAAAGTTAGACCTTGCTTTCTTTGGTGATTTTAGAAAATCGTTTTATATTGTTCGAGGGGAATCCTTTGGAAATGCACATGATATAAATCGGAACTACTCCTAATCTTAAGACTATATAGATTTACAGCTGATTTGTTGCAAAAACAACTCTAACCAAAGTTGGTTTGAGGAAATCCATTGCAAAATAGGAGTTAATCCTTTATCTTCTATTTTGCATTGAATTTACATAGATATACTAGAAAACTTCCAGGAAGACGACTTGTAGGAACCAATCTCACCGTCTCGAAACAATATATTACTGCACAATATGTTGACGATATTGTTCTAAATGCTAGAAACCATACATATTTAGAGGGACAATTAAGGGTCCTCAATTTTCGTAACAAGGAAGATCTGATGGTAAATGTCAATGAAACCAAGACCATGACACTCAAATATGGAATAATAGTTAACATTTAATAACCAACCATTAGAACTCGTCCATTCCTACTCAAACATAAAAGTTGATCTTAAATCCTAAATTGAACTAAAACACTAGGATCAAAAAATAAAACTGGTACTCCCCTTGATCCAGTGTCATATATCAAGATATGTATGGATGACTTGTGGCTAACATAATCTCTTAACATGTCATATCTCATTTATTTATGATTTCATATGCTTAGTAGGTCGGCCTAGGTTGTTTACATAACATCATAGGGTATATATAGGAGCTAGTAACTCGTAGTTGATCATCATATTGAGCATTTGAGTCTTATTGTAAGGTGTGGATGTTGCCTCCTCGAAATTGTTAAGTCATTTATATTTGCATATTCTGATTTTATGTCTCTATTTTGGTGTTCCATTGCTGCTAATATTCCGATCTATCAAAGTAATTTCCTTACAAGCGGGTATTAGAACTTCGATTTGTGCCAAAATTAGGTCAAAAACCCTGACTTTGAGGATCCACCCATATCTCACAAATCATTGTGATTTGTGCAGCCATTTTTTATAGAAGTGATCAATCAAGGTTCTCTCCAAATTTCAGACTATTTTGCAAAATTT
Organism: Taxus chinensis; assembly: GCA_019776745.2. Classification (NCBI taxonomy): domain Eukaryota; kingdom Viridiplantae; phylum Streptophyta; class Pinopsida; order Cupressales; family Taxaceae; genus Taxus; species Taxus chinensis. The sequence goes on along the minus strand of CM034148.1, from coordinate 837,218,393 downwards.
ATTGCCATTTTAGGGTTTTTAGTAAAAAATGCTCCATAGGCCTCAATATGTGGATTTTTTTCTACATTTTTCACATATTTGGAAAGCTTGAAAAAATTAACAAGGCATTTTTCTCTACGATTCTCTCTATTTGGATGAAATCCATACGAAACCCCAAACCTTAAATTCCAACCCCCAATCTCTATACCCTCAGTCCCAAACCCTACATCATGACAAAGAGATCATCTGGAGCCCAAGGGAAGGGGTAATGCACTCTAGGATTGACTTCAAATAAGGAAGATATGGATTATAGATCTTTGGTTTTTGGGGCATCGAAGTTAGCCACCCAAATAGATAAAAGGTAAAAAACATGGTGAATAAAGATGACCTCAACCATGACTTGCAATCACAGAAAGGTCAATTGACGGTGGATTTCAAAATACTACACTTAGTGAAGGGCGAATTGAAGGCAAAATTTGACTATAGCTTGCACTCATTCATTAATTGTTTAATGGATACGTTCATGAATTTCCATTTGGGTCACACAGGATCCTCAAGCAATGCACACTCAAATTCAAATCAGCCCAACCAAGGTGGATCCTTTGCGCAACCCAACCAAGGTGGATCTTCTACCCAATGGTGGGATATGATTCCAAAATTGGAAATGCATAAGTTCAATGGGAAGGATCCGTTCACTTGGGTAAACCAAATGGAGAATTTTTTCGATGTGCATCGAGTTCCAAGTGGACAAAAGGTGGTAATGGCATCCTTTGAAATATTCCGGGCCAATTTTTTTTTTTTTTTTTTTCTGTTTTTAAAACAGATTACAACATTACAATCAAAGTACCCGTTAAGGTTAGAAGGTAAACCAAAACGTACGAAAGCAACTCTAACCAAGAATGGCGCCGATGATGGCGAGCATATGGTCAAAGGATCTACTACGCTAGATGCTGAATGGGAACTCAACGCCAAGTATGTGCTACCCAATCCAATATGGAGTGAGGGGCGACCATCTGACGGAGTGTTACAGAATACTAATCTTCTACCTAAATGCTGAATGGGAACTCAACGCCAAGTATGTGCTACCCAATCCAGTATGGAGTGAGGGGCGACCATATGACGAAGTGTTACAGAAAACTATGCTTGCAAAGAAATGCGGAAAGCTGGAAATACTCAACACCCAGAATGTGCTTGCTAACCCAGAATGGGATAGTAGCTACCATAGGGCGGAGGTCAAATTAGAACAATATTAACTGCTGAAAGTAAGAAGTGCATTATAGTATGATAAGCAAGAGATCTAAGTTGCTGCCAGTACTACTGCCAGCTTACAATAAAAATGGTGAGATCTTGCTAACAATACGGATCAGATTAAAGATGCAGATTTCTCCGAGCTGTTATGACAGTTCTGTATTTTTTATATGACCAGCAGCACACAGATTTTCTGGAATGGCTCAGAATATAACCAGCAGCACACAGTTTTCTGGAATAGCTCAGAAATTCCGTAAAACTTATTCAAATAACCTGATACTGATTACAAAGCACTATTAGCAAGAGGGCGCTCAGACTAACCCCCAAAAACAGACTCAAAATGTAGGCTATATTAAATGCACGAATTTCAAGACACCATGAATGGTATGGCCCAGCACAGGGGCGATTTTGCTTTTAAAAATCAGATTGTCTTTCAAAGATTCTACAGCCTTGCATACATGGGCGCCTAGCCAAGAAGGACAGAATGAAACAATACCCACTAAGAATTTTTTTGTCTTTTTGGATTTATGAATAAAACTTTGAATCTGCTGTAGCAAAAATACAGAAACCAGGAAACTCTAATATGTAAAATCTGAACCTAATTAGAAAAATGCAGATTACACAGCACTACATCCACTGAACTCACAATCTAAAATAAAATCACCACTAGTTGTTGTCTTACAAACAAGAAGCGATGCCCAAGCTAGGAGGCCTTCATTCCTCGAAGCAAACCTAGAGCCAAACCGGCAGCATAACAATATGGCAGTCCAAAGATGATGAATGATGCTCAAAGCCTTCCTTTTATAACTTCCTGTTGACTTCACCAAACCCTAAAAAACACTTCAACATCCAAACCCTAATCCTTTCTCCAAGATGGCGCCCTTTTCCTTTCAAGCTTAATATTGATATTTTAATTAAACTCAATACCTTGATAAATGCGCCCACCTTAAGCTTGCTTTGACTTTGGAAATTAATAAAATAATCTTAATGAAGGCGCCTCCCTCAAGAAACCCACTTTTCAAAACAACTTAAAGTCAATAGACTAGGCCAAGGGGTCAACGTTCGAATATAATATTAAAACGTGATCTTTAATTAAATATATCAACTTAACTCTTCAATCATGCTCTGAAGCCAATAATGACCAGTCAACAGACCAAACTGAAGTAGGAAGTCAACCAAGTTGAACCCAACTGGAAACTGCCAAAAATAGAATTTACTAAAAATAGTAAATTCCAAAAAATACTCAGAATGCCGAAATGAACATACCACTGTGAAGCTTTCGGAAAACCCAGAAAGAATCTGACTTTGAATCCACCAACTCCGAGCAAAGACATCCTCAAAAATAGGAAACCCTAATTTACCTTCCGACTAGCCTTCGGGTTTCCAGAAAAAAGGCCAACGGTCACTGGAAAGATCAAGTCTGAGAAGGGGACATTACATCCTTGTATCTGGAACCAAAACTGTTCATTTGGTATAGATGGATGTGCAAACAAAAGAAAAAGAAGGGTCTTCCTATTACGTGGTCATGTTCACAGATGAGCTCTAGATGCACTACGATAAACTGTTACAGAGAACTGTTTTAGTGAAATGTCCCACTTCTTAAGATAATCATGACGAAGACCCTAAGCCAGTTTTGTCTCCCCGATGGCTAAAGAGTAAACTCAAGGGGGACTTAAGCTATAATAATTTATTATAAAGTGCAAATACAAAAAAACAAAAATATTATAAAGCACTTATAATAATAAAATATTATGAACTTAATAATAAAATTAAAATAGAAAAAAGAAAAAAAAAACATATGGGCAATGTTATTTATCCAAGAGAAATGCGACCTCCTTAGGAGATAAGAACAAGTGGGAAAAACATTAACTAGGGGGGAAATCTTATTGGTTGTTGGAGGTGGCCATTAGGCCCAATTCTTCTATTTAAGCAAGTCGACTTGCTTAGAGAGGCATCACTTGTTTTTTCTTCAAAATTCAGATTTGTATGTTGAGCATTTAGCTTGCATCTTCAATCTTCTAAGGACAAAAACCCTTAGGGATTTACTCTCGAGGACGAAAACCCTCCAAGAGACCTAGTTGAAGGACGAAAACCCTCCAGGAGATCTAGTTGAAGGACGAAAACCCTTCTAGTTGAGAGGATTCTCCACCCTAGAGTTTCCATTGTTGATCATTGATTGCAGTATATTTTTCAGTAGTTAGAAGGCAATAAAAGAGCAATGATATCACCTTTCGTTGCATGCTTACTTGTACAAAAATCCCTACAAACTGATGTAGTGTCCATCATAAAGCAAGGAATAGATGCATAATCTTTTTTTTCTTTGATTGGTTAACAAGGGTTGACGGGTCCTTTTCTCAATGGTTCGATTTTCAAATACCAGAGCGATAACCGGTTTGGGAGACAACTGGGGGTCCCAGATCCCCCATGCATGAGCGGGAGTCGAACCTTGGTGGGCTAGGAAACATTCAAATGACCCAATCATTGCAGCCCCATCTCATCGGCTATAAAATTTGGTGTTAAACGCTTTTAATATACCAAAGCTATGAACTGGAGTGGTTGGAAGAGCACTTTCTCTAAGTGGGACATGGGGATGGGCTTGGGTCCTTAATGTCTACCGAGCGATTCACATTTAGAGCGTCCCGCTATGTTCCGCTTGGTCCATATGGAGAAGTTTGACCCCTACCTCAAGGTGTCCCCATGGCCACCTATTGAAAGCGTCCAATGAACTCAATGGGAATGGATCTTGGGTTGATGATTACAAACTACTTGTAACTCACCAATAGCCTAAGACCTTGAGTTCTTCAACTCGATGCACAATCATCTTGACGAGATATCTCCAAATACAAATCAGATTGTAGAGGGCCTAAAAACATTTCACCACAGTCATAATTCTCATAGAATCTTATCCAATTTGAGGCTATCAAATCAGATTTGTTCCCTCCTTCCAATTGAACCCTTCTTCCTATATCAACCGATGATGGAATGCTCTTCAAAAATGAAAATTCACTACTGTTAATGGCAGTCCCCAATCTGATTTTTGCAAACTCAGCCCTATAACCATGGCATAATAACTACCAATCTGAAATCTTATGAAAAAAGACAAATTTATGAGTAATGTAGGGATTGAACATTGTCTTACATAGGCTGAAAGATTAAGAACAATAGGTATACAATTGAAATCAGCAGACATATTGGCCTTTAACTCGAGAGGATCAGCCTTCCCTTGCTTAACATTCCTATGAATTCTGTTTTCATCATTTTTTTCTTTGAATGTCATGTGTATAGCTGCAAATTCCTCATAATTGCTCTCCAAAAACTGAATCCAATGCATCCCACAAACAAATGTAACTTCATCTGGCTTTATTTCAAGGAAAACATCACATACCTTGCACCTTCCTATGAGATTGGACAGCTGTACTATATCCTTAATTGTACTTTGTCCGCTGATGAATCTATTAACTACGAGCATTGTTACTCCATATAAGAAACCAATTATCCAGAAAATTTGGTATGTGTGATTGTTAAACCAAGATGCAAAGGTGTGGGTCACTTCCGAACACTAAAGGTTGAGATATGGATCATACAATCAGACCTTCTTTCCCTTTTGAAGCCCACAATGGTACCAATTCCACATATGCTAAAACAGATTTGACATTGTACCCAAGCACCCATGCACCTTTTGCTATACCATTCACTACTTATCTTTTCTACACTTGGCACAAACTGATCATGAGGATAAGAATACAACAGTGTCATGAAATGGAGCAATACAATATTGACATCATACCTGACCAGTTGTGCATTGTGAAAACTGAACTGTACGGGCATGCTGGTAGGCAATGAAATAGAAGACTTTTTGGACCATGAGCTGTCCCTAACGTTTTTACAACTCAGAATTTATGAGTTAGAATCAACCCTCGAAAAATATATCAAATGCACCTTACCTCCTTGTATTATTTGCAAATCTGATTTATCTTGCAGATTGTGGAGGTGAAAACATGGAAGGGTCATAGGAAATAGTATGTAGTTATCATTCCTTCCCAGCTGATCATGATGTGCATAAATTTGACATGGAACAATGATAGGAAAAATATATGAGTTATCTCTAGGTTCCGGGCTGATTAACTTTTATTGTATCGTTTAGTTTCTTGAAGGTGGTGATGGCACTCATGCACGGGACTTTGTTAGGACTGAAAATGTTGGTAATTTCCCCATGTTTGGCTGCTGTTGAAAACAGTCGAGCAACCTTATCAGTTGTTCTTCATGGAGAACTTCTTTCAATCTTCTTGCCCTCATAAGACTTGTTGAGATGTCATCACCACAAGCATCATTGTGACCCCAATCTCTTCCCCCAAACATATGCATATCAAATGGATTATAAACCAAGCAAAAAGAGGAAGTAATTACCTTTGCATGCATACCGTGGGTGTTGGGGAGAGGGTTACCTCTTAACAATCCAATTTCAGTCCTTGTGTATAAAGCTACCATTGTCTTGATGCATGCATAAAAAAGGTGTAAGTATCCCTTACTGTTCAATGTGCTCCTCATTTTTCCCACATTTGTCTCAAATTGATTATGATGATTAGCCCCATGTGATGGTGAACTAGGGAGAAATAAATCTAAGATGTATTTGTTCCTTGGACTTTCAATGAAGCTTTCATCTCCTTTTTCCTTTACTTTTACGATAATTGGTGCTTTCCCCTGTTGCACAAATTCCATACCTTGTTCACATGTGCTTGGAATGTCTTTGTGGTTCCTACCCAAGTCTAACTCTTTGTCATTTAGCTCTTTATTGACTTCTGTTATAAACAGACCAGCAAGCTGACGGTTATCATTTCCACTTGGAAAGTAGGTTCCATCCATCCCTTTCGCTTCCTCTTCTTGTTCATCACCCTTTCTTTCAGCCCTGAATTCATCACATGCTAAAATATCATCAGCATTAACCAAACAATGATCATGAATTACCTCATGATGTTGACTCTCCGGGACAATAATGGGTGTTAGTGTCATGGCCTTATATCTCTTTACTACCATATTTTTTCCTCAATGACTCCATCTTCTATTTTCATATGAGAATTGTTTGAGCTATTCACTTCATCCTCTTGTTCCTCAATCTTCCCTTCATCCTTTCACTCATGCTCCTGAGTTCCCTTATTATTTTTCCACATGCAACCATTAAAATTCAAGGGAAAACTATTGACAGTTAAAAATTCTTTACCTTCCCTTTCTCTTGGTTCTTGTTTGGCCATTTCTTCATCTTCTTGAGCTTTCCTAGGGCTGTAAGAAAAAATAATCAAGGGTTCACCTTTGGCAATAACGGTGGGTGCTTCTAGGGCTCCCAAAGGCCGATCCTTCCACCCGAACAGCTGCTGCAATGGTTCTTCCTCTTTTGTCACCTTGGAAGGGAGGCTATAAAAGGAAGATGTCTCTTCGATCTTCATCATGATTTCTCCATCTTGTAGCTGATCCACTACATGCTTTTCGACTTGCTTCTTCACACTGGAGGTTTTTCTTCCCTCAATGGATGACACCTTTTTGCCAAGGTCCTTTGATGGGGTTTGGGCAATATGCCTTATGCCAATTCCAACTCTGTCTCCAACTTCACCAATTCTGCAAAAGCTAGGGCATCCCATACCTTCTCTGGAAGAGCTCTATACTCTTCATACCAAGTACTGATGTTGTTCACTTGAGATGGTTGATAATTAATGAATTCCTTTAAAGAGATCCTTCCACCATTTGAACCTTGAATGGTATGGATTAGCCGAGCCATTGTGTTGGCCAATATTTATTGCCCTAGGGAACGATTTTTGAGCCTAGCATCACTAAAAATTCTATCCACTATTTTGATCTTTAAGCAAGAAAACTCTCTAGTTGGAAAGACCAAAGCTCTAATACCACTGTAATTTCCCCTTCAAGGAAAAAACCCAAAAATAAAGATTTGGCCACAAACCCCGAGAATCAGAGATGAAAATTTACCAACACAACAAATGAAAATTATATGATTTTATGATAATAGTTCCAACAATAACATAAACCCTACCAACGAACTGTAAAAGGGCTTAAATGCACCATAAAACCATGCACAATAGCTGAAAACACTTCTAAATAATTATTTCATGTATGGCAACACTTATCCATTCAATTTGCAATAAACAAATGGAGAAAAACCCAAGATAACACATTGCTGTAATTAAATTTGGAACAACAGTCGGACAGCCACAAACCAAGGTTGAAACTGATAGATATACTCCACCGAAAATCACTAAAAACATAGATTCCGGCCTTATAAATTATGTCGAATCAGAATATCACATAAAATCTGAATTTCATGTCCTAGAAGGCACCCAAGTGCTATCAAACCCTAGTCGCTCCAACTAGAAAGAGCTCAATAATGCATGCAAACCCTTGTAGATGTCTTCTTTGATCTTCTAATGTCCAAATTTGCAAGAGGTCTTCAAGTTGTCTTCACTTCACCCTATGATGGAGGGTTTTTCGTCCTCCAACCAAACACAAGGAAGGTTTTTGTCTTCCTTGGAAAAGCCACACAATTGAATTTTCGCTAAAAGTGCAATGACAACGAGCAATCAGCCCAAAGATCAATTGTAGAGAAAATGCGCTAAGATGGGGTGCAAATGAAGTCATGATCTCCTTTATATCCTTCCTTTGGTGCCAAAATCCAAATAGAATGGACCGACCTTCAAGAGCTTCTTTTTATCTTTTAACTTGCTTTTAAAAACTCCTCCAACCCAACCGACCTGCCTTATTAAAGGAAACACTAAAGAAAACATTAAAAATTAATAAAAGAAAAATGAAAAGGAATGCAATTCCTTCCCTAGCTCATTCATGCTTCCTTGCCACAGAAAGGGAATGGCAAGAAGTCCACTGTTAGGCTCTCAAGTCGAAAAAGGGGACATAACAATATTCTTTAGGACTTGTACTTTTGCATGGAGGATGTCCAATGGTATATCATTCTAATACTTTATTGTAGGCTAAATTCTAAGTACAATACATATAAAAAATATTTCTATGCATTATTACAAGACCTTAAATATTGATAAGACTTCCTTCTTAGAAAGGAAACAATCTTGCGTATGGAATTTATACACATGAAGTGGGCATCATAACTGCAACAATTTCATGTTGTGATCAACCATAAAAAAGGAGGATACCATGAAAGCTTTAAATTATTCTTAAATATTCTTGTAGTCATCATATAATGCATTATAACATAACATTAAAAATTTACCATGTCTGGATTTATAAAAGGAAATGTCCTCTTCATGTAAATCATTTCAAGGTCCTTACTTCAGCAAAATATTTTAGTCTCACGAGCGAGCTCTTTTCATGTCATTTTTGGCAAGGAGCTTCATATGAACATCTTGCTCTACCAGCCGAGGGTGAATAAAGGGTATGGGTCTCTAACCATTCTCAAGAGACAATGTTTTCGGCACCACTTTCAGGACATATCCTCCAAGATGTCTCTTATGAACTCCCTCATCCGGCCCATTGTTCTATATGGGTCAGTTATCTTCTGGGGAAACTCCCTCTTAGAGACTAGATTGGGCTTCTGCCGAGAGGATTCAGACATTCCTCCTTTGCCGCTTCATCAGATGCAGGTAGACGGTTCCCTAGCATATTATTTTGGCAGAGTTCGGGGCCCAACCATTCCGTCTGCAGACCATATTTGACATATTGGCCTTTCCTCACCATATAAGGAGGTTGGGTGATTTCTCCGATGAGCATGACATGTACCCGTATCTCACTTATTGTTCCTCTGTGAGTATTTCCCAGGCTATGGGCCACTGCTAGTTTTCCGGGACTTCTTCTTTATTGGATTCGGTTGGTATCCAAATTGATTGCCTCCCCCCTTTTCAGTATTCCCTAAATGCTCCTTGAGTCATCTCTTTCCCACCAAACAAGTGTTGAACAGGTCCATCCGAGAGGATATCTACAGGTGCTTTATTCAGACTACTTGGGTGAATCCTTATGGAGTTTTGCGCCCTAAGATGTCCTTTTATATAAAGCATTTTCTTGAGATTAGAGATGGACTCATCATCCGCCCTCAGTACACCTTTCATCATTGGATGCATGCCCTCTACATACCTCTGGGTCAGTTTCAGGTTGGCTCCCACAAAATTCGATGCGAGACTGATCACCACATTGACCAAGATGACAGACTTTGTAGGCTCTATAGCCTTTAAGAGGCGGAGACCGAGACTCATTTCATCTTCCGCTACCCCATATACTATGAGATCAAAGGACAATTTCATTGCCTCTTCAGAGGGGTTCAGACCCCCCTGGTTTTCTTCAAATATATTGACCAATAATGTCTTTCCCTCTACATCCGTGAGTCTCTACTGCTCCGGGACTAGATTCTTCATCCCCCTTCGAGTGTCATTCCCATGAGACAGATTACAACCTTCTTTCCGGTTCTACCCGCAATAGGAGGAACTAAACGGCAGTGCCATTCTGATCCAGTTACAGTGCATAGATCAGTTCGTCCCCGGTTGGACCTTCACATCTCCCCTGGTCACCAATAGCAGGCTTGGCTGCACACTCATACCAGAGGGCAGCCCAGCTCCACTCGTCTCCCTGACTGTCGTTTTAGTCTCATATCTCAGCAGGGGAGGGGGGTCTCATCCCCCTCTTCGGATTGCCATTTAATCAGGAGCTTTTTTGCGTCGGCCTTGAATGTTAGGAGGGATGTGGCTACCATTTCTGAGTAGACTACTGGTCCTTTTTTTCCCCTACTTCATTCCCTTCTCTTCTTCTTCCTTCTTTCTCCCCCATTTTTTTCATTGCCCCCACATGTGGGGGTTTGGTTTCAAGGTTTTTGTTTGGTTTGGTTGTTTCCCTTTCTTCTGTTTTTGGGAACTCGTTTTGAGTTTTCCCCACTCGCACTTTGTATATTGTTTGGGTTGCAGTCCAATTGACCTACTTTTGTGGTCATTCATTCGACATTAATATATCTTATCTTATTTTATCTTATCTACCATCAAGGCTCTAATCTACTAAGTACGTAAGTCTCGGTCATTGATGTAACCACCTTTTGGAATATAGTATATCAGGACAACTTTTGGTTGCGTACTCGTATTCTCTTACACGTTATCAAATCTGTGGTGTTATAGTAATTGTATCAGTATGTTCTACTTATTTATGAATTGTTTCAAATTTTTAGAAGCTTTTTCTATTTTAGAACCTTGAACTTGTTAAAAATACTTGTTCTCCTTTCCCCAACCCATCTTATTTATGCTGAACCAAATGGAGCCAAAAATATCTTAACCATATCTAATATACCTCCATTGATGAGGTTTGAATTGCACCAAAACTCGACACTTAATCAAAACTCAACTAAATTCCTCCATATAAACCAAAACATCTCTATGAGAGCGAATCCTAATCGATCTTATAATAGCTAATGTGTTGATTTTCATGTGGCTAAGCCCTTTATTGGTCAAAGTCAGGTCTGGCATGTGACTATTTTCTCTATATGGAAGACCTCTACAAACCACTAGAAATTTGTGCAAGCTCCAAGGTTCTTTTTAGACATTAAATTTCAATGTTTCTCGTGTTTAAGTTTTATATGTATATTTACACATATATCTACAGAGAAAGAGACATATATGTAAAGGGGGGAAACAAGCATGCGCTTCTTAGAGAGACATTCACCCTTGGAGAAAGAGATTAAAACTGCATAAATGCTTGCAATTTACCAAAAAGTGGTCAATAGAAATTCTATAGTAGAATAGGAGTACTTGCATACAAAACACTTGAAATGTATGCAAGTTCTTGATTAGTAATGTTCAATCCCAATAAACAATCAACCAAAAAAACGAAAGAGGGAGAAGTGCATAAAGCGCAACCATAGGTTTTTTGTTGTGTTGTCAAATATAGCCCTGAAATCCTAAAATTCAGAAAACCCTAGAAGCATTAGCTATGACAAGAGAACATAAAATGTCATAGTAACATGTTGTGAAAGCCTTTAATCCAAAAGAGTTTTCAGAAGTTACTGGTCAACTAGTCACAAGCTAGGAAACCGTTAACATGATTAAAATAGAAGTTTCAAAAACCATGTATTAGGTAGAGAATTTTTTAATAGTTTTTGGAAGGTATGAGAGAAACGTCAAGCTTAGTACTATAAGTTCATTACAGACATCTTTATGACCTAAACAAGCCCGTGGGATTAACTTCCGATATCCAAATCCAATAGACGTGTCTTCAATATTCACTTTAATCTCCCCCAAAATTGTGTTGTTTATCAAACTCTAGTCTCTCCAGATTAATGTTTTAATTCCCATGGCTTGAATCAAATGAACAATCAAAAGCCTGTAAAAACTTATCAATGATAGTTATCACAAGAAAAACAGAGAATCATCTCCGTTCATTTATAGATCTACCAAAGGAAGAACAGAAATTGAATCGATTCACTCACTTTGCAAGCTAAGAGATACTCCAGTATTTCATTCCAATTCTCGGTTCCTAGCACAAGAAAATAAAGATCATGAGAAGAAATTAAATGATCAGAGTATGCTTCAAGTGAATGTACGTCAAAGTGGATCTTAATAATAAGACCATCTAATTAACTAGTCGAGCAAAGTATTGGTACCATGTACACTAATAGCTTTTTCAATCATGGTGGAAGAATATCCCATGTCGACAAACTGATTTTTAATGGAAGCCCATGATGTTTTTGAGGAGCTTGCCTGCAAAAAAATAAATTGGAATGGACATAAAGTCAAATTTCCAATTACATTGATCTTTTGAGCTTATACTTACTTATAAATGCGAAGATGTCAAATGTTTTGACGTCCAAAATCCTACAGACTTATTGAACACCATCATGTGGGTTACGAAAAATGCTTAATTTGAAGAATGTCAGAATAGATGACCCAGTCCACAAACACTATAGAACATAATCTGGTTTCAAAAGCACAATACTTTTATTTTGAACATTGCGGGATGATCTACAAAGATATCAGAGATAAAACATTTATTCCTAATGAAATTATAAAGCTGATATTTTTTATATACTAGTTTTGCACAACATAAAAGTTGGAGGAAACCCATTTGAGGGAATCATATTTTCAAACAAGAAAACGAGTGTGTCAAAAGACAGAACTTTCTTATCAAAGGAACTTTTGCATATAGATAAGTTAAATATGAAACAAAGTGCATTGTTGACTATGTTCTGTAAACGGTCATATCTTGTCAGTAATTACAAATTGGGATGTACTTTTTATTTATTTTTAACATAATATTTCTATTAATCATCAAGAAATGTGTTACGCATCCACTTCCGGGGGAATTTGAACCAATTGGGCCACGGTCGAGCGTTTCTGCCCAATCGCTACATGGACGTGATACACACTATCAGAGGTCTAAAAAATGTAATTAATATACAAAGAAGCATCCTTAGAGATACCATGATAGCAACTTAAAGCAGACCTGTTGTGTGGACATGGGAGTGTGTGTTAATCACTGAAGTGAAAATATTTCAAGGCCTGGCTACCGTTGGAACAATGAATGCCATTTAATTGAAAATAATTAATTTGTGAAAAAGCACATTTTAGGTCCTACAACAATTTGGGATTTTGGTGTATATTGATGTGTATGGAGGTGCAAGAATGTTGAAAGAAAACATATCTAGATAGGGAGCGTTTTTTATTTTAAAAATGGATTATAGTTGAGGAATCCGAAGCCCAGTGATTCGGAGTAGTGTATTTTAGAACTATTTATAATTAAAAATAAAACAAAACATATTTTAGAAGATAATACATTTTAATGTGCATAAAAATTTGAGGTGGTAATAATGATTTTGTATGAAGAAGAAAAGCTTGACAAAACAATAAATTTTCTAATTAAAAATCAGATTAATAAAATTAGTATAAAAAAATTAGACTTTTTAAAAAATTAATAGAACAGGGCAAAGAAAATTGATCAAATAATTTTATTAGCTTCAACATTTTTTATTACAACTATTAATTCCATAAATTAATTGATTTCATGAATATTATTACATCAAAGGTGTTCCCCTTATGGGAAAGGGCTTTGCAGATATTCGCTAGGACTATGTTAATTTTGACGGCCTCTTGTAGATTTGCGGACATTTGCTATTTTGCAGATTTGCTATTTTTAACAATTTTACTTTTTTAAGTTTTGTTTTTTAGCTTTTCCATGCGATAGCCTTTAAATGCATGCATCCATTTTTGCATATTTGCTATTTTTAACAATTTTACTATTTTTAAATTTTGTTTTTTTAGCTTTTCCATGCAATAGCCTTTAAATACACGCATCCAACGCATTCTTCAGCACCATTGGAAATAAGATCGAGGTCTCCACATGTTGCAGGTTCACGGCTTAGTTTTCATGGCTTCCTCGGCGAGATTTTTTACACCAGTGATATCTTAGCTAATTGAATTCAGTCCTTTTGGCGCCCATATTTCAGAAGCTTTGTTCTCAATATTAATAGGGATTTAATATGGTTATACATTGCTTATATTTAACAGGGGTTTGGAACAACTATGGTTTCTCGTAAGACATCTAATAGCGTTTTTGTGCTTAGTTAAGCGATAATTGACAGGGAGAGGTGCAGATTTTAGAGTACTTATGCAAAACGCAAAATATGGTCTTAAACTCTGCATGTTGTCTTAATATAAGAGATTTTAATCAGGAAATCGCCTGCCATATCACCATCATCTTTCCTGGATAAATATCAGTTGCAAATTTCACAAATAGGGTTATTAGGGATTCGAATACTTGTTATATTTCAAGAAAATGGATTATGTTGAGAAAAATAAGCAATGATGGACTGGTTCTGAGTTTGTTACCCAAGTTGTTCATTGTGACTCTTTGGCTCGATGAAGATTTTCTTAGTTTGTTTCTTTTTACACAAGTTTTTGTTTTTAACCTCCTCTTTATATATTTAATTAGTTCACTGTCTATTGCAAAGCTTTGTTTTTATAACTCGGTTTCATACTTGTCATTCATGCTTGTTGTGTGTATATTTGGTCGACATCATTCTTATGTGAGTAATAATAACACAGTTACCGAGTTTCAGATTTTGTAATAACTCTCTATAATAAGTTTCCCCAACTATCAGATTAGTTGACGCTGACAACATGCAATCCAAGTTTACAACTAAAGACACTCTATTGGCCTTCATCCTATTCACACCCTCACAAGTCACTCCTCTACATTTCTTCACCTTGATCTTCCCAAGTTTTGGACCAACCAATAATCAAATATTCAATCCCCTGAATTGACACAGGACATCCTTTGATACAAAGTTTTTTCAATGAAGTGCACTTGGCAGAAATGCAACCAATCTCCACACCACAAGTAGTTGAATTGTAAAGGTGGAACCGTGTTCTCAAGTATATATAGGTTTTTTACGTTTAGACGTGGTGGATTTTTTAGCTTAAGATATTTTTGATTGCTTCTCTGTTAGACTATAGTGGATTTTCTTCCTAAGATTTGTTTAACGTTTTCTGAGACATGTTCCTCCAGTTCTACATTTAGACATAGTTTTTTGTTTTTAGCAATTATTTACTGTCTCAAAACAATGATCGTTATTATCTACCTTATGGCCTTGATGGGGTGTTTTTACAGCTCATTTGAGTTTCTTTCTATATCCAGGGCCTGTCTGTCATAGATTAGCATTATGCTATAGTCTTTTAGGTTCATTAGTATTTTACCCTGTTTTATTGAAACAGTATATAAAAATATGATAAAGGAAACGACTCTAGAGGAGATTAAGATATTTTTCAAACTGCCAATTTATAGTAGAGCCATTTGCATACATAATAAACAGTAACATGTCTCAAGGAAAAGCCAATTTGTCTATATGAACACCTACTAGACCTGTTCTTCATATTCAAAGGCTCCACATAATATATGAATGCAATATACACAGACAACAATGTGGAATCTCGATAAAGGACAAAGAGAAATGCTAATGTAAAATTTATGAATAAAAAATAACTTTAAATGTAAGGGATTATCGGTGCATGGTAATGTCCTTGACCTTGAGTCTTGACCAATGCTCTTGGTAATTTTATGCAGTTGATCGACTATTGTTTTAAGATTCTTGTTTGGTTGGTTGTGGTTTTCCTTGGAAGATATGATGGACTCTAGCATTCTTAAAGGGGGTTGTTCCGAGCTCTTTTGAAAAAGATGTGAAGATTCAAAGATATGTGAAGGCGGTTAGTTATGATTTCTTTAAGGAAAAGCTCGGGAACTAGGCCAAATTTTGAGGTTTCTGCAAATGTGGTTGACATAATGGACCATATCAAACAATGCATATCTTAGAAGCCTTTCTGGATTTAGGAAACAAAATTAAAAGGTTGTTATGCAACAAAAAAATCCAAAAGAAAAATGAATGAAGTCTGAATTCTGACCCTTTCATCATTCCAAGTTTTCTTAGTTGTTCACGGACTCTACCATGGTTGCCACTGGGTAGTGCTACAGGCTATAATTCTCAGGATTATAAAGATTAATGTGGTGCCTGCAGTTGTTCCCTATTGGATGTTGTTGAAAAATCATGTGAGATGCAATTAGTTTTTTAAATCCCATCTAGAAGGAAAATTAGTGTCTTCGTGCACAATGGGAAGCATGGGAGATTTTTGTAACTTCAACATCTGATGCTTTTCTTTTAATTATAAGAACATGCATTGTGATAAGACTGTGGAAAGGGAAAGGATTGCCTATACGCTTTTAGGTCTTGAAGAAGCATGTGTTGTTTAAGTTTTGGAGAAAAATGTGTATGAATTTTATCAAAGTTGAGAACAGTTAATGAAGTTTCTTCCCTTTGTTATTGGCACGCCTTTGATTTCAGATTTCTTCCATTGATCATAGTTGTTTGTTGATTTTTTTATAAGGGGCAAGGTAATGGGATTGGTAATTTTTTAGTAGGCCTCCCTCCTACATTAAAATATTTCTTTGATCTGTAATTGCATAACCTATGGCTGTTACAAGTCTACAACATGTGTTTATGCCAAATTACACATAATCCATGCTCTAAGATCAAATTTGTTAAATTGTCAATATCGTCATGCATACAAAGCATATAGTTTTCTATCTCACAATTATGATGCACTAAATGATGAAGATTGTTGCTTGTATATGTTATAATTTATATTTAAGTTCATATTACTATTAAATTTGGTCTACATCTCTATTTCCTTGAGTTTTTTGAGGTCAATTGATTACCAAACACATTTAGTTTTATTAACTTCTTCGTTCACTTTTTTGTAGGTTATTTGTGATTCTCTTTCTCCTGGTGGTAAAGAAAAGAGTGTTGTCTCTAAATGAACTTCAGGTGGGTTTCAATATTGATTGAAGTATTTATTCATTTTTTGTGTTTATTGCATGTTATGGACTAATAAATTATTGTAGAGTTCTTTCATGTTTTTTGATTTTGATTGTTTCATCTATATTTATAGTTGGCTTTAATCCTTTTTTCCGAAGTGACATGTGGGGGCATGTGCCTTTGTCAATGACAAGATTCATTATATGTTGAGGGGATCATTCCCTATTGAGGTCATTTCGAAGTGTCTCAAGTTATACGTTAAACTAATTAATGACAAGTCTTTTTAAGTTTCCCATCATACCTAAGAACATCTTATTGGACTAACATACTTCTTTTCCCTCTCCAATTTAATATGATGCAGACTAGAAACACAATTCCCCTCCCTACAATAGGATTGACATTAACTATGCCTCTCTGGACAGAGGGATAAAGAATTTAAGCGTCTTCAATGTGTTGTTAATGTTTTGCATTGTAGGAAACCAAAACCACCTAAAATAGTGATAGCTGAAATGATCAGAGATCGCCTCCACCTGATGCCAACATCCCCAATTTTTCTCTCCGAATTCTTAAAAATTGGAGATCATTCACGAGGCTTCTCCTTTATTTACTGATTCTAACAAATATGTGCTAAAATATGAACCACCCCACAAATTGAGGAGAATGGTAATACCAATCGAGGCATCTACAAATGGACAAAAATACAAGAAATGTACAAAGAAAATTACACAAGCAAAAAACAAGAAATTTGATTTCTAAAAAATAGCTTGTAGTGGTTATTTTATAAGTGTTTGTCTATAAGTGTTTTTGAAAGAAATTGTAACTCGTTCCAAATAATTCCATGTATGTATTGTGGAAGTATATATTAGACAAAGAATCAAACTTTTTAAACACATGTTCAGTTTTTGTAATCCAAACAACTATGCATTTCAAATTTCTTTATCATTGTATCTCCATACAAATACAAGTATAGTTTTCTTACTTCAAGTGTACATTTTTTTGTTATTGTTTTCCATTCTATTTGCTTAACATAATAATTTGTAATTTGTTTCAAATAAATGCATGAATATATTGCTGTAGGAACATATGGAACACAAAATCTAACTTTTCAACATTCGTGTTCAATTTTTCCTCTATACAATTGCTCGCTACTTTATGTAAACCAACAACAATGCATTTTTAATGTGTTCTTCATTATATCTTTCCTTTACACAATTTCTCGCTTCTTTATGTAAACCAATAACAACACATTTTTAATGTGTTCTTCATTATATCTTCACAAAAATACATATAGTTTTAAAGTGTCCGAGAAAGAACCATGCAATTTTTAGTTGTTTTCATCAAAATCTTTGTACATTATATCACTTTTTTGCCATATTGAATGTGTTAAAGGATTAGACTTCATGTTTGCACTTTTTAGAAAATATAAATGAATAAGGAAGTAAACTTTAAAGGTTCCCATTGTTTACAAATTTATGTTTTCCTTAACACATCCTTCATTTCATGTTTGAATGCACTACAAGTTTACATTTTCCACCATATATTTGTAGAACTCCCACTATCTTGAGCATATTTTAGTTTCCATGGAAATAAATTTGACACACGAAGGCATTTCTCAATGGATTGAGGGTGGTTCCAATGTTGACCCCACATTTTGGATATTGCACTTTTCCTCCCTAAGGTCTATTCTCAACATGGGTGACCCAACATCGTGTTGACCTTTTAGATATGATACATTTTTAGACAACACTTCTACCCTCCAAATTTACAAGCCGTGTAACCGAAAAATCAATACAAGAAGGCTCCATTGCGTACTTACACAAATACCATGTTAGAATGATCAAAAGTGAACTGTAAGCTTCATCTCCCGCTCGATTACCAATGTATATAAACTCCATATATTTATTATAATCTCTTTTTGTTTGTTTTTTCCATCCATTGCTCAATTCTAATTCTATCCCAATTTTCTTTTCCATTGCAGGACTGTTCTTATCATTGAAATGGATGTTGTTCTCAAAACACATTTGGTAATCGGTACTCCTAACCCGAATACCAAAAAATACTCCTCCAAGACAGTCAGTTATCATGAACATAGATTCAAGTGCAAACCAGGTTAAAAAATATTTTGCTAGAACACCTACTAAAATAAGTGGATTGAATTCATCTATGTGTATGTGGCCCATAGAGAGTAGTGCCCTAGCAAAAATAACCCTTCATGAATATCACAATGCAAGGGGAGATGGCTCCATGTTTGGGTTTGATTTTTTGGATCAAGAAGGAGGGGAAATCCACATCACCTATTTCAATGATGCTGCATAAGCATTCTATGAGTAGATTGAAAATAGTAAGCTATATACAATTTCCAATGAGAGGATTGGGAGGATTGCTAATTCAAAGCTATGTTACAACCATTTGAACAATGCTTTGGATATTTTCTTGCAACTTTCCTTAACCATAACTCCACTCATAGAAAATGAGGATACAATACCTTCCCTTCATTTTCACTTCACCAAAATCAAGGACATCCCTGCAAGAGTTGAAATTTCTATAGCTGATTTGATTAGCATTGTTCTTACGATGTCACCATGCTCAAAAATTCATTGGCATGTCAAGTATAAAACAAAGATAAGAACACTAAAATTAAAGGACATGTCAGGATTCAGTTTAACTATCACATTGTGGGGACAACACTTAGATGATATAAGCAAAGAACTTGAAGACTTGCTTTCTATTCTACCTCTTCCGGTCCTTGCCTTGAAAGATAATCGTGTCTCTAGTTTTAATTGGACCTCAGTTTACACTATTTTGAGTACCAAATGTTACGTCAACCCTCTAATTTCAGAAACCAATACACTTCATGGATGGGTCAATTCTGATGACTACTCCCTTTTGGTACCCTCTATCACAAGCAGATTTTTGGGCCCTCCAAAAATATTGACCATAGTAACAACGATTTCGCAGGTCGTACAGCTGGGAAACATTGATAAAAATGAATGGGCCATGGTTACTGCATAAATCACAAATATCAACATGGATAACTTTTTTTACAAGGCATGTCCTCTTCAAAAAGGTAACAAACAATGAAGGAAAAAGGTGAGAAAGAATGGTAATGGTTCATGGTTCTGTACAAGTTGCAACGTATAAATTCATAACTATGATTATAGATATGCAATCAGGATCGATCTAAAGGACCCAACAGGAAAACTTTAATCAGTTACTACGAGACAACTGAGTCAATCATGGGTGTTGCAGCTAGCGATCTCCACCTATTTTTTATAGATGAAGACACGACTAGTGAAATTACAAGCAATGTCATTGGCAACGAATACTGCTTCACACTTTCCCTGAAAAAAGAGACATACTGCGGAAACAATAGATTGAAATGTGTCATCCTTGGTTCTAAGAAAGTGGATAACAGTGCAACTCCCCCATAACCTTCTTTACGGAAATATTTCTAATGTACCCATCCCTTCAAACTTTACACCCTCACCTATCCCATTCTATACTCTCAACTATCACTGCTATGTTTATTATTTCATATCTATGTTTCGCCCTTTTCCTTGCTTCAAAAGAAAACTGGTGTAGTTCCTTATAAACTGACATACCATTGTCACCTACTACTATGTGGATTATAAGTACTTTTAAGAAAATAAATGCATTAAAATTGCACTTTTATTTTGTATGTATTTACATCCTTGTATACTATTAGAACGTATTGTATCTTTCCATATAACAAATATTCTTTTCCTTAGGAAACACATAAAAGTTTTTTATCCTCAAATTGTTACCTCTTACCATTAGTTCCCATTAGAACTCCACATGCATTTCAATTGTATATAGTTTATTGATTTTGACATACTATTGCCACCTACTACTATGTGGATTGAAATATCTTTTAAGAAAATAAATGATAATTACTTGCACTAATATTATGTACGTATTTGCATCATTGTATACTATTGGAACATACTGTATCTTTACATATAACTAATATTATTTTCCTTAAGCAATAAATGTAATTTTTTTATCCTCAAAATGATACCTCTTACACGTAGTTCCCATTGGAACTCCACATGCATTACAATTGTATATAGTTTATTGTATAAAGTTTTTTATGTCAACAAACAATGCATCGTTCATTACTAACCAATGCGGTTTTTTCCCAACAGGTGGTACTCCATAGGTGTGTCACTTCGCAATCATGTCAACTCCTGCAAAACGAGCCATGCGAAGAGAGAAATGCACAAAACATAAAGTTCAGATAAATTCTAAGCAGAGACGTTGTCACCTAGAGTGTAGAACAAAGACAATCTCAAATATTCGTCAACTTACATCGACCAACAGTCTACCATTCCTTGTCATTCCAAACTTGCCATCAAATACAACTACTGAAGGATTGCCAACCAACATTCCGCAAGTAACTTCCATGGAAAACAATTTGCACGACCATACCAATTCCTTCCATACAAACCCATATTTGCTAACTATTGCCACGCCCCCCCCCCCCCCCCCAATTTGTTTGTGCCGCCACAAGAAATTGTCTCAAGTACTGACTTTGCTTCGCTTCCTCACAGATGTAAAACCAATTCCTCTTTTCCTTATGTCTTCTTTCCACCTTACAACCCACAATTGACCCAAACAAAACACCCCACCCCTTCCCATACATAAAGACTTCCCATATTTCCGCCTTCGTCGCAGACTATTGAAGCCCAATGCCGGTTTCACAAAAGAATATATTTGGTGGCAAACATCCAAACTTTCTCAATCTATTTGGAAAATTACCCTAGAATTAAAATAATTTCCTTTGAAGGCTTTCCCTCCTATAACAGATGTAAATTTGAAAAACACAGGCACCGCTTCTCTTCGTGAAACCTTGAAAAGTAGCCTACTGTTCTTGCATCCTTAACCCAAAATCGAGGAGATACTTATCTCCCAAGTCAATCCATTACTGCATGTCACCCAAGTACGTGGAGGACAATACAAATACTCATGACACACCATAAGTTTCCTGTAAAACATTACTTCAATAGAAAATTACCTACCACACCGCCTTGGAGATTTGGACATAATACTTATACAAAGGGAAGGATCTAATTTTTAAAAATATGATCTCTACGTCAGTAGATATCATGTTTGGATAGCCTTGCAATATAAAATCCAACACGATCCCTATTACAAAGATGTCTTAATCAACCACGACACCCTTTCCTCCCTACCATCTGAGTCGTCAAATGTTTCCTCATCCCTTAACATAGCCACAGTGGAATTTCCTCAAATGCAAAACAACCTCTATAACTCATGGTATTGATATTTCCATTGAATTTCACGAAATGTCTAAACACTCATCGTCTTTTCATGCCCAACACCCCATAATTTAGGAAACATAAGAAGAGGAAAATTGAACAGTTCTTACTCAACCACGATGGTAACACCCCATTTACCATGCCATGGTCAGAGCTTGGGCTCTCGCCTATAAATGAATACAATTCGGAGGGCATGTTCTCAATGGCCTTCCCAACTTTGTTTCCAGCAGGAAAAGCAATGTGGTAACAACCCCACATAAAAGAAGTTTCAATGCATGAATATGCTCTTCATTTGATGCGTTTACCCATGATGTCCACTTCAGTTCCCACCCAAGATTTCGCTACTTCCTTCTAAACCTCATAATGCAAACACAACAACCAATCCATAGTAGCAATTTTTCATGAAACAAAACATCAAATCTGGAATCCCTCAAACAATTGGAGAACTACGAAGGACAACTATTAGAATGCCCCAAAGACAAACCTCCCAGACAGTTTAATGCAGTTTGGATCGAGCCTCCGAGGGACGCGTTTCATTCTAGGAAAAAAATAAAAAAGTGAGCTTTAAGATATGGTGGAAACAATTGGGGGACACCAACCTTATTCTTCACTCTCAGTGCTGCAAAACACTAAATGGCTAGATCTCCACAGTATTATGTATGGTGAATTCCCCTACTGATCCTCGAGCTGCACAATGTTGGAGAACACTTAAAATTGTCTCAAACCCCTCATCGATTATCAACATATCTGCATCACAGATTCACAATATTTTTGTGAAGAAATATTGCATAAGGGAAACTTGGAGCAATAAACTATTGGTATAGGTAATAAAATCTACTATTTAATAAGTTTGTTTCCAGACTACATAGCTAATATTTATGTTCTCTTGTCTCACAGTTATGAATGTCAACATAGAGGTTTCCGCACATGTCCACGGTTTTATTATGGCTCAAGAATGCACCTAAAGTTAATGCAATGGACTGGGGATGATACAAACAATTATTGAGGAAAACAAAACAAATACTTTGATAAGTTAGTGTCTTCCTGGGACCCCCCGTCCGGTTTGCAAACCGCTTGGATTTTTGTTCGCAGGTCATTGCTAGACGACCCTTGTTTGTTAGATACAACACAAAATAATATCCTCCTCCCCATATGCAGACCTTGAATAAATTCTTAATCGTGTTTCAGCGCCACACAAAAATGTTCAGAGTAGACATGCCCTATGTAGAAAAGCAAATCACAACTGCAGTGCAGGTACAAACACACCAAGGGCCATGCAAGCTACTTCATCCCTACTCATTGAAAGTGATGGAAAAATTAAGTACCTCCCTTCGAGAAATGATGATAGACTGAACATACACAATCAAAACTATGATATCCATATGGAGAGCAAATGTCAATTTCCAACTGGTACTTTCCCCGCCATGCAATTCTGAAGTATAATGCAAAAATATGCTTCAAAAGCATAGCAACGTTCAGAAAAACCTATCACCCAATGCTATCCATATTTTTCAAGAGACGCTGATGCAGATTCTCCAACACAACATTACGATTCACAAAATGCTCAATGAGAGCGTTGCTGAAACATGACATAAGCGCACGTGAAACATGCCACATGTTGCAAAAAATTGTCACTTGTTATGTGTAGCCGTTCATTTATATCATTAAATGTTGGCGAAAAACATCTTGAGACGTGTCGTTGAAAGTGAGGCCGATGTAAAAGAAACAACCACTTTCTTGGATGCATATAGAGTTCGCCTTGTAACCATGGAAAAACCTACCACTTATTTGGGTTGCTCGATATTGGAGCTACAACAGGAACTGTAAAGGAGATAAATGGAAAACTGTGGTCGACTAAAGCAATTGTTCGGGTCCACCGGAGATTTGTGGATGTCCCAACTCAGGATTCAATGTCATATGACCCTTTTTTGTTGGTCAGAATTGCTTTGATACAAGCCTTTCAGAAATATTGCCTCCGAATTTGGTTTAATCCCACATGACATCAACGACACTTGGGACATTTTCAAACACAACTACAGACCATGGCATGTTTTTATGCACTATCGCAGACCATAGGACATGATATTGATGTTAGTTCTGACTCAGATGTCGAATGCAGTATTCAACACAAAACCATTACAAGAATGGCAGGTCTTCGCACAAACTTCGTCCAGGAAAATAAACACGAGTCTTAAACAGTCTTGAAATGTTGGGGAAATGAGATTTTTGACATACACAATAATTGGAAACATACATGGCGTTCCACATGATTTGTAGATAACTGGTTCATCATTCATCGAGAGAGAAAAGGTAGACACGAATAACACCAGCATGCAGGGCCCACACCACCATCTACCACACTACCTTTGTCTTCAGAACAATATCTAGCTCTTGATACCATACTACACCATTCAATAAACAAAAACACTTCTACCTCCACTAAGATTGATAATTCAAGGAACAGCTGGCACAAAGAAAAATCATTTCTGATAAATAAAATATGGAATTCATTTACAACAAACATCAACCACATCTCCCTTGCCTCTCCTTCTCCTCGCCCCTACCAGTGTTTCAGTATTCAACATTGCCACACTCACAATCCATGTAACCCTCTGTATTCCAATCAAAGAATTAAAACCTCTTGAAGGCCAAGCATTATCGTCTTTTCAAGAGTCACGGAAAACATATAGAATATGTTCTTATTGATGAAATGATTTTCATCGGCCCAAAATTTGCTAGGAAAATTTGACAGTAGACTACACAAGGCCTTTCCCACACTCAAAAACATTTGAATTTGGAAAACAGATCAGTCATCCTCCTCAGAGACCTAGGGCAATTACCCACCGGTTTATGTATAGTCCTCTTTATGCAAGTAAATCCTATGGAGCCACCCTTTAGAAGGGATTTCATTCTTCCATTATATTTGCAAACAATATTTCGGCAACAAGGAACAAACCGATTCCCAAATTTCATTATGGAAATTTATTGCTCAAACATGCGAGATTCAAACCCCTCTTATTGAGGATTGGGAACTCCTAATGTCTCTCCCAGACACACACCTAACTCAACAAGAGCTCAACATTTTTTAAAGACGCGCCACATTTGTTTGCAAAAAAAATGACCTCATGGGACTCCCCACAAACCTTTAGATGATGAAGGCATTGAACGTTCCAATTGCCCAATCCATTGTTGAAAGTAAACAGTCGGGCTGGACCAAGAAAATCCTGATGATGATCAGTTGGAGCACAAAGTTATATTGTGTAAACAACAAAAAAATCATGCTTATTGCAAATTTATGGGTTGACGTAGACCTCGTAAATGGTGCTATAGGGACAATCACCGACATTGTCTACGACACACATCAATGCCACCACCGACATTACCTTTATTCGTTGTTGTCAATTTTGATAGATACAAACGATCCATGTTGGGATTCCTCCAGCTCGTTGCATATTCTGATACCCCCCTATTTCGAGAGGGAATCGAAGACAATTGCTGCTTAAAAATGGCCCTGGGGATTAACTATCCACAAGTCTCATGGACTTACTATGCATAAAGCAACTGTTTGATATTGGAACCAATGAAAGGCAGGGTTTTGACATTCACAACTTTCTCTAGAGTTTCCTCGCTTGCAAATCTACGCATTTTCACCTCCTTTTTCATTCGAAAGGTACTAAGAAATGGCGCACGTACCAAACACTTGGAGTAAGAAAAAAAGGAGGAAGCAATACTATTATCACTCAAACCCGTCATAAATACTACACTCTACTTTGATAGCACCTCCGCTACTAATTTTACTCAACACTTCTTCTATCCTAGATGCCATTTCCCATTCAAGGGGTATCAAATGTACTCATGTTTTACCAGAAATAAAAATTACCCTTAAAAGGCTACCATTCATGATATAATTCTTCTCATGTTAAGTTTCAAATAAAAATAGTCCGCAAAAACGATACCACTCATGATATGATATTTTGTAAATGTATATGTACAAAATTTTGTAACATGTTTTGAAATGAAGAGATGAAATCTTTCAACATACATGTTCATTTTTTTCCTATTTATTGTTGCTCATTTCTTTGGGTTAACCAACAACAACACATTTTTAATGTCTTCATTTGCACACACATATCTACAATTTTAAAAATTATGAGAAAAGAACCATGCAAAATTATAGTTGTTTTCCATCCAAAGCTTTGTACATTATATCACTTTATTGCATTTTGAATTGTTTTTAAGGGTTTAGACCTCATGTTTTGCACTTTTTTAAATGAAGTGGCTCATCTATGTTTTCTACACATACCAAATCAATCACCCATAGTTTAAAACAAAATCAATTACAAAAGTAAAAAACTATCTCTCTAACACAAATAAGATATACCTTTTTTTTGTTTGCAAAAATGCCTCAAAGAAATGTGGTCTCATGGAATGCTATGATTGTAAGATATGCCACACAATAGCTCTAACAATGATGCTCTCAAACTCGTTGAGGTAATAAAGTAATTTGGAATGTACCATAACCATTTCAGATTTGTTTACATATGATTGCATATTTTTGTCTCATTTCATGGAGAGATAATATGTTTAAAGCACTTAGTCATTCTTTCAATCTAATTTTGACAACAACACTTCACATTCACTACATTCTTGAGAGTGAGTATTAACAAACTTACACATCTCACTTGCATTTGAATTCAATTATTACACAACTAACTATTATCTAATATCTCTTCTAATGTATTTTTGCAACATTTGTTTTTGCTTTATTATAAAAATCAGTATTGTTCCAATCACACCCCTTATCAACATCAACTACAAAAAGTAATAAATGTCTTTCTAAATCTAATAAACATATACCATTCAAACGTTCACATTGCATTGTACACATGCGATTGCTAGTTATAAATCTTTCTGTCATATATTCAATTATTTATATATATTATATACATAAAAATAAATTTTAAAAATATATGATATGAAAAATGGTCAAATCTTTCTGTAGACAAAACCCTCTTCTCATATAACTTTCAATTTATTTTAATTATATATTATATACATAAAATTCCAATAGTTAAAAATAGGCACCAAAAAAATCATTTCATTTGTATGAAGAAGCCAATTGCAAAATTCCAAGTGGCACTTCATATATCTATTGTATAGTTTTCTATAATTTTTTATTTATTTATTCATTTTTAAACAATTATTGCAATTTCCTGATTGGTTGAATTAATTTTATTTTTTTATTTTTTACATTAAAAAATTATGATTTTCTGAAATTTTTTCCTATGCATAGTGTGAACATTAGAAAAGACAATAAATGTCATTAATATCATGATTACACCACTGTGACAGGAATAAATCTTATTTATGACATTTATTTTTAGTGGATGCCAGTTGTTTATATGAATCTATGCATCTTGTATTCCCTCATAAATTCGTTCAAGAGGGCTGAAATTGCTGCTCTTGTTTAACACTTTGAGATCAAAATCTCTACCTCTGCTAGAAATGAGCTCGAATTTCATATTTGTGGTGCTAACATAAGAAGATGTTACAGTGAAAGGATTCTGCAGGAGTTCTTGTATATTTCATGTCAACATTTTCCCATTAGAGGGAAGCTTCTTCTATATTTATGGGTGCGGAACTCAGTGCCTCAATTTGACATAACCGTAAAGCTATCACATTAAATACAATGAAATCGTGAGTAACACAAATATATACAATATTTCACGTTGATATGCATCTCCTTTTGCCCGAGCCTACCTGCACTGCTGGCATCGACGGCCGTTAGGTTTTCTTACGCCATGTAAGACCGTGGAATTGTTTTGGGCCGTCGGAGGATTTACTGTGAAGCATCTGTTTTTTTGTGAGGCTCCTGCTGAACACCCTTGGCCTGGTAATCCCCTATTGCGCTGCTAGGGTAAATGATACATTTAATTGAAACACTATGGATGGGTGGACAAGATTTTAATGTGTGCCGTCACAGGCATGGCTGCAGACGGCCGAGTTTTAGCGTACGTTTCTATGTTGGGTCTCCTTTCATTCAGCGCCATTTTGTCAAGGGCGGCCGCTCCATGCGCCAATAAATAATGGGCAGTAATCCTCTACTGCCACAATCGAGTATTGAGAACTACAGTGGTTTTGGGAAATGGTTACATCCCATTTGCTATAAGAATCAATACATCTTCCAAGTTTCCAAATTATTAACTGCATGCATAAACACACGCTATTTGTGGTGAAATTTGTAAACCTTTCAGTTCATTCTCCATAGCATTGTTTCAGGTTTTACATCGCATTGTAATGAGATAGTGTGATTTTCATGCTTTCCTCAAACAATTGACGGAATGTGACAAGCTGTAACCTCCAAGTGTTTATTTTCTTCCCCCTAAATAGCAGAACATTTATCTCTCAGGAAACTTATTATCCCCTACATCTTGCAGGCCTGTTAAACTACGTTTCTTTTCTCTCCATTTATTATTTCTCTGCTTCGAATGGATGGTCTTAACTGCCAGAAAATTTTTCTCTCCCTATCATATTATCTTCTCAGGCATTCATTACAATGGTATGCCGATTAGAATATTTTATCTTTGTGCCAGGTATATTTTATAATCTTCCAAAGGCATTTGTTTTAAATAATGATTTTGTTCCTCACATATGGATATATGTGTGACAAGTACAACAGGTGCTTCAGCAAGTCGCCTCTTTTCCTCCCTGTATTCACAATTACTCATTTTCAGCGACTCCAATGTATGGTCTAAACTACCTGGCAATTTACGTCTGCCTGGCATGTTATGTTCTCATGCATTATTCACTTTGGAATGGCAATTTTATTTCTTTAGCAATGCGCAACGTGTCTTACTTTCTCTCTCAAATCCATTTGTTTTTAATGAAAAAATTGACATTGACAATAGCATATATGCCATTGCTACAGCGGGTTTTGAGCGTAGTATTCCCGTAATATATTATTATACAATTCAAAAATTAACCAGATTGTTTTTATTTGCGTTGGGAAATACAGACCCTTCTAATACCTCGGCCATTTTGGAAACTAAACATGTCACTTAGAACTTACTTCTTCAAAGGAATGGCACATCTGTTCAATTAATAAATCAGGACAAAAATATAGTGAGCTTTGCATCAACACTTCATGATCATAGTTGTAGTTATTTCTTTATTTCCTTCCGGGTTTTTTTTTTGTACATTTGCAAGAATTTTTTTTTTTGGAATTTGGATGAACTCAATTTTGCTGCATATTTTTTTGGGGAGTGATAATTGTGCATCTAAAAAGTATGTTAGAATGTTCTTGACAAACACATTGGCCTACACACCTGCATGTTCCACATCCCTTTCCCCACTTTTATTATGCTATCTCAGCTTTCCATTACTCAAAATACTCCTGTTATCTCACACTCGAAGGTGTTGCATCCTATCGGCGTCTACATTGCATCCTTCGGCACAATTGCTAGTAAACAAAAGTAACGGAAAAGCTTTCTAAAACACCCTCATTGTTATAGTTAATAATCTTCGAACTAGGTAATAATGTTGTTACAAACTGATTATAATATGTATACCTAAATGTGACCTATATATGTATGTATGAGATGGAGATTCCCATCGGTGATTTGTGAGTTACCACAATGGTTGTCATTATCTCCATTACTATAATTTTAAACATTGATTACAATGGTTAGCATTAATTTATATGTGGACTTCAATATTTACAGATTCATCGTAGTGATGACAATGTTGAATGTTTTCAATATTCACATTACTCTTTGTACGGAATAAATATCTTCCACTAAAAATTAATATAGTTACTTACATGTAAAAGTAAAAAATACATCCAAAAGTAAAAATCTAAAAATTTGTTACTTACCTAGAATTTCCTTCAAGTAATAACCTTGCACAATTATTTACTTGTTATCTTTCGCAACCTATTTACCCATTAACACTTTTTTATCTTCCATATATTAACACATTGCTGCAACTAAATACAAAAGAATAAGGGATGCATATCCCTGCCTGCATTTTGAGAAGACAACAATACTTTTTCCCAGCTTCCTTACCAAGTCGTTCCAGCAAATAGAAACACGAACCTCATTGAAAAACCCCAAATTTCGCACAGAATAACTCCACAACCCACATAACTAGGTAGTATGGCGGCAGGGATTTATTGAGTACTTCAGAGTAATCCTCGATTTCTTTTTGCTTCCCCGAATTTGTGGCAAATCTTGTATGGAAAATCGATGGCAAATCTCTGCGGAAAATGTATTATATAGGTGTCACTCTTCTAAGACTTCTTCCGCACATTTATGAGTGTATTCGACCACCAATTTTCCCTTCTTCCTTTACTATGGACAATTATGAATATGAAAATCCAGGTGCAAGCTACCACTCTACGCTTGGAAACACACCAATAATAATAATTTCTGCGATGCTTGTTGTTTTCATATACATACGGCAAAGATGGAGTAACCTCGAGTTGGGTGAAGCATTGGTAATGGGTTTAACACTGAGAAGGGAAAGGGAAGCAAACTTGTATGATAGATTGGCCACAGAGACATTTGAGGCAGAGCTAACAAATGACACTCCATACACGAGCAGCCATGCTGCCAGCTGCTGCCACAGCGAAACTTACAATGCATATGCTGATAGTATGTTGGAAAAGGTGTAAATTACCATGTCTTTCTGCAGCTGCATTTCGCAGCATTTTTACTGGTCTTTGCCATCGCATTTGCAAATTTTGCTGAGCGCCCCAAACAACATGTTTCTCATTTCTGTGTTTTTCCTCACGTGTTCTTAGCTTTCTGCTCGGCGCCTGCCCAAGTCCATTCAGGCCCGAACGGCAGGATGTGCCATTCCATGGCCTTGTTTCTATAATAGTTTATTAAACTTACGCCTAACCATTTTTAACGAAGCATTTTGGTGCCTACTGTAATAAAAAAACCTTAAATGCAATATTTTATTGCTGTGAAGGTAAACCACCAGTGTTTGGCTTAACCCAGTGGTTATTGTGTTGTAGTATTTAATAATAAATACAAATACAAGTTTTATTATTTTAAGTCAAATATATTGTTTCAATATATTTTAAAATGATAAAAATTTATATTTTAATTATTTTTATAATTTAATATTCTTTCTTATATACAATATTAATATGCACAAATGGTGCAGAAATAACAAAGAAGTCTATATTTTCTATAAATTAAATCTTGTTTTTTCCAATACGGTTCTATTTTTCTTTCCACAACATTGACGGTTTATTACATGTATATAATGCAGAAAGTACGTGCAAACCAACCTTCGATTATAGTTCTGTTTTTATGCCATTTCCATTACATTTTTCTGATATATCATGCCATTTCCATTATAGTTATTGTGTAGTATTAGTTAATAATAAATAGAAATACAAGGTGTATTTCCTTCAATATATTTTAAAATTACTTTTAAAATTTTAAAATCTTCAATTATTTATTAATATAAAAATTTATATATTAATCATTTTTATAATTACGCCGAAGGCGTTCCCCCTATGGGAAAGGCCTCTGCAGACGTTTCTATGACTAAGTTAAATTTGACGGCCGTCACTTTCGAGAAAAATTGCGAACTGTAGTTTATTAGGGTTACAAATTTATCTCTATTTGCAATACTGATTTAATGCATAATGGCGTTGATTTTATGACGGCTATTGAACTGCAGGAATGGTGAAGAAGGGTTTTGCAGCGATTGAACTGTCAACGGGAATTGGTAGGTGTAAAAGCCAACCCCGTAACATTTGCCAGCATCCTCCCAGCCTGTGTCAAAATGGGAGCTTAACGATTGACGACTTCAAATTTGAGCATTGGCGAGGGCATCTTAGGTTGATTTACAGTCTAAATTGATTATTCGAGCTATGAAGAGGTGAACAAGGTTTTTTGAGGTCTAGCTTTTGTCTCTTGTCTGAAGTGTTTTGTTAAATTTGTGAAGCAGAATGAGCGTTTGATCATATTTTCGCTAAAACATATTGTTCAATCTTTCAAATCCTCTTTTGCATGTATTTCTGTTCAAATCAACTCAAACTCCCGAAAAACCTTTTTCAGTTTTGTTTAGCCAAATGCATCTCAGATCTTGTATTTTACCACGCCATTTGTTCCTTTTGATTGGGTTTGAGTGTAGAGCATTCGATCATCGTCCAGATGTGTTGTATACTCCCAGGTGCATGCTCATGCCTCTCTCACATTTGAGGTCTTGTTCAGTAACTGCAAGAATGGTGAAGAAGGGTTTTGCAGCTATTGAACTGTCAACGGGAATTGGTAGGTGTAAAAGCCAACCCCGTAACATTTTCCAGCATCCTCCCAGCCTGTGCCAAAATGGGAGCTTTAGAACAGGGTATGGCAATCCATCAAAGCATAATAGAAAGCAGTGTTTTTTTCAACGTTGTAGTTGCAAGCACCCTGTTAGATATGTACACAAAATGTGGAAGCATACACAAGGCATGCAAACTGTTCGACAAAATGCCTCAAAAAAATGTGGTCTCATGGAATACCATGATTGGAGGATATGCAAAAAACGGGTTTGTTGAAAAAGTTGTTGAAGCTTTTAAGCAAATGCATCTGTCAGGCGCAAAGTTTGAAACAGAGCTTCATATCATGGAGGGACTAGGCACTGCGACTCTACTTCATTTACTTCCCAGCTGATTAAAGTGGACCAAGCCACAGAGATGCACTGTTGGGTGCCCACAACACCATCTCCCACAAAATAGAACTTTGTTCTGATTCATGGATTTGGAGCCAATGCAATGTGGCAGTGGCATACACAGATCAGGCCCCTCTGCAAAATTTCAATCTCTATGTGCCTGACCTTATTTTCTTTGGCAAATCCTATTCCACAAGTAGTGGGAGAACAAAGTTTTTTCAGGCAGAGGCAGTGATGAAGCTTTTGAAACAATTGGGTGTGGGGAAATTTCCTCTGGGTAGGATTAGCTATGGTGGGTTTGTGGCATATAGGCTCGCTCATATGCTCCCTCAGGCAGTGGAGAGAGTGGTCATTATTAGCTCTGGTGTGTGCATGGTGTATCAGGAAAAGGATGAACTTTTTAGGAACAATAATTCCTTGGCTGTGGCTGACATCCTTCTGCCACAGAATCCTGATAACATGAGGTTGTTAATGAAGTTTGCCATGTACAGGCCTCCCTGAATGGTCCCCTCATTCCTTCTCCAGGATTTTATAAATTTAGGCACAAGTTTATAATTCCTTTTCTATTTCAAAATTTTACTCGTACCATTGCCTCAAATTGAATAGTCAGTATTTATATATTTTATCAATGCGGGACATTTATTCAAGTCCTTTACTTTAACATGTTTTTTTTTCCCCTATTCTAAGTTTTACTATTGTCTCAAGCTTTAGTCAGTCTATCTGTACTCTATGTATTTCAGATGGACAGGCTCTTCCAATTATTGTTTTTTATAAAACCCATCATAGGCTGAATATTTTGTTTGCAATCAAATAGGGGCGGTTGGACCATGGTGACATCTGCATTTGTTTCATGTCGAAAAGTTTTCGATCTAGGATTTCCATTATCAGCTTTACTGTAATCCCTGCCCATGGCTTCTGATTACAAATAGGATACAAAATGTTGAGTAAACACACATCTAAATCAGAACCTTCTTTGGTTTATTGCATTGCATTTACAATTGATCATTATGTGTGCATGGTTGACCTTCTTGGCCATGCTGGCTATCTTGAGGAATCTCTAAATTTTATCATCAAAATGGCAATTAAACCCATGGTGGTTGTGTGGAAATGTTTGCTGGGTGCTTGTAGAGCACATAAGAATATAGGGTTAGGATCATTTACAGCGACTCTTCTTTTTGAGCTCGATCCTCAAAATACTGCAACTTATGTTCTTCTGTCAAACATTTATGCAGAAGTGGGCAGGTGGAGTGAGGTTCAAATGATAAGAAGATTGATGAAAGATAGAGGAATTCAAAAGAAACCTAGGTGTAGTTGGATTGAAGACCATAAAATGGTACATGCTTTCTGTGTAGGAGACACATCACATCCACAAACACAGGTGATTTATGCAAAGTTGGACGAATTGTATTGGGAGATGAAGGCAGGAGGATATTTCCCAGATTCAAATCATGGATTGATTGATGTGGACAAGGAGGAAAAAAATTTATTCCTCTCCCACCATAGTGAGAAGGTGGCAATTGCATTTTGATGTTTTGTCTCTGTACACTGAAAATAATGCTTAAAGATGAAATGTTTGACTGATCATAATGAAGAAAAATGGATCTGTACATTGTAGATTCATAAGAATCCAATAAATATCTAACCTTCTAATTAAAATGGATTGTTGAAGAATCTAACAAGTGTATTTTTTTAATTTTGTATAGAATCATAAAAGAAGACAA
Source organism: Taxus chinensis (assembly GCA_019776745.2). NCBI lineage: Eukaryota > Viridiplantae > Streptophyta > Pinopsida > Cupressales > Taxaceae > Taxus > Taxus chinensis. The sequence continues at coordinate 837,184,167 of CM034148.1, read as the reverse complement.
AAGCTAGACTGGGACACTCGGCTAAAGATTACTAATTGTGCTACAAAAGGATTAGCATATCTTCATCATGATTGTAGCCCATGCATTGTTCATAGGGATGTGAAGACTTGTAACATTCTTTTGGATGATAATTTTAAGGCACATTTGTCAGACTTTGGCATTGCCGAGTACATTTCCTCGGCCAAAACCCACACCTACACCTATGTTATGGTTACCATTGGCTACATTGACCTTGAATATGCAAGAACATCAAGGCTTAATGAGAAATGTGTTGTATACAACAAGGACATTTTCATTCATGTACAATAATACAAACTTGTTGGCTTGAAGTATCACACTCCTTATCAACATATTAACGACAATACAAAAAAGGCTTTTTCAACAAAAAACTAACCAAAAAACCGATGCAATCACCGTCTCAAACACATTGCAACACTAACACTATTATTCTGCTTTAATGTCTATAGCTCATTTTTTCTCCAATACAAGTCTATGATGATGCAGATATCTTAGTGGAAGACAAACTTTGACAGAGATCCATTGTTTTATGATTTAACAAATGTTAAAAAACTATAGTGCAGCAGGATTTTAATTCACATTACCTGATTTCCAGAGAAGTCTTGCCATATAACATCAGAAACACACTTGTCCTTTTTGTCTGCAACAACTTGTGTTGCTGCATTCTTTCCCAAATACCCAGTTTCAGAATCACTGTCATCAATATACTCCACAAGATCTCCCTAAAAAACAGAAAATACCCCACAATGAAATAATCTGTACCAGAAAATATTTGACCACCCACAATAAACAACATAGAGAGAAATCATGTATACCTTTTTATTTACGATAGGCATTGCATGGAATGGAAGAAATAACTTTGCTAAATAAACTCAAACAGAAAAACCAACATGCCCTATAAAACTATTAATAAATTATTGCAGAGCAGGAAGCTTGTTTTTCAATTCTGAGTGATCCCTTGTAACAGTAATAATTAAAAATAAAAACTCAACGGAAAACCAGGAAGATTAATCTTTACGAGGGGAGAACATTCAAAGTTTACTGGACGTATTTAAGATATATGAGACAAATTAATGACAGGTTTGTATTTATTTGTGCACCTTGAAAACGTCTTTTACCTAAATTTTCAACACTGGCTTCCGAATTTTTCTCATCTGTAACGCCATGATAATTCAAAAGATTCCCGTGACCATTCATTGTCCCGGAATCTTAAACTTTTCCGACCAACACTGACTGAAAAAAAAAGAGAAGGGAACTTCCTTACAAGTTTGTTTGAGGATGATTGGCTTGTGTGTATTTATTGGTCAATTCTTTTAAATTTTCCAACTAATATATGGTCGACAACAAATATTGCCAAATAAATTTATTTGGTAATATTATTATTTTTTGTTATTTATCTTTTAAAATATAGTATATAAAATATATTTTTTTATCATATTCAATTCTTAATTTTTGAATTCTTATATTACAAGTCCCCATATTTTTGGATCTTTAATTACAAGTTCCCATATAAAATTTGGTTCCCAAAATAATATATTTACAACTTCGCTAAAACACATTCAGAAATAATTTATGCAACTTCCAGGTCTCTCTTATACAATCAATACTAGATGAATCTTTATAATCTTCTTCAATGTGGAAATGTAAAACGGCTCAAGTCAATGAACTTTTTAATTTTTATAGCAAAAGGTTTCATTCCAAAAAATAGAGCTGTCCATGGTGTGATATTTTATGTTCTGTTATAATTTTTGTGTACACTATTTAATTAAAAAGTCTTGATTTGATAGTTTCATCGTTTTTCAACTCCCTTCTATTGTCCACCAAAAACTTTGTATTTTTGTGTAAAAAGTAACTCTACAATTTTATTTTGGTGTAATGTAAAATAAAATTTAATATTTATTTTTTAAGTCAATATTTTGCATTCAAAAATTTATATCTTTTTAACTCTTTTTGGAAACAAAAGTATGACCCACTAAAAATGGATAGACGTCTTTTTAACTCTTTTAAATGGCCAATATTTTAATGGGAAAAAAATCTGAACCAGAAACAACTTAATATTAATCTTCTTTTTAAAACTAAAAGTATAATAGAGATAAAATAGATAAAACACTATTTTTTTTTTTGTTCTTTAACAATTAATTTTGATTCTAAAAAATAATAATTTTATCAATTGTTTTATCCTACTAATAATAACTTTCTCTTTAAAAATAAAAATATGCCAAAGATAAAATAGATAATACAGTATTTTTTGGGTTCTCCAATTATTAATTTTGATTAAAAAAACAATTTTATCAATTCCTATCTATTTAAAGATACAATCTAACTAAATGTTTAACTTTGAATGTCATTATAATAGGCATTCTAGTGGGTAACATGACACTCTCACTTACATAATTATAAACCATTTAAGCTAGGATCCCTTTTTAGTTATTTTTAACTTGTCTCTTTCTCCAAAACAAACTATGAACCATAAAATTGAGGGGTTATTTTGGATAGTATTTGCAGTTTGTACTTTAAATTTTTCTGGGGGAAAATCAATGTACATTTTATGGGATCTTAAATGTAGAGCCCTAGTTAATATAAATGTAGAGACATCATTTAAAATAACATTTGGAGTTTGTATTTTGATATTTTATTTAGAGTTTGTATTTTAAATTTTTTGCTACATTGTATGGAATTTCAAATGTAAAGCCATAATTAATCTAAATTTAGACACACTCCTTCAAACTAAAAGTTTATATTATATAAAAAATAAAATGGACTTATTTTAGATAGTTCTTATTTTACATTTTATAAATTTTGTAGGAAAATCAATCTACACTTATAGAAAAATTAATCTACACAATAATCATTTGAACATATGATTAGGACCTATTTTAAATAATGTTACAAGTTTGCACCTTACAATATTTATAGGAAAGCCAATCTATACTTTATGGGATCCCAAATATAAAATCTTAGGGCATGGTCCCATGGAAGGGGGGCTCCTTAAATATCTCAGCGGGTGCTGCTGAGAAAATTTAGGAGCATTTTAGCAGTTTTAAGGTCCCATGATTTTTTATTAGTTTCCTCAATAACATCCGCTGAGGTATTATAGGATCTCATTGGATATTTATGGTTATTTGTAGGAAAATAAAATCATATCTCTTTAAAATCACCAAAAAATAATGGCGGGAATGCATATTAGATTCTCTCAGCCCTAAACTGTAGTGGGAAACTCCCAGCCCCCCCTCTCCAGCCACCTCTTAAGTTTAGGGGGCTAAAAAAGTGGAGCTCCTATTTTTTAGGCCTAGATTCTATTATTTCCTGTAGCTGGCTTTAAAAATAAGCATGGGACCTTCTGCTGCACGAAAATAGGAGCCCAAGCCCCTCCATGGGACCATGCCCTTACACTCATTCATTTGAACTATAAAGTTGGATCCATATAACGTAAATAAAAAAATATTTAAATGGTCCTTTCAACTTTAAAACTAAACATTTGTATTTTTTTACAACTTTACAATTTAAATTATAAGCCAAGTTTTGTCTTTAAGGTTAATCACCACCACCTCCGCAAAAGGCTAAAAAAGTAGAGCACTAATGTTATAGACATGGTGAATAGGTAAACTTTAAGCCAAGTGATATAACTTCTTTCCTCTTAATATGATATGTTGTTTGTAAATAATATTTATGATTGGAAGCCACCACAATTAAAATGAATATGTTTTTTCATCACTAAATTATTAAAATTTGTCATTTACTTGGTGAAAATGGTTGTAAAGTGAGGTATATAGGTTCAAGATATAAATGTTAAAAGATTTCTAAAAGGGATAAGACAAAATTAAATTTGAAATTCAATATGAAGGAATAAAAATAGCTCAATACAAATTTGATTATTTATATACTATATACCTAAAAAATGATTTAAAATTTAGAAAAAAACAACATTCATTTTTTAAAAAGTACTTTCAATTACAGTTTGGGTTTTCAAAAAGTCAAAATTTTCGCCCTACAAACCATAAATAACTCTTAATATACTTATGCAATCATATTGATAATTTCCATACTCTCAATATACTTATGCAATCATGTTGATAGTTTTCATTGATATAATAGAGCTATATTACTTTATAAAATAAAAAATAAAAAACAATTCATCGTAGAAGAGCATGCCACAACAACACCACTATAGGCCAACAAAAAAGACCTAAGAAACAAATCCTAAAAAAATATAAAAGGCTAGGGAAAAAATGTGTAAAATTCTTAACACAAATGTTAGCTAAAGCCATTAGAAGAAATCTAGCCATCCATAGAAAAGAGACCAATGAAAAGAAGAATGGTATCATCAAGCTTTCCCTAACCACCATCGAGAAGGTCTTTCCCCTCAAAAAAGGGGTCCCAACTAGTCTTGGCAGCATTCTCAGTCTCCTCCACCTTGATAAGTTCCTTATCGACATGAACAAGAGCTCGCAGAGATGCAAAAGCCAAACCTAGATAGAAAAACTTATCTATGTGAGGAGAAGGAGCCCACCTTTCTTGATGAGGAAGTGACAAATTCCAACGTCCATATTGAGTAGTTGAACCTGAGAGTGGTGGTGTGGTAGAGACTGCCTAGATCTATTTTAGGAGTGGCAACAATAGCAACTTGGTGGTACCCTCTTCCTCTTGGAGTTCCCTCCTTAGGTGAAGAAGGCAAGACATGAGGAACAATACAAGGAGTGTTTCCTCAATAGTATAAGAGGGTTTGAAGATGGGAGATTCACGGGATATCTCCATCGCCACATTGTTGGCTTGCACTTGAATATGCAAGAATACATCCGAAACAACCATATCTTTATTGTAAGTTGAGAAACTAGTTAGCAAATACACCTAAATTTAAGGATGTCTGCTTTGAAATATGCAAATTTAAGTATGGTTTACACAAATAAATGACTAGTCTCCTTAGAGGATATTTTTTCAAATGAGCGGCTCTAACATGAAAGATTTGAAAAATTCATGGATCTAGGTTCGAGTTAACTAAGACTTTTTTGCAAATCCAAAATAGATGCATGAGTGTTTTCAAACGTCCATGGAATAGAAACTTGGGTTAATTGACCCCTAGATGGATAAGGGGATGGCCAAGGGGAAGATCCCAATATAGTAAACATTGTGTAAAGTGTGTTAACTTGGGCTTGAAACTAGCATTCCAAGTTGTAGGAAACCTATAGATCCAACTATTAATAGTTGAGTGAAGAGACCAACGAGGATTGAGATTGTTGATCATGGGTAGATGAGGTGAGAATAGTTCATATTGTTGAGAGAGTCATTTTGAAAAGGTGTTTCAAGATACCACTTTTAGTCCTTCCATCAAGGATGAGGGGAAATGCCACCAATTTTGAGAAGAATTCCATTAGGAATTGCCTCCAAAATCTCCTCAAAAGATGTTTGATCACTATTAGTAAGATGAAATTCGATCTTGGTTTCATGCCAAGAGAGAATTTTTCTGGTTTGTGTACGAAAAATGTCTTGAAATGTATGAATTCCTTGCAAAAAGAGTTTAAGTGTATGGATCCATTGGACTTTAACAAGAGAAACATCATGAAATTTAATCACGGGGGACCACAATAGAGTGTTAAATTAATATATGAACCTTCTTAAAATCCTGTTGTCATTTCATGTTAGCCAGAGCTTGAGCATTTCCCATGTTTTCTAGATACCCGTGATAAAAAATAGTCAACTAGTTCAAAAGGAGCTCTTATAATATTGAAGTTGTGAAATTCTAGTTCTTTCCAAGTCAAAAAATCATAAATGAAGAGAAACGACTCTATATAATAATACAAGAGAAGCAATACCAACATAATATTTAAGGTAAACATAATACGAAAAATGACATACGCATAAGATTTTATAGTACACAAAATTTACCGTAGGAAAATATTTATGGGAGAAAACCCAACACAAAAGCTCATTCTTTATTACATTAACTCAACCATTTATTATTCTTACAAGTTTTGGTTTACCCTAATGCATGTGCATGTATATATAAATACATCAATATGAAATCATTAAAGCATTATTATCATAGTATGGGCACCAAAACCATGGGCTATATAAATTGTGGGATAAAACCACCCAACTACATACCCATAAGGTATTGTATTTGGGGTCACCCATCCCCAGAATAGAGTGGGGTTATCGCTCTATTCTAGTGAAGGGAGGTAGCTCCATTCTAGCTCTACATTTTAGTAGATTGTAAAACATGGAAACTATACAACACATTTCCAACAATAAGGAGATCCTTTAGCAATGTAAGTTCATAGATGGATTTTCTTATCTTATCTCTGTTTTCTCACCTAGATAATTAATTTAGTATAGAGAATTATTTTGTGGTTGTTCCTTGTTGACCGGTGTCTTACAATCTTGATCCATCGACCTCTCGAGGAAAACAACAAAACTCCCAAAATACTCTATGAAATCCCTTCCCATATTTAGAACTATCCCAAGGGAAATCTCTAAGAATCTTTTTGAGATTTTAATAGGAGGCTTTCAAAGCTACCCATCTTGAAGAGTAATAGACATGGGATATTAATGAGGACTTTTGGGAACTTTTGAAACTTTCCTTCTAGAAAAAGGGCCTTAGTGATCCAATAAGGAAGCTTTTTCTCCTCCAGACCAATGACATACTAGGTTATAATGCAAATGGAATTCCCATAAATCAAAATACTTCACCATGTTAAATGCATTTCTAGTCATATAGTTTCTTAACTAGGGAGGAGGGGGTAGAAAATATTATCTACGACATTGAGTCTTTCTTCATTGTATACTTGAACTTGAAGCAAGGAAATATTTGTCAAGGAAATCTATAAAATTTTAAATATTTATTTGATCTTCTATAAGGATAAGAAAAGGATCAGAAAAGGATCATCAATAAAATGTTTATTGACTAACTACGTAAGTTTTATGGAAGGTAATAAAATTATTTTAAGCATTCTTTGTATTTTAATAGAGATAAACAAATACCTCTGCAACAAACACATTTAATACATAAGCTTAAGGGAATCCTAGTTGAATTGATTATAACAATCTAAATGTTCGAGAAAACGCCATTATTTGAGAGGTAATTTGAAGTGTCTGCAAAAACAAATTGAATTGTTTGGAGGAAGTTAGGACCAAATCCTAGAGCTTATACCATAACAAAAATGAAAGGTTCTTCAATACAATCATTGGATTTCTCAAAATCAATCTAAATGAGAATTTCACATTGGTTAGATCAAATTTCCCACTCCATGCCTTCCCAGAATACAATTATTTTGTCAAGAATATACCTAATTTTAATAAATCATATTTTCTCTAGAATGAAAATTAAAGGTAAGATATGGCAAATGTGCATCACAATGACTTTGGCAATAATATTATAAGATACATTAAATGGAGGCATTAGATGTCATTTGTAAATAAGATTTATACCCCCCATTTCAGGTATGAACTTGGTAATGACCTATGTTGAAAAACTAACCAAGGGATTTGGACTTGAAGGCTTCATGATACTATTGGAAAAGCTCTTCTCCTACAGTTTCCCACAAAACCTTGTAAAATTCACATTGTATGCTATAAAAATGAAGGGATTTATCATTGGTCATATACATCATCATCTCAAGTAAATCCTCCATGGAGATAATCTTATCAAAGGAAAACCTTTGAGTTTGATAAATCTTGTAGGGGAAAGTTGAAAGGAACTACTAATTTTTTTTCACTCATGCGAGGATTCTAAGCTTTGAATGTTTGTTTATAATGAAAGAAAAGGCTTGAACCATAATTCAACACCTTAGTAAGCACTTGGTTAGCTTATTCAATGACTTTATTTAGTTATGACAAGTTTTTATCTTTAAACACATGAAAAAAATCCTCAGAAACGTTGTCACCAACTTTTAGCCAATGCAAATTGCCTTTGATTTACACCCAAGTCATTATTGTTTGATATGCCCAAACCTACCCATCTGATATACATTCAAGCCTAACCAACAGGGCATGAATGGGCCAAATATAGAGAGGCACAACCCATAGATATTTCTATTTCCTCATCCCCTATCTAATCTACATTTAGTATTAACATAAGGTTTTTGTGGGATGGATTAACCTAGTACTACGTAAAGATGAGAATCACATAAATCACATGAATATGGGGCCATATACATCTATATTTGTGAGGATACCTATATATCATATTGGTTAGTGCACTTAGAAAAATTAGGCATCTAAAATTTGGAGGTATTTGTGCAAGCCACCACTTGATGTTGTCGAGGCTCATTGAAGGGTGTTTTCTCTAAGGCAGCCAATGAGCAGATCAACTTTGAGGTGGTGGAGAAGTAAGACCTCCAATGGAAACATGAAAGTTGGTAACCATTTACATGTAATAATTTTATATGTGAATGATGACATCCTACCACCATCCTATCTAGCCAGAATTTCCAACCGGCCAAAGGATGAAATTCCAAACTTGTTTCATATGAGTCAAAGTGGGCTCATGATGCAAGAATACAATATTTTAAAAAACAATGTATTTTCTATCTTAGGGTCATTGAAGATCCATTTAATATGGAATTTAATTCATAGGTTTTGTGAAAGAACAATATTTGATAAAGTCTCAACCAATAATGGAAAACATCTGGCAAATGAAAAGTATGACTTTGTAGAAAATATGGCCCAATCTAACCACTTAAAAAAACTTTTAATTCATTGGTAGAGGTCAAACCACATGTACCAAATAATAGAATTATAGTGAAGTGGTTAATTGAGTTATATGTAATGAAATTACATTGATATATTTAAATATCACAAGATGCGAGTATAATAAATTAGCCACTTCGAGGGGGGAACCCCCAAACCATACAATAAGACTCAAGTAATCAATATGATTCTCAACTAATACATGATAACTCCTATATATACTATTCCAATGTTATGGCCATCACCAAGGCCGGCCCACTAATGATATTATAACATATATATGAAAGATAAAACATGATAAGAATTTATGATAGACATAAGTCAACCATACACATATAATATAAGATATCTAGGATTATGGGTATAACATGCCCTTCCACTTCAGAGAAACAATGTTACCACCGTTGATAAGCTCTAGATGGTGTTGCAGGAATGTTGAATCCTCCCATGTGCCATCTTCACTATCTAGATTCTTCCACTTGATCAGATACTTGAGTTAATGACCCTTGTCCTCAATTGGTTAGTGAGTTTCTAAAGGATGAATTCTAGTTCCAAGATGATTCTTCTCTCCTCATCACGCTCAAGAAACACTCTTTGGGATAATACCTTATGTCTGATTACCTTCTTCAAGAAAGAAACATATAAGACTGGATGTATTATGGTTTCCTAATGGAGTTCCAATTTGTATGCTACGGTACCAATCTTTTGCAACACTTGATAAGGGCCATAATACTTAGGTGAAATATTTTGATCCATCTTCTATTGTTTCAAATACATTTTCTTATATGGTTGTAAATGTACAAAAACCCATTCACCAACTGTAAAATGTCTTTCACTGTAATGTTGATCATCTTGTTGCTTCATGCGGTTTTGTGCCATGGCTAAGTTCTCCTTAAGAATAAAAAGTACCTCTTTCTGGTGGTGAATGTGCTCTTCAACTTTTCTAACCCTTGGTTGGTGTCTCAAGGGTGAGGTGATGGATAGTGGATGATACCCATATAATGCCAAAAAAGAAGACACTTTAGATGAAGTATAGAAGTGTTATACCACCATTATGTAAGTGGCAGCCATTGGACCCATCTCACTTGCTTATCTGAGGTAAAGCAATGAATATATCCTTCCAAGTACTTATTTACCACCTCAATTTTCCCATCAGATTGGGGATGATAAGAATAGCTACGAGCTAACTGAGCACCTAAACATGAAAATAAATTAATCCAAAAATTACTAGTAAATATAGGGTCTCGATCACTTACTATAATCTTTGGTGTCCCATGTATCTTTTGAACTGTGAAGATTGTTGTCACTGTACTTGCAACAAATGGGTGTGACAAGGTACAAAAATGGACATATTTGGTGATTCTATCCACCACAACCATGATTTAATTTTTCCCTCCTGATTTAGGCAATCCTGTTATGAATTCCATGGAAACATATTCCCACATCTAGCTACGAATAGATGGAGGTTGTAGAATACCCGAGGACTTAATTGTTTCACCTTTAGTTTTTTGACAAACCATGCATTCAACTATAAATATTTGGACATCCCCTTTTATCCCTTCCCATAAGAAATCTTGTTTGATTCAATGATAAGTCATAAAGAAACCAGAATGCCCCTATTGGAGAAGCATGGAGCTCAGATAAAACCCTATTTTTTTAGGGTTTAGTTCTTACGTAGGTATAATCTATCCTTGTGCCATAAAGAATTCCCTTTCCATATAAATTTTTCTAACATGCTTGGATGCTTTTGGAGATTCTGAATGATATTTTGTGTACTTAGGTCATCTTTCCATTTGGACCTTGCCTCCTCTACCCAATCTTCCTATAATATAGATATGGAACACAACAATGCTCAACTGACTCATCCTTTTGAGACAAAGCATCAAAAACTACAATATCCTTCCCTTTCTTGTAGATTATCTCAAAATTATATGCCAAATTTTTTTAGAATCATTTTTGTTCTTCGGATGATAAATGTTGTTTTAAGAAGTATTTCAAACTATCATGATTTGTCTTTACTTTACAGTGTCTGCCAATGAGATATGGTCTCCATCGCTTTATTGCATGAAGTATGGCCAATATTTTCTTCTCATAAATTGGTTTTAACATCTTATTACCTTTGAATTTATGGATCTCAAAGGAAATGGGATGAACCTCTTACATGAGGATGTTCCCCATACCATACTCTGAAGCATCACCTTCAACAATGAATGTTTTGGAAAAAATTGGAGTATCTAGAACTAGAGTGGTACACATGGCCTCCTTCAACTTCTCAAATGATTTGGTATCTTCCTCGTTCCAATGGAAATATTCCTTATTTAATAAAGTTGTTAGTGGTGTTTTTATGCTACCATAATTCTTTACAAATCGACGATAATAACATGTAAACCCAAAAAAATATCGAAGATGATTTAGGGTTTTTGGAACCTTCCACTCAATAATGTCCTTTATCTTATTAGGATCCACTTTAACACCTTCATAAGAGATGATGTGACCCAAATATTCAGCCTCCTTGACTCCAAAAGAACACTTATAGATATTTTCATAAAGTTGATGTTGTTTAAGAGTTTCCAACACCTTATTTACATGATGCAAGTATTCCTCCCATGTTTTGTTGTATATTAGTATATCATAAAAGTAAACTAAAACAAACTTCTCCAATAATGTTTTAAAGATAGAATTCATCAAAATTTTAAATATAGAGGGTGCATTTGTGAGTCCAAAAGGCATTACTAAGAATTCATAATGGCCTTAATGTGTCTGGAAGGTTGTTTTATGAACATCATCATCCATGATTATGATATAATGATATCCAGAACAAAGATCAAGTTTTGTACTGTAAAAAACACCATGCAACTCATCTAGCAAATCATTAATTACAGGAATATGAAACTTATCTTTGATTATGTACTTATTAAGCTCCCTATAATCATGTCACATATGTCAATTTTCATCTTTTTTGCGTACCAACACTAATGGAGAAGAATAAGAACTTTGACTATGAATAATAGTTCCTACTTCTAACATCTCTTGTACTATTTTCTCAATCTCACTCTTTTACACATATGGGTACTAGTAAGGTTTGATGTTGGGAATTTGGCTCCCTAGTACTAGTTGGATGGCATGGTCATGGTATCTTTTTAGAGGTAAAGCCTTTGACATATCCCCAAACACAACTGAGTGCTCATACATAACTACTTGCATATTTGATGGTTACGTAAGGGAACTAACATGAGGTCAATGGGAAAGAAATCTTGACATTTAAAGAAGATTAAGGTTCAAGTTACCCTTTCCTATAAAATTCCCTCTATAAAAGCATGTTTATTCTCATACTATAGTCGTTATAGTTCAAAAGTTAGTTTGAGTCAATTTAGCATTTACGCGTCATAATTGTTTTTATGGACTCTATGTTGGCTCAAATGGCTGATCCCACCAAGAACAATTTGTATTCATTCTTAACAAGTCAATGCTTAAATCAGATATAAAGACTTCAAGTCTAACTTTGTTCCTAAACCATTATCACATTTACTCTTGTTTTCATCACATTTACATTGTTTCTCAGGTCTCTTAAATTGGCGTTACTTTACAACAAAAAATGAGTTACGGAATTACTTTCTTAACATCTTGAAGAAGTAAATGATTAGAAGCATTATAAACTACGCATGAATCACAAGTGATTTGTTTTTAAGCTAAGATCTCATGTTTTCATATTTCATGATCCCAAATTGGACATTTCCTTTATTCTTAATGTCATGAAAGGACTTGGCTAGGGATTAAGGGATCAAGTTTAAAATTTCGTCTTCTCTTAAGTCAACAATTTTCAAAAAAAACATTTTCGTTTACTAAGAGCTAGTTACGATTTTCGCCCATAAATTAACCGCATAATGGGTATAAGATGAGTTTAATTCTAATATCACTCATATATCTACGCTCAACTATAAGTCATCTTAAATTGCTCAAACATATTTATCCCATAAAACCTGCCCATGGTGTTTTGTTGCTGCTGGCCACGATACTACCTTTATTTGTCAAGATTTAATGGGACCATTAATAAGAGTTTAAGACATAGTACAACTAGTGCACTAACTCCACTTGTGTCATCTAGGTCTCATGAAGATTTCATTCAATGATGAAGGTAATCCTAGATCTAACTTCATAAGAATTTGGTGGTCCACTAGGACATCAAGGAGGTGTTAGTTTTACTTACCGCATATAGGGTAAGGTCACGCTGTAAATTCATTGCTTCGAACAAGGAATCTTAAGTTATAGAAATGATCTTTTGAAGACCTTTCTTAGGTGTGGTATAAGAAGTCTAGTGGTGAGGGTTAATTATTTCTGAAGATGTTAGCGATTTGCAAACTTGGATGTGACTAGATTAAGAGGGAGGGTACAACAAAGGTTAAATACTAACTTCATTTATATGGTTTAATAATAATAAGTTATTACCATACATTTGAGTTTATGTTTGATCTAAAATAACTATATGAATAGTGATTGCTTTGACCATCTAAACTGTAAGAAGTACATTTAAGTCCAAATGAACTTAACACTCATAAAGCAGTACGGATTTTGTAAACCCATTGACATTATCAACTATCTTTCTCATTTATCTAGCTAGCATAGTTGGTCCTACATTCATCATGTGACATTCCTACTAGTATTCAAATGTTATATTTAAAACAAAATAGATACAAACCACATAGTTTTCCAAGTATAATGCTTGAAACATAAAAATCCAAGAGGGACAACGATTTTTTTTACACAATAATTTTACCAATTTGTAAATCTCTTTAATTTCACTTCTATCTAACATTTATAATCTATGTCAATGTATAATATTTCACTGATTACAAAAAAAATCACACTCTCAATCCTTCTTGTTTGGAGTACCTACAACCAGCGTTGCGTCAGTACTAGGATTGGTATGGAAATCCCTCACACTCAAGCATGAAATAAAACATTCATCATTTCAATTAATCCAAAACAAGGAAGAGAAAGAGATAGAGATAGAGATAGGGAGAGAGAGATGTCATTTCATCACACATTCACACTTTCATATTCTTTTTTTTCTTCTTCGATTATAAAGAGAGTAAAGAAGAGAGAGAAAGTCTAGATTTCATTTTATTTTCTATTCACCAAATCAATACCACATACTTCACATATCCATTTTCATTTATTTTCAATTTCATATACATTTTTAACCCATTTACATTTTTATACCCAATCAACAATTTATAATTATTTCCAAAGAGAGAAAAGGAAAGAGAGATAAAACATTGTAATTTTCGAAAACCATTCATACAAGAAATAGACCAATTCATACTCTATAAATTACAAGAAAATATTTTAAAAGGTTTGACAAGTAGTTAGAAACCAAATGGGGAACCTCAGAAGATTGGTTGAGCTAAAGTTTCAATTTTGTAAAAGTTGTTTGAAACGGTTAAAGTGTTTATAAACTAGGCCCCAAACACACTCATCTTAACTTCAAACAAAAAGATTAATGATTCCTACTTACTCACCTATATACAAAGATTTCATCACACCCAATGGAAGCAAATTACGACAATCAGGTCTCAAGATACCATGGTAATTCTAGCGTTGTTTATCGTAGCAACGTTATAACTCTTGTCGCACAGCGAACAATAGGCCCCAAAACCCATTTGCAAAACTAACCTCTAAAATCATTTTCGTTATACTAAGATTTGGTTACAACTATCCTATTCATAGTATAAAGGTAGGTGGAGGTTGTTTTCTATTTTTCCCAATTTGAAACGACAACTACACACCAAAACTGACTGAATTTTCTTAAGACGAGAATGTCGCCAGTGTGACTGAAATGTTAAATGGCCTAAGTACTCCTCATGTTAAGGTGTCAAAATAAATTTCTTAGGTTGGTTAAGGGCCTTTATGTTGTCCTAGGTCAACATTGATCATATAAGAGGTTTTAATTTGTGGTACAACTTTGTTTGGTGCTCCATGCGGGTGGTTTTTTAGACCAAACATTCCTATGTTTTAAAATTTTTTGTGGACAAGGTCAAAGTGTAATCTCACATTCCACTTGCATCTTCAACTATTCAACATATTTATTTTTTTTAAAAAGGAAATAAAATAGGAAATGAAGAAGTGCATATTTTACTACGAGAGGAAGGGAGATCCATACCTTTTTTACGCTTATTTGAGGCGTTTGCTTGGGGATTTCCTTATGGACTATGACCAACGAATCATATTTTCTTAAACCCCTTAAATGATTTTTCACAACTTCTATTTTGTGCATGTCTTGCAACCATCACATTTCTTGTGACCACACTCCTTTGGGGAAAATTTAATCAACAAATCACATGCCTTAAACATGCCTCCAAGTTTGCACAGAAAAACTACCATGGTACTTTAGACTACCGCACACAACAAAAATGTCCGCCCCAACTCTATTGTTCAATATCATGTTTTGGTATCCTCCATGTCCATGAATAAATGCCATTCATCAAAGAACCAAGCATATGATTCCATTTAATCACCATAAGTTTGATTGGCACATTTCTAGTAAAGTTTAGAGTTTGCTCAAGGTAACTAGGCATGTCCAAACAAGATGACCAGGAAAACAAAAACAAGTAATCTACCACACAATTAAATGAAACTTAGATGATAAAGTTTTGTGCCTCCTCAAGATGATAGGTGTGGCAAAACAAAGATATAGCTGACATTCATAAAAGGACAAAGTTTACACAATGAAGGGGCCTAATTAAAGGGTGACTTCCATGAGCTGGGTGCAAACGATAAGGAATTGGTCCTTGAGACTTTAGAGGCATCTAAAACATGATAATGGTTGTTTGAAAATGTTTACAATCGAGCTATATCACCTCTATATAAAAAGTTAAACTTGAAAACCCTCAAAGATTGAGTTAGTAGTCTTCTTAAGTAGGGGATAGAAGGACCATAAGGGATCTGGAAAGGAATGCATGTAAGGAATGATGCTTATAGAGTTAGAACATGATGACTTCATCATCTACATGTGACGGAGTTACAAGTATATAAAAGGACAAGGTGATCCTAGACAATGATCTTCATCCATGCAATGACCACGATCATAACTTCTTAAGAGGAAGGTCAGGGAATGAGATCTTGAATTCAAGCAAGTTGACATCAACTGTCATTAAAAGGTAAACCAGAGAATAAAATCCAAAGGATAGAGGTACATATATTTTATGAATTCATATTGTCAAATTATGATTATTGAGGAATAATAAGACTATGGATATAAATTTATCCTTGAGCACTAGATGGAGAGTACCTGGATTGGTCAAGTGATTCCAATATAGGTATGTTGTTTGGAGATTAATAATCTAGTGGGAGGCTAAGCTTCCATACACTCCATATTGTACTATACTCTCCGTATTGTTATAGAAAGGTGGTAACTTCTAAAACTTTGTATTGTGGACCTAGTCTTACTAGTAGGATTCTATCTTGAATTTCATGATGGAAGTTGAGCATGCACCTAGATAAAGTAGAGACTTGAAACTTATTGAAGTTTAAAAACCATGCAAGTATATGATATGTGTACCTTGATTTCAATATGACATTGTCATTAGGATCAAGAATACTATACAAGGAGGAAAATGAGTTCTTAATGAGGAACATAACAATCTTTTTATATTATCTGAATTGACTGAGCTAAGAGTGGCATCATTTTGGTATCAGATCGTGAAGATACCTCTTTTATTTTTCATATTTATTGCTAATGTTGAAATGATTGAAGGATGATGCATGCATATTACAGGTGATTGTGAAAAAGAAGATACTATAAGTAGTCAAGGACTAGAAGATGCAAAAGGAAGATAGGTGGTAAGAAGAAGCACAATAGCAAGTTAAAGCTCAAGAAGAGGATTCAAAAGACCAAGGTGATACTGACTTGGGTGAGACAAGTGAGAGACCAAGATACTAGGGTGAAAAATACCTAGGTGAGGACTAAGAGGATCCATAGACCAAGGTGGAAAAGACTTGGGTGAAGATATTAGAAATGGAGAGAATGAGAAGAGTAAAGGGCTTAGAAGGAGGAAAATGCCACAAAATAAGGAAAGAGTAAGTCTTTGAAGAAGAGATAAATGAGATAAGAGAAAGGATTGAGAAGTTGGGGTTCATGATAGAGACCTGATAGGAAATAAGTGATAAAATATGCGGAATAATCCCTTACAGAATCACAACAGTAGAAACTAATATGTAGAAAATATTACAGATCTCAAATAAAAGTGTAGAATAAATAACACAACATAGAAAGATAGTATTTAACGTGGTTCACCCAATTTGGGCTATGTCCACTAAGAATCACTTGCTCAAATTTTATTACAAGCCTCCACTCTCTCAATACAACACCCAAATCTGTTTGGAGCTATGCTCAACAAACTCTATAGAATTCACACCCGAATTCAAAGCACATCTGCAATGCATTTGCTTGTATTATTCATCATATGCATAAGACCATATAAATAGACAATTGCTTAAGCAGTTTGATACAAAATCGTGGGTATCAAAACCATGGGCAAAAAACCATGGGTATCAAAACAATGGGTACCGAAAAACCATGGGCCCAAAATACCCGAGTGTAACACATAGAAGGTGTACCACACTCTAACATGAAAATAGGCTCCACAAACATAACAATCTCCCACTTGGAGACTGATTTCCACTGAGCAAGCTTCTCAACCCTTCATTGTCATCCACAAAGACCAGCCAAAGCTGAACATAGCTTTAGTTTATCCCTTGTGACCACCTTGGTCATCATGTCTGCAGGATTCTGACTGGTATGAATCTTCTCCAACTTCAACTTATCTTCCTCCAAAGCTGTCCTGATGAAGTGATATCTCAACTGTATATACTTCATCCTGGAGTGGAAATCAAAGTTCTTAGCTAGGTTTATAGCACTCTGACTATCACTATGTAGCTTACATTCCTCCTGCTTATGCCCCAACTCCTCAAGCAATTGTTGTAACCAAATCATCTCTTTGCTTGCCTCTGTGGCAGCAACATACTCAGCCTCCATGGTTGACAAAGTTACCAGCTTCTGTAGTCATGAAATCCAACTTACTACTGTCCCACCTACAGTGTAAATATAACCTATCGTGCTCCTCCTGCTATCTACATCTCCAGCCATGTCTGAATCTACATAACCACGTAAAGTGGTGTCTGATCCACTGTAGCATAAAATTGTCCCCATGGTCCCTCTCAAATACCGAAGGATCCACTTTACTGCTTGCCAATGCTCTTTACCTAGATCACTCATTAATCTACTCACAGCTCCTACTGCATGGGAAAAATCAGGCCTAGTGCATACCATAGCATACATCAAACTGCCAACCGCTGATGAGTAAGGTACCTTGGACATATGGTTTCTTTCCTGCTCTGTCTTGGGACACTGCTCCTTTGATAACTTAAAATGGCTTACCAAAGGACTCCCAACCAGTTTATCATCCTGCATGTTAAACCTATACAATACCTTCTTAATGTACTCTTCCTGAGATAAAGTCAGCTTCTGTTCCTTCTTATCCCGAGTTATCCTCATACCAAGGATTTTTCTGGCAGCCCCCAAATCCTTCATATCAAAGGATTCACTTAGCTGTTTCTTGAGTACTTTTATTTCCTACATGTTTTTACCTACAACCAACATGTCATCAACATACAAACACAGGATAATATAACTTCCATCCTCAAATTTCTTTGTATACACGCAATGGTCAAAATGACATCTGATATAACCTTGCTCCATCATGAAGCTATCAAACTTCTTATACCATTGACCTGGAGCTTGTTTCAACCATACAAGCTCTTCTTCATTTTGCACACCATCTCCTCTTTACCTTTGACTTTATATCCTTCTGGATGCTGCATATATAGCTCCTCCTCTAAAACACCATGGAGAAATGCAGTCTTTACATCTAACTGTTCTAAGTGCAAGTCTTATGTTGCCACTATTCCAAGAACAGTTCTAATAGAAGTCATTTTTACTACAGGAGAAAAGATCTCATCAAAATCTATACCTTGTTTCTGTGCAAACCCCTTGACCACCAATCGGGCCTTATATCTTTTCTTTCCTCCTTCTTCGTCTTTAACTTTGTACACCCACTTGTTCTGCAGTGCTCTTTTGCCTTCCGGTCGCTTCACCAAATCCCAAGTCTGGTTCTCCATGAGAGACTTATGCTCCTCATCCATGGCTTGCTCCCACTTCTTACTGGCATCTACCTGCATTGCTTTATCAAAGCTCTCTGGCTCTCCACTATCAGTGAGTAATAAATAATAAAGAGAAGGAGAAAAACATTCAAGTTCTTTTCTTACCCTCGAAGACCTCCTCACTGTAGGAGTTTGGGGTTCCTGTTGAGTAGGTTCCTGAACTGATTCATGGGTCACTATCCCATCTAGAAGAACCTCTACCACTGCATATTCGTTCTTGGATTCTTCCCTGTTTTCCTACAACTGTTGCTTATACATGACTTTCTCATTAAAGACCACATCCCTAGACCGAATGATTTTCTTGTCCTTAATACTCCAACATTTAAATCCAAAGTAATCACCACCATAACCAATAAAAGTGTATTTTTCTGATTTAGCCTCTAGCTTGGTCCTATCATCCTTGTCAATATGAACAAACACCTCACATCCAAAGACTCTAAGAAATGAGTAATCGACTTTCTTACCATACCAAGCCTCCTCAGGTATGCCTCCATCCAAGGCACTTGAGGGTCCTATGTTTATTAAGTACACAGTTGTGCTCACCGCTTCTACCCAAAAATAAAGAGGCAGTCCTTGTATGTATCCTCATGCTCCTAGCATGTTCCATTATTGTTCTGTTCATCCTTTCGGACACCCCATTCTGCTGCGGGGTTCCTGGAACCGTCTTTTTCCTGCGGATTCCATTCTTAGAACAATAATCATCAAATTCATTGCTGCAATACTCCCCTCCATTATCTGACCTGAGACATTTTAACTTAAGACCTGTTTCATTCTCTACCAAGGCTTTCCATTTAACAAAAGTGTCAAATACATCAGATTTGTTTCTAATACAATAAACCCAAACTTTCCTTGTTGCATCATCAATAAAAGTAACATAATAACTTGAACCCCCAAGAGATGATACCTGAGCTGGCCCCCACACATCAGAATGTACCAATTCTAACTTACTCTCTTTCTTCGTAGGTCTAACCTTGAGAAACCTTACTCACTTCTGTTTCCCATATATGTATTTCTCACAGAAATCCAAACCTGTTTCTTTATATCCAGGCAAATTCTTCTTTATGATGTCCATGCCCTTATGGCTCATATGACCGAGCCTATAGTGCCATAATGTTGTATCTGCATTTGAAGCCACAAGATTACAATCATTAGTACTATCAGTGGATAAATACAAGGTTCCAACCTTCTTACCTCTTGCCACCACAAGAGCACCCTTGGTAACCTTCCAAGAGTCAGCTATAAATATCACAGTAAAACCATCACTTCCCAATTGCCCCGATGATATCAAATTTCTCCTTAATGTAGGCACATGTCTGACATCCTTCAATAGCCATGTATTCCCATTCTACATCTTAACCTGAACAAAACCTTTTCCAACTATACTGCAAGGCTCATCATCACCAAGAAAAACATGCCCAAAATCCCCTTGAACATAATCAACAAAATAATGCCTATGTGGAGTAGCATGAAAAGAAGCCCCTGAATCTAAAACCCAAGATTTAGTAATATTATGCAAAGAAAGAATCAAAGCATCCTGGCATACATTACCCGATGCCACATTTGCCTCTTGTTTTCTTCCTGTTGTTTCTTCTTGTCCCGAAGCTCCCAACAGTCCTTCTTTACATGCCCAGACTTTCCACAGTTCCAACATACAATCTTGCTCTTGGATTTTGACCTTGCTCGATCTTTCGATTTTCCATGGTTTCCTCTATTCTTCTGTCTCCCTCTAGTTTCCACTGTCAAAGCATTCCCTGAAGTAGAAGATTCCCCAGAGATTTTTCTTCACATTTCCTCACTTAGAATCACCCCTACAACATCCTCAAACTTCAACTTCGAGTTAGTTGGAACCGAGTTGCTTACCGCCATTACCAGGCTATTCCAACTTTCAGGTAAAGAACACAAAATTAATAAAGCCCTAACTTCTTCATCAAATTCTATTGTAACCGAAGCTAGCATATTCACAACCGTATTGAAATCATTTAAATGATCTGCTACTAAACTATTCTCAGACATCTTCATATTAAACAACTTTTTCATTAAAAATATCTTGTTAGAGGTAGAGGGTTTTTCATACAACTTCCCTAATGCATCCATTAGATATTTTGTAGTCTTTTCCTTTGAAACATTAAATAATACTGAAGATGCAAGACACAGCCAGATCATTCCAAGTTCCTTTTGATCCAACAAATCCCATTCCGCATCTGTCATACTCGAGGGTTTGTTCACCTTCTCAAACAACAGAGTATAAAGATCCTTCTGATAAAGGTAATCTTCCATCTGCATCTTCCAAAGACTGAAATTCTGCCCGTTGAATTTATCAACCCTAGATCTTCCATCATCTACCATAGCTCCCACTCAAGATAAAACTTTCCCTGCGATTCAACACTTCAGCAAACCAAAACCAGGCTCTGATACCAATTGATAGGAAATAAGTGATAAAATATGCGGAATAATCCCTTACAGAATCGCAACAGTAGAAACTAATATGTAGAAAATATTACAGATCTCAAATAAAAGTGTAGAATAAATAACACAACATAGAAAGACAGTATTTAACGTGGTTCACCCAATTTGGGCTACGTCCACCAAGAATCACTTGCTCAAATTTTATTACAAGCCTCCACTCTCTCAATACAATACCCAGATCCATTTGGAGCTATGCTCAACAAACTCTACAGAATTCACACCCGAATTCAAAGCACATCTGTAATGCATTTGCTTGTATTATGTATCATATGCATAAGACCATATAAATAGACAATTGCTTAAGCAATTTGATACAAAACCATGGGTATCAAAACCATGGGTGGGTATCAAAACCATGGGCAAAAAACCATGGGTATCAAAACAATGGGTACCGAAAAACCATGGGCCCAAAAAACAACCCATAACGGTTACCCATTACCCATGGGTTAATAAACCACCCATGAAAATTTGCTTCGGGGGCTTCACCCCCGAACCCCCTTGACCCGCTCACCGGTGAGCGGGACCACCGTAAAAATACCCGAGTGTAAACACATAGAATGTGTACCACACTCTAACATGGAAATAGGCTCCACAAACATAACAAGACCATGGTGGAAGAAGAGATCCAAGAAGTTGGATAGAAGATGAGAAAGAAGGTGAAGTGGCCAATCAAGCTACTGATGGAGAAGATGAAAAGGAAAAAGATGATTGCCTTGGAAAAAGAAATGCAGAAGAAGAACGAGTTACCATGTGAAGATGTGAAGAGAGTTCTCATTGTGGAGAACATGAAAGAAGTGTCAAAAGAGACACTTGAGGAATAACACATGAAGAATGAGAGATTATCAATGATGGAGGCACCTTAAAAAATATGATTTGGTATTTTTGTCATGGATTTCTAACTTTTTATTTCAGTGTGTATATACAAGTGTAAGAGACGGATTAAAGAAAATCAAAGGTATGATCTTGATACTAGCAAAGAATGAGTCAAATAAAGTGCTTATGAAGGGAGATGGAAACATGGGTGAACTAGTGACAAATCATGAAGAAGAAGTGCATCATGAAGCACCTACAAGTGAAGAAGATGATCATAAAACACAACCGTATGCAGAATAAGAAGAAGAATCGAACTTCTATGACATTTTAGAAGATGATCTAGAAGAGGTAAAACCAAATGCATCAAGAGAAGAATCTTATAAGGAAATGACTACTTGGGAACAAATGACACTATGGAGCAGCTGATGGAAATAATGGAAAAGAGTTCTAAAGCTGATTTTAGTCATGCATACAAGGATGAATTTGCACAAAGCCAAGTCATGGAGAAGCATATCTTCAAACCAATAGGTTTTAAAGAAAGCAAATGTTGTTTCTAAATCTGATTTTGATCATATTTTTAATACAAATGAAGGTGTACCACATGGTTGAAGGAAAGAGGAAGGTAAATCTCTAAAAATTGGCACAAGAACATGGCTACAAGTTTCCTAAGTGGCTTAAGAAATCAGATACAAAGGTGAAAATTCAAGTATGTGTAGCTAAGAGCACAAAGAGTGATGAAGATACATCCTCAAGAAGGTGTATATTATGATGATGAAATTGAGAAAGTGGTAATAACACCAAGAATCCTTTGGAGGAAAGTTGAAACAAGTTCAAACAAGAAAGAGGATGATTGTGAAGTGAAGATCATGTAAGAAGCATTCCATGAGAACATGAGGTACACAAGGGAGATGAAAGATTAAAAAAAAATTGTGATGATTTAAATCACGATGTTTATGAATCTACCGATGGGTATACTTTTGATTTATTGCTTTAATTCAGTTTAAGAGAATATGAAGAACTGAATGAGATGATTATTTGTTATGTACCTTGGGAGGATGATAATATAATGTACATGGGTTGATGGAGATGCCTACATGTGGCACTCCATACCCTTAGTTAGTTATATGGGGTTACATAAGAAATAGTTATCCTGGGTAATGAGTCGGCCTAAATTGGGATTAGGTGTTACCCATCTATTAAGAGTAATGTATGTCTATATAAGGGATGTGAGTATCAAGGTCATGGAGGTATGAGTTGAGTCTTATATCTGGTAGAGGTATATTGGAGGTGTCCCCCCTTAAAGTGGATCCAAGATGGCTTTGCAAAGAGCATTGTCTTGAGAAGATGATGGTAGACAGTGAGAAACCATGGGATAAAGAGGATTCATACCTCTCTAATGAAACTCATAAGGACTTATTGATACATGAAGAAACAATGAAAGAGCATGCTGATGTAAAACCAAGATCAGAAGAAGAAAACAAAGATTTAGCTCCTAAATATGATGAATGACATGAGGATATAGATGATATCACCTTGAATGAAGAATTGAAGAAGATGGAGGAGCTTCTAAATCATTTTAAAGGGTTGTATAGAAGTTCAAATCATAGTGAGAACATCATTTATCAGCTAGATGATGAGTATAAGACAAGAGAAAAACAAGATAATAGAGACAAATTTGAATAAGGTCAATGAAGAGAACAAAAGAAGATGGAGAGATACAACATCAAGAAGATGATAAAGGGGTTGTATGGCCTCATGTTTGTGTATCTAACCTTGGTTTTTGTGTTTTGAATGCAGGTCATGAAGTTTAAAAGATGAATGAAGTCATAAACTCGATGCTCAAAACTCACAAACCAAGAAGGACAAGAAGATATTGAAGACCAATATGAAAGTGAAGCAGAAGCATGGAGTTTTGTAACTGAGAAAGATATAAGAAGGAACATATATAAGAAAAGATAGAGAAACAAGAAGATGAGGGACAAAGACTATATCAAGGAAATGCCAAGCACTGATACTTCAAGCAAGACCATGGGACCCAGGCATAGAAAGAAGATTGAAGAAGGAATATATTTGAACTGGAGTTCAAATCTTTTTCTTACCTAGAGAGTTTGATTGCAAGAACATCCTATATGATGCTTCATGAAATCAAAATAGTCCACAAAAAACCTTTTCAAGGAATGAACATCATGTACTAAGTGTTTGTCAAGTTTCCCTCCAAAGTTTCAAGTTTGAACATTTGAAATTGTGATGTAAAATCTCTTTACCATAAGGGTAAAAGTAGGGGAAAAAAGTGTGCATGCCAAATTTCTTGTGAGTGAGCTACGTAAGTAGGAAGTTCCACAAATCTTGGGAAGTTAGTATGATCTATTATGAATGTTTCTAAGTTGGAAAAAACAATCTCCTTCTTTTAGGCATGCATGGTTAAGAGAAAGTCTCACCAAATGAAGGAGTCCTAGAATAAAATAAGAAACACAAAAATTAAGTCAAGCTAGATCAGGATGAAAAAGATCATATTACATCAATGGAGATAGAAAGAAGTAAATAATTTGCATGAAGGAGTTGGTATTTTTTTGAGTCAGGGTGTAATAATTGTGTTGTATGAAAATCCATGGTTATGAATAAAATCAAGGATAGTTGCATAAGATCACTTTAAACAATCCTTGGCCTTGTGATGAGTGGGTGTAATGAGATGATAGTTGCATGGAATAGGAAGGGGTATGTAAGATCGAATGTCAAACAAATTAGAATGTATGAGAAAATATAAATGATATGAAAGTGTAATTGAATGGATTTCCTTGTGAATTGTACAAAGCGACGTGGTCGTTTATTGGTCCTGACCTACTTTGGGCCTTTAATGAAGCTCTCCAATCCAATTCTCTTGGGAGTTTCATCAATCAAGGCAACATCAAATTCATTCCTAAGGTTGTTGATCAAAAGTAGATTACTAGTTGGAGGCCTATTACTTTGTTGAACATTTCTTACAAAATTCTTGCTAAAGCCTGGGCTCTTTGCATTGTTGATCTTCTTACCAAGATTGTTCACCCTAAGTAGATGGGATTTATCAAAGGCCGCTACATTTTAGATAATCTTATAGCAGCCTAAAAAGGAATGGAATGGGTTCGGTTGTCTCTGCAACGACCATTGTTTCTCAAAATTGACTTTGAAAAGGCTTATGATCGTATCGAATGGCCATTTATTATGAGCTATGATCATAACCTTAGGATTTGGGGATTTTTTTACCTCGGCGGTCTGAACTTTGTTCTCCAATGCATCAAATTGACTTAACATCAATGGGAAAAAGTCTGTCCTCGATTAGTCTCTTCCGCTCTATTAGACAGGGATGCCCTCTAGCACCTGCCCTGTTTGTCTTAGCCATCGATAGCCTTAGGAGATCTTATTACTCGTCGTGCTGATCAGAGGCCGCATTTGGGGAATTTTTTTGACATGATCCTGCGATGCGGCTCATTAATGGGCATTTTTTTTATGACTCCTTTCTTACCCTTATTGAATCTAAGCAGAATGTGGCTGCTGTGTTTGATTTCCTTGACATTTTTTGTTCTTTCTTCAGGATCCAGCATTCAGATGGCTAAGATGTTGGGCTATCGACAAAGTTGGTGGCCGATGCCACACTACTTGAAAGCTTACCCTTGGAAGTGGATAGGATGTGGAAAACAATTCTAAATTTTTGGGCATTCGTTTTGTGTTTGATAGTGACTTCCACCACTCTATGGTAGTATGTGATCAATAGAGTATGAACAAAAAGTTACTTGATGGTCTCCTAAACCCCTTTCCTTGGCCAGTAAATTCCAGGTGTGCACTAAGATGATTTCTCCTCCCACCCATGTTTATTATTCTGCATGTTGGTGCCCTTCTCGGGCTTCCTTTGCCAAGCTTTCCAAGCTACTTCGGGACTACCTTTGGTGTAAAAGTTTTGGTTCAATTGGCTTTCATCAGGAGGCCTAGGAAGTTTGTTGTTTACCTCCACAATCAAGGTGGTATGGGAATTATTGATGTTTTTAGGCAAAGCGTGGCTTATGTGTTCTAAATGGGTTGTGAGATATCTTTCACGTAGTCGAGAATGGAAAATTTTACTTCCGCATTGCAATGCTTTCTAGTGCTTCCTTACGAGAAAAAAATGTTGGAATAATATAGTGTTGCATATCTTAATTATCACCAAGGTACCTGTCAAGATTTTTGGCACCTTCGTCGCCAAAATAATATGGAAAGCTTTTAAAAATATGAAACCCATGCTGCGTTGGATTGGTGATGGCTTTTGCATCAGGGTTTCCTTTCAATTCTAAGAATATCTGGTGGTCTCCCATTATTTTTTATGACAGTCTTGTGCTTTTGCGAAAACTCTAGGAATCAAATCTCTCCTGGCTATCTTGCAAAGGAATCCAAACTATTCTAGATTTGGTCTCCCACAGAGACTAGATTCTTTAGCCCAAGCTCAAGATGAAGTTTAATCTTTCCAATTTAGACCTTCCGTCTATCTGTAGAATTTAAGAATTAATGCCATATGTTATGCTTCACAAACTTGGGCTTAAGCCTCCGGAAGCATGGTGGCTTGATTGGCCTTGGGGATCATGAGATAACTTTTTTACTCTATATGTACTGGCACCATTTACTAGCTATTGAGCCCCATCTCGTCCTACCATTGTCTAAAATCAACGCTCGCTAGAGGCTTGTAGTCTGCGTAGTATACATGGCTTCGTAGACTATGGCATGCTTGGATCTCCTTGCTTGAGCTTAAAGTTAACCATTTTCTTTAGTGCCTTATTTATCAAGGCCTCTCTGTTGGCGAACGTTCTATGTCACATCGATCATTCCCAATCCTAAATGCCCTTTTTGTTCTAGACTTGAATCCTTTAAGCATTTTTTTTGGTCTTGTCACCATGATGCTCAGGCCATTTGGGCTTTGGATTCATTCACTCTTTCAACCCTACCACCTTGAATTCTTTCATTGGCGTCTCGACTTTATTTGGAGATTTCAGCCCTTGGCCTAATTATATTGATAATTTGTGGTAAGTTTTTAGAGGTTGTATTGTATTTCAAATTTGGAAAGCTCGTAATTCTATGTTACTTCCAGAATGATCAATCTGTTGCTTTATTCTCCAAGTCTAATGACAAAGTTGATATATTGTCTACTGTGCGCATATAGATTCAAGCTCAAGAAGAAAAAGTTGCCCTGGAATTTTCTTATTTGCAGGAGTTGCTCGCACACTGGGGGAGTACATTGTGCACGATGAACCGGGTCCCTCTAGACCCTTTTCCTCCGCCACCTCGGCCATCTCCAGCCTGGGCGCCCTTTGACACCAGGTAATTGTCACTGCAGAACCAGCTCTAACAGCCACCTGCTTCGCCTCTCCCCACGGGGTCGTCCTTTAGCTCCATCCTCTTTCGTGACCAGGGTCGAAGTCCTCCTTCAAGGGGGGAGGCCTTGGTGAGCTCTCCGCAGTGGGCCTCTCATCCACGTCTAGCAGTTCAGACACTTGTCTGGCTCTTTGCCCCCTGGTTGGGGAATTATTGTGCCTCTTTAGATGCAAATGTTGCATCTGGATGATTGGCTGACAGGGTGATCCTCCTTCGGCCGAGCTGTCAATTGGAGTGTTCATCCTCCTCGAGATGATCCTCCTCCCGGAGCAGCAGGTTTGTGCCTAGTGCTCTTTGCCTTTTTGTAACTCTTGTGCTTTTTGTTTACCCTTTGGGCGTTTTCTGGTGCCTACGTGGCATTTTTGTGGGATTGCGAGTCTTTCCGGTCGCCCCTGCTCTTGTAACTCTCTTTTTATTATAATTAATATAAAAAGGGCAACTCCAATAGTAAATATTCACTACATATTGGTTAAGTTAATTTTTTCAATATATATATATATATATATATATATATATATATATTCCCGAAATTTAATATTTTTACAATTGATGGTGATGGGACCAATTTCCTACTAAAAAAAACATTTTCCTAAAATTTAGTTACACCCAGGAATATTGTCTTGCATAAGTGACTCGTCAATAGACCAACAAACTGTTTAGCATTTTTGTTATAGTCAAGAGATAAAAAAAATTGTTATAGAAAAATTATGTCAAGCTATGTGGGGAAAGTCATTGGGGAGAAAGAAAATGTACTATTTGGAGGAATTTAACTCTACATGTGATCATCAACAAAAGGCTTTTATAGGGGCTAATATCCTGTGGAAAGCAAAGATCTTCATAGCTCAATTGAGAACTAATTCATATTGTGTTCAGTGTGAAATAGGAAGATGGAAAAGACCTAAAGAGACATGGGAAGAAAGAATCTGTATCTTTTGTAAGTCTGGTGAGGTGGAATCAGAGAAACATTTCGTGTTGGATGATAATGTTTATAATGACATTAGGTGTAATGTCCCTTTTTCTCGAATAGTTCGGTCGAAGACCTTTGGCCCTTTTTGTCTACCCGATGGCCAAAGGGGGATTTCTAGGGTGACTTCGGTTTATTAATTTTATTATATCGTGCTAAAAAATGAAATAAAGTACCTTTAAGCACATACAATGAATTAATAGATTGTTTAAGTGATTTGACTTAGGAAAACTACCTTTAAATAATTTAATAAATTATTTAATGTACCTTCCTAAGCTGAAAAGTGTGACTTGCTTGAAAATGAGAAATAATTAATTATGTGGCTTTGGGAAAAGTGCGGCCAGCATCTTTGAGGGTTTTTTTTTGGCTATAAAGAGAAAATGCGACTTGGGGGAAAGGATTCAGAACATTATTATTCTCATACAACAATTAGCATAGAGCTTTTGCAGACATAATCCAAGGACGGAAACCCTCTGGATTATTCTTCTTGCGGACGGAAACCCTAGGAGTAGTGAGATAAGCTTCCATCTAGGAATCTTCATTCTTTACATAGTTATTCAGCATTCCAGCAGTGTCAGAGAAAAGAATAAATTGCAGCAGTGAGCATTTGCACATCTACCTAAGTGGGGTGACTTCTTCTACAGTTAATTATTGCTGTAACAGAGGTATTTTTCATGATAGATATTTATTGTAATTCCCAACAGCAAATATATCAAATCGACTAGGGTTTTGATTCATTTACTGTGGGTTTTTGGACAATCTTTGTTATTAAATCTTTCTGTAGATTTATATTCATATTGCTGTCATATTTAGTTCCAAAAATCATC
This sequence comes from Taxus chinensis, assembly GCA_019776745.2. NCBI lineage: Eukaryota > Viridiplantae > Streptophyta > Pinopsida > Cupressales > Taxaceae > Taxus > Taxus chinensis. The sequence goes on along the minus strand of CM034148.1, from coordinate 837,154,803 downwards.
ATTAAATATACAACTGAAATATTTATAAAGAAATCTGTCAGGTTTACCCTAGGCACCTATTCTGCATTCACCCGGTTTGTGGGGTTTGCCGTATTTTATTTACCAATGCAGTTTCAATGTGATGTTTCATGAATTCCTTTGATATTATCAATTTAGATCTGAGCCAGGGCATTATATAAAATTTAAAAAAAAAAAATTCAGACAAAAACGGGTTTGGGATCTTTTAGTGGTATCAGAGCAGTGTATCCTCCCAGCGTATGTGGGAAGAAACATACATGGTATTACAACATAAATCAGCTTTGAATGCATCACAGAGAGGACGGTCCACACAGATACTACACCCGCAGGCGAGCACGACTCGAGGCTAGTATTGTAGGAGGTGACAGAATGGAATATTTGGGCAAGACGCCTGAGAGTCCTCCTCTAGAGAAACATGCAGATCCATATAGGAATTTTATTCAGGATATGGCAGCCACACAAAGGTAGTTATTACAGACCATGGAGCGCATGGGCACTACTTTGGACAGGTTGGCACTAGATAGGCCGCAGGACAGGCATGATAAAAGGGATAGATCCGTATCAGTTGCCAGTAGCTACAGGGGTCATAGCAGATCACCTTTAGAGCTTGGGAGTGTTAGGGGATCGCCACGTCGTGAGCGTAGGCATACTCATACAAACGAGAGGAGACCTACACAGACTGCAGATAGGCCTATGCAGCCTCACTTCTTGCCTAGAGGTGACCCTCCAGAGATTGAGGGACGTTTGGAAGAAGCAACTTTCCCAGATACTATCATGGCAATCAGTGATGAGAGGAGGAGTTTGCTGCAGCATGTGAGGGATGCATTTCCCCTCCCATAGTATTGTGCCTAAAGGAGAGACAACATGAGGGCCGGACAGGATAAGAGACCTAGAGCACAGCAGAACAAAGATTTACAACAGGTTACCAATAAGGTAACCCTCTCCACTTTTGATGGTAGTGGAAAGATCAGTGCCAGGGCTTGGATTCATAAGCTCGACACCTACCTTACCCTCAAGCCCATGAGGGAGTAGGAGGCCATACAGTTCGCTACATTACACCTTGAGGGGGTGGCTTATGATTGGTGGCACCATGGGTTAGTTACGCAGGGTCATGAGCTTCTACGTTCGTATAGGGATTTCAACGATAGACTGATTGCGAGATTTGATCGCAAGGATGTGGAGTTATATTACAGGTATTTGGCACAGCTCCGACAAAGTGGACATGTTGATTCTTATATCAACAAATTTCAGCAGATAGCAATTATGGTTCCAAAGATGCCTGAGAAGAGGGTGGTGATGTTATTTATAGAGGGCCTCCATGACAGGATGAGAGGATTGGTCAAGGCTCTTAAGCCTAGGACATTGCATGATGTCATTCAGATGATATTGGACTTGGACACAACCCCCACTTCCTATCAGCCCACTTCTTATCAGCCCAATAAGAAGTTTCCCACGAGCTCCAGGCCATTTCAGCGCTCTACCGCCCTGTAGAAGAGTGCACCACCTCCTAAGGTGGACCAAGAGACTCATAATAAGTTAAGGAGGAGGAAGCTTTGCTTTCATTGCAAATACCATTGGGAGCTTGGACATCGTTTCCTTGGTAAAGGCAAGGTGCATCTCATTGAGGTGATTTCTGATGGGGAGGAGGATTATGCGCCATATACATATGCAGAGGATGAGGGCGGTGACCATGATGCACAGGGGGAGCAGCCCCGAATAGAGTTGGGCGAGAGTGAGGCATTGGATTCATCTGATGTTACTATTGCTACACTCTCAGGCGTTCCTAGGTACCATCCTTTTCGATTGAAGGGAGTGCTTAAGGGACAACGAATTGTTTGTCTAGTTGACAGTGGAGCTACGCACAACTTCATTGATGAGGGGTTGGCTGCGAAGCAAGGATTATAGGTTGAGGAATTTGAGGGGTTTAGTGTACGGGTGACCGATGGATTTGCTATCAGTTGCACTAAGAGGATTCCACGACTTAATATTCAGATGGGCGACTACACATTGACCGATGACTTCTATGTTATCGGACTGGGTGAGATTGATACAGTATTGGGTATTCAGTGGTTACAATCCCTTGGCAGATATGTGCGGGATTTCCGGAGGATGGAGTTGGAGTTTATGGTGGATAAGAAGAAGATAGTGCTTCGGGCTCTTTCTGACGGTGGGCCTAGAGTCATTTCAGCACGTAGGATGGAGTCTATAGTACGACATAAAGAGGTGGCATGGGCAGCCCAGTGTTTCATTTCCGCCAAATCTTCTTCAGACTATGAGCAGCCCCTTCATATTGACATCCATTCCATACTGGATAAGCATGGCCTAGTGTTTGGTGACATTCCTCCAGGTAGACCACCAGATAGAGGGTTTGAGCACGTTATAGAGCTTGAAGAGGGTGCTAAGCCCGTGATGACTATGCCTTATCGCCATCCTAAGACATACAAGGATGAGATAGAGAAGGCCATTAGAGAGCTCTTGAAGATGGGACATATCCGTCCTAGTTCTAGTCCCTTTGCTTCTTCAGTAGTTTTGGTGAAGAAGAAGGATGGGACCATGAGGATGTGCATTGACCATCATGCACTAAACAAGAAGACAATCAAGAACAGGTATCCCATTCCTCGCATTGATGAGCCGTTAGATGAGTTGCATGGATCTATCTACTTCTCAAAGATTGATCTTCGATCAGGCTACCACCAGATTAGAGTTCGGGATGAGGATATTCACAAGACAACCTTCAGATGTCATTATGGGCACTATGAGTTCTTGGTGATGCCATTTGGACTCACTAATGCACCTACTACATTTCAGTCATGTATGAACCATCTCTTCAATAGGTAATTGAGGCAGTTTGTGTTGGTGTTTTTTGATGATATTCTGATTTATAACAAGACATGGGATGATCATTTGAGGCATCTAGATGAGGTACTTAGCATAATGGAGACTCAATCTTTGTTTGCTAAGATGTCCAAGTGTGAGTTTGGACTTACAGAGATATTGTATCTTGGGCATGTCATTGCGGCCAATGGGGTCAAGGTCCATCAGGAGAAGATATAGGCGATGCAGGAATGGCCACCACCCAGGAATATCTCTGACTTGCGAGGATTCTTTAGGTTATGTGGTTACTACAGGAGGTTTGTGAAGGGTTATTCTCAGCTGGTAGCTCCATTGACAGATCTTACATAGAAGAGTGCATTCAGTTGGTCAAATGAGGCACATGTGGTATTTGAGAGGCTCAAGGTTATCATGAGTACCTGACCAGTTTTGGATCTTCCAGATTTCTCACGGCCCTTCATTCTTGAGTGTGATGCTTCGGGATTGGGGATTGGTGCATTTCTTATGCAGGATCGCCATCCTATTGCCTTTGAGAGCCGAACGTTGAGAGATAATGAGAGACTGTATTCCACCTATGATAAGGACTTGCCATTATGCATGCTTTGGCAAAGTTTAGACAGTATTTGGTGGGTGGAAAATTTGTGGTGAGAACCGACCACAATAGTTTGAAATATTTCCTGGAACAAAAAGAACTCAATGAGAGACAACAAAAATGGGTCAGCAGGATCCAGGCTTATGATTTTGACATTGAGTATGTCAAGGGGACGAAGAATGTAGTGGCTGATGCACTTTCCAGGAAACCCCATCTCACTGCCCTATGTTCTTTGAGCGAGATTTCAGCAGATTGGAAATCTCAACTGTTAGTTGAGTATTCCAAAAACACGTGGACATGTGACATTATGGATGGAAAAATTCAGGATGGCCGGTATAAGGTAATAGCTGATTTGATTTTGTATAAGGGCAGAATTTACCTAGTTCCTGAATCTAAACTTAAGGAGAAGATTATGCACGTTTTCCATGATGCACCACTTGTAGGACACCCAGGGTATTTTAAAACATACAGAAAGATTAGAGAGAGATTCTCCTGGAAGGGTCTCAAGGATGATGTCTTGCGCCATGTCCGTGAGTGTATGACTTGTCAGCAGAACAAGTCAGAGCATACTTTCCCAGCTGGTTTGCTACAACCATTGCCAATTCCGGAACAGAAGTGGGAGAGTATTTCGATGAATTTCATTACAGGCCTTCCCATGGTGCAAGGGAATGATCGAATTTGTGCAGTAGTGGATCCATTGACAAAATATGCACACTTTTTCGTTGTCCTTGCCAGCTTTAAGGCACCTCATGTGGCTGATTTGTTCTTCCGTCAGATATTCAGGTTGCATGGACTTCTGAAGAACATAGTTAGTGTCCGGGATAGCAGGTTTATGAGCATATTTTGGCAGGAAATTTTTTGTCTGGTTTACACTAAGGTGACTCCTAGCACTAGTTATCACCCTTAGACGGATGGACAGACAGAGATTGTGAACAAATGGATAGAGGGTTATCTTCGCAACTACGTTGCAGGATAGCAGAAGGCATGGGTTAAGTTGCTATATTTATGTGAGTATTGCTATAACACCACTTACCATATGTCTATTGGTATGACCCCATTCCGAGCACTTTATGGGTATGATGCGAGATCCTTTGTTGATATGGCATTTGGGGACAATAGAGCTCCCAAGGCTCAGGGGAGTTTACAGAATATCTAGGAAATCCTTAAGGTACTTAAGAAAAATATTCAGCGGGCCCAGAATCAGTAGAAAATATATGCAGATAGGCACAGAGTGGAGAGATCATTTGAGGTAGGGGACATGGTTTTTCTACGACTTCAGCCTTACAGACAGAGCACTCTCAAGAAGAGTGGAGTTGAAAAGCTCAAACCGTGATTTTATGGGCCATACAGGGTGTTGAGGAGAGTTGGTGAAGTAGCATATGAGTTGGAGTTGCCTTTTGAGAGCAAGATACACAATGTTTTCATGTGTCTTATTTGAAAAAGGCTTTGGGGCAGAACATTCTTTCTTCTACAGATTTACCACCCCTAGATGAGGAAGGGAGATTAGACCTAGTGCTAGAGGAGATCTTGGACAGCCGAGAGAGGAGACTAAGGAACGGATTTATTCGGGAGTTCCTGGTGAGGTGGAAAGAGTTACCTGAGGAGGATGCTACATGGGAAGGCGAGACTATATTACAGCATCCAGCTCTACAATTGCTTGGGGACAAGCAATCTCGGGAAGAGAAGACTGTAATGTCCCTCTTTCTCGAATAGTTCAGTCGAAGAACTTTGGCCCTTTTTGTCTACCCGATGGCCAAAGGGGGATTTCTAGGGTGACTTCGGTTTATTAATTTTATTATATCGTGCTAAAAAATGAAATAAAGTACCTTTAAGCACATATAATGAATTAATAGATTGTTTAAGTGATTTGACTTAGGAAAACTACCTTTAAATAATTTAATAAATTATTTAATGTACCTTCCAACGCTGAAAAGTGCGACTTGCTTGAAAAGGAGAAATAATTAATTAATAATTAATTATGTGGCTTTGGGAAAAGTGCAGCCAACATATTTGAGGGTTTTTTTGGCTATAAAGAGAAAATGCGACTTGGGGGAAAGGATTCAGAACATTATTATTCTCATACAGCAATTAGCACAGAGCTTTTGTAGACAGAATCAAAGGACGGAAACCCTCTGGATTATTCCTCTTGCGGACGGAAACCCCAAGAGTAGTGAGAGAAGCTTCCATCCAGGAATCTTCATTGTTTACATAGTTATTCAGCATTCCAGCAGTGTCAGAGAAAAGAATAAATTACAGCAGTGAGCATTTACACATCTACTTGAGTGGGGCGGCTTCTTCTATAGTTATTTATTGCTGTAACAGAGGTGTTTTTCATGATAGATATTTATTGTAATTCCCAGCAGCAAATATATCAAATCGGCTAGGGTTTTGATTCATTTACTATGGGTTTTTGGACAATCTTTGTTATTAAATCTTTCTGTAGATCTATATTTGTATTGCTGTCATATTTAGTCCCAGAAATCATCATTAAATATACAGCGGAAATATTTATAAAGAAATCTACCAAATTTACCCTAGGCGCCTATTCTACATTCCCCTGGTTTGTGGGGTTTGTTGTATTTTATTTACCTATGCAGTTTCAGTGTGATGTTTCATGAATTCCTTTGATATTATCAATTCAGATCTGACTCAGGGCATTATATTAAAAATAAATTAAAAAAATTAGACAAAAACGGGTTTGGGATCTTTCATTAGGGACCAGTTTGCTAGCACGGTGGCTACTGCCTCCTTTCAAGATATTTTAAATAAGAATATGGTTCGAAAAACAAGGGCGCTGATGATTAAACTCGCTAACAAGAGATCTGAATGCTAGTACGATCTTTAGTACGATCAATTGTCCCATATGCTGCTTTGGTAAGCTCGCGGACGTTAAAATATCTTCTTCTTCTTCTAATTGTTTGATTGACTGGTCAAACTTTAAAACAATTTATGTTTGGAGTGAGCATCCATGAAGTGCATTTTGAGCACGTGTACACAACAGTAGGATTAGAATGCCACGTCAAAAGAGAGATGTGAAAGAAGTTTTCATAAACCACGTGATAATAAATGAGCTCCACAAAATTCTTATCGCCACCAGATGAGACATTTCAAGTGCACCTCCCGAGATATTTCATATTGAGCGGTTCCATGGGACCACTTCTGAAATTGCCCATTACGAAATTTCAAAGAAATATTCAAAAATTCCGTATTTACATTTTTCCCGGCTCTCTGTTTCTTTGTCAGTCTCTCTCTTCAGTCAATTTTTTTCTAAGGCGTGTCTGCAGTGTATGGGAATGGTTTCATTAATGATGGTGAAAATCTTACAAACGTGGCTCACTGTCAAAGTTGAATATAATTCCCGATCTTCTTCATATATATACCTATATATGAAATTTGGTATATATAGTACCAAGTTGTAAGACCAACCATGGAGATTATCCCCTTCACTCTCTGTTTTCTTCTCTCTTATCTTCAGCTTTGCTCCTCTGGACACACTAATAACAATGGTTCCTCTAGTGATGAGCAGGCTCTACTTGCCTTGAAGAATTCAATTACCTCTGATCCTAGCAAAATATTATCTACTTGGAATGCCAACACTAGCTTCTGCAATTGGACTGGCATTTCATGCAATAAGCTGATGAGAGTGTCTGCAATTGATCTTGGGAGTTTGCGTTGGACGGGTTCTATTTCTCCTTCCTTGGAAAATCTTACCTTTCTAGAGAGATGTAATATCTCCAATAACTCTTTCCATGGTGTTATTCCAGAGCTGGGCCACAAACTCAGCAATTTGAAAGAATTGTTTTTATGGGGAAATCAGCTGAGTGGGTCGGTTCCAAGATCCCTAGCCAATTGCTCCAAATTGACTCACCTTGACCTTGGTATTAAAAATCTTACGCACACAGTGCCTCTCCAATTGGGAAAGTTGAGCTCTCCGGAAAGCTCACAATTTTATGTTATTCCATAATGACCAATTTGTTGCTTTATTCTCCAAGTCTAATGATTAAGTGGTTATATTGTCTACTATGCCCATACAGATTCAAGCTCAAGCAGAAAATGTTACTCTGGAATTTGCTCACTTGTAGGGGTTGTGGGCATGTTGAGGGAGTGCACCATGCACGATAAGTCGGGGCCCTCCAGACCCTTTTCCTCTAACACCTAGGGCATCTCTGCCTCGGCGCCCTCCGCCACCAGGGAATTGTCGCAGAAGTCACTCAACAACTACTGCACCACCTCTCCATAAGGTCGTCCTTCAACTTCGTCCTCTTCCAGGCCAGGTCGGAGTCCTCCTTCGAGGGGGAAGGCCATGGCGAGCTCTATGCGGTGGGTCTCTCCTCCACTTGAAGTTTATACACTTGTTGGCTCTCTGCCCCCTGGTTGGGGAATTATTGTGCCTCTTCAGATGTAGATGCCATATCAGGATCGCTGATAGGTTGATCCTCCTTTGGCCAAGCCGTCAAGTGGAGTGTTTATCCCCCTCGGGATTATCCTCCTCCTCCTGGAGCAGTGGCTTGTGCCTAGTGCTCTCTGCTTTTTTGTAACTCTCGTGCTTTCTATTTACCCATTGGGCGTTTTCTGGTGCCTACGTGGTGTTTTTGTGGGATCGTGAGTCTTTTGGTCGCCCTTGCTTTTGTATTTCTCTTTTTATTAGAATTAATATAAAAAGGGTAATTCTAATAGTAAATATTCACTACATATTGGTTAAGTTAAATTTTTCATTATATTATATATATATATATATATATATATATATATATATATATATATATATATATATATATATATATTCCCGAAATTTAATATTTTTACAATTGATGGTGATGGGACCAATTTCCTACTAAAAAAAAAAACTTTTTCCTAAAATTTAGTTACACCCAGGAATAATGTCTTGCATAAGTGACTCGTCAATAGACCAACACACTATTTAGTATTTTTGTTATAGTCAAGAGATAAAAACTTTAGTTATAAACAAATTTCATTAAGCTATGTAGGGAAAGCCGTTGGGGAGAAAAAAGAGGTACTATTTGGAGGAATTTAACTCTACATGTGATTATCAACAAAAGGCTTTTATAGGGGCTAATATCCCGTGGAAAGCAAAGATCTTCATAGCTCAATTGAGAACTAATTCATACTGTCTTCGGTGTGAAATAGGAAGATGGAAAAGCTCTAAAGAGACATGGGAAGAAAGAATTTGTATCTTTTGCAAGTCTGGTGAGATGGAATCAGAGAAACTTTTCGTGTTGGACGATAATGGTTATAATGACATTAGGGCCCAGTTTGCTAGCACGGTGGCTATTGCTTCCTTTCAAGATATTTTAAATAAGAATATGGTTGGAAAAACAAGGGAGCTGATCATTAAACTCGCTAACAAGAGATCTGAATGCCGGAAAGATCTTTAGTACGATCAATTGTCCCATACGCTGCTTTGGTAGGCTTGCGGATGTTAAAATATCTTCTTCTTCTAATTCTTTGATTGACTAGTCAAACTTTAAAACAATTTATGTTTGGAGTGAGCATCCATGAAGAGGATTAGAATGACACGTCAAAAGAAGACTCGCGCACATGCAGCAGAAATGCGGGCTATGTGCACTGTTTTTGGGCTCGAGGGCATGCCGTACGCGCCTCCCAAGCAGTCCTCCATGCTGCCGAGGGCAGAGGTGAGTGCCCTGTACGTCCATATCAAATCAGTCATTTGTCCTGCCTTCCATCTATTACTGTATGCGTTGGAATTGCCAAAAACCCCGCCAAAACACTCTCCTGCCTTCCTACATTAATAAAATATTGTCAAAAATTTATCCAGCCTTAACACTTTAATAAAGTACAAAAAATAATTGGTCAAATGCAACCTAATACATAACATCAAAAATAACAGGGCAAATACTGCGGGAATACAAAACAGCCCAAATACAGAATAAAGAGAAGAAGAGCAGGTTTTTGTGTAAATTGTGAATGTTTTTAAATAATTGTTAACCCAATTTACACTTCATTGTGTCTATTTTTTCCTTTACAATGTATTTTAATTTTTTATAAAATTATTTTGGAGTTCATGTCATGATTTTTTTGCACTATTTTGTTTTAAACAAAAGATTGTGACATTGTTGCAGGGTAATTATATTGGTGGTAATGGACAAAGAGTTTTTTCATAGAAGACATTCAAGTTCATATCCATCTCTTCAATCTCAAAGTGTGAAAGCCATTCCAAAAAATAGAGAAAATTATGAATGTTTCTCAACACAAGTGGGTGAGCAAGATGACTGCTATTTTCTTCATTCTGAACAAAATTTAAGAGAAAAATTGCAGTTTGATAAAAATGTTTCTGCATCAAAAAAAAATATAAATGATGCACATCCTAACATCTATGATGTGGAGGATAGCTACACTCCATCCAGTCATGGAATTGACCTCAACCTTGGATTTAATACTTTCATTGAAGAAGATTTGGAAATTGAAGAAATTGTCCCTGAAACTCAAGTATTTGGAACTGATTTTAAAGGAAACAAGGAGTGCAAGGAGGTGCTTTGGCCACAAACTGCTGTGCAAGCTTTAATTTCAAAATTTGAAGAAGTTTATGATGATTTAAATCAAGGAAGTCTTGGTAAGAAACATTGGGACAAAGTTGCAGATGTGGTAAACATACATTGTGGAACATCTATTACAGGTATTCAATGCAAGTATAAATGGAATAGATGGAAAAAGACATTCAAAAAAGAAAAGCAGTTGTAAAATACTACTGGAGGAAAACCATCTTCATGGAGTTTTTATGAAGATATGAATCGTATTATAGGGAAAACTCCTAAAATAATTGGTCTAATGAATGGCTATAACGGAGATGAGTGGGTCAACACCAATACTACACCAAAAAATGACATGAAAGAGAAATCTCATGAGGAGGATTCACCTATGAATTATGAGAGTGTTACAGGAAATAAAGTAAATGAAAAAATCCATTTGACCAAGAAAGGAATTGAAGGACAACGCATAAAGAGAAAGAGAGTTGCACATGAAGATTTTGGAGAAAGGATGGAAAAAAGTTTGATGTATTTCACTGAAACAATGAAAGAAATCGAGCATGCAAAAATGGAGCAAGAAAACAAACGGATGGAGAAACTGTTAGATGTGCAGCTTCAAATTGCCAAGCTTTTTTCTCAGGTAAATAATCATAATTTTTTTTTATGAAAGAAAATATTTGTAGATGAAACAGTAACACAATTTTATTTATCATACGATGAAAATTACATTAGTTTACCAAACTTGCATCATATTGTCTTTGCCATTCACGAAACATAATTTCTCTTTGTGCCTTTCCTAGATCTTTTTCCATAGCTTGATTGCGAATCTCATTGTTAGAATTGAGATGTGGATCTCCTTCAATCTCTGGCTCATCTTCATTATACATTTGCAAGAAATTATGTAGTATGCAACATGTGGTAATAATCTTGGGTACTTTTTCAAGCTCTACATGTACATCTCGAAGAAGTCTCCATCTACATTTAAGTAAGGCAAATGCATTCTCAATTTTTACACGACCTCTAGATAAGTATTTGTTGAATAAACTATGCAATCTAGAAGTGTTACTTTTATATGGCTTCAACAAGTAAGGGGATATTGGGTAGGCAGAATCCCCAATTATTTGTGGATAGATAATGTTTCCATCAATCTCAAATGTTGGAGATGCTAATACCTCTCTCTTTTGCATTTTTCTTTTAATTGCAAAGCAACTCCAGTGATCGGCATCATGAGCACCGCCAGGAGCATTGACATAAACATTCCAAAATATTTTTTGCGTATCGCATACTCCTTGTAACAAAATACTATAGAAATGATGTCTGTTTACATAGTTTGTAGGAGTATACTGTTGCTTTGGACAATATGATAACTTGATATGAGTACCATCAACTGCACCACAAATCTTGGGAAGTAGAGTTAAAGTATGAAAATCACTTAATATCTTTTGCAATCTTCTCCCTGTTGGTATACTTATGTACTGATTTTGTAGCTTTTGGATAACAATATTAACAATGACCATGATATACTTCCTTATTGTTGATTCTCCCACGCAATACAACTCTGCGATTGTAAATGTTGGGGTTCCATGAGCAAGAAAATGCAAAACTAAACAAAGTACTTTTTTGGGTGGTATGGGTTCTCTAACAAAGTGAATTGTGTTTGTGCTTGGCATATGTGGTTGTATTTTTGACAAAAGCAAATTGAAAAGAGAAAAAGACATTCTATAATGGCGGCGGTATAAAACATCACGATATTTGGGTTGTTCCTCCCGAACTTCTTGCTGAATTAAATTCCAGAATGTAGTTTGCCTTGGAAACTTCCACCATTCTCTGTATGATTGCATAGATAATGATTCTCGATCTCCATATATCAGCATCATTTGCATGAAAAAGTTGAAAAACACGGTTGATAAATTTGATTTGCTTGAAGAAGAAGTGCAAGTAATATATTCTCTTAGAATATCCCTCCAAATCAAAATGAATTTATGGTCCATATTTGATCAAACTGCAATGAAAATACAATGTTATTAGTCATTAGCCATTCCATTCAAGCCATAAAAGTATTTAAACATTGTGCATTTACATATTGTAATAAAAATATTGTTTGCATTATATCATTTGTTTCTTTTTGTTTACCATACTTTTGGCTTTGATGAGAATTCTTTAAGTACATTAAACATATAATAGCATTTTATTTTACAGTTTAGAATTTATCCTATGTACTCATTTTGATTCCTATATAATAAGAGGCATATTTCTGCACTTTTTGGTTTCATACTTTAATAAAATGTGTGAAATTATTTTACCTGCTGCACTTGAAATCAGTCCTCCCAGCTGCTAATTCTAAAACCTGTTAGATCTATAGATCATATAAATGAATATATAAATATTTAAAATGATGTCTTGAATGTTAGCGCCTTCCTTTAAAATTTGAATATACATTTAATTGGTGGGTGGTTGGGCACGGCAACCCCAAATTAACTTCCATGTGCGCAGGTGAGGGGAAAATGCGCTGCTGGGGGCAATCTTTGACTATTTCAGGCTGAGGCACTGCATTCAAGTGCATGTGCGGAGTCTAAGAGAGATGTGTAAGAAGTTTTCATAAACCACGTGATAATAAATGAGCTCCACAAAATTCTTATCGCTACCAGACGAGACATTTCAAGTGCACCTCCGGAGATATTTCATATTTAGCGGTTCCATGGGACCACTTCTGAAATTGCCCATTACGAAATTTCAAAGAAATATTCAAAAATTCCGTATTTACATTTTTCCCGGCTCTCTGTTTCTTTGTCAGTCTCTCTCTTCAGTCAATTTTTTTCTAAAGCGTGTATGCAGCGTATGGGAATGGTTTCATTAATGATGGTGAAAATCTTACAAACGCGGCTCACTGTCAAAGTTGAATATAATTCCCGATCTTCTACCTATATATGAAATTTGGTATAATATAGTACCAAGTTGTAAGATATTACTAGCCATGGAGATTATCCCCTTCACTCCCTGTTTTCTTCTCTTTTGTCTTCAGCTTTGCTCCTCTGGACACACTAATAACAATGGTTCCTCTAGTGATGAGCAGGCTCTACTTGCCTTGAAGAATTCAATTACCTCTGATCCTAGCAAAATATTATCTACTTGGAATGCCAACACTGGCTTCTGCAATTGGACTGGCATTTCATGCAATAAGCTGATGAGAGTGTCTGCAATTGATCTTGGGAGTTTGCGTTTGACGGGTTCTATTTCTCCTTCCTTGGAAAATCTTACCTTTCTAGAGAGATTAAATATCTCCGATAACTCTTTCCATGGTGTTATTCCAGAGCTGGGCCACAAACTCAGCAATTTGAAAGAATTGTATTTATGGGGAAATCAGCTGAGTGGGTCGGTTCCAACATCCCTAGCCAATTGCTCCAAATTGACTCACCTTGACCTCGGTATTAATAACCTTACTGGCACAGTGCCTCTCCAATTGGGAAAGTTGACCTCTCTGGAACGCCTTCTACTTGATCATAACTGGCTCACCAGCACTAGGACTTCGCCTTTTCTTACAACTCTTGTTAATTGCTCTTCCTTGCAAACTTTATACTTGGGTTATAACCGTCTCGCCGAGGATTTATCCCCTTCCATTGGTAAACTGTCGTCCTAATCTTTCTGTATTGTCCTTGCGACCAAAACCGCATAGGAGGGGATATACCTCTAGAAATTGGCAATCTGACCAATTTGATATTGATAGACTTTGATGGATAATGTAATCACTGGCCCCATTCCATCTACAATAAAGAGGTTAACGAAGTTGGAGCGATTATATTTGGGTGGAAACCAATTACAGGGAAGCATACCTGTTGATGCCCTTGGTAAAGGGCTAGGGTTACTTTCTCTCTCATTCAACCAACTCTCTGGACAAATACCGGACGCTCTAGGAGATCTTCCTCAGCTAAGGCGCCTTCAACTTGATCATAACCAATTTCATGGAGGGATACCGGTCAATCTTGGCAACAGTGTGACATTGGAACTAGTTGACCTATCCCATAATAAACTCACTGGAAACATACCACCACAAGTTGCAGGTCTACAAAATTTACAGTTTTATTTCAACGTGTCTTGGAATTCACTGAGAGGAAGCTTGCCAGCTGAAATTGGTAAAATGGCAATGGTTCAAGAAATAGATCTATCTGGAAATCAATTTTCTGGTGCCATTCCGAGTAGTGTTGGCAACTGCTATTGCACTCGAATATCTCAACATCTCTCACAACATGTTTGAAGGCCCAATTACAGATTCAGTTGGCAACCTGAAAAATCTGCAATCCATGGATCTCTCCTACAATAAATTGTCTGGTACAATACCAATATCTCTGCAGAATCTTAAGATGCTGAGCTTTCTTAATGTTTCATTTAATTCATTGACAGGAGAAATTCCTAAAACAGGACATTTTGCGAACATCACCGCTTCATCATTCAGGGGAAACCCTGGACTTTGCGGGCAATGGATACTTTCATTACCAGTATGTCCAAGTACAGGGTCATCTGGAGGCCACTGGCACTTCCATAAATTGTTAAAATACATTACTTCTGTCATCTCTTTTCTAGTGGTATACAGCTTCTATATTTCATTTTTGTACAAATACTTTCTCGGGGAGCAGAATGTGGAGCTGTTTATTGAGTTTCCACATCCCAGGGTTTCGTATAAGGAGCTCAGTACAGCAACCAATGGATTTGGCAAGGGCAACTTGCTAGGAGTTGGTAGTGTTGGATCTGTCTATAAAGGAGTTTTGGATAATGGAACATTGATAGCTGTCAAGGCTCTCAATTTGCAGAATGACGCAGCTCATAAAAGTTTTAACATTGAATGCCAAGTTCTGGGTAAAGCCAGACATCGAAATGTAATAAAAGTCATAACTGCATGCTCTAACCTTGACTTTAAAGGTTTGGTTTTTGAGTTCATGTCTAATGGAAACCTGGAAAAGCATTTGCATTGTGATGCAGGCAAGTGCAACATTGGGGGTGTATGTAAAATGAATTTGCAGACACGATTACAAATAGCCATGGACATTGCTCGTGGCTTGGCTTACCTCCATCATGATTGTGCAATTCAAGTTGTTCACTGTGATTTGAAGCCCAACAATGTACTTCTGGACTTCTATATGACAGCACATGTAGCTGATTTTGGAAACTCCCAAATACTATCTCAAAATTCTATGCATTCATTCTCATCTTCAACTACACTGAAAGGTGCTCTAGGCTACATTGCCCCAGGTAAGGACTTCTTTTTTATGACCTGCAATGTTGCTTCAACTTCAGTATTATTGTTTTTATTGGTGGAAACTGACATGACTTTAATGCAGAGTATGGAGTTGGGGCAAGGATTTCAACAAAGGGAGATGTTTACAGCTATGGAATTCTGTTATTGGAGATGATCACCAGAAAGAAACCAACCCACCAGATGTTTGTTGATGGACTCAGCTTACGAATGTGGGTTAGCAGGGCTTTCCCCAATAAGATTTCAGAAGTGGTTGATGACAGCTTGTTGCAGTGCAATGGAGCTGTTACAGATGCTACAAGTAATTGTCTTATTCAACTCGTTCGGGTAGCTTTGCTGTGCACAAAAGGTTCACCTAAAGACCGACCAAGTATGGCACAAGTGGTGGAATTGTTGGAAAGTATTGAGGAGATGTTTGGAGGGAGTAGACTGGAATCCAAATATCAATCTGACCCATACCAAATGTTAAGCAATACAAGATGGGCAGGAAATCTTATTATGGCAGTAAAAGGTCAGAGTACTTCCACATTGCAGTCAACTTCCTAAACTGTTAAATGGAGAGATGCGGCTGTGAACTACAAAACAAGCACAGGCCTTCTTCTTAAGAGTTGCTTATATCGTATGTCCTCAATAAATCTCAAACAAGCACTATTATTATTTCAATAAGGATATCTTAAAATTGTCTTAGTTCTTGACAATGGCCTTTGGCAAGAAACGAGTGACTATACAGGGGTAAGCGAGCTAATGTATTCTAATAGGACTTTCGCCTTGTTAGAAAATATTTATTTATGGTAATCAACATTGAATTAGAATTCTATGCAAAGCCATTGTATTGTTGTAAAAGTCTCTCACTAATACAATTTTGTTATAATATGCAAGAATTTCAAACAATTACATGGGTTGCACTAGCATCACTTGTACTTCTGTTTAGAAGTTTTCTCCTATTATCTCTAATGGCACACAGGTGCAACCTGTTGATCTTGAAGTTGGTATTTTCGTCTTTAGTTGTATTATGTAATTTTTCTCTATTTTTTTGGTGGGGGAGGGGAACAAGTGGTATCATAACCATAACATTTTGTATTAGATTCATAAAAAGTGGTATCTAATGGAAAAGCATCCTATTCACGTGTGATCTTGCATTACCAAAAATATAAAATAAAAGATGTATAATTGTGAATTCAAACAGCTCAGAGTATTAAGGAGTTTGTTCCCGTAACATTAGAATTTCGTGTGATTGCCCTGTTTTATAGAAGCACTCTGTAACTTGTTAACTATATTTAGAATTACAAAGTCAAACTAGGATTCTTTCTTGTTGGTTAATATAATTACATGTTTGTCTAGTTTTAGAGGGATATAGATGAGCCACAAGAAAGATTCGCGAGTGGCAGAAGAGGGCATTAAAAAACCAAAATTTATTCTGATTGAAATTCTGATGGAGGTTTTGTTCATCTTGTTCTTATGATGAAAAACCTCTCTCCATTTTTGTACAACAGCAATAGTTAAAGAGATGTGTATGTGTTTGAAAGATCCAGTTGTGTGTGAAGGGACATAGAAGCAAAGTCTACATGTGTTTGTGTAGCCCTTTGAGGCTTACAGTTGTATATGTGATTATACAGTCCATTGAGACTATGTGTCGAGTGTTGTAATGCCCATTGAGACTTGAATCAATAAAAAGAATGTTATTCTGCATTAGACACCGCTGTATTACTCTATAACTGTAAGGTTGGAATCTTATTCAGTTGAGACCCCATACTTTACCTGCGTTAATATCAAAGCTAAGTTATGCCACTGTCATATAGACAGTGGTACCAGACTTTTAGTAGCAGGTCCTACTGAAAGAATCTCATAGCATTCTGCACAAAACAAGTTCAAGACATTTCAAACAATTTATTTATCAACTGTCACATAGAAAAACGAGGAATCCTTTGAGAAAGTTACACTGAAGAGAAAGTGTTAAAACCAAACTTCAATCACATAAGAATACTGACACGTCAGTATATCACTTGAGCACAGAATTCAAGAGCTCACCCGAGGGGCAGAGAGAGATCACCAAGTCCCCCGTTATGAGAATAAACCATGAAGATATACATGACTTACATTACACGTGGTTCCTCATCCAATGTCCTGCTCGAGGGTCTTTTGTTTGAACAGTGTCTTCGTTCCTATGCAGGGCTTTCTTTCTTCGCCTTCTTTCTGTGTGCATGCACAATTAAATAGCTCCACACTTGGCCAAATTCCCAAACTTCCTTCTTGGCTTGCACAACCCTATGGTCTTTAGCAATCCGGTAGAAGACAAGGCAAGGAGAACCAAGATTATGGCCTAAAATGTTAAAGCATCTCTACTCAAAGTTCTCGCTCTCATACCATCAACTTAATTTCTTCAAGAAACTTCAAAACTTGAGACAAAAGGAGTTTTCTGTGCAAGAGTACACAGAAAGATTTTTGTGCTTGCAAATTATTACAGATATGCAAGAAGGTGAGGAGCAAGCAGCGGCTAGATATCTCAATGGAATAAGATTTCAGCACCAGGATGAGCTAACCAAGAACTAACATTGGTACATGTGAGTAATTGGGATAAGGTTTATCTGTATGCCTTAAAGGCTGAGGAGAAGTTGCCCAGATTGCAAAAAACTATTGCTATAGGCAGAGCCAGATTCACTGGAGGAGGAACTAAGCCAAATACTGAAAGAGGTCAAAATGGGCATTAAGGAGAAGCTAGAACTTTGGTATTTACAAAACGTTGGCAAAATTAAGTGAGTTGTTATTCGCCAAAGATGGCTACATATATGAAAAAGTTTGTACAAAGTTGCAGAATTATTCAACTTGCTAAGGTGGAAGACGGAATACAAGATTGGATAAACCTTTACCTATACTAGAGAGCTCTTGGGAGGACATTAATATGGATTTTATGTCAGGGTTACCTAAAACTCAAAAGAGAAATAATTTCAGTTTTTTCATCGTACATGATTTCTCTAAAATGACCCATTTTACTCCATGCAAGAAAACTAATGATACAGTAATTACAGGTAACTTCTTTTTTAAGAAAATAGTAAGATTGCATAGGTTACAAAAAGCACAGTGTAAGATAGATATGTAAAATTTGTTGGCCATTTAGGAGAATCTTATCGAAGAATTGGGTACAAGTGTTGGGCTGATGAAATATAGCCTAATTATTGAAGGTGCATAAGGATTGGGTGCGCAGGAATAGGGCGCGTAGGTGTGCGTGGAAGAATAGTGGAACAAGGCGCGCATGGGAAAAGCAAGGATTTGGGGCTTAGCCGTTTTCAGTGTAAGGCTAAATATAAATATGGAGTGCAGAGCATGTTTAGTATGAAGACTTGAAGAGCACGCAAAGACTATTTCAGACGAGTGGGAGATCAAGCGCCATGCACAGTTTTGGACTATTAATAGGATTACAACTTGGTGTCCCCAGGATTTCACCCTGAAATCTGGGACTACCCCTTTTAAATTTTTCGTTCTTTTTAAGTGACAGGTTGTGTTTTTATGTTTTGTTTTGCATGTGGTTGCTCGCGTTGCTCGTAAATGCCCCCAGGAAGTTATAAAGCCATGATCGCCAAATACCCACATGCTAAAGCTCATTCAAATCCCCTCCTAGACTTAGTCTAGTTTTATAAAAGAGTTTTTTTTAATAAAAATAAATAAAGTACTTTTAAATAATATAGATTGAGCTAAAATTAGAGAATTTGGGTTATATAAGTCACTTCACCCCATAATTATTACCACACGAGTATTATTTACCCCTCTAAGTGGAGCATTCACCCAAGGAAGAGTTTTTACAGACTAGCTAATTGGCGAATTATTTTCGAGCAATTATCTGCAACTTCTGTCAAGTATTTTGTTTTTATTTATTTCTTTTGTGTTTGGTTTTGGTCTTTCTCCGTGATCTATCTGACAATTCCATGTGGCCTTTTCTTTCTTCCTGCCTAACCAGTCCAATTGCATAGGGTTTTGAGAAGTCGTTCTTTGCCTTAGACAAGGGGAAAATTAATTAATTATGCTAGTTTTCAAGCTATTTTCAACGAAGCTATGGGATAAAGAATGCAATATTTTTGCATGGGAAAGTCTTGTTGATCTTCATGGCCTTGTCTGCCAAATTGAAAGGAATCCAATTGCCTTTAAATCCACGCAACTTCCTTCTTCAAATTTCCACACCAGTTCCTAGTGCAAGTTGTAGTTTTTGGGAAGCAATTTTCTTGTGTAAGTCGTTGTTTTTGGCTGCCCTTCCACTTGAATTTCCACGCAATTATTAGGAGTTTGCAAATGCAATTCGTTGATATTCAAGTTGCCTTCTCTTTACACTTTTCACGCAAAACTTAAGTGCAAGTCGTGATTGTTAGAACTGCCCTCCACTTCTATTTTTCACGTTGCCTTCCTCTTCATGTTTTCACGCAAATACTAGAGAAAGTTTGCAATACATGCCGTAGAAATCAGCTGCCTTCCAACTCCAACTTTTAGGCAAAAGTCTTAGTGCAAACCGTGGTTATTGAAGCCACCTTCCATGTCTTGTTTTTACACTGCCATGACTTATGGAGTTTCATGCAAAAGTTAGAGAAAAAGCCCCATGCAAGTCGTGATTTTTAGAACTGCCCTCCACTTATAATTTATGTGTTGCCTTCCTCTTCATGTTTTTACACAAAACATAAGTGCAAGTTTTCAATATAAGTCGTGAAGTTTAGCTGCCTTCCCACGCAAACCTTTTCATAAAACTCAAGTTCAAATAAGCTACCTTCCATGTCTTATTTTTACACTGCCATAACTTATGGAGTTTCACACAAGTGTTAGGAGAAAAATCCCATGCAAGTCGTTGATGTTAGCTACCCTTCCACGTTGATTTCCATGCAAGCCTTTGGTAAGAAATTTAAGTTAAAATCATGGAAATGTTAGCTTCCCTCTCTAATTTTCAACGCAACCCATGTGAAAATACTCCAAAATTGCATGCAAAGTCTCCCAAAATCCCTCCCAAAGCTCATGCATGTTGATTCTAGTCTCCAGTTTGAACTCATGATTGAGCCTACTTATATTTGCTTGCACCCGGAGTAAGTCCCAAAATTCAAAGTTGCCCACATGCTATTAAAACAAATATGAGGGCGATGAATTACATATTTGTCTGTATTGATTATAGGAATACTTCACTTGTGCCAATATTTGTGAGAAGAGAGCAGAAGTCAATGTCTGATACATTGAATATATCTTCAAAATCAGGGGAAGCAATTTCAGCTTCTACACAAATAGATCTAGCTCTCATAATTACAAAATCTTTTGGTAAAAATTAAAAAAAAACATATCTCAGACAAAAGTTGATTCAGACACGATGAGGGGTGATGAGAGGGGTAATCCGACACAACCATGTGTGGTGTCCAGGCTTGTTGGGATTGATGATATAGACATGGGACATGAGTCTATCAGTGATTTGATTGACAGATCCAGAGCAACCAACAGAACATCCCTTATTTGGGCTATAAGGAACAGTGGAATTATCCAAGCTACAACATATCTGGCTACGACCCAATTACTCGAGTTTGAGGACAATTAGGGATGCAACAGGAAAGACAATGATTAGACTAGATGTACAATTCATTAATTATTACCTCAAGATTTTGACAAAACTCAGAGTGATTAAAATCAACATGCAGGAGGCTTTTGATAGGTGGGAGAAGGACAAGGTGAATTGTGTGGGTGTAATGAACAGAAATTATATGAAGAACTCCAGGGCACCATCAAAATTTCCAAGGAATCTTCCAAGGTCAAATCTAGTGCAGGAAGTTGATGACATTTCATGGTTGCTGTGTAGGATAAATGGGGAAGGTAATGCAAATAACTTTCACTCATGGATGTATTCCTTCGTCAGAACAATTGAGATCAACAAACTTGATTCTATGATCAATTGGGCAGAGATCATTAGCAGCAAAATTAGTGAGCAACTCAGAAATATGAGGTAGACATTTAGTTTTAAAATGACTTCATACCTTGTGTATGCCGCAACTTCACAGGGAGTATTCTCCAAGTTGGACAAAAGAGAGATACTTTGAAAGGATCCTATTTATTAGTGCTACCCACAGCTGGTGATACTTGAGTGCCACAAGGATTACAAGGTAGTGAAAGATAGTTTCTTCTATGGATTCATTTGCACGCTAAATGGTGATTTGAAGGCCAACAAATTAAACAAAGAGGCTTGGGAAGTTGTCACTCAGTATGGTTGTATCTTCATCCAGTTTGTCGACTTCACTTATCTCAGGGTGAGTGGTTTCTCATGTGAACCAGTCAAACTACCTAGGTATCCCAATGATAAATGAGTTATCATAGAACTGTGCAGAAACATCGTAGAATTTCATGACTTGCAAAGAAAGAAGCACAGGATGACAATTATCTTCCTAATCATAGTGGGCAACTATACTTGTCAAAATATTCACAGAGCTAGAAATGTCCAAGCTGAAATGTCTCTTTGCCATGAACATGAATTCTTCCTTGCCCAGATGAATTTTGATCCTTATGGAATAGCAAAGAAGACAGACTCCTAGGAATACATGCACATCCCTTCATTGGAATATTTCTGGATGAAGTGCAGGAACGAATATGAAGTCAAAAAAGGAGATTTCAGTAGATTAACAAATCAACAGGTTTCTAAATTTGGTCTGGCAAGGATACCTTTAAATCTTTCAGACGAAGGACATGTGGTACTTGACACATATCATCGAATGGGAGGAGATAAAGCTACTCTTCAAGCCATTGTAGGTGGTGGCTAGACAATCGAGGAGAGTTCTGAAGTGGTCTTGGTTAACACCTCAAATTGGTTGTTAACAAAAGGGTATTGTTTAGATGAGGCTTTGATGAACCAAATCACGAGGAATTTTAGCATGAGGAATCTCAGAAAAAGAAAGCATGATGGTGAGATCAACAGAAGACCAGAGAAGCTAAAAGTGCACAAAAAGTCTCGGGCATTGGAGAAAGGCAAGTCTTCATTTATTACACTAGTGCCACTTACGGACGAAGCTTCTCTTGCATCAACTCACAACACTTCAGCAGTTCTGGCACCCCAAGAAGACATAATTATTCTGACATTGAATCTAGCATCATTCATATTTGTTACTCAGTCACCCAGTTCTCCACCTCTTACAGAAGAATTGAGGGCACAAATGGTAGAGTTTGAGAGAACACTTTCCCTAGATGGCACTGGAGGAGGCAGCCATGATACAATGTTGAATTCTAATACAACAGGGCTCGAACAAGAAAAGGTAATGCAAAATGATGTCTCTCATTCCCTGGAGAGTAACTTCAAAGCATAAAGCTCGAGAAAATATGCACTTTTAGAGAAAACGACACCTAAAATTGAGCCACAGAATGAAAGTTATGGCACATGCAAATTTTTGCTGCTACATCTTCCTGGGCCCTTTCCAAAAATGGCAAATTTTATTATGTGCTTGTGTTTTCTTCACCAAAAATCCAAAAAAGGAAAAAAAATGTTGTCTTCATGCCAGTCGCAATTTTCAAGGCTACCTTCTGCGTCTAATTTCCACGATGCCTTCAGTGACGAATTTTCACGCAATTTTAAATCTAGAAGTCACAATGCAAGTCATACTTTTGGAAAATAGGTATCTTTCATGCAAGTCACACTTTTTGGAAGGAAGACTTTAAGTTGCCAATGGAAATTCTGGCTGTGGCCAGCAGGTGGGAATTTCTTGCCTACATAGTAGGTTACTTTTTCCCATCAAGTCAAAATCACTTAAGCTGCAATGGGAATTTTAGAGGTAGTAATTAGGCATGAATTTCTTAACTGCGACGCAGGGTGAAAATTCCCATTATAAAGAAAAATCACTTAAAGCACTGATGGGAATTTCTTGCCTACCTAACAGGCTAACTTTTCCCATGAAAGAGGTTTATTCACCCATGCAAGTTGCACTTTTTCAAAGAAGACTATTTTCCATATAAGTCACACTTTTTGGGAGATGATTTAAGATGCCAGTGGGAATTTCGGCAATGGTAGGCAGGCATAAATTTCTTACATGCCTTGCAGGGTGAAAATTCCCATGATGAAGGAAAAATCACTTAAGTGGAAGAGGGGATTTTTGGAGCTACAGTGCAGGGTGAAAAATCCCATCAAGTTAACTTCCTATTTTTAGTAGTCATTGTAGACACCAATTTTTGGTGTAACTCTTCTCCTTCATCTAGCATTTATTCTCCTTCATGTGACTTTCCCTCTCACTTTTCTTTTTCTTAAAATTGGGTAAATTACATCTATTTACTCACCCTTAATTAATTAATTATCAAATGGGATCTATGTGGACCCATTTGATAATTAGAATTTGGCATTATCTCACATATCTCAAAATCATTCAATTCATGGATAATAATATACCCATCCGACACTCCACTCTTAATTTAAAAAGTGGAATCTATTATCTCACCTACCCATTCAAATCACATTCCCCACTCCACCTAATAAATTCAAACCATAGGCCCCGCGTGATCACATCATGTCTCTTAACCCCGAGTTAATTTATCAAACCCCGGTTACTCGTTAACCCCAATCTAACCTCACCTCCAAGTTATAAATAAGGGACTAGAACCAAAAGGAAAATAAAAAAGAATTAGTATGAAATCTCTGCATATTGAAGTTTTTAGGAGAGGAGAAGAAAGTGCTTAATTAAGTTTTGCAAGTTTGAGGTCAAGGCAAAACCTTTGCCATTGTTAGAAGTTAGAAGGTGAGGAGTGTGAGAGAAATCTTTGCCATTGTTCGTCATCTTGCCATCCTGATGCCCATTTCATCTCCATATCAGAGCACAAGCTAAGTCCCCTCGTCATTTCAGTTACTTGTCATTTTGTATTTCATTATTTCTGCATGATATCTACTGTTCATCATTTATTGCTATCTTTCTAGACACGGGGGTTGACATCCTCCAAGGGAGTTAACATCCTCTTGGAACTAGGATTGTCCAGAAAACCCCTGCATATTTTTATCTAATCATATCTGTTTCAGTTTTACAGAGCTATCTTCTTTTATCACATATTCTATCTTCTCTGCGCACGTAGATCCATATCCACATCTGAGGTCCTAAGCCCTCCATCATTCAAAGTTGTTGGTGGCTTCCAGTATCGGCTTTCACTCGCGCGAGAATGAGGTTTCCTGTACAACATTTTGGCACGCCCGGTGGGACCAGACCCTAGATCTGGTCATTTTTTTGTTACTTTACTCATCTTGTCTAACTTGCTTGTTTCATAAGTATAGTATTCGTTTCAGTTTAGTACTGACGTTGTTTAAAGGTACGTGCTAGTTTAGTTCTACCACATAAATGAATCCAGTAATTGACATTTGTTCATTTAGTTTTCAACTTCATTGTGCAATGAGGTATAGTTTAGTTTTATCTTGATTTTGAAGGGGATATGTTATACATTCAATTGTTTATTGTCTTGAAGGATAAAAAATTATTATCTGTTGTCATTAAATTTTAGTTTTATTAATAATAATACGTCATTTGAAAAATAATATATTTTAAATGTAATAATATAATTAAAAGAATTTAAAAAAAAAAATTATTACTTGTTTTACAACTTAAACTATCAACCCAACACCCTATCCTCCCTTCCCCCAGCTCGTCCGAGCTCTGCCGAGCTGTTCTCTCACCACTCACCCCCCAATCTCGACTCTCCTATCCCGATTATCCCGACCAACCCACCACTCCTCACATCCATTTCACCTCTCTCTGTTCCCAATCACTCCCTAACCCCGTTAACCTATCCACTTACCTCACTCCATTCCATCCTCTTTCTTAACTCCTGAGCCCACCTCATCCCCAACTCTCACACTACCCTCAACTCCCACACCCGACCACCTGAGCCCATACAACCCATCCTGAGTTCCTATCTCCTAACTCTCTGCCCAGTCTTCACCCCTGCATTTGCCTCGTCTCTCGTCCAGCTCTCCCCATGAGCCACCACCAACTCCCCATCTCCCAACAACCCATCCTCACCTCAGCATATCCATCTCCTCCCAACCCGAGCCGCTATCACAGCTCAGCTCCCCTTCTCTTCCCGTCTTCCTCCCATTCCAATACCTACTTCCCCATTCTCCCCAACCAACCGAATCTTCCGCTGTCTACTTCTCTCCACTTTACTCCCCATGACTCCTTCACCACACTTCCACTCGCTCCACTTCCCACAGTCCCGGCCTCGGCTGAAACCCTCTCCATCACACTTTCTAACCGCTCTTCACCTCACATATCCCTCTTCACTTAACTCTTGTCCATATTTTCCCACAACTCACTTTCCTTCATTTTCTCTCCAACCTACCATTCTCCGTCGACCTCTAAGCAATAGAAGTCTGTCTAAGAATACTGTTTTCTAGCATCAATGAGCCATACAGATGCCCATATTTGCTGACTCCTTCCCATCAAGACCTGAAAATCTATGCACAATCCATAACCAACTTCCACGCAAATGTTCTAATTCCACTACCGAAGTGAACTTCTGGATCCAGGCTTTGATCTTCACTTTCCAAACCGCACTCAGCTGCAACCATATTATCCAATCATTTCACCTCACCTTGTCAATTTATTCTCGCACTTTGATCCAACGTTCTCTCTCACGTCAACACCTACCCGTGGATACCACCATTTTCCATGCAGAGAAAGGATTAACCTCACATATTCATAAATCTTCGATGTTTGGTGCTTCCAACTGTTTCCAGATCAGTTTCGCATTCACGCACTTTTTGTGGGTAGTGACTGTTATTTCTCTTAAGTAATTATCCACACAGACTTACAAGATTATGAAGTTTGATACATCTAACTGCTTCCATCTCAGTTTCAAATTCACGCAATCTTTGTGGGTTGTATATATAGAAAATTACTTTAAAAATTATATTGTTTCGCCAGTAATCTATGGTTAAAATCAAACAGCCTACAACATGTCATCTTCAGGCCTGAAAGTGGTAGAAACTACCGATCCATTCCATCATTTTCCCAACTGGTTTCCTATCGACCGCTTGGCCTCTCTCTCTACATCGCAGACTTACAGGATTCAGATGCATGAATCTTCCAATAGTTTCCCGCTCTGTTTCACGATTCAGGCACATCTTTGTGGGTGAGGACTATAAAGTCTCTCCATAGTAATCGACCTATAATTCTTTACCAACAGTTCTCGCAGCACCAACATAGCCAATCATATATTACTTGTTTATATGCTCTATGATTCTTGTTATGTCATTGTCCATGTGAAAATACATGTCTGTCGTCAACTTGTCACCTTGGATTTGGCATATTGTTGACTTTCACTGAGTTCACTTTTTGGTCACTAACCTATCTCAGCCCTCCTTTATTCAACTAATTCCACAACTTAGGTCCACTATTTTCTCCCATATCCATTACAAATTTCAAATCAAATTGTCTTTCATCCTCCCCAAAGTCTTCATTATTAATATAAAAAATTCCACTCTCCCCACCCACTTTTCATCGTTACCTCTTAAAGTCCACATTTAATCATTTTATATGTTTATTCTTATTTATAGTTCACGTAAACAAAATGAAACAAACAACAAAATGCACATGTTAATGTCTTATCATAACATTTCATAATTAGTCTCGTATCACCTCGTTATTAATAATTTGTGTCACATATCTCATAATTTTATTTCACAATCTATTTCATCGCTTATTTAATTGTTTATTTCATAGTTTATTTTATAGTCAATAAGTTTTCTTTACCCTAATTGAATGAAACATTCCAACTTTTATTAATCCATTAGATTAATTTTTTTATTTTTATTTTTTTTATGAAAGTACTTTTTGTACACAAAATATTTACGACAGTTATATCAGTTTAATCACATCAACTAATTACATTTATTTTCTTTTGCAGGTGCAATCTACGACATCCACGAGGTACACCCCACAAACTTGCAAACAACATTATGTTGTCAAAGACAACCATTGAAACATAAACACATGGCGAATCCTTTTCACCGACCCCTTCCAAAATTGTGCACGGTGTAATTTAGGGTACCCGGACGTTCCTGGCCATTGACCATCACTTCCAAATACGCCATCATCACAGTACAATCAAATAACAAGGAAAATCGTTCTCTAGGTTTTACTCGATTTTCCCTATTTTCTCCTTTTCTGCATTGTAATTTCCCTTTTCTGAGTGATTTTCTACATCGAAATTCACATTTCAAATTTGGTCTAAAATGAACCTCGTGCATCGTTGCTTGATCACATAGCCTAAATAAGGGGTTTAACCTTTTGCATTTCACATTATCACACACAACCTAAAACTTCATGAACAAAATCAACAAATCAAAACATTCCTTTCACCTGGTTAACTGATTGGGATTTGAACACCCAACAGGAAACCATTTCAGACATTTCCCTAGCCAAAACTACCTAAAACCAGCCTTAGAATTCCGTTCTTTAGGCACCTTCATTATCCATTTTTTTTTTTTTCACATCTCGTAATTAATGCATGATGATAAAAAATATGTTGCTTGATTTGTTTGTCAACAAATTACATAAACAAATGTTTCTCTATTTCATACCTAGTGTATCACTCTCTCTCACATTGAAACAAAACAACAATGTCCTCCACCAAATGACGTCACTCCCCCTAATGATATTTTCCAATAAGATTATAAACTCAAAACCACGTCGTCAAGTCACCCAACCCCCTGTCTCTATGGTCTCGCTTCATGAGAACCATGTCATCCAAGATTATCCCTATCTTAAAACTAATCCTCATATCCCTCACCAAGCCAATCTTCCTAAATCAACCGCATCACCATCTCCCGCTCCTCTAGAGACACTCGGGCCTCCTCCTAACCCCATATATGATTTTGTATTTTGAAAATCCCCCACAATCTCTCAATCCTCCCAATCTCCTAAATTGGTGGATTGCATTCCACCCACATCCCATTTTGACAATTCTATTTCATCTGCTACTAATATTCATGTCTAGCCATCTCAACCTCTTCACACTTATATTCCTACCCATTGTATGCTCCAACCGTCTCAACCTCTTAACACATATCCCCACTTATCATTTACCACAACAACCTACCCAACTTCAATGAACACATCATGTCCCTATTATTCAAAGTCAACCTATGTAACAATCTCAACTCCATGACACATGTTAATCCTTACCACACACTTGCACACCCACAAGTTTATCAACCGTCTTATCAGACATCCCACCCACAAGTTTATCAACCACCTTATCAAACGATTCACCCAACACTTACATATCCACCACCATATCCACAAAGTTAGTGCTCATCAAACTACTTTTCAAACCACACAACCAATGCAATTTCAACCTAACATCGCGTCAAATGATCATATTCATGCTTTGATGAATCAATTGGCCAATTTAGAAATCATTACCTTGGCACCTAAGGATACTTTATCCTATGAAAAATCTGTAATAAACCGATTCATCCATTGGTTCCAATCAAACCCTACCCTCCTCATTGGAAACTTCATCGATATTTACTAATTTCAACAACAAGGAAGATCCCCAACAACATCTCGTCACATTTAAACATGCAAGTTGTCTTATTCTGCATGATCACGATCTACTGCTTCACACTTTCCCCATGTCCTTGTCCGGTCCCATGTTAGACTGGTACAACAGTATCTCACAACATTCCATATTCTCTTTCACCCAACTTGCGCAGTTATTCTAAGAAAACTTTTCTATCAATATCACACGCAAAACCACTATCACTGATCTATACACCATCTGATAGTTTGAAGACGAGCCCATTGCTGACTTCGTCACCCAATGGTGGCGTGGTGTTGTAAACCAACTATCCTTCACTCTTCCGCAAACTGAACTCATCGAACTATTCTCGCATTCATGTGCAAATCATATATCGTCTACTTTACAAGTCCAATTATTCTGAACCTTTGATGAAGCTTTCACAATGGCTTGACAAAATCAAAACCCATGCCATTGCAGCAGGGTCATCTTAAACTAAGTTCAATTAAACCTAAAATTGAATCTACTAAACCATTCACACATAACAAAAAATTTAAGGGTGCAGCCAACACTGTGGTCATTAAACCCTCATCTGCATCTATATCCAGTACATGGCCTCAACAATGAGTCCCTCAACCGACAGTCAACTATACCCCCTTGGGAGAATCCTATAGCTCCGTATTTGAGAAGTTGATGGCCGTAAACTCCATCCAACTTCCTCCCATATGAACTGTGGACAATGTCGCAAGCCAAGCCTATGCTTGGTATCATGAATCCCACTATTGTAAATATCATCGAGTCAAAGGTCATGACATTGAGAAATGTCATTCCTTCAAAGATCGTGTCCAACAACTCTTAAATCAAGGGGATATCTAAATCGATAGCTCCACTACTCAAACTAATCAACCACCAACAAATCAAGCCATGCCCTTTACATCTCAACTATCAAATGCTTATATGATTAACACCGTCAATCAACATCTCATCTTATCACCAACTCCGCATGTTCCTACCTTAGACATTATGCCCACTCCTTATGTAGGAACCTATCGTATCCACAACTATCACACCTATGTCAATTTTTCTACTTGTCCTGAACCTACACCTTCTTCTACCTTTACCACATCTACATCAAATTTGACTATAACATCTACTTTATCCACTTTGATCGTACCCCAATCTACCACATTAGATTCATCCTTAGCACCTATTTCAGCCCCACTGATATCCACACATATCCCTACATCTCTCACACCTATTCCTTCACCCACATCTTCATCAAATACACCTATTACTACACCTACATTACTCACAACCATCCCAACTAAACTCAGTTCTACTACATGTACCTTTACAACCCCACCTCTGACATCAACCCCATTAGCAAAATATCGTTCTTACCCCTCGAAACATTTATGAAACAACCAGTCCCACCTACTTCTACACCCAAAAATACTCCTGCATTTGATGCATTACCCATAATGTCTACTCCATCAGTTACCACATCATCCACATCTCCAAATATCCCAAATATGCCTACATCCATATCTATCCCACCTACCCCTATATCTATCATATCAACAAATCCACCTATCCCTACCTTGACATCTATACCTATATCCTCGCCACATGGCCACATCACCTTGTCTGCCCCAATCTTCTTTACCTAATTTTTCTCTCACAATGAACAAATCTTCTCGATTTGCAACCCTATGAAAGATACCCTTTGAAACATCTACTAAAAAAACATCTCCACCTAAATCAAATAAAGATGGTTTGCATTCTCCAAAATTAAATCTTTCCTTTCCAAAACCTAAACAATCCACATCTCACATAGACCTCATTAATCGCATCATACAAACACCTATTTCTCCATTAACATCCTCGTCTTGTTTAGGGACATTTTCTCCATTAATAACCACACCACCACTCTCAGATCCTTCGGTTGAGATTATTATCATACATAAGTCAAAGGTAAATATCTTTTGGACGATCAAAGTCCCCTATAAGTAAACTTCATGGAAAATCCAATCCACAACATCTATTTTGACCAGTCCCCATGCACATCCTCCAAACAATAAACCTTCAACCAAATTTGATTTTTCCTCTTTTCAAAATACCAATCCAAACGATGCCACAACATCTATTTTAGAGTCATAAGAGTCCCTCCATCTACGACATCTCACAAACTCAAATGAATCCTCCCATTAAAGAATCCAAAAAGCCAATGGTTCAATCCTAATTTTTTTCTTATCATCATACCCAAGGCCAAATTTGATTTGTCATTCCAAAACACATAATTTACCCATCCAATCTACATTTAATCCAATTCGTATCCCATCCATCGAGTTTCCCATGATTCCTTCATCCACATCATCCATTAACATCCCTCCTGCACACAACATTCCTCCTAATTAATGTCCTCCATTGTTCATCAATACCGTTTATCTTACTAAGTACACTTGTGGTCTCCAACCGTTTATCCCATCCAAATATAAAACAATCACATCTAAAATCTTTTGACATCATTTAATTCCTTCCACATTTAATTCATTTAGGGAGTAGCCTTCCCTCACCCTTGAACACATCATCTGTATACAACTCCCTTGTCACTAGGGGAATTCACTCATTGACATTTTTTTGTTTACCTTCTTCACATTTATCCAATCTAAACTAATTTTTTCCAAATCCTCATCTCCTTCCAAGTCCACCATTGTGACCATTTTTTTCCTTTTGTGAGGGACCATTATTGTTATTTTGCTCACTGAAGTCCACCATTGTGGCCATATTTGTGTCTCTTTTCAGGCACCATCTATTTCATCAAGTCCACATTTGTCGACCATTTTCATCCTACCATATTTGTCTCTCTCTCAGGGACATCATTTATTTTCATCCAAATCCATTGTTGTGGTCATATTTATGCTTCCTTAAGGACATAGTTTTATTTCTTTCTTGTTTATCATCTCATATTATTACAACTTAATCTATTCCCTACTCTTGGTGGTAAACCAGAGACAGAACCCCTTAATGCATTGCACTTGCGTAGCCAGTCTATTATTAGCATATATAACAATAAGCACTTAGTTATATCCTTAGATCATTCCTCCATCCATTAGCCCCTTCCATTTTTCATTGTAATGATATGAATGATGTGGTCTACCTCCATTGATTCAATGCTATGACCCCATAACTATTACATCAATCACCCTCTTATTCTCCTCATTGTAGTCATGCAAAATGTCCAGGGGTGTCTCTTGTACATTCATTATCCCCTCTTAAGTGGTATACTTAGATATTCCTAGCTCTCCCCCATGTGAAGCTAAATTTCATGTATGCAAAAGGAAAAATAAAAGTTACCAAGAACATAGACTGATCGCTCGAAGGACAGTTGTTCATTACAAAAAAAAGAAATAAAGAGAAAAAGGAAACTAAAAGGAAAAGCATACAAATCAAAATCAAAGAAAAATCAAAATAAATAGACCGATCCCTTGAAAGGACGGCTATCATACATATTATTATTTCCATCCATATTTATTTATAAAATATACCATACCCTCGAAGGATGGATACTCTATTATTATGGAATTTGGAAGGTTTCCCCGCATTGATCAGCCTTATTTTTATCAACATTCTTAGAAATATTTCCAACATCGATCAACTTTCTTCTATTGTTCATTCTTCCCCTTTCCCTGAGTTGGGGCATAGATGTAAGGACACACCACCTTTGGAGATCTCTCTATCTCCGCATACAAGTTACATCTGTCCAATCCATTTTTCATGTCAACATTAGGATTACGATCATATTTCATTCACATTTCCCTCACATGGTCTTTTGGTATAACTAATTATCATCGATTATGTGTTAACACCTACTATTGGTTACAAGTGCAATGCCTTAAGTGGTAACCTTTCTTGTTTATCTCCTAGCTCATGCTCGAAGCATAGTCTTCCTTGCATGCCCTTTGTTTCAACTAATGTGACACTCATCTCAGTAAAGGTCATCTTTTATCACAATCACATTCTTCGAAATCAAATTTCACATCATAAATATGCATCCATATATTTACTCTCAAGGATATCCCCTATTAACATCCATAAATCCATGAAATGCAGTTACTATTTTTAAACACTATCTTTAATACACTATTACAAATTCTACTTGATCGCCGTTGCAGTTTGTGAATCCTACTTGAGGATCCTTCTCAAGGAAAGTTTGTTATCCCGACAGCTTCTTATCTCCCAACATGTTCAACAATGTCTTTGATCCATTTCTCTTTTCTCCCCATTTCCACTCATCACCATTTGTCTCCACATCATCCTTCTCACCTTTCTGTCCCCTTGCACCACGCTAAATATCTTACTTTCCTTTCCTCTTGAGTTTCCATTTCACTCTTCTACTTTCAGTTTGACAATCTTACTTAATCATCCATACAACAAGAGAATCTTAGTTAAGGTATATCTTCTTCCTTGGATCCTCCCATTGTAGAAGCTTCTCCACCATTTCCTCTTTCAGTCAGATGATAATCACCACCACAAACGTCTTTCCGCTCCTCCTTTTTCACTTGAACACTCTTGCATCATCACTCCCACCATGTGGGCATCCCAATTAAGGATTTCCCTTACACTCTCCATCTACACTGCATATGTTCCTCCATCCACTCATGTCACACTCCTTTGTTTCCTTGTTATCACCTTGATATCACCTCCTTTCATCTCTTGTTCCATTTTGGTATACACCTGCTCAGTATTTTCATCATTCTTCTTCTTCCTTGGCTTGGCAATCCTACTTAACCATCCCCGTCGCATGGAAATCTTACTTAAGAGTCCCTCTTAAGAATGGTTTGTCATCTGACCCTTCCACCTCCCATCATATCTTCCTCATCTTCTGTCTCCCTGATCCTCATCGTACTCAGATCTACTCCAACCAACCATTCCACACCTGTACCCAATACAATGCTTGTATTTCTCCTTCCATATTGTCATTGCCGGTTTGGTGATCTTACTTAACTCCTGCTTGCAGCATGTAAGATCTTACTTAAGAGTCCCTCTTAAGATTGATTATCATCCTGCACTTTCCAACCACTCCATATTCTCACCATCTAAATTTTCTCCTCATTCCCCATCATCACATCCTCTCACCTCCTCTTCCATTCTCACAAACACCACTTCCTACTTGCCCCCTTATTCATCTCCATCATCCCTTCAAACTTGGTAATCTTACTTAACCGTTGCTTCCACCATTCATTTTGTGTCTTGTTTCTTCATCTTCATCTCATTCATTCTCATCGATCGCGTCCTCTCCTCGACCTTCGTCATCACACATGTGAAGTTAGCCCTCCTTTCTTTACTCTTTCCACTCGTGTTATCAGCCAATTTTGACTGCGCAAAATTGATCAAAAAAGACAATTAAATAATTAAAAATGAGAAATATTTTGAAAAGTATTACTTTGCATGGTTCATTGGACTCCTCATGACGATCGTCTTATTTTTGTGATCGTTTCGGTCTTCGTTTCGTGATTTTCGGGCAAGAACTCTTCCCGCCAGGGTATAAAACGCATTAAAATACATTAAAATTAATTAATTAATATTTAATTAATTAATTGCTCCTTGTTTGATTAAATTAATCACTAAATAACTTGAGAGTATTTAATTAAATAAATATAAATTAAGAGTTCATCCGACAAACGTTTTGGTGCCGGGGAAGTTAGCTTTTGTTTCCAACTGCCGGGAATGCCAATTTGGCATCCCAAACCCGGATTTCCACTTTCCTGGCAATTTCCTTCAAATTTCCCGCACGCGGGATTTTCCTTTGCCAATTGCCAAATCATGGATTGGCTAACGGGCAAGAAATCTCCCAATTTCCCACATGGGGAAATTGAACAGGGATTGCCAGCCCACTTTGCCATTCCTGTTGGCAATTGGCCGTTGCTTTCCCCATTTCCTCCTAACACTTAAGTCCACTACCCAGGAAGAGAGGAAGTTGGATTAATCCTCATAACTTCCTCCGTCAAACTCGTTGGAAAGAGTCGTGCAAAGCTTTCCGATTGCTTCTTATTTCTTCTGAAGGGCATAATATTTTGTCACATCACACAATACTACGAAGGCCAAGTAAGAAGTAAAGAAGGAACAATTTTCCCAATGCCATTGTGAAGGAAGATACATCAGTTGTGCATGCAAGGAAGTTTAATCAAAATCCACGCATACACCCAAGGAGGACAGTCTTAAAAAAAGGGGAAAAGAATTGTTTTGTTCAAATTTGTTTTGGAGCAGGAAATCTCCACGTACCCACCAGGTTTGTCCACACAGCCAAGGAGAGAGAGATGTATAAAATATGAAGTTTCCAGACTGGGACTTGGAATATCTAATTAGAAAGTGACACGGCGATGGCTCGAGACTCAATTGATATTGTGCTAAAGAGACTTGAGAAATACAAGTCTCAAAACTCTCAGCTCAAGGCCGAAAAGAATCAATTGGTGGAATATGTTCAACATTTGATAAATCCCATATCATCCACCTTCCTAGTACCTAATGCAGTGGCTGCCCCAGATGAAGATACTCTCAATTTTTCAAACGAAATAAACACATTGGGCCATGTCACCAAAACTTGGCTTTCAGAGATTCTCATTTTAGGCTAGGGGATCATTCAAGACTGTGGTTAAGCTTCATGAAGATGTCAGTGCGTATCTTGATCCAATTCTTTCTTTAAAAAAAACTTTTGTTTCTACTGTATCAAATTCGGATGAGATATTGTCCCAATTTACAGGAGATGACAAGTATGGAATCTTTAGTTTTAACTATTGAAAGAATTCTCGAATTTGAACATCGAGGGACACATTTTCTTTGGTGTCTACATCTCAAATAAAGAAAAATGCTTCTTGAGGATTCTATGATCCATTATGAAAACATGTGTAATGAAGCCTTCACTTCACTCTCCTTGATTCAAGAATTCATGGCTGAGATTCCTTGTAACCTCATAAATGAGCATAATCAAAGGTGTTCATCGGAGTAGGTGGAAGAAAAATTTTCACAATTGTTTAAGGACATGTACAATTCCCTGCCAACAATTTCTCGTCAGTTTCCATGGAGCGGTGCATCAAATTAAAGAACTTATTTGAGAATTCTCAATCCAAAATTTTTAATTTAAATGATATGTTGGGTAGAATTATTGAATTGCAGGTATTTTGTGAGGCTATTCTTCGACCAAGTGAACCTCCAAAAGAAGAAAATATGTTTGAAACTTTAGGAAGGTTTAGATCCTTTCAACTGGCAAAAGCGGTAGATCCTAATTTCACCAGCGGTTCAGGGAGTTGATTTTCTTGGTATTTAACGAAGTGGGAGAGTCCATTTCTCATACGCTTGAGATAGGCGAGAGTCCATTTCAATGGATAAGGAATTGGTTATTATTGTATATTTTAAAAGGTGTTGTTATTTGCTTTTCGGGAAAAAATGGATATTTTAAGTAATTTCTGTTTTTGAGTTGTCTTTAATAAAGTTGTTGAAAAAGTCAAAGGTCACTTAAGTGCCTTATTTAATGATCATGTAAAACCCTAACTACTTTGTAACCAACTTTTGGGTTATAAAAGGAAGTGAGGGGCTCATTTGTAAAGGGTGACTTTGAGAGAGGAGAAGAAAATACTTTTATGTGCAAGCTTTGTTTCAGGAAGAAAACTTTGTGTTCTTTTGTGAAAAACATTTTGGGAGTTAATGAAATACAAACTTTGTGTCTCATTCATTGTCTCTTGTAACATTTGATGTTCTTATGTTCATTAGATGTTAGGTGTTTGAATCTTGCATGCAAATATTATCTTTGATCTTATTGTCAACGTTATTAATTAGTTGTTCTAGTTCACAGTGATCAAGCTCTGATTATCTACTTGCTCATGTGTGTTCCCTTTTACACGTTCTTGTTTGGCTAACTCAAACTCCATTTTATTTGTGTTGGTTATTCATCTTTCCTCTTCATGCAATATTAGGCTCTATTTTTACCTAACTCTTGCATGTTCTTTCAGTTCATTCCATTCCACTCCTTTCCTTCATTCCATTCCATCTCCCTCATTCACTTTTCTTTCCATTGATGTTCCAAAACACCCCCCACATACAATTTTGAATGTATAGATGTAAATATAGTTTTGGTTTTCAATAAAGGCAGCATCACCTTCATTGAGGAGGGACTTCGATTCCCACACTGTTGCATGTCATTTGCATGCGTGCAAATCCATATGCTAATAGTTTTTGGTGACTCCATTGGGGATTTAGGAATCAGTTAACCAGTGCTTGGTTAAATCTTTATGACTATCCCCTCTGCACAAGCTCCAGTTCTTCAACCGAACCTTGTGCCCGATGAAAGATTTCCAAGGAGACATTACTGCCAACCTTCGAACAGTAGCTTGGGAAAACCGTGAAAGCTTGCAGCAATTTTTGGCTTGTTGATAGAGCCATTGATAGAGAAATCTACATCAAAGACCTTAGAAGAAGAGCACCTCGCACTTGTGGCCAAAAGACCTCTTGGACACGTGCTGATCGTTGTTCACTGACGCGGTCCTCTTCCACCAAGGTAAAAAGTTGTATGACTATTACAGGTAACCCACCTATCTTGCAACCAAATCTTGTTTTTGCAGATGCTCAAGAAGACATATCATCAGATTTGAGGCAAGCTATTTGGGAAAAGCACACAATAACTATCATTTTCATCTCGCCGCATCAGTACTAGATAATGAAGAAGAGAAAGCCGTGAGAGTTGCTAGAGTTATTCAGGTGCAAATAGCTCAAGAAAGAGAGTGAAGAGAAAAGGCTAGAGCCGGTCAAAACACGCCAGTGATCCCTTCACAATAAAGATTCCAAACTGGAAGGAAAGAGGTTTACGCGAGGAGAAAAAGCTAAAGGTTGATTTGACCCCACTTTTGACTTTCAAGGAAAATTTGGTTTCAAGTTATCTCCTCCAAAGAAGAACACACCTCGTAGATCTGCAAGCCTTGCATCAAGTCCTGAAAGAGCAAGCAAGGAAGGAATCACTACTAGTCAAGCACTTGTCCTTGCTCACGTTGTTTTACCTTCGCATACCACCTTTCCTCAAATGGCAGCCAATGTACCATGGGGAAATTCCATAGGCCCATTGGCCTTACCTGCTTGACATGAACTCCCACGAGGATCAAGAAAGATTCTTCCCAAGTTTGACGGAGATGGGAAGACGTCACCAGATGACCATATTTCTACCTTTTTCGCTGCATGTGTTGTTTTTTTGGTAGAATATGAAGATGTTGCTATTCGTCTCTTCATGTCGAAACATTGCATGATGTTGCTACAGATTGGTTTCATCATCTGCCCAATGGATGTATCACAAATTGGAATGATATGAAAACTAAGTTTGAAAATCGATTCAAAATGGCAGAAGATGAACATGCTCTTCTTGCCCAACTATCTCAGGTGAAGAAAGAGCCAACAGAACCCATGAGGAATTTCATGGCTAAATTCAACAAAATGGTGAACAAAGTTCCCTGTCCGGGATTCGTCCAAACCTTGATGGACAAAAATGTTTCTTTATTAATGCACAACAACCAGAAGTGTGCTATCAGCTGAGAAGGGCTAGGGTGGCTACTTTGGAACTTTCTCAATCTTTGGCCATAGAAATTGAAGATGAATTAATCATGGCAGGAAAATTCAAGAAAAATTCCCTCAAAGGAAAGAGTCAAGAAACTCCCAACACTTCAGAAACTATACTCACTAAGTTGGCTAATGATGTGCTGGCTTTGAAAAATCAAGTTGCTCAAAGTAGTAAACCTGCTCCTTACAAAGACATCCCGAGAAAAGGATACGTTCCCAACAAAGCCAGGATTGCAGGTGCTCCAACGAGGCTTGCTATTGAAGTAGCTCCCGTGAACTAATTCAAAATGTGATGTCATTGAAGAAAGTGATGATGAGATTGAAGTCATCGAGGTTGATGAGGAAGAGCTGGATTCTGAGACATCTGAACCTGAAGTTGAAGATCCTGAGGGGGAAAGTAATAATCATTTCTTTGAGTACCGTTCTGATGAGGAAGACGAATACGAAGAAATTATAGAAGATATGAATAGTCAATCTTTCGCCATTTTCACATGCTCTCAGAAAAAGGAGCAGGATACCACTAAGGTGGGAGATAAAGAGGTTTCCAAGGAAACTCCCAAAGAATCCAAGACAAATGAGGCTCCTAAAGAGTCCAAGGTGACTGAGGTTTCAAAGGTCAAGACTATCTTAAAGAAAGGAGGGCCTTTGTTAGATCAATCGGTTGGTAAACCAACTACGAAGAAAGCTTCTTCTTCCACATCAGTGTCAACCAAGCCTGAGGCCAAGGTCAAAAGTGTGCCATCATCAAGTTTGAAAGAACTTATATCTGAGACTTCAAGTACGGTTACTTTGCCTAAATTTGATATCATTGATCATATCAATAAAACAAAAATTTCCATGTCACAGGCAGAGTACTTGAAGTCCAACAAGGATCAGCTCAAGAAATTGGTCCAGTTTATCAAAGGTGACTCTACTATTCATTCCTCCAAAGGAATTCTTGAAAACTCCCAAAGATGGGAAAACTCAAAATATTGTGGCAGCCACTACACCTTCAAATGAAAAGATCGAACCTTTCTTTGTGTCTTTTCTGATCAACGGATGCAAATTAAGTAATTGCATTATAGACTCTGGAGCCTCAAATAATGTGATGCCGGAAAAAGTAGCACATGCTCTTGGTTTGACTTGTACAAGAACATTCGGATCATGTTACTCCATGGAAACCAAGCAAGTTCCTCTAATCGGGCAGATTAAAGATGCCCAAATGGTTTTAGCCCAATTCCCTCAAAAGCGAGTTAAGGTAACTATTTTAGTTGCTGATATTCCCGCCTCGTATGGAATGTTGTTGAGCAGGAAATTTTGTAGAGATTTGGGTGGTGAGATTCAAATGGATTGGTCTCACGCCATGATTCCTATCAATGGAGAAATGAAAAAGCTTATGCTGGAAGCTCAGGCAAAGTTCACGGTAACTAAAACCGAAGATCCTCGCACACAGATCCTTTTCCAAGGCTCAAGTATGGGTAATTATATGATGACTACAGAAATTCATACCCCTGAGATCACTTGCCAAGATTCCAATGAGATCTGGACTCTTGAGTTCGATGGAAGTTGTTGCTCGACGGGTTCTGGTGCAGGAGTGGTGCTCATATCTCCAAATGGTAAAATATTTCCTTTTTCCTACAAACTCAAATTTTCAAATACTAATAACACTACAGAGTATGAGGCATTAATCCTTGGCCTTCAAGCTACAGAGGAGAAAGGGATAAAAAATTTGGAAGTCTTTGGGGATGCGGAATTGATTGTGAAACAAGTAAGAAATCAGTTCCAAGTAAAGAATGATCGTTTGAGACACTACAGAAATAAAGTGTGGGACGCAATAGAAGTCTTCGATGCTTTTTCCATAAAATTTGTCCCTCATGAAAAGAATGAAAAAGTGGATTCTCTAGCAGTCTCAGCTTCATTAATGATTCCTCATTCAGAATTTGATCAAGTCAAATACACCATTGAAATGGTTTTTAGGCCAAGTGTTCCTGACAATGCAGAAAATTGGCAAGTATTTAATGATGATCAACAAATTATTGCCTTCTTGGAAAAGAGAGAAAATTTTGAACAATTGTACTTTGAAGGAAGTGATTCTGCATTTCACGAATCAACTACCTCACCCATTCAGGAAGGAGTTGAGAATGAAGATCCTGGTGATGGCATCATTCAACTCAAAGGAAATAAAATTCCCAAAGGATTGGTTTCACTTGAAGAACTTTTTGACAAACATGACAGGTTTATCAAAGAGAAAGAGCAGGCAGGACCTACAAATTCTGCTGACTATGAGCAAGTTAATATCGGTACCAAGGATAAACCTCACCTGATCAATATTGGTAAGTGTTGCTCACCTGAGGAGCGCAGGAAATTCATAAGCCTCCTTACCAAATATTCTGACGTTTTGGCTTATTCATACGAAGACTTGAAGTCTTTCCAACCCAGGGAAATGGAGCATGCCATACCCTTGAAGCCTGGTGCAGTTCCATTCAGGAAAAAGCAAAGACAATATAATCCCAAGATTGTAGGGACAATATTTCATGAAGTTCAAAAGATGCTAGATGCACGAATAGTGTTTCCTATTCGACATTCGACCTGGATAGCTAATATTGTACCGGTTCGCAAGAAAAATGGAGAAATTAGGATTTGCATGGATTTCTGCAATCTTAATCAGGCTTCCTTGAAGGATAACTACCCACTGCCAGTCATGGACCATATTTTGCAGGCAGTAACTGGATCAGAAATGTTATCTATGCTAGATGGTTTCTCTGGCTATAATCAGATTGAAGTGGCTAGAGAAGATCAACATAAAACCGCGTTCACTACCCCCTGGGGTACATTCACGTATAGAAGAATGCCCTTCGGTTTGATCAATGCCGGCACAACTTTTCAAAGGGCCATGGATATGGCATTTGTAGATTATAAAGACAAGATCATTGTGATATACCTAGATGACTTGACAGTGTTCTCCAAGAAACGAGAAGATCACCTAAGGGATTTGGAGAAAATATTGCAAAGGTGCAGACTTCATAAGATTTCTCTGAATCCAAAAAAGTCCATGTGTTCGGAGTTACAGAAGGGAAACTCCTAGGTCATATTGTTTCTAAGGAAGGAACTAAGATCGATCCTGAACGCGTTCAAGCTATAAAAAATCTTTCCTTGCCTACAAGTAAGCCTGGAGTCCACTCATTCTTCGGGAAGGTGAAATTTTTGAGAAGGTTCGTGCCAGATTTTGCCGAGCTGACTAAAGAAATCACTGATATGATGAAAGGAAAAGAATCCTTCAAATGGTCAAAGGAAGGTAGAGAGGCATTTGAGAAAATCAAGGTGCTATTGCAAAAGCTCCTACATTGGTATGTCCTGATTTTAAAAAGGATTTTATAATTTATTGCTATGCTTCTCCACACACAATCTCTGCCATTTTGACTCAACACAATCAAGAGGGGATCGAATCTCCTATCGCATTCATGAGTTCAGGATTCAAGAAACATGAACTTAATTACACTCCTCTTGAGAGACATGCATACGTGGTGGTGAGAGCCCTGAAACACTTCAGGTATTACGTGTTGAATTCTCACACCAAAGTCTTAGTTCCAGACACCGCAGTGAAATCAATGTTGACACAACAGGAACCAGGATCTAAAAGAGGTAATTGGGTCTCCAAGATCCAAGAATATGATTTGGACATCAAGCCTACCAAGTTGGTTCAAGGAAGAGGACTCTGCCAACTCATTGCAGAGAATGAACCACGAGATAACTCTGAAGAAGAACCAGTTGAAGAAAATTTACCATTGGTAGTTTTTGTCAGTACCACAGATGAATGGTATTCTGATATTGCCTACTTCCTCACATATGGTGAGTGTCCAGAGAATCTGACAGCTAAGGAGAAATGAGCTATCAAACTAAGAGCTTCCAGGTACGTCATCTGGGATAACACGTTGTTCAAGAAAGGAATTGACGGCATGTTCCTCAGATGTGTTGATAAAGAGCAACAACCTAGATTGTTGGAAGCTTTCCACAATCATGCTTGCGGTGGTCATTTCTCTGGCCCAGTAACAGCCCATAAAATTCTGAGAGCACATTATTACTGGCCCACTATGTTTTCTGATGCTCAGAAATGGGTGACAAAATGTGAAGCCTGTCAACAATTTGTTGGAAGACCAAAGTTGGCAGCTTTGCCTTTGAAGCCAGTTGTCATTGAAGAACCCTTTCAACAATGGGGTTTAGATTTCATCAGGGTTTTGAATCCTAATTCTAGCACTGGTCATACTCACGTGCTCACCACCACTGATTACTTTACAAAGTGGGTGGAAGCTATACCGGTGAAACAAACATCTACTGCGGTAATCTGTGATTTCATCAAAGAAAATATATTGGTTCGTTATGGAATTCCACACAAGATTGTGACGGACAATGCCTCAAATTTTTCTTCTACAGAGATGATAGGTTTTTGTTATGGATATGGGATATCCTTGTCTCATTCATCAGATTACTACCCTCAGGGAAATGGTCAGGCTGAATCCAGTAACAAAAACCTCATTACTATTGTGCGCAAGTTAGTCAAAGAAAATCAAAGAACTTGGCACAAAAAGTTATATGATGCATTGTGGGCTGACCGCATAACTCCCAAAAGGGCAATCGGGATGTCTCCATTTCAACTTTTATATGGAACCGATGCTCAAATTCCCGTCACACTGGAGTTACCAGCATTAAAATTAGCTCAGGCAGTTGATGATGAATGCTTCACCAATGCATTAGATAAAAGGATCATGTTCCTAAGCAAGCTCGAGGAACAAAGAAGTCAAGTGGCAAACAGGATCGAGGAACATCAATCCAAGGTAAAAAATTTGTTTGACAGGAAAACTAGGGAGAGACAATTTCAAATCAATGACTTAGTTCTTCTCTGGGACAAAAGACGTGAACCGAAAGGAAAGCATGGGAAGTTTGACTCGTTGTGGCTAGGCCCGTTCAAAATAAGACATTTCTGTGGAGATAGTACCTATTACTTGGCATATCCTGATGGAACTCATTTTCCTTTGCCCTACAGTGGGCAATATCTCAAGCATTATCAAAATTGAAAACGGGTTGTTCCCCGTATGTACATAGGTAATTAGGATTTTGGTTTGTTTGTTTCCCTGTTTTTCGGTCTCCTCTCTTGTGTCCCCATTTTTGTGCCCCATCATTTTGAGATCATGTTCATGACTATTTTGGTCTGGGTCCATTGCTGCGTCCATGAAGTCCTTGTCCCCAATTAGAGCCAGTTGTTATCAGCCAATTTTGACTTCGCAAAATTGATTAAAAAAAAAAAAAATGGAAATTTTGAAAATTTTCAAAAGTGTTACTTTGTGTGGTTCATTGCCCTCATCGCGATCGTCTCATTTTTGTGATCGTTTCGGTCTTCATTTCATCCTTTTCAGGTGAGAACTCTTCCCGCCAGGCTTTAAATCGCATTAAAATACATTAAAATTAATTAATTAATTGCTCCTTGTTTGATAAAATTAATTTTTAATAACTTGAGAGTATTTAATTAAATAAATATCAATTAAAAGAGTAAGCTTTAAATAACTTGAATAAATTAAATTAATTAAAAGTTCATTCGACAAATTTTTATTGCCGGGGAAGTAAGCTTATGCTTCCAACTGCCGGGAATGCCAATTTGGCTTCCCGAACCCGGATTTCCCCTTTCCTGGCAATTTTCTTTTAAATTTCCTGCTTGTGGGATTTTCTCCACCAATTGCCAAATCATGGATTGGCTAACGGGCAAGAAATCTCCCAATTTCCCACATGGGGAAATTGAACGGGGATTGCCAGCCCACTTTGCCA
Source organism: Taxus chinensis (assembly GCA_019776745.2). NCBI lineage: Eukaryota > Viridiplantae > Streptophyta > Pinopsida > Cupressales > Taxaceae > Taxus > Taxus chinensis. The sequence continues at coordinate 837,110,723 of CM034148.1, read as the reverse complement.
TTCCCATTGGCAATTGGCCGTTGCTTTCCCCATTTCCCCCTGGCACTTAAGTCCACTACCCGGGAAGAGAGGAAGTTGGATTAATCCTCATAACTTCCTCCATCAAACTCGTTGGAAAAAGTTCGTGCGAAGCTTTCCGATTGCTTCTTATTTCTTCTGAAGGACATAATATTTTGTCACATCCCACAATACTGCGAACGCCAAGTAAGAAATAAAGAAGGAACAATTTTACAGAATTGTCCATTGTGAAGGAAGATACATCAGTTGTGCATGCAAGGAAGTTTAATCAAAGAAGGAACATTTCCCAAAGCAAAGTAATTTCAAGGGAAAAGGAAAAGAAAGATCATTACCCAATTTTTTTGCAAGAAGGAGGAGAATTTCCAAAACCCACGCAGGTTTCCAAAGACAATAAACGCCTTGGGAAAGCAAAATAAGAAAATGAAAAAAAAGAAAAAATCCACGCAAGTAAAGGAGGAAAGGAGGACCATTCCACGCAAAAAACAGAATCCATGCATTTGAAGAGACAACAGGAAGAATGTGGAAGGTTTTAGGAACAAAGAAGGAAATCCAAAAAAAGATTCCACACATTTTTGAAAAAAGCCCAAGTCAGCCTTTGAAAATGACAAAGATTTTTCACGCCTAAGAAGGAGAAATGCATGAGGAGAGCCAAGAAGGAAATAGGAAGACAAAAATTCTCAAATCCCACGCATTGGCAGGGAGAAGCTTTCAAATCATTTGAACCCAAAAATCATTCTCCACGCATTTCCAAAAGATTCTCCAGTCCAAAATGAAAATAATCCACGCATGCAAAGGAGAAGGAGAGGACATTAAGAAAAAAAAAAAAAAGAAAAGGCAATCCCACGCATTGGAGGAGAAAGAAGAGATTTCCACGCCAGAAAAATTAAGAAGCCCACGCATTGGGCAAGGAAAGGAGGACAGTTTAAAATCATACAAGCAAACATTTTCCAAAGCTCTCCACGCATTTTTTCAGCATGCAAAGGAGTGAAAAACGCATGCACAGGAAGGGATTGAAAAAAATTAAAGTTTAAAAACAATGCATTTTCCAAGACAACCAAAATTCCAAAACACATTTTCCAGGAAATACTAGCCCACAGCCAAAGGAAAGTAAGTCCAGGAATTTGAAATTCAAAAGAGAGTCACGCCCAAGAACATTTCCACGCATTCCAAGGAAAGGAGAGTTGAAGAAGGAGGAAAAAATACAAAAGGAATAAAAAGAGAGTCTTTAAATTCCAAAGAAGAAAAATTTCCAAGGAAAAATCTACGCAGCCACACGCAAGAATCAGAAGATCCAAAACCAACGCAAGGAGGAAGGAAATAATAAATTTTGCAAAGAAGAACATTAAATATTTCCTATTTCCGCCACAAGGAATCATTAAAGTTCTCAGGAGGATTCACGCACCGAAGAAGTAAAAATCAAATATCGGGATATTAAAATTCGGTGATTTTGTTTATTTTAAATTAAAAATAAATAAATAATCGTCACCAAATCAGAAATTGTAACCTGATCAAGTTATTGTCATTATTATTATTATTATTTTAAAATAATAATAATAATATTATAACAGAAAATATTTTTCTTGCATCAACGGGGTTTCGGAGACTGAGACCCGGCCCCGTTTGCATTGTCTTGCGTGCCTGAGTCGTTCTTCTGTAAAATTCATAATGGCCGAAAAATCCAAATCTGTGGGAGATCGAGGAAGCCAGTGGAGAAATCTAACAAATCCACCCTGAAGTATGAATTCCAAGGAATTATCCCTCCCAGTTCCATTAAGTCAGCATATGACAACATCACTGATACAAATCTGGGTCACATCAACGTGCAACAGTTCTGCGAGCGGGTGAAAACTGAAGGCAAAACCATTTTCTCATATAGACTTTACCATAGTGGTCTACCCCAAGCAGCAACATTTCCTGTCTCGGTGCAGTGTCCGGAATTGGTTATTGCTTGCACGGAGCATTATGACCCTGAGAGATGAGGAATTTTTAAAGATAATCGCGAGCCTTTCCTCTTAATCACACCAGAGCACATTGAGGAATTGCTCGGCATACCCGAACTTTCCCGAGAATGCGGATATCACTCGCCAGTCAGCACAAGAATTCTGGGATGAAGAACCCCTGAGATGGAGCAAGATGGTTAACAACAACTGGTTAGTAACCAAGAGACCTCGAATTGACAGGCTTCCCAAAGAACTGTACCGCATTGAGTTCATGGAAGAAATCGGGGATATGATCACTCTCCTAAGTCGAGTTTTCGGTCTACCTTCTGCTAGGATTTTCCACCCATGGATGTACCAGTTTATCTGTATCATCCTAGCCAAGAAAGAGTTTGTGGATTGGGCCACCATCATCAGTAACACCCTTCACAAACAATTGATAGAAGTTAAGATGACTGGATGCTTCTACATGACATCATATCTGACTTATGCGGTAGCAAGAAGAAAGCTATTTTCGGGACTTGAAACGAGAGGAGTCATGGGGCCGTCGAACAGTGTTTTTCATTATTACCCTCAACTCAGTTTCAAAAATAGTTCTCACCATTTTAGAAGAGTCAACGATGCATTCACCTTCCGCGTGATCCAGAACCTGAATCGGAATACTGAGGAAAGGTTTTCTAAAGAAGCCATGAGTGTCATTTCCCAATGGGGAACCTGGTTTATTCAATTTTCATCTTTTTCCTACATTCGCGTGAGTGGCTTTGCTGGTACCCCATGGAAACTTCCTAAGTACGTCAGTGACAGATGGGCATTAATGGAGCTGGCATGACAATTATTCCAAGTTCACTGCCTTCTTAGTGACAAGCACCGTTCAGGAATTCATTTCCCAATTCAAATCGGGGAATACCAATGTCCAAATATTTTCAGTGCACAACTCATGGAAAAAGAGTTCGCTCTCATAACCATCCATCCATATGTGAAGAGAGCCCAGTTTGATATCAATGGATATATGCAAAAGATTCTGGGAGCAAAGTACCAACATAATCCTACCATGGAAGATTTCTGGGCTGCTTGTTCGGATGAACATGAGGTAAGAAGACGGGAGTACTCTCGCCTAACACTTGCTCAGATCAAGGCCTTCCGCATCAAGAGTCCTCCCGATTCATTCATAAATGATGATGAGGATGTCATCGATCCCTCATATGATGTCATTGCCTTTACCCCATTGCCTCGAATCGACTGGACCAAAAGAGATGAATTTTCTCTTGATGGCAAGAACCAACCAATTATTGAAAGAAGCATATCTTGGTATGACAGAGAACTTGCCAAATTGCAATCAATTCCAGATCATGTTTCAGGATCACAAAAATTTCCAATACGAGGGGGTCTCCATTCGACCAAAGTCTCTTCTCGATCAACCTCATTACCATCCAATCATACACAACAAGCAAGAAAGGAGTGGTTGCCAAAATCCACTTCGCCAAGTAACGTGTCACAAGGAGAGAGATCTAAAGATCCTAACCCCGAAGAAGGAAGAGAGCGTGTGTCTGGATTTTCTACCTCGAGTAGAGATTCTTCTACCCACATCGTTAATAGTGCTCAGAAGCTAGTAGCAAATGATCCTCAGCCATGCTTCAAACAAGCATCCACTCAGGTGCAGGTAATTCAAATATCAAACACTTCAGAGCATGTAGTTCATGAAGGGATTTCCCAAAATCTCCTGAATAATCAGGAAGTGGATATTGAGGTTGTGTCTCCTCAAATCGAGGTCATAGATAGGATTCAAGAAGGATCTCATGATGTCGAGAATAATGAGAATATTGATTCGAGCTCCAGGATTTTGTATGCTGAAATAGTGAATGATACTCCTTCCTGGGTTGATTCCGAAGTAAAGAAAAGGAAGAGAGTTGTCAAGCCAATTGACATTGATTTTGATGCCCTTTTCAAACTTTCGAATGACGCCATTCCTAAGAAGCCTAAGGTGCTTTCTCGAATAATGGTGGATAATGATGGAAACAAATTTGCAGACCTTGCCATTCCACAAGTGGATAAAGAGCGCGATGCTATGACACCTGCCGACTATGAAGTTTCCAGACTTGGACTTGGAAGATCTACATTAGAAAGTGACATGGCGATGGCTCGAGATTCAATTGATATCGTGCTAAAGAGACTTGAGAAATACAAGTCTCAAAACTCTCAGCTCAAGGCCAAAAAGAATCAATTGGTGGAATATGTTCAACATTTGATAAATCCCATATCATCCACCTTCCCAGTACCTGATGCAGTGGCTGCCCCAGATGAAGATACTCTCAATTTGTCAAAGGAAATAAACACATTGGGCCATGTCACTAAAACTTGGCTTTCAGAGATTCTCGTTTTAGGCCAGGGGACGATCAAGACCGCGGTTAAGCTTCATGAAGATGTCAGTGCGTATCTTGATCCAATTCTTTCTTTCAAAGAAACTTTTGTTTCTACTATATCAAATTTGGATGAGATATTGCCCAGTTTACAGGAGATGACAAGTATGGAATCTTCAGTTTTAGCTATTGAAGGAATTCTCAAATTTGAACATCGAGGGACACGTTTTCTTTGGTGTCTGCATCTCAAATCAAGAAAAATGCTTCTCGAGGATTCTATGATCCATTATGAAAGCATGTGCAATGAAGCCTTCACTTCACTCTCCTTGATTCAGGAATTCATGGCTGAGATTCCTTGTAACCTCGTAAATGAGCATAATCAAAGGTGTTCATCGGAGCAGGTGGAAGAACAATTTTCACAATTGTTTAAGGACATGTACACTCCCGCCAACAATTTCTCGTCAGTTTCCATGGAGCGGTGCATCAAATTAAAGAACTTATTTGAGAATGCTCAATCCAAAATTGTTAATTTAAATGATATGCCAAGTAGAATTCTTGAATTGCAGGTATTTTGTGAGGCTATTCTTCGACCAAGTGAACCTCCAGAAGAAGAAAAGATGTTTGAAACTTTAGGAAGGTTTAGATCCTTTCAACTGGCAAAAGTGGCAGATCCTAATTTCACCGGCGGTTCAGGGAGTTGATTTTCTTGGTATCTAACGAAGTGGGAGAGTCCATTTCTCATACGCTTGAGATAGGCGGACCCCATTTCAATGGATAAGGCACTGGTTATTATTGTATATTTTAAAGGTGTTGTTATTTGTTTTCGGGAAACAATGGATATTTTAAGTAATTTCTATTTTTGAGTTGTCTTTAATAAAGTTGTTGAAAAAGTCAAAGGTCACTTAAGTGCCTTATTTAATGATCATGTAAAACCCTAACTACTTTGTAACCAACTTTTGGGTTATAAAAGGAAGTGAGGGGCTCATTTGTAAAGGGTGACTTTGAGAGAGGAGAAGAAATACTTTTGTGTGCAAGCTTTGTTTCAGGAAGAAACTTTGTGTTCTTTTGTGAAAAACATTTTGGAGTTAATGAAATACGAACTTTGTGTCTCATTCATTGTCTCTTGTAACATTTGATGTTCTTATGTTCATTAGATGTTAGGTGTTTGAATCTTGCATGCAAATATTATCTTTGATCTTATTGTCAACGTTATTAATCAGTTGTTCTAGTTCACAGTGATCAAGCTCTGATTATCTACTTGCTCATGTGTGTTCCCTTTTACACGTTCTTGTTTGGCTAACTCAAACTCCGTTTTATTTGTGTTGGTTATTCATCTTTCCTCTTCATGCAATATTAGGCTCTGTTTTTACCTAACTCTTGCATGTTCTTTCAGTTCATTCCATTCCACTCCTTTCCTTCATTCCATTCCATCTCCCTCATTCACTTTTCTTTCCATTGATGTTCCAAAACACCCCCCACATACAATTTTGAATGTATAGATGTAAATACAGTTTTGGTTTTCAATAAAGGCAGCCTCACCTTCATTGAGGAGGGACTTCATTCCCACACTGTTGCATGTCATTTGCATGCGTGCAAATCCATATGCTAACAGTTTTTGGTGACTCCGCTGGGGATTTAGGAATCGTTAACCAGTGCTTGGTTAAATCTTTATGACTATCCCCTCTGCACAAGCTCCAGTTCTTCAACCGAACCTTGTGCCTGACGAAGATTTCCAAGGAGACATTGCTGCCAACCTTCGAACAGTAGCTTGGGAAAACCGTGAAAGCTTGCAGCAATTTGTGGCTGTTGATAGAGCCATTGACAGAGAAATCTACATCGAAGACCTTAGAAGAAGAGCACCCGCACTTGTGGCCAGAAGACCTCCTGGACACGTGTTGATCATTGTTCACCGACGCGGTCCTCTTCCACCAAGGTAAAAAGTTGTATGACTATTACAGGTAACCCACCTATCTTGCAACCAAATCTTGTTTTTGCAGATACTCAAGAAGACATATCATCAGATTTGAGGCAAGCTATTTGGGAAAAGCACACAAGTAACCATCATTTTCATCTCACCGCATCAGTACTAGATAACGAAGAAGAGAAAGCCACGAGAGTTGCTAGAGTTATTCAGGCACAAATAGCTCAAGAAAGAGAGTGAAGAGAAAAGGCTAGAGCCGGTCGAAACACGCCAGTGATCCCTTCACAATAAAGATTCCAAACTGGAAGGAAAGAGGTTTACGCGAGGAGAAAAAGCTAAAGGTCGATCTGACCCCACTTTTGACTTTCAAGGAAAATTTGGTTTCAAGTTATCTCCTCCAAAGAAGAACACACCTCGTAGATCTGCAAGCCTTGCATCAAGTCCTGAAAGAGCAAGCAAGGAAGGAATCACTACCAGTCAAGCACTTGTCCTTGCTCACGTTGTTTTACCTTCGCATACCACCTTTCCTCAAATGGCAGCCAATGTACCATGGGGAAATGCCATAGGCCCATTGGCCTTACCTGCTCGACATGAACTCCCACGAGGATCAAGAAAGATTCTTCCCAAGTTCGACGGAGATGGGAAGACGTCACCAGATGACCATATTTCTGCCTTTTTCGCTGCATGTGCTGTTTTTTCAGTAGAATATGAAGATGTTGCTATTCGTCTCTTCGTCGAAACATTGCATGATGTTGCTGCAGATTGGTTTCATCATCTGCCCAATGGATGTATCACAAATTGGAATGATATGAAAACTAAGTTTGAAAATCGATTCAAGATGGCAGAAGATGAACATGCTCTTCTTGCCCAACTATCTCAGGAAGAAAGAGCCAACAGAACCCATGAGGAATTTCATGGCTAAATTCAACAAAATGGTGAACAAAGTTCCTACCGGGATTCGTCCAAACCTTGATGGACAAAAATGTTTCTTTATTAACGCACAACAACCAGAAGTGTGCTATCAGCTGAGAAGGGCTAGGGTGGCTACTTTGGAACTTGCTCAATCTTTGGCCATAGAAATTGAAGATGACTTAATCATGGCAGGAAAATTCAAGAAAAATTCCCTCAAAGGAAAGAGTCAAGAAACCCCCAACGCTTCAGAAACTATACTCACTAAGTTGGCTAATGATGTGCTGGCTTTGAAAAAGCAAGTTGCTCAAAGTAGTAAACCTGCTCCTTACAAAGACATCCTGAGAAAAGGATACGTTCCCAACAAAGCCAGGATTGCAGGTGCTCCAACGAGGCTTGCTATTGAAGCAGCTCCCGCAACTAATTCAAAATGTGATGTCATTGAAGAAAGTGATGATGAGATTGAAGTCGTCGAGGTTGATGAGGAAGAGCCAGATTCTGAGACATCTGAACCTGAAGTTGAAGATCCTGAGGGGGAAAGTAATAATCATTTCTTTGAGTACCATTCCGATGAGGAAGATGAATACGAAGAAATTATAGAAGATATGAATAGTCAATCTTTCGCCGTTTTCACACGCTCTCAGAAAAAGGAGCAGGATACCACTAAGGTGGGAGATAAAGAGGTTTCCAAGGAAACTCCCAAAGAATCCAAGACAAATGAGGCTCCTAAAGAGTCCAAGGTGACTGAGGTTTCAAAGGTCAAGACTATCTTAAAGAAAGGAGGGCCTTTGTTAGATCAATCGGTTGGTAAACCAACTACGAAGAAAGCTCCTTCTTCCACATCAGTGTCAACCAAGCCCGAGGCCAAGGTCAAAAGTGTGCCATCATCAAGTTCGAAAGAACTTATATCTGAGACTTCAAGTACGATTACTTTGCCTAAATTTGATATCATTGATCATATCAATAAAACAAAAATTTCCATGTCACAGGCAGAGTACTTGAAGTCCAACAAGGATCAGCTCGAGAAATTGGTCCAGTTTATCAAAGGTGACTCTACTATTCATTCCTCCAAAGGAATTCTGAAAACTCCCAAAGATGGGAAAACTCAAAATATTGTGGCAGCCACTACACCTTCAAATGAAAAGATCGAACCTTTCTTTGTGTCCTTTCTGATCAACGGATGCAAATTAAGTAATTGCATTATAGACTCTGGAGCCTCGGATAATGTGATGCCGGAAAAAGTAGCACATGCTCTTGGTTTGACTTGTACGAGAACATTCGGATCATGTTACTCCATGGAAACCAAGCAAGTTCCTCTAATCGGGCAGATTAAAGATGCCCAAATGGTTTTAGCCCAATTCCCTCAAAAGCGAGTTAAGGTAACTATTTTAGTTGCTGATATTCCCGCCTCGTATGGAATGTTGTTGAGCAGGAAATTTTGTAGAGATTTGGGTGGTGAGATTCAAATGGACTGGTCTCATGCCATGATTCCTATCAATGGAGAAATGAAAAAGCTTATGCCGGAAGCTCAGGAAAAGTTCACGGTAACTAAAACCGAAGATCCTCGCGCACAGATCCTTTTCCAAGGCTCAAGTATGGGTAATTATATGATGACTGCAGAAATTCATACCCCTGAGATCACTTGCCAAGATTCCAATGAGATCTGGACTCTTGAGTTCGATGGAAGTTGTTGCTCGATGGGTTCTGGTGCAGGAGTGGTGCTCATATCTCCAAATGGTAAAATATTTCCTTTTTCCTACAAACTCAAATTTTCAAATACTAATAACACTGCAGAGTATGAGGCATTAATCCTTGGCCTTCAAGCTGCAGAGGAGAAAGGGATCAAAAATTTGGAAGTCTTTGGGGATGCGGAATTGATCGTGAAACAAGTAAGAAATCAGTTCCAAGTAAAGAATGATCGTTTGAGACACTACAGAAATAAAGTGTGGGACGCAATAGAAGTCTTCGATGCTTTTTCCATAAAATCTGTCCCTCGTGAAAAGAATGACAAAGTAGATTCTCTAGCAGTCTCAGCTTCATTAATGATTCCTCATTCAGAATTTGATCAAGTCAAATACACCATTGAAATGGTTTTTAGGCCAAGTGTTCCTGACAATGCAGAAAATTGGCAAGTATTTAATGATGATCAACAAATTATTGCCTTCTTGGAAAAGAGAGAAAATTTTGAACAGTTGTACTTTGAAGGAAGTGATTCGGCATTTCACGAATCAACTACCTCACCCATTCAGGAAGGAGTTGAGAACGAAGATCCTGGTGATGGCATCATTCAACTCAAAGGAAATAAAATTCCCAAAGGATTGGTTTCACTTGAAGAAATTTTTGACAAACATGACAGGTTTATCAAAGAGAAAGAGCAGGCAGGACCTGCAAATTCTACTGACTATGAGCAAGTTAATATCGGTACCAAGGATAAACCTCACCTGATCAATATTGGTAAGTGTTGCTCACCTGAGGAGTGCAGGAAATTCATAAGCCTCCTTACCAAATATTCTGACATTTTGGCTTATTCATACGAAGACTTGAAGTCTTTCCAACCCAGGGAAATGGAGCATGCCATACCCTTGAAGCCTGGTGCAGTTCCATTCAGGAAAAAGCAAAGACAATATAATCCCAAGATTGCAGGGACAATATTTCATGAAGTTCAAAAGATGCTAGATGCACGAATAGTGTTTCCTATTCGACATTCGACCTGGATAGCTAATATTGTACCGGTTCGCAAGAAAAATGGAGAAATTAGGATTTGCATGGATTTCTGCAATCTTAATCAGGCTTCCTTGAAGGATAACTACCCACTGCCAGTGATGGACCATATTCTGCAGGCAGTAACTGGATCGGAAATGTTATCTATGCTAGATGGCTTCTCTGGCTATAATCAGATTGAAGTGGCTAGAGAAGATCAACATAAAACCACGTTCACTACCCCCTGGGGTACATTCGCGTATAGAAGAATGCCCTTCAGTTTGATCAATGCCGGCACAAATTTTCAAAGGGCCATGGATATGGCATTTGTAGATTATAAAGACAAGATCATTGTGATATACCTAGATGACTTGACAGTGTTCTCCAAGAAACGAGAAGATCACCTAAGGGATTTGGAGAAAATATTGCAAAGGTGCAGACTTCATAAGATTTCTCTGAATCCAAAAAAGTCTGTGTTTGGAGTTACAGAAGGGAAAATCCTAGGTCATATTATTTCTAAGGAAGGAACTAAGATCGATCCTGAATGTGTTCAAGCTATAAAAAATCTTTCCTTGCCTACAAGTAAGCCTGGAGTCCACTCATTCTTTGGGAAGGTGAACTTTTTGAGAAGGTTTGTGCCAGATTTTGTTGAGATGACTAAGGAAATCACTGATATGATGAAAGGAAAAGAATCCTTCAAATGGTCAAAGGAAGGTAGAGAGGCATTTGAGAAAATCAAGGTGCTATTGCAAAAGCTCCTACATTGGTATGTCCTGATTTTAAAAAGGATTTTATAATTTATTGCTATGCTTCTCCGCACACAATCTCCACCATTTTAACTCAACACAATCAAGAGGGGATCGAATCTCCTATCGCATTCATGAGTTCGGGATTCAAGAAACATGAACTTAATTACACTCCTCTTGAGAGACATGCATACGTAGTGGTGAGAGCCCTGAAACACTTCAGGTATTACATGTTGAATTCTCACACCAAAGTCTTAGTTCCGGACACCACAGTGAAATCAATGTTGACACAATAGGAACCAGGATCTAAAAGAGGTAATTGGGTCTCCAAGATCCAAGAATATGATTTGGACATCAAGCCTACCAAGTTGGTTTGAGGAAGAGGACTCTGCCAACTCATTGCAGAGAATGAACCACGAGATAACTCTGAAGAAGAACCAGTTGAAGAAAATTTACCATTGGTAGTTTTTGTCAGTACCACAGATGAATGGTATTCTGATATTGCCTACTTCCTCACATATGGCGAGTGTCCAGAGAATCTGACAGCTAAGGAGAAATGAGCTATCAAACTAAGAGCTGCTAGGTACGTCATCTGGGATAACACGTTGTTCAAGAAAGGAATTGACGACATGTTCCTCAGATGTGTTGATAAAGAGCAACACCTAGATTGTTGGAAGCTTTCCACAATCATGCTTGCGGTGGTCATTTCTCTTGGCCCAGTAACAACCCATAAAATTCTGAGAGCACATTATTACTGGCCCACTATGTTTTCTGATGCTCAGAAATGGGTGACAAAATGTGAAGCTTGTCAACAATTTGTTGGAAGACCAAAATTGGCAGCTTTGCCTTTGAAGCCAGTTGTCATTGAAGAACCCTTTCAACAATGGGGTTTAGATTTCATCGGGGTTTTGAATCCTAATTCTAGCACTGGTCATACTCACGTGCTCACCACCACTGATTACTTTACAAAGTGGGTGGAAGCTATACCGGTGAAACAAACATCTACTGTGGTAATCTGTGATTTCATCAAAGAAAATATATTGGTTCGTTATGGAATTCCACACAAGATCGTGACGGACAATGCCTCAAATTTTTCTTCTGTAGAGATGATAGGTTTTTGTTATGGATATGGGATATCCTTGTCTCATTCATCAGATTACTACCCTTAGGGAAATGGTCAGGCTGAATCCAGTAACAAAAACCTCATTACTATTGTGCGCAAGTTAGTCAAAGAAAATCAAAGAACTTGGCACAAAAAGTTATATGATGCATTGTGGGCTGACCGCATAACTCCCAAAAGGGAAATCGAGATGTCTCCATTTCAACTTTTATATGGAACCGATGCTCAAATTCCCGTCACACTGGAGTTACCAGCATTAAAATTAGCTCAGGTAGTTGATGATGAATGCTTCACCAATGCATTAGATAAAAGGATCATGTTCCTAAGCAAGCTCGAGGAACAAAGAAGTCAAGTGGCAAACAGGATCGAGGAACATCAATCCAAGGTAAAAAATTTGTTTGACAGGAAAACTAGGGAGAGACAATTTCAAATCAATGACTTAGTTCTTCTCTGGGACAAAAGACGTGAGCCGAAAGGAAAGCATGGGAAGTTTGACTCGTTGTGGCTAGGCCCATTCAAAATAAGACATTTCTGTGGAGATAGTACCTATTACTTGGCATATCCTGATGGAACTCATTTTCCTTTGCCCTACAGTGGGCAATATCTCAAGCATTATCAAAATTGAAAACGGGTTGTTCCCCGTATGTACATAGGTAATTAGGATTTTGGTTTGTTTGTTTCCCTATTTTTCGGTCTCCTCTCTTATGTTGCTTCATTTTTGTGCCCCATCATTTTGAGATCATGTTCATGAATATATTGGTCTGGGTCCGTTGTTACGCCCATGAAGTCCTTGTCCCCAATTAGAGCCAATTGTTATCAGCCAATTTTGACTTCGCGTAAAATTGATAAAAAAAAGAAAAAAAAGGAAATTTTGAAATTTTTCAAAAGTGTTACTTTGCGTGGTTCATCACCCTCATCGACGATCGTCTCATTTTTGTGATCGTTTCGGTCTTCGTTTCATCCTTTTTGGGTGAGAACTCTTCCCGCCAGGCTTTAAATCGCATTAAAATACATTAAAATTAATTAATTAATTAATTAATTGCTCCTTGTTTGATAAAATTAATTTTTAAATAACTTGAGAGTATTTAATTAAATAAATATTAATTAAAAGTTCATTCGACAAATTTTTATTGCCGGGGAAGTAAGCTTATGCTTCCAACTGCCAGGAATGCCAATTTGGCTTCCCAAACCCGGATTTCCCCTTTCCTGGCAATTTTCTTTTAATTTCCTGCTTGTGGGATTTTCTCCACCAATTGCCAAATCATGGATTGGCTAACGGAGCAAGAAATATCCCAATTTCCCACATGGGGAAATTGAACGGGGATTGCCAGCCCACTTTTCCATTCCTGTTGGCAATTGGCCGTTGCTTTCCCCATTTCCCCCTAGCACTTAAGTTAACACTACCCGGGAAGAGAGGAAGTTGGATTAATGCTCATAACTTCCTCTGTCAAACTCATTGGAAAGAGTCGTGTGAAGCTTTTTGTTTGCTTCTTATTTCTTCTGAAGGTCATAATATTTTGTCACATCCCACAATACTGCGAACGCCAAGTAAGAAATAAAGAAGGAACAATTTTCCCAACGCCATTGTGAAGGAAGATACATCAGTTGTGCATGCAAGGAAGTCTAATCAAAATCCACGCATACACCCAAGGAGGACAGTCTAAAAAAAAAGGGGAAAAGAATTGTTTTGTTTAAATTTGTTTTGAAGCAGGAAATCTCCACGCACCCACTAGGTTTGTCCATGTAGCCAAGGATAGAGAGCTGTATAAAATATGAAAGAATAGTTTTAAAAATCCCATGCCCAAGTCAAGCAGGTCATGCCAGGAAAAGAGACCACCACGCATGGAAAGGAGATCATCACGCATCAATAGCAAAGACAACAAATACAAGAATGCGCAGATTTTAGGAACAACCAAAAAAACATTCACCATGTTTTTGAAGAAACAATCCAAAAAATTGAAAATGACAAGATAATTTTCACATGCTAAGTAAAGAAGGAGGATAGTTTTTTCCACGCGTGAGGAGACTCTTTATCGAATAGCTCTATTCTTGGTTCCCTTCATTCTGCATAATTTTCTCTTTTTTCCTCTCCTCCTTTCTGATCCTCGTCTTATTTCACTTCCTCTATATCGTCTTCTTCCCCCATTTTACCTCGCACTTCCTTCGTACTTCCCTGTCAATAACATGAATCTTCAAAGTTGTCCCATATTTTTTTATCATCCCACCATCCACATGCATTTCCATGCAATCAGTTCCATATTCTTTGCCTTGGATTTCTTCACTATGATCTGGTTCCTTCAATTTTCTTTGATATATCATCTCTTTCATTTTCCATTACTTCTCTACCTTCCTCTGCTTCACCCTCCTTCATGCCTTTCAGTTTAAAAAATTTTATCCCTTTTTCATAATTTCACCCTCTGCTCTGTCCTTTTCTTGTCTTCTCCTTGCTTCTCCTTCATCATTTCCCCCTTCCTCTATAATCCTTATTTTTTATCTTCTTCCTCCCCTTTCATTCCTTCTTTTCCCCTCCTCCACCACATCCGCTCTACTCCAATCAATTTCCTCTTCCTCTTATCCCTAGCATCTATCATCTACATCCCTCATCCCATCTTCCTTTGATATTTTTTTCTTAGAGGATACGATAACAACCATCAACTATCAGATCTTGTTATCTTCCATGAATGTTTGTTCTACTTTTTCACAAAAGTAGCTTAACACCTTTTTCTATTTGTCTAAGAAGTGGGATTGATTTCCTTTATCTTCACCCCATTATCCATCTGCCTTCAACTACAAACCTCTCTTAAGAAACATGTATTCAACATCCTATTTAACACCCTCTTGGGGCATTTTATCCAATATGTTCTTCACATCCACATTTTTGGCCGTACTCATTCCCCCTGGAGTATTTTATTTCAGCATCCATCTCCCATTATGTCATTTTTATGTCCTATGTTGGGGCACATTTTCATCCTTGTACTTGTCGACGCATATAACTCACTTTTTGTCTGTCTCATGCCCTGCGCTGGGGCATAATTATTTTCATCCTCGTCCCTCTTGCAGACACATGATTTTTCACTTGATTCCTCACATATGAAGGATTTCTCATACCTTTCACATTCAGTTGTGCATATTTTGATGTTTTGCTATGACCCATTGGTCATCATGGTTTACATCCATACTGCAGTGATCTTCACCTTCTCACTGGTCCATAGAACGTTGTCGTATGTCTCTGTTGAGACGCAATTGTCCTCTACCGATGTGATATTGGACTCACCACCATATTTTTCATTTCTATTGCGATCCTTTTTCGCCTGGGGCATCTTTCCTTTAGTCATATTTTTATTCATCCCCATCCCTTTTACGAACACATATTTTATTTACACTTTTTTGTTTTTGTCTCGAGGCTTACTATCGCAAACCACTCCACAAAAGGGGAAAATGTAGACACCAATTTTTGGTGTAACTCTTCTCCTTCATCTAACATTTATTCTCCTTCATGCGACTTTCCCCCTTGCTTTTCATTTTCTTAAAATTGGGTAAATTCCAACTATTCACTCACCCTTAATTAATTAATTATCAAATGGGCTCCATGTGGACCCATTTGAAAATTAGAATTTGACATTATCTCACATATCTCAAAATTATTCAATTCATGGATAATAATATACCCATTCGACACTCCACTCTTAATTTCAAAAATAGAATCTATTATCTCACCTACCCATTCAAATCATGTTCCCCACTCCACCTAATAAATTCAAACCATAGGCCCTGCTTGATCACATCATGTCTCTTAGCCCAGGTTAATTCATCAAACCCCGGTTACTCGTTAACCATAATCTAACCTCACCTCCAAGTTATAAATAAGGGACCAGAACCAAAAGGGAAAAAAAGAATCAATATGAAATCTCTGTGTATTGAAGTTTTTAAGAGAGGATAAGAAAGTGCTTAATTAAGTTCTGCAAGTTTGAGGTCAAGGAAAAAACTTTGCCACTGTTAGAAGTTAGAAGGTGAGGAGTGTGGGAGAAATCTTTGTCATTGTTCGTCATCTTACCATCCTAATGCCCATTTCATCTCCATATCAAAGCACAAGCTAAGTCCTTTCGTCATTTCAGTTACTTGTCATTTTGTATTTCATTATTTATGCATGATATCTATTGTTCATCATTTATTTTTATCCTTTTAGACACGGGAGTTTACATCCTCGAAGGGAGTTAACCTCCTCTTGGAATTGGGATTATCCAGGAAACCCTCGCATATTGTTATCTAATCATATATGTTTCAGTTTTACAAATCTATCTTCTTTTATCACATATCCATTTTCTTTGCACTCGTAGATCCATATCCGCATCTGAGGTCCTAAGCCCTCCATCATTCAAAGTTTCCGGTGGGTTCCAATATCGGCTTTCACCCACACGAGAATGAGGTTTCCTATAAAACAATCACCCTTACTAAAAAGTGCGACCCGCCTTGGCATTAAACAATGCATTTAATAATATTTATTAATGGTTTTTCTACCTAATTTTGGTGCCATAAATAGAAGGAAAGTCAATGCAAGTGGATGAGCTAAAGGGAAGTCAAGGATGCATGCTAAAAAATAAATCAAATAAATTCATAAGAAAACAATTAGAAGCATGCAAACTTGGGCGCCCCAAATTGGATGAAGAGGAATAGATTTTAATTAATTAAATTGCCTGAAATAGGGAAGCGTGATTATTAAAAATAGCATGCATATGGCTATATAAGCATGGGCCACCATAAGGGAGAAGTAGCTAATTCTTTTTGATGAAGTTTGCAGCCTGGAAAGGTTTTTGTGCCAAGGGAAGGATAATTTTGCATTAAGGAGTATATTTCATTGTCGGGAAGCTTCCAGTTTTTTATCCTAGGGTTGGAATATCCTAAATTTTTTTATTCTAAGTATCTGCATGTTGGTATAAATGCTCAGGTAAGGATCATCATAGGTGTGCATATTAGTGGAAGGAAGTTCAAATAAATGTCAGATATGTTTAACATATCTTCATAATCAGAGGAAGAAATGGATCCAACTCTCATAATTGCAAAGATTCTGGCAAAAATTCATTCTCTTGTTTCTAATGCAGCCCATGTGGAAGTCAGTACATGGAAAATTCCTTTCAGAAGCTTGTGCATGTTCTCCCAATCTTCCAGTTGAAGCCTTCATTGAATTTTAAAGTTCCTTCACCTGGGGTGTTGTCCAGAATTTAAAATTTCTCGTATGCAATTAAAAATAAAAGATGATGAGTTTTGTCTGAATTGTTTATGGCAAGTATTTTACTAGTGTACGTACTGGAGAAGAACTGTAAAAGCTTCAAGGATAAGAGGGAAGACAGGTCAAAGATAGTACCTGCAAGAAAATCACAGTCAGCTACTTCCAAATCCAGTTTAGTGAGAATCAAATGAAATAATTCAACAACACATGGAAGTATCTCAGATACACGGTAGAGATATCATTTAGATCATTCATTGCAAAAATATATGAAGCAGAAGTACAATGAATATTGGATCAACATGCAGAGTATGGAGAAAGGACAAGACTGAGAGTGTTGCAGCTTTCTTCTAATTTCTTCTCCTCTTTCTTCTTCTTTCTCTTATTTTCTCCAAAAAATTATTTGCGTAATTAATTAAATTGTAAAACTTAAGTGATTAGTTAAAAAAGTCGTTACTTCAAGTTACTGAAAGAAGTCAATTACTTGGAAATAGGTGGCAGGCATGCAAAATCAAAGGTTCTATTTTCAATTACAAATCATGCATGTCATGCAAAGAGGAATTCTAGGAGGAAGATTGCCAACTGCTTCCCTTTTTCATAGCTTCCACATGCAGGAATTCATTAAAAACTTCCTATTTGTAATTTCCCTCTATAAACTATAAATAGAGGAAAAACCTATGGGTTAAAAAATCAAAATTTGTAATCAGCATTCTTGTGTTCCAGACTTTGAGCTGAAACCCTTGATATCTTTCTAAAAGCTAAGGAATTGAAAGGAGGAAGATTTTTGGATAACTTTGTGTCAATGGTGCATTTTTTTCTTACTTCTTTGTAGGTCTTTGCATAAACTTTGTGTTATCTAAGATCTAGATTTGAAACTTCCATTTTCTTTAAATTTTGTATTGTGAGATCTGTTTGTTTCATCTATGTGCATAATACCAACTATGTGAACTATTGGTTGGATTGCACATCTTCTTTTATTTCTTCCCGGATTCAATTATTTCCCACTTTTTGCAAATATTTCTTTATAGTTGCTTACTTGCTGCAAAATTGTCTAGCTATGGCTCATGAGCTTTGCAATTAAATTAAAACCCACAAATAGTTACTCAGATCCATAATTAATAAAAATCATACACGGGAGCCTCATCGGTAAATGAGGCAGATTTATCTCATGGCTGCCTAGGTTTTCAGTTGTGCAGAAAATCTAGCCAACATATTCATAACAAGTGGTATATAATGCAGGAGCATCTTATTCATGTGTGATATTTCATCACCAAATACAAGATGTATACTACCAATTCAAACCGCTAACATTTTTAAGGAGTTTGTTTTCCTAAAATTAGAACTTCTTGTGATTGTCCTATTTTATAGGAGCATTCTCTTACTTGTTAACTATATTTAGAATTGTAATGTCAAATTAGGATCTTTCTTGTTGGTTAATATAATTACATGTTTTTATAGTTTTAGAGGGATACATTTGGCATTAGATTCATACAAGTGGTATGTGATGCAGGAGCATATTATAAAACCATAATTTCAAAATACCGAGATATGTGTGTGCTTGAAAGTTTAAGTTGTGTGTGAAAGTAGATAGAAACAAAGTCTACACCTCTGTTTGTGTAATCCTCTGTAGGCTTAAAGTTGTATGTGTGATTATACAGTCTATTGAGACTATGCATTAAGTATTGTAATACCCATTGAGACTTGAATGATTAAAAAAAATGTTGTTCTGCATTAAACACCGTAGTGTTACTCTATAACTGTAAGGTTAGCCTCTTATTCAGTTAAGACCCTATTCAGTTAAGACCCCATACCTTAACTGCATTAACATTGTAATCCTATAGACTGTGGTACCGAAATTTTAGTAGTAGGTCCTACTGAAACAATCTCAGAGCATATTGCATAAAAAAAAGTTCCAGACATTTCAAACAATTTATCTATCAATTGTTACATAGAAATACCAGGAATATTTTGAGAAAGTTACACGGAAGAGAATATGTTAAAACCAAACTTCAATTAAGAATATTTACATGTCAGTATATCACTTAAGAAAAAAATTCAAGTGCTCACACGAGGGGCGGGGAGAGATCACCAAGTCCCCCGTTATGAGAATAAACCATGAAGATACAAAATGGACATGACTTACAAATTTAAGCCATAACAACGATTAAAAAACATGCATAAATGAAGCAAACAAAGTGAATGAACATCCGTTTACACGTAAGATTCAAATTCTCAATACACATTTAATGATGTTATATTGTTCAATACTCTAGGCCTCACCTTGTTTTCATAATCATCTATCATCATCATGAATGGAGGTTCGAACCCCACCAGCTCCAGCTCAGTTCATGACCCATTCTGGATCCCAATAGAAATACCTTTATCAGTATTTTCATGGAAGCACTGTTTGAAACATTCAAAATTATCATGACCATGGCAATGTGGAAGGCAACGCAATCATGGTTGGGGTCATTAATGGTGGGGAACATCACCACCTAATCGTCAAATTTCAACAAGGCATTAAAGGTAAGTGCAGGAAGCTGATGGACAAATATAGGGTCATCCGTGGACGTCATATTGCAAAAAACAGTGAAATCTCAATTTATAGGGATTATTATCTATACACACACTCAAAATTAGAAAAATTTATATAAATATGAATCATAGAATTTGAAATCTAGTTTCTAAAATACTAATTTTTTTAAAAAACAGACAAGTTTAGCTATATTAAACACTTAAAATTATATGACTTAGTTTTTTTTTTTTGAAAAAACTTATAAGATTATAGTCCATTTGCCCGCATTTTGGATGACCAAATCTTGTTATTTTTTTTTTCCTTTGGTGAAACGTTAGATGTAGTTGTCTATCTTGGGATGGATTTTTATTTTGTATATTTTTTGAGCAATATTTTTTATTTTTATGATTTTTTCCGTGAAAGTGGTCTGAAAATATTTAGAAAACGGAGCACTTTCTTTTTGCCCGCCATAACTATATCAAAAAATATCAAAATCGTATATATATATATATATTAACATGTATAGAATTTGTCCACGCTTGGGATGGTATAAGTTTTATCACATTTTGATAAGTGAAACAAAAGTTACAGTCTTAAACGTAGACATGAACATTCATGGGAAAAAAATGTCTTAAAGACCTATTGTTAGTAAAAAATTATAAAATGATATTTATCTTATTCTATTCACTTTAAAATCAATATTTCTATGAAGCTAACAGTCTCCCCTATGCAATGGAACCATTTTTGTGAAATGTTTTTAGTTTTTTAGCATGGTTCAAATCTTTTGGAAGAGCAGATTTGAGGTTTTTTGACCTTTTACACTTCATAATGACCTTCCATAGCTTTGGTTGGGAAAAAAAAAAGATTTCCCAAGAGCCTTAGGTTCGGCAGATAGATCCGCGATCGCGGTTTATAAAGTGCGATCACATTTTTTTTTAACACATAAACCGCGAGCGCACTTTATAAACTGTAATCACGGTTTATAAAGTGCGCTCACGGTTCATAAATCATATTTACACACATCCCAATGTCTGAATTACCATGTGATTTTTACTCTCTGACCTTACCATACGAATTACTATGAAATTCTGTCTTTTTCTGGACGTTTTTCTTATCACCGGAAGAAAAACATCATGGGAGACAAGAAACAAAGTCAAAAAAGGAAGTCATTAAGTAAAAAAACACCAAACGAATTAGAGGCCAGCAAAATTCAAAATGTTAAGCAAATGCAAAAACTTCATGAATCAAGAAAAGAATCATCTTCAACCCCAACTATTGTAAGCAATGAAGAACCAGGTAATGTTTCTATTGTCAATGTTGAAGTTGAATTAAATAATTGTGATGAAGATGTTTTTATTATAAATGTTGAAGAAGAATTAAATACTCATGATGTAGCAAATGTTGAAATTGAAGGAGACAATGAAAATGTGAATAAGGAAATTCATGTTGAAACTGTAGACAGGCAAAATTTGACAAAAACATCTCCTAGGATTTTATGTAAGAAACCTAATTTTTTTATTGAAATTGATGAAAACATTTTGAAACCAATGTCTAACAAATTTTTTGAACGAAAAATTAGAAGAAAAGCCACTGAAATTTGGGATACTCATTTTGAAATTTTAAATGATTCCCAAAGATGTCAGTTTGTTGGTTAGTTTGATGAAATTGATTAAAATGAGACCTATATTAAACACCTTAGGATTGAAAACATCTAATATACGTGGTCAAACCTCTACAATTGTTGAAAACCTTCATGATGCATATCACACTGTTGGTGTCAAGAGACGCACTAGGGATAGTAATATTGTGCGTCATGTACTTGCTACTAGTGTTGTAAGTGAATCAATAAAAAAACAACGTTTGATTACGCAAACAATTCAAATGTTACAAGTTAATCGAAAAACTCTAATGAAAGCAATTGAAAGACGTAATATCCTTCAATCACTCAATAATGCCGATTTTTGGGCACTTTCTGCTAGAGCACCGCATAAGGACAAAACTAATTCTGATGCTATAAGAGAAGTTGTTATTAAATTTTGGCATAATAACACTAGAGTTTCACCTAATACAAGAGATGTTATAAAATGGAGAGTTGGTTCTACTAATCGTGAACCACATCCAAAGCATTTCTTAGATATGACTCAAAATCAATTTTTTCGTAAGTTTGAACAAGAGAATCTGGAAATTGAAATTAGTCAACGTTATTTTGAAATGTTGAAACCATTCTATATGAAAATCAACCATGCTCGTACAACTTGTTGTAGGCAACATGTTGAATTTGCGATGCATTATGCTAAATTTTTATGTATTCATTCTAATTTTCATTCTGAAACTATGTTATCTGAATGTGGTGTTCAAGTTCCACCAATATCATCCAGGGATTTCATTCCTACTATATTTTGTGAAAAAGAAGTTGGACAATTTTTTTATAGTCAGGATTGTTTAGATGGAAGTTGTAGTACATGCGGCAGATTACCTAAATTAGAAAGTTGCATCCATGAGAAAATTGAAGGTACAATAGGACATAATTTAGTTGAATTTGATAAATATAAATCAGTTGCATACTAGTTGAAAGATGGAAAAGAGTTGAAACGGTGTGAGCTAGTTACAGAACAAATGCCCATTTTTCAATTTATGAGAAAATTTAAGGATGAAATTGTTTATGAGTATGCGAGGCATACACATAGAGCTCGATGGTTGGATGAACAATTCAAGCTATGCAAAGAAACATTTCCTATTGGTACTATTGTTTAAGTGGTCGATTTTGTAGAGAATTACACATTGCAACCACAAATAGAGGTTCAATTGTAATATTACAACTCAGTACAAGTTGCCATTTTTGTGCATATAGCATTTCTATATTCTCCTGACAGTACAGAGAATGATCAAATTTTTTTAAGAGAGTACCACTTTTATATCAGTGATGATCATACTCATTCTACTGAATTTGTGCAAGGGTGTTTCCAGTTATTTTATGGAAACTTGTTTGATAGGGACATCCACTTCAAACAACATTATATATGGTCAAATAATTGCACGTCTCAGTTTAAGAATGCACAAATGTTTTATTGGATGAGAAGAATGCACGTCAAGATGGGTGTGCAACATATTTGGAGTTTCACTGAGGCTGGACATGGAAAAGGAGAGCATGACGGTGCATGGGCATGTGTGAAAAGATCTCTTGCAAGAGAAGAGTTGAAGTACAAAGATGGTGCTAAATTAAAAGATGCAAAGAGCATAGTGGAATGGTGTACTGACAACATGGCCCGAGGTTCTCAAGAAAATTCCACAGTTTGTAGATATTTTTGGTTGATAGAGGAAAAACATATTGCTAACTACGAGGATTGTATGACACTCACTGGGTCCAGTGATATGCACTCATTTTGTAGCTCAGACGCTACTTCATGGGCCGTATGGACAAGAAAGTTGACATGATTTTGTGCATCTTGTATCGAATTTGTCACTGCTGAGTGTGATTCACAAGAATGGGTGGAAGAATGGATTTGTAGGCCTCTAACTCTGCTTCCTAGTTATCAACCTCCACAAGCATTACGACTTGTTTCTGTAGATGAAGTTACAACATCCAAGGACTTTGACGAAATTTCGATTTTGGTGCGATAAGGTATAAATATGGTTATTTATTTAATTTTTGTAAATTGAGTTATATGTCCATTGAAATTTTAATATGTGATTTAAATTTGAGTTGTTCAACTTTCCTTGGTTATTTTTTTGTAGGACATGTGTTTGCAGTAATTGTGACAGAAGACAATGAAGAAGGAACAGACTATTTCTTATGTCGTTGCATCAAGGAAAGAAAGAAGTTTGACTTCTCCTATTATAGATGGCGAAGATATTGAGTATCCTACAGGGTCAGTGGTAGTTACTAGAACTTGGCTTCGACGGTATCCATTAAAAAACTCCTCTGTTTGGGTGTTTGAAGACTTTGAGACACACAGGAAAATACTCTTATATTCACATCTAGTTCTAGCGACAAATATTCAGTTGTATAGATATCGAGGAAGACCTAATAACAAGATTCTTTGGAAGGTTTGAGAGTCAGATCATGAAGCAATCTTGTCTGCTATTCAGAGTAGATCCGATCCTGATGGTTCATTGGAATGAATTTACAATGCGAGCATGTCTGGTATATATATAATTTCTTTTCAATTTATATATATATATAAATTTTTTAGTTTAAAGATCTAGATTTAAGTTTGAATATATATTTTATTTTAAATTTGTGTATTTTGCACGTACATATATCTAGATAGTATATGGTTTTGATTTGAAACTTAAATTTCTTTGACTAACACTTTTGTGTTTAGCTTAGTGGTGCCAAAAAAGCTTCCACCTTCACGTGGTTGGCACTGTTAGTAGAGAATTTTAAATTCTCGAAGCTAAGAGAAGCTTTCATTGTTTGAAAATGTTGTAAATTTTGAAAATGTTGTAAATTTTGAAAAAGTCGTAAATTTTGAAAAAGTCGTAAATTTTGAAAATGTTGTAAATGTTGTAAATTTTGGAAAAGTTGTAAATTTTGGAAAAGTTGTAAATTTTGAAAAAGTTGTAAATTTTGAAAACGACCTCCTCTCCCCAAGTGTTTACAAAACCATACTTTACGCTGTGTGCACCGAAATGAGAATGGAAAGGAAAAAGAATAAGAGAGGCTATTGTAGAGGGTCCCTACATCGAGGCGGTCAATTAGATGAGGCCTCTCTAGGTGTTTCCACGGAGTTGCGAGTAGTCCACCCCGTCGAGTTTCACGATATTTTGGTCTAGGGCTCTTAAGGGACTACGCCCGAATGAAGTAGGCCTGAAAACACCGACCATTTTGCGCACACCCAAAACACCACCCTCCTCTAGCGTTCACCTGGCCACCCAGAAGTCCGGCGTAGTCCGTCGTGCCACGACCCACCGTTTGCAAATATAGTGTTTGACAACCTTACACTGGCTCCAACTGCACTATTTCGCATGTTTGCAATAGTAGGACAGCGAAGCAACGAAATGAGAAGGAAAAAATGGAGAGATACTATTGTAGAGGATCCCTATGTCAAGATGTCGGATCAGACGAGCCTCTCTAAGTGCCACGGAGTCCGAGTAGTCACCTGTAGAAGTTGAATAATATTTTGGTCTCAGGGCTCTTAAGGGACTACGCCCGAACGAAGTAGCCCGGAAAGAAACGACCCGGTTCAGGCACCAAAAACACTGCCTCCTCTAGCGTTCACCTGGCCACCTGGATGGTCGTGTCGTTAGTCCGTTTGGTGCCACGACCCACTGTTTTGCAAAATATAGCGTTTGACACCATGACACTTGCTTTCCAACTGCACGATTCACGCGTTTGCAAACAATAGGACAACGAGAGCACCAAAATGAGAAGGAAAAAACCGAGAGAGGCTATTGTAGAGGGTCTCTATGCCAAGGTGTTAGATCAAACGAGGCCTCTCTAGGTGCCACGGAGTCCAAGTAGTCACACATCGAAGTTGAACGATATTTTGGTCTCAGGGCTCTTAAGGGACTACGCCTGAACGAAGTAGCCCGAAAGCAACGAACATTTTGCGCACCAAAACACCACCTCCTCTAGTGTTCACCTGGCCACCCGGATGTGACGACACAGTCCGTTCAGTGCCACGACCCACCGTTTTGTAAAATTAGCGTTTTGACAACCTTACCTTGCCCAACTGCACTATTTTCATTCAAATCCTTGTTGAGGAGGAAAAGCCCTTACTCAACAAATTGAGACCAAGCAACTGGACCTTGTTGTTTGAGACTAAATGCTTGAATTTCTTCAAGTTTCTGATTACTGCAAGTACATGCTTTTCAATAAAAGAGTACCTCACCTCGCAGTCATCTAGGCTCTGGCTGAAAAAAGGCAATCGGCTGCTCATCATTATCTTTGTTCTGCTATACCAGAATGGCAGAGATAGTGTCATCACCTCCAAATGCATAGAGGATGAAATCCTTGGAGAAGTCTGGGTTAATGAGAGTTGGTGCTTGAGAGATAGCTTCTTTGATTGCCTCAAAACTCTCCTTTGCCTTCTGCTGGTCCACTTAAAAGCCATGCTCTTCTTTAACATTTTGGTGATGGGCTTGACAAGGGCTGCAAATCTGAGATAACCTGCGGACAAAATTGATCCTTCCCAAGAAGCTTTGAAGAGCCCTTCTTGTGACTTGGCAATGGCAGTGCTCTTATGGCTTCAACCCTCTCTGGATCAATTGCCAGTCACTTGTTCAAGACAATATGGCCGAGGAGCTTTCCTTCATGTGCGAGAAAGATGCACTTCTTGGGGTTCAAAGACACTCCGAACTTTCTACACCTCTGAAACACTTGCCTGAGGTGAAAGAGATGGTCTGCTGCATTCTTTGAGAAGACAGTGATATCATCTAGATATATCAGCACTATCTTGTTGATCAAGCCTTTGAATGCCATGTCCATTGCCCTTTGAAAGGTAGCACCACGTTGGACAGCCCAAATGGCATCTTCTTGTAGGGATAGGTCCCCCATTTGGTGGTGAAAGCCGTCTTGAACTAGTCATCTTCTTTCACCATCACCTGATTATACCCTGAGTAGCCGTCTAGGAGAGGGAATCTCTCTGAACCAGCTACAACCTGCAGTATTTGCTCCATGGAAGGGAGTGGGTAATGATCTTTGAGAGATGCCCTATTTAGGTCTCGAAAATCCACACACAACCTGATTTCTCCGCTCTTCTTCCTGACCAGAACCAAGTTAGCAACCCAGCTTGAGTGCTTGATCGGGAATATAATGCTTGCCTCTATTAGCTTATTTAGCTCTTTCTTCATTAGAGGCTCAATGTGAGGGTTGACTAGTCTCTACTTCTGTCTGATGGGCTTAGCATCTGGATCCAATTCTATGGTATGTTGTGCCAAATTTGGATCGAATCCTCTTAAGTCTTCATAGCTCCAAGCGAAGACATCTGGAAATTCTTGGCAAAGTTGTATAAAATCCGATTTCTCCTGCTCAGTGGCCACTTTACCAATTTGAAGTTCTTTGCCTTCCCCAACCAGAATTGGCTCTGAATCTTCTCTCTTGACTTGTATGTTAGCCTTTTCCTTACGAAACTGGTCGTTAGGGTTGAAGATAGACTCCAACGTTACTAAACCCTTGGGAAGCTTGTTTGTTCGCAGCTGTACTACTTGATCCCCATACTGCTGCTCTAATCTGTCCTGATTTCTAGCTGAGAATTCAGCCTCTTCCTGTAGAAAATTGACGATCTGTTGATCATTCTCAAACACCTGCCAGCTTGTGTTATTATCTAGAACTGCTGGCCTCGCAATCACATGGATATGTGGCTGTGTTTTTTCCCTTTTGATGTTGTCAACCACATCAAATGTTGCTCCAACTACTGCGAGCCTATCCGCAGCTTCATTTTTCTTCCTAGGTATGGACACAATGTTGAAAGCTTCGAAATCTTCAATGAGGTCCCATATCCTATTCTTGTAGCTCCTCAGCAAGTCGTTCTTCGTAGCATGTTGTCCTCTAACTTGGTTGACGATTAGCTCACTATCCCCGAACACCTGCAAGTTATTTATCCCCTTTTTCCTAGCCCAATGAAGTCCATGAATCAAGGCCTCATATTCAGCTGTGTTGTTTGAACAAGAAAACTGGAAATGAAAAGCTGAATAATATTTGATGCCTTGCGGTGAAACAAGCATGGCTCCACCTCCTGCACCTTGCCTACTCCTTGATCCATAAAAAAACAGCTGCCATACCTCATTGTCATCATTATGGCTTGGCTTGGCGATACTAGGAACAGGTTGATTTTCTTCGTGTATACAATAGACTCCCAGCTCAGATTCTTCTACTTCTTGATAGGGATCAAAAGCATGTATCTTGTTTTCCCATTCATCGAGAGTTAGGTCTGGGATACTTCCAACCTTGGTGTCAGCCTCATAAGTACTAGGGTGATCTTCTTGATCAAATGCTGAGAAATTGGCATTAATCTGACTAGGAGTGTAAGGCTCAATATGGAAGTTTGCAATAGGTTCAGACCTAATTGTAGCCTTAGTTCCATACCTTGTTCTAAACAGCATGTGAGACCAATCAACAGACAAATACCCCCCAATCTTGGTTGTGAAGTCCCTTGACAAGCAAAGGGAAAAGAGTGGTGGAAGGTCTATGATTGATATATCTTGTAAGACAACAACATTTGGACATGCATGCAAGGTAAGACTCAAGTTTTTAATCACTCCAACTGTTGCTATTGCTGTCCCATCCAATTACACTACCCCTTTAGACATTACTTCATATTGGAGACCTAGCTGATCAGCTATTTGCTTGGGCATCACTGAGCTACTTGCCCCGGAATCAATCATGCAATTGTGTACTAGTTTATCCCCAATGATTAATGAAACATAGAAAGGAGGGGGCTTCAACATTTTACCTTGTTGCCCTCCATGGCTTCCTTCAGGCTGGGCAGCATTTGTAAGCACTTTGTCTTGCATCTGAACCTGCTGATTCGAAGTTGTCCAATCCTTCATGGCAGCTTGCAGCAGATCTCTTTGTCCTGGGATGGATAGGGATTCCCACATTGATATATTGACATTAGTCTTCTTCATCTGTTCAATGATACCGAACGGGGATGAAGTATCATTTTGTTGTCCCTTGGTTTGTACACTCACTCCTTGTACGTGGGCAACAACAGCTGGCATTTGAGTTGGCCTAGGGGCTGTTCTTGGCTGCCCTTGTGTATTTGAAACTGGACTCTGCTTGCCAATCATTTGTGGAGCCATGGAAGGTGGTGGATTGGCTGGGGCTAATGGCTGTTCTTCACCCAAATTTCTCCTCTTTGACCTTGTGTTGGCTGCGACACCTTGAGAAACTACTTGATTCATGCCACAGAAATCTTCTACTTGCCAGTTCACCAACGTGGTGTCATTTGGGGCTGATTGCTGTTGGAATGTTTCTTGTTGTTGACTGTTTCCTTGAATGCCCTCGCCCTCCACACCAGTAGTTGTCACCATCAGTGCTTGATTGAGAGCACCATTGAAACACATGGATTGGTTATGAGGCTCATTACATGGAAAGCACCAGTCATATTCCTGAGCAATGTTGTTCTGTGTTGGCACTAATGCCTTAGAGGTAGATATAGCATTTGGTTATAGGGCTGGAATGGTCTATTAGAGGGAGGCCTTGTTTGATTCACATTTGCAACTGGATTAGGTGGTCTTTGTGGTTGGTATGGCTGCCTATTAGGCTGAGCTTGAGGTTGATAGGAAGGTCTGAAACCTTGGGATTGTTGCCTCTTAATAGTAACCAGCTCATTTCCCAAATTTTGTAACTGTTTCATGACCTCTTGGAGTTCATTCGAAGCACTTGGAGATGAAGTGGAAGCTTCACTTGAACTCTGATTTCTAGGAGTGGGAATAGGAGCCAAAGTGGGTGCTTAACTAGTGCTTGGATTTTCTAAGTTTGGATACAAGGGCATGGGAGGCCTAGGAGCCAGTTTACCAGCTTGAATAAGACAGTTTTTGGCTCTAATGGCAATGCTATAAGCCATAGGGATTGTTGTTCCTCCCATGGATTGAATCAACATAGAAATATCAGAATTCAAAGCTTTAAGGTAATATAGAAAAGCACCTTCTGCTGTTGTCCTGACTGCCACTGGAATCCTATTCCAAAACCTTTGAAATCTGAAGTTGAAGTCAGTCAGCTGCTCGTTGGGGGATCTCTTGATAGTTGTCAGCTACTCCAAAAGAGACAAGTTGTCTCCCTTCTCTCCAAATTTCTCGTGAAGTGCAATACATAGCTGATTCCAGTTTGTGATAGAACCAGCTCCAAGGCTCCTAAACCATTGTAATGCTTTACCCTTGAAGGAAGATGCAAGTAACTTGACAGCCACTTGCATTTCGTTGATTTCATGGATTGCAAAAAGGTTAGAAATATCTTTAACATGATCACTTGGAGTAGTCTGATTTTCTCCGGTGAAGTAGGGAATGTTCTTTAAGGCTGCAATATGAACTGGATGTTGTGCATTGAGAGCAAGTGGGCTGATGCCTGTGAAGTTGACGTAGGGATTGTTTTGAGCCATTCTAATCAGTCTTAAAACCCTTGTATACTGAATGAAAGGCCTATCAGGTGGAGGAGTTGAGAGAGTTCTGTTTGGTGGAGATGGAGACCTTTAAATCCTTCTTCCTCTTTGCCTTCTTCTTGGAGATAACTGCAGGTATTCAAACAGCGCTTCCTCTTCTCCAACTCTTGACCTTGTGGTGATTCTTCTCATGAGTTTTCAGGCCTGCACTGCTGAAACCAGTTGATTCTTCCCCAGTGGAGTCGCCAGATATGCAAATAATAGCTCTTATAAGCAAGAAAACTGCAGCAGATGCATATCAACTTTGCTGTAATAAAAATGAGACCTCTAGGTCCCACTGGGAGTGCCAAAACTATTGTTGCAGACTCACAGCACCCCTAGATGCAGATCAGGCTTCTAGGTTGATGTTCAGGCATCCATTGTGATTGCACAACATGGAATATTTCCTCCAAGCGTGGGACTTGTAAAGATGAGAAAAGATTCTCCAGAGAAGGTTGGTTCCTATTCCTCTGTTCAGATGCACACAAAAAATGTAGAGGGTTTGCTAAAACCTAATCTAACTTGCCAAGGAGACAGGGTAAGAAAATGCATAGAATAAAACCTAAACTACAAAGGTGATGCACCGAGGAATGTTAGACACTCATTTTGAAAATTTAACATAGACCGCATAGATGCAATAAAAACACCATGCACAGGTAACCAAACTGCAATAAGAGATCAAAATGACAGCAATGAATACATGAGAGGGTCGAGAGTCAATCACAACACATATATTATTGCTCACGAGTCGATACAGTACATTGCAGTGGCCAGGAGGCCAAAAATACTGGCATTACAACCCATATGGGAGGTTTGAAAGCTCCACAAATTCTCTCGCAAGCGAGGGAAAAAGGGAGGATGTAAAACAAAAATGTCCGACCCCTTAAAGGAGCTCTCTTTACAATATATATCAAGAAATGAGAGATGGAAGAGAGAGGAAATCCAAAATCTGCCCCAACCACTTCTTGGTAGCATTTAAAATCATCTCATTATGACAAAAGCAGCGGATCCTAGCAAAACGGTGGGCTGTCTAACAGGAGCGGCGAGCTGTCTGCTGCATTAAAGTTGGTTGTTGAAGCATTACTTCTGTCTATCACCACGCGTCAGAGATGTTTTCTTAATTTTCTCCCTCCAAACTACACCAAAATGTGAGATTGATCCCAGAATCATGTAGAGAATTTCAACAGCTTTCTGTTGATATAAATAACGTGCAAATCCAAGCTCTGGATCGAAAGATACGAAGGTCTGAAGATTTAGGGCACAAAACAGGTAAGAACAGGTTTTAAAATATTTTCCCGCGCTTTGCCATCTGGACGACACGTGGCAGGCCCTAATTCATTGAGTAACTCTCTCTCTCTCCACCTTTCCATGGGATTTTCTTGTGGGCCCCTTAAACTTGGACGCGTGGCACTATTTCATTGGTTCGGATCAGTGCTCGAAAACTTGCCCCTTTGACTTTTTAGACCTTTTTCCTTGGCGACACATGTCATGCTGTGATTTGTCTATGGGCCTGCCAGATTTTCACGTCCACCGCATCCTTTTGTCCCAGATGTCCCAGTGCTTTGCGGGACAGAATCCTCTGATCCGCCTAAAATGGGCTTCCATGTCCCTTTTCTGCCGGTGACACATGGCGTGATCTGATTGGCTTTCAGCTCCTTCGGCTATCCGCGTCCCGCGCGTCCCTTTTTCCCACTTGGGCGAACCGGCCGGTCCTTGTGTTGAAGTTTCCTATTTCGGCTGAACCGGCCGGTTCGCATCCTCCGCGCACTCTTGTCCCGCTTTCTCCCGGTAAAGGACTTGGACAAATTTTCTTTCTTTCGGCCGATTCGGGCATTTCGCGTCCATTTGTCCCAGATGTCCCTTTTCTGTTTGGGCCACCTGGAGGCTTTTCGGCCGATCTGTGCCTTCCGCGTATAATTTTTCCAACTGTCCCAAAGGCGGTCTTGAGTAGGACTTAGCCAATTTTATGATTTTCTCCTGAATCAATCTACTTGCTTGGAACTAAAAACTCTGATGCATTTTATCAAATTAACTCTGGGGGGTGAAATTTGGATAACCGTCTTTTATCACCTTGGTAAATTAAATAACAACTGAACTCTTAGAGATCCTATCACAATCAACATATAATAAACTTGTTGCGAAGAAATTTTAGATATATTTGTTGATCATTAACCAATGTCTTCATCATAATCACTACCACATCCTTCCATCGAGCCATCATTGGTTCTTAACCCCTTGTCAAAAAAATAGAGAAATGAAATAATTTTTCAGAAAGAAAAACAAAATCAAATAAAACAACAAAAATCTAAAAGAAAAATAAAATTGATATATAACTTTCTCTTAGGGTATTTCCAATAATCTCTATCGGGTCTATAGATGCCTAAATGGCAGTAGAGAAATGTTGCAATTGGAATCAAATAAACCTCTGTCAGGGATATGGACTCCTGGCTAGCAATGAAGCAATGTACGTCTTTGCTTCCACCATCCATTCACAAACCCACTTTGAAAAAAAAATCATTCCTACAAATTGGCTAGGGTATCTTCACTTTTTGTCTATCAAATATTCCCTTCAAGAGGTAATTGATTTCTATGTGTGCACACTAGATCTTGATGAGTGAATAGGATTAGTATGTTACCAAGTGTCTTTTATTTGAAACTTGTTCAAACTCTTGCATTTAGTCCATATCATGTCTCACGATTTGTGCCTTAAGCTAATCACCTTTTCATCTCCAAACTTATAGGTACATTTTCCATATCCATACATAGCATCCATATCTTTCTTCTACTTTTTTCAGAACATTTATGTGTGTAAGATTATATTTTTACCATGTTTGAGGACACCTTTACCCCCTTTCACAAAAACAATCTTCTACTTCATTTCTATCATGTGTTTCTTGGCTAACTTATGTTGGGGGCGTCCTTGATCCTTCCTAACATTTCTTTGGTTTACATTCATCATCATGTTTGAACCTATCCATATTGGCCTTAATCTAGCCTCTGCGCGTGAAGCGTTTGAATTTAAATACTCCCACCTAACCCTAGGGCATTTTCATATCTTCACTTTCTTGCGCATATGTGTGACATTCTGCCAATGTACATCCCATCTATCGCTAGGGGCATCCACGCTTATTTTTCTTCATGTACATAGCTTTAGAAAAATTTAAAGAATAAAAAAACATTCAAATACTTTTCCATCGAAAATCATCCTACCAAACATCGTTATTTGGTTCTCGCCTATTCATGTGTACGACTTGCGGACTATCTGGATCTACCTCCATTAACAAATTTGGTTTGCTCCAGTTACGCCTGTACTCTGAGGACACAACGATGTGTACATCTTGAACTAATGTGTCATAGTGTACATGATTTCTTTTTCATGCGGATCGCAATTGTCCTCCATTTTCCCCCTATGCATGTATCCTTACTTTGGGAACCATCGTCAACCTTTACCATTAATTACATCACAGGTCAGACTACTGAAGCTTGAGAACATGAAACATCTACATTATTTTCGCTATGTTAGAAGTTAGCTTGTTTACTTTCTCGGGATTTCATTATAGGGATGTATGCCACTATGGAGTTAGGCATCCGTGTGGTACTTGTCTCTATACATGCATTGCAACCTAACCTGTATGTTGCATGGACATTGGTGTTTTTAGCAATGAAAATTTGTTTGTATATGGCTTTTCAAAATGTCATAGATACACTTTTTTTCATTTTTTTTAATAAGGACCGATGTGAAATATTTCTAGAAATATGATGATCCCTATCAATATTGTTGTTACATGGTATTGGATCATTAATAGACTCATGAGGGGTATCCTACTTCCAAAAAATTATTTTTCAAATTGTATATCCCACATATTACTTTTGATATTCTACTATTTCACTAAATAATATAAGGCACCTTGTGAACCTCCTCATTATTCTATCTATTTCCTTCTTATTTTTCGATCATCAGTTAGTCGACCTCTTCCATCACCCCATTGACACTTGAGGGGGCATCCTTTAATCTATCAATTTTTCTTCCACCCCTTCAAAAATTGCAGTGAGTCTCTCTACGCCACCCCATAAGCTAGGGGAAAATGTAGATTCCTATAGCTTGATCAAAGCAATATTAAAAAATCCTAGCATTGCACTAGTTATTCTGCTCCTTAGCATGTAATTGACGTGTTCACTTTGCAATAATTAGAGCTTCGTTTCCCTGTCAAAATATCTTAATTAACCAATACACATTAATGTAAGCCTTGCTTATCTTGCAGTTGACTTTAGATGATGATCTTCTCATTAGGCTATCTCATGCTGTCCAACACTCTCGAAATATATCCATAATGTACAACATACACTGATGCTTCCAAAAATATTTCTAAGC
Organism: Taxus chinensis; assembly: GCA_019776745.2. NCBI lineage: Eukaryota > Viridiplantae > Streptophyta > Pinopsida > Cupressales > Taxaceae > Taxus > Taxus chinensis. Next base: position 837,076,822 of record CM034148.1, on the reverse strand, counting down.
CTATTTGCAGACCCAATAACTTATCCTAAGAGATGTAATTAGTCTCTACAACCTAGTCAAATCTTACTTTGATTTGCTAAACAGTGCCCAGCCGCAGTCAGCTTTCCAAATGCATTTTCGATTTGCCGGATGTTTCATCTTTTTGGGCTTACCTTTTGTCCCACATGCAATCCAAAACCTCCCTTTACATGTATGAACATGACGTACAATCAAATTATAAATAGACCCATACCCCTAAGCCATGTGAATCTAAGAACTATTCTATATATATCTATACATATAACTATAGTATTTATGTATATAGGATTTAAGAGCTTATCTTCAAATGTTACCTTGAAAGACCAATATCACTATCTAGTTCCAAAAACATTTTCCAACATCTCAAGCTATGGGTAAATGAGAAGAACCATATGGTCTTATAGTCATTAATGGTGATCTCTCATTCAGTGCAAACCCTTGAGCATCAAATAATCCACAATTGATTGTTGGTGATCTTCATAGGTTCACATCTTTATAGCTTTCAAAGATTACCAGATGTAATATACGTGTCACTATGTTTGAGAGTTTTTAGTCAAAATCCCTCAATGCATGCACATGAATCAGATCTTGTTTGTCTCCTTCATCTGTATGGTTCCTAGGGATAAGTTGTTAAAGCTTTGGGGCTTCTTAAGTGTTCTTTCCTCATTCCATATAGCTTTTCAAACTTTTCCTTATTCACCAGTTTTAGCCTCTGATTCTTCACTTGAGCCAGCTCCTTGAACAAAAAGTTTGACGATAAAGTCAAAATGCATCTCCTCATTGCACGATAGGTTCTTTATTCCCATTTCTATCACTTTCTTCTAAAAATGATAAGAAGTTCCTCATACTCAACAGTAGTTTCATGGTGGATAATCAAAAAACCATGGAGCTTATAAGAAAAAGGGTGGAGTTCTACCATCAGGTGTGCACCAATACAATTTCTAACTCTGCAAGTAACTGCAGTTGTGGAACATTGGTTCTAGGGTCGGTAAATAATGCACAAATGAGGTCTTTTCCAAAATCATTTGTCTTTGACTGCCACATGGGATAGTTTATCTGCATACCACCGCCTACAGTCACTCTAAAGGTGTTCCATCTATGTATTCGGTTGGTTACAGACTCAACTTCGCCAATCAATGTTTAGCAATGTATTGGCTAAAGTCATTCGGGATGGATTTGTAGCCTTGATCAATATCTATATATAGAATATGATCCTTATGATCATCAATCTTTTAGACAATATTATTCATCTCAGTTCTCTCCAAAAAAATTATCTTCCTTCATCTATGGCTATTGACTGGGATAAGAGCAGGAGACCATTCCATTTGGTATCTCTCCTTGGAGGAGGGTCCCGAAATAATTTTCTACTTAATAGGACATGTTCGGTAAGTTTTGAGGAATGTCTACAACCAAGATTGTGGCACTTGAATTTTGAGCTTCTCCAAGAATGTGGATAAAATCTACTTGAGCATATTTTATTCTTCCAACTAGTGGCACTTCCTTAGTAACCCATTAAAATGCAACATGAAACCTAAAGGTTTAGGTCAAGGTGATTCCAATCGGGCATGAACAACTCGTCTAGCAGGCATGGTTGAATTTACTAAGTTTGTGGCTATCGTATCCAGAAATCTGATGAGCAATTTTGAGGTGGTATTGAAAGCCTGAGTGAAAAACGTATTAGGATAAATCGGGGTTTGAAATGAAAAATGGGGAAAATAATGAGTCGCGGGACTAGTTAAATTTTGTCTCAGAGTTCTGCGATCGCGCTTTATAACCATGCTCGCGGTTTTAAACTGAGCAATCACGGTTTTAGGTTCGGTAATTACCAAACCTACAATTCAGGAAATATGAATCGCGGTCTTCTTGATTTGAGGTCTATATGTCCACGAATATTGAGGTAGATGGAGCTTCTTGCACTTGACATCAGTATGAGGTTTTGGGCACCATATCAATCATTTTGATTGTCATCACTTTCACCATCATGGGAGTGGATCATTGTCATGGTTATTACCAGGTAAAGAAGAGGAAGTAAAAGGATCATTAGATGGAGAAGCAATACATTTATTAGAAGGATAGTAGGATCATTGGTCGCTCATTATCATCGCAACCATCTGGATAATGGTATCAGATCTTCCTTAAACATCATCATTCATTAAGATGCTCCATCAAATTCGTCATCATTGTTCAACATTCATTCTCATCCCCGTCATTTTTTTACAATGTATTTTCATTGTTCATCCTCTAAAACTATTCATCACAATCATCATCATTATCTTCGTAATCATTGTCATCATTATTATCATCACCACCATCGTCGATTATTTTCGTTTTCATTATCATCACCACCATTGTTGATCATTTTCGTCATTATTATCATCACCACCATCTTTATAATCATCAATCATCGTCATTATCATCAATCATCATCATTATCATCATCATCATCATCATTGCCATCATCATTATCTCCATCAAATCGTCATCATCACTCTCATCCCCATCAATTTTTTTACCGTTATTTTCGTTGTCCTCATCATCATCATTGTCGTCGTCATCGTCTTCACTTTTGTAATCATTAGCATCATCATTAACATCACCACCATCGTCGATAATTGTCGTCATCATGATCATCACCGCCATCATTGATCATTGTCACCATCATCATCATCACCACCATCGTTGATCATTGTCATTGTCATTGTCATTATCATTACCACCATCGTCAATCATTGTCGTCATCATTATCATCACCATCATTGATCAATGTCATCATCACTATCATCACCACCATCATCGATAATTTTTGTTTTCATTATCATCACCACCATCGTTTATCATTGTCGTCATCATTATCATCATCATTGTTATATTCATAATCATCAATCATCGTCATTGTCATCATATGCATCTTCATTATCCTCATTTTCTATCATTTTTATCATCATCATTGTCACTGTCATTATCATCATCGTCATTGTCATCACCATCACCACCACCATGATCATCATTGTTTTCATTATCGTTATTAACAATATAAATATTAATACTAATATTAATATTATTTTTAGAATTTAATAATAATAATAATATATTATTCTCATCATCGTCAATCTCATCATCTTCATCAAATCGCCATCGTCATCGTCATCATTCTCATCATCATTATCGTTGTCTTATCATCATCATCATCAATGATCGATGATAGTGGTGATGATAATTATGATAATGACGATGACAATGATCAACAATGGTGGTGATGACAATGATGACGAAAATTATCAATGATGGTGGTGATGATAATGATGAAGGCAATGATTATGAAGACAACAATAATGATGATGATGAGGATGATGAAAATAACAGTAAAAACATTGATGGGAATGAGAATGATGATGTTGATGATGGCGATTTGATGGAGATGATGATGAGAATGAAAATGATCGACGATGGTGGTGATGATCATGAAAATGAAAATGATCAATGATGTTGGTGATGATAATGATGATGACAATGATTACAAAGACAACAATGATGATGATAATGTTGACGATGAAGGGGATGAAAATAATGGTAAAAACATTGATAGGGATGAGAATGATGCTGACAATGATTGACGATGGTATTGACGATAATGATGACGACAATGATCAAAGATGGTGGTGATGATAATGATGACAAAAATGATCGACGATGGTGGTGGTGATAACAACGATGACAATGATCGAAAATGGTGGCGTTGATCATGACGATGATAATGATCAATGATGGTGCTGATGATAATGATGATGGTAATTTGATGGAGATGATAATGAGAATAATAATATATTATTATGATGATAATGATGATGACAATGATCCACGATGGTGGTGATGATAATGACGACGAAAATAATCAATGATGGTGGTGATGATAATGATGATGACAATGATCAACGATGGTGGTGATGATCTAATGATGATGAAAAAGATCGACGATGGTGGTGATGATTATGACGACGATAATGATCAATGATGGTGGTGATGATAATGAGGACAACAATGATCAATGATGGTGGTGATGATAATGATGATGATAGTGATTATGAAGACAATGATGATGATGATGATGATGATGATGATGATGATGATGATGATGACGATGACGATGACGATGATGACGATGACAATGACAATGATGATGATGAAAATAACGGTAAAAATTTAGATGGAGGATGATAATGATGATGACAATTTGATGAAGATGATGATGATGAGAATGATGATTATGAAGAGAATAATGATGATGATGATGATGACAATGATCAACAATGGTGGTGAGGATAATGACATCGAGAATTATCGACGATGGTGGTGATGATAATGATAACAACATTGATCGAGGATGGTGGTGATGATGATGATAATGTCAATGATCGATGATGGTGGTGATGAATCGTGATGACAATAATGATCAATGGTGGTGATAATAATGATGATGACAATTATTACAAAGATAATGATGATGGGGACGATGAAAATAATGGTAAAAGCATTGACGGGGATGAGAATGATGATGTTGATGATGACAATTTGATGGAGATGATGATGCGAATAATAATAATAATATGTTATTATTATTATTAAATTCTAACAATAATATTAATATTGTTGATAACGATGCTGGCGACGATGATCATGGTGGTGGTGATGGTGATGAAAATGATGACGATGATGACAGTGATAGAGAATGAGGATAATCAAGATGAATATGATGAAAATGATGATGATTGATGAATATGAAGATGATGATGGGGGTGACACAGAGGAAAAGAATTACTATGATAAAAATGAAAACAATGACGATGATGGTGATGATGGGGATGATGATAATGGTCATGATGGCGATGACAATGAGATTATGATGAAAATGATAATGATGTTAATGATGACAATGACGACAATAGATATGGTGCTGATGATCACGATGACGATGATGATGAGCATAATGAAAACAATGATGATGATTATGATGACAATGAGGATGATGATTTGTATGACGACAATGAGACTGACAATGATAACAATGATGATGATGATGAAGATGATGATCACAATGACAATGAAGATAACATTGTGGTAGAGGTGGTGGTGGTGCTTGTGGTGAGGGTGGTGATAATAATGATGATAAAGATGATCATGATTATTGATGATGATAATTAACGACGATGAAAATGATTTTAATAATGATGAAGGTGACAACATAGAGGATGATGATGATCATGATGACGATGATAAGTATAATAACAACGATGATTAATATAAAAACTCTAAATCTCTACACATAAGTGATGTGAGTAACTATTTTCATTTTGTAATTTTTTATTTTTTTTTAATTTGATTTTTTTTTTTAATTTTAATTGTTATTAATTTAATTTTTTGGGGTCAATTTTTTAATTTTAATCTTTTTTAATTTTAAAATTTTGTTAATTTTTAATTTCCATTTATTTTAAATTTAGTTTTTGATAATTTTTTATTTTTTAATTTTAATTTGATTTTAATATTATTAATAATACTAAAATTTAAATAATTTTAAATTTTTATTAATTTTTTATTCTTGTGAATTTTTTAATTTTTAGTAATTTGTAATATTCTATTATTTTTAATTTATAATTTAAATAATTTCAAATTTTAAATTTTTTTATTAATTTTAATTTCTAATTTTTACTAATTATAGTTTTTAACTTTAATTTTTTAATTTTTTAATAGTTTTTCATATATATATTAGTTTTTTAAATCAATTTTAATTTTAATTAATTCTTAATTTTTTATTTTATTATTTTACATAATTTTTAATTAAATTTTAAGTTCTAAACTTTAATTTATTATTTTATTTTTTAAATTTATTTTAATATGTAAATTTAATTTTTATAATTTTTATTAAGTTTTTAGTTTTTAATTTATTTTTTATTGATTTTAATTTTTGTTAATTTAAAATTATAAAAAAAAATCAATTTTTTATTTTATTTTTATGATTTTACTAATTTATTTAGTTTTTAATTTTTAATATTTAATTTTTATTAATTTCAAGTTTTTATTTTTTATTATTTTTTTATTTCTAATTTTCGTTAATTATAATTTCTAATTTTCATTAATTATAATTTTTAATATTTATTAAATATTAATTTTAATTCTGAATTTAAATTCTTATTTTTTTATTTTTTATTAATTTAATTATTTTATTTTTAATATATATATTTTTAACTTTTAATGTCTATTAATTTTAATTATTAATTTTCATCAATTTTTAAATATAGTTGAATTTTAATTATGAATGTTAATATCACCAAAGGTGATATTGCTAGTATTCAATACTCTAGGCCTCGCCTTGCCACCCGTCGTTGCACAGATGGATCTAGTCATCATTCTTCTAGAACATCCTCTATTTTCTCACCATGTGGAGCTCCCTTATCTCATTGCCTTTCACCTGTCACATTACACGCGGTTTCTTCCATCCTATGTCCTGCTCGAGGATCTCTCGTTTCAAGAGTCTCTTCGTTCCTATGCAGGGCTTTCTTCTTCACCTTCTTTCTGTGTGTATGCACAATTACACTTCTCCACAGCCAAATTCCCAAGCTTCCTTCTTGGGTTGCACAACCCTATGTCTTTAGCAATCCGGTAGAAGAAAAGGCAAGGAGAAACCAAGATTATGGCCTAAAATGTTAAAGCATCTCAAGGCAAAGTTCTCGCCCTCATTACCATCAACATAATTTCTTCAAGAAACTTCAAAACTTGAGACGAAAGGAGTTTTCTGTTCAAGAATACACAGATTTTGAGCTTGCAAATTATAACAGATATGCAATAAGTTGAGGAGCAAGATTTCAGCTCTGGGATGAATTAACCAAGAACTAACACTGATACATGTGAGTAATGGGGATAAGGTTTATCAGTATGCTTTAAAAAGCCGAGGAGAAGTTGCCCAGATTGCAAAAAAGTATTGCTATAAGCAGAGGCAGATTCACTAGAGGTCAAAATGGGCATGAAGAAGAAGCTAGAACTTCTCAAGATCAGAATCTGAATAAGCCATCAAGACGTGGATCATATCCTTCAAGGGAACGAGGATTTATGATAGAGGCAGATGAAGGGCATATAGTGGAGCATGTTTTAGATGTGGACAAGCTGGTCATAGGACTTTTGAGTTCCCACAAGCTCAAAATGATGGTAGAAGGCAAAATGAAGCCAATACTTATGTTGTGCAAGCTAATAAGGAAGTTGTTGCACCACTAGATCACACTGAATAACGTAAACATGGAGAGACCCTCATGATAAATGTCTGATTACAGGGTCATCTGAAGGCAGCTGGGACTTGCAAACATTGTTTAAACACATCACTTCTGCCATCTCTTTTATAGTGGCGTACTACTTATACATTTCATTTTTATAAAAATACTTTCTTGTGGAGCAGAATGTGTTGAAAATAGCAGCAAGAAACTCAATTTAATTTTCTGTCTAGATTAAATTGAGGAGGAAATTCGAAATTCCACAGCAACAGGCCACTTGGATGTGTTAGCTGAGTCATTAGCAATCAGTTAACTCAGTAAATTCGAGTTGAGACAATGAGATCAGTTAGTTACAGAGATTCCTATATTTTAGGAACCCAGGTTGAGTTTATTTGAGTTGTAAATCAGTTAAAACTAGTTTCAAGTGAAACTGAACTAGTTAATGATTAGTTAGGTGGTTGGACTTCAGTCTAACCCAATGATCATTCAGTTAACTGATCAATTAACCCATTTCTTGCTCATGCATGTGAATAATTCGAATTTTGAAGTTGTGGTGGAATTTCCAAGGCAGAGGACAGCAGGTGCAAACTAATTAAGTGCACAGGAGTTTTGTTTTAGTGATCTGACTGAGATAGACCTTATATAGGTAGGCTGTGTTCAGTTGATACTATGGGGAAATTGTAATTGATCTCTTCCATTTGATTAATGCAAAACAGAGCTTGTGGGGTTTTGGGCAGTAAGCTTTCCCCAGTTTTGATATATCTTGTCTCTGTATTTATGCAGTTTCTGTGTGTGATGTTTTTTTATTTATGCAGTAGATTAGATTTGTGTCTCATGATTTAGATAAATTTCATGAGCAGTTGCGAATCTATTGAAATTTCTACATGGTATCAGAGCTTTAATCACAGAAGAACAGGGAATTCGAAGTTTCTCCTCAGGTCTACAGGTCAGTGCAGCAGCATCTCTACAGAGCTTGGAAGATGGCTTTCAACGGGTTGAGGCTAGAATTTTCCTTGGATGGCAGCTCCAACTTCGTAGCTTGGAAGGATCGCATGGAGGCAGCATTTGCAGATAATGGGTTGTTGGAATATATCGAGTCTGATATTCCACAGCCAGCTGCAACAGATGTCCAGCTTGCTCAGTGGAAGAAGGATGTGGCGAAAGGAAGAAGAATTATCCTTGAAGGGGTTCGAGATCATATTGTCTCAAACCTCCATGGGAAGACTTCTCCATTCGCAATGTGGAAAACATTGACAGAGTTATTCCAGAATCAGAGTGACCAGAGAAAGCTGGCACTCAAGGATAAACTTCGAAAGATCAAGATGGAGAAAAACGATACTATTCCGCAGTATCTGAGCAAGCTCACACAATGCCGTGATGAGCTTGGTGGTGTTGGAGTTACTGTTCCAGAAGATGATTTGGTGAGTCTAGCATTGCTAGGTCTTCCCAAGAGCTGGCACAGTTACCAAGATTCCGTAAATGGTCGAGAAAAGCTACCTGATTGGTCGCGCTTGTGGTCTGATCTTCAGCAGGAAGAATTTAGGCGAAGCACAAGAGATGGATCCTCATCCAAAGCTGATGAAGAGGAAAACTTCGCATTGATGGGAAAAGGGAAGAAAGGGAAAGGGAAGAAATTCCAACCCAAGCCCGATTCTAATCATGGCGGCAAAAAAAAAGGAGATTTGTCGAAGGTGAAGTGCTTCCACTGTCACGAGTTTGGGCACTATGCAACCAGATGTCCGCAGAAGAAATCCAGCAAGAAAACTGCAGCTGTAGGTGAAGCTTTAGCTTCACAGTTCGAGCTTGATTTCACACTCGTTGCATGCATGGCCAGCACAGTAATGAGTACCGCGTGGTATTTGGATTCGGGTGCATCTTTTCACATGACTGGATGCAAATATTTCTTCAGTGAAATGGAGGAGAAGGATCTGCAGATAAATATCGAGCTAGGCGATGACGGGCGGTACAGTGCAACCGGTATAGGCACTGTAACCTTCCAGAGAGAGTTGGGATCAGATCTTCAACTCAAAGATGTCATGTATGTGCCAGGCTTGAAGAAGAACCTGATCTCGGTAGCAGTCCTCGAAGACCGTGGTTATGATGTGGTATTCAGCCAGGGAAAAGCATTCCTGAGACACATAACCACTGGGCAAGTAAAGCAGATCGGGGTTCGTGTGAAGAACCTCTACAAACTTGATATAGATGGTAGCGCAGCATTGATGGGTAAAGCAGACAGTGTGGTGAGCCAGGATGAAGGTGAGTTATGGCATAGGAGATTGGGCCATCTACACCACGGTGCTTTGAAGATCATGCAGCAGATTTCTATAGGTCTTCCAAAGGGTACTTTTCCACAGATAGACACATGCAAGGGATGTACCATGGGGAAGTATACAAAAGCCACTTTTCATGAGAAGGAGAACCGAGCAACGGAAATCCTTGAGAGAGTCCACTCAGATGTGTGTGGACCATTCTCAACAGCTTCCACAGCAAAACACAGGTATTATGTGATTTTTGTTGATGATTTTTCTAGAAAGTGTTGGATCTACTTCATGCAGAAGAAAGATCAGACGTTCTCAAAGTTTTGTGAGTTCAAAGCACTGGTAGAGAAAGATACAGGGAAGAAGGTGAAGGCTCTAAGGAGTGACAATGGTGGTGAGTACATCTCTAATGAATTCAAGAACTTCTGTGCCAAAGAAGGAATTCAGAGAGAGTTAATTGCACCTCATAACCCACAACAGAATGGGGTTGCAGAAAGAAAGAACAGAACAATTGTGGGAGCAGCACGAGCTATGTTACATGATCAAGGCCTACCATTGCATTTGTGGGCAGAGGCATGCAACACAGCCGTATTTGTGCAAAACTGTAGTCCTCATCGGATACTTGGCATGAGTACACCAGAGGAGGCTTTTATTGGTAAGAAACCTGATGTTTCATATTTTAAAATTTTTGGCTCATCTGTCTATTGCCATGTGACCAAAGATGCCAGGAAGAAGCTAGAACCAACTGCAGAGATTGGGATATTTGTGGGGTATACTGATACTCCCCACAACTATCGGGTGTATTTCCCAGCTAACAGGATGACAGTTGTCAGAAGGGATCTTAAATTTGATGAGGAGAAAGCCATGTGATTGTCCCTTGAGAGGGAGCTTGATTTGCATGCAGATGAGGAACTCTTAGTTCCCAAGGATGAACCTCAAGATGTGGAGCAGTCACATGCAGAGGATCATGGAGTGGCAGAAACCACTCATGCTGAGTCATCCACTAGAGATGGCAGCAAGCGAACTAGGGAAGTTGATAGATTGTTGCATGATGCTAGAGAGAGTGTGGGACAACCCACATCGCAGCGTAGGCAGATGAGGTTACCAAGTCGGTACACTAACTACATGGCTCTGATGAGTGTGAGTGTAGAGACTGAGCCATCCTCATTCGAGGAAGCTGTAGAGCAACCAGTATGGGTTGATGCTATGGTAGAGGAATTTGATTCCATTGTCAGAAATAGTGTTTGGGAGGTGGTCCCAAGACCAGCAGACAAATCAGTGGTAGGTTCAAGATGGCTTTACAAAGTGAAGCATGCAGCAGATGGAAGCATCGAGAAACATAAGGCCAGATTTGTGGCCAAGGGGTTTTCTCAGGTAGAAGGTATTGATTACGAGGAGACTTTTGCTCCAGTAGCAAGGTATTCTTCCATCAGATCTATTCTTTCTTTGTCCGTGCAAATGGGGTGGAAGATCCACCAAATGGATGTAAAAACAACATTCCTCAATGGATTGATTGAGGAAGAGGTGTATATTGAACAGCCGGAGGGATTTGAGACCTTTGACAGAGAGTCACATGTGTGCAGACTCAAGCGAGCGTTATATGGGCTCAAGCAAGCATCTCGTGCTTGGTACACTAGGATCGACAACTATTTCACTGGGTTAGGCTTCACCAAAAGTGAAGCAGATGCAAACCTTTATCATATTGTTGTTGAAGGTAAATTATTGATTATCGTGCTATATGTTGATGATTTAATTTTGACCGGTGATGAGCAGTTGATCAGTTCTTGCAAAGAGGATCTTGCAAGAGAATTTGAAATGAAGGACATGGGACTCATGCATTATTTCCTAGGTTTGGAAGTATGGCAAGGAGATGGAGAACTTTTTATTTCTCAAGGCAAGTATGCCAATGAGATACTGAAAAGATTTCACATGGAGAAGAGTAAACCCATGGAGACACCTCTTGCAGGAAGCTGGAGGAAGGAGGATGCTACTTCAGGTGAAGTAGTAGATGCTACCACTTACAGGCAGCTTGTAGGTTCACTTATGTATTTGGTGAACACACGACCGGACATGTGTTATGCAGTTAACCAGCTTAGTCAAGCCATGGTTAAGCCAACCAAACTGTATTGGAAGGCAGCAAAGCATGTGTTGCGATACCTTAGAGGCACTACTCAGTTTGGTCTTTGGTACAGACGGACAGAGGGAGTGAAGCTGCAAGGCTTCACAGATGCAGATTGGGCGGGGAGTCCATCAGACAGAAAGAGCACATCAGGAGGAATTTTCAGTGTTGGGTCAGCAGCGGTTTCTTGGTACAGCAGGAAGCAGAGATCTGTGGCGCTCAGCTCAGCAGAAGCAGAATACATGGCTGCAAGTCAAGCAGCATGTGAGGCTATCTGGATGAGAAAGATTCTTGTTGGTTTATTTGGTCAGTTAATGGATCCTACGGTGATTCACTGTGACAATCAGAGTTGTATCAAACTCTCTGAGAATCCAGTTTTTCATGATCGTTCCAAGCATATTGATATCCGGTATCACCATCTTCGAGATTGTGTGCAGAGGTGGATTATGTTGCTACAGTACATCCCGACGGAGGAACAAGATGCAGATATTTTGATGAAGGCTTTGTCAAGAGGCAAATTTGAATTCCATAGGGACAGGATTGGGGTCCATGATAATCCCTTTCTTGCTGAGAGGGAGTGTTGAAAATAGCAGCAAGAAACTCAATTTAATTTTCTGTCTAAATTAAATTGAGGAGGAAATTCGAAATTCCACATCAACAGGCCACTTGGATGTGTTAGCTGAGTCATTAGCAATCAGTTAACTCAGTAAATTCGAGTTGAGACAATGAGATCAGTTAGTTACAGAGATTCCTATATTTTAGGAACCCAGGTTGAGTTTATTTGAGTTGTAAATCAGTTAAAACTAGTTTCAAGTGAAACTGAACTAGTTAATGATTAGTTAGGTGGTTGGACTTCAGTCTAACCCAATGATCATTTAGTTAACTGATCAATCAACCCATTTCTTGCTCATGCATGTGAATAATTCGAATTCTTAAGTTGTGGTGGAATTTCCAAGGCAGATGACAGCAGGTGTAAACTAATTAAGTGCACAGGAGTTTTGTTTTAGTGATCTGACTGAGATAGACCTTATATAGGTAGGTTGTGTTCAGTTGATACAATGGAAATTGTAATTGATCTCTTCCATTTGATTAATGCAAAACAGAGCTTGTGGGGTTTTGGGCAGTAAGCTTTCCCCGGGTTTTGATATATCTTGTCTCTGTATTTATGCAGTTTCTGTGTGTGATGTTTTTTTATTTATGCAGTAGATTAGATTTGTGTCTCATGATTTAGATAAATTTCATGAGCAGTTGCGAATCTATTGAAATTTCTACAACCTTGACTTTGAAGGTTTAGTTTTTGAATTCATGTCTAATGAAAACCTGGAATTTAGCATTTACATTGTGATGCAGGCAAATGTAATAATGGGGGTTTATGTAAAATGAATTTACAGACATGATTACAGATAGCCATGGACATCGCCCGTGACTTGGCATATCTCCATTATGATTGTTCAATTCAAGTTTTTCACGTTGATACGAAGCTCGACAATGTACTTCTGGACTATCGTATGACAGCACATGTAGCTGATAATGGAAATTCCCAAATACTATCTCAAAATTCTATGCATTCATTTCTCATTTTCAACTATACTCGAAGGTGCTCTAGGGTACATTGCCCCGGGTTAGATCTTCGTTTTAATGAAATGCCAAGTTGCTTCAATTTCATTGTTTTAGTTTGTGGAAACTGACTTGGGTTTAATGCAGAGTATGGAGTTGACTGAAGGATTTCAACAAACGGAGATGTTTACAGCTATGGAATTCTGCTACGGTTACCACTACCAGAAAGAAGCCAACCCACCAGATGTTTGTTGATGGACTCAGCTTTCGGATGTGGGTTAGCATGGCTTTCCCCAATAGGATTTCAAATGTGCTTGATAATAGCTTGCTGCAGTGAAATGGAGCTGTTGCAGATGCTACATGTAATTGTCTTATTTAATTCATTCAAGAAGCTTTGCTGTGCGCAAAAGATACACCCTAAAGACCATCCAAGTATGGCAGAAGTGGGCACAAATGATGAAATTATTGGAAAGTATTAGAGATGTTTGGAGGGAAATCTAATCCGTACCAAATGGTAAGCTATACAAAACGGGCAGGAAATCTTGTTAAGGCAGTAAAGGGTCGGAGTACTTAAACATTTCAGTCATGAACTTCCTAAACTGTGATTCGTGTTAGGGACGAAGTAGACTACTTTTGAAGTGAATGGAAAGATGCAGCTGTGAACAGAAAAACAAGCACATGCCTTCTTTTTGAGAGTCGCTTATGTAATATATTCTCAATAAATCTCAAACAAGCACGAATATCATCTCAATGTGGGTAATGTAACAATGTCTTGTTCTTTGACAATGTCTTATACACGTGTGAGTAAATATAATCTAATAGGAAATCACTCTTGTCATTAGTAACTTTTCTTGAGAACACAAGTGGCTTCAAAACCATAACATTTAGTATCAGATCCATAACAAGTAGTATCAAAGCTAACTTACTTTGTGGACCCATGGACATGGCTGAAATATTTATGGAGACCCCTCCATGAGACCATGGTAACTCTTCCACCCCCCTTTTTTTCCCTCAAACATGTGGCCTCCCTGTCATCCCTCCAATTGGATCTGATCCAAGTGTAATGTGTCCACCTTTTTATCTCTCCAAATCCCAAGGTCCAAGGGAGTGTTCATAGTATTCCTAGATCGCCTTTCTGCTAGCTATTGCCTAGCTGGATTTAGCTGTCATTCTTCTAAAAGATCTTATGTATTCTCACCATATGCAGCTCCCTTCTTTCACGGCCTTCCACCTGTCACCTTACATGCGGTTCCTCTCATCCTTTTTTTCTTCTCGATGGTCTCTTGTTTGAACATTGTCCTAGTTCTTGGTGGGGCTTCCTACTTCACCTTCTCTTTGTATGTGCACCACACTTATGCATCTCCACATAGCCAAATTTCCAAGTTTCCTTCTTGGCTTGCACAACCCTGGTGTCAATAGGTGGGATAGTCTTTAGCAATCCCGAATAAGACATGGCAAGGAGAAAGAAAGACTATGGCCTAAAATGTTAAAGCATCTTAAGGAAAAGTTCTTGCCCTTGTTACCATCAACATAATTTGTTCAATCGATTTCAAAACTTGAGACAAAAGGAGTTGTTTGTGCAACAGTTCACAAAAATATTTTTTGCTTGCAAATTATAATATATATGCAAGAAGGGGAGGCTAGCAGCTGCTAGATATCTCAATGGACTAAGATTTCAGCTCCATGATGAACTAACACTAGTAAATGAGAGTTTTGTGGATGAGGTTTATTAGTATGCCTTAAAGACTGATGAGAAGTTGTCTAGAAAGTGAAAAAGTGCTGTCAAAGGTAGAGGTAAATTCATTAGATGAAGTACTTAGCCAAATACTGGAAGAGATCAAAATGGCGTTAAGAAGAAAATAGAAAGAGGTCAAAATGGGCGTTAAGAAGAAGATAGAACTTCTCAAGATCAATATAACTCATCAAAAGGTGGATTGTATCCTTCAAGAGAAACAAGATATTATGGTTTAGGAAGAGGAAAGACATATGACGGAGCATGTTTTAAATGTGGACAAGTTGGTCATAAGGATTTTTGAGTTCCCACAAACCTAGAATGATGGTAGAAGACAAAACGAAGTCAATACTCATGTGGTGTAAGCTAATAAGGAAGTTGTTGCACCACTAGACCACACTTAATAATGACCCTCATGATGATAAGGGTAATGTTAAAACTTGAAAAGGAGGGCAATGAACTATTGCAAAGAATGAGTTTCTTCATAACCATCTGCAAATCAGGAGGTATGTGTTATAAAGTAATCATTAACAATGGTAGCACAAATAATTTGGTGTCTTGTGAAAAGGTAGACAAGATTGGCTTAAAGAGGATAGTACACCCTAGTCCTTAAAAAGTGTTATGGCTTAACAAAGGTCATCAATTAGTATGAATGAGTAATGCTTAGTTATTTTTCAGATAAGCTCTTAGAAGGATGAAGTTAGGTGTGATATTATTTCAATGGATTTTTTCCATGTCTTATTGGGTAGAGTGTAGTAGTATGATAGAAGAGCTATACATGATGGGAGAGAGAACACCATCACTCTTGAAAAAGATGGAACGAAGAGAACTTTTAAATCCATTAAAGGAAGAGGAGGGCAAATCAAACAACAATGACAAAGTTCTCTTCATTTCAGGTGAAGAGCCCTTGAAGGTAGAAAAGAGGGAAGAAAAATGTTATGCTTTCATTGCAAGAATTCAAGTGAGATACGTGAGGAAGTGATTAGTTTAAAAAATACATGATATCATTTCAAATGATCTTCATGAAGGATTACTACCAATAAGAAGCACAACCCATCACATGGACTTGATATTGGGTGAGTCTTCTGAATATGGTAGCGTATTGTTGACTCCAATTGAAAATGAAGAGGTCAATAGGCAAGTGAAAGAGATTCTAGACAAAGGATTAATAAGAGAGGCTTAGTCTATGTGTTGTACCATCAGTATTGACACCAAAGAAAGGCATGAGTGGAGATTGTGGACTGATTCTTGGGCCCTCAATAAGATAACAATCATTTATCAGTTTTCATTGCCTCACATGGATGACCTCATGGATTGTCTTAAGTAGATTCAAGTACCACTGCGAGGTGGGTTTGAAGAGTAGATATCATCAAATAAGAGTCCGAGAGGGTGATAAATGGAAGGCCTCTAACAAAAAGAGTGAAGGGTTGTACGAGTGGTTGGTGATTCCTTTTGGATTGACCAATGCAGTAAGAAGTAGAAACTTTGTGCAGCTAATGAATGGAGTGCTGAAACCATACTTGGGTAAGTTTCATAGTGTCTATCTTGATGATACCCTAATTTTTCAGTGGGACAAATGAAGAGCACATGTTGCATTTAAGGAAAATATTAGAGAAATTGGAGAAGAAGTTACTTGTGAACATGAAAGAGTGTAGTTTCATGCTAAGAGAGTTTGTGTACTTGAGATTTGTAATGTCCCATAATGAATTAAGAATGGATCCAAAAAGGTGAGAGCAATATTGGAATGGCCTACTCTAAAAATCACATTTGATGCAAGGATTTTATTAAAGCATTGTTTTACATATTACCCAAAAACAAAAAAATGTGGTCTCTTGGAAATGCGTTACTTGCTTAATATGCACATAATGGTGTTTATGATGAGGCTGGAAGGATTTGCAAAGAAATACTTCAGGTGGATGTCATCTCATGGAGTGTCATGGTTGCAGGATATACACAAAATGGTTGTGTTTGAGAAGCTAAATAGAAACTTTCAAGTAGATGCAAATTTTGGGTGCTTAGAAAAGGTTATGGAATGGTAAATTTTAATGGGGATTCTTTAAAAAAACTTGGTCTCATGGGCTGCATTCATTGTGGGGGAATGCTCAATTCATTTTGTTGATCAGGTATAGAAACTTTCAAGCAAATGCAAAATGGTGGAATTATGAATGCACGCAAACTGCTTGATGAAATTCCTATATGAGATCTTGAACCAAATCCCACAATTTCGACCGGCTTCATTCCTCCAGACATGATAGGATCTATCCCTTCCTTGATATGTTCATCTATTTTTTATTTTCATGTACGAAATTCTGTATTAAGGTTGTTAATGCTAAGTGGTTTTGGGTGTTAGTTATTTTGTATAAATCTAGAAATTTTATCGTTTTATCTTCGTATATGAATGATCTGGGTAAAATAAATACTATTTCAGTGATTCAATACGGTATTTATTTAGAGGGTTTGCTTATAATGTGCTTATGTGGCATTATACTTGAAGTCGTTAAGTTAAACATAAATGGTCTATGTTGGTATGAACTTAAACTCAAGGTTTTCTTTATTGGGGCTTATATATATGTGGGTATATCGAATCCCTTCTTCTTTGAGGGATCCATGTATGTAGAGTCGATATGTTTTTTATATTCTGAGTTGTATTAAAACTATGTGAACTTCATTTAGGTATTCGATACAACATTTAAAGCTTATTACTCCTTAATGTTATCATGGTTTGATATCTAATGTATTTGGGTATAAATTCGATTTCTTTAGTTGTGAAATTTGGTTAGAGGGTTATATAGCCATACCTAAATTTTCTTGTAAAGCCAACAGCCATATACTGGTTCGGAAATAGAAGTCTTAAAGATTTAAATACCTAGTCTGTGGTATCCGACCTGGACCTTTTCATAAGCTTTGTGACCTATTGGGTTATTGGGGGACTCTTTAAAAGTTGTGTTTAATGGAAACATTGTAATGTTCCGGTTATAAGTTCCAATGTCTATGGAGTTGGGTGTCATCCTTTTTGTTTGAAATCGTGCCAGTTATATCACACTATTGGAACGAAATCATATCGATTTTGTAGGTTAATACTTGCCTTCTGTGGGTATTTCTCCTTAAAATGATTACTCCTTAACTCCTCTGATCTGTTAAATATTTCTATGTTGACTATTGTAGACCAATGAATGAAGGAATTTTTAGTCGATATGTGCTCATTATGTCGGTCTAGCTCAACAGTGACTTTGTCACTTCATCAACTTGTGAATGATTAAGGTAAACCGAGCTCAAAGATGTTTCATTAATCATTAATTATGAAACTGAAAATATTAGTATGGAATTGTATATTGAGCATTATTCTACCTAAAACTATTTCGTCGTATTAATAAGGATATTCACTACTAACCCAAACAATGACACTCCTTTTATTGGACAAATACATAGACTATTCGACACCCTGGAATGAACACCATATATTAAAAGATACTTGTATAGTTATAATGCTTGTGTATTATTCTAGACTGTTATATATATATGATGGAATATGATTTGTTTGTCTTGTAGTGTTATAATGCTCGAGTATAATTCGATATCAGCAGATATATGAAGGATACATGAACTACTTGACATAAATAGTTATAATGATTGGTATTAGTCAATGTTAAAAATCTATTTGAATAATATAAGATCAATGGGATCTTGTAAAGGATATGTGAGAGTTATAGTGTATCAATAATTAGATAATGATAAGTTATAAAAGTAATAATATTACCTGTTTATTCAATTCGGTAATAATGATTGATTGATTGACCTAAATGTTATGTTATAAGTATTGCATAGAATTAATGCATGAAAGTAATTTTATTTAAATGTTGTAGTTAGTGATGTACATGCAAGTAAGTTCAAGAAATGTTGCAGCCATGATCTGTGTCCCTTTTGTTAGCTATGTGATTTTAACTTAATGCAGTATTTCCTATTTGCAAATACTAGATGGCGTAAGTTATTATAGGAGGTATAGATCTTATCATGTTAGTTCTTATGAACTGACAGTCGCTAACAAATCTTGTAGATGGATTACTTGAAAGATGAAAGAAGGATGAAGTTTTAAATGTTGTATTTGTTCTATTGACTGAAGAAAATTGAATTGTATTACTTGTTGTATTCATCAATAAATGAAGTACCATTTTATTGTTTTGATTAATGAGGACCAATTAGCCTAGTTATATGTATTAATTCCAAAAAATGAAATTGTAAGACTTACATTGTATTCCGGAAAATATGCTTTATCTCATTTTAAAGAAATGAATAAGAAGCTTTCATATAATCATTGTGTGTTAAATTGCATCCGATGTTGCAAGGTATTTTAGTGAACTTAGTTACAGATATGATTGTAAGTAGGAGGAATCACACATTAATGTATATATTAAATGTAATACTTGCTAACATCCATCCAATATATGGATGTTCTCATATATATTGTATGATGTCTAGTTGTATGTACAAACCTTAGTTTTTTTGAAATTGTTGTTAAACTCACATCCGATTTTAGTTATGCGAAGTGTTACGTAGAATTTCATATTTGTAATTATGTAATATAATAGAAAAGGTTATAGCATCTTCACAATCAACCTTTTTATTTAGAAATTTACAATGAATATATAACTTTTCAATGTATTTCGTATGGATGATTCCTTTTCATCTCCTTTCAATGTAGGTGCTAGCAAATAAACTAGCAATCACTCCTAAGGGGTGTAACGGAGACGCTGAAAGGAGGCAACAAAGAAGTCAAAGTTGAAGGAGTGATAGTGAAACATTACAGGAGGAAGAGAGGTGATGAAGGTATAGAGAACATATTGGAGGAAAGTAGGTGAATTCTTTCTTCTGGAAAATCATAAATGGACTATGTGTCTATTTTCTAAATCATTTGAGGTAGAAAGGGAGTGTGATGTGTTCAATCTCGAGGTAATGTATTTCAGAGCTAGCTCTAAACATAAGCTTGTATTGTTCAACACTTTGATTTTCAACATTTTCTTTTTGCAATGCCAGTAATTTTGTTGTGGATAGCTAAATCCTACATCATTTAGAAAGGAAATCGATTATGCCTATTGTAGGTACCCACAAAAACATCTTGGTCCACTCTTCTTCTAATATTAACAATATGGTTGAGAGTAAATTTTTTAAAATGTTGAAAAGAGAAAGGAGGCGATATGCACGTCTTTGAATTATCAAACATGAGCAATAATTGTGAAAATAAGTCATATTGATAATTAATATTGTATGTGTCAACAAACTAATAATACAAAAATAATCAAATCGTAAGCTAGTGTTAAAAAATGACTTGATCATCACTATTGTTTCATTGTCATAATAATAAATACAAACTTTAATATTAATAATTGATATAAACGATGGTCCTATTTAATAAAAATGATATATTTCTACCAAAATTCTTTCTATATTACTTTCTTACAAGGTCCATATGAACAATGTTACTTATATTGCTTTGAATAGGAGTATTACTCACTTTTATTAGGTGATTAGTGGAATGAAAAATTCAAATTTATTACTAAAGTTAATAACCAGGTGTGTGTGTGTGTGTGTGTGTGTGTGTGTGTGTGTGTGTGTGTGTGTGTGTGTGTGTGTGTGTGTGTGTGTGTGTGTGTGTGTGTGTGTGTGTGCGCGTGCGCGCGCGCGCGTGCACATATGTATACCACCACGATAATGTACTTATTAAATTGTTGGTGGAAATATTTGGGATTGAATTAACCCCATGTCCACAAAGATTATGACTCATAATGTAATACCCTACATGTACCCCATATTTTCAATTGAATGATGCAAGATCATATATTTTTTTATTCTTATTCGACCTTTCTAGGTATAGTACCTAGGTCACTTATCTGTTATTTCTAGGGTGTCAACCATTAGCTCTTACACAACTCAAAGAAGCAAGAAAAATTGAGAAAATATGGAGAAAAAATGCCTTGCTATTTTTTTTAAAGGCATTAAGGTTTTCGATTAGATGGTGTTTAGTTCATTATATAGTGAAGAGGAAGACATAGATATAAAGAAAAATGTGAGAATCGAATACATGCATGGATCGCACCTGTTACTCATATTACTTGCATGTTCAACACATGCCTCACAACTATTTCACGGCTCGAATTGTCCCTAACCACTTCTCTCGCCTCTATATATATAATAAGATGATAAAGTTGATTGGTTGTTTTAAATATTAAGCTAGGTGATTAGGAGGGACTAGTTGATAAGATTTCATAGATATTTGTCGAGGATTTTAGTTTAATTAGCCTCAGGAAATTTTACACTATTCAATTGGGTATATCATTTCTTAAGCTTTTTTTATTGTCTATTGCTTATTAAGATTTCACAAGTATTTGTTAAAGGATTTTTGTCAAATTTGAGATCTATTCCTCCATTAATTGACTTAACTATATTGTAACATTTCCTGCATATTCATTCCAAATTTTATGTTTTGGAGTTCTATAAATTGGAGTCAAGGTTAATGAAAAGCTTAAGACTAAGCAACCATGCATGGCTCGACCTCCCCTATGTAGAGTATCTAAGTGAGGCAAGTGTATAGTTGAGGAAGATCTAGCGTTACAAAAACATATCGAAGTGAATGGTGTAATTCATTGGAGTACTCTTCCCCCACAGTGTTGAAGTTGTGGAGCCTGATTGCAAGTTAAAATGGCAATTCGGTTTTCTTTTTCTATTTTTTGGGAGGAAATCATGGTCACGGATAAAAATAGTTAATTGTCTTATTAATATACTAGAGTTCTTTTTATGTTTATTTGATTAATAAGCATGTGATATTTAGGTTGTTTGTGGTTTAAGAAAGCTTTTACAAAGAGGTGCACAAGTTATATATATGTGCATGGATTTACTCTTTGTAGTATGAAAAAAATAGAGAGTTGTATTGTATTCCTCAAGATTGAATAAAGGAGAAGGCTGACTTGTTTCTAGTCGATAAAGCCTAAATTGAGTGAACCACATTAAATCTTGGGTTTATCTTGTTATTGCATGCTTCTTTTATTTATGTTTTAATTTCACTTTTACTACTCATTTGTATTTTGATCCTAACAACTGGTATCAAATCGTGATTTTGTTTTAGCAAAAAAAGCTCACATGAGGGTTTCTTGTTTGAGCGGGAGCAATGACAAAAGATAGCAAGTTCAGGATTGAGTTAACGGCCATAAATTTCAGCTATGGAAGATGAAAGTGGAGGACTACCTATATCAAAAGGATCTTTATCTACCATTGAAAGGGAAAGCTTTGAATTCGTCAGCTATGAAAGATGAAGAATGGGATGTTCTTGATTAGAAGGCACTTGGAACTATACGGTTGTGCCTGGCAGTAACGGTAGCTTTCAACATTTCTAAGGAAAATACAATGGTAGAATTGATGGAAAAATTGGGTAAATTATATGAAAAACCCTCAGCCTCCAATAATGTATTTCTAATGAAAAGTTTGGTTAATATGAAGATGTTAGCAGGTGATTCAGTAAATAATTATTTGAATGAATTTAACACGGTTACTAATCAATTAATCTCCGTAGGAGTAAATTTTGATGATGACTCTTTTGCTTTTGTGCTCATTGCCTGAAAGTTAGAATAATTTGGTTATGGATGTGAGTAATTTTGTTTCTGGTTCAAACACTTTAAAGTTTGATGATGTTATTGGTGTGATTCTTAGTGAAGAGATGAGAAGAAAAAACACATGCGATTCATTTGGTAATGCTTTGAGTGTAGAGAACAGGGAAAGAAAAAAGTAAAAAACAAAGATTCCTAGACATTTTGGAAGGTCTAATAAGGGCATATCTAAATCTAGAAGCAGGATGGTATGCTGGAATTTTGGAAAATCAGGGCGTGTAAAGAAAGATTGTCGGTATTTAAAATCATGGAAAGATCAACAAGAAGGGAACAAAGAGAAAAATGTATCAGGTGATGTGTTAAAAGATGTTCTTATTCTTTCTTTGGATAGTAAATTAGAATCTTGGGTTTTAGATTCTAGTGCTTCATTTCATGCAACTCCTCATAGACAATATTTTCAAGATTATGTTCAAGGGAATTTTGGGCATGTATATATCTTGGTTATGATGAGCCATGTAACATTGTTGGAAAAGGCAGTGTTCAAGTTAAATTACAGAATGGTAACACTTGGATGTTGAACAATGTCAAACATGTTCCTAGTCTAAGGAGGAATCTAATTTTTGCAAGGCAATTAGGAGATGAGGGTTGTATGGTTACACTTACAAAATATTTTTGGAAAGTTACCAAGGGTGCTCTTGTGGTTGCAAGAGGTAAGAAAGTAGGTACTTTTTATTTATCCACTGTTAGTATTGATCCCTCTTCTATATTATCTGCTACAGGTATAAACACAACTCTATGACATCACAAACTTCGCCATATGAGTGAGAAGGGGATGAAGATTTTACATTCACAAGGAAAGTTATCAGATTTGAAAAACATAGACCTGGACTTTTGTGAGCATTATTTGTATGGGAAACAAAAGCGTGTGAGATTTATCAAGGTGATCAACCAAGAAGGATCACAAGTTAGATCTTGTTCATACGGATGTGTGGGGGCCGACTCAGGTATCTTCTCTTGGTGGTTCATAGTATTAAATATTACTTTTATTGATGATGCTACTAAGAAGTTTTGGGTTTATTGTATAAAGAAGAAATTTGATGTATTTGATACTTTCAAGAAGTGGAAAGCTCTGGTTGAGAATGAAACATGTTTGAAGTTGAAGTGTCTCAGATCAGATAATGGTGGATAGTGCTACATCGATGAATTTAATAAATATTGTTCACATAATGGAATCCGTAGGGTAAAGACAGTCCTAGAACACAACATTAGAATGGTGTGTCAAAAAGGATGAACAAGACTATCATGGAGTGTGTAAAGAGCATGAGATTGCATCATGGATTTCCCTTACAGTTTTGGGTGGATGTTGTAGATATTGTTGTTTACTTGATAAATAGAGGACCTTCAAGTGCTTTGGAAGCTGGAGTACCATAAGAGGCTTGGGCCACTAAGAAGGTAAACTATTCTTTTCTGAAAATGTTTGGTTGTGAAGTTTTTGCTCACATTGATAAAGAGAATATGACCAAGCTAAAAGCTAAGTCAAAGATTTTGGATTTCCGGTTGTGGAGTTTGGATGAGAAGAAATTCATTAGGAGTAGGGATGTTATTTTCAATGAAAGGGTCATGTACATGGAACAACTACAGGACAAGAAGCTGGAAAAGTCTGAGTATTTAGCACTTGATGAGATAAATGATAGTGCTCAAAGGGATGGAAAATCAACAAGTTGGCATTAATCCTAGCACAGTCAGTGTTGATTTTGTAGATAAAAATCAATAAGAACAACAAGAGACTCAAACTCCAAAAAATCTTGTGAGATCTTCTACTAGGGTAAGTAGACCTCCTGCAAGATTATCTTCGTATCAGCTTTTTTATTGTTTATTGATAGATGGTGGAGAACCAACAATTTTTGAAGAAGAAATTCAAGTAGAAACACAAAAAAAGTGGGATCATGACATGGATTAGGAGATGGACTCCTTAGAACACAACCAAACTTGGGATTTAGTTCAGTTGCTTGTAGGAAAGAGAGCATTATAGAACAAGTGGGTTTACAAGTTAAAGGAAGAAGAAGGTGGCAAAAAGAGGTACAAGGAAAGACTTGTTATGAAGGGATTTACACAAGAAAAGGTATAGAATTTGATGAAATTTTATCTCTTGTTAAAATGAATTCCATTAGAATTGTTTTAAGTTTCGTAGTTGTGAAAGATTTGCATCTTGAACATATAGATGTAAAAACTTCTTTTCTTCGTGGTGATTTGGAGGAAGAAATATATATGGAGCAGCTACAAGAATATGAAGGCAGGGGGAAGGAGAATTTTGTGTGTAAATTGAAGAAGAGCTTATATGGCCTTAAGCAAGCTCCAAGATAGTGGTATTTGAGATTTGACAGGTTCATGATAGAACAAGGTTACTCTAGATTTCATTCTGATCACTATGTTTATTTTAAGAGACTAGATAATGGCACATATATTATCTTGTTGTTGTATGTGGATGACATGCTTGTGGCAGGGTCAAACTTGTAAGATATAAATGAGCTAAAGAGACCGTTAGCCAATACATTTTCCATGAAGGATTTAGGTGCAACATGTTAGGAATTAATAATATCTAATGCGAAATAATTCCTCAGAATCGCAATAATAAGAAGTATGAATAAAATTACAGAAATGAAAAATGCACAACACGAAGACAATATTTAACGTGGTTCACCCAATGTGGGCTACATCCACCAAGAACACTTGCTCAGATTTTATTACAAGCCAACAGTCTTCATAATTACAATAATCAGATCTTGTTTGGAGTTGTGCTCAACAAAACTTCCTGAATTCACACTTGAATTCACACACACTATTCACCTTCACAAAACACACTCATATCAATCTTATTATATTTCCATCTATTTATAAGTACATCAATAGGTAGCTAAAGAGGTGGTTTTACAAAACAATGGGTACCAAAAAATCATGGGCCTAAAAACAGCCCATAACAGTTACCCATTACCCATGGGTTAATAAACCACCTGTAAAAATATCCAAGTGTAACACATGGAAGGTGTACAAAACTCTAACATGAAAACAGGCTCCACAAACATAACAATCTCCCACTTGGAGACTGATTTCCACTGAGAAAGCTTCTCAACCCTTCACTGTCATCCACAAAGGCCAACCAAAGCTGAACATAGCTTTAGTTTATCCCTTGTGACCACTTTGGTCATCATGTCTGCAGGATTCTGACTGGTATGAATCTTCTCTAACTTCAACTTATCTTCCTCCAAAGTTGTCCTGATGAAGTGATATCTCAACTATATATGCTTCGTCATGGAGTGGAAAGTAGAGTTCTTAGCTAGGTGTATAACACTCTGACTATCACTATGCAGCTTACATTCCTCCTGCTTATGCCCCAACTCCTCAAGCAATTGTTGTAACCAAATCATCTCTTTGATTTCCTCTATGGCAGCAACATACTCACCCTCCATGGTTGACAAAGCCACCAGATTTTGTAGTCATGAAATCCAACTCACTACTATCCCACCTACAGTGTAAATATAACCTATCATGCTCCTCCTGCTGTCTACATCTCCAGCCATGTCTGAATCTACATAACCACGTAAAGTGGTGCTTGATCCACTGTAGCACAAAACTGTCCTCATGGTCCCTCTCAAATACCAAAGGATCCACTTTACTGCTTGCCAATTCTCTTTACATGGATCACTCATAAATCTACTCACAGCTCCCACTGCATGGGCAATATCAGGCCTAGTGCACACCATAACATACATTAAACTGTCAACCGTTGATGAGTAAGGTACCTTAGACATCTGGTTTCTTTCCTTCTCTATCTTGGGACACTGCTCCTTTGATAACTTAAAATGGCCTCCCACAGGAGTCCCAACCGGTTTAGCATCATGCATGTTAAACCTATCCAATACCTTCTTAATGTACTCTTCCTGAGATAAAGTCAGCTTCTGTTCCTTCCTATCCTGAGTTATCCTCATACCAAGGATTTGTCTGGCTACCCCCCAAATCCTTCATATCAAAGGATTCACTTCGCTGTTTCTTGAGTACTTTTATTTCCTGCATGTTTTTACCTGCAACCAACATGTCATTAACATACAAACACAGGATAATATAACTTCCATCCTCAAATTTCTTTGTATACACGCAATGGTCAGAATGACATCTAATATAATCTTTCTCCATCATGAAGCTATCAAAATTCTTATACCATTGATGTGGAGCTTGTTTCAAGCCATACAAGCTCTTCTTCAGTTTGCACACCATCTCCTTTTTACCTTTGACTTCATATCCTTCTAGTTGTTGTATATATAGCTACTCATCTAATTCACCATGGAGAAATGCAGTCTTTACATCTAACTGTTCCAAGTGCAAGTCTTCTGCTTCCATTATTCCCAGAACAATTCTGATAGAAGTCATTTTTACTACAGGAGAAAAAACTCTCATCAAAATTTATACCTTGTTTCTGTGCAAACCCGTTGACCACCAACCGGGCCTTATATCTTTTCTTTCCTCCTTCTTCGTCTTTAACTCTGTACACCCACTTGTTCTGCAATGCTCTTTTACCTTCCGATAGTTTCACCAAATCCCAAGTCTAGTTCTCCAAGAGAGACTTATGCTCCTCATCCATGGCTTGCTCCCACTTCTTACTGGCATCTACCCATATTGCTTCATCAAATTTCTCTGGATCTCCACTATCAGTGAGTAATAAATAATAAAGAGAAGGAGAAAAATGTTCAGGTTCTTTTCTTACCCTAAAAGACCTCCTCACTGTAGGAGTTTGGGGTTCTTGTTGAGTAGGTTCCTAAACAAATTCATGGGTCACTATCCCATCTGGAAGATCCTCTACCACTGCATATTCTTTCTTGGATTCTTCCATGTTTTCCTACAATTATTGCTTATACATGACTTTCTCATTAAAGACCACATCCCTAGACCGAATGATTTTCTTGTCCTTAATACTCCAACATTTAAATCCAAAGTCATCACCACCATAACCAATAAAAGTGCATTTTTCTGATTTAGCCTCTAGCTTGGTCCTATCATCTTTATCAATATGAACAAACACCTCACATCCAAAGACTCTAAGAAATGAGTAATCAAATTTTTTACTGTATCAAGCCTCCTCAGGTATGCCTCCATCCAAGGCACTTGAGGGTCCTCTGTTTATCAAGTACACAGTTGTGCTCACCGCTTCTGCCTAAAAATAAAGGGGCAGTCCTACATGTATCCTCATGCTCCTAGCATGTTCCATTATTGTTCTGTTCATCCTTTCTAACACCCCATTTTGCTGTGGGATTCCTGGAACCATCTTTTGCCTACAGATTTCATTCTTACAACAATAATCATCAAATTCATTGCTACAATACTCCCCTCCATTATCTGACCCGAGACATTTTAACTTAAGATCCGTTTCATTCTCTACCAAGGATTTCCATTTAACAAAAGTATCAAATACATCAGATTTGTTTCTAATACAATAAACCCAAACTTTCCTTGTTACATCATCAATAAAAGTAACATAATAACTTGAACCCCCAAGAGATGATACTTGAGCTGACCCCCACACATTAGAATGTGCCATCTCTAACTTACTCACTTTCTTCGTAGGTCCAACCTTGAGAAACCTTACTTGCTTCTATTTCCCATATATGCAGTTCTCACATAAATCCAAACCTGTTCTATATATCCAGGAAAATTCTTCTTTATGATGTCCATGCCCTTATGGCTCATATGATCGAGCCTATAGTGCCATAATGTTATATCTGCATCTGAAGCCACAAGATTACAATCATTAGTACTATCTGTGGATAAATACCTTCTTACCTCTTGCCACCACAAGAGCACCCTTGGTAACCTTCCAAGAGTCAGCTGTAAATATCACAGTATAACCATCACTTCCCAATTGCCCCGCTGATATCAAATTTCTCCTTAATGTAGGCATATGTCTGACATCCTTCAATAGCCATGTATTCCCATTTTGCATCTTAACCTGAATAGAACCTTTTCCAACTATACTGCAAGGCTCATCATCACCAAGAAAAACATGCCCAAAATCCCCTTGAACATAATCAAAAAAATAATGCCTATGTGGAGTAGCATGAAAAGAAGCCCCTGAATCTAAAACCCAAGATTCAGTAATATTATGCAAAGAAAGAATCAAAGCATCCTGACATACATTACCTGATGCCACATTTGCCTCCTTGCTTTCTTTCTGTTGTTTCTTCTTATCCTGAAGCTCCCAACAGTCCTTATTTTCGTGCCCAGACTTTACACAATTCCAACATACAATCTTGCTCTTGGATTTTGACCTTGCCCAATCTTTTGATTTTCCACGGTTTCCTCTATTCTTCTGTCTCCCTCTAGTTTCCACTGTCAAAGCATTCCCTGAAGTAGAAGATTCTCCAAAGATTTTTTCACATTTCCTTGCTTAGAATCACCCCTACAACATCCTTAAACTTCAACTTAGAGTTAGCTGGAACCACTTAGTTGCTTACCGCCATTACCAAGCTATTCCAACTTTCAGGTAAAGAGAGCAGAATTAATAAAGCCTTAACTTCTTCATCAAATTCTATTGTAACCGAAGCTAGCATATTCACAACCATATTGAAATCATTTAAGTGATCTACTACTGAACTATTCTCAGACATCTTCATATTAAACAACTTTTTCATTAAAAATATCTTGTTAGAGGGAGAGGGTTTTTCATACAATTTCCCTAATGCATCCATTAAATCTTTTGTAGTCTTCTCCTTTCAAACATTAAATAATACCAAAGATGCAAGACACAATCGGATTGTCCCAAGTGCCTTCCTATCCAGCAAATCCCATTCCGCATCTGTCATGCTCAAAGTTTTGTTCACCTTCTCAGACAAAGAGTATAAAGATCCTTTTGATAAAGGTAATCTTCCATCTGCATCTTCCAAAGACTGAAATTCTGTCCGTTGAATTTATCAACCCTAGATCTTCCATCATCTACCATAGCTCCCACTCAAGCTAAAAAATTTCCTTACAATTCAACACTTCAGCAAACCAAACCAGGCTCTGATACCAGTTGTTAGGAATTAATAATATCTAATGCGAAATAATTCCTTAGAATCGCAATAATAAGAAGTATGAATATAATTACAGAAATAAAAAATGCACAACACGAAGACAATATTTAACGTGGTTCACCCAATGTGGGATACATCCACCAAGAACACTTGCTCAAATTTTATTACAAGCCAACAGTCTTCACAATTACAATAATCAGATCTTGTTTCGAGTTATACTCAACAAACCTTTCTGAATTCACACTTGAATTCACACACACTATTCACCTTCACAAAAAACACTCATATCAATCCTATTGTATGTCCATCTATTTATAAGGACATCAATAGGTAGCCGAAGAGGCGGTTTTACAAAACAATAGGTACCGAAAAACCATGGGCCAAAAAATAGCCCGTAACAATTACCCATTACCCATGGGTTAAAAAACCACCCATGAAAATTTTGCTTCGGGGGCTTCGCCCCCAAACCACCTTGACCCGCTCACCGGCGAGCTAGACCGCCGTTAAAATATCCGAGTGTAACACATGGAAGGTGTACCAAACTCTAACATGAAACTAGGCTCCACAAACATAACACAACAAAGAAAATTCTTAGCATGAGAATCAATAGAGACATAAAGAGTAAAATACTGAATTTGTCTCAAGAAGATTATGTGAACAAGGTGTTGGATAGGTTTAGGATGTAGGATGAAAAACTAGTAAGTACACCATTGGCAGGGCACTTCAAGTTGAGTAAAGAACAGTGTCCCAAAACACATGAAGAGATTGAATATATGTCCAGAGTTCCATATGCTTCAACAATTGAAATTTTTATGTATGCTATGGTATGCACAAGACCAGACATTGCGCATACAATGGGAGTTTTTCAGCAAATACATGAGTAATCTAGGAAAGGAGCACTAGAATGCAGTCTAGTGGATTCTTAGATACTTGAGAGGGACCAGTAGCAAACACTTGTGTTATGGAGGGTCAGAAGTTTTCTTACATGAATATGTTGATGCAAACATGGCTGAAGATTTGGATGTTAGGAGAAGCACCACATGTTATGTATTCACTATTGGTGGCATGACAGTTAGTTGGATTTATAAACTACAAAATATTTTTTCCTTGTTTACTATAGAGGCAGAGTATGTTGTTGCTGCAGAAGTAAGGAAGGAGATGATATGGATTCAATAGTTCATGGAAGAGTTGGGAAAGAAGTAGGAAGATTACATGTTATTCAGTGATAGTCAAAGTGCAATTCATCTTGCAAAGAACTCAACATTCCATTCAAGAACCAAACATATACAACTTAGTTATCACTTTATTAGATCAGTTTTAGAGGATGGACAACTAAAGTTGGAGAATATCCATACAAGTTAAAATCCTGCTGATATATTGACAAAGGAAGTGACAAAAGAGAAGTTGGAAGGTTGTTCAACTTCGGTAGGTCTTCAAGATTGATCTTGAAGAAGAGAAACAAGTCAGAGAAGAGTCCGAGGATGAGCTGTAACATTGGGTTGAAACAGTCGATCTCCAAGTGGGAGATTGTTGAAGTTGTGGAGCTTGATTGCAAGTTGAAGTGACAATTTGGTTTTCTTTTTTCTATTTTTTGGGAGGAAATCATGGTCATGGATAAAAATAGTAGATTGTCTTATTAATAGACTGGAGTTATTTTTATGTTTATTTTATTAATAAGCATGTGATATTTAAATTGTTTTTGGTTGAAACAAGCTTTTACAAAGAGGTGCACAAGTTGTGTGTGTGTGTGGATTTACTCTTTGTAGTATTAAAAAAAAAAGAATTGTATTGTATTCCTCAAGTCTGAATAAAGGAGAAGGATGGCTTGTTTTTGGTGGATGTAGCACAAATTGGGTGAGCCATGTTAAATTTTGGGTTTATCTTGTAATTGCATGCTTATTTTAATTCTACTTTTATTGCTCATATCCTAACACAAAGTTGGTAAATTCATATTTGTAGATATATTTAGTAGTATCCTAATTGTCTCGATTTGTAGAAGATTTTTTTGGAAGACTAAGTGAATAGTATTATAATATATTAATACAGATAGTGAGAAGACAAATCCGACTCTTTTAGAGGATGACTATATTGCTCGCGAAGCATTTTGAAGATACCTATAACTCGTAAGTATAATATAAATGGATTGTGTGTCTGTTTACTAAATCATTTGAGGTAGAAAGGGAGTGCGATGTGTTCAATCTCGAGGTAATGTATTCCATAGGTAGCTCTAAACATAAGCTCGTATTGTTCAACACTTTGATTTTCAACATTTTCTTTTTGCAATGCCAGTATTTGTGTTGTGGATAGCTAAATCCTACATCATTTAGAAAGGAAATCAATTATGCCTATTGTAGGTACCACAAAACATTTGGGTCTACTCTTCTTCTAATATTAACAATATGGTTGAGAGTTAATTTTTTAAAATGTTGAAAAGAGAAAGGAGGCAATATGCACATGTCTTTGAATTATCAAACATGAGCAATAATTGTGAAAATAAGTCATATTGATAATTAATATTGTATGTGTCAACAAACTAATAATACAAAAAATAATCAAATCGTAAGCTAGTTTTAAAAAATGACTTGATCATCACTATTGTTTCATTGTCATAATAATAAATACAAACTTTAATATTAATCATTGATATAAACGATGGTCCTATTTAATAAAAACAATATATTTCTTCCAAATTTCTTTCTATATTACTTTCATAAAAGGTCCATATGTCCAATGTTGCTTATATTTCTTTGAATAGGAGTATTACTCACTTTTATTGGGTGATTAGTGGAATGAAAAATTCAAATTTATTACTAAAGTTAATAACAAGGTAGGTGTGTGTGTGTGTGTGTGTGTGTGTGTGTGTGTGTGTGTGTGTGTGTGTGTGTGTGTGTGTGTGTGTGTGTGTGTGTGTGTGTGTGTGTGTGTGTGTGTGTGTGTGTGTGTGTGTGTGTGCACGTGTGTATACCATCACGATCATGTACTTATTGAATTGTTGGTGGAAATCTTTGGGATTGAATTAACCCCATGTCCACAAAGATTATGACTCATAATGTAATACCCTACATGTACCCCATATTTTCAATTGAATGATGCAAGCTCATATATTTTTGGTTCTTATTCGACCTTTCTAGGTGTAGTACCTAGGTCACTTATCCGTCATTTCCAGGGTGTCAACCATTAGCTCTTATGCAACTCGAAGAAGCAAGAAAAATTGAGAAAATATGGAGAAAAAATGCCTTGCTATTTTTTTTTAGGCATTAAGGTTTTTGATTGGATGGTGTTTAGTTCATTATATAGTGAAGACTAAGACATATATATAAAGAAAAATGTGAGAATCGAATACATGCATGGCCCGCGCCTGTTACTCATATTACTTGCATGTTCAACACATGCCTCACAGCTATTTCACGGCTCGAATTGTCCCTAACCACTTCTCTCGCCTCTATATATATAATAAGATGATAAAGTTGATTGGTTGTTTTAAATATTAAGCTAGGTGATTAGGAGGGACTAGTTGATAAGATTTCATAGATATTTGTCGAGGATTTTAGTTTAATTAGCCTCGGGAAATTTTACACTATTCAATTGGGTATATCATTTCTTAAGCTTTTTTTATTGTCTATTGCTTATTAAGATTTCACAAGTATTTGTTAAAGGATTTTTGTCGAATTTGAGATCTATTCCTCCATTAATTGACTTAACTATATTGTAACATTTCCTGCATATTCATTCCAAATTTTATGTTTTGGAGTTCTATAAATTGGAGTCAAGGTTAATGAAAAGCTTAAGACTAAGCAACCATGCATGGCTCGACCTCCCCTATTTAGAGTATCTAACTGAGGCAAGTGTATAGTCGAGGAAGATCTAGCGTTACAAAAACATGTCGAAGTGAATGGTGTAAGTCATTGGAGTACTCTTCCCCCACAAAGTGTTGAAGTTGTGGAGCCTGATTGCAAGTTAAAATGGCAATTCTGTTTTCTTTTTCTATTTTTTGGGAGAAAATCATGGTCAGAGATAAAAATAGTTAATTGTCTTATTAATATACTAGAGTTATTTTTATGTTTATTTTATTAATAAGCATGTGATATTTAGGTTGTTTGTGGTTTAAGCAAGCTTTTAAAAAGAGGTGCACAAGTTATATATATGTGCATGGATTTAATCTTTGTAGTATGAAAAAAAAAAGAGTTGTATTGTATTCCTCAAGATTGAATAAAGGAGAAGGTTGACTTGTTTCTAGTGGATATAGCCTAAATTGGGTGAACCGCGTTAAATCTTGGGTTTATCTTGTTATTGCATGCTTCTTTTATTTATGTTTTGATTTCACTTTTACTGCTCATTTGTATTTCGATCCTAACAACTGGGTAGTATCAGATCGGGATTTTATTTTAGCAAAAAAAGCTCACATGAGGGTTTCTTATTTGAGCGGGAGCAATGACAGAAGATAGCAAGTTCAGGGTTGAGTTAACAGCCATAAATTTCAGCTATGGAAGATGCAAGTGGAGGACTACCTATATCATAAGGATCTTTATCTACCATTGAAAGGGAAAGCTTTGATTTCGTCAGCTATGAAAGATGAAGAATGGGATGTTCTTGATTGGAAGGCACTGGAAACTATACGGTTGTGCCTGGCAGTAACGGTAGCTTTCAACCTTTCTAGGGAAAATACAATGGTAGAATTGACGGAAAAATTGGGTAAATTATATGAAAAACCCTCAGCCTCCAATAATGTATTTATCATGAAAAGTTTGTTTAATATGAAGATGTTAGAAGGTGATTTAGTAAATAATCATTTGAATGAATTTAACACGGTTACTAATCAATTAATCTTTGTAGGAGTAAATTTTGATGATGACTCTTTTGATTTTGTGCTCGTTACCTGAAAGCTAGAATACTTTGGTTATGGATGTGAGTAATTTTTGTTTCTAGTTCAAACACTTTAAAGTTTGATGATGTTATTGGTGTGATTCTTAGTGAAGAGATGAGAAGAAAAAACACAGGCGAGTCATTTGGTAATGCTTTGAGTGTAGAGAATAGGGGAATACAGAAGAGAAAAACAAAGATTCCTGGACAATGTGGAAGGTCTAAGAAGGGCATATCTAAATCTAGAAGCAGGATGGTATGCTGAAATATTGGAAAATAAGGGCATGCAAAGAAAGATTGTTGGTATTTAAAATCAGGGAAAGATCAACAAGAAGGGAACAAAGAGGAAAACGTATCAGGTGATGTGTTAAAAGATGCTCTTATTCTTTCTTTGGATAGTAAATTAGAATCTTGGGTTTTAGATTCTAGTGCTTCATTTCATGCAACTCCTCATAGACAGTATTTTCAAGATTATGTTCAACAGAAATTTGGGCATGTATATATCTTCGTGATGATGAGCCATGTAACATTGTTGGAAAAGGCAGTGTTCAAGTTAAATTACAGAATGGTAACACTTGGGTGTTGAACAATGTCAAACATGTTCCTAGCCTAAGGAGGAATCTAATTTCTACAAGGCAATTAGGAGATGAGGGTTGTATGGTTACACTTACAACAGATTTTTGGAAAGTTACCAAGGGTGCTCTTGTGGTTGCAAGAGGTAAGAAAGTAGGTACTTTGTATTTATCCACTATTAGTATTGATCGCTCTTTTATATTATCTACTACAGGTATAAACACAACTCTATGACATCACAAACTTTGCCATATGAGCGAGAAGGGGATGAAGATTTTACATTCACAAGGAAAGTTATCAGATTTGACAAACATAGACCTGGAATTTTGTGAGCATTATGTGTATGGGAAACACAAGCGTGTGATATTTCTCAAGGTAATCAACCAAGAAGGATCACAAATTAGATCTTGTTCATACGGATGTGTGGGGGCTGACTCAGGTATCTTCTCTTGGTGGTTCATAGTATTAAATATTACTTTTATTGATGATGCTACTAAGAAGGTTTGGGTTTATTGTATAAAGAAGAAATTTGATGTATTTGATACTTTCAAGAAGTGGAAAGCTCCGGTTGAGAATGAAACATGTTTGAAGTTGAAGTGTCTTAGATCAGATAATGGTGGATAGTGCTACATCGATGAATTTAATAAATATCATAGAATGGAATCCTTAGGGTAAAGACAATTCCTAGAACACCACAACAGAATGGTGTGTCAAAAAGGATGTACAAGACTATCATGGAGCGTGTAAAGAGCATGAGATTGCATCATGGATTTCCCTTACAGTTTTGGGTGGATATTGTAGATATTTGTTTGCTTGATAAATAGAGGACCTTCAAGTGCTTTGGAAGCTGGAGTACCAGAAGAGGCTTGGACCAGTGAGAAGGTAAACTATTCTTTTTTGAAAAATTTTGGTTGTGAAGTTTTTGCTCACATTGATAAAGAGAATATGACCAGCTAAAAGCTAAGTCAAAGATTTTGGATTTCCGGTTGTGGAGTTTGGATGAGAAGAAATTCATTAGGAGTAGGGATGTTATTTTCAATGAAAGGGTCATGTACATGGAACAACTACAGGACAAGAAGCTGGAAAAGTCTGAGTATTTAGCACTTGATGAGATAAAAGATAGTTCTCAAAGGGATGGAAAATCAACAAGTTAGCATTAATCCTAGCACAGTCAGTGTTGATTTTGTAGATAAAAATCAACAAGAACAACAAGAGGCTCAAACTCCAAAAAATCAAGTAGAAACACATGGTGGAGAACCAGCAAGTTTATTGACATATGGTGGAGAACCAACAAGTTTTGAAGAAGAAATGCAAGTAGAAACACAAAAAGTGGGATCATGACATGGATGAGGAGATGGACTCCTTAGAACACAACCAAACTTGGGATTTAGCTCAATTGCTTATAGGAAAGAGAGCATTATAGAACAAATGGATTTACAAGTTGAAGGAAGAAGAAGGTGGCAAAAAGAGGTACAAGGCAAAACTTTTTGCGAATGGATTTGCACAGGAAAAAGGTATAGACTTTGATGAAATTTTCTATCTTGTTGTTAAAATTAATTCCATTAGAATTGTTTTAAGCTTCGTAGTTGTGGAAGATTTGCATCTTGAACATATAGATCTAAAAACTTCTTTTCTTCGTGGTGATTTGGAGGAAGAAATATATATGGAGCAGCTACAAGAATATGAAGACAAGGGGAAGGAGAATTTTGTGTGTAAATTTAAGAAGAGCTTGTATGGCCTTAAGCAAGCTCCAAGACAGTGGTATTTGAGATTTGACAGGTTCATGATAGAACAAGGTTACTCTAGATGTCATTCTGATCAATGTGTTTATTTTAAGAGACTAGATAATGGCACATATATTATCTTGTTATTGTATGTGGATGGCATGCTTGTGGCAAGGTCAAACTTGCAGGATATAAATGAGCTAAAGAGACCGTTAGCCAATACATTTTCCATGATGGATTTAGGTGCAACAAAGAAAATTCTTGGCATGAGAATCAATAGAGACAGAAAGAGTAAAATATTGAATTTGTCTCAAGAAGAGTCTATGAACAAGGTGTTGGATAGGTTTAGGATGTAGGATGCAAAACCAGTAAGTACACCATTGACAAGGCTCTTCAAGTTGAGTAAAGAACAATGTCCCAAAACACATGAAGAGATTGAATATATGTCCAGAGTTCCATATGCTTCAGTAGTTGAATTTTTTATGTATGTTATGGTATGCACAAGACTAGACATTGCCCAATACAATGGGAGTTTTTCAGCAAATACATGAGTAATCTAGGAAAGGAGCACTAGAATGCAGTCTAGTGGATTCTTAGATACTTGAAAGGGACCAGTAGCAAACACATGTGTTATGGAGGGTTAGAGGTTTCCTTACATGAATGTGTTGATGCAAACATGGCTAAAGATTTGGATGGTAGGAGAAACACCACATGTTATGTATTCATTATTGGTGGCATGACAGTTAGTTGGATTTATAAACTACAGAAGATTTTTTCCTTGTTTACTATAGAGGCAGAGTATGTTGTTGCTATAGAAGTAAGCAAGGAGATGATATGGATTTAATGGTTCATTGAAGAGTTGGGAAAGAAGTAGGAAGATTACATTTTATTCAGTGATAGTCAGAGTGCAATTCATCTTGCAAAGAACTCAACATTCCATTCAAGAACCAAACATATACAACTTAGTTATCACTTTATTAGATCAATTTTAGAGGATGGACAACTAAAGTTGGAGAAGATCCATACAAGTCAAAATCCTACTGATATGTTGACAAAGGAAGTGACAAAAGAGAAGTTGGAAAGTTGTTCAACTTCGGTAGGTCTTTGTACGTCGGAAAAGCAACAGGCAAGCGTGAGAATCAACAAGTGACTCTTCCACGTACCCGACCTCCCGAGGTCGTGCCGAGACAGCTGGTGGGGGTAGAATATGCAGACAAACTAGTTGGGGAGTCTAATGTCTTCGACACGCACTAATGGTATTTGCGAATCTAAGGCAAAGAAGGCCCTTCTAACTTGGACTGGTGTGATAGATCGATCAGTGAGGATGACTGCTCGAAGGCTCCAATCAATATCGAGCTCTGGCGTGATTCAATCTATGGGTTGTGGGATGTGTGGAAAATGACCCGGGATGGTTTCGTGTATTTCTCTTGATAGGGTCATATGGCGAATATAGTCAACTCTATGGACGATTCTCTGGCCTAGTCCAAAATTCTCTAGCTTCGTTAGTTGTTGTGTCTAGTAGGGATAACTGTTGAATGATGATAGGTGGAATCGGAGTAGACTGAAATACTAACTTACGTAGGCCAGTGTCTATGTCTAATTCTCTTATGGATTCGTTAGGCTGTGGGATTTGTGGATCGCAACCGTAGACTCTTGGTTGTTGCGGTCCTGTTATGGTCATACGCGAGATCAAGTTCTAATCCCTAGTATCCAGTAATCGTATGCTTTCTCGGCCTCTACGTTTAGAACCAGCAATTGTGTGATTTTCTCAGAATACCTTACAGGTGTTCTAGCAACTTGAATTCTTAAGCTGGTATCTATATCTATGAGGGTATCTCCAGCGTCTGGCTGTGGAACTAAAGGATCGCACCCGAATATTTGTTCTCTTTCGAGCCCTTCTACAGTCATGTGGGTATTTTCTAGGGTAATCTGTAGTTTGACTGATTTGACCAAAATAGATGTCCTTGGTCGTCTTCGATGTTTAACCCTCTCAATTGTGCCCTGATCTGTTGGAAGTCTGTTGTTGTTTGGAAGACTTGTATCCTAAGGTTTTGGTCAATGTCAGTTATTGCTACTACGGTATTGGGCTGGGGCACAATTGGCTCGAAAATGTATTCCCTGGGCTCCCTAGGTCCCGTAATTGTCATGCAAAAGCAGTAATGAAACAAACTAAAATAAAGTAAAATCTAAGTACACTTCTAGCATATATAATTTATTTTTGTATTTTCTGGCAATTTATAAGAAAGCAGCTAAAAATATATTTAGAATTGACAACTAAACTAACAACGTAAAACAAACAAAATAGCCGAGTGTAGCTATTTGTCTGTGCGATTTCGTATATCTATTCTAAACAACGAAATAACTAATCTATCTGCAAGATTCTCGATCCTACCTCAGAAGTGAGGAATGAATCATAGTTTTCTCAGAAACTATCAATCCCCACAACCTCCCTGGCAATATCGAGAATAGAAATAACTGAAATAAAATGATTAACTACGTTATTTGATAAATTCTAACTAAAACTTTGCAAGATGGAACCTGGATTTCACAGAACAGTGGCGAATCCGACGGTGTGTGTGTTCTTGTCCCCTCAGTATGATCTCTTCGTTCTTTGTGCTCACTTGAATCCAGAAAAGTGTGGAATGCTTGCACCAACAGGAATAGATATTTGGATCAATGGACAGCCTTCAGAATGCAGACAGAATAGAATGCGGATAGGAGAGGGATAGCGCAAGAGTACAGAGCTTGGCCTATGCAATTCCTAGCGGGGTCTACTGCGAATCATGCAACAAAAAGCATCCAAAACCTGAAACTAGTCTGTATGAAGAGCAAAACCTGCAACTTTAATGTCTGCCTAGACTATTCTACTCCAAAACAATAATACTGTTTGCACAAGTTGGATCCGTGGCTTACCAACAGCGACACAAAGCTAAAACAAACCTGCAACAAACTATACTACCAATCCTAAGCAAACTAAAGGGACACAGCACTGAAAACATGAAAGTTGGAGTGAAAATGGTGGCCCGAATAATGTTTGCACTTGCACAAGTTGGATATGTGGCTTACCAGCTGCAACACAATACTAACCAAAGCACTCAATGAGAAAACTAAGAATCCTAAGCAAAGGAAAACTAAAACTGTTGTAACAAGAAATTCAAAAGCAAACTTTGGAGCAAAATTCAGAGGCCATTTGCATGTGCACAAACCATGCATTTATAGGAATCCAAACATCCAAAAATCAAATCCAAACTGAACTCCTAAACATTAAACAAAAGAAAAACACTATTCCAGGGGACCAAAAACATTAATGCATGCTCAAGTCGGCAAGAAAAGCTGGTGAGTCGTGATATTTCACGCGGGTCGCGTCAAAAGAGCGTTCTGAAAAACGCGCACAGGACCGCCGCCCTTCAGGGAGGCGGTTTCGTCACTGAAGACCAAAAAGCCAAGAAAAGAGGGAAAAATAGGGAAAACAAAGCACGCGGGGGCTAAGCGGGGCATGCGGGATGTTAACGCATATCTGTAAAGCTTTTTCTGGATCCCGAACAGGTGGATGAGGCAACTGAAATTATATAAAGAACGAGGACAGAACAGGAGAGGTAGAGGTAGGGGGGTGGACGGGAGGACAATGTGAAGAGATGGTAAGAAGGTAATGATTATGGGGTTAGAGAGCAGGATGGCGGATCACGCGAATAGGAAAGGGGGCGAAGAGAAAAAAATGAGCGGGGGGACATAGTCTGGGGGAAAAAAAGGGGGAGTCTGAGAGAAGGGAGGGCGGGGTGAAAAAAAGGGGCGGAGTGAATTGGGTGCAAGAGAGGGGAGGGGTGAGAGAGGGGGCACCCAGTGAGGGAAGGAGAGGACTATAGGAAGGATTGATGAAACGTAAGAGAGGGACGAATTAAGGGGAAGAAGAGATGGGCTGACAAAGAGTCGTAGGCGAGGAGGGAAAAAGTAAAACAGAGAAGGTGGTAGATTAAAGGGGAGGAAGAGATTGAAGGGTGCATGAACGGGGAAAGAAGAAGAGGAATGGATGATGGAAACAGAAAGAGGGGGCTGTGAAAAGTGAATAGGGATGGTGCTGGCATACTAGCAAATGATGGGAGGAGGGGAGAACGTGAGAGGAAGGGGGCAAGGAGGAAGGGGAGTAGAAAAAGGGTGGGCTCGTGCGGATGAGTGAGGCGTGAAAGTAGTGAAATTAGGAGTGAGAGAATTGGATGAGGGAAGAAATCGAGTGACGGGGGCATCGAAAGGAGAAGAGAGAGGGGCGAGGAAGTAAGGAGAGAAGGGAGAGCAAAGTCGGGCTACGGAAAAATGGGAGGTAGGCAAGAAAGGTAAGATGAAACCAGGAAGAGTGGGAGGAGGGAGAAGAGCAACGGAAAAATTATGAGAGAGATGTAACAAAACTGTAAGGGAGATGTGGAACAAATATGGGAAGGAATAAGGAAGTTAAACGAAACGAACCTATGGAAGGAGGGGTCAGGGGAGGTGGGGCGGGAGGGAAAGCAGAAGGTAAGTGGACGAGGGGCAAAGGGAGGGAATGGGAAGTATATCATCATTGGGGCACTTATTACACCGTTCCGCAGTACCGTACCTTACAATTTTGGGTACGTACAGTCTTCAAGATTGATCTTGAAGAAGAGAAACAAGTCAGAGAAGCGTCCGAGGATGAGTTATAACATTGGGTTGAAACAGTCAATCTCCAAGTGGGAGATTGTTGAAGCTGTGGAGCCTAATTACAAGTTGGAGTGACAGTTTGGTTTTCTTTTTTCTATTTTTTGGGAGGAAATCATGGTCATGGATAAAAATAGTAAATTGTCTTATTAATAGACTGGAGTTATTTTTATGTTTATTTTATTAATAAGCATGTGATATTTAGATTGTTTGTAGTTGAAACAAGCTTTTACAAAGAGGTGCACAAGTTGTGTGTGTGTGTGTGGA
Organism: Taxus chinensis; assembly: GCA_019776745.2. Lineage (NCBI taxonomy): Eukaryota > Viridiplantae > Streptophyta > Pinopsida > Cupressales > Taxaceae > Taxus > Taxus chinensis. The sequence goes on along the minus strand of CM034148.1, from coordinate 837,035,134 downwards.
TTTACTCTTTGTAGTATGAAAAAGAGAGAGAATTGTGTTGTATTCCTCAAGATTGAATAAAGGAGAAGGCTGGCTTGTTTCTGGTGGATGTAGCCCAAATTGGGTGAGCCACGTTAAATTTTGGGTTTATCTTGTAATTGCATGTTTATTTTATTTATATTTTAATTATGCTTTTATTGCTCATATCCCAACACAAAGTTGGTAAATTCATATTTGTAGATATATTTAGTAGTAACCTAATTGTCTCGATTTGTAGAAGATTTTTTTGGAAGACTAAGTGAATAGAATTATAATATACAGGGATCAAATTTGAAGTTGTCAATGCCCTTCAAATGTATTTCAACTTGTCATGGAAGGGTCTTTTGAAATGTGCATTTCAAAAGAAATTTAATATTTAATATTACCTGTCAATATTGAAATAATGTCACTTATGTTAATTTTTCATTAGAATGGCCAACTAAAAAATCACTTGTCATACAACTATTAAATACTATGTTAATTTTTATAAATATTGAATTCATTTTTAAAAATTAACTATTAAATGAATAATTGTAGCATTGCATAACTCATACTTTATTTTTATTTTTCATGTTTAATAAATATGCTTTCACTTTATACAAATCATCCATGAAATCTAGGGAGAAAATGAATCACCACTAAATAAGAAATTAGTTGATTGTTTCTATTTTCATAATAGCAATATTAGTTTTTTAGTTTTTTCTATCCACTAAATCAATTTGAGAAGTTTATTCTCAATGCCCTTATTTTATTTTGGAAACTGAGTTCTTAAATATTAGTTGTTTCTCTAAATTTTGTATTCACGTTGTTGTTGAGATAATAATCATAATTATTATGCCTCTAAGTTAACAACTTCAATATAGTGTAATCAATGGGTAGTTGGATTATTTAAGGACTCCTCCATGCTCTAAATTATTCTTATATTCGAGATGAATTAAGGTATGGAATATTAAACCACATTTAGTTTTTTGAGGTCTGGAAAATTCAAATGTTTTACATTTGTTTCGTATGTAATAATTATTAAATCACATTTAGTTTTTTGAGGTCTGAAAAATTCATATATTTTACATTTGTTTCGTATGTAATAATTATTAAACCACATTTAGTTTTTTGAGGTCTGAAAAATTCATATGTTTTACATTTGTTTTGTATGTAATAAATATCTTGTGTTTATTATTACAAGCTTAATAGGCTATAGAAAATTACAATTTTTTTGATCGCTCTAAATTGTTTAACAAATCTTATTCACGAATAACAAACATTTTGTTTCTTTTTGGAATCTTATATTTGTTATACCAAGAATTTGACACTTAATGCCAAAGCACATTTTATTTATAGCCCTGAAAAAAAAGTAAGATTGGAAAACATATGAGACATAAAATATAAGTTTTGTTGTGAATCTACATAAAGCACATCTGAAGAAGACTATTTTTAAGGCATGTGATTAATGTGGAAAGATTCATTCTATAATTTAATGAAACTATGGAAAATAGTTCTCACACTTCCAACAAGTACATCAACGTGCAAAAGAGGATGTTCTAAGTTAAATCACATTCAAACTCTTGAGAGGTCGAAATCTCACAAACCTCTTCTTTTGAGTGATGCAAGTTGAGCATGTAATTACTTTTTGGAAACTTTATTATTAAATTTAACTACCTTTCAAGTTTTTTCAATATTTAATAATTTTAATTTATTTTATATAAAATAATCAAACATATATTAAAAGGTAATTAAGATTTTCTTTTTCAATTAAAAGACAATGTATTGTTTCTATCACTTACTAAAGGTCAACCTTAACCTAGCCCTTCAAATTAAAATATAAGGAGTCTTTCAAATTTAATCATTGATAATACAGATAGTGAGAAGACAAATACGACTCTTTTAGAGGATGACTATATTGCTTGACTGAAACGATACCTATAACTCGTAAGTATAATATAAAATATAAATGCTTGACTGAAACGATGTTTGGATTAAACCCTTCTGAACTGTTTGCGTTACACACCACATGAATGGAATTGTCCACGTGTTTTACTGTGATCAGTCTTAGCTCATCTCCGAACAACCAGCCATGATTGGTCAACAAAACTTTACAAAAGCCGGAGTTATTTGGGGTGGGCGTCGGGGTTTGTGTGTCAGAAATCACTCTTCATAATGTTTCTCGACCGACAGATAAAAACACGTTGAAAAGACAAAGACGTAAATCATTTGACAGTAAATGAGCTCTACAAAATTCTTACCACCACCAGCTGCGAAATTTCAAGTGCACCTCCGTAGACATTTCATATCGAGCAGTTCCATGGGACCACATTTGAAATTGCTCATTACGAAATTTCGAAGTAATATTCATATTGAACAGCTCCATGGGACCAGTTCTGAAATTACCCATTACGAAATTTCAAACAAATATTCAACAATTCCGTATTTTCATTCTTCGGCTCTCTGTTTCTTTGTCAGTCGCTCTCTTCACCTAATTTTTTTTGAAGACGTGTCTGCAGGCTGCAGCGTATGGGGATGGTTTCATTAATGTGAAAATCTTACAAACGCGCTTCACTGTACTGTCAAAGTCGAATACAATTACCGATAAGAAAAAATCCAAGTTGAAAGATATCTCCAGCCATGGAGATAATCCTTTCCTCTCTCTGTTTTCTTCTCTTTTATCTTCAACTTTGCTCCTCTGCACATACTAATAACAGTGGTTTCTCTAGTGATGAGCAGGCTCTACTTGCCTTCAAGAATTCAATTACCTATGATCCAAGCAACATATTGTCTAATTGGATTTCCAACACCAACTTCTGCAATTGGACTGGTATTTCGTGCAAACAGATGATGAGAGTGTCTACAATTGATCTTGAGGGTGTGGGTTTAGAGGGTACTATTTCTCCCTTCTTGGGAAATCTTTCCTTCTTAGAGAGCTTAAATCTCACCGACAACTCTCTCCTTGGTTTCATTCCAGAGCTGGGCCACAAACTCGGCAATCTGCAGGAACTGCGTCTAAGGGGAAATCACTTGAGTGGGTCAATACCAACATCTCTAGCAAATTGTTCCAAATTGACCTTACTTGACCTCAGCCTCAACTACCTCAGTGGCACAGTGCCCCTCCAGCCCAGCAATTTGCAGGAGCTGCAGCTATCGGAAAATCAACTGAGAGGGTCAATACCAACATTTCTAGCCAATTATTCCAAATTGACCCTACTTGACCTCAGTCGCAACCTACTCAGTGGCACAGTGCCTCTTCAACCCAGCAATTTGAAAGAACTGCAGCTATCGGAAAATATGCTGAGTGGATCAATACCAACATCTCTAGCAAATTATTCCAAATTGACCCTACTTGACCTCAGTCTCAACGACCTCAGTGGCACAGTGCCTCTTCAATCCAGCAATTTGCAGCAACTGAGTCTATCAGCAAATCTGCTGAGTGGGTCAATACCAACATCTCTAGCAAATTGTTCCAAGTTGACGTTACTTGACCTCAATCTCAACGACCTCAGTGGCACAGTGCCTCTCCAATTGGGTAAGTTGAGCTCTCTAAAACGCCTTCTACTTGATCAAAATAGGCTCACCAGCACTAGGACTTTGCCTTTTCTTACAGCTCTTGTCAATTGCTCCTACCTGCAAACATTATATTTGGGTAGCAACAATCTCACTGAGAATTTGTCCCCTTCCATTGGCAAGCTGTCTCCTGAACTTTCTGTATTGTCCTTGTATCAAAACCGTATAGGAGGGGATATACCTCTAGAAATTGGCAATCTCACCAAGTTGGCATTGATAAAGTTTGATGGTAATGTAATCACTGGCCCCATTCCATCTACAATAAAGTGGTTACCGAATTTGGAGCGATTATATTTGGGCCAAAACCAATTACAGGGAAGCATACCTGTTGATGCCCTTGGTAAAAGGCTAGGGTTACTTTCTCTCTCATTCAACCAACTCTCTGGACAAATACCGGACGCTCTAGGAGATCTTCCTCAGCTAAGGCGCCTTCAACTTGATCATAACCAATTTCATGGAGGGATACCGGTCAATCTTGGCAACAGTGTGACATTGGAACTAGTTGACCTATCCCATAATAAACTCACTGGAAACATACCACCACAAGTTGCAGGTCTACAAAATTTACAGTTTTATTTCAACGTGTCTTGGAATTCACTGGGAGGAAGCTTGCCAGCTGAAATTGGTAAAATGGCAATGGTTCAAGAAATAGATCTATCTGGAAATCAATTTTCTGGTGTCATTCCGAGTAGCGTTGGCAACTGTATTGCACTCGAATATCTCAACATCTCTCACAACATGTTTGAAGGCCCAATTACAGATTCAGTTGGCAACCTGAAAAATCTGCAATCCATGGATCTCTCCTACAATAAATTGTCTGGTACAATACCAATATCTCTGCAGAATCTAAAGATGCTGAGCTTTCTTAATGTTTCATTTAATTCATTGACAGGAGAAATTCCTAAAACAGGACATTTTGCGTACTTCACCGCTTCATCATTCAGGGGAAACCCTGGACTTTGCGGGCAATGGATACTTTCATTACCAGTATGTCCAAGTACAGGGTCATCTGGAGGCCACTGGCACTTCCATAAATTATTAAAATACATAACTTCTGCCATCTCTTTTGTAGTGGTATACAGCTTCTATATTTCATTTTTGTACAAATACTTTCTCGGGGAGCAGAATGTGGAGCTGTTTATTGAGTTTCCACATCCCAGGGTTTCGTATAAGGAGCTCAGTACAGCAACCAATGGATTTGGCAAGGGCAACTTGCTAGGAGTTGGTAGTGTTGGATCTGTCTATAAAGGAGTTTTGGATAATGGAACATTGATAGCTGTCAAGGCTCTCAATTTGCAGAATGACGCAGCTCATAAAAGTTTTAAAATTGAATGCCAAGTTCTGGGTAAAGCCAGACATCGAAATGTAATAAAAGTCATAACTGCATGTTCTAACCTTGACTTTAAAGGTTTGGTTTTTGAGTTCATGTCTAATGGAAACCTGGAAAAGCATTTGCATTGTGATGCAGGCAAGTGCAACATTGGGGGTGTATGTAAAATGAATTTGCAGACACGATTACAAATAGCCATGGACATTGCTCGTGGCTTGGCTTACCTCCATCATGATTGTGCAATTCAAGTTGTTCACTGTGATTTGAAGCCCAACAATATACTTCTGGACTTCTATATGACAGCACATGTAGCTGATTTTGGAAACTCCCAAATACTATCTCAAAATTCTATGCATTCATTCTCATATTCAACTACACTCAAAGGTGGTCTAGGCTACATTGCCCCAGGTAAGGACTTCTTTTTTATGACCTGCAATGTTGCTTCAATTTCAGTATTATTGTTTTTATTGGTGGAAACTGACATGACTTTAATGCAGAGTATGGAGTTGGGGCAAGGATTTCAACAAAGGGAGATGTTTACAGCTATGGAATTCTGTTATTGGAGATGATCACCAGAAAGAAACCAACCCACCAGATGTTTGTTGATGGACTCAGTTTACGAATGTGGGTTAGCATGGCTTTTCCCAGTAAGATTTCAGAGGTGGTTGATGATAGCTTGTTGCAGTGCAATGGAGCTGTTACAGATGCTACAAGTAATTGTCTTATTCAACTCCTTCGGGTAGCCTTGCTGTGCACAAAAGATTCACCTAAAGACCGACCAAGTATGGCACAAGTGGTGGAATTGTTGGAAAGTATTGAGGAGATGTTTGGAGGGAGTGGACTGGAATCCAAATATCAATCTGATCCATACCAAATGGCAAGCAATACAAGATGGGCAGGAAATCCTATTATGGCAGTAAGAGGTCAGAGTACTTCCACATTGCAGTCAACTTCCTAAACTGTTAAATGGAGAGATGCGGCTGTGAACTACAAAACAAGCACAGGCCTTCTTCTTAAGCGTTGCTTATATAGTATGTCCTCAATAAATCTCAAACAAGCACTATTATTATTTCAATAAGGATATCTTAAAATTGTCTTTGTTCTTGACAATGGCCTTTGGCAAGAAACGAGTGACTATACAGGGGTAAGCGAGTTAATGTATACTAATAGGACTTTCGCCTTGTTAGAAAATATTTATTTATGGTAATCAACATTGAATTAGAATTCTATGCAAAGCCATTGTATTGTTGTAAAAGTCTCTCACTAATACAATTTTGTTATAATATGCAAGAATTTCAAACAATTACATGGGTTGCACTAGCATCACTTGTACTTCTCTTTAGGAGTTTTCTCCTATTATCTCTAATGGCACACAGGTGCAACCTCTTGATCTTGAAGTTGGTATTTTCGTCTTTAGTTGTATTATGTAATTTTTCTCTATTTTTTTGGTGGTGGGGGGGGGGGAAACAAGTGGTATCATGACCATAACATTTTGTATTAGATTCATAAAAAGTGGTATCTAATGGAAAAACATCCTATTCACGTGTGATCTTGCATTACCAAAAATATAAAATAAAAGATGTATAATTGTGAATTCAAACTGCTGAGAGTATTAAGGAATTTGTTCTCCTAACATTAGAATTTCGTGTGATTGCCCTGTTTTATAGAAGCACTCTGTAACTTGTTAACTATATTTAGAATTAAAAAGTCAAACTAGGATTCTTTCTTGTTGGTTAATATAATTACAGGTTTGTCTAGTTTTAGAGGGATATAGATGAGCCACAAGAAAGATTCGCGAGCGGCAGAAGAGGGCATAAAAAAACTAAAATTTATTCCGATTTAAATTCTGATGGAGGTTTTGTTCATCTTGTTCTTATGATGAAAAACCTCTCTCCATTTTTGTACAACAGCAATAGTTAAAGAGATGTGTATGTGTTTGAAAGATCCAGTTGTGTGTGAAGGGACATAGAAGCAAAGTCTACATGTGTTTGTGTAGCCCATTGAGGCTTAAAGTTGTATATGTGATTACACAGTCTATTGAGACTATGTGTTGGGTGTTGTAATGCCCATTGAGACTTGAATCAATAAAAAGAATGTTATTCTGCATTAGACACCGCTGTACTACTCTATAACTGTAAGGTTGGACTCTTATTCAGTTGAGACCCCATACTTTACCTGCGTTAATATCAAAACCAAGTTACTTTGTAGTCATATAGACAGTGGTACCAGACTTTTAGTAGCAGGTCCTACTGAAAGAATCTCATAGCATTCTGCACAAAACAAGTTTCAGACATTTCATACAATTTATTTATCAACTGTTACATAGAAAAACGAGGAATCCTTTGAGAAAGTTACACAGAAGAGAATGTGTTAAAACCAAACTTCAATCACATAAGAATACTGACACGTCAGTATATCACTTGAGCACAGAATTCAAGTGCTCACCCGAGGGGCAGAGAGAGATCACCAAGTACCCCGTTATGAGAATAAACCATGAAGATATACATGACTTACATTACACGTGGTTCCTCATCCTATGTCCTGCTCGAGGGTCTTTTGTTTGAACAGTCTCTTCGTTCCTATGCAGGGCTTTCTTTCTTCGCCTTCTTTCTGTATGCATGCACAATTAAACAGCCCCACACTTAGCCAAATTCCCAAACTTCCTTTTTGGCTTGCACAACCCTATGGTCTTTAGCAATCCGGTAGAAGACAAGGCAAGGAGAACCAAGATTATGACCTAAAATGTTAAAGCATCTCTAGGCAAAGTTCTCGCTCTCATACCATCAACTTAATTTCTTCAAGAAACTTCAAAACTTGAGACAAAAGGAGTTTCTGTGCAAGAGTACACAGAAAGATTTTTGTGCTTGCAAATTATTACAGATATGCAAGAAGGTGAGGAGCAAGCAGCGGCTAGATATCTCAATGGAATAAGATTTCAGCTCCAGGATGAGCTAACCAAGAACTAACACTGGTACATGTGAGTAATTGGGTTAAGGTTTATCTGTATGCCTTAAAGGCTGAGGAGAAGTTGCCCAGATTGCAAAAAACTATTGCTATAGGCAGAGGCAGATTCACTAGAGGAAGAACTAAGCCAAATACTGAAAGAGGTCAAAATGGGCATCAAGGAGAAGCTAGAACTTTGGTATTTACAAAACGTTGGCAAAATTAAGTGAGTTGTTATTCGCCAAAGATGGCTACATATATGAAAAAGTTTGTACAAAGTTGCAGAATTATTCAACTTGCTAAGGTGGAAGACGGAATACAAGATTGGATAAACCTTTACCTATACTAGAGAGCTCTTGGGAGGACATTAATATGGATTTTATGTCAGGGTTACCTAGAACTCAAAAGAGAAATAATTTCAGTTTTTTCATCGTACATGATTTCTCTAAAATGACTCATTTTACTCCATGCAAGAAAACTAATGATACAATAATTACAGGTAACTTGTTTTTTAAGAAAATAGTAAGATTGCATAGGTTACAAAAAGCATAGTGTAAGATAGATATGCAAAATTTGTTGGCCATTTAGAAGAATCTTATGGAAGAATTGGGTAAAGTTTTGGGCTGATGAAATATAGCCTAACTATTGAAGGCGCATAAGAATTGGGCGCACAGGAATAGGGCGTGTAGGTGTGCACAGAAGAATAGTGGAATAGGGCACACACGGGAAAAGCAAGGATTCAGGGCTTAGCCGTTTTCAGTGTAAGGCTAAATATAAATATGGAGTGCAGAGCACGTTTAGTATGAAGACTTGAAGAGCACGCAAAGGCTATTTCAAATGAGTGGGAGATCAAGCGCCATGCACAGTTTTGGGCTATTAATAGGACTACAACTTGGTGTCCCCAAGATTTTACCCTGAAATTTGGGACTACTCCTTTTAAATTTTTCATTCTTTTCAGGTAACGGGTCATGTTTTTATGTGTTGTTTTCCCTGTAGTTGCTCGTGTTGCTCGTAAATGCACCCCCAGGAGAGTCATTAAGCCATGATTCATCAAACACCCATATGCCAAAGTTTACTCAATTTCCTTCACCAGACTTTGTCTGAAAGTGTTTATAAAAGCATTTTATTTATTATATTTTTAAGTAAATAAAGTTCTTTTAAAAATAGATTGAGCTAAAATTAGCGAATTTGGGCTATATAAACCTCTTCATCCCATCATTGTTACCACACCATTTTTAATTTCACCTCGAAGTGGAGCATCCACCCGGGGAAGAGTTTGAGTTTTTACATACTAGCTAATTGGAGAATTACTTTTGAGCAATTGCCCGCAGCTTTTTTTAGATATTTTGTTTTTATTTATTTCTTTCGTGTTTGGTTCTGGTTTTTCTTCGTAATCTTTCTGGCAATTCTCCGTAGCCTTGTTCTTTCTTCTTACGCTTGGGATTAGTTGAAGAGCTCTCCATTGATTCTATTGCAGAAGTCGATTCTTTGTCTCAGCCAAAGGTAGCAATCAAATGAGATCCTCGTTGGTATTTAGAACACAGCCTCTTGGAATCCAAATCATGGTTTTTGAAGAATTTTGCATGTGCCTTCCTTCCTAAAAATCAACGGGGTTACAGGTAAATAACCAAGGCAATCCTCCTTTGTAAAAGTCGTGATTTCTAGCTAGCCCCCATCAGTCCAAAATCTACGCAATTTTTAAAATCCAGTTTTCTTTGTGCAAGTCGTAGTTTTTCAAAGATTCTTTCATCACTTCAAAATTCACGAAACTTTAAAATAATTCTTTTAGGAGCAAGTCATGGTGAATTTATGAGCTGCTTTCCACGTTTAGTATAGTGCGAGCTACCTGTCTTTTCCACTGATGGGTTTTCACACAATCAATAAAGGATAAATTTGCTAGTACAAGTCGTTGATTTCTAATCTTCCCTTCTCTTTTCCAAAATGCCAAGAAACTTTAAAGTAAAAACTTCCAAGTGCAAGTCATGATTGTTAGAACTTGCCCCTTCACTTCAAAATTCAGCGCAATTTCCTTATAAGGAATTCATGGATTTTGAATGCAAATACTGGAGGAAGTTTTAAATACAAGTTGTGGTTTTTCTACCTGCCAGGAAATCCATCGCTTTTAAAAATTCTTAGTGTTAAATCGTGGTTATGTGCAAGTTGTGTCTTTTAAAAGTTATTGTTTCTCATACCACGTTGTCATTCCTGGAAATCCACGCAAAATTTTAAAGGGAAAGTATTCAAGCAAGTCATGATTTCTAGCTGCTGCCATGCACTTCTAATTTCGTACGCTGCCTTCTTCCTTCGAAGTCCATTACGCAAAATTTAAGTACAATTTTTCAAAGTATGCAAGTTGTGAAGTTTTTGGCTGCCTTCTTCCAAATTTCACACAACTTTCAGGCAAGGCGCTTAAATGAGAATTGTGAATTCTAGCTGCCTCCATCATTCAATTTCCATTCCCACTTAATTTAAAAAAGAAGTCACCTAAGTTTGGCGTGGATTTTTGAATGTCTAGTCTTCCAATTGCAAATTGCTGTCCTTCCTTTCATTTCCACATTGCTGCCCTTTTTAATATTCAACGCAGGTATTCCCTCAGTAAGCCCAAACACAACCCATGTGAAAATACTCCAAAATTGCATGCAAAGTCTCCCAAAATCCCTCCCAAAGCTCATGCATGTTGATTCTAGTCTCCAGTTTGAACTCATGATTGAGCCTAATTCATATCTTCTTAAACCCGGAGTCATTCCGCAGAATTCAAAGTTGCTCACATGCTTTTAAAATAAATATGAGGGTGACGAATTACATATTTGTCTGAATTGATTACATGAATACTTCACTTGTGCCAATATTTGTGAGAAGAAAGAAGAAGTCAATGTCTGATACATTGAATATATCTTTAGAATCAGGGGAAGCAATTACAGCTTTTACACAAATAGATCCAACTCTCATAATTGCAAAAGCTTCTGGTAAAAATAAAAAAGAATATCTCAGAAAAAAGTTGATTCAGGCACGATGAAGGGTGACGACATGGGTAATATGATAGAACCATGCATAGTGTCCAGGCTTGTTGGGATTAGTGATACAGACATGGGGCATGATTATCAATGATTTGATTGACAGATCCAGAACAACCGGCAGGACATCCCTTATGCGGGGCTATAAGGGACAGTGGAATTATCCAAGCTGCAACATTTCTGGCTACGGCCCAGTTACCCGAGTTTGTTCTAGAATGTGCAAAGTTCTATCATCCTCTATCCAGAACAATCAGGGATACAACAGGAAAGACAATGATTATACTGGATGCACAATTCATCAATTATTGCCTCAAGATTCCGAGCAAAACCCAGAGTGATTAAAATCAGAATGCAGGAGGATTTTGATAGGTGGGAGAAGGACAAGGTGGATTGTGTGGGCATAATGAACAGGAAGTATATGAAGAAGTCCAGGGCACCATCAAAATTTCCAAGGACTCTTCCAAGGTCAAATCTGGTGTGGGAAGTTGATGACATTTCCTGGTTGCTGTGCAGGATAAATGGGGAAGGTAATGCAAAGAACTTTCACTCATGGATGTATTCCTTCGTCAGAATAATTGATATCAACAAACCTGATTTTATGATCAATTGGGCAGAGATCATTAGTAGCAACATTAGTGACCATTTGCACCAACTTAGAAATGTGAGGCAGACATTCAGTTTTAAAATGACTTCATACCTTGTGTATGCTGCAACCTCACAGGGAGTATTCTCCAAGCTGGACATGAAGAGGGATACTTTCAAAGGATCCTATTTATGAGTGCTACCCACAACTAGTGATACCTGAGTGCTACAAGGATTACAGGGGTAGTGAATGATAATTTCTTCTATGGATTCATTTGTAGGCTAAATGGTAATCTGAAGGCCAACAAAGTAAGCAAAGAAGCTTGGGAAGTTGTCTCCCAGTACGGACTGTATCTTCATCCAGTTTGTTGACTTCACGTATCTCAGGGTTAGTGGCTTCTTAGGTGAACCGGTCAAGCTGCCAAGGTACCCTAATGATAAGTGGATTATCATGGAGTTATGCAAGCAACTCGTAGAATTACAGGACTTGCAATCAAAGCAGCATAGACCGAAAGTTAGCTTCCCAATCACATTGGGAAACTATAGTTGTCAGACTATTCACAAAGCCAAAGGTAATGTCCATGCTGAAATGTTTCTTTTCTACAAGACAAGAGTCCTTCCTAGCTTAGATGAATTTTGATCCTTATGGAATAACAAAGAAGACAATCTCCCAGGAATACTCACACATCCCTTCATTGGAGGGTATTTCTGGATGAAGTGCATAAAAATGAATACGAATTCAGAAAAAGGTGATTTCAGCAGATTAATAGCTCAACAAATTTTTGACTTTGGATCTGGCAAGGATACCGTGCAAAGTATTTTGGACGAATGGGCATGTGGTACTTGACACATATCATCAAATGGGAGGAGATGAATCTTCTTTTCATGCCAGTGTAGGTGGTGGCCATATAATCGAGGAAATATCTTCAACAATCTTGGTTAATACTTCAAATTGGTTGTTAGCAAAATGATATTGTTTGGATGAGGCGTTGATGAAACAGATCACGGGGAATTTCAGCATGGGGAATCTCAACAAAAGAAATCATGATGGTGAGAGTAGTAGCAGACCGGAGAAGCTAAAAGTGCACAAAAAGTCTTAAGCATTAGAGAAAAGACAAGTATTCAAATATTACACCAGTGCCACTTATAGAATGAAGCTTCCCCTGCATCAACGCACATCACTTCAAGCAGTTCAGGAACCCCGAGAAAACATTGTTATCCCGCCATTGAATCCAACATCATTTATATTCGTTACTCAGCCACCTATTTCTTCACCTACTCCTACAGAATAATTAAGGGTAAATATGGTAGAGTTTGAGAGAGCACTTTCCCTAGATGGCACAAGAGGAGGAAACCATGAAATAATGTCTAAATTCTAACACTGTAGGGCCCGAACAAGAAAAGGTAATGCAAGTTAATGCCTCTCATTCCCTAGAGAGTAACTTCTCATCTTGATTGGCTTTGAAAATAGTTTCCAAAAGTGAAAGAGAAGTAATTAACTTGGAAGAGGAAGACCTGCAGCTGCTCATGAGTTTGGGTGGAAAAGGCAAAAGGTCTAAGGCTTCCAAAGTTACTTCAAAGCTGGTCATCGAAAGAATCAAGGGTAGAAGTTTGCAGAACTATCTATTCCAACTGAGGGAAATCAAAAGAGAGAACTAACGATAGTCAGATATATCAGTGGACCAGAGTGCCATTAGGGCAAGTCACCATTGAGGTATTGAAGTAGGATACCTAAACGTTGATAGATAATTTATTCCTTACGCTTGACAGGGAGAAAGTAGAGAAATTCAAGCTTCATGATCAGAATCTCCTAGTTATGTGAGATTATCACTAAGGTTGTTAAACCTTCCTCATAACCAGTGCTAGTATAGGAGTGAGGTGAGATGCCATTTGATCGAAGGAGGTTAAGGATGTAGGTAAAAAAGTTAAGGCTATCGATGACTGGAAGAGGAAAAATCATCGACCAAGTGTCAGAGCAGTTCAAAGAAGTACCTGCTAGCTTAGGAAATTATACACAGGGCATTGGCTCAGTTGAAAGAAATGATGACATGTACTGAAGGCGAGAACGCAACTGCTAAAAGTCACTTGGAAATTTTGGATAAAATCAATTCACTTACCTAAGAGTGTATTGATTGAAGAGAAAATAACACTTAATAGATCGGTAGAAAAAGGGGTAAGAAGTTGGAAAAGATAGTGTCTTTCCACATGGATATTCTCAAACTTATGTTGAGTAGAATGTAGTTGCTAGAAGCCAAGATGGAGGAAGTGCCAAAGAGCATAATTTATTTCACTACAGAGGAGGAAATTGATGGTATTCATTACTATACAAGGTACATTCCAGATAAGTTGCTAGTTTCCCTAGAATAATTTCTTCTAGTCATCCAAAAGAAGATTGATGAAGTCGTCATGCCTTTCACATTGGTTTCAATTGGAAAACTAGTGAGACTTCATGTAGATATCAAGGATTTTGGACTTAGTTTTAGAGAATGTGAAGGAAAGCATTTGATATTTTATCTAGGGAATTACCGAGGCTCAAGACTAAAAGATAAGCTATTGCTAAAGTAGATAGGAAAATAATGAATCATATGCTTGATAAGTACATTTAGTATCAGAAAAAAGGGAAAGCGTGAAGTGTAACAGGTGTCATTCCTTATTTCTTCTCCTCTTTCTTTTCTTCTTTCTTATTTTCTTAGACAAAATTGTAAAGCTAAAGTAATTGGTTAAAATCCATTACATCAAGTTGTTTGAAAAGGTCCTTTAATAAAGAATAGATGGGAGCCATTCAGGCCTTTGATTTAATCTTCAGATGCATGTCATGTAAAGAGGAATTCTAGGAGAAAGAGCGCCATTTTTTTCCTTTATAGCTTCCACATGCAGGAGTTCATTTATAGTTTCCTATTTGTATTTTCCCTCTATGCATTATAAATAGAGGAAAAGCCTACAGGTTAAAGATCATCACAATTGTTTATCAAAATTTGTTTAGCAGAGCATTCTTGAGTTTTTAGACTGTGTGTTGAAACCCTTGGTGTGATTTCTGTGAAAGTTGGGGGATTGAATAAAAGGTGGATTTCCGAAGAACTTTGTGTCTACAATGCTTTTCTCATCACTTCTATTTAAGGTTTTAGATAAGCTTTGTGTTATCTTGAATCTAGGCTAGAAGTTGTTTCTTTCCCTTACTATTGAATGTTGGGATTTTACTCGGTTTATTTAATTTTTGTGGATGAGACCAACTCTGATAGCTATTGGTTAAATTCAACATATCTTCCTTTCTTCTTTCCTTACTTTTGTTTCTCGCTTCTGCAAATAATCCCAACATAGTTGCTTATTTGCTGCAAAATTGCCCAGCTATGGTTCACGAGCTATGGGAATTAAAGTAAAACCCCTGAAAGTAGCTATTGGGATTTTCCCTGCAAAATAGATAAACATCTTACATGGGAGCCTCACTGTTAAATGAGGGAGATTTATCTCATGATTGCCTAGGTTTTAAGCTATGCATAAAATCTATCCAACAAAATTGTAGTTATTATTAGATAATCTATTAATAGTGAGCTTACATGTATTTGTAATTATCTTGTAGTGGCGCATAGCTATTCTTAGCATGTAGCCTATTTTAAGGATGCATAAGCGGTGAAGGGCAAGTCCCCACCCCTATATATGTATTGATTTACATGGTTTAGGGATCCACATTTTGTAGAGTTATGATGTTGGTTTATGGGAACGCATGACTGATGGTGACATTGTTAAGTATGTATGAAGCTTCTGTGTTTTACAAAAATGAATATAATGGAACTTTTTGGTTGGAAATTGGTTGTTAACTTATCTGGGCATGAATCTTATATGATAAATTTGATTATGGTTCTTGTTTAGATATTCTTGCAAATAGTTGAGATCTAGATCTAGTTTATGTTATGCAATATATTTGGTTATCTGTTATGGATTTGGAATATTTGTATGATCATGCTAACTTCTTGATAACGCTGCCATAAAAAAGGGACCCGGTACCCTTGTGGGCTTCGGGTGAGTGCTCAATTCCGGCTGAGTGATGTGCCAGTGCACCTTGGGCTGTTGTGGGTAAAATTAAGACTACATTTTGGTTCTATTATCGGGACCTCTTTTTCAGTTGTTTTCCAGGATGTTGCATAATGAAGACATATCAGTTGACTTTGGCCAGCATTGAAGATTGGTTAGACACTTTAGAGGAAGAGTATGCTCACAAATTTAGCACTGAACTTGATTTTCCTGCACACACGTGGGTTGAACAAAATCTGTATCATGAGCTCTATGAGACATTGTTCTCATGTTTTCCCATAGAGTTGTATAAGTGGCTGGTAGCATATACATCAAAGAGAAATTAGAGGTTTCAAACACTTGTTTGGACGCAGGAAGAATTTCAGGCTTTGCATGATGCTGATTTGACTTGGACACGCGTTGTAGATCATTGGTGGAGTGGTGTCCTGAATAGATATATTTTGGAGTACATAGTTTCTACTTATTATTGTCCAGAGGTTATTGAGTTCTAGTTCTTACATGAACCCAGAGGATTGTACTTGCATGGTATCCCTTTAGTAATTAAGATCTTGATTGTGACCCTGGATTTGGAACAACGTCCTACGGCTAGCTAAACTCCACCACACGCGGGGGTAGGGGTAGGTGTGGTGAAAGATAGCATACCTAGCAGCAGAAATTTAGAGAGAAGAAACATGGCTCACGTTTAATGAGGTGCCTGAGAGGGATTTGGAGAAGCAGCATGAAGTTGTGGAACGAATGGCGTTGTGGGGAGAGATGGCTCGCTAAGGATTTGGAGATCACATAGAGGACATGGAGCCAAAGCATCTAAAACTCTCCCATTTGGGTAAGCATGGCAGAGAACCCTCTTTGACCTTAGATGAGAGTGCGCCGGTGGAGACTGCAAGGACCACGGGTGCACATTTGATCACTCTCGGTGACCTAGCCCTTGTGTTTGGTTTTCCAGTTTCTACGACAGTCATCAGTAAACAAACTAGTGTGAATAGTAGAGTAGCGACAGATAGAGTTGACTTATCATCAAGTTCAGGAGTTAATCAGGTAGCTTATTCATCTATGGTGGCACAATCGTCATCTATGTTATTTGGAGGTCCTGATGGAGGTATATGTTTCTGGTGCATCATCAGCACAAAATGTGGGTGCGTAGAACGCTAGTATCATGTCTGGAAGTAGCACAACTTTGCAAACCATGGGAGTTCAATTTAGCACAACTGTTGGAACACAAAGTAGTGCATCCTTTGGTTCATTTCCTACTACAGGGGGAGGATTAGGAGGATCAGGTGGTTTAGGATCTAGTGGATCTTATGGTTCTGGGGGCAGAGGAAACACAAGAGGTAATAAAAGTTCTGGATCTGGTGGATATAGTGTGCACCAACCCCAGCAAGTCTATTTGTAGATGTCTCTTTGTCTCCAAGAATACAAAGGGATTGAAGATGCAGCTGAGCACATGTATATGTGTGAAATACTATGGTGCGCGAAATGGATTAAAGCTCTATAATGTGAGGAAAGTCAATTTTCTACTACTTTGCAAGGGTGCACATATAGTTGGTACATGAAATATGATCCGAACTAGACTTCTGTAGACTATACCATGCTACGTGATGCTTTCATGCTCAATGGTTCGTCGGAGGTTTCATCATACCTTTCATAAGGGACCTCTCACATAAGACATTTACAAACCCACGTGAGGTGCTTAAGGCAACTCTGTGCACTGAGGCAATTAGGAGCATAAACATTGGAGTTAGACCATTTTTGGAAGCTAAGATTTCCACTATGGCTAAAAATTTGGAGAAATTGTCAACTAACTCAGCTCATGAGAAGCGCAATGAAATTTGGTGCACATATTGTGAAGTGGAAGGACATATTAAGGATATTTTTTCCTTAGAAATAAGTCGGCACCATGTTGTTGGACTGTGAGATCTTTTACATGGACCATGATTCATGTAGGTGCCCACTTCTGCAACACGTGATAAGGAAGAACGTGTCATGTTACTGTAATATTTGTAGGTCTATCACTCATGATACAAAGAATTGCAGGTTGATTGATCAGATTCATGATGTCATTGATACTAGTGTATGTCAGACTAGTGTTGCAAATAATTCTAAGGAACAAGGTGAGCATCAGGATCATAATCACAACGGAGGGCACTTTGATGGAGGCTGAGGTAGAGGTCATGGTTACCATAGAAGATTTAGAGGCTGAGGACATAGTGGTGGAAGAAGTGAATTTCCATGAGGGACATTTTATACCTGCAGATCCCCTAATCATTACAGGCGCGAATGCCCTCAGAATATTAATTATTCTTTTTGCGGAAAGAACCACAATTATGAAGAATTCCCGGACTTATATGAACATCTGAGCAAAAAGCACAAGCAGGATAAGGGCACGGGAATGGTTAGAGTACAGTGCATTGTGGAAGATCATTGGATGCCAAAGTTAGTGTTTGATCCTCAGATGGTACGTGTATTAGTCACTACGTGCACTGAGGCTGCTGCGTGCAAGGGAAGTTTCAAAGCAGAAGCCTATTATTACAAAATAAAGGGTACTGCATGAAAAATACCCAGACCCTACTCATCAGAAGGAATTTTATCAAGAAACCATGGAAGTTATTAGAAACTTACATGGTGAAATATAATGCTTGAAGGAGTAGTCATGGAAGCTAGAGCAGGCAAACACAGTCGAGCTTCCTCATAAAGATGTTGATGATTTGAAGGAGGTTTGTAAGATGTTGTGACAAGAAAACATCATTCCTCTATTGGGGGAATGGCTAAGAGGGAAGATGTCGGGCACTGGAGTTGAGGGCGAGAGACAGATTTTACATGCTAACCTACCTCCTCACAGATTGGATTATGACAAAGAGATCACTCTGAATGTAGTTATTGATGAATGAATTTTGAGTAACATTTTGATTGAAACAAGTGCAAAAGTGAATGTACTCACCTTGGACACGTGGAATTAGATGGGGAGGCCACCCTTACAACCATCTTCAAATGTGTTGTTTATGGAAAATAGGACTAAAGCCACGCCCATTGGAGTTTTAAAGGATGCTACTATTACTAAAGAAGGGGCCAAGTTTATTGTAGACTTTGAAGTCTTGGTGCTTGCTGAAGTAGACAAGTTTTCCAGCATTGCTTGGGCACCCTTGGTATTATGTGAATAATGTGTATATGTGCTTTAATAAAGGATACATCAATTTTAAGAATAAGGAGGAGCGAGTCATCATTCCTTTAACATACGGAAAAGCTACACCGTATGCAGAACCTTTGAGTGAAGAGGATCTGAACAGGATTTATGTGTGCATCATTACAGATCCTAAAGCACTTGAGCTCTCAAAGGAAGGAGTTATTCAATGGGATGATGCACAGTCTATGAGTGATACGACCATCTTTGCTTGAGATAACTAGGCACATGGGACTTATGAAATGGTTAGCCACGAGATGATAAGTGCAGTTACGCATGTAAGTCGACTGCATTGTGTTAGGCATTTGGGTAGTAACCAGGTACTAAGGTACATTGGTGAAAGAAATATGGAAGTATTTTTGCGCGCTATGGAAGCCCAGTGGACAGATCAAGTTGAAAGAATGAATATGTTGGTATATACCTTACGTGGGATAGAAATACGCATAGTGGATGGTATACAAAGATGGTTTTTTAGAGTGGCAAGAAGTGAGAATCACCTTCTTTGCTAGATTTCTTCGGAGCAATGTGCCTACCAAGACATTTTAATTTCATGGGAAGGATGCTCAACACCATGTTTAGTAGTGTGAGAGACTCTCGACAGAGGGGAAAGAGGCCTTACCACCTTTATTGTGGGCGCACAAGTTTTACTACACCTTGCAAGGTTACACGTGCGCATGGTATGTTTACGTAGAGTTGAATAGAGAAACATGGAATTGGCAAGAACTGACTACAGGTATGATTCAGACATTTGACAATTTTTCCACTAAACCTGTAGTGAATGAGGCATTACATGTTATGAAGCACTTGACTATGGGAGATAGTGCAAAGGCTGAGGAAATTATTCAGGAGTTACTAGGTGAGTCAGATATGGAGGTGCACTTCGAAGAAGAAGAGACAAATGCAAAATAGTTCAGGAACGTCTGCCTAGAAAAATAAAAAGGTAAGATGGTCTATGTAAATGATGATGAAGAAATTGAGAATATAGATGTTGAGCACACCTAAGGGTACACATGAAGTCTTAGACAATTCAGATGAGAAGGCACGCGCGTACCATGAGCCTATGAAAATGAAGAAGGTCAACATTGGGACAGACACTGAACCTAAGGAGGCCATCATTGGTGATTATTGGTTTGACTCAGAGGTTGCTAAAATAATTGAGTTATTGCATGACTTCCAGGACTTATTTCATAGAGGCTATCATGAGTTAAAATGGGTACATCACTGCGTTGGGTGAGATGAAGATCAAGCTAAAGGAAGGTGCACGCCCAGTTAGGAAGAGGTCTTACAAGATGAATCCTAATCTACGCATCAAGGTAAACGAATAAATTGATCAAATGCTAAATTCTGGAATCATTGAGCCCATTGAGGAGTCAGAGTGGGTTAGTCCTGTGGTGATCAGTATAAAGAAAGATGGAAGAATAATAATGTGTGTGGATTATAGGGAGTTGAATGCTACATGTGTAATAGACCCTTTTCCCACACCCTTTACAAAAGAGGTTCTGGAAGGTGTTGGAGGGCGCAAGATCTACTCCTTTACTGATGGATTTTGTGGATATTATTAGGTGAAGATTACTAAAGAGGGTCAAGAGAAGAAAATTTTCACCATAGAATGGGGAAGTTTTGTATACATAGTTATGCCTTTTCAATTGAAGAATGTGCCTGCAATCTTTTCGCACATTTTTGTTCAAGTATTCCAGGACTTTATTCATAAATTTTTACATGTTTACTTGGATGATTGGACATTGTATGAGTTAGTGAAATATCATTGTGATAATTTAAGGCTTATGTTTGAGAGGTGCCAACAGTTGAGCATCTTCTTAAACATTAAGAAGTGTGTTTTTGCTACACCCTTTGGGACTTTTTTGGGACACATTATCTATAAAGAAGGTTTTTGGTAGATCCTGCTAAGGTTGCTATTATTTTGGGCTTAGAAGAACCTACTAATCAGAGCGAGGTGAGCATATCCTTGGGGCACATAGGGTATTACAGGAAGTTTATCAAAGGTTATGCTAGAATTTTTGTGCCCTTAGAAGAATTATTGAAGAGTAAAGGCAAGTTCCATTGGGGTGAAGCGCAACAGCGCACATTTGATACATTAAAGGAAAGGCTTACTAGAACTCCTCTTCTACGCTTTCCTTCATGGACAAAACCTTTTCATGTGCATGTGGATGACTCTAGCATGGCCATTGGTGTAGTATTAGCCCAACCTGACAAAGGTATTTGTAGACACCTATTTTCGGTATAGCACCCCTCCAACATCTTATATTCACACAATTTCCTTTCCCGCTTCTCTTTATCTTAAATTAAATAAAATCCTATCTATTTGTTCATATTATTTGATTAATTATCAATAGATTCCGTATGGACCCATTTGATAATTTAATTTTTTGGAATCATCCCCCATCTCTCATAAATTATTTAATTCAAAATGCACCCATCCAACACCTTTTTTTTAAAATGAAATCTTTATTTCACCTACCCAGTTCCACATGTTCCCCGCTTAAGTCAAAATCAAGTTCCCACCTAAAAATCAATTCCCAACTAAAAATTCAATCCCTTCAAATTATTAAAATATGAACCCCACCCATAAATCAATAATTCAAAAATCTCCTCTCCGACAATAAATCCAAAAAATCAATAGTGTAAAGTGAGCACATGACTTCACTATTGCACCTAACCGTGTCCTAACTCCACATCACATCATTTTTTTTTTCTTACGTCATGAACCCCACCATCAGGGTTCATTTTAAGGGACCTCTTGGAAATCGGAGGTGGAGAATACCTAGCGAATATCCCCAGAACCGGTTTCGTGAGAAGGTGAATTTTTTGGGGGTTGTATGAAAAAAATTTGCCTGATTGTCAAGTGCTGCAACAAAAGGCTGCAGATGCACGACGGGAGATTTTGCTATCGCGCGTCAAAAAAAATCTCCCGTCGTGCGTCTGCAGCCTCCGACCTCTGCTTTCTCATCAAAAAATCTTTGTGTCGTGCATCAACAAACTCTTTTTCGTGCGTCTGCTATGCATCAATATCTGTTGTACCTCCATGTCGCGCGTCAACTATCTGTCAAGGTTGCGCATCAACAAATAATCCTCATTAACCTGCGTCAACAGACCTCTTTGATGTGTGTCAACAAGGTTGTTGACCCATGTCAATGAGGTCTGTTGACGCGCGTAAATGAGGTCTGTTGACGCGAGTCAATGTATTTTTTTGACGCGCGACAGAAAATATCCTATCGCGCGTCTACAGCCTCTGCCCTCTTCTTGCTCATCGAAAAAATCTCCATGTCGCTCGTCAACAAGCTCTTTGTCATGCGTCTACTATGCGTCAATATCTGCAGTATCTCCTTGTCTGCAAACCCTCCTTGTCGCGCGTCAATAACTTACCCCCTTGTCGCGCGTCTATAATACGGGATATATCATATTGTTGAAAAATGTGAAGTAGAAGTGTTCTACCTGGCGAATAATCTAGGTTTATATAGGGGATATTTTTCAAGGGTAGGCGAAGCCGACCCCTAAAAAAAATTAAAGTGTAATTTTTAGGCGAACAGGTCACTGACCCGTGCCAAAAAATTTGCCTTTTCAAAATTTTCAAAAATGGAATATTCGCCACTAAAATTTTCCCTGCCCACCATCAAATCCACTCTTCATTATGTTCTCTTAATCAAAATTGCTTTTACAAATTATGGTTATTCGTTAATCCTCTATCTTAATCCAAATTCAAATTATAAATATGAGTCTTTTCCCCCTCAGAGGAGAAACAGAGAAATTGAGGAGAAAATTCTAGAAATTCTGAAGCTTAAATTCATTTATCTGTGAAATTTTGCATCATATTGTGAAGTATTTGGAAGCGGAGCTCTACCAGTTTCATATCGCCAACCTAACGATCAATCGATTGTTCTGTCAGGATACTAATTTGATATCATATTTATATTTTTCTTCAACATATTGCATATTTTTTTTATAGTTTTTGGCATGTCATCTTATCATTTGATATTCGTTATTTTATTATAAACACGGGGATCAACAGCCACCTGGGAAGTTAACGCTTCCTGGATCTGCTTTGTCAAGAAGTCCTTGTATATCATCATCTAATCTTATCTATTTCCATCTTACAGATCTATTTTCTTTTTTTACAGATTTATTTTCTTTGCGCCCGTATCCAGAATCTATAGTTGCATCTGAGGTCCTAAGCCCTCTATCATTCAGAGTTTTTGGTGGCTGGTAGTCTCGGTGTTCACCCGCGCGAGAATGAGTTTTCCAAATCAACATTTGGCACGCCCGGTGGGACCAAATCCAAACTCTAGTCATTTTGTTTGCTTGCTCACTTTGTATGGGTGTCATATGTATAACAGTTATTGTATTTCATATTATTGTGAATATGAGATCACATCAATCTAGATATATGTTCTGCAATTTTCATTTGTAAATTCACCCACTTGTAGGATCATTGGTACTATTTCCAGCCATGCATTGTGGTTCGTACATGTAGTTATTTGTGTCGTCGTTGGGGTAAGTGGTTTTTTTTTTTTCCTTTGAAAGGATCGGTTATTGAATTTTTTATAATAGGTGTGCAATTTTATTGAATTTTCTAAAAACGCAAAAAAAAACACAGGATCGTTTTGTTCTTTCTTTACAAGTATAAAGTTCATTTTTAAGATTTACACAAATAAGAGAGACAATATATATATATATATAGTTTTGTTCTTGTTTTACAAGTACTATAGAATTCATTTTTTTTTCTTTAATTAAATAAATGATTAAAAAATTAAAATAAAATCAAAAATTAAAAAAAAAAATTGTTATTATCCTACATCCCACATCTCCTCCACTCCCGCCAACCTTCTCCTCTGTCCAATCTCCCTTCTCTCCTCCCGAGCTCCCTCCCCACCTGTCCCCTCTCTCTTCTCTCCTCCCAAGCCTACCACTTCTCCCACATCCCACCTCCTCTTCTCACGTCCCCATCTGTGCTACTCCCCATCTCACCTCTGTCTTTCCTCCTACGCAAACTCACCTCCCTTCTCTCCATCTTCACTGACCCCCCTTTTCCTGTCTACCATCCATGCCTTTTGCAAATCCACGTCAGTTTTACATTTGCATTAATTAATCAGATCATGTTTCTACACAATGAATAATGATTTGTATATTAATAGTTATTGGCATGTAATTCGTTAGAACATCTCTATAAAGAATGCTTTGATAAGTGATATTGCGTAGTAAGAATAACTTCACAGTCTCCTTATAATAATTGATTTACAATTATTTAGGCCACATTTATTTTAGATATAAAGTCTTAATGCAATTTAAGTACATAGTCTCTACTAATAATTTATTTACATCTAAACGTCCAAATTATATTTTATATCCCTAATAAGTGTCTATTGGTGAAGTTTGTTTAGATTCGATAACTAAACGTATATTCACATTGCCTTTGATAACATTGTTTACCATATGAGCTTCATTATCATCTTGTTCATTTATTGTTCATTTTTATAATTTTACAATAATTTTGTCATTTATTTAGTGCATGTCGCCATTTATTACTTTTGATTTAATTATCACATTGTCATGTCTATCATTTGGTGTCTAGTTTATTTTATTAATAATAGCCATTGCATTGTTTAGTATTTACTTTACTTTATATCTGACTAATCCAGGTAAATTGTTTATTATAATTTATTTATTTGTTTTCTCTTTTGGATCACATCCACTAATTTTCATATTTGCCTTTACAGGATTACACTGTCAGAGATAAGATCTTAAACTCATACCACATCACCAATCGTCGCTTGTTAATCCCATCTGCAGTCTTGACATCCTTGGACGTTCCCAATCATTGATTATCATTTTCAAACATTTTAGTTGAATACGAAAAAAGGTGCTTTCCAGATCGCCTAAAGCTTACACTTGGCTCAGCTTGCTGTTAGATAAAAAGGAAAAAAGTGATATACAGGTATTCTTCAATTTTCATTATTTGCTCCTTTTTGCATTGTACTTTCATACACCTGGTTGATTGTCAGCATCGAACTTAATATTTCAAATTTGGAGTAAAACAAACCCTGTGCATTTTGCTTACTCACATAGTGTAAATAGGGGTTTAACTTTTGCATCACACTTATCATCACACACTGCCTGAAAATCCACAAATTAATCCACACATCGAAACATTCATTGCACTTGGTTCAATGATTAGGATTTGATCACCCAACCGAACCATTTCAGACACTTCCTAGCCATAAATTACCTGAAACCAAACATAGTTTACCTTTTCTAGGTCCTCTTTCAATCATTTTATTTTACACACATTCTTGATTTAAAACAAAAAAAACTGTTTGTCTGACTTGTTTGTTAATATAACAATGATTTCCTTTTTATGACCGTAATCACTTGATCCACTGCTAAAAATATGGAACACAACCTCGCCACACATAGTACTTCATCCCAATCAATCACTACATCAACAACTTCATCATTTATGCTTCTTCCTATCTCACTCACAGGCACTCATCCTCTTACTAATATTCTTCATTCCATACCTTTTGCCCACACTGTGGCATTAGACCAACATTTCATCCCATCTAGGCCAGCCACTCTACCATCTATTAGATCAGAACCTATTTGTACCTCAGTATTCCCTCTTGGAGACCTAGAATTCAGACAGATTCTTGATGCCAACCTTATGGCCCTCCAAGACTATCTTTTAAGAAGATACATACACCTCCCTTTGGATGGGCCACCGCTTCAGCAAGTCTATCCTTATAATGTTGGTTCTGACATTCCTCAATCTATGGCCTTACACAATTTTGCATCATCTTCCACTAACCCATCGGTGCACCAGACCACCCAGGTAGTTACGCCCAATCTTCCTCACATCAACACGACTATCGTGACTGCCATCCCTACCACTACAATGGATCCTATGGTCACTAGTACCTCCATTTAACCATCCCAGGTGTCAAATCCCTTATCCAGATAGCAAATTCCTACTACATCACAAGTCTATACCCTCACTTCCCAACTTCCTCCTACCATACCTTTACAAAACACAGTGTCATTTCGAGGCTATCAACCCACATATACTCACATCCCCACTCAATAGTTACTTACTCAACCTCCACAATCTCAACAATAACACCATGCCCCTGTTTCTCACCAACACACATTCTATCAGCAACCACCTCAACTATCACACATAACTTACACTCACCCATACCAAATTCCTCAGATCCCCACACCTACTCAAATCCAACCACCACCTTTCATTGCTCAACAAACACTTCCCACTGACCCCATGCAAATCTTGATAGGTCGGTTAGCCAACCTAGAGGCTACTACGTTGGGGTCCAAGCTCACATTGTCTTATGAGAAAATATGTAATGAACCCATAAATCCATCTGTGCCCATGAAACCATATCCTCCACACTGGGAATTGCCAAAGTTTGCCAAGTTTAATAGTAAGGAGGATCCCCAACAACATCTCAAAGCATTCAAGAATATATGTTATCTCATTGCACACGACCAAGAATTGATGCTTCATACTTTCCCCATGTCTTTGGCTGGGCCCACCTTGGAATGGTATAATAACATTCCCCAGTACTCAATATTTTCTTTTTCCTAGCTCGCACAATTATTTCTTGAAAATTTTTCAATTAATATCGCGCGTAAAATAACCATCAATGACATGTACACTATCCACCAATTCGAAGATGAATCCATCATGGATTTCGTCGCACGATGGCGTAATATGATAAATTAATTATATTTTCCGCTACCTCAAACTAATCTCATCGAGCTCTTTGTGTGCTCTTGCGCCAAGCATATCTCTTCCACCTTGCAAATCCAATCATTTCACACTTTCGAATAGGCTTTTACTATGGCCCGCAAGCTTGAGACATATTGCTAATCTATCAAGCAGGAATCTGTGCAAATCTACACTATTCTAACTTCAGGGGGTTTGGGATCTCATCCCAGTAGAGGTAGTTCCAACAATGAATAGAAAGGTAGGAGGGAAGGAACGGAGGAGGGTAGATCTGAAGGAAGAAAAGAAATGAATTCCAAGACGGAAAGGTCAGAAGGTTTATGCTTTGAGCTAGGTAGTAAACAGAGCCAAACTTACTTGCATAAACAATTAAAGCAATACTGATGAACAGATGACAATAGTAGGAATGAATCTAACAGAATAAAAACATAGATCTAACTTAAGAAATATCTGATGCAAATAACACACACATTAAGCACAAAGTCTGAATATGTGTATTAATATTTCTTCTGTTGCAAGAAAACACAAAGTCTTTCTCTCCTCACTTCTCTTTTCATACAAAAAATGTTCACCCTAGAATACAACAAGTATTCTAGTATTTATAGAAGGAGAGGAGGAAAGAAGACAAAAGCAAACCCACTACTTACAAAATATCTTACAAGATATTTACAAAAGATCTAGAAAATATCTAAAAAGTCAACAGTTGACTTGGGCAAGTTTTTGGATGGCAACATCCCATGGTGCAACATGGATGAGGTCATCATGTATGCCAACATGCTTTTTTAAATATTTTACAAAAATGATCAACGCATTCTAGAAAGGAGAAACTACTCTTCATCATCCCTCTGCTCAAACTTGGTGTCTTGCTTTTGATCAGGAGAGTCGATGTGACACTGCACTCGATATTCTGACAAACTTGTTGATCATTGCTTGAAGTTGATCATGGTTGGGACCATTAAAATGGTCGCGAATGACTTCGCAAGTTTCTTTCTCATTCTTGAGCTTGTCAGGTAACTCGGTGAAATTTTCACATGCATCGATTAAAAAGCCAATGAAATCGACAGGCCAAGAGGTTATTGATTGACTCTCAGTCGAAAGTGACCTCTGGTGCCAAACCTTGAGTGACGATAGCCTTGAAACACTGGAATGTATCATCTACTTCCCTCAAGTTATACGATTCACTGAGCATCCCTGGAGCCATTTTTGCAACTGTCTGCTCCATGTTGTATCGTGCTTCCAGGGCTTCATCTTTGACTTTATCGATTCTCTCCAGGATATATTCCATCTGATCAACCCAGTAATCTAATGCAGTGAGAGCCTTATTATGTGCACGCGGGTGATTGATAATGCCGACATTCAATAGGTCGTCAGCTGAGCAGTTAACCATTGCTTGGAATGTTTCTTGCTTGCAACCTGGCGTTATCCAACTCTTCGGATAGGGAACTTGCTACTGCTTGTAGCTCCTTATTTGCTTGAGTTATATCCTGATAGAGCAATGTAAACTTCCCAAGCACTTCCTCACCATCTCTGAGGATCCACTCGATCCAGGATGATACTGTTGTGCCTTGTTCACCAATCTTAACATATTCATTTATTTTCTCCTGACTGGGAACTTGAATGGGTTCGGCGGCAGTCACAGGAGGAGCGTTTGCCCATTTTCTGCAATGCTTGTAGGAGATGTTTGTTTTGTTCTTTGAGTATCCTTTTCTCCTCTTTTTCCTCTTGGAGCTTCTTGCAGAGAGCATCTACAGTAGACAAGGCTTCCCCTTGCAGGCTTTCAGATGAGGTCCCCATTGTGACTTGAGTCACCGTGAAGTCTGTGGGAGACAGATCTTCTTTTCTCTTGGTGGGATCCGAGAAAGCTATCTCCATGACTCTCTCCCCTGAAGTGCCTTTAGAAAAGTGAGTTATCACTTTCTACTTCTTGGTTCCCTTCTTCGGAATAACGGAGAAATCCATGGCCGCAATGGGAACTTTCCTCTTATGCTGACTCAGATGGTCAGAAATCCAACCAGGACTTATGGGAGTGGGAGCAGAGGAAGAAGAAGAAATGGGAGTGAGAGGGGGAGCAACTGTAGAGGCCTCAGGGAAGTGTGTTGAAACACTCGGTGGTGGCATTGACAGGGAGTCCAATGCACCGATGCTTATGGGGCCTGGAGTTACTAACGGAGAAGAGAAGGACGTGGAAATGGAAGGGATCTTCATCAGGATTGAGGAAATATTGGGTGACAGATCCGCGAGAGAGGAGAAGATGGAAGAGGTGGGAGATGGAAGGGAGGAAGGGAGAGGAGAAGACACATCCATAGGAATAGATGCTTGAATGACAGGAGGAGAAGGAGGAGTGGAAGAAGGAACGTTGGGTACCTCAGTAGTTGCAGTTGTGATAACATCCTGGGTGGATGTATCCGTTGAAACATCTGTTGTTTCTTCATCACCTGGAGACACCAGGTCGACTACTTGCTTCTCAGAAGTAGGAGGAAGGCCTTCAGGAGTTTCTTCTTGTCTGCTTGGTTCTCCCACCTTGTCCTTTCCTTTTCCTTTCGGCACATGGTCCGGCCTTGGAGGTGCACTACCTGAAGGAGAAGTAGTGAAGTCAACTCTGAGGTATGTAAGGCCATTCTGATTGCACCAATGTTCGGTGCACTGCAATGTGGGTTTAACCCTTTCTTGAATGGTCTTTGGCACTTTAGCTCTGTCGATCTCCGTGAATGGCCAGTTGTCCCCATCTGTGTCAATGTAAACCTGATCAATTTCTTGATCAGTCTCTTTGAATTTCTTTGGGACAATGGCAACGCCATAGTGGATGATCTCCTCCAGAGCCAGCCGGGAGTGATCCTTCCACCTAATGTCTATCTCATGGGTTAGGTCTATCCAAATGTCCTCGATCTCAGGAACATGGATGGGATCAATTTTTCCTTCGGGAGGACAACTCCGATAGTCAAAGGTTGGCCTTGCTGGGAAGTTGTGCTTTAAATTCAGTAGCTCTAGCTCAGCATACATCTCTCATGCTTTAGCAAGTGTAGGGCAGGTGTATCGGCCAACTGTAAGGGGGAATGGAGTTCCTCCTTTCTTTCTCTTCATACACTTTTCATGATAAGTGATTAACTACCTTGACAATTCCAGGAGGACCAGCTTCGGCCCTGCAAACCTTGGCAGCTTCGTTGGTTCTCCCTCAAAATTCACAGCTCTGAGGTATGTGAATGTGGGGAATTGTGTGAACAACGCTCCCCATTTCTTTGTAGCAGCAATCACACTCAGGCTGGTTCGACTGTGTCTCATGTTTGGTCTCAACAAACAGAATACCTCATAGAAGAAGGCATCATTTATTTTGGAGAACTGGGAGATGCTGGCTTCGAGCCTTAGCTCTGGGTAGAACTCGTATATCTTGACTTGGGGCCATACCCCATTTCGAGTTAACCCTGCGAAATCCCTTTCTGACGCAGCAACGTATACAACGTAGGAATTCATGTAGAACTTCCCAGTTGTTAGAACTTGTTGAAGCTACTGTGAGATGGTGTCACTTATGATTTCACCCCAGCCAAAGCATTGATCAGGTGCATTCTTGCTCATATTCTCCAGGTATCTCAGCATCCACTTGTGGAAATGATGGGCATCAGGGAGCTGAATACTCTACTCAAGAATGTGATTGTATCACTCAATTCTTCATTAAAATCACTACGGTGGATGGTTTGTGGCCATCTGGTCACTGACTTCTTGTTCTTCAGATAGAGTTCATTCATCATCTGCATGCACTGATCTTCATTATCATCCCATGCCTTCTTGCAGTCTTCAATACTTATTTCCACATATTTCCTGTGATGAGGAATGCCCAGGATCATCTCAAAGTGACGAGCTGTGAGGTTTATGATTGTCTCGTGTTCTTTATTTTTGACACATCTAGTGTCTTTGTTATAACATCAGGCAACCAACATGATGAACTCATTATTTACGGCACTCACTGGAAGCCCAGCTGCAAAGTGCAATCCACTGCCTATTAACTTATTCATCCATGGGCCATTGTTTGCCTTGGTGGTCCTTACCCAGAAATCATCCATGTCAATATGACCCAGCTCAGAGTCTCTGATGTCAAGGTCACACTCTGCATATGAGTCAGGCATTCTGACTCTCTGGTACTTGTACTTCATTTCTTGCTCTGACTGTTTAGCTTTAGCTTTAGCTGGTTTCTTGCTTGATGAAGACATATGTGAGCTTGAGGATGGATGTTGTTGTTCTGCAAGAAGAATCAAGAAGGTCCAACACAGAAGAGCCATGTCAACCATCATGTTATTCATAATGAAAGTTTGAAGAATAACAGAACACCTTAGAATGTGTGAGAAAATAGTTAAGTTTAGCTTGCAGAAGGAAGAACGAGCAATTTTAAGCCTTAGGGCACAAGGCGCAAGTTCACAGCAGGCTGCAGGGGCTTTTTATGCTTAGGCGCACTTTCTGGGGTGTCAAAGTGTCAACATGGGCTAAGTGCATTCAGGAAAGTGTCAACATGAGAAAAGTTGCACAAGTTTGAAAGGGCACAATTTTGAGAGGTGTTACATGACAAATTTCAGTGCCAAAGGGTAAAGCACAGGGCACGGATCTGCAGCATACAACATGTCATGTTGATGTTGTGGAAGTTGCGCTGCGCCTCACAAAAATCTGGTAAGTGTTCTTTTTTGGCTGGGCACGGAAAAGGTTTGTGTTGCATGAGTAGTAAAGTGTGCCAAAGCACAACTTTGGAAGAGGTTACAAGGAAAAATAGTGCCATATTTGTTTGGCCACTTTCTGAGCATGTAACATCAGTTTGAAAGGATTTTAACAGTTAACAGTTCTGGAAATTTCTTGATTTCTTGACTTTCTTGATTTTGATTTGGATTTGGATTAGATGGCAAGGAAGAGAAGTTTGTTGGCAAGGCAGCAAGCAGGGATAAATGGTTTTTGGTTTACTTCAGTGGCAGGGGCCTTCCAGATTTGTAGATCTGGAAGGAGAGGAAAAGAGGGTTTCAGCTGGGTTGGGGATTTTGAATGTGTTCTTTAGATTTTAATTATTTGATACAAGCCCTAACATTTAACACAACAAAATGAAAACCACAAATGGGAGAGGAGCCACTCACCCGGATTTATAAAAGATGAAGAAAGACGCGGGGTCCACAAGCTCGAAAATGGCACGTGAGGGCTGACAGGGATGGCTGACACACGCAGAGAAAATACCTTTCACAATTTTCAATTCATGAAAATGACATGTGGCAGGTTCATATTTATAGAAAAATTGGCATTTATGACCTCACCAACCACTTTGGCATGATTTTGGGAGTGTCGACATGAGAAAAGTTGCACTTAGTTAAAAATGCTTAGCGCAAATTTTTGATGTCGACAAAACAACAATTTTTAGGGCACCAAAGGATTTCTGCGCCGAAGGATTTTAAAGGGGGCATGATTTTTGGGATGTTGACATGAATGAAATGGTGCCCAGTTCAAAAGGGCACAGTTTTGTGAGTGTCGACACACAACTTTCTGCGCCGAAGGATAAGCTGAAAATGGCTAAGTCCTGAAACAACTTGATTTTTTGAAAGGGAGTTTTGGGCTATTTCAAACGTTATCAAACTTCCCTAGGGGTCAAAACAGAATTTTTGGTATAGTTACCTGCAAATTGCCCTTGTCAATTTTGCAGGATAACAGCTGGCTCTTTCTGGGGACTATCTTTAAGTGAAACTTAAGGGTAGAGAATCCCAGATTTTTCATGTGCCTATCCATTGGGTTACAGAGAGTCAAAAACAAGGGCGAAAAAAAAAATAAAAAGGAAGGGAACACACAACAACAGAAAGCAAACACACAACGAAAGCAAAAGAAAATGAACAAGAAAACTGTACAAAGAAGAGAGCAAGCTCTACTTCCTGAAGATCTTCAGGTGCTGCCCACTATAGGGAAGCGGGAGCTCAGTTCCATCCAGATATGAGAGATAGAAACTATTCTCTCCATTGAGATGCTTGATTTTGTATGGCCCTCTCCAAAGAGAGTCAAACTTCCCATGCATACCTTTCGGTTCTCTTCGTTTGTCCCACAGAAGAACAAGATCTCCCACTTGAAAATCTCTCTGCTTAGCTTTCTTGTTGAACAACCTCTTAACTTGATTCTGATGTTCAGTGATCTTGTCGACCACTTTCACTCACTTTTCTTCAAGTTCCATCAGGTACATAATCCTCTTTTCAAGAGAATTCTGAAAAGTTTCATCTTCAATTGCTCGAGCCAAGCACAGAGCAGGAAGTTCTGCGGAGATAGGGATTTCAGCATCGATCCCATATAACACCTAGAAAGGTGACATGCTGAGAGACCTCTTTGGAGTGATACGATCCACCCACAAAGCATCATACAATGATTTGTGCCAGGACCACTGGTTTTCATCAACTAGCTTCCGTATGATAGTCACCAGGTTCTTGTTGCTGGATTCTGCCTGACCATTTCCCTGAGGATAATAATCAGAGGCATGAGCCAAGGTTATTCCGTATCCATAAAAAAAACCAATAACTTCCCATGAAGAGAAGTTGGAAGCATTATCAGCAATGATTTTGTGTGGAATGCCAAATCTCACAATAATATTCTCTTTGATGAAGTTGCAAACAACTTCAGAAGTGGCATGCTTGACAGGTATGGCCTCCACCCATTTCGTGAAGTAATCCATTGTTGTTAGGACGTAACTATGTCCAGCACTCAATTGAGGATTGAGTGCTCCAATGAAATCAATTCCCCATTGTCTGAATGGTTCGTCAATGATGACGGGCCTGAGGGGAAATGCAGCCAGCTTTGGTTTGCCAACGAACTGTTGGCAAAGTTCACATTTTGCTACCCAGGTGGCTGTATCTTGAAATAGCGTTGGCCAGTAGTACCTGGCCCGAATGATTTTATGTGCTATCACTGATGAGGAGAAGTGACCACCAGGCTGAGTCATGAAAACTCTCCAACAATTTTACCTGTTGCGGCTTGTCAACACATCGTAGAAAAACACCATCAATTCCACATTTGTACAATCCATCATCCCATATGACATATCTTGTGGCTCTGAGCTTCACCGTTCACTTTTCCTTTGTGGTTAGGTGAGTTGGGCACTCACCATAGGTGAGAAAGAACACGATGTCAGAATACCATTCGTCATTGGTTGCGACAAATAGAACCATGGGCAAAGAATCCACTTTCTCCAGTTCATTTTGTTCTCCATCAATGTGATCAGCTTTCTCTTCAGGTACCTTTGAGTCTTTATTTTCAGCCATTAGCTGACACAGGCCCTTACCTCTTACCAACTTGGTTGGTTTGATGTCTAGATCATATTCTTGGACCTTTGCGATCCAATTCCCTCGTAAGCTCCCTAACTCCTGTTGAGTCAGGATAGACTTAACAGCCGTGTCAGGAACCAACACTACTGTATGAGAATTCAGAATATAGTAGCAGAAAGTTCTTGACTACTTTTACCATGGCAAAGGCATGCTTTTCCAATTGTGACATCTTCAGTTCATGAGGCTTAAGAGGAGAGCTCATGAAAGCAATCGGGGATTCAATATCCTCGGAGTTCTTTTGCATCAAGATAGCTGATACAGTATGCGCAGACGCATAACTGTACATGATGAAGTCTTTGCTGAAGTCAGGACACACTAGAACAGGAGCGTGAGTGATGGAGGTTTTTATGTCTTTGAATGATGTCTTGCCTTCCTCACTCCATCAGAATGTTTGGGACCCTTTCATCATATTAGATATATGACGAGTCTTCTCAGCAAAATCAGGAACAAAGCGTCTAAGAAAATTTACCTTTCCGAAGAAAGAGTGAACACCAGTCTTGCTTGTAGGAAAAGTAAGGCTCTGAATAGCCTTGACCCTTTCAACATCTATCTTAGTTCCTTCTCTGCTGATGACATGTCCTAGCAGCTTTCCTTCGGTGACCCCAAAAACTGACTTCTTGGGATTTAGCAAAATCCCGTGCTCTCGGCATCTGATCAAGACTTGTTCCAAATGATCACAGTGATCACTTCATCTTTTGGAGAACACGGTCAGGTCATCTAGGTAAACTACGATGACTTTTCCCATCATACCTTTGAATGCAAAGTCCATTTCTCGTTGGAAGGTGGCACCGGCGTTGATCAAACCGAACGACATTCTGTTGTAGGTGAAGGTACCCCAAGGAGTGGTGAATGTTGTTTTGAACTGATCTTCAGGCGTGACTTGAATTTGATTGTAACCTGAAAAAACCATCAAGCATAGACAACATTTCTGAACCGGTTACTACCTGTAGCACTTGATCCATTATCGGCAGTGGATAGTTATCTTTTAAGGATGACTGGTTCAAGTTGCGAAAGTCCACGCATATGCGTATCTCACCATTCTTCTTCCACACAGGCACAATATTTGCAACCCAGGTACTGTGATGAATTGGAAAAATAATTCTTGCATCCAGCATCTTCTGAATTTCAGCCTGGATGGTACCTGAGATTTTGGGGTTGTAATGCCTTTGCTTTTGACGAAAAGGCTTGACATCATCCTTGAGCAGGAATGTCATGCCGAATGTCCTTTGGCTTGAAAGACTTCAGATCAGCATAAGACCATGCTAACACATCCATGTACTTTTTCAGCAACTTAACGAATTTTCACTTTTCCTCGGGCGTACAACACTTCCCGATATTCATGGAATGAGGATGTTCCGTAGTACCCAGATTGACGGATTCAGTTTCCAGAGAAGAGCAAGGATCATCCTGTCACTTTTTCTTGACAAAACAGGTCATGATTATCAAATAATCATTCTAAGGAAACCAAACCTTTCAGAATCTTATTTCCTTTGAGTTGTATCACTGTATCTTTTTCAGATTCATGTGCTTGACCGGTGAGAGACTCACGACACGTAGAAGTTGATCCATCGAAATGAAGTTCTTTGAAATTGTCAGCTTTCTCCAAAAAGGTGATAAGTTGGTTGTCATCATTGAACACTTGCCAGTGTTGTGAATTATCTGGCACACTTGGGTGAAAAACCACTTCAATGGTATATGTATCCATTTTTAACCCTGGGTGAGGGAGCATGAGAGAGGCTGAGATGGCCAATGAATCAGCCATGTCATTTTGAGCTCACGGAACTACTTTGATTGAGAAAGCATCAAACTCTTCGATGCTATCCCATACGGCATTGCGGTAGTGTCTGAGCCGGTCATTCTTTACTTGGTATATCCCTTTTACCTGATTGACAATTAGCTCAGCATCACCTTGCACTCTCAGATTCTTGATTCCCTTCTCTTTTGCAGCTTGCATGCCAAGTAACAAGGATTCATACTCGACAGTATTATTCGTATTGAAGAACTGCAACTTGAAAGAAAAAGGGAAAATCTCCTCTTCAGGAGATATTAGAACAGCCCCAGCACCGCATCCACTTGTCACGCAACTGCCATCAAACTGCAATGTCCATACTTTGTTGAGATCCTCTTTTTGGATGAGAACATCCATTCTATCTGAGTCAGGTGGACAGGAAGTAGTTCCCCATCCCTGACGATTCAAAAAGAATCTGAGCCTTAGGGTCATCAGAGTTGGTGACTAGATATTTCTTTTGTGACTCTGGTTCCAATGTCTGCATCACCCCTTTGACAGGAATCCTGGCTTTGGACCAGTCCATATGAATTTCCCCACCAACTTCTTTACAAAAGCTCCTCCCTAGCAATATCCCGTATGCTGCTGGAATATCAGCTACGAGAATAGTCATTTTTACCCTTTTCTCAGGAAATGCCGCGAATGCAAACTGCGCATCCTTGATCTGACCAATCAATGGTACCTGTTTGGTTTCCATGGAGTAGCATCTGCCAAAAGGTTTAGTAAGTGTGAGGCCCAAAGCATGGGTGACCTTTGCTAGCATAACATTGTCAGAAGCTCCAGAATCAATTATACAGTTACTTAGTTTATGACCATTGATCAGGAGAGATAGGTAAAAAGGTTCAATTTTCCCTGATGCAGAAGTCGAGGCAACGTTTATGTGAGACGTAGGAGGAATGGGAAGAATTCCTTTTGGGGAAATAGGAGGAGGGATGGCAGCCTGGCTTTGGATATACTTAGTTAATCTTATAAGCTGCTCTGGGTTGGACTGAAGGTACTCAGCTTCAGACATCTGGATCTTGGTCTTTTTGGCGTGATCAATATATCGAATGCGACCAAGGGTTGCGCTAACGAAGGAATGAGTCCTTCATTTCACATTTGTAGAGGAGGATTACTGGTCTTTATGGGACTGGAGGAAGGCTGAATTGGAGGAGAAACAGGAGGAAAATATTTCTTTACAAAAGGTTTAACAGGAGGTTGAGTAGGAAGGGGATTACCTCTTTTAGCGATCGTTGGAGGAGGAGTTACCACAGCCTTTTCCTTTTGTTTTTCAGCAGCAACCTTTGCTTCTTTTCCTTGCGAGTGAGTGAAAACTACGTATGATTGTCCACTCACATACCCTTGGGTACCCTCTTCTTCATCAGATTCCTCATCTTCAAATTCCATATACCCAATAGTAGAGTCGCCAGTCGGTTCACCGACATCTTGATCATCTTCACCTTGCGACGAAGGTTCTTCGTAATTTGGATCATCTTCTTCAATTTCAACCAAAGCATTAACCGAGGGGCTTCAATTGCTAACCTTGGAGAAGCAGCAGGAAAACACAGCCTTTGGGGGGTGTTGTTGGGAGTGAAGTTCCTCCGTGGGATATCCCGGTACGGAGTAGTAGACGATGTTTGAGCCAATTGCTTCTTTAATGAGAGCAAGTCATTCACCATCTTCTGGAATGCTGGATCTGATGAGGTAGCCTGAGAAGAAGTTGAAGCCTTTGATTTTGACGGCTCTCATCTTAACTCACCAGATATAAGAAGGTTGTCTTCTATCTGAATGGCCATAGCTTGAGCAAGGGCCAAGGTGGGTATCTGTTCCTGTAAAAGTAAGAAACTTACTTTCAAACTCATGGCATTCAAGAAGAAACACTTTTGATTCTCTAATGTTGGCATCATGGCAAGTGGCACACGGTTGATCAGTGAATTGAATCGGGTGATAAAATCATGCATGGTTTCATTGGTCTCCTTCTTCATGTGAGTGATTTGTGACAATAACGCAAATGCGTCTTCTGAAGGTTTGTATCTGTCTTCAAATGCAGTCCGCAATGTGGCCCAACTGGTGATGGATCCAGCTGGTAAATGCTGGAACCATTCTGCTGCAGGCCCTTGCAAGGTCTCCAGAAAGAGACGTACTGATACGTCCTCATGAGTCACATCCAGAATGTTGCATGACATAATAAACACAGCTATATGCGTGTCCGTGCTTTGATTTCCGCTCCCATCAAATTTCAGGAAATTTTTGTGATTTCCGTGAGGGAGGGGGTTGACTGGATGCGGCAGTGCTAGAGGACCCATGGCATTTCCCCATGGTACAGGTAGATTTGCTGCCATTTGAAAAGTAGGAAAAAGAACATGAGCAGGGAGTGTGGTTCCACTTAGCAAAAGAGCACTGCAAGTTGATGTCGAGGCACCCTGTGAAATCTGGCTCTTTCGTGGAGGTGAGGCACTTCTTGCTGATCGATCCACTGAGCTCAGTGATGTGAATCATGCTGGAGTGATACTGAAATTGTGCCTTCGAAGTAGATCAAAAATTGGATCAACTTCCCCACGAGCTCTTCTGCTACGAGTAAATGGTTCACCCACCAGCGTACCCATTCAGATCTGCAACAATTAGGAGCAGATTTACAACAATCTTTTTGTTTATACTTGCTGATTTTCTGATTTTTCTGGCAAAAATCAGCAGCATGTACTTTTTTCAATATTTAATTTTACCCTCTTAAATAACAACCGATTGCGGTTTTCTAACAAAGATTAATAAGGATAAAAAGTGGGTCAATTTAGTAGGCTGATTTTTGGATCTTTGACCTGAATTTTGCAAGGTTTTGAAAATAACATAAAATGTCAGAATCTCAGATCTACTGAAATATACAAGTTTTTGTAAAAACTCAGTGAACTAAAAGTTTCTATCTGGTCCAGATCTATGGATTTTCATAAGGAAATTTTCAGTTTTGATCACTTATGCAAAAAAAATTGATTTTTAACAAAGGGTTAAAATTTGCAATCTGGTAGTGATTTTTACAGTTTTTTAGTTATTTCCTTAGTTCGATCCCCAGGAGTCACCAAAAACTGTTGGTCTGAAAATCTATCAGGTTAGGCAGGTCATGGGGAAACAGGCCAACAGTGTGCAGGGCATAGCCCCTCTTTGAGACAGCAAAGTGAAACTGGTTTATTGCTAATCTATCAAGTAGGAATCTGTGCAAATCTACACTATTCTAACTTCAGGGGGTTTGGGATCTCATCCCAGTAGAGGTAGTTCCAACAACGAACAGAAAGGTAGGAGGGAAGGAACGGAGGAGGGTAGATCTGAAGGAAGAAAAGAAATGAATTCCAAGACGGAAAGGTCAGAAGGTTTATGCTTTGAGCTGGTAGTAAACAGAGCCAAACTTACTTGCATAAACAATTAAAGCAATACTGATGAACATATGACAATAGTAGGAATGAATCTAACAGAATAAAAACATAGATCTAACTTAAGAAAGATCTGATGCAAATAACACACACATTAAGCACAAAGTCTGAATATGTGTATTAATATTTCTTCTGTTGCAAGAAAACACAAAGTCTTTCTCTCCTCACTTCTCTTTTCATACAAAAAATGTTCACCCCTAGAATACAACAAGTATTCTAGTATTTATAGAAGGAGAGGAGGAAAGAAGACAAAAGCAAACCCACTACTTACAAAATATCTTACAAGATATTTACAAAAGATCTAGAAAATATCTAAAAAGTCAACAGTTGACTTGGGCAAGTTTTTGGATGGCAACATCCCATGGTGCAACATGGATGAGGTCATCATGTATGCCAACATGCTTTTTAAATATTTTACAAAAATGATCAACGCATTCACGAAAGGAGAAACTACTCCTCATCATCCCTCTGCTCAAACTTGGTGTCTTGCTTTTGATCAGGAGAGTCGATGTGACACTGCGCTCGATATTCTACAAACTTGTTGATCATTGCTTGAAGTTGATCATGGTTGGGACCATTAAAATGGTCACGAATGACTTCACAGGTTTCTTTCTCATTCTTGAGCTTGTCAGGTAACTCGGTGAAATTTTCGCATGCATCGATTAAAAATCCAATGAAATCACGGCAGGCCAAGAGGTTATTGATTGACTCTCGGTCGAAAGTGACCTCTGGTGCCAAACCTTGAGTGACGATAGCCTTGAAACACTAGAATGTATCATCTGCTTCCCTCAAGTTATACGATTCACTGAGCATCCCTGGAGCCATTTTTGTAACTGTCTGCTCCATGTTGTATCGTGCTTCCAGGGCTTCATCTTTGATTTTATCGATTCTCTCCAGGATATATTCCATCTGATCAACCCAGTAATCTAATGCAGTGAGAGCCTTATTATGTGCACGTGGGTGATTGATAACGCCGACCTTTCAATAGGTCGTCAGCTGAGCAGTTAACCATTGCTTGGAACGTTTCATGTTGCAACCTGGCGTTATCCAACTCTTCGGATAGGGCACTTGCTACTGCTTGTAGCTCCTTATTTGCTTGAGTTATATCCTGATAGAGCAATGTAAACTTCCCAAGCATTTCCTCACCATCTCTAAGGATCCACTCGATCCAGGATGATACTGTTGCCTTGTTCACCAATCTTAACATATTCATTTATTTTCTCTTGACTGGGAACTTGAATGGGTTCGGCGGCAGTCACAGGAGGAGCATTTCCCATTTTCTGCAATGCTTGTAGGAGATGTTTGTTTTGTTCTTTGAGTATCCTTTTCTCCTCTTTTTCCTCTTGGAGCTTCTTGTAGAGAGCATCCACAGCAGACAAGGCTTCCCCTTGCAGGATTTTAGACGAGGTCCCCATTGTGACTTGAGTCACCGTGAAGTCTGTGGGAGACAGATCTTCTTTTCTCTTGGTGGGATCCGGGAAAGCTATCTCCATGACTCTCTCCCCCGAAGTGCCTTTAGAAAAGTGAGTTATCACTTTCTGCTTCTTGGTTCCCTTCTTCGGAATAACGGAGAAATCCATGGCTGCAATGGGAACTTTCCTCTTATGCTGGCTCAGATGGTCAGAAATCCAACCAGGACTTATGGGAGTGGGAGCGGAGGAAGAAGAAGAAATGGAGTGAGAGGGGGAGCAACTGTAGAGGCCTCAGGGAAGTGTGTTGAAACACTCGGTGGTGGCATTGATAGGGAGTCCAATGCACCGATGCTTATGGGGCCTGGAGTTACTAATGGAGAAGAGAAGGACATGGAAATGGAAGGGATCTTCATCAGGATTGAGGAAATATTGGGTGACAGATCCGCAAGAGAGGAGAAGATGGAAGAGGTGGGAGATGGAAGGGAGGAAGGGAGAGGAGAAGACACATCCATAGGAATAGATGCTTGAATGACAGGAGGAGGAGAGGAGGAGCGGAAGAAGGGACGATTGGGTACCTCAGTAGTTGCAGTTGTGATAACATCCTGGGTGGATGTATCCATTGAAACATCTATTGTTTCTTCATTACCTGGAGACACCAGGTCGACTACTTGCTTCTCAGAAGTAGGAGGAAGGCCTTCAGTGGAGTTTCTACCTCTTGTCTGCTTGGTTCTCCCACCTTGTCCTTTCCTTTTCCTTTCGGCACATGGTCTAGCCTTGGAGGTGCACTACCTGAAGGAGAAGTAGTGAAGTCAACTCTGAGGTATGTAAGGCCATTCTGATTGCACCAATGTTTGGTGCACTGCAATGTGGGTTTAACCCTTTCTTGAATGGTCTTTGGCACTTTAGCTCTGTCGATCTCCACGAATGGCTAGTTGTCCCCATCTGTGTCAATGTAAACCTGATCAATTTCTTGATCAGTCTCTTTGAATTTCTTTGGGACAATGGCAACGCCATAGTGGATGATCTCCTCTAGAGCCAGCTGGGAGTGATCCTTCCACCTAATGTCTATCTCATGGGTTAGGTCTATCCAAATGTCCTCGATCTCGGAACATGGATGGGATCAATTTTTACCTTTGGAAGACAACTCCGACAGTCAAAGGTTGGCCTTGCTGGGAAGTTGTGCTTTAAATTCAGCAGCTCTAGCTCAGCATACATCTCCCGTGCTTTGGCAAGTGTAGGGCAGGTGTATCGCCAACTGTAAGGGGGAATGGAGTTCCTCCTTTCTTTCTCTTCATACACTTTTCATGATAAGTGATTAACTACCTTGACAATTCTAGGAGGACCAGCTTTGGCCCTACAAACCTTGGCAGCTTCGTTGGTTCTCCCTCAAAATTCACAGCTCTGAGGTATGTGAATGTGGGGAATTGTGTGAACAATGCTCCCCATTTCTTTGTAGCAGCAATCACACTCAGGCTGGTTCGACTGTGTCTCATGTTTGGTCTCAACAAACAGAATACCTCATAGAAGAAGGCATCATTTATTTTGGAGAACTGGGAGATGCTGGCTTCGAGCCTTAGCTCTGGGTAGAACTCGTATATCTTGACTTGGGGCCATACCCCATTTCGAGCTAACCCTGCGAAATCTCTTTCTGACGCAGCAACATATACAACGTAGGAATTCATGTAGAACTTCCCAGTTGTTAGAACTTGTTGAAGCTGCTGGGAGATGGTGTCACTTATGATTTCACCCCAGCCAAAGCATTGATCAGGTGCATTCTTTCTCATGTTCTCCAGGTATCTCAGCATCCATTTATGGAAATGATGGGCATCAGGGATCCAAATACTCTACTCAAGAATGTGATTGTATCACTCAATTCTTCATTAAAATCACTTCGGTGGATGGTTTGTGGCCATCTGGACACCGACTTCTTGTTCTTTAGATAGAGTTCATTCATCATCTGCATGCACTGATCTTCATTATCATCCCATGCCTTCTTGCAGTCTTCAATACTTATTTCCACATATTTCCTGTGATGAGGAATGCCCAGGATCATCTCAAAGTGACGAGCTGTGAGGTTTATGATTGTCTGTGTTCTTTATTTTCGACACATCTAGTGTCTTTGTTATAACATCGAGCAACCAACATGATGAACTCATTATTTATGGCACTCACTGGAAGCCCAGCTGCAAAGTGCAATCCACTGCCTACTAATTTGTTCATCCATGGGCCACTGTTTGCCTTGGTGGTCCTTACCCAGAAGTCATCCATGTCAATATGACCCAGCTCAGAGTCTCTGATGTCAAGGTCACACTCTGCATATGAGTCAGGCATTCTGACTCTCTGGTACTTGTACTTCATTTCTTGCTTTCTGACTGTTTAGCTTTAGCTTTAGCTGGTCTCTTGCTTGATGAAGACATATGTGAGCTTGAGGATGGATGTTGTTGTTCTGCAAGAAGAATCAAGAAGGTCCAACACAGAAGAGCCATGTCAACCATCATGTTATTCATAATGAAAGTTTGAAGAATAACAGAACACCTTCGAATGTGTGAGAAAATAGTTAAGTTTAGCTTACAGAAGGAAGAACGAGCAATTTTAAGCCTTAGGGCGCAAGGCGCAAGTTTACAGTAGGCTGCAGGGGCTTTTTATTTAGGCGCACTTTCTGGGGTGTCAGCATGCAAATTCTTGCACTAAGGGGCGCATTCAAGAAAGTGTCAACATGAGAAAAGTGGCACCAAGTTAGAAAGGGTGTGGATTTGAGAGGTGTTACATGACAAATTTCAGCGCCAAAGGGTAAAGCGCAGGGCGCGGATCTGCAGCATACAACATGTCATGTCGATGTTGTGGAAGTTGCACCTGTGCCTCACAAAAATTGCTAAGTGTTCTTTTTGGGCAGGCAGAAAAAGGTTATGTTGCATGAGAGTAAAGTGTGCCAAGGCACAACTTTGGAAGAGGTTGCAAGGAAAAAGTGCGCCATATTAGTTTGGCACACTTTCTGAGCATGTAACATCACTGAAAATGGCCAAAGGATAACAGTTAACAGTTTGGTTCAATTTCTTGATTTCTTGATTTGGATTTGGATTTGATGGCAAGAAAGAGAAGTTTGTTGGCAAGGCAGCAAGCAGGGATAAATGGTTTTTGGTTTACTTCAGTGGCAGAGCCCTTCCAGATTTGTAGATCTGGAAGGAGAGGAAAAGAGGGTTTCAGCTGGGTTGGGGATTTTGAATGTGTTCTTTAGATTTTAATTATTTGATACAAGCTCTAACATTCAACACAACAAAACGAAAACCACAAATGGGAGAGGAGCCACTCACCGAGATTTATAAAAGATGAAGAAAGATGCAGGGTCCACAAGCTCGAAAATGGCACGCGAGGGCTGACAGGGATGGCTGACACACGCAGAGAAAATACCTTTCACAATTTTCAATTCATGAAAATGACATGTGGTAGGTTCCTATTTATAGAAAAATTGGCATTTATGACCTCACCAACCACTTTGGCACGTTTTTGGGAGTGTTGACATGAGAAAAGTCATGCCCAAGGAAAATGCATACCGCTAGTTGCTGGATGTTAACACAAAAACTTCAGCGCAAAAGGATTTAATGGGGCGCAAAATTCCTGATGTCGACATGCTAAAAATTTTGCCTAATGTTTTAGGGCGCTGCTTTGGTGATGTTAACAAGTAAATTTCTGCAGAAGGATTTTTAAAGTGGGCACAATTTCTAGGATGTTGACATGAATGAAATGGCACCCAGTTTAAAAATGCACATGTTTGGGAGTGTCAACACACACCACTTTCTGTGCCGAAGGATAAGCTGAAAAATGGCTAAGTCCTGAAACAACCTGATTTTTGAAAGGGAGTTTTGGGCTATTTCGAACGTTATCAAACTTCCCTAGGGGTCAAAATAGAATTTTGGTATAGTTACCTGCAAATTTCCCTTGTCAATTTTGTAGGATAACAGGTATCGATAAGATCACTATTGCAAGTACCATCAAGTCCAAGGACACGACATAGAAAAATGTCGAACGTTCAAGGATTCTTTCCAAAGGCTTATCGATCAGGAAGAACTTCAAGTGGATAACCCGAATGCCTCATCCAATCAACCTTTAGATATTTTTAAACAACCATTTCCAAATCATACACCGACATCCATAAACCAGACTGCTCCCACTTTTGTATCTCAAACCCTTAGTACCCACACCATAAACATTTTCCATGCTGACAATAAAAGTCTAGTTTCACCCACAAGTTCACCTTCTTCATCAACCATTATATCAGTTCCCTTTGATACATTATCTATATCCCCAAACCCATCAACATTCATCTTCGCACCATC
The DNA here is from genome assembly GCA_019776745.2 of Taxus chinensis. Lineage (NCBI taxonomy): Eukaryota > Viridiplantae > Streptophyta > Pinopsida > Cupressales > Taxaceae > Taxus > Taxus chinensis. The sequence goes on along the minus strand of CM034148.1, from coordinate 836,990,486 downwards.
CTTTGCTACATCCATATCCATGTCAATACCATTTCCTATACTCACATCTCTCTCAACACCTACCACCCTCTCTTCAGATGCAAATATCACTTCTTTATCATGGCCCCTTACATATACTCTAATAAACCCAATCACCTTGTTAGAAATTATCCCACCTCTACCCGTTATCTCATCCTTAGCATCTCTTCCAATCCCGCTTTCTACACTTCTACCAACACCTACAACATCTACTATTTTACAATCACCTATCTCATCTACCTCTTCCATGGCCATGTCATTACTCAATAATTTTTGGCAAACATTCCAACATTTCTTAATTTCAAATTATCATCCCATTTCTTCTATACCATTAGACGCTCACACACTAGCGTAGTTCCCACAAATATCCACTTCAATATCTCTAGATCCTCCTGTAGATATTTTTTTCATTCCCTCTAACAATCCACATTCATATACAAGATCTAGACCCCCATTTCCCAAGTGTTCTGATTCACATCCTCGTCTAAAATTAGACCTCACTATTCCCGATAGAACCTCCTCAGAAACCACATTGTCTCCTTCTATTTTAGGACCACACCCCTCATCCTCCTCTTCCATTTTAGGAACTTTCCCTTCACCAACAACACATACTATCACTAGAACAATGCAACCACCATTTTCCAATCGATATCTTAAAATAGATTCAAGGGCGTCTGTGTCTTCCACTACTATCCCACATCAAGCAAATTCATCTACATTTTCCAAATCCAAAATGACATCCAAATCCATTATTACATCACCACCTTCCCATGCATCCTCCCAAAGTTCTCCGTTAATAACACCAGGTTAATATACCACTATGTTTCATCAGCTACTCCAAGCCTCAGCCATCACTTTACCGCTAATTAAATTTTTCGATCCAAATGCACCAAGACCTTCCTGGTTTAATTCCAATCTTGTTTGCACATTTCACCATACCCCTGGACATGACACTGAACATTTCAAAGCTCTCCAATCCATCATGCATCATTTTGTCAGTAAAAATATTAACAATAAAAAACCAATTCTATCATCTCCTCCATCAACTTCCACATCCCAACATACGTCAGTTCAACCACCTCGACCACCCTTCTCATTAAGAAATAATATCAATGCTCCACTATCAAATAGAGATAGAACCACCAATGCCACCAACATATTACCAAAAGAAGATGATCCTCAGGATCATCCTCCTCTTGTAATCAACATTGTTTGGATAACCACCTGTTCAAAGCCATATAACTCTGACTCTGCTTCACCGTCCACCGCTAAGACTTATGTCACTATCCCTCCTACTAAGGAGCTCACTGCCTCTACACCTCTGTCACAGCCATAGGTTTTCATTGCTGCTCCTACCAATCATCCTGCAACAATGCCTTCATCTTCTTCTAGATCCAAGGTATCTGCTATGGCCGCCTTGAATCCTTCCTCCATTGAACATGCCATTATTAGAAAACTCCACCAGGTCCCTATCAAAATGTCACTCTATGAGCTCATTCAAATCTCTCCACATCATAAACAAGATCTTATAAAGGTCTTGCAACAGATCCCGATATCCTCCGATGAGCCCTAGCTTTTTGTGGCTTTAGCTCATGCCTTCACAACATCTTATATCATATCATTTGAAAGTTCAGAAATTCCTAGGATACCACAAGAAGAACACGATCTACCATTATTCATCACTATCTATATCGATGACACCTGCGTCCGTCAAACCATGATTGTCAATGGTGCCAGTATTAATATCATTTCTTCTCATACTTTCATTCAGCTTAAATTACCCAATACCATTGTTGCCAAATCTCCAACCATTCTTCATGGCTTTAACGATGATGTCACTCCCCCATTAGGAACGGTTGTTCTTCCTATCCGTGTCAGTCATAAACTCCTCCATGAACTTTTCTACATCTTTGAAGGAGAATTCCAATATAATCTTTTACTAGGACGTTTTTGGATCCATGCAATGCATTGCGTTCTGTCTACTCTTCATCGTTGTATCAAATATGAACATGAAGGGAATACTTATGCTCTTCCAGCTGAGATCCCCCCTTCCAAGACATGTCGCATGATCTATAGACCTAAAGATTTCCTTGTTCCTAAAACCATTTTTTCTCCTGATGCATCCAATAGTTCTTTTGTACCTCCGTCTACACTGCCTTAGACAAATTCTTCTGATCCCATAACACAAAATCTTGCTTTAGGAGAATATCAACTCCTCACTCTCAATACTCTTCTTTCCCCCAATCTCCTCAGCCGCCCTGATAAAGCCCCTATGTATCAATCGAATGTTGGGGAAATTGTCTCATTGGCTCTTCTTCCCTCAAAACCAATTTAATATATGGCGGCCTTGATCAACCTTCTTCTCACACTAAAAATCGTTTTCATGCCAAACGATATACAGTTGATTTTGAATTTCTTAGTAAACCATCTTTCGCTCACACATAGCTCTATCGTTGTGCATGGAAGGGGTTTGGTTTAGGACGCTATGAACAGGGCCCTCATGGTAATATCTTTTCTCGAGCCCAAGAATCATGTCAAAAATTTGGTTTGGGATATGACAATCCCACCATACACCCTCCTGGAACCTATGCGTCTTCTCCCATTCATATCGATTCATCCATTTCTTCTCCATCAGAATATACTACTGATTCAGAACATATCTCTTCTCCTTCCAACCATCCTACATATTTAGAACATATCTCTTCTCCTTCCAACTATCCTTCCAGCTTAGATACTAGGTTTTCTCCATCCAATTATCTCACAGGTCCAGATCAAGGTGATATGGTTCCTATTCCTCCTAACCTTTTTTTTATTTCGACCATCTTTCTCAGACCGGTACTTATCAAGCCAAAAATGAAACCCAGTCTTTTCCCCTTAGATATCCAGAAATGGTAGAGGAAGATTCCCCTATCATTGACATTCTTCAATGCGATGATGACACTTCCATTCTCTCTTACATGGGGGCTGAAGGTTCTCAAGATCAAAAAATTTATCTGCCAGAAAAATCCAATCTCTTGGATAAATCCACAATTGACATTACTATTGGAGCGCCTCAGGAGCACCACATCCTCAAAATAGGTCATTCTTTGACACCTCAAGAGTTCGAATCCTTCACTTCATTTTTGAACAAGCATAGCCAAGAATTTACATGGTCATATTCAGACATGCCAGGTCTCGATCCCTCCATCATTATTCACAACATCGTTGTTATCCCCACTGCCAAACCAGTCAGACAGAAGCTTTGTTGAATGCATCCTCGAGTTTCTCTTCTTGTGAAAGAAGAATTCCAACGTCTCCTATCCGCCAAATTCATTATCCCCATTGATTATCCCCAATGGGTTTCTAACATCGTACCCATCGCAAAAGCATCTGGAAGCTTTGTATATGTACTAATTTTCGAGATCTTAACCTCATATGTCCTAAAGATGATTTCCCTCTTCCAAGTATCAACCAACTTGTAGATCTTACAGCGGGGCATGGGATGCTCTCTTTAATGGATGAGTTTTCTAGTTATAATCAGATTTTGATTGCACCTGAAGATCAGCACAAGACATCTTTTATCACCCCATGGGGTACCTTTTGTTATCGTGTTATGCCCTTTGGTTTAAAAAATGCTGGAGCTACATATCAATGAGCCATGACATATATCTTTCATGACCTCTTCCATCAAACTGTAGAGGACTATGTTGATGACCTCTTAGCAAAATCTAAACATAGGTGTGACCATCTTTCAGTTCTTGAGATACTTTTCGAGCGTCTCCTTCATTTCTCCCTTCATCTCAATCTGGTGAAGTGTGTTTTTGGAGTTCTTACTGGAAAACTATTGGGCTTCATTGTCTCTATCAGAGGCATTGAAGTTGACCTCAAAAAAATCAAAGCAATTCTCAAAATGCCTCCTCCTTCCAATCTCAAACAACTTTGCAGTCTTCAAGGTCGACTTTAATCTATTTGTCGCTTCATATCACAACTTTTTGATCGCTGTCAGCCCTTTCATCACCTGCTTTGAAAAGACATAACCTTTAATTGGGATCAAAACTGCCAAAAGGCTTTTGAAGATCTTAAGCGATATTTTTTATTTCCACTAGTACTCACACCTCCACGCGAAGGAGAGCCCTTATATTTATATGTTTCTGTAACTGATCATGCCTTAGGAGCTATGTTAGCACACCGTGATAATCAAGGACATGAACAATCCATTTATTATATCAGTTGTACTCTCTATGACTGTGAAACATGATACTCTGAATCGGAAAAATTGTGTTGCGCTATTTTCTTCGTTGCATCAAAACTTCGACACTATCTTCTTAATTATAAAACCTATATTGTTACTAACTTTCAACCCCTCAAAGTGATTCATTCTAAGCCATATCACAATGATTGCATCACCTGATGGCTCCTTCTCATGGCCAAGCTTGACCTTGAATTCATTCCTCAAAAGGAAATCAAGGGTCAAGCTATTGCGGATCAATTATCTGAGGCCCCTCTTTCCAATACACAGACTCCTAATCATTTCCCAGATGAATCAATCAATCAATTTTTTCGTGATCTCCTTAAAATGATTCTTTTCTTCGATGGTTCTAAATGCTAGCAAGGCAGAGGAGCAAGATTTGTTCTCATTCCCCCCAGGGATTCCCAATCCCCTTATCTTTCAAATTAGATTTTGAATGTACAAACAATATGGCAGAATACGAATCCCTTATACTAGGACTAGAAACTGCTATATTTCTGGGTGTTCATATCCTTGACATTTTTGGTGATTTTGAACTAATAATAAAACAGTTCAATGGTGAATCTCAGTGTAAAAATGATATTTTACAACAATATCATGATATTTCTCATCATCTTCTTAAATCCTTTGATTCTTACACTATTTAGTTTGTCCCACGTTTGACCAATCATTTTGCTGATACAATGGCTTCCCTTACGGCCCTTATCCCATGGAAAAATCAAGAATCCCAACTTTCATTTATTATACATCATCGTAAACAACCAATCTATGACATATCTCAGATTCATCTGGTCGAATCTAATTCATCAGACCTCTGGTATTCACAAATTTTTGATTATTTATCTAAATCTATTGCTCCCCTTGATCTTTCTAAAAACGCTAAGAGATCTTTTATCCAACGTGCTACCCATTATATAATCCTTGGCGGTATTCTTTACAAACGCGGGTTTGATGGAATCCTTCTCCGATGCCTCCAATCCCATGAAGCCTCTACAACTATCCAAGAAGTTCACGATAGTATTTTTGGTGGGAATTTTAGTGGATTATCTATGGCCAAACATCTTCTTCGTCTTGGCTATTATTGGCCTTCTTTACATCATGATTGTTGTGAATATGTCAAGAAATGTCTAAGATGTCAACAACACTCTAACATTATCCGTATTCCAAGCTAGGATTTACAGCCTGCCCAATATTTATGGACCTTTTCACAGTGGGGCCTTGATCTCATAGGTCTAATAAATTCTCATTCATCACAACAACATCATTCTATCATCACTGCTACTGAGTATTTCACTAAATGGGTGGAGGCAATCCCACTCACCTCTACTAAATATGGCCCAATCATTAATTTTATATATCAACATATCATTTGCCACTTTTGCATTCCTCATAAACTTATTATGGACAATGGAAAATCATTTAAAAACAAAGACCTTAAAATATTGGCGATGCATTCAAAATCCAACTTATCTTTTCTTCCTCGTATTATACTCAAGCTAATGGTCAAGCTGAGGCTACTAATAAAACTCTTTGAAATATCTTGGCTAAAACTATTGACCAAGCAAGACGAAATTGGCATCTCCAACTTTCCTTTGCCCTGTGGGCCTATCGTACTTCCACAGGAGCTACTCCTTTTTCTCTGGTATATGGCTCTGAGGCCATTCTTCCCATTGAAGTCCAAATTCCATCTTTACGTGTGTCTCTTCACAACTTCATTTCTGATGAAGATTATCATCAGGAACAACTAATGCAACTTGAGTTATTAAATGAGCATCGTCTTCTCGCTCTTGAACACCATCATGTCTATCAATATCGTATCCAACGTGCTTATAATAAACACATCAGTAAGTGTGATTTTAAAATAGGTGACTTGGTTCTAAAAGAAAATCAAAATGTCACTACCTTAGAAAGAAGTCAACGGGGCAAATTTTCTCCTAACTGCATCAGACCATATATTATCACACATAAGTATGGGTCTGGGGTTTATTGTTTAGCCTCTCCTGATGGTAAACCAGAGGTTGAACCTCTTAATGCATTGCACTTATGGCCATTCTATTGTTAGTACACACAGTATAGTCTTATCTTTAGACCATTCCTCCATCAGTATCCCCTTCCATCTATCATCGTAATGATTTTGAATCATGTGGTCTACCGTCACTAACAGTCATGACCTTGAATATGAGTACCACGGCTCTACTCATAGCATATTCAATATGGATAAGTTCTCCCATTTGGTGAGAACCTAATGATCATTACATCCATCACCATCTCATTTTCCTATTGTACTCCTGTAGAGTGTCTAGGGGTGTCTCTTGTACATTCATTCTCCCCTCCTAGGTGGTCTGCCTAGCTATCCCCAGCTCTCCCCATGTGAAGCTCAAATTCATGTATATAAAAGGAAAGATCAAGGTTATTAAAACAGACTCATCCCTCGAAGGACAGCTATGCATTAAAAAAAAACAAAAACAGCAACAACAAAATGCAAATCAAAATCAAAAGCAAAATCAAGAGAAATAGACCGATCCCTCGAAGGATGGCTATCATATATATTATTCTTGCCATCCATATTATGTATAAAGTAGATCATGCCCTAGAAGGATGAATACTCTTTTATTATGGCATTTGGAAGGTTTTCCGCATTGATCATCCTTCCTTTTATTAAGTATTCCCAGAAAGCTTCCTGTATTGATCAACTTTCTTTTATTCTATTCTTCCCATTCCCAGAGTTGGGGCATAGACTTAAGAAATACCATCTTTGGATAACCTTCTTCCCATTTACAAGATACATCTCCAATTCCTTTGTCATGTCGACATTAGGATTATGAGAATATTTCATCCATATCTTCTTCTTGGTCTTGTGATATAGCCAAATCTCATTAGTTATATACTAATACCTGCTATCAGCTATAAGTGCAATGTTTTGAGTGGTATCTTTCTTGTTTAATTCTTATCAGGTTAAAAGCATAACTTTCTTACTTGACCCTTGCTATGGTTATGCGACATTCATTTCATCAAAGTCATCTTTTATCACAATTATCTCCTTAGAAACAAAATTTCATGTCATAAAATTAGTATCAATATGTTTACTCTTACAGATGTCCCCTATCAACATCATCCATAAATCCATGAAATCAATTATTATCTTCAAAATGAAATGCATTATTTAGTTTAGGAATTCTACTTGACCTCCATTACAGTTTGTGAATTCTACATGAGGATAACTCTCAGGTAGCATTCATTATCTGGTAGATTCTCATCCCCCACCATTGTTCATTATCCTCTTCTTCACCATCTCAAACTTTCCACCCCTAGCTTGGCACATCTACGTAATTCCCTGCGCAGCATAGAAACCCTACTTGAAGTAGACCTGTCATTCAGGACAAGGTCTCATCCGTGATTGTGTCTATGACCATTCCTTCCTCCTAGTCCCCTTTATCAACCCAATTTTCTCCTAAAATTCACCTCATCTCAGTCTCCACTGTTTTTTCAGCCACTTCATCCTTCTCCGTTGTTTGTTCGATATTTCACGCGTCATCCACCCGGGCCATTATTTTTGTGCTTTTCTCTTAATATCCTTTTTCTGCCATCTATTTTATCGTTTCATTTTCCCTTTCATTCTTCTTTTGGCTTGACGATCCTACTTAATCATCCATTCCTTACAGGTTTCTTGATCACATTGCATCTCTTTCTTAAGATCCTGCCACTGTAGAAACTCCTTCATTATTTTCCATTCCCTTCAACATATTTACTTGTAAAACTTCTTCTTAACACTCTTACATCATCACTTGTACAACATAGGCATCCTAATTAAGAATTCCCCTTACACTCTTTATCCTACACTACATATATTCCTCCATCCACTCATTTCACACTCCTTTGTTTCCTTGTTATTACCTCCTTTCACTTCATGTTCCGTCTTGATATACATTGCTCAGTCTTTTCGTCATTCTTCTTCTTCATCTTGGTGATCCTACTTAATCATTCCTACGGCATGGAATTCTTACTTAAGAGTCTCTCTTAAGAATGATATGTCTCCTTGCCTTTCCTCTTTCCTTCATCTTCCCATCATCCATATTTTTTCTTCGTTCCCCATAAACACATCCTCTTCTCTTCTCTTTTTCCTCATACAAAATATCTCAAACTCCCTTAAATGTCATCTTCATCATCCCTCATTTTAAAATCCATATTGACTACTTCATACCCTCTCTTACTATGTAGATCGTCATTATCATGGTTCATCTAACATTATGTCATCTTCCATTCTCGCGCTAAGAATTATCGGTGGACTTCTCCTAAAACTCGTTTCTTCCCATTCTACTAATACCGATTCACTCTTTTTTACCTCCTCCATTTTCTCTTCCTCCCTTTTTCTTTTTGTGCCCTCTAAGCATTATCAGGGAATTTCTCCTAACATCCTTCCACTGGTATTGCCTTTTCATCTTCCCTTCACCTTTTTCAATATCTCTACTGTCTTCATCACATACTGCCTTTGCATCATTTTCTTTGTTGTTCTCTCCTCCTTTCTACCTCTGGTTTTCTTTCATATCATTTATATCATCTTCATCTCCTCTTATCCTCACACTTTTTTCTTATTCCTCCATTGATAACCTAATTCACCAGTGTTGTCCCATATTCTTAACCATCTCACCATCTACATGCATTTCCATATGTTCGATTTCATATTCAATTTCTTTCCTATTTTGGCTTTATCATCCCTTCTTTCCCTCTTATTTTCATTTCCCCGTTACTGAGCTTCTTTCTCTATCACCCCTATCTTCTTAGCTCCGTATGGTGTCTTTATTTCTCTTTTCCATCCTACCTCCTCCCCCATCTTCTTTAACTTCTTCATCTTCTTCATCTCCTTCTTCTTTCCATATTGCTATATATATTCATCTCTCCTATCATCCTTCTCTCATATTCTTCATAACTTTTCTTTCTCAGTTCTTTCATCTCTTTCATGATCTATTCTTTTTATCCCTCTGTTTTGATCTCCATCTCCCTTTCATCCTTTCCTCTGTCATTTTCTTGTCTTCTTCTTTGTCCTTCATCATTTCTTTCTGCCACCATTTATCCTCTTGATTATCTTTGCTACTTCTTTACTATGATATATCTCTATACACTCAACTTCCCTTCTAATCTCTTTTTCCTCCTCATCTCATCTTCTTCTTGTTTAAACTTCCTCCCTCTCTTCTCCTCCTGCTCACTATCTCTATTTTCTTTTTCTCCAGGTCCCTTGTACATTACCTATTTATTTCCCCCTTATCTTTTTCCATTACCCTCTTGCTAAATATTATTCTCTCTCTTTTTTGCTTCGCCTATCTTCTCACCTCTCTTATCGTCCTTCTCTACTTGACCTCTCTCCTCCACCATGTCCTTTCTACTTCAACCATGTCCACTTTCTCTTATCTCTATCATCTATCATCCACATCTTTCATCCCATCTTTTTGGGACATTTTTGTCTTGGAGGATACCATAACAACCAACACCTATCTGATCTTGTACTCTTCCATGCATATTTTCTCTACTTTTGTTTTGTCATATAAATATCTTGACTTCCTGTCCCACGTATCCAGTAAGTAGGACCGATTTTACATTATACTTTACACACACTTATGCATGTTTCTCATGAACCATGATTATCATCATATTTATCACACCTTTAGGTCATTTTATCTCAGCTTTCTATCATATCTTCTCATCAAGTGTACATTTATGATTTTTCCCCTTGGGGCATTTTATTTACACATACATCTCCCATTATGTCATCTTCGTGCCCTATCATGGTGCACCTTTTTCATCCTTGTACTTTTCAATGTATATAACTCACTTTGTATCTTGTGCTGGGGCTTCATTGTTTTCATATATGTCCCTCTTGTAGATGCGTGATTTTTCACATAATTCCTTGCAGACAAAGGATTTCGCACATCTTTCACATTTAGTTGCACATATTTCGATGTTTTCCCATGACCCATTGGTCATCATGATTTACATCCATACTGCAGTGGTCTTCACCCATTCACTAGTCTGTAGAACGTTGTCGTCTGTCTCCATTGAGACCATAATTTTCCTCTACCGATGTGATATTGGAGTCACCATCATACTTTTTTTTTATTTACGATCCTTTTTTTGCCTGGGGCATCTTGCCTTTGGTCATATCTTCATTTTTCCTCGGACACATCTTTCACCTAACCCTTTTTGTTTTTTTCTCGTGGCTTGCTATCGCAAACCACTCAATAAAAGGGGGAAAATGTAGACACCTATTTTTGGTATAGCGCCCCTCCGACATCTTATATTCACATAATTTCCATCCCTGCTTCTCTTTATCTTAAATTAAATAAAATCCTATCTACTTGTTCATATTATTTGATTAATTATCAATGGGTTCTGTATGGACCCATTTGATAATTCAATTTTTTGGAATCATCCCCCATCTCTCATAAATTATTTAATTCAAAATGCACCCATCCGACACCTTCTTTTAAAATTGAAATCTTTATTTCACCTACCCAGTCCTACATGTTCCCCACTTAAGTCAAAATCAATTTCCCACCTAAAAATTCAATCCCTTCAAAATATTAAAATATGAACCCCACCCATAAATCAATAATTCAAAAATCTCCTCTACGAAAATAAATCCAAAAAATCAATAGTGTACAGTGAGCACATGACTTCACTATTGCACCTAACCGTGTCCCCACTCCACATCACATCTTTTCCTTTTCTCACATCATGAACCCCACTATCAAATCCACTCTTCGTTATGTTCTCTTAATCAAAATTGCTTTTACAAATTATGGTTATTCGTTAATCCTCTATCTTAATCCAAATTCAAATTATAAATATGAGTCTTTTCCCCCTCAAAGGAGAAACAGAGAAAATTCTAGAAATTCTGAAGCTTAAATTCATTTATCTGTGAAATTTTGCATCATATTGTGGAGTACTTGGAAGGGGAGATCTACCAGTTTCATAGCGCCAGCCTAACAATCAATCAGTTGTTCTTTCAGGATACTGATTTGATATCATACTTTTATTTTTCTTCAACATATTGCAGATTTTTTTTTATAGTTTTTGGCATGTCATCTTATCATTTGATATTCATTATTTTAATATGAACATGGGAATTGAAAGCCACCAAGGAATTTAACGCTTCCCGAATCTGCTTTGTCAAGCATTCCCCGTATATCATCCTCTAATCTTATCTATTTGCATCTTACAGATCTATTTTCTTTCTTTACAGATTTATTTTCTCTGCACCCGTATCCAGAATCTATAGCTGCATCTGAGGTCCTACGCCCTCTATCATTCAGAGTTTTTTGGTGGCTAGCAATCTTGGTGTTCACCCGCGTGAGAATGAGTTTTCCAGATCAACAATATTGTTGATCATCTTATTTTTTTTGCAATCAAGAAGTTAACACCAGTTGAACATAATTATACAACTACAGAGCGTGAAGCCTTGTACATGATTTATGCGCTACATAAGTTTCAACAATACTTGTTGGCAACATGATTTATATTCTATACGGATCATATGGAACTTAAGTATTTGGTGAACAAGCTCATTCAACAAGGGCGTATATGTCATTGGATTTTGTTGTTCCAGGAATTTAATTTTACAGTGGTGGTTAAGCTAGGAAAGAGAAATTCTGGACCAAATCATATATCAAAAATTAAATCAGGTGAGGACATACAAAGCATTGAGGACACAATGCCAAATGCACAACTATTCAGATTGAACTACGCACCCTCTGACTTGGAAGATATTGTTTTCTTTTTGTGTATTGGTGTGGCACCTGAAGGGATGAAGAGTTTGGAGAAGAAATAAATTTCCATACACATTACGCCTTACTTGTTGATAAGTGGAGATTTATACAAACTAGGTCGCGATGAAGTTTTTAGCTGGTGTGCACTTGAGCATGAGCACGAAACCATTATGGAGGAAGTTCATGGTAGTATTACAGGTGGACATTATATAAAAGATACTACCACGGAAAATATTTTGTTGCTTGGTTTGTGGTGGGAAACAATGTATAAGGATTGTAAAGAATATTGTAAGGCATGTGATCATTGTTAGTGCCTTAGAAATCCTAAGCATAGAGATGAAATGCCTTTGAGGTTTATTACGAGTGTAGAACCTTTTGAAAAGTGGGAAATTGACTTTGTGGGTCCTATTTCCCCACATGCGCATAGGAATGGATCGCACTACATCATAACTTATAGAAATTATCTTACAAGGTTGGTAGAAGCAGCACTTATAAAGGATTACATGGTAGCTACGGCAACAAGGTTTATGTGGGAGAACATTATCAGTAGTTATGGATGCCCATTGAGTTTGAGAAGTGATAGGGGCACTCATTTTCTTAACGAGACCATCAGGATATTATTGATAAAATTTACGGTGGCACACCATAAAACAACACCCTATCACCCTCAGGAAAATGGAACTGCTGAGGCTTATAACAAGATATTGGGACATACATTGACTAAAATTTGTGATGTTGGAAGGAAGGATTGGGATGATAAAGTCTCTGTTGTACTTTGGGCATATAGGACAACTTATAAAACATTGAACAAAACCACACCCTTTTAGTTGGTGTTTGGCGCAGAGGTTGTTTTATGAGTGGAATTCATGTTACCTTCTTTGCATATTGCGCTTGTATGAGGATTAACTGATGAGAAATCACTGGAAGAGTGGGATGAAAGGCGTGCCATTTCCAGGTGGATTCTGAAGACAGAAAATTCCAGACATAAGGCATGGAATGATAGACATATTAAGGATAAGAAGCTTGAGGTTGGACAGATGGTTCTTCTTTATGTCTACAATTTCTTGTGCCATCCTAGAAAGATTAAAGTGCATTGGTTGGGACCGTATGCTGTGACTTACATACTTGATTCAGGCAATTCCTAGCTACAAGTGTTGGATGGGACATGATTTCTTGGTAATTACAATGGGAGTACGTTGAAGCCCTACTATAAATGAGTCTTCTTGGTGTTTTTAATAAGGCAATATTACCATTAGATTATATTTCTTTAATGCATTTCCTTTATATTTGTTTTATTTCATCATTGTCTATGCTTTGTTAATTTAGTTCAGTATTTTTTGTAATTAGCACACTTGCACGCCAGAAGTTGATTACTATCTATTACATTCATGCGCAGAGGACCAATCATACTCTTAGTGTGGGGTGGAGTGTATAAAAGATAAATGGGTCAAGTTTGAATGTTCTATGAAGATGGGTATGCATAGAGATATATTGTGTAGGTGCTTGAAATAAAGGTGTGGATACAGATAGATTGCTCATGAATGAAAACCACATATGGATGAATGGATGCACAATGTAACGCAAGGTAGGTTGTAGTATGGGGAAATACTTAGTGAAATTCGCAATGGATAGGTACTTAGGCACATGAAGGCACACGAAATGAGGTATGTGGCCGAGGAGTAGTAGGTGCACTAGAAGGTTATGACTATGGCATGGAAAAATTAGCTCAGAAAAAATAAAGAAACACCAATTTAATGTTGAGTACGATAATAGGTGGAGAGCAATAAATGCAGAAAACTTTTCAAAATCTATATAAGGTGGTGTTGTGAAATCATTTTACCTTTGCGATTGAGAGAATTCGAGTGAGTTGAAGAGTGAGTTAAAGATTGAGTTATGACGTGTAAAGAGCGGTGATACCAAGTTTAACCAAATGGATTTTTCGAAGTTACGCACAGGATTATTTGGCGCTCCATTAGAGAGAAGTGTTTGATCTAAGAAAAGGCATGTGGGGAGGAGAAATCAGTTGTTAGGGTTCGAGTTTGAGCTAGGGCATGCAGATTCAAGCTAGGGCATGCGGGTTTGAGTTGCAGAGCTTGAATTAACTACAAGAACACACCTTTATTGGTTTCTATGGCACCTAAGTGAGCACCTTAAGTGGCCACAAGGGGAAGGAAGCAGAAGGAGGTCGAGGTCAAAGTAGAAAATGCCTCCGAAATTCATTTTTGAGAGATGAAATATCTAGAAGAGGTTTTTATGGGTCACGATTGGGAATCACATGTTCATCACTACAAAGTAAGTGATTATAACCATAAAACCAAGGACAACAAAGATGAATTAGAAAAATTACTATTAGTAAAGAAAACATTGAGAACAAAAAATGATATGGCGGTATATGATGATGCAGGAGAAAATTTGTTGACCAATGTGGGATTTTTACAGTTGTATGAACTCCCTTATTTTGGTAAAACAAAAAGGCTATATCAATGGTTGATGAGTAGAGTCCATGAGTTGATTTGGGAGGTTGACAGGATTGAGGAGTTTGGGTACAAAATTTAACAGTGACCTCACTGACAAGGAGGCAATAGAAGAAAAAAAGAAAGCTCTTGGATACATGAAGGGAGGGCTTGGGATGGATATCCCTAAGTTACAGAAGTATCTAGTTATTTAGGCAACAACACACCTCCTAACTAAGTTAAATAATCAAGAGTGCTGGTTGGTCACAGGTGAATAAGGCATGGTTGCACATAACAAAGAAGATGACAGAAGGGGTGGTCTACAATCTAGCTAGCTTTATTGTTGAAACCATTATTGAAGAGGTGCACCAAGGTGAGAAAATAAGTTTTCAGCATGATCCTTTTATCTCTTGTATTTGTATAAATTGGAGTGACCGATGGGCCAAAGGATAAATATGGCAATACCCTGAGGAGAAGAAATCTCTTGCAGAGATATTTGCTAAGTATACATGTGATGGATCCATGAGTGGACCCTTTAAGCAAAGAGAAAAATTTTGGTATGAGTGTCTACATGCTGTGTTTGAGGAGGAATGGAGAATACCTAAGGATATTCCTTCGATATTGGGAAAAAAGGTACAATTTGCAGTATACCAGCACTTTTTCATAGTGCGTTTTGGTTTGAAGGATGGAAAGTGGAGCCCTAGTGTAAGCTCCCCTATGCCTTCACTGTGTGCTACTTTCAGGCATCTGTACATAGGTTCTCCAACACGTGAAGGACTTCTATTCAATATAGACAAGGTAGATTGTGACTACCACACACTCAGGAAAACCTACATTTACCTAAGTAAGTCTATATACATTGAGAAACTGATTTGAGATGATATTAACATTAAAGCTATGAGCTTGGAAATTGGGAAGTCTGGGGCAGCTCTTGTTTACATTTATCTAAGGCCCAAGTTTGAAAATGGGAAGTATGTTGAATATGAGTTCAAGCTCCCTGGACCACCCAAGGGGAAACATACAGTGGGCATGCTGCAAGATGAAGAAGACACTTTTCCCCTTGAAGAAGAAGAAGAGGAGGAACAAGAGAAAGAAGACAATGGTGGCTTGGATCATAGAAGGAGGTAGCCCACTATAGGGGAGAAAAGAGAGTGCGAGGTAACCCCTCCATTACAGAAGATAAGGTGAAGAAGTGGAAATGGAGACAGGCGCAGTTGAGATCGGAGAGGGTGTCGTGGAACCCCAGTAGAAAAGAGTGTTAAGAAGAACAAGAACTCAAGGTGCAGTACCTTCACAACTATTGAGGATGTCACCTAGGATTTATCCCATGTGAAGACAAAACCAGTAAGGAAAAGGCGTAGGTACGTCCTGACTAAGGAGGATGATGATGGAGAGAAATCAGAGGATGACACGTGGAACACTCCAGTGCACACTGAGGATGCAGAAGAGCCTCAGGAAGAAGAATTGAAAATTGATACAAAGGAGTTGAAGGAGAGGGAGATAGATAGTGGTGTTGTGGATACAGAGGTAGATAGAGATAATGGTGAGCCATCAGATGCACCTCATACTACACAGACAGGTGAAGGACCAATGATGGATTCAGGTGTGCACATCCCTAAAGGTAAGCGCTTGGGAAAGGGAAAGGAGGAAGAAACCTATGTGACACCGATAATTGGGTATGTGAATGACCCAACCAAGATTATATGCATGAGGTTTCAAATCACTTTGGAACATAAGGAATTATATGGCTGGGAGCTTATGGACTCAGAAATGGTGACCACTTGCACATGGAAATAATTATCATGGGAAATGCAAGACTCAATTGGATGAGCCTGACTTTAATGTGTGTGAAGAATCATGTGTATCAAGGAGAATGAAGAAGGCACTACATTCATGCCATGTGACTATCAAGCCCCCTGTAATGTCAGATGAATAGGTAGAGCAATGCCTTGATAAAGGTATCTTCTGAGGTTGCGCACCAGAACATTGATAAAGTGGTAACTATTTGGGTGTTGTTGGATGATCAGAAGGACAAAAATACCAAGATAAAGTGCCTGACAGAAGAGAAGGAAAATTTTGAGGTGAAGGTGGATGCATTGGTGAGTATGGCGAAGAAAATTGGAGATGAATTTTGAAGGTAAGGTTGCACTTGGAAGAGAGAGTGTCAAAAAAGTTCCCATATGTGATGCATTATTTTTGCACCCATGTTCAGATGATGATGGAAGAAGGTCTAGTGCATATGCCAACACTGATGGATGCTACAGCATAGGTAGAGAAGGCCAAGGCAACTATTGTGTGGAAAATTACAAGTTATGAATCTATACTATAGACCTTGAAGGATGAACTGAAAAAAGGAGGATTTGGCCTTGAAGTATGTGTGCAACGCTTGATGTAATAATAAAGACAAGAACTATGGCAGAGGAGGATGAGGTCCTTAAGGCAAAAAAGAATGAAGCACTTGGGCGTGAGGAGAGGCTCACATTGGTTGAATAAAAGTGTGATGCGCTTACGGTAGCCCAAGATCCCTCACAAGGAAAGAATAAAGGAGATTGGAAAATTCATCGCATGACGGATGGATGTGATGGAAGGGATGGTATCAAGCCTGGAAAATGTTCTCATAGTGTTACAAAATGAAGGTGAGAACATGACCTTAGATGAGATGGATGGGGTGCTTGCCGACATCCCAAATAAAACTAATAAAGTGCTAAGTGATTGGAATGAATTAGAAGCAGAGGTCAAAGTAAAAATATCCAGAATCTATTCTCTTTGCAAAATTATAGAGCACCCAAGTATACTTTCATTATTTTGTATGGTTATTATTTCATTCCTTATTATTTGTTCATGGAGAGATAAATTATGATTACCCATTTCCGGGGGTGGCAATGAAGCAAGTGTGGGGTAATGTTGGGCTGATGAAATATAGCCTAAGTACTAAAGGTGCATAAGGATTGGGCACGCGGGAACATGAAACATAGATGCAAGCAGAAGAATAGTGGAACAGGGCACGCACAGGAAAAGTGGGGATTCAGGACTTAGCCATTTTTAGTGTAAGGATAAATATAGACATGGAGTGTAGATCATGTTTAGTATGAAGACTTGAAGATCAAGTAAAGGCTATTTTAGACGAGTGTGAGATCAAGCGCCATGCACAGTTTTGGGCTATTAATAGGATTAGAACTGTAGTTATTATTAGATAATCTATTAATGGCGAGATTGCATGCATTTATAATTATATTTTAAAGGCGCATGGATATTATTAAAACATGCAGCCTATTTTTTTTTGCACTGCATATGAAGGGAAAGTCCCCACCCCTATATATCGAGAGTAATTTATTCTTTAGTATTGAGATTTTGTGATAAAAATCCTATCATATCGTATTTTTTTTCATAGTTTTTCATTATTTAATTATATTTTTGGTTTATGGGCATATAACTGATGGTGACATTCACAGATAACGTATTTATGAAGCTTCTATGTTTTACAACAATTGAAATATAATGGACCTTTTGGTTGGAATGTATTGGTTGTTAGGCCTTATCTGAGCATGGATCTTATATGGTAAATCTAATTATGGTTTTTGTTTAGATATTCTTTTAAATAGTTCTATCTAGATCTAGTTTATGTTACCAATACTACATTTGGTTCATCAATGAATGTGGAATTTTTTTATGCGGAAATCGATGAAGCACATAATTCACTAAACTTGTCATGAAAGATTGGGCCTGAGAATGGATTAACAGAGGGTCTCAGCGCAGAGTTAAGAATGTCTGAGCTGTTTTGCCATTTTTCTTGGGTCTGCTTGTGAGCACATGTAAGCCACATGCACTGTAACCTTTGCAGCACCATTCTCGCGGTAGACGACGGCTACCACTTCATTTTTCCTGCACTTTATCTTTTATTTCGAGTAGTTTTTGTATTGATTAAGCCATTGAAAGTGCCATGTCTTGCTATCCCACTTATGTCTCTGCAAGATTTGTATCTTTCACTCCTCTTCTGTTTTCCTCTGTTTATCCATTCTCAGCCCAATTTTTAATTTAACGAATTTTGTGCCCCTCGACTTCTGCAAGGAAATTAAGCGTCACCTAATTTTTTTTAGCAATGTTGGGAAAAATGTAGTATTGGAGATGAAAAGACGGAATAGAACAAAAACAATATATGAGAAAACGACTACGATGAAGAATACTGGTTACTCAAGAATTTTAAGTTAAGAAAGGTCTATTGGCCAATAAATTATGCCCGAATGAAGCGCCTCCTAATCCTCAATCTTCTTCCTCTTCTGCATACAACAAACAAAACAACGACAGACAATAGTTTCCATTTAGAGTCAATTGAACCCGATTCAAATACATATACATATCCAAATCAATCAATTTGTATATAGTAAAATGAGGAGATATTAGGGTTATAGATTTATCTTTGTGTGCAGGGCTGATTTAACCCATACTGGTACTGATTTTAGGACGGCTATTAGCGAGAGCTCTGTTTAGCACAGTTCTCCGTAACTTTCTGTTTCATTTAATTATGAGCGTACAAAACCCTGCTTTACCATTGTTAGTAAAGCAGTGCTCCGACCTCTGCACTCGCTGCAACTATCCAGTTACTACTAAATTTACAACGTTAACTTGGGTTACAGATACAAATCCGAATCAATCAATTTGTATATAGTAAAATGAGGAGATATTAGGATTACAAATTTATCTTTGTGTGCAGGGCTGATTTAACCCACAATGGTACTGATTTTAGGACGACTATTCGTTTAGAGCTCCGTTTATCACAGTTCCCCATAATGTTGTTTATTTAATTATGAGTGTACAAAACCTTGCTTTACCATTGAGTTCTATGTGGGGCACAACTTGTTGAACTCAACACCAGGAACGTTTAGCGTAGCAAGGTAACCCAATGCCCATGATCACAAATACAAATGCAACAGGAACAACAACACAACAGGGTAACCCAATGCTCATGACCACGAATGCAAACGAAACAACAACAACACAACATGGTAACCCAATGCCCATGACCACAAATGCAAATGCAAATGCAACCACAACAACACAAAAGGGTAACCTTAGACGAAGATAAAGAGACGTCATCTATAAGAATGAGGATGACGAGGTTGAGGAGATGGCCATAAGGAAAATCAAAATAAGAATCATCCACACAGAATCCTCAGGTGACATTTATAGTCATAAAGCCTCTGGATGATGAGATTAGGGAAATAGTACTCCAGCAACCTCTGCCTCTGCCTCTGCCTCTGCCTCAAAAGATTACAGAGCCAGTCAAAAGATTACAGGTCAAAAATGGCTTCTCTCTTATTGCTCCCGTTGATCCTGAAAAAAAAAGATCAGAAGGGTGGGCCACTTTCAGTAGCATCAAAGAGGGTAAAAAGAAAGAAAATACCAGAAAATTCAAAGAAAAGGAAGCGCCCTTGTAATGCTTCACTTGCCCGCTAACAAATGATGTGGGAATTGGTATCTGGCCATGTGTTTGGAATGAATATATCCAAGTGGGAAGAGGTGGAGATTGCGCTGCAAATTGAGAAATTTATGGCAGGACTTGAACTAGGAGCAATTATAGCATGGTGAGTTAATGACATAAGATGAACCAAGTTTCAATAAGCTCAAAGCAAAATTGTTACGACAATAGTTGCTAAAAAGAGGCGTTCTTACTCTCTTAAAGAACTGACTGGATGACAACAGCTCATTCCCCACAAGCATTCTTCATACAGAGCCGTTGAAGATGTTGTTTGCCATTCGCATTCAAGAGGAGAATAAAAGTCTTTTCATGGAGCAACTCAACCAAAGCGGATTGGGTAGGAAGGTGAAGCTACTATCCGCATGGAGGGAAGAGAGTGCACTGAATAAAAAACTTTCAATATCACTGCTTCGGAGAAAATGGAAGTAGCCTGTGTTTGACTCTGCTGTCAATGAGTACTAGTAGACATTTTTTTTGTGTTGAACATTGGTTAGTCTTTATGAGATAAACTCAAACTGGATACCAATGAAAACAAACATTTCATATATAAAATTTTTTTCCCCATAATTTTGGATCTCGAAAACAATTGTTGGGTATATGAATACGATTTTATACGAATTCTTTGTCTTCCCTATTTTCTTGATTTAGATTACTTGAAACTGTGGAATCGATAACACCAACATAAAAACAAATAACACTTGTTATTAACATAAGGATAATTTTATGTATTGTTATAAAACATACATGCTTCTTTTTTAGAGATTTGCATCTTTCTTTGTTATTAATATAAGGATATTGTGTTGCAATATCGTAAAGAGATTTACAAGCATTATGTTTAACAAAATTGCAACACAATATCCTTACGTTAATAATAAAGAAAGATGTAAATCTCTAAAAGAGAAGCATGTATGTTTTACAACATTGCAGAACAATATTCTTATGTTAATAACAAGTGTTATTTGTTTTATTGTTGGTGTTATCAATTCCACAGTTCCAGGTTATCTAAATCAAGAAAATAGGGAAGACAAAAAATTCGTATAAAATCTTATTCATATACACAACAATTTTTTTCCTGAAATTATGGGGAAAACAATTCTAGACATTAAATTTTTGTTCTCATTGGTATCTGTTAGCATATGGATTTGCACGCATGCAAATGACTTGCAACAGTGTGGGAACGAAGTCCCTCCTCAATGAAGGTGAGGCTGCCTTTATTGAAAAGCAAAACTGTATTTACATCTGTACATTCAAAATTGTATGTGGGGGGTGTTTTGGAACATCAATGGAAAGAAAAGTGAATGAGGGAGATGGAATGGAATGAAGGAAAGGAGTGGAATGGAATGAACTGAAAGAACATGCAAGAGTTAGGTAAAAACAGAGCCTAAAATTGCATGAAGAGGAAAGATGAATAACCAACACAAATAAAACGGAGTTTGAGTTAGCCAAACAAGAACACGTAAAAGGGAACACACATGAGCAAGTAGATAATCAGAGCTTGATCACTGTGAACTAAAACAACTGATTAATAACGTTGACAATAAGATCAAAGATAATATTTGCATGCAAGATTCAAAACACCTAACATCTAATGAACATAAGAACATCAAATGTTACGAGAGACGATGAATGAGACACAAAGTTCGTATTCCATTAACTCCAAAATGTTTTTCACACAAGAACACAAAGTTTCTTCTTGAAACAAAAGCTTGCACAAAAGTATTTTCTTCTCCTCTCTCAAAGTCACCCTTTACAAATGAGCCCCTCACTTTTATAACCCAAAAGTTGGTTACAAAGTAGTTAGGGTTTTACATGATCATTAAATAAGGCACTCAAGTGACCTTTGACTTTTTCAACAACTTTATTAAAGACAACCCAAAAATAGAAATTACTTAAAATATCGATTGTTTCCCAAAAACAAATAACAACACCTTTTAGAATATACAATAATAACCAGTGCCTTATCCATTGAAATGGGGTCCGCCTATCTCAAGCGTATGAGAAATGGACTCTCCCACTTCGTTAGATATCAAAAAAATCAACTTCCTGAACCGCCGGTGAAATTAGGATCTACCGCTTTTGCCAGTTGAAAGGATCTAAACCTTCCCAAAGTTTCAAACATCTTTTCTTCTTCTAGAGGTTCACTTGGCCGAAGAATAGCCTCACAAAATACCTGCAATTCAAGAATTCTACTTGGCATATCATTAAAATTAACAATTTTAGATTGAGCATTCTCAAACGAGTTCTTCAATTTGATACACCGTTCCATGGAAACCGACAAGAAATTGTTGGTAGGGGTGTACATGTCTTTGAACAATCATGAAAATTGTTCTTCCACCTGCTCCGATGAACACCTTTGATTATGCTCATTTACTAGGTTGCAAGGAATCTCAGCTATGAAATCCTGGATCAAGGAAAGTGAAGCGAAAACTTCATTGCACATGTTGTCATAATGGATCATAGAATCCACAAGAAGCGTCTTTCTTGATTTGAGATGTAGACACCAGAGAAAACGTGTCCCTCGATGTTCAAATTCAAGAATCCCTTCAATAGCCAACACTGAAGATTCCATACTTGTCATCTCCTGCAGACTGGGCAATATCTCATCCAAATTTGATATAGTATAAACAAAAGTTTCTTTGAAAGAAAGAATTGGATCCAGATATACACTGATATCTTCATGAAGCTTAACTACAGTCTTGATCACTCCCTGGCCCAAAACGAGAATCTCCAAAAGCCAAGTTTTAGTGACATGGCCCAACGTGTTTATTTCCTTTGACAAATTAAGAGTCTCTTCATCTGGGGCAGCCACCACATCAGGTACTGGGAAGGTGGATGATATGGGATTTATCAAATGCTGAACATACTCCACAAATTGACTCTTTTCAGCCTTGAGCCGAGAATTTTGGGACTTGTATTTCTCCAATCTTTTTAGCACGATATCAATTAAATCTCGAGCCATCGCCATGTCACTTTCTAACATGGATCTCCCAAGTCCTAGTCTGGAAACTTCATAGTCGGCTGGCGTCATAGCATTGCGCTCTTTATCTACTTGTGGAATGGCAAGGTCTGCAAACTTGTTTCCATCATTATCCACTATTATTCGAGAAAGTACCTTAGGCTTCTTAGGAATGGCGTCATTCGACAATTTGAAAAGGGCATCAAAATCAATGTCAATTGGCTTAACAACTCTCTTCCTTTTCTTCACTTCAGAATAAACCCAAGAAGGAGTTTCATTTACTATCTCGGCATATAGAATCCTGGAGCTTGAATCAATATCCTCATTATCCCTGACATCATGAGATTCTTCTTGAATCCTATCAACGGCCTCAATTTGAGGAGACACAACCTCAATGTCCACTTCCTGATCATTCGGGAGATTTTGGGAAATCCCTTCATGAACTACGTGCTCCGAAGTATTTGATATTTGAATTACTTGCACTTGAGTGGGTGTTTGTTTGAAGCATGGCTGAGGATCATTTACTACCAGCGTATGAGTGCTATTAATGATGTGAGTGGAAGAATCTCTACTCGAGGTAGAAAATCCAGACACACGCTCCTTTCCTTCTTCAGGGTTTGGATCTTTGGATCTCTCTCCTCGTGACACGTTGCTCGGCGAAGTGGATTTTGGAAACCATTCTTTTCTTGTATGTCGTGTATGATTAGATGGTAACGAAGTTGATTGAGAAGAAACCTTGGTCGAATGGAGGTGTCCTGATATAGGCAATTTTTGTGATTCTGAAACGTGATCCGAAATTGATTGAAATTTGGCAAGTCCACTATCATACCAAGATATGCTTCTTTCAATAATTGGTTGGTTCTTTCCATCGAGAGAAAATTCATCTCTTTTGGTCCAGTCGATTCGAGGCAACGGTGTGAAGGCAATGACATCATACGAGGGATCGACGACATCCTCATCATCGGTTATGAATGAATCGGGAGGACTCCAGATGTGGAAGGCCTTGATCTGAGCAAGTGTTAGGTGAGAGTACTCCCATCTCCTTACCTCATGTTCATCCGAGCAAGCGGCCCAGAAATCTTCCATGGTAGGATTATGTTGATACTTCGCTCCCATAATCGTTTGCATATAACCATTGATATCGAACTGGGCTCTCTTCACATATGGATGGATGGTTATGAGAGCAAACTCCTTTTCCATTAGTTGTGCACTGAATAAGTTTGGGCATTGGTATTCCCCGATTTGGATCGGGAAATGAATTCCTGGACGGTGCTTGTCACTAAGTAAGCAGTGAACTTGGAACAATTGTCGCGCTAGCTCCATTAACACCCACTTATCACTGACGTACTTGGGAAGTTTCCACGGGGTCCCAGCAAAGCCACTCACGTGAATATAGGAAAAGGATGAAAATTGTATAAACCAGGTTCCCCATTGGGAAATGACACTCATGGCTTCTTTGGAAAACCTTTCCTCGGTATTTCGATTCAAGTTTCGGATCACGCGGAAGGTGAATGCATCGTTGACTCTTCTAAAATGCTGAGAACTATTTTTGAAGCTAAGCTGAGGGTAATAGTGAAAAACGTTGTTTGATGATCCCAGGACCCCTCTCGTTTCAAGTCCTGAAAATAGCTTTCTTCGTGCTACTGCATAGGTCAGATATGAGGTCATGTAGAAGCATCCAGTCATTTTGACTTCTATCAATTGCTTGTGAATGGTGTTGCTGATGATAGTGGCCCAGTCCACAAACTCCTTCTTGTCTAGGATGATACAGATAAACTGGTACATCCATGGGTGGAAGACCCTTGCAGAAGGTAAACCAAAAACTCGACTTAGGAGAGTGATCATGTCTCCAATCTCTTCCACGAACTCAACGTGGTACAGTTCTTTGGGAAGCCTGTCAATCCGAGGTCTCTTGGTTACTAGCCAGTTGTTAACCATTTTGCTCCATCTTAGGGGTTCTTCGTCCCAAAAATCTTGCGCAGACTAGCGAGTGATATCTGCATTCTCAGGAAAGTCAGGTATCCCGAGCAACTCCTCAATGTGTTCAGGTGTGATTAAGAGGAAAGGTTCGCGGTTGTCTTTATAAATTCCTCGTCTTTCAAGATCGTAATGCTCTGCACAAGCAATCACCAATTCCAGACACTGCACCGAGACAGGGAATGCTGCTGCTTGAGGTAGGCCACTATGGTAAAGCCTATCAGAGAAAATGGTTTTGCCTTCAGTTTTCACTCGCTCGCAAAACTGTTGCACGTTGATGTGACCCAGATTTGTATCGGCGATGTTGTCATATGCCGACTTAATGGAGCTGGGAGGAATAATTCCTTGGAATTCATATTTCAGGGAAGATTTATTAGATCTTTCCACTGGCTTCCTCGATCTCCTTATAGATTTGGATCTTTCGGCCATTATGAATTTAATCAAAAGGTGACTCAGGCACGCCAAACAATGCAAATGGGGCTGTGTCTCAGTCTCCGACACCCCATCAATATAAGAAAAATGTTCCCGTATATTATTATTATTATTATTATTTTAAAAATGATAATAATAATTGCCTCAAATTACAACTTTTAGTATGTTAATAAAAACAAATCGAGACCAAACTCGAATTCTAACTCTGATAATAACAATTAAAATCTCCCGATTTTAATATTTTACGTGAATGGCATATCCATGGACTTGTGTGCACATTGTGTGCTATTCCTTTTTATTTTATTTAAAAACTATTTCCCTTCCACCTTTATGCACTGTCCCTTCTTTCTCCTGTGCAGTCCTCTTTCTTCACGTGTGAAAATGAATGCTTTCTTTGGTCTTCTTTTGGACTATTTTTAATACAAACGCCTCTCCTTCTTTTTCCCCTATGTGAGAACTTGCTGGATGCATGGGAAGGCATGGGAAGGCATTGAAAGCTTCTTGATTCCCTCCATTTTAAAAGATACAGATAATCCTATAATAATGCAAACAATATTGATAGAATTGGCGTAGGATCAATCGATGATGTTCTTCAAAGTATACATCACACATTGTTTCATATGCTTCCTAGAATTTGCCGTAAACCATGAATGCTTGTTCGCGCTCCATCAAATGCTGCAACAGATGAGTGGCAAGCGCATATTTTTTATTTGCTGACTGGTTCTGATTGGAAGATTGTTCTCTTTTCTTCTTTTTTTTGAACTGTGTGTAATCTGCTAGGTGTGGACTTTGTTTTATTTCTTCCTATGCATGCATGGAGTTCTTTAGAAACTATTCTCTGTCTTGGCCAGTGCGTGGGAAATTTTGCAGGCGCGGCTTCTTTTTGTTTCTGTCTTTGCATGCATTGAAAATTTTCCTCAAAGACTTCTACAATGTATTTTATTCCCCTGGGCTGCGTGAGAGAAGTGCCTATTTACTCTAAAACGTGGTCTCTTCTTTTGGATTGTTTCTTTTTCTTCTTTTTTTTTGAAAAACTGGCTTATTCCCTTCCTTTCCTGTGCATTTCTTTGTATTGTCCAAGGTTGTTGGACTGTTCTCTTTGTCTTTCTTTTCCTTCAGCCTAGGCGTGGATTTGTTGTTTTTTTGTTTTCTTCTTATGCAATGCGTGGAGCTGTTGGAAACAAAACCAAAGCATAATGCTAACAAAATATTATGTCTTCTGAAACAAAAAGAAGCTTCTGACTTTTTCCACTGGGTTTGATGGAGGAAGTTACGAGGATTAATTCAACTTCCTCTCATCCCGGGTAGTGGCTTAAGTGCCAGGGGGAAATGGGAAAAGTAATGGGCAATTGCCAATGGGAATGGCAAAATGGGTTGGCAATCCCCGTCCAATTTCCCCATGTGGGAAATTGGGGAATTTTATGCCCGTTTTCCAATCCATGATTTGGCAATTGGCAGAGGAAAACCCACGTGCGGGAAATTTGAAGGAAATTCCCAGGAAAGTGGAAATCTGGGTTCGAGAAGCCAACCCGGCAGTTGGAAACAAAAGCTTACTTCCCCGGCACTAAAACTTGTCGGATGAACTTTAATTTATATTTATTTAATTAAATACTCCTTAAGTGATTTTTTAAAAATTAATTTAATCAAACAAGGAGCAATTAATTAATTAAATATTAATTAATTATTTTAATGTATTTTAACGCGTTTTATAGCCTGGCGGGAAGAGTTCTTGCCCGAAAATCATGAAACGAAGACCGAAACGATCACAAAAATAAGACGATCGCAAAGAGTCCAATTAACCACGCAAAGTAACACAATTAAAAAATTTCCAATTTTTAAATAATTTTTTTTTTAATTTTTTAACAATTTTGCGAAGTCAAAATTGGCTGATAACAGATTCCCATAGTGTTGTTTTGGAAACTACCAATTTGTCCCCCAAGATGAATTTCCAAGCCAACAATTTTGGCACCCACCATGGGGCAAATTTTTGCAACATCTGCACCCTAGAGATGACCACAAGGTCATATAATATCTTCAGAGTTTATTGAAAATTTTGAGGTTTCTTGTGATCCACCTCAAAGAAGATAATAAATATTCAAGTCAGCTGACAGAAGGTATACCCGGCAGTTGAGATTAGGAGGATTTGTTGATCCTACTTTTGATGATCCTAAGGAAGAAGAACAAGAGCTAGAAAGGGAGGAAGAGGTGAGAGCTCCATTTGAAAGAGAAGAAGTGATTAGGGCTCAACTTGAAGAGATTGAAAGACTCCAAAGAGAGGCAGGGGAAAGAGAAGCAGCCCTAGCTGTTGAAGAAGCTAGAAATAGAAATAGAATGGTTGATAATGAATGGGAAGCACGTAGACCCAATGTACCATGGGGAAGAAATATTGGTCCACTTGCTTTCCCAAAAATACTTCATTATCTGCCAAGAGGTTCGAGAAATAATTTTCCCAATTTCAAAGGAGATGGCTCCCAACTCCCTAAGGAACATGTAGCATCCTTCATCACTACTTGTGGTGTGTTAGGTGTTGAAGATGAAGATGTGTCAGTCAGACTTTTTGTGGAGTCACTCCAAGAAAAGGATGTTGAATGGTTCTACATGTTTCCCCCAAGATCTATCACGGGTTGGGATGACATAAGAAGTGCATTTGAACATAGGTTCAAGAGCACTGAAGATTGCCAATATCTGCTAGTTCAACTTGTTCAAATGAAGAAATAAGTCTCTAAGTCCATGAGATATTGTTGCAAGGTTCGATAGATTGACAAGAAGAATCCCAGAAGATGTAGTTCCCCCTGAAAATAACTTGAAGATGTTCTTCATCAGTGCCTTTCCATCGGAAGTTGGTTTCTTCCTCAAAATATATCAACCAAGAACATTGAGGGAAGCTCAAGAATTTTTGATTGAGACCGATGATGATCTAATCCTTTCTAGAAAGATTCAGGGCCCAAATGGAAAGAAAAAGGGTCAGAGTTCAAATTCAATCACAACAGATCCTATTTTCCAAAAAATGGCAAATGATCTGGTCGCCTTGAAGAAGCAATTGTCACAAATTACTATGAGGAATGCTCCAAGAAGACCTAATTTCCATGAGAGGCAAAGGATTGCACCACCTCCTCGCTAGCTTGCTCTTGAAGCACCACCAGTCAACGTTGCCTTTGGTACCAGAGAGGAAGCTGAAGTTGATGAACCTAAAGGAGATGATGAAGAAAAATATGAAAGTTACCCAGAAGTTGAGAAAGTTGACATTCACAATGGCCTATTTGAATTCATTGATGATGATGAAGAAGAAGATGAGGAATCACCAAGTTTCTCATGTGTTGTTT
Source organism: Taxus chinensis (assembly GCA_019776745.2). Taxonomy (NCBI): domain Eukaryota; kingdom Viridiplantae; phylum Streptophyta; class Pinopsida; order Cupressales; family Taxaceae; genus Taxus; species Taxus chinensis. The sequence continues at coordinate 836,961,863 of CM034148.1, read as the reverse complement.
TCACCCAAGAAAAATCCAAGAAAAACGCTCCATCTTCAATGGTTGCAAAGGAGAAGAAGGCCAAAGAAGTTTCTGCTTCACAGGTCACATAGAAGAGGATCATCAACAAAGGTTCAACATTACCACCCTCCATGGATTTTGCTAAAGAAAAACCAAACTTGGTCGTTGCACAAGGACCCTGTTGTTATACCAAGTAAGTCATCATTTCCTTCTTCTAGTTCTTCAATTATTAATAGCGCTTCCCCTTCCATTGGAGTCTCTACCAAAATATCAAAAGTTCAGCCAAAAGCTAAACCTTCACTTTCTGTTAAACTGACTTCTTCACCTAGCATTGCCCCATTTGATTTTGTGGAGCATGCAAGTAAAACCAAAGTCCAACTCTCAGAGATAGAGTACTTGCAAACACACCCTGCCCAATTTGACAGATTCATTAATGCAGTCTAGGGTAGTAGCTCTATATCCTCAAGTCCCATTTCTATAGGACTTCTCCCACCACCATCCACACCTCCATATCAAAACATGTTAGCTCTTAGTGCATCCAAAACAGCTAGGGTTGAGCCTTTCTATTTGTCTCTCCTCATAAATGGCTTTGAGTTAAACAATTGTATCATTGATTCTGAAGCCTCTGATAATGTAATGCCTCTCAAAGTTACAAATTTCCTTTGCCTAACTTTTACTAGAGTAAATGGAGCTTGCTATTCCATGGAATCTAAACAAGTGCCGCTGATTGGAAGAATAAAGGATGCACAAGTAGCTTTGGCTGACTTCCCTGATAAGAAAGTGCTTCTAACTATTTTAGTGGCAGACATCCTAGCATCTTTTGGCATGCTTCTGAGCAGAAGTTTTTTTAAAGACCTAGGTGGATAAATTAAAATGTATTGGTCATCTACTACTATCCCTGTAAAAGGTGAAATGAAGAGGTTGTTGCCAGTTAGGAAAATGAAATATACTGTGTAAAAATCCGAAACCCTAGGAGCTAACATTTTGTACCAAAATACCAGGCAGATGAATCACTGGGTGACAACCGAGGAGGATGAAGATATTTCGATCTTGATAGGGTCAGACATGTCTTCCCAAAGGGATTTGAATTTTGAAGAAGCACTGAGGAGATTCGAGTTACAAGAAGGCAGCCCCGAATCACTAGATGATGCAGACCAAAAAGAAGAGGAGATGGTTCTCAATAAATTTCAAGAAAATAAATCATCTTGCATGTTTTTACAGGATGAGGATTTATTCCCATTTCCATTTTGGGATGAAGATTATCTCAGTCATGCCGTCTATGGAGATATAAAATCAGCTTGTGATGAGCCCGTGAAAGGATTGAAAGAAATATTTGTACAAGAAATGCTTGAAGCTGTAGAAGAAACTGAAGATCTCAAGCTCAGTCTCAAGCTCTTGATACAAGCCAAAAATCTTCAGGAAAAACATGAAGCTGGTTTGGAAGCCTTAACCAATGTGAAGGTTGGCTGCATTGAGATAAATCCATATGAAAAATATGATGCCATTCTGGAACTGATGATTGATGGATGCAATAACAAAATGGATATATTTTCTTTCCCTTTTGCAAATGAATACTCTGTCCATGATGAAGGAATTGAAGAAATGATTTTCGATGCCTCTGAAGATGAATCTCTTTTTGATGAAGGATTTTTGGAGTGCAGCGATTCCCTAGATGATGAGGTAATCCATCTATATAGTTTCCTTGAGCTGCATTCTTCAAAGGGATACAAAGATGAGATATAGGAAATGATGAATCATAACTATGTGCAAGAAATATTGGAAGGAGTACAAGTTGAGGAAGACCCCAAACTGATTCTTGATCTCTTCACTCGTGCCATGAACATACAAGACAAGAATGAGTTTTCCTCCAATTCGCCCATCAATACTCAAATGCCCCATAGTGGAGTAGAGATAAAGAATGAATCAAATGTTTTTCACAGAGAAAATTCCAATGAGCATAGACCTGGAAAATAAAGTAACTCAAAATATCCAATAAATTGGAACCAAAATCAGCTTTGGGGCAGCAATGAGATGCTTAATGGAGAATCAACTATATGGATAAGCATGGAAGGAAACTGGCACTATCAAACTGATTTCAAAGAACATGAAAGCAATGGAATTTCCAAGCAAGGACCTGAGCATCATGAAGTTCACATGGACTCACTCCTACCAAGTACACAAGTAAATGTGGAAGCACCTGGCTTTCATAAGCCACTGAGGAGGGGAGGCTACTTTCTGGAACCAGTCAATGGCTTCGCAGAACATAATCCTTCAACGTTTCCTCTTCAGGGGTAACTTTTGAGAAATGAAAAGTGCATCAATGAAAGTGAAGTTGTCGCTCACCTTGTAACATAGTTTTGTTTTTTCCCCTTTTCTGTTGTGTGTTTTTTTGTTTCCCCTTTCTGTTTTGGTGTTTTTGTTTGTGTGCCCTCTTCTTCCTCCTCTCTTTCCTAAGAAGTTGTACATGACTCTGCAAGGCCCAATGGATAAGGCACTGGTCAATGTTATATGTTTTTAAACTTGAGATTCTAAATCCTCATGTCATGTTTTCTCCATGTTCAATCCATGTCATGTCCCCAAGCTAGAGCCACTATTGTCCCCTCAAAAATTTTCCTTCTTTTTCCAAGTCTAGACTTAGAAATTTTTGAGTTGTTACCCTTTGAAAATGGTCTAACAAGAGTATTTTGAAATCTGGCACTTCCCAAGGGCTCAAGGATGTTTGAAACCTACTTCATCATATGGGAAATTTATTTCCCTTTCCAAAAAGGTAAATAAGTTGTTCTAACTCCTTGTTTTGTGCAAGATATGGCTCAACGGACTTGGGTTGTATTTTTAGCCCAAGGCAAACCAGTGGAGCTGTGGAGGTTTCTTTATCACTTTGCCTTTTCGGTAAAAAATGAAAATGGCGATGGCGGATCCGTGAGCCCAAACTGGGTGGAGAAAATAATGAATCTTAAACCCCGCAACTGATAGAAGGATGCCACGTGTCCTTATTGACTGGTTAAAGTGGGATTTTAAGTTTTTAACCTTCGGGGTTAAAAGTATAAATTTTGACGTGACCACTGCAGGCAATCAAATTGTGCCACATGTACACGAGAGTGCGGGCTGGCGGACGATGTTGTGATTTTGAACCTTTTTCCAAAAAAGGTTCAAAATATTCTAAATGGAGTCGTGACCCCATATCCAATCAAAAAAGTGCCACGTATGCATGTTGAAAAGTCAAACCAAGCTGGCGGAGGAAATTGTTCCAAATTTCCGAATTCCAAAAAAGGGTCGTGAAATGAAGGGATTTCACCCACGGCCACTCCAATCACTTTCCTCCATGCGGCATGATTAGATTTAAAGACACAAAATGTGGATCTAACGGTCCACATTCAATCTGGCAAGTTTGTAACCGTTTTAATTATTAAATTATCTGGCATTTCTCACCACGGTCATTTTTTCTGCAAAAGAAGGATCTGAAATGGTGCCAAATGATTGGATCTCAACTGTAACTACTTCTTAGCCATTTGGGGAAGCTGTAACCACCCCTTGTGTGCTATTTCTTTTCCTCTGAGAGTCATTGTATGGTTTGGCATTTGATTTTTGAAGACTGTAAATGATTTTCATGAACAGAGGGCAAAAACAATAGTCGTCATTCTTCTAAGCTTCTTCTTTCTATTTTTTTCTTCCTTTTGCTTTCCTTGTACAATTTTCTACTTCAGCTGCAATAAGAAAAGAAGGATTTTATGCCCCTTTGATAGAGGATTCAATTGGTACTTTGTGACCAATGCGTTTTTATTCAGTCTTGTAGCTTTGGTTTGCGAATTTGTATTCTTCTTCCATTTAAATGCATGTTATAAACTTTTTTATCAATGTTTGTAGGCCTCTGATATTCTACCTCCATCATTGATCTCCTTGACTTCATTCCCACTCCCCTTTCCCACTCTCAGACCACTTTTTGTCCTTTCCAGAAATTGTAGGCTTTACCATAGGATCAGTGGAGTGCCCCTATGGATCTCTGGTTGAAAAACCACCATTGAATCCACTTATTTTTCATGCATAATATAGCAGCTGCACCATTATAAGTAGAGGGACTTAGATTCCCATAGTGTTGTTTTAGAAACCGCCAATTTATCCCCCAAGACAAATTTCCTAGCCAACACTATGTAAACTGTTAATTTGTTATTATACTTTCTATGTATTAATTGTTGCATAATCTATGGTTTCCTAAAAAGAGAATCCTTGATAAGATTGATTATCTTTCTCATCAAAAAACATTCTTAGTCCATAAATAATGTGTGGCGCGATGCGTCAATGATCAAGAGCATGATGCTACCTGTAGACACCTAAATTTCAATCAAAGAAATCTTATTCTAACATTACATTGACTATCTTCATCTCCTTTCACTCTATTTCAAATAACAAAACTTCATTATCTAATTCTGCTTCCAACTCACTCATGATGCCATTTTACGACAAATTAATTGGTTATATTCCTCTTAATCAGCTAGTTTCATGTTGATTGGGTCTTCTATCTCATATTTAATCAATGAACCTTATCATTGGCTATCTCCCGCTTCCAACGCTTCCAAAATCTAATCCAAATTCCTCCAGGAACTCTCAAAAGGCTTCCTAATCTTGTTTAGAGTCCCTAATTAATCCTAAAAGGTTAATTAGCTTCTAATCTAGTCAAAAAGGTACTTTGAATTCTAAAAGATCTATTTTGGCTTGTTCATTTTTCCCACATGCACTAAATTTTCACATTTCTTGCAAACCAAAATCTTTAAATAAAGGGGTCACCCCTTCCTTTCAACCTTACATCTGGTTTACATAGCAAAACCTCACACCTTGACACCTTTTTTTATAAACACTTTGATCATCAAGCTTGAGATCTCATTTGCACTAGCCAAACCATCCACCATTGAAATAGCTTCATCTTGCATCTTTCCTCCATTTTAGATTAGTAAGATTTATCCAAGCATGGTCTAATAAATCATCTTAGAGAGATCTCTTCATATTTAGGAGTAAACAACAAATTAAATTTGATTGCTTAGATTCTAATTAGGTTGATTTTTATTAAGCTTTCTAAATAGTAGAGTAAACATAGTATGTTGCTTGTTTGATTCATAATGCATGCTTTTGAAGTTTATTTGCTTACCTCTTATCATGATGGTTATTGATTAATTTGGTAAAAAAATTAGGCTATTAGGTGATTAGTCTACTTCTCATAGTTTTCCAAGTTTTTCCTTAACACATTTGGCACGCCGAGTGGATACCTTTTCCATGGTCTTTTCAGAAGTTTTTCAAGCTTTCTTTCTATTTCTAACCTTTCTTCATGTTTTTAGGGTTAAATAGTTTACCTCTTAGATATACTTTGATTGGTTTTCTAGCTTTTTGTGGGGTAAATGTCCATTTTTCATGCAAAGTTAGTGGTTTTAGGTTGGAAATTGATTTAAAGGGTAGAAATCAAACATGTTTGCATTTCTAAAATTATGGATCTCGTGATTTTTTTGTGATTTTTCAGGGCCACGCAATAGGCATCAGAGAGGGGCGCGTACATGTGAAAAGAGATGCTTACCTATTTAACTACTACGCACATGTCAAAAAGTGTCCTTGACCCTGTTGACTGAACCAAAGTAGCATACTTGTTCCAAACCTGCACGCATACATTGCAAAATCCTGTGCACACACCATTCTAGACGCGTACCTATAAGTCCATCCTCTATGTTGTTTGACATTTTTTACTCGGGGTGCGTACACATATTATGTGGCATGTACATGCTAAAAATCCCACACATGCATCATTCTACATGCAAAGACGTAAATACCCTCTATCATTTTTCGACAGACCCGCGTACTTACCATAAAGGGCACGTACATACCAAAATTCGCGCGTACACATCAAGAAGGGTGCGTAGGAATCACTAGTCAGAATTTAATATTTGTTGTAGTTTTCATAATTAATATTTTGGGTATTTCTGACATTGTTGTAGGTTTCTAACAATAGTTTGCAAGGTTCTTTTTATCATATCTTTGTGCTAACTTAGTTAAGTCTTGCATTTTCATTAGTAGAGGTTTTTTGAAACATGTATTCTCTTCCCTTGCACCTTATAGGTGATCTTGGGAATAATAACATTTAAATACCTTCTTTATGCTTTCCAAAAACTTTAATTAAGTTTTTAAATGGGAAAAACCTTCAAATTTGGCTAAAAGGAACTCATTTTTTGTGATTTACTTAAGCATTATCCATTTTTTTTGCAAAGATTGAGTGAGATATTTTGTTGTGTATGCTCTTTCCTTGCATCCTAGGACGATCTAAAAAATTAAAATCAAAATGTTATCCTATTTATATGATGTTATTGGAAAATTACTAATCTTGGTATGTAGGACCAAAATCACTGTCAAAGAATCAGAAGCTAAACAATACTAATGTGTTTTATGTAGGTTGTCATGGTGTGCAAAACCTCACTAAGACTAAAAAGATAAAAAATACACCACATTCAACACATTGTATTTGCAGGTTTGGAAAAGGGTACGTCCCTATCCAATCAACTAGAACATAACCCCTTTGGCATAACGCCTTAAGCTATAACAATGAGGTGGTTCTATGAACCCTAAAGTAATCCACCATTGAGTAACCTTGTGGATGAAATAGGAAATGCTCCGCACACCCACTTGAATAGATTTTCCTTTTGTAAGTTAGAGTCAAATTTATCCATATTGTGACCCCAATGAGAATACGCGTGAACACATTTAGTTGCTCATCGTATTTGAAGGGGGTAAAGTAAAGTCTGAGATAAACAAAGATTAGTGATTGTGAATTTCTTGGCAAATTGAACTTGCAATAGATAAACTTGTAACACCTCGATAAACAAACACTTAGAGAAGCCATATTTGTCTTGGGGCCCACTTTTCTAGTCCATCATCAAGTCAAGGGCCATCACGAAACACTAACTTATTCGGAGTCAAAACTTTGTTAGACGAATAAGGGGATAGCCCATCGAAGTTAGGGTCTAGCGATATTCATCATGAAACTCAAAATGTACCACTTTTTCTTAGTTCATTCACTATGCCCTAAGGCAAGGTGAAACTCTACCAAAGTTGTGCTTAAAAGGAATGATAACCACTTGATCGTACCACCTTTGAACACAGATGCTTCAAACACCACGATCAATAAGATGAAAGTAATTTGACAGAATAATGTTCGTTTATGCATAAAACCTTTTTACAAATGAGCAACAATATCTATAAATTATGGAACATCAATAAATCAATGAATGTGCCACTTGATCTTGATTTAAGCAAGATCAATCATTATAGTTAAGGTTTGTGATCAAACTTTTAATCTCCTTTGAAATTAGTCATTAAAGAATTAGTCACACCAAAGATTTAGATACTTATGTCATTGTTTCTTGTGAACCATAGATCTAAAAGAACATACCTGTGAACTGCTAATATCTGCCTACATCATTAAATAAGATAAAAGAATATTTTGACACATAAGTAGGTGAGTGATCAAACTTTACCTATGTCTTGAAAGGTGTTAAAGTACCTTGGTGAACATTGAGCTAAGGTAAATACCTACTCTAACACCCCGTTTCTCAAGTGAAGCTAGGGTAATGTACCAATAATAGAAGTGGCATGTCCATGGTATGAGTCCCGGAAACTAGGTTTGATGAGGTCTCTTGGCTACAATAAGCTGGGAAAAAGGGACGCTACATTGGGGATCCAAAACCAGTTCACTAATTCAAACGTAAAGTTCAGTAAAAAACTTGACCTGCAAGTATTATCACAAGTTAACTCGGTTCAAAAAACTTGTAACTACATCCTGAAAACATTTTAGGTGTAGTATCACTGTTTATCTGAATCCATTCTCAATGGACAAAACTAATAAAAATTGACACTGGGCTTCACCAAATCCTAGTTCCATACTTTGGTCCATTTATCGACACACTTTGTCAACTGGAGTGATGTCGAAATTGTTACATACAAGACACCAAGGTTAATGTGATCAACTACTACAAATGGTGTCCCACATTAAAGAACAACCTTGTGTAAACAAGGCAAGGACAATGAGTTCTATTGAGGCAGAAATGGAGTGCCAAAATCTAAGATAAAGCCTTTTCCAGGTACACAAGGAAAGGTAAATGATTCTTCGAAGAAGTAATATCAACACAACACCCTCCCACAGTAGCTCCTATGGGTATGATATTGATTCCAAAGACATCTGACATGTTCGTGTTCCCAATTATCAACTTTGAACACTTACAAAATAGACACCGGGATTCACCAGAATATCTCCCACGCAAGAGAGATTGTCAACATGCCACAAGTGTCAAGGAATACAGATACAAAATCTCTCAATAGAACAAGAGAGATACACTAAGACCGCTTCTCAAATGCTCAAAAAAGGGAGCATGCGGCTAATGGTACCAAGGTATAGAGAATGGACCCATCAGAGGCAAAGAAGTGGTTCTCAGGAGCCACCCTTGTAGAGTCCTCGTCAAAATGCCTATGTCTCCGCCATGAGTGATTAGATATCCACTCCAAATCAACACAGATGCATGAAGAAGATGTTTGCTCCTCAATTGGTGCAAAATGCACAATGGGTGAATGCAAGGAACCATCTGAATGTGTGTCAGGTTGATCATATACAACTGAAATCTCAAATTTCTCAAGCCTGAGTGAAGGTGCAGCAAAATCATGTGTTCTTCGGTAAGAAATAACTCAGTAAGGGTCATGAGTGAACCACTCAAAAAAGGAGCTCTGTCAATGTTATACTATGCCTCAATGAAGAATATCTGCTCAAAACCAAGTCATGGCGATAATTTCACTTAACATCCTGGAAAAGGGGATCAACAATACACATGTGAATGGCCGCCATGATAACTATGCCAGTGACCACCTTCAGGAAAGAATGGAGGCCATGCGAGAATATGAATACTAGTGAGTTATGCTTCTCAAAATAGCCTTTCAGATGAGTAGAAATAGGATACACAACATGTGGTCCAATGTAATAGGCTTATGACTGTGGAAAGCATTTGCAAATAAAAGCCTCATAGGTTTAGGATCCACGTCAAAAGCAGGAACATGCTCAAAGACTGGCAGATCAATTTAGTGGGTACCAAGAGGTGTAGCCTATATTGACAACTACCTCCTATGTCTGCTTCCTAAAATCTTAGGAGGACAAGTGCTCGAGTGGTTTATACGTTTACCAAAGGGTTCTATAGTCACATGGCCCACGTTGGCAGAAAAGTTTCATACATAAATTCTCGTTTAACATAGAGAATGATGTCGTCATGCTAGACCTTTGTAGTGCAAACCAAAGACCCAATGAAAACTTTGCAAGGCTTATTACAGTGATGGCGAGGTCTAGCAAGCTTGCATTCCCTGTATAGTTCTTGAAAAATTAGTAAGTATCTTCATTCCAAATTTAAACCCAGATATCATGTTTCATTTACAAATGCATTGCATTTCTAACTTCGAAGAAGTCATTGAGAAGGGGAGTCAAATCAAAAAGGCTTTAATAGTCAAAAGGTAATGATTAAACCATTTTGGCAAAGATTTTCAACAAAACTCAAAACCTATGGAGAAGTCCAAATGAGATAAATCTCCCAAAAATTTGTGGGCGATGGCTCACAGACTGTAAATTTGTCCAAACGATTCAATATGCTCAAGTAGTATTTGTGGTCCTATCCTACTTTAACCAAAGGACCTATTCAAGGTCCAATTCAAAGGCGAGTAGTTTACTCCCCTCAACTAAGCATTATCTACCATTTTGAGACAATCTATGAGGTAGTAAACATGGTGCAATATCCAACCATAGTACCATAGCAAGAGGGAACATGTGCAAACCAGGGTGGTAAAAGATTACATGATTGATTTTGATTTCAATAGTGTAACATAGGAGACAAAACATACATAGTGTATAAGCAAAGGAAACTTTCAGATCTACGACCTCATAAAAGATAGTAAAAGTTTATGAATAGATTCCCCCGAATCAGGAAAGTTAGAAACAAAATGCACTGTGGACACAAAGTTCTTCGGAAATATGCTCCTTTCCTATTCCTCTAAACTTCAAAGAAGCCGGATCTGGGTTTCAGCACAAATTCTAGGACTACAAGAATGTTGTTACAAATTCTGATTCTTTAACCCGTAGGTTCTTCCTCTATTCATGTAATGGAGAAATTACAAATAGGAAGTCATTAACAATGAACTGTCGCACATGTGGACGTGAAAGAAACATCTGAAAGCTCCCTCCTGAAATTCCTCTTTGCATGACATGATGATTTATAACTGAAAATAGAACCTTCTATTTTGCATGTATGCCACCTATTTCCAAGTAATTGACTTCTCTCAAGTAATGGCTTTTAAACCGCACTGTAAGTTTTAGAATTTTATTGATTTCTCAATTACTTTGTCGGAGGAAATAAGAGAAGAAGAAGAAAGAGGAAAGTTGATCCTGTTCCGCCTCTAAGAAATGGTCTGTACATGCAATTGATTCTTGATGACTTTGATCTCCAAATTGATCTGGAAAATCTGACTATGATTTTCCTTACCCACTAACCTTCCCTCTTATCCTTGAATTAGTTGTAGTTCTTCTCCAGTACATGCATTAAGTGCAATACTTGTGCCGTAATAATAACTCAATCATTTTTATTTTTAATTACATATGATTAAAAATTCTGGAAAGACACAGAGTCTGGATTCTCACATAATAACCATTACAATGATAGGCAACAATGGAGGAATGAGATTCACATGCACAAGCACTGGATAGTGAATACCTATGGAAGTAGGGCCGATAAAACATAATACAAATTCCATGTTCTTGAGTTAGATCTTCCATACAACAAGCTTCTAGGTCGACCATGGATCCATGTCATGCAAGCAGTGCCTTTTACCTACCATCAATGCATTAAAATGTATAATGGAGGGCACACAATTACTATTCATGGAGATCTTGAACAATTTGTGCATTGTAGAGCACTACATAGCTTCTCTAGATCAACATATAATTGTCCTTCAATGGACATTGTTGTCCCATTGCATATAAGCGAAGCCCCATTTCTGGGAGGATCCAAAGGCTCAAATGTGTAGAGCACACAAAATTAGTGAATCATATTCAATTAATAAACAATAATATAGTTTACACATTTATAGGAGTTGTCCTATAACCACTCCCCTGGAATCGCTGAGTTGTTCTAACAACTCACAACTTACAATCTATGTGATTTTCATATCACTTATAACACGTTTGCCTATTTTCACTATAAAATCTCTACGTGAGTTATATCAATACTCACTTACATTATTTATTTATTATGCTCCACATACACACACACACACTAATTAATAATGTAACATCCATGTTAGGACTAATTCCTAACATTCTCACCCTTAGTTCTAACATGGTGTGAAGAACGCTCTGGACTCTCATAGCAACGGTTGACCTTAGTCAGTCATTGCCTCTGTTTTCTGGATTGATGCAGTTGTCAGATTTGGTGGTACCAAACGAGCATTGTGTTACTTTCCCCCCCTCACAATGTGAAGTAGAGTAGATGTCGGCTTCTACCGATATTTCATCCTTTTACAAATAATGGCCCCTTATAATATTTGCATGCTTAAATTTTTTTCAAAAAAACACAAAGTACCTCCCTTACAAAATATTTCATTCCTTTTTACAATTACCTCCCCGTTATAATAATTTGCCACACGCAAAATTTAAATTTCCCCACCTTAAAATAAATAATAAGGTTTGTAATTTTGATGTGCATTTTTCATTGATTATTCACCTTCCTAAATACCGTCCTCCCATTGTCTATATGTCCTTTAAAAACTCCGTTCATTTCAATCGTCCCCGCTAATCCGCCATATCGAGAGGAAAACCCGATCTGTGAGCTTGCCAGTAATCAAGCCGAACTGGGAGATGGAACAATGGTCATTGCTGAGTTGTGAGTAGCTACAGGGTCTGTCAGAAGAGATGTTGTGAGAGCTTCGCTAAACCAATGAAGATATTCATTTCAAATCCAAATTTGATCTAATGTCGCAAGCATCTCATTGAGAAGGGATGAAAACATTGGTTCTTTGGTAGCAAAAGGACACGATTAAACCATTTGAAAGATCGCATGCATGTCAAAACTGAAGGAGAAGCCAAAAAGAGCAACCTCATCTTGTGCAATTGGTTCACAGTCTACAAGAGTCAAAATTTGACTGCTCACCAGCATACAAAGTAGTAACTATCCTCAAGAACCTTAAGGACAAAGGACCTATTCATGGTCCAATTCAATCGAAGTGTTTATCCCCTGATGGATTCATTGTCGCCATTTTGAGAAATCAGAGGTAGTAAACATGGTGCAATATCCAACCGATGTACCATATGGATGATGCAGTCCAAATTTGATGGTAAGGGATCATCCGCCTATTGTGATTTGGATTGTAGTCCAAATGAAACAAAATGCAAGTCGTTTAAAGTTGAAACACTTCATTCAAGACGCGCTATTGAAGATGGTAAAATGTTGAGATTCCCCTGGATGGAGGATCCCAAATATCAAGATGGGAATATTCAAACATCCCTTGACTAATTATAAGAAAGTGCTCGCGAAGAAACAAAGAAAATCTCCTATCTGCCACGGTCAATCATCTGATAATGTATAGGATTTGGCTTCGAAACTATGTGGTACACCCAAGGTAATCATTTTGACTTCTTTAATAGATGTATTCTTCATCTTGAGCAATATCGAATACCATCTCATCATTATGGATTGCCCATGAGATGTCCACTCAGAAAATAGAATCCCCTTTGTTGCTGTTCCCTTATCTCCTCAGAAAATCGGTAACATTTGATAGATCAACTTGAGAAAATCTGTATTTAAGATTTTTTCAATATTAGTTATCAAGATATCAAAATGGGGATAAAGACATGCGAATAGAAAACCCTTCATAGGGTGGGAGTGTCCAAAAGATGCAAATCCTTTGAATGTCCAAGCAATGGTTGCATCTTGAGTCTTCATGTGCCATCTTCGTGGAAATCCCACATAATAATCCTACCCACAACCTACCCCTATACATTGAGGTGGTTTTACTGCATAGCTAAGATTAAGAGAGTGCTTGTGGATAATGGATCAAGCGATTGAATATTACACCTTGAAGTTAGTTAAAGTTGGGATACCAAATGTACAGCAGAGCCCCATTTTCATGTAATAACCATTACAACATAAATGTGCAGAGAACAAGATCAGTGACTATAGTGATACCTATGGAAGTAGGGCCATATAAAACATGATACAAAATTCCATTTCTTGAGCTAGATCTTCCATATAACATGCTCCTAGGTAGACCATGGATCTAACATGCACATTACAATCTACGTGATTTGCATATCACTTATCAACACACCTAAATTGTATAATAAAGGGAATCTCTACGTTAGTATTATGGAATATCACTTAACCATTATGTGCATTGTAGATGCTCCATAGCTTCACACATCACTAATATGAATGTCCTTCCATGTTATGACATTGTTGTCCTATTGCAAACAATAGCTTTCAAAGCTAGAGTTGATCCTAACATGTTACAAGTTGTGGTTAAATACCCTTCTCATCGTTGAATCCCTTTGCTTCATGGGAAATGAAAGTAGGATCGTATGGTACGATAAAAGATTTCAATATTCAACAGGCCCTCTTAGTGTCTGACCTATCACTCTCACCTAAGACACGTGGTAGAACCTAACTTCCAATTCACAATCACACATGCCATCTGCTCTAGTCCCTTCGAAAGGTTTGCTCCTCGTCGTCTTCTATCAGATGAGAAGACATTAAGTGACCCTCCAAATCGGACAACGGAAGGAATGAAAGCTTCATGTAATGAAGCTCCACATTATGCCAAAGCTCATAGAATGATGCATGTCATGGGGTATCAGGTATTTGGGTGTGGACCAGATGCACAAGGTAGACTGGAACCTTTTCCAATCCCTCTTAGGAAATTTAAAAAACATGGCCTTGGTGTGAAGATTCATAATCTTCCACCCTCTGAAATTGATGATACTTCCTCGGACATTGAAAATGATTCGCTTCATTCAGATAGTGACACAGACTCCCATTGTAGTGTCTATGAAAATCTTGCATCTACTAACATGTTCCCAGATTCTGCTATGTTTACCCTATCCCAGTCCAATCGACAAACTGACTCTCAAATCACCCTTGTGTATCCCAACCTTTTTGATTGGGACCAACGAATTCATATACCAGTTGATTTCTTCAAAAACGAAGAAGCCATGGCAAAATTCATGGGTATCAGAGACGACATTCCTAGCAGTGATCACAAGAAAGGTTTCTTCATCAAATTAGATGCATGTGCATATTTTGGGGAAGAGGTGGAAATGTGTGGTCGTCTAAACAAGAAAATAACAAGCAAGGGAAAAAATACCACAGAAAAGTCTTGCAGAAAGAAAGAGCTCAAATCCCATAGTGAAAACCTCTTTGAGGTGCTTGTGGATAAATAAAAAGAAGATCCAATGGAAAAAATAGTCGACCCACACAAATATACAACTCTGTTTGATCCACCTATTGAAGCGGGCTCTACTCTTCCCCTTGATCCTACCTGCATGGAAGATACGTCCAAAATTTTGGTTGAAGAGACTATTGATGTCAATATTGGGTCTGAGGAGGATCCTAAAATAGTAAAATTGGGGGCTTCACTCTCAGCTCAAGAATAAAAGACATTTTTGGAATTGCTAAAGGAATTCATAGACATATTCGCATGGTCTTATGCAGATATGTCGGGTTTGGACCTAACCCTAGTTGTGCATAACCTTGTTGTGCACCCAAACGCCAAACATGTTAAACAAAAGTTAAGGAAGATGCACCCACATGTCACACTCTTGGTAAAAGAAGAACTAGAAAAGCTACTGGCATAAGGTTTCATTAGATCAATAGATTACTATGAATGGATATCAAATATTGTGCTAATCCAAAAGAAGCCAATAGGAATCCGCATTTGCACCGATTTTAGAGATATCAACAAAGCATGCCCTAAAGACGACTTCCCTTTACCTAATATCGACGTGATTGTCGATTCAACTGTTGGGTATGAGATGTTGTCCCTCATGGATGGATTTTCAAGGATACAATCAGATTAAGATTGCAGAAGAAGATCAACACAAGACTGTCATTCACAACCCCTTGGGGAACATTTTGTTACCAAGTGATGCCCTTTGGTCTAAAGAATGCAGGAGCCACTTACCAGAGAGCCATGATTATTATCTTCCATGACTTGATGAATGACATCATGGAAGACTACGTGGATGATATTTTGGCTAAATCCATAACCAGAGAAGAGAACCCATAAGTTTATGGTGTATCTTTCAACGCCTCAGAGACTACAAGGTTCATTTGAACCCTAAAAAGTGTGTCTTTGACGTACTATCTGGAAAACTCTTGGGCTTCATCATTTCCAGGAGAGGGATTGAGGTAGATCCCGTGAAGGTTACAACTATCACTGAAATTCTGCCACCTAAGAATCTCAAACAACTACGCAGTTTACAAGGAAAAATCCAGGTAATCGTTGATTTATATCACAACTTGCGGATAAGTGTCATCCCTTTACACATATTTTGAAAGAAAGATGTTTCTTTCAACTGGGGTCTTGAATGCCAAAAATATTTTGAAATACTCAAGCAATATCTAACCCATCCCCTAGTTCTCATGCCACCTACCCCAGGCGAACCTCTCCTATTATATATCTTAGCTACCCAATGTGTTATTGGTGCACTGCTTGCCCAATACAACCTAAACCACAAAGAACGAGTTGTGTATTACCTGAGCCAAACCTTAATTGCCTATGAGTTGAACTACCCTCAAATAGAAAAGGCATGCCTAGCAGTGGTCTTTGCTTTCCAAAAGCTACACCACTATCTCCTTAACAACAAAACTAAACTAATTTCCAAAGTTGACCCTCTCAAATACCTTTTATCAAACCTGCACTTACAGGATGGATGGATAATTGGATCATCCTCCTAAGATAATTTAACATTGAGTTTTTTAACCAAAAGTCACTTAAAGGACAAGTGCTTGTGGATCAACTAGTTGAAGCTCCCCTACCAGGGACAGAACCATTGTGTCTAGATCTGTCAGAATGCATCTACACTGTACATTGAAGAATCTAGCATATGGAACATGCAGTTTAATGGGTCATTCAACTATCATGGTGTAGGGGCTGGCATAGTGCTCATCACTCCAATAGGGGATTTTATTCCACATGCATTTCAAATAGGCTTCTCATGTACAAACAACATAGCTTAATATGAAGCACTCATTGCAGGTTTGAAAATTTCCATTCGATGGGATATCAGACAACTCAAGGTCATGGGTGATTCACAACTTATCATCAAGCAAGTCAATGATGAGTAAAAAGTTAAAGATGAGAAGCTCATCCCATATAAAAATTGATTGAGACATTAAAGGAGTACTTTGTGCGGGTAACCTTTGAACAAATGCCACGGGTACAAAACAAGTCAACATATGTTATGGCTACGATTGGGGCAAATGCTTAAAATGTCACCTCAGATAAAGAAAATTCCATTTTTCGTTGAACATTGCATGAACCCGCGTATGACATGCTAGAATCATGTTTGGTGTGTGAATTCATTGGTCCTCTTTCACCTTGGTATGATTCCATCTACACCTACCTCAAAGACAACACCTTCCCTCCAGACATTACCATACTGACAAGAAAGCCCTCATTCACCAAATAGCTCGTTATACCCTTTTAGGAGGCACCCTCTACGGTAAAGGCTACTATGGGAATTTACTACGTTGTCTTGATATGGTTGAATCAGTCCTAAAAATCAAGGAAACACATGAAGGAGTTAGCAGAGCACATACAAGCGGGATGATACTAGCTAAAAAACTACTGAGAATGGGTTATTATTGGCCTACAATGGAAGCAAATTGTTGTCAACATGTTAAGAAGTGTGAACTATGCCAGAAGTATGGAAACCTAATCCATGCACCAGCACAAACTCTACAACCAATAACAACTCCATGGCCATTCTCAAAATGGGGGTTGGATCTCATAGGGAAGCTCACTCCTACATCCTCAGATGGTCATACCCACATCATTACTGCCACCAAGTACTTTACCAAATGGGTAGAGGTAGTACCTCTCACATATGTCACCGGTGCAAAAATATCCAAATTCATCATGAATCACCTCATCTGTCGTTACGAAATTCCCTCTGTCATTGTAGCAGACAATGGTAATTCTTTCAAGAACAAGATGGTAAATGTGTTGTGTCAACTCTTCCACATCTGTTTAAAGTGGTCTACCCCCTATTACCCTCAAGGTAATGGACACAGAAAAATCCACCAATAAAACCCTTGTTCAAATCATGGAGAAAATGGTAAGTAAAACATGCCACAATTGGCACTTACAAATCCATCCCAACCTCTAGGCCTATAGAACTTCCATTCACACTCCTACTGGTGCCACCCCTTACTCACTAGTCTATGGCACTGAGGCCATTTTGCCTCTGGAAATTGAGCTTCCTTCCCTGAGAATATCCCTCAGAGATTATCTAGACAAAGATGAAGACTACATAGTTGCTCACCTGGCAGAATTGGAGCTATTATATGAGAAAATAATGAGAGCCCTCAATCACTTGAAAGTTTATCAGAATCAAATCTCAAGAGGATACAACAAATGAATCATACCTCGTCAATTTGAGGTAGGTGATCTCGTTTTGAAGGAGAACCAGAAAAATATTGTTAAAGATAGAGAAAAGAAAGGAAAATTTGAGGCTAACTAGTTAGGACCTTATGTGGTCACTGAGAAATATGGATCAGGAGCTTACAAATTGGCTCACTCAGATGGTGAAGAATTAAAGGAACAAATGAACACAATGCATCTCAAGCACTTCTATGCTTGAATAAGAAGTTCCTTAGAAAAGAAAGAAAAAATTAAAAAAAAAATCAAGAAAAAATCAAGAAAACAATAAAGAAAAATAGGTCGTCCAAGTGTGAAAACCACGCAATTGTGGCGCTTTGGATAGGTCCTTTGGTGAAAACTAGTTTCCAGCACCTTGGGAGGATTCATTATTCCTAAGCACTTCTCATATCTAAATGGAGTACACTTACCCTGGTTTAGGGCTAGGTTTCTTAGGTTGAGTAACCTTTTACATTATCTTCCATGGCCTTGATCCAGCTGATCCATTCTTGTATATATGTGAAGGAGTTGCTTTTTGTATATTCCCATCTAAACATTGGGGGCACTTTCACATCTACACCTTCCTAAACATACTTGTGTGGCATTCTGCCTCTGTATATTCCCACATCACTGGGGGCATCCACGATTTCTTTTCCTGTACATAGCTTCGAAAACTTTCAAAAACACAAAAAAAACATTCAAAATATGGAAAACTCCTAAACATTGAAAAAAACCCTAAAGAGGATGATGCTACTACAAAAACAACATAACATTGTCTTAAGGAAACCCCGAAAACAATGTGAACAGTAGCCTTGAAAAATTTATCTCAAGATAACACCAAAAATAGTAGAAAACAAATCAAAATTGTCTCGCAAAAACAAAGTAGTGATTTGCTTACTTTTAGTTGTCAGTTTGTAGAGTTTTGATTACATTTCCTTTTCATGTTGTGTGCTTTAAATTGACTTCATTTGCTTAAGTTGAGTATTACTTAACTATTGCATTTAGTTCATTTTTATCTTGCATACTTGTTCATATTTGTAACGTTTTCATTAGTTTTGATTGCTTTGCATTTTTGTTGTTGTGTGTATTAAATGAAATTCAATTGCTTACTTTGGTTGAGTATTACTTAACTGTGGCATTATATTCCTTTTTGCATATTGTTCATACTAGTGTTGTATTAGTTAGATTTGATAACATTGCATGTGTTGTGTGCTGTTAGATTGAATTCATTTGCTTAGTTTAACAATTGTTATGCATCAGTATTGGATTCATTTTATCTCACATACTTGTAAATAATTGTGTTGTATTAGTTAGATTTTATTAGGTTGTGCTTGTAAATTGTATTGTACAGTTTATCATCATCTAACATCTATCAAATCATTTACCATATATCATCACATCTAACATCATCTATACATCATATATCAAAAAATGCTAAGTTTTACATCAAGAATGTATACTAAGCTAATCATCATATATACCGTATCATCAATGGGACAAGAGGGGTTGCGCATGATCACAAATCTATCCCCCCCACACCAATATCATAAATATCATCCCGTGAGCTAATCCAAGGCATCTCATGTCCAAAACAATGATATTATCTAAGGATATTATCATAAAATCAAAAGCATGTGATACTTATGCAATAAACATCATCATATAAGGATCAAAAGCATCATCAATCATCATGTCCTAACAAAGTCAAGTATCCATATCCATATGATGCATTATCAAAATCAATCATGATACATACACAAGAAATAAATCATACAACATCATGATATAATCATCATCACAGGTCATATAAATACATGACAAAATATAACATCGAATGTCCATAACATGTATATAATGTTTGTCTCAAAAAGATATACATCATCGATACAAAATCTGCCATCAAGGGCATGAATCAAAAAAAGCCTTCATCAGGAGGCATAATCCAAAAATGATACATCATACATCATCGATCAAAATTGAGCCTTCATAAGAGGTGTACATCAGAAATACATACATAGGTATATGATCAAAAATGAGTCATGTCTGACTCGATCCCTCATGGGGACTTGGAGGCCTATGATCTGGTGGAGGGTGCATTGCATGTGTACCCTTACTCTCCTATCTGCCACCCTGTCTGCTGATCTCGTGGCTACTCCACAGATCTAGCCGATGTCTCTAGTATCTGTGATCTTTGTGACCTACCATTGACTGCTTACTGAAACTGGGTACTCTCTGACCCTCTAGAATGACATTGTAATACAAGGCCTTGTAGTAGGAGGCCCTGCCATTGGCCGTAGCCAAGTCCATGTATGTCCTAGGTGTCAATGGTGGCTCCATCAGTCCACCAAAATGAAGCCACTTTTCCTATAATCTTACCAACTCAGCCTGGCCCACTATCCTCTCAGTCACCAATTGGTCTCTCTCTATGGTAATGGCCTGCACCTGTGCCTGTAACTGTTGTAATAAGCTCATAATCTGTAAACTCTAAGCAGCCAACTGTTGAATCTATTGAAATCTAGGTGGCACCATCTCTGTCACCTCCCTGGCTGGCTTGTGCTTTGGCTTGGTCTCGCTCGGCTGTAACAACTTGTAACTGTGCCCTGGCCTAATCTCTCTTAGCCGTCACCTGGAGTTGCACAGCTATAACCTGTTGTACAACTGTTGTTGTAGTGCAACTATCTGGTCCCCCATCATCTCCACCACCTCCACCTCTTAGCGGACTATGTGGCGGGCTATGAACTAGCCCCTGCTGTGGTACTCCTCCTAGAGGATGGACCCTATGGTGCTACTCTCTGTGCTGGCACCTATTGTATAGGAACATCGACACCAAACTCCTAATCCCACTCAGGCATTTGTATTTGGCAAACAAGGGGTACCTGTCTCTGTCTAGGTCTCGGCCCCTGTCTTAGTGCTTACTGTTGTAAGGGTGGAGGACCCTGTCCACCACCACCATCATGACCCTGGCCATCAAACCCATTGTCATCATCTCCACCATCCTCATCATCATCACTATCAAAAATCACCTCTGGAGGTGGCCTAACTCTAGCATCCCATAAAGCCTGTGGAATAGTGAGGTGGCGCAGTAAGACTGTCAAATACCAAGGTCCATACTCAGGGGTAACTCTAGGATCTCTGACCTATCTAAAAGGAACCCATGGTTGTGGCACCATCCCATCAAAACTGGCTCGAGCCCTGTCTGGCTGAATAGGTGGCCCCATATCAAATCTCTCAGCAGCCCTGCGTGCGTACCACATATCGGGACGAGGTACATCCTATGATGTGCCAAACTGTCTCTGACATCGGTCTACCCTGTAGAACTCTATGATGTAACCCTGACTTCCAATAAAAAATGCTCAACCATGGCTATGTTGAGCTCATCTGCATCCTCATAACACTGGTAATGACGGTAGGGCCTCCACACTATCATATGTTGTACAATGTCATCCAACTCCCTACGATAATGATAGGTATCACCATATGACCGCATGACATCATCTCCAATAGAGACCCATCCCATAATTGAAGCATCCTTTGGAGCCCAAACTCGAAGTACACCAGTGGGGCAACCAATCGCTATATGGTCCCATGCCCATGTCTGCAACAATGTAGTGGGACCCATGGTCTTCTGACTGTGGTATGTAATAAGATGAAGGTCCCAATATAAATGTGCCAGTATACACTGGCCCCAACAGTATCTCTCACCATGGAATAAACCTCGTATCACACTAATCAGGCCAAGAGGAAATGTAGAACCTATCTTGTCAGTGAGCAAAAACCCACTAACAAGAGCCATCAAGTATAACGGCATGCGATGAAAGCTCAGATCAGCTATGCATCGATGTAAGTAGATTGTCATACCTCGGTGAGGTATATCAACACGTCCAAATACCTCCATAACGTAGTCTAAGATCTCAACATCAGCAGTAGTATACTCAATCAACTGTCCATGGATAGGCACATGTAGAATGCGCCAGACATCCTCTAGAGTCACTGTGATCTCTCCTGTAGGGAGCCAAAAACACTGGCTCTCACTATGTCATCTCTCCGCCAGGGCTGTAAGAAGCCCATGGTCCAAAGTGATCAATGGCATCCTAGCTACATGGGTTAAGTAGTCACCTCCAGGAGTATATCCATCATCTGTCTATCGCGTCGATGAAGGCTTGCCTCTATGGCCGTCAGGCGGCCACGTCGCTCCCTCATCTGTAGGGATGACAATCATCTCTGCAAAATAACACAATGTGTTAGAACTAATTTTTCTTCTATATTCTTCTCATCTTCTAAAAAACTAAGTCCAAATTCATCTACACTATCCTAGTCATCACACTAACATTCTTCTAAGTATCAAATTTCCTCTCTTTAGTGCACATGCGCGCCATTTTGGGCATGTACGCACCCTTCCTAGTGTGTGCATGCCCAGGATGCATACGTGACATCTTGGATGCCTACACACCCATATAAGTATGTGTGCATCCCCCCTAACTAACCTAGTCTACTTCATGCATGCGTGCCCTTTATGCCACATACACATGGGATTGAGTGTGTATGCTAGCGCCGCATACATTGTTCAACACTAGGGCACATATACGCCAGTTTCTATGCCTACACGCGCGTACACATATTTTGATATATGTGCACATGCGTACACGTAAATTTGATGTGTACACATCCCTTTTGACGCCTACGCGCCTCTAGGGCTTGCATACACGATTTCACCGCCCTAATTAACCCTATTCAAAGCTAATAAATGCTAAATAAAAGCTATTAAATGAAAAAAAAAAATGACAAGAAGAGTTTAGGCAGCTCACAAATGGAGGGTCCTCCTCCTCCCGTGCATACTCTTGAATAGTGTCAGCTCGCCTGGTGCACCTCTGAACTCGTGTCATCTCTCTCTCTCTCTCATAGCTCTCAAATCACTCACGGTAAAAATTAGCAGAGCTCTGGTAACAAATGAACTCGTCGCGATGGTTTACCCCCCTTGGAGGGGTATATTAACCTGTTTTGACCCGTCGTGATGCCCCTCGGGGCATGTTCTAACCACCATGATCATTCTAACACTTTCTTCTACCCGCCGTGATAATTATTTTTATTAAATAATTATTTTTAATCAATTTTCACTATGCTGGGGCATTATTTGCCACCTAGCGCTTTTTTCTTCTCCCTGGGGCATTTTTATTGTTTCCAGGCGATATTTTCATTCTCCCTTCTTCTATTAACCATCATAATAATTATTTTTATTAAATAATTATTTTTGACTCGTTTTCCATCTCGTCGGGGCATCCTTTTTGCTACCTGATGCCCATTTCATCACCTTGGGGCATTTTCGTGTGCTTTTGGGTAAATCCTCCACTTTCTAAATTCTTCTGACCAATCAAAAAATCTAAAAAATTGAAAAAATCATAATCTTCCTAAACATTATAAATTTTTTTCAAAAAAATCAAAACATCATAAAAATTCAAAAATGGACAAAATTTGGTAAATAGCTCATACACAGCTGAAATTTGTGTCACACGCATGGTATTCATCTCATATCTTTCCTGTGTTCTCACGTGTTTTTGAAACAATGACTCGTAGATCATCTAGATCTACAATCATTTACAAAATCTAAAATGCATGCTTCTTCTGTACTCTGGGGCATAACAAGTTGTCTAATACTATTTCGTAGCGTAAAAATCTTTTTCATTGGACCCATGTGTTACGACACTGAAGCCAAGCAAAAAATTCTTCAGAAGTGAGAACAGATGAATGAGACCAACTATGATCTCTCTTGTGTTCCACCATATTAAAATCACCTCCTAAAATCCACTCAGCTGGGGGCATATTTGAACACATCCAGTTCCAAATATTGACATGCTCTATTGTGGGATTTGGGGCATAAGACGGAGCATAGACCAATGATTAGCTCGCCAACACATAGTGTGACCCAAACAAACCTATGTTCAAAATATTCATCTGTTGCAATAATCTTAAAAGCAAGAGATGACGAAACGATGATAACTGCACCACTTTTTCTATCCTCATGAGAATTACAAAAAGGTGAGCAATGTATGGCAATGTTATGGAGATTGAATAATAAATCACTAGCACTAACTTTAACTTCTTGGAGATAAACAACATCATAAGACTGTTTTTGAAGGAAACTTCTAACGTGGAATTTCCATTCAGGAAGGGTGAGCCCCCGAACATTCCATGAGAGTATAGAAAGATTCATTTACCACCTTTGGAGGGAGGTTGCTTGACCTCATTGTAAACAAGCAAGGAAAAGTGATTGGAGGTAGGATTATGAAGAGGGGAAAGAGAAGAATTTTTTCCAATTTTTTTATTCCGAACGAGCCTTCCCTCCAGTATCAATAGAGTCTTTAGACGCCTTTAGGGGCACCTCAACAATAGGCTTAGATGTCACATTAGTTTTATGAGATGAAGTTCTACCTCGGGAGGAGGACCGACATCTTTTACTAACTGCCTTCCAATTATCAGGTAGATGAATATCATTAACCTGTGTTGCGGGGACATAATCAAGAGTGGAACTAGCAGAAAGGAGCTGAATATCATTAGTTTTGGTGAGCGTATTGGATATGAGATCACTCAATAGTGGATATGGGGTTTTAGGTGGAACAAAAACAAGGTTGACAGCCTTCTGAGCCTCAAGTTCATTTAATCATTCTTGTTTGAGATTATGTTTGGGGAAGTCACGGATTAAAGGCTCATCTTCATGACATTAAAAGAAAGCATTATCTTTGTTAGATAAATCATAGGTTGAAGCTGAGAAAAAATGGGCCAAACAATTGAATTAAGGTGGGGAGTGGCATAGAAAGATCCATCTCAATACAAAATCTTGGATAATTTTGAAGGCCTAAGAATTTATCCTTGTCTTGTTTACACCAAACAACATTACCCATCTGCCCAACAACCTCATGTAGAAAGGGTTTGATAGCTAAGTTGAGAAAGGGGAACTCAACCCACATGGGATAATGTGATTGGGATGGCCGTTCAGGGTGAAAATTTAGTTTCTAACCCTAGAGATAACAAACTTGACCACAAATGACCCATGTTCCATATTGAAGGGATACCTAAGAAAAATCAGAAGAGGAAAAGAGAACAGAAACATATCCACTACCTAAACCCCTTACAAAATTGATTTTCCACCCCCTAGTCTCCTCCCAGACTTGCTTTGTCCATTTATAAAAATCACTTTTAGGTGGAATACCTCTAAGGAAAAATAGAACAACTGTCCCTTGGGAAATCTCCACAGAAATATAAGCAAACTCATCAAGAAATTAAAATTCAAAATCCTTACCTGTCTGGGGGACCTCCTTGTTGTTGCATACAAAGGTATTGTTTGTTGGTAGTGAGTCTCCCTGTTGTTGCAGGACGTCTAGCGGATGAGACATGTCCACATCCATGTCTCTGAAACTTAACCCCATATTTTTTGTCATCCCTTCCAAGTAGACTTGAGTGCCTCTCATGTCTGTTAAATGTTTGCACCGAATGATACTTTTCCAAGTAGAACTCCCCAAAATCTCCTTGCAGAAATGCTTGCATTTTAGATACAAACTAAGGCCTAGCGTCAGTATTTTTTGACTTCCAAACGAACTAACCTCTTTACTCTCTGAAGTTATAGTTCAATGTTTATGCTCTCCGCTGAAACCCACAATTCTTAGCTCTGAAAACAGTGTCATTTACATTTAGATAATATGATTTCCTAAAATTTATCATTACAAAAATTGAGAATTTTTCTATTAATAAAAAGCAGTTACAATAAGAAAAATAATGCAAAATGCTTTTGTAACCATTAATTTAGTGATAATTAAATATTGAATAACAAAGAGTTTCTACATTGTAATATTCCCTTCTCAAAAATAATAGTTTGAAGACCCTTAGTCTAATAAGGGAAATTTATTCTAACAAATTAATTTTAGAGCATGATGATTTGTTATAAGCACTTTAATTATTTACTAGCTATCGTACGTGGAGTGTATGATGGAAATGCTGAAGGGGATGGGGTGAAGATTTTAAAATTGTGGAAGCGAAAAAGAGGGGAGGATGAGGGGCGATTAAAAATGGGTTTGAGGAAGGGGAAGGGCATTTTGGTTCACTATATCATCTATATCCTGAACGCATACGTGTGAATTACATTTAAGGGGACAAACCAAAAACTGGGGAAAATCCAAAATGTTTAGAAGTAAAAATAATTTATGAAAAGAATCTGACCAAATCTATAAGAACAAAACATCAACATTTTCATCACAATTGTGTTAGTTTTTCAAATGGTTTTTCTGCTACTTCTTCAACATTTTCATCACAATTTTTTAGAGTTGTGTCAGATCCTACAAAGTTGAGCGAAACTTGGAAAGAAAAACCGACTTTTCAAAGGTCTATTACTTTGATCCGAGCGATGATTGTTATGGGTGACAAGCTGCCAGAGGAAACACTATACTACTTGGACATCGTGAATGATACATAGACTGTGATGATTTCTGAGTTGATGGTGGAGAAAAATGTGATTCTTATAGTGGTGTCTGCCTACCACCACGAACAAATTAGAGATGCTAAGAATGCAATAAGCGTTGTCGGGGCCGAGGGTGTAGTAGCAGTTGATGCCACCTCCCACGTACATTAACACAAATTCCTAGTAGTTAAATTTCCCTCCATTAGAAATCACATACAAGGAATTAAGAGTGCCACCCATGGAAATTACGTAATCCCTACACTAGAAACGAACCACTGGACTCAATGAGCTCCAGTTTTTTTCCAATCTAAGACATTAACCGATTTCTAAAAGGTCTACAAATTGGTAATATTGTTACATTTGTGAGAGCTGGTGATGAAGTTATGGAGCCCCAATCTACAAGATGATATGAGTTTAAAGTCGATCCCCTACACGACAAGTTGTTGGTTGAATTCATGGACATGTGAACTGGTCGTGTCGTTATCAAGTAGAGAGGAAAGAGTGAGTGTTGTGCAGCCATGAGAAGTGGAAATATTTTGATCAGGTCCAGGATTCCTTGGAAGAAATGAGATTTTTCCATAGTAAAGCATTGGTCATAACATCCATGGATGTGTATCCAGTTTGGGTGTGACTACTTAAAAGTCAACAAATCTTCAATTATACACTTAAAAACGGGAGAAAAATTTGAAGATGGAGGTTAGTAGAATGTAAGAATATGGGCATATCCACACATTGGGATGACATGGAATTTATTAGAAAGCTAGATTTTAGTTACGATTCGCTCTTATATTTCAGTTTGAGTCTGTGGGAGTGGTCTGTTTGGAATGATTATGTTTCTCAAGGAAATGCATCATATTTTTCTTGCTTCATTCAACTAGAGGTTATGCAGCAAATCCAAAATGATCGTATGGAATTTCTAACCTACAACGACGAGATTTTTAATTTGCAAGATTCACCTTTGTGGAATGATTCAATCATTGTAGAGAATGGATTGTTGACTACTTGTCCCAAACTAGAGCTCCCTTTGAAACTAGAAGATTCTGTTAAAATTGAAGAACCACCATTTTCCGTAGGTGAAAAATATCTGAGAAATATATCAAGCGACACTATGAATAGTAGTAATACATTGATTCTCAGCCCTTGTCCGGAGGAAGGGTTAATAACCATGTAATTTTGATTCAGTGGAATACATAAGATTGTTATTGCTTCATCTTCCCACACCATCTATAGAGGCAAATTCAAATGGCACCACATGAGCTTGTGGACATTATGTTTGGTAGGTTGAGAGAATTAGTTTCTCCAACTGGGTTTTCTATGACGACAATGGCTTACTATATTTTTCAAGCACTACATCAACATCATCATTTCTCAGTTAGTGGAGACATGAAGTGCCGAGCACCACATCAATTCGAATGGGTTCTCCAAAATAAATTTTCTGTGGGCTTTTAGTTTACTTCAACAAATCTATCCTTATATCAAGTTTTCTCATTCTACTGCCAACCAGAGCATTTTGGAGGAGTATTCAGGTCTATTTTCTTGCTGCTACAATGAAAACTTGAAGAATATTGTCTAAGTATGCAAGTTCGATGGTGATTCCATTTTTCGTATCAGGAAACCGAATAAACTCTACCATTCAAAAAGCATAAATAATCAATGGTGGATATTGTTTTGATGGTCAACTGTGGAGATTGTTTTTATGAACAACCATAGGTAATTCCTTATAGGGAGAAACGACTTTGGCGTCATTAGTGATAAAGTAATAAAATAAAATGTCACTTTATTTTATTATTGGAACTACACATTATATTTAAAAATATAAGATAATTACAAGAGAAGGGGTGACCAGACAACTCACAGTTCCACAAAAAAGTCATGAAGGCACAACAAAACATCCAAAGGGTAAACAACAAGTTCCATGAGGGAAAACATCACCACCACTTTGAAACAAACTAGAGAACATTACGCACATGTCACCACTCTATGAGGAGGAGGATCATCCCAAAGAGGGATGTAAACCCCCACTAGATAGCTTAGTCGAAGGAGGATCAACCTACTAGCCATCCTGATTGAGAATTTGAATATGCAGAGGTACCATAAATCCCCAACTAGGGGATGGAGAGCCAGTTTATGCCTGACCTCCATTTGGAGGACAGTCCCATCAAGGAGAACTATCCACTACCTTCCCCTATGGAGGAGGACTCACCAGCCTGGCCTCAAATAAGACAGAGCTAAAGTGCTACCCCGTGGAGAGAAGGAGCGATGGATGCGAGAGCAGCTTCTGTGACGCAAGTCCTTGTGAAGATGGCTAGCATGGAAAAGATGGACAAGGTGAAACGAAAAAAAGGGTCAAGAGGGACTCAAATCATCACGCAAGGAGCACTCCCATAGTGAGAAAGCAATTCTTGTAGGTGGGAAAACTCCAGAGAAAATTTTTTCCGCTTGAGCTTGAATCTGTATGCACACAACAAAAAAAATAACCACTTTATCATTAGTGGAAAATAATGCAATAGATTGATCATGTTCAAAGATAGAAATATTACGAGCTTTTAAAATTTGAAAGAGAATATAGGCTTTGAAAAAATTCCATAGAGATTCTATATAAGAAGGCCAAGAACTAAAATCTCCAACTAACGGCATCCGCCAATGAAAGAATCGGGGTGGTACAGGTGAAACAAAGTATGAATCGAAGACCAAGCGACTTGAGCATGGGTGCATGACCAAAAAAAATGTTTAAAAGACTCATGCTAAGAACAAAAGGTGGATTTAGGATTAGGAATTCCAATTTGGCTAAGTCATTCACTAACAAGAAGACCAAGATAAGTAAGACACCATAGAAAATGGTTGACTTTAGGTTCCAACATAGGGTTCCTGGTACGAAAAAGTTGTCGAAGCCAATTAGTTATGGAATATTGAAGCCCCTAATGATCATTGACCTTGGAAAATCGCAGGTGATATAGGACTCAAAATCTGGTAAATTATGCTAGCATTATAGTGAAAAAAGTAATATTATGATTCCACTGCTAATCCCACCATCAAGCATCCATAGGTTTAATACCTAGCTTATGAAGCATGACATTTGGCATTAAATCTTGAATTATATGGGTAGATGGGAGGTCCTGAATTGGCAAGATTGAATTTCATCTTGAGCTTAGGCCAGGGAATCCAAACTCTACGGGAAACTAAATCTTGAATGGTGTGAATCCCTTTTCAAGATAAACGAGAGAGAATTGATTCCTGAAGTTTCAACAAGTGGGATACTATCTTCCTTGATGATGGGAGACCACCAGATATTTTGGGAATTGAAAGAAATACTAGTGCTAAATCCATCTCCAATCCATCCCAGCAAAGTTTTCACAACTTCATAGGCCTTCCATAAACTCTTAACAAAGAAACTGCTAATAATATTAACATGCACCTTGGTGATAGTTAAGTTATGTAACCATATATTATTCCAACATTTTTTTCTATAAGGAGAACCTGAAGCAATGCCATGGGTGAAATAGAATTTTCCAAGCTTGAATACCCGAATGGTAGTGCATCACCCATTTAGAACATAAAGTAATGC